>OX371000.1:0-1327000 GCA_947308005.1 Yponomeuta malinellus
TTTATAGTCTGGTTTATGATACAACCATACCGCCATCCAGAACCTTAGGCACGCCATCTAGTGGTGAAATGTATCTTTTATTGATTCGCGAAGGTGTAAGCCTTCGGTGTCACATTTTGCGTATGTTTTTCCGCATAACTCCGTCTTAGGTTCGTAGTGTCCTTGAGTATGTGTTCTTCGGTATGGAACCCTGGTTATGCTCAATACTTTAACAGGATAGATTCAAAGAAGGTTTCTAAGGTATTTACATTTTAAAACCAAGGCGTGTGACAGCAACTACAACGGGCGCTGCATTAGACATCACATACTTCCTTTAGAAATTAGACATAGGATAAGCGACATCGTATACCTTTTATCGGGTATGTAGACTCAGCGGACTTACTAGCCAATATAAGATTGGTAGTCCCCTACTCTTCTGGTACACGTACATCCCTAAGATTGTATGTTCCCCGTGCGAGGACCTACTATAGGCAAAATTCCTTTCTGATCCGAGTATGTAACCTATTTAACTCAATAAGCAATAGCGCAGACTTGTTTAGTACGAAACGCAACGAATTAATCAAACTCTTTGTGGACAACTTCGTTGAGGCTGTGAACATCAACTCTGTGTTGAGATCTCTGTAAGAAATCAAAGACTTTTTTTCTTGATTTGTATGTAACATCATCTATCTCTGTATCAATTTAAAGTAATAGGTAATAATAATCTAAACATTGAAGAAGCAACAATTAACCTAACCAAAATTAGAACCCTCTTTTAAATTTAGTGCTAACTGCGAGACTCAATAGTACCAAGGGTTGCTTCAAGATTGCAGCATCGAAGTGCTGGAATGACCTGCCGCCGCCCGTGCGCGCTGCTCGGACTCTTCCAACATTTCGAATTAAATGTCGAAAATGGCTGCTGTACAAGCAATTTTTGGCTTCTGGTGTACTAGATGGGATGGGCTGTAGTAGATGGGATTTATACAGATAGATAATATGTCGAGTCTTCGGTTTGAATCTGTCATCAAAGTCAAAGTCAAAAATGTTATTCACTATAAAAACAAAATGTTTACTTAATGAACGCCAAAGCTATTAGTTTCACAATTCATATATTTATCACCATCCTGTGCGTGTGTTCTTTACCGTCATAATAGCAGTAGTATAATTATACCCAGGTAGGTATAACTTAGTTTAAGGAAAGGCCTTGCCTGAAATTGCACACAGGTGCACATTAGTTACTAGCCGAGGTACAGACCTTTTTGTCTTCATACCTAATTAAAATGCTTTTAAATAAATTACTCACTAAACTGTCATCATTGTTTTATTGTATAAGTGATTATTGTGCCTTACTATATTGAAGACAAATAAACATTTTCTATTTACTAACCCAAGGTTTTTTTGTGTCATTATTTACTTACTGTATTTTACTGCCTGTAAGCTATAAGATCTGCAAATGTAAAAATAAAATAAATATAAAACAACACTGGAATAAAGTTAAAGTTAGAAAAATTACAACCGACTACAGAATAATTTATATCACAATGGATTAATAAACCACTGTAAAAATAGTTTCTACTATAAAGAACTGCTTCAATGTCATATCAAGCTTTATAAACTTTTAACAAGAGAAAGTGGCTCTAAAGTGCGTTGCGTAATTTCACCGAAGTCTTATGTCTTGGACCTTAGTAGTTCATTGGTATTGTGTCACGTCACGACCCCGATACAGAGGATCCGGGTGTGGTTAGCAACTATCTATACAATTAATCATTACAACGAGATGACGGTTGCCAATCATTTTCATCCCTGCAGTTTTGGATTATCTGCATTCATCTCTGTCGCATTTATTTCGAGAAAAGCTAAAAATTACAAAAATAAGATAAGTTAAGGTTATTAAGGTTTTCGAAGTGGAATAAATAAACATAAAAAAAAAAAAAGTTATTTTAAAAGAGGTCCATTTTTATCTTCTGAGATAGGTACATAACCCCAAAAACAAACGAAGTTGATCTGACAAATACGACGGGTACAAAATTCTCCGCTCTTTAGGGAAATAGTCCCGTAAAAAAAAAAACTGGCAACATATTTTTTTTAACTGTCACATTTTTATTCCGCTTTATAACAAAGTAAATGAAACAGAATTATAAAAGGTAATCAGGAATCGTCAAAACTTACGCATGTTAGGTAACTCCTTGGGCCCTACAAAATTTTCCAACATGGTTTTTGTAGGTCTTTACCGCACAAGACGGCATTTTTAAAAATATTTGTGGGCACAAAACAAATTTTTAGCCTCTAAATAGGTTTTTAATATTTGTGGGCACAAAATGTGTGTGTCATTGACGTCGATGCGCGCAAAGTACCTAATAAAGGAGGCCATAGGGCAATTTAGTTTATTTGCGTGTGTGTAGCTCGTGTACATACACGAAGGTAGAGTTCCTAGGCTAGCTAGGTAGGTAGGTACGTTTGTGTTTTTATGAAGTCTGTGGTTTCTTTGTGTTTTGTATGTATTTTTTTATTTTATTGCTAGTGTATAAGCTGCTTAATAAAAAAAAATGTTGGGTGTGTAAATGCATTTATATATAGTTCATTCTATCTGTTATTTCATTAGAGCTTCTTGGAATGGACCATCGGCATCGTCGATCAAAAGGAATTGACAGAATAGGCAATTTGACAGGTTTCTGAAAACTGTCTCAGATTTTTTCTCCGAACAATACTACTAGGAAGAATGTCGATTCCATACAAAAAAGAGGGGTACTAAAATTGACCCTGTGAATTGACGAAAATTGTTCCCTAACCTGTGCTCTAATTTGAAAGAAGAAAGAAAGAAAGAGGATATTTAATTAAATTGTCACAGAAACACAAAGTAAACAAAAGGTACACAAACAAAAGACACGAACATCAACAAAACAGAGATAAAACAAAACAATCGTGAAGAGAACATGTGAGGCATATAGAGTCAAAGGCAGCCGGGTACCATATAGTACCTATCTAATGTATGGCACCCAGCCACCTCGGACCTCAACGCCTCAGGTGCCTCCGTGACAACAAAAAAGGGGCTCCAACTCAGCATACTTTACTGGTGTGTGCTATGGTTAGCATAACACCAGCAAAACCAGTTTTCAGTTCGTTACCTACACATAATATATTCGTGATAGGTACTTATTATCACCAATAAATTATGTTATATAATAAATCTTCGTGATAGTAATAAACTTACTAATATCTTGTAGTATGGAAACGTCAAGTTTACTACGAGATAAGAGTGACGGACAATTTTGTCGTACATACCTTTTCTCAGATTAATCTGAGGTCGAAACCAACAAGGGGTTTACCTTAAGCCACGTCTCCTGTGCGTGTTTTTTCGAAACATTATACAAAAAACATTGAAACATTGGGGCATGGCTGTAAACAATTTTGTATTCAAACACAATGTTTTTGTTTTCCGCGGCAACGGAACTCATTCCCAGCGCGGGGTAGAGAGGGGAAGGATTTGTTTCATTTCTCGTCTTCCTCATAAGAACTCAATGATGACGACAAAAGATGTTTTGTTTTAGACAGAAACATTTTCCTATAGCAGTACGGTTTGTGTATCGAAATAAAGGTTTTTGGTTCGTGTTTTCTGTGTAGTGTTTCAAAGAAACACGCGCCATCACTCCTGTCCCACGGAGAAAACCTTGTTGTATTGATATAAGAACGAAAATGTATTAGCTCAATGGACTTCAGTGGTGGTGCGTTCTCTAGGTACCTTTTCTTGAAACACTCTGGAAAACTGGAAATACTCTTCTAGTCTGTGGATCAGGAATCGAAGGATGCGCTTAGATACAAATTATTGCTCCACGCGCTCTTCACAGAAAATTACTTGAAGTTACTGGTATTTATTTTTGTGTAGCCTATACAGGTACGTTCCACTGCAGGGAACAGGCTTTTTCTCAAAGAATTAGTTGGGCTTAACTACCACGTGTGCCCACAGCGGATTGTTGTAAAGAAATATTGAACACCTAATGACTCGAATATGAACTTGATCGCCTCTTAGACCCGTCAAATAAATAGTGACAGTCGGGACGGACTTCGGTTAGGAGGATTTCGCACTTATTATAAACAAATTATCGTGATTTAGTTTCCTGACGCGTGTTCTAGGTGCAATAGTATTTTTATGTGGGTGAAATTAGATCCCATACAAATAACATTTCGTCGCAAAACGTTAACTGCACTCTAAAATAAGTGGCTAGTGGTGGTTACATAACTTTGTGGTCTTTTTGTTTTTTTTTTTACTCTTGCCACACCGGAAAGCAATCAAAACGTAAGATTTGCCTACTGACAGCTGACTGTGACAGTGCGACGCGGCGTGCAGGGCAGTATGTCAGTGTCATTGTCACGTTGCGTGGTTCTGCAGAGTTGCGTGCTGCCGCGAGTGCTGACCCAGCTGTCCCGCCGCCCCGTGCCGTCCCGCGACGCTCACAGCCGCCCCGCGCCGCCCGCCGTTCCCGCCGCCGCCATGTTCATCGCTGAGGAGCGTGGCTCTGCCTACTCGCCGGACTACCGGGTTTACTTCAGTGAGTTCCTACCGTGCCCCGACACCTTGAACTTCACGACCTTTGCCCATTATTACTTATGCATGTGAAAGATATTAACAGTTTAGGAAAGTTTCACGGTGTATTAGAGACATTGTATGTCTCTGGCTTGCTGGGCTTGTTAATAACCAGATTCCTTTCGTCTTCTGTGGTTTAATTGCAGTTCTTGTGTAATTCTGGATATTACCACTGAAACAGTTAGCTATCTAAACATAGATACATCTATGTTTATTCATTCAGCTTGTCTTTAACACTTACTAATGCATCTTTTTGCCTAACTGCAAAGCAATTTATTGTTGAAACCCTCTACCTCTATATGTCCTCTATACATTTATATATGTCCCTCTGTAGGTCCTGTCTCTATATATAATGTTCTTTCTAATACAGTGCAAACTCTTTATAATGTTATTCTTTATAACGATAAACTCCCTATAACATAGAAGTGAGCACAATGTGGTTGGTTTACCTTAAAACCCACACATTGATAAACTCTTTATAGTGCAGCAGCCATTCTCTATTACGAAGAAATGTGTTCATACTTAGACACAGTAAATATTCACTATCAGTATTATTGTTGATGTTCTATTATCAGGTTACAAAAGATGAGGACTAAACCTTTGAGGCCCTGAAACTTCTGAGGTCATAAGCAGCATCTTGTTTTCATTATTGTTAATTGCCTTGAACACATGCATCATTATGCTTGGAAATGATGGTCTAGAAGTAAACACACCAGGTACCTATTGTATTATCAGTTGTAAACCAACTATAAAAAATTATTGTGAATTTGGATTTGGTTATTTTTCTTTCTTTAGTCCATATAATGGTAACTCTCTATAATGATAAAAAATGCTCAGTCCCTTGAGTTTCATATAAACAGTTTCACACAAACTGTTTATACTTTATCATACTCCTCAGAACAGCTTCAGAGATTTTGTGATTCTTTTGTTTACATTTGGTAGGTCTGAGAATAGGTCGTAGGCTAATTAATATAGCAAAACAATGTTTACGGAGTCAGCTAGTTACATATATATTATCCATAAATGGCTATGATGTGTGTGTGGGTTTTCACATGAAGAGATATCAAATATATGTTATGTTTGAGGAGTCAGCTAACTAGCTATAAATGGCTATGTCTGTGGGTTTGCGATTTCCTTTTCTGGTTACCATATCAAAAGGTATCCTAGTTTCAAATAGTTTGTGATGAGTACAAGTTATGGTGTTGTTTGGATGTCATTATTTTGAATAAATATGTTCTTTATTGCATAACAGCAAATTACTTGAATTACTTTTATAAATTTTGAACTTTGCATATAAGGAATTAATCTTACCAAACCGATTCCATCAAGCTATGTGATAAGTAGCAGGTAGAAATATGTACAATGATAAAAGGAAATAATATGATTATCGCTTCCTTATTGGTGCTGATAGCAACCAATATATTTGTTTGAGGTGTTGTAATGAAGGTAAAACTTAATAATGACCTTGCTCTGGTTATTTACAAGTTGACATCGGATTTATGTCACACATACAGTACTATTCAATATTTGGTAACCTGTCACCACACATGCCCAATGCAACCACCACCACGCAGTGGGACGTATGCAGGATACTTATGCTATACCATTGAATTTTAAGAAATTCAATGGCTATACTTATGATAATTTGTTAGATTTTATATGATTATGACAGCTACTGGGGTCCCCAGAGGGGGAAAAAGAAACCCTGGTAGGCAACACAAACAATGGAGGGACGAAATAGAAAAGATAGCTGGAGGTACTTGGACAAGGTTGACACAGGATAGACGGGAGTGGAAGAGGTTGCGGGAGCTCAAACAGACACAAAGGACTGAGACAACACAAAAATTATTATTATAAACAAGATGGAAAAAAAATTATGAATTTATAAATTTAATGTAAATGTAATCGGATTTCGAATTGTGTTAATGTATCTGAATAAATCGCCTCATTGATTGATTGATATGATTAATAATATTTTATTGTTAAACAGTTAAATTGACTCTCAGACACACTTCCACTCACAGTCCGTGTATCAGTAATTCAGTAATTCAGTAATTTATTCATTATTAAAAACGAGGATAGTTACATTCCTTACACCATCACATTTTGATGCTTATAGTGTATAATATATACATTCAAGGAAAAACGATAACATCTGAACTAGTGATAAACACTGTATCTCAGATGTCAACGCCCACTACCGCAAGGTTTCAAAAATACCTACACCATAAATGCATTAAGTTAAATAAAAGTACTATTCAACATACATTACTTTGAAATAAAGAAATACAAATTAAGTTTAAATTAAGTTTGGTAAGTGGAGTGTGGTGTATAGGTAAGTGTATGTACATATGCGAGGGATTAGAGGGAGATGGAGGTAAGTATGTGTGTGTGTTGTGTATGTGTGAGAGGGGAGTGTTTGTGTTATGTGTGTCTGTGCAAGAAAGGAAGAAAGGATTGGAATTGCATTTGTGAGTCAAGCCTTTACTTTATGGTTTTTAGTAAATCCTCCGTTTTTGAGTAGTCAAGACTAAGGAGCCATTTTCTTGTTACGTCTTTACATTTTTCAAAAGGAAGAGAGTATATATGAAGGATTTTATTTATTTTATTATAAATGTAAGAGCCTAGCACATAAAAATAACGCCGGGAGAGATCGGTTCTATGGGGTAACGTTGGACATACTCGGTCGAATCGGCGCCTATTAAGCACTAGGGGATCGTAGGGCATAGAGGCGTGCTTTCGAAGAACGATTTGCAACATAAAAAGCTGTCTTACAGTAAGGAACCCGCAGTCTTGATATAAAAGTGTGGTCGGATATCTGAAAGGCCTACCAAGCATAACTTTTATCACAGCTATTATCAGATATTATTATGTAAGTACATTTGATGTGTTGTTTGTTTGTTGTTTGTGTGTTTGTTGTTTTTTTATGTGTCTGTTTCATTCATAAGAATAGGTAAGGGCCAACTTAAATGTCAATTAAACAGTCATTTAACCTCCTCAGTCCTGACCTTGAAAATTGGGGAGGTTAAATTCAGTTTTGTATGAAGAATTTTAGTTAAACGCTACCAAGTCAGCGTAAGAATGTTTCGGGTCGAAAGCCGGCAGTACATGTGTGTGTATTCGGTCGCAGAGGACGAGAGCGGCCCCATCTCGCCGCTGCACGACATCCCGCTGTGGGCCGACCGCGCCGAGCGACTCGTCCACATGCTGGTGGAGGTCCCGCGCTGGAGCAACGCCAAGATGGAGCTCAGCATGTCGGAGCCGCTCAACCCCATCAAGCAGGACGTGAAGAAGGGTGCGCTGCGCTTCGTGAGCAACGTTTTCCCGCACCGCGGCTACATCTGGAACTACGGCGCGCTGCCGCAGACCTGGGAGAACCCGCAGCACGTGGACCCCGGCACGCAGGCGCGCGGCGACAACGACCCCGTCGACGTCATCGAGATCGGCTCGCGCGTCGCGCGCCGCGGTGACGTCACGGCCGTGCGCCTGCTGGGCGCGCTCGCCATGCTCGACGAGGGCGAGACCGACTGGAAGCTGCTGGCCATAGACGCGCGCGACCCGCTGGCCGCCAGCTTGCGCTCGCCGGCCGACGTGGAGGCGGCCTGCCCCGGCCTGCTGCGCGCCACGGTCGAGTGGTTCCGTCTCTACAAGGTGCCCGACGGCAAGCCGCCCAACGCTTTCGCCTACGACGCCGAATTCCAGGACGCCGACTTCGCCTACCGCATCGTCGACGAGGTGAGCGCGGCGGAGCGTCTCCCGGGGCCCGGGGCCCGATCCGACGCGGCGACGCAATAAACGCTGTGTTCTCCGGCAGACGCACGAGTTCTGGCGCGGGCTGGTGGGCGGGCGGCTGGCGGGCGGCGACATCAGCAAGGTGTGCGTGACCGGCGCGTGGGCGAGCCGCGTGGAGCGCGCCGAGGCGGCCGCGCTGCTGGCACGCGCGCCGCCTCGCGACCTGCCGCAGCCGCTGCCCGACGCGGGTGAGTCGCCGACTGTGTGCTCCCGGATCCGTTTTTGTACAGAAGACCCAGTGCCCGGTTTCTACATACAAAAACGGAACTAGTCGCGTACTAAGTAAAATATTCGCACTTATTTGTTTTACTCAATCATCACAAGCATAGTCAGATTTAGGCCGACATAATGCCACTTTGTTAAATGGAAATTATTTAAATTTCCTTTAAAATAGATGATTCCAAATATTAGTTATGATCTTTACAATAAATGGTAAGGTATAATTTACAGATAGTAACTATGAAAGTGTCATCATTGGAATACTCTATTTGACAGGTTTCTGAAAACCATCTCAGATTTTTTGTTGGGTGTTCATTGAGTGCTCAGAAAGTGGTAATAATAGGGGTTAAAGTATGAAATTACCGTTTTATTGCAATAGGTTCTTTGACATAGAATCTTCATGGTTTGAGGTTTTCGAATGAAACTTTTTTCAAATGGTTTCTATGATGTTCTTTTTTTAAAAAATGTGAAACATTTGAATATCGACTTTCAATTGTTTTTCTTATTCAATTTAGACAAGAAAGATGGATACTGCGAAAATTCGAGTGATTATGAGGCACCCATTTTTCGTATTTTTTTATTTTATTGATTTGACGCAAGTGAGTCAATATTATGGGTAAGGTAACGTTAAACCAATATTAAATTCCTTGTATTTCTTCTACAAAAGGAAATTAAACTCACTTTTAAAATAAACCGCTATCTTGGGCAATATGGCGTCGCACAGGAACGTGAACTCCACAGAAAAATTATGCTAGGAAGAATGTCGATTCCATAGAAAAAAGAGGGGTAGGTACTGAAGTTCACTGTAACGCCATCTAATATGTGCCTCCAGAGCGGGAAATTTTAAATATTAGGTCGTGGAAAAGCAAATAGGTTCCTTGAAAAATCTGAGAACTTTGGGGATTCTCAACTTTCCTCTAAACCTGTGACGTCATCATAAATTCGGCCAATCCAGACCGTTTTCGATAAAATGGCGACAGATACAAAATTATTAAGTTTTATCCTGGTTTTTTGGTAAATTATCCATTTTTTTTTATCTTTTTTATTTAAAATACCTTAAATCGATTTTAAAACTCATACTTATACGTATATATGTAATTAATACTTTTTTGTCACACTGTCAAATGGCCTATTGCTTCTTTTAAATTGAAACTTTTGAAGTTGATGACCAAACCCAGATCCTCAGCATCAGGATCTTAGCACAATACCACTGAGCTATCAAGACATCGGTGAAAAAGACGCACATTTCTTGTTCATTAGACATGTTGTTTATCAGTCGTAACATAAACATTATATTTCATTTTAGAGCTGTTTAACATATAGCGACAGAAATTTTTAGGGATTTATTTTCTTGCTTTATAATAATTTGTTTACAGTGCCAAACTGCGAAGTAGAGCATTATTAATGTTAGTGCCATTATTTTTACAGTGATTTCCATTGGTTTTAAATATAGATAGATAGATAAATAGAGAACACTAAAGCCTTTTTCGAGACAATAACAATATGCTATAACAAATGTAAGAAACAGAACAGGGGCAGTACAAAAAGTTCACTCAGCCTAAATTCTTAATTTGTTTCAGTGGACAAGGTGCACTACCTGTCCAACCTGTAATGCTGTGGGCCGAGTGCCGAGTGCCGAGTGCCGAGTGCCGAGTGCCGAGTGCAGAGTGTAAACCGGCGCGTAGTGAGGTGTCGTTTTTGTTACTGTGTACCGTGTAAGTGATGTATTTATTGGCGTTACGAAAACGCCTTTATATATTAAAGATTAAAGACTATTTTGTGCATGTTGACTTTTTATATTTCAAACACATAACTTCGTAAAGCCTGAAAATCAGTTCCTTAGTATCGGCGCAATATGCATAAAAAACCGGCCAAGTGAGTATCGGGCCACGCGCAATATAGGGTTCCTTAGAAAGAGGTTTTTTTAACTGCTTTACTGCACTAACTACCGCATCGAAGTAATTTTCAATGGAATTTGTACGAAGTTTTACTTTTGTGGGGTGTTTTTATTCTTACAAAAAAAGTGTTTTTCGTAAGAATACGTTAGCAGGGCGCACTAATGGCTGTTTAAGTTGATAAATTATAATAGTACTTGTTAACTTTACAACGGATGGTTAATTCCCCATAAAATAGACTATTACTTTTAGACACTACAGTAACCAAAATGTCATAGCCATGCCGTGTTCTACAAATTATTTTTATTTAAGTCACGATTTATATATTAGTCTTAAATACACTTCCGTTCATTTTATGAATATTGAACCGAACCTTATACATATCTATTGTTTTGTCTTGGTAAAAAGTACAAAATGTATATGCTCGCAAAGTTTGTTCGAAGTGTTTTTATCACAACTATAGCACGACGTAAAAATCCTTCCATAAAAGTAAAAATAAGCGACATATAGCTGGCATTACTAATGTGTTTCTAATACTACAGTACCTTCCCTTTTTCTGGAAGGCGTGATACAACTGTGAAAAAAAAATCATTATTTTTGTCCTAAGAGTGACCATCTAAACCTGTCCGGGCCGTGTTCGAGTTTTAAAAGGTAAATAATTTCTTTACGTTTGCGTTGTTTTCATGAATTATCCTTACTAATGTTATAAACGCGAAAGTTTGTATGTATGGATGGATGTTTGTTACTCTTTCACGCAAAAACGGCTGAACGGATCCGGATGAAATTTTGCACAGAGATAGATTATAGTCTGGATTAGCACATGGGCTATTTTTTATCCCGGAAAAGTCGCGGGCAACAGCTATAAGATATATAGCGTAGTTCATGAGAAAAGTAAGACACTGCGGAGAACTTATCTAGCTTTTAAGTGTCTATCTAACGTTTAAACTGCTAAAATGTCATTAGAATACGAAGGTAAATTTCGCCACGATCAACAAGGTTGTAATAGCTTAGGTGGGAGACCGGGCGGTCTCCAAACGCTTTTTGTTTGTTTCTATGGATGGCGCTATTCTCAAATTCGATCTTTGTCTAATGTTTTATAGATAATGGTAGGGAACCTAATAAAGCTAGTTTAGAGATTAAGCTATACCCACAGCCGTACATAGAAATATGGATTTCTCGGAGCATCTTAGTCATGGATATCGCGTGACTTTACTAAGCTTGCTGCTTACGCAATATTCACCGGCGTAAAGGCTACGACCGTTCGTTCCCTCACGAAGAGGAAGTATAAGGAGGGTTTGGAGTTGCGCTCCCGGCGCGGCGGATATCGACTCGGCGGCGGCGGCGGCGGCGGCGGCGGCGCGCATGCGCGGTAGTGTAGTGGCCGCGGTCACACATCGCACAGCGTGAGAGCGCCGCGCCCGCCCCGCCCGCCCCGCCAACGCCGAGCGCTTTGCCTGCAGCCGCGGACCGCGGACGAGGACGAGACTCCCCGAGTGCCGAGTGCTGAGCGCGGGTCGGCCAGGCCGGCAACAGCGCGACATGCGGCGCGGCGCGGCGGCGCTGCTGCTGCTGGCGGCAGCGGCGGCGGCGGCGGCGGCCGGCGGCGCCACCAGGGACCTGGACTTCGAGTTCGCCGACACTCCGGTGAGTGCGAACTCCAAGTCCAAGGTTCACTTATATTCAAACATACTATACCTGCATTCTATCTGTCTAACGTAAGGGCATCACGTAATGCCTTCTTTTCTAGGTAGTCTTCTCTGCGTCTGTAGGTAGGTACCGCAGATATGGATCTAGGTATATATGTATTAGTTATCTTGTAATGTTTATGTGTGCACTAAAGTGTTCTATAATTCTATATTTGAGCAAGGTTTAATAGGCAGGTAATACTTTCGTATCCATGTTGCTGAAGCAAGAAGCTTCAGCTGATGTTTACAATCGATTTTAGGGCGCGGATGAACGTCATTGGCTGTGACTGTAACTGTGACGTCACGCACGTTTATTTACTGTCTCGTTGGTTTAGCGGTAACACGTTTTATTACTAAGCTAGAGATGATGCATTCGATTCCCACTGGGTGCCGTAGGTACTTCATTTATACAAATGGTTTCAGGCTGGGTGTTTTTCCATATTTGTGATGTTCGATTTGTCCTTTTTTACCACGGGGTATCCTAGTTTGGGACCAGTAGGTAGTTGTGTTATGTGGTTGTTATGAATGATTTATTTATTTATTTATTATTTATTAACTACTCTAACAGTATTTTCACATTTCATTTAAAGACTAATAATGATAATAATAATTGTTTGAACATTTACATAACATAAGCAGCCTATATACGTCCCACTGTAGGGCACAGGCCTTCTCTCAGGGAGAGAGTGTGGGCTTAATCACCACGCGTGCCCACCGCGGATTGGCGATTTCAAGCGCTGAGCTATGTTATGGACCTAAATTGTCTGAAATAAATTATATATTAAATCCTGTACGTTATTTGAAGCTTTGAGTTTGAGATAGGTAATCTCCTTTTCCGTGCCAGTCGACGCCGCTTGAACCCTAATCGTCGCACTTTGCTAGTCTGTGACACTCTACCAACCAGGATGCCTTCCGCGTAGTAATGATTTCAGAACGCGCGACGGCGATCTTGTTTGTCATTGGCATCGAATTTTCCGCTAATGACAGTCGACAAAAAATACAAATATTCTAAAAAGTGTGATATTTTCGTGCTATTGTGTATAAACAACACGACAATTAGTATATAACGGTGTTACCGTTTGTGTTATAAATATTCTGCTTCTACGAACGCAGTTTACAAAAATGCTTGAACCCCTAAAAAAAAAATTTTCAGGTAAAATAATAGTTATTGAGTGGTTAATATCTAACACGTAAGTATTGCATTACTGATAATGTCAATTGGTGTTTTAAGACCACGTCAACAGTGAGTATCTTACATAATATATCCTACTCTTGTAGATTTTGAGGTTATAATTCCGACAATGAATATCTTTCATTTTGTTGAAACGAAAGTTATGGTGTGGTGTCGGTGCCCTCGCCGATTTTCAGTACCCATTCGATTATCGGTCAAAGGCGTGTAAATGAAGATATTTTAATCTACTGTCAATGTTGGCAAGCAGCGTTGAATAAAATATTTGCAATTTTCAGTTCGATTTTGATTCTTTAGCTTCCCACGCAGTCATGTTGCGTTACAAGAGAAGTTCGTGAGACTTGAGGTTAATGACACCTACTAATCATAATTCCAAAGATGATTGAGGCGGTACTAAAAGAACTAGTCTATGACCGATGGCTGGAAGACGAGAAGTTATCTGAAAGACATCAGTTTTGATAATCTGAACTGGCAAGGTTGTACGCCAGACCTCGCAGGTCTCTGGCAAACAATTACACACCCACGCAGGGTACATGGAGCTACATACTGTATACAACAATATTGTTTACAGTCAATATCAACCCTCGCAGGGTTATTAATTAAATTAAATACAACTGAGTTGCCATAGAGCTGCCCACCCTCGCAGGGTATATAGAGCTACATACTGTTTAAGAACAATATTATGTGCAGTCAATATCAACCCCCGCAGGGTTATTAAATACAACTGAGTAGCCATAGAGCTGCCCACCCTCGCAGGGTATATAGAGCTACATACTGTTTAAGAACAATATTATGTGCAGTCAATATCAACCCCCGCAGGGTTATTAAATACAACTGAGTTGCCATAGAGCTGCCTACCCTCGCAAGGTACATGGAGTTACATACTGTATACAAAAATATGTGCAATCGACATCAACCCTCACAGCGTTATTAAATACTGACTTGCCACAGAGTTGCCTACCCTCGCAGGGTGCCTACTATAATGGATGCATCTATGCTTGCTTTTTATCATCCCTTGCAGGTTATTGATTACAACTGAGTTACCATGGAGCTACACATACCCTCGCAGGGTACCTATTATGAAGAACATTAAGCTAAGTTGGCAAACAATCACATAGCCTTGCGGAATATC
This sequence comes from Yponomeuta malinellus, assembly GCA_947308005.1. Classification (NCBI taxonomy): domain Eukaryota; kingdom Metazoa; phylum Arthropoda; class Insecta; order Lepidoptera; family Yponomeutidae; genus Yponomeuta; species Yponomeuta malinellus. The sequence continues at coordinate 14,474 of OX371000.1, forward strand.
AACCCAAGCAAATCACATACCCTTGCAGGGTACTACCTATGAAGGATTTTAAGTTAAGCCAAGATGGCAAACAATCACATAGCCTCGCATGATATCAACACAAGAAAATCACATACCCTCGCATGGTACCTACTATGTGTGTAATAATACTTCAGAATAATATTCAGTGTAGAATAATACTCAGATATGGTATATACCTATCCACTGTTACAGAGTTTTACAGTTGACAAATATTCACATACCCTCGTAGGGTACTATCAACAACTATGCATGGTACCTAATATCAACCCTCGCAAGATTATAAAAAGTCAGACTTGCTAAACAATTAAGTACACCCTCGCGGGGTCTGCGTGTGTCGCCTAAGCCTGAGTGCAAAACAATTTTGGGGAATATGTAAAATGTTTATTAATTGAATTTTAATGATAAAATTACAGTATCCTTGCCAACACATGAATAAACCCTCACGGGGTTATTAGCATAACTTAGTTGGCAATCACATACTCTCGCAGAGCACTATTATTATACACAACACACTGATGTGTAGTTATTACTTCTATTATCATGCCTCGCAGGTTATATAAGAAGCGGTTCATAGCTGTTCGAAGACGTAGACACAGATAGATGGATAAGCAATAACATGTAACCCTCAAAAAGGGGGGGGGGGGCGGCAACAATTATCAACATATCATAACGATGGAAACTTTAGAGTACAAGCTAATTATGTAGTTCCATTTTATTTGTGAGAAAACTTCTACCTACCAAGGCTAAAGGAAGATGGCGTGCTGTAAAAGTACTGTTAAACAATGTTTCCTATCTTATGTTCCTTGTGACCAAAAGTAGCAGCAAATACAAGTTGAAGATCAACCTTTTGTTGCAAAGTAATCCGCAGCATTACTGGGTTAAGTTTACCTATTTAAGGGTCAATGTCCTCTCAACGGTACCATTACTGTATGGTTATCTTCTAAATACTTAATGGTTCAGAATAATAAACCAGCGAACATCCATACCATGTTGAATACACGGTTTTCGTCCGATCACCAAAGTTAAGCAACATCGGGCGTGTTCAGTACTTGGATGGGAGACCGCCTGGGAAAAGTATTTATCATTTGTTTTACAATTCATTTCTTGATTTGTCCAGTACCTCAGGTACTATGTTCGACTGGTGCTTAAAAGGAAGAAGTTTCAAGTTACCCTAACTGGCTCAACTCTTTTTGAATTTGGATCCTATTTATATCCCCTGGGGGTGAATGTAACCTATAGGTATGGCTGTGGTCTATAACTATGTAAATAACTTCTATCAGAAAAGTGAACCTGCCTGGAGTATAAGCTGTACTGCATAACAGAGGAACTGTCAGTATTTATGTTATCTGCTTTCTTAGGCTATGAGACGCAAGGATGGTTTTATCTTACTTAGCGAACAAAATGGGACAAAGATGAAGCCTTTGATGGATTTGCTGGACAAGCTCAGTCAGTACTACGTATACCTTGAGAAGGATGATCCTACATCACCAGCACCAGCCTTGGGCCATAAGGTCCCAAGTGGGAGCAGTATTGGAGGTATGCCCCAATCCAGTGAGGTGTACCGCGAATATGTCCTACCCGAGTAAGATATAAGCAAAGATATATCTCAAGTGGTCATCGACATGACTAACCTCGAGTAGATTAATATGATGAATGGCAACAGTTTTGAAAATGGTTGTCTTGAACTGTCTAGCATATAATTTGATATTTTTGCCTTATCAAGTTTTCACTTGGGCGAAGATTTTCAAAGAAGTGGCTTGTTCCTTGTCATAAAGGGCTATTTAATGCAGTTTGTCAGCAAGTCGGTTTATATACTCTTTCCAAGGCACCCTTACTAAAAGTTCCAGTTCCCAGGCAAAAGTTCCCCTTTGCTTCACGTTAAATTGAACAATATTCTTTCTGATCGACTTCTGACTTCTAACGTTAGTAGTACTTAGATAAAATAAAGGTATTATGTTATATCCGCACTATACAGGTAATGATACTTAAGTTAAATCTAAGTCTACTCTAACAGTTTGGTCAATAGTCCTGCGCTGCCCTCCTGGACTCGGCACCATGGTGCGGCGCATCCGACCCGCCATGAAGCTGGCTCTGTATGTCTTAGCAAATACACATCCTCGGCCATAAAAATGGAATCTAGCGTCGTCACTGTGAGACAAGCTGTATATATACGAAGAGTGGGTACCTAGTCCCAATAACTACCGCAATGCGACCGTAGTGGCAAACTATGAACCACCGCCCTTGAGGACGCAGACCATATTGAGTTTTTTGTATTTTGTTGAGCAGAGCTAAAAACAAGAACGAGTGGCTCTTTTTCCACTTTAGTTATACAATTCCTAAGCAGGTTTACATGAACCTTTAATAAACGCCTGAGAGACTTGTCGGGAGTTGGTAAATGTTAGGCTCGCATACCTTTGCCAGCAATATGTATTTAACACATTCGTGGACGTCAATCTACACTTCTTTTGCTATCGGTTGCTGAAGCAAACTCTACCCGGGAACAAAAATCCCGTCTGCAATAAGTGATTAAGTTTCTTCCACAAACAATATAGTTGTTGAAGTACATAATTAGTTAATTAGCTATCTAAATAATTCGCCAGACACAGCTGCCTTTCTCTAAATCTGTTATGGCAGACATAGACGACACTACGGTTTCCTGTGCTACTGTGTTATGTTTGACTCAAAAGCCATAGCCCATAAGTAATCGAGTTGAATGTTATTGCCAAAGCCAAAATCTGAATCATGTCAATTTATTCAGGTCCTTTGCAGGTTCAAAGACAAACCTGTTATATAGGCTCTACCTAAACATGTTTGTAAGTATAGAAAGCCCATCAAAAGCTACCTATCATATTATTATTACAACGCAGGTTGAAGGCCTACTATTTTATCAGCAGCTGGCATAATATTGCAGGGTCTGGATCAACTGTAACTTCCAAAATAGTCTGTCAAAGAATAAATGTTTACTTGTTATTAAGTTCATTAAGTTATGTCACTCTGGTCACAAGTGATATAATTATTATTCAATTTTATTAGAAAACTCTAAGGATGATAAGGATGCTTATATCAGTGGAGAAACCCTGTTGACTTTTTAACAGTTCTATCATAGTAGATCGATCGCATAAGCTCCGAATCCTACTATCCCATATATTTTATGGATTGATGAGTGTACACCTACCTATCTATCCTTTGTATATTTGTACGTACCTGCAAATTGTGTTATTGTCCTGATTTCAGAGAATTGGGGTAAAATTTAATTACTCGCACTATTGGGTCTGTGGATATCTATTGGAATATTTTACATTAGTACAGTACCTACCCAGCTTTGTACTATTTTGTATTACACACACACAGCTAACTGTGAATCATCTCACATTGGCATACTCTACCACCAGGCGATAACAAACACGTCTCAAACTCAAAGCTTCAAATAACGTACAGGATTTAATAGCGGCGTTTTACCTGAAATAAAACGCTTATTAAATACTTACCTTATTTGAAGCTTATATTTAATTCCTGCCTGTGGTTTTCGACACAATGACAAACAAGATCGCCGTCGCGCGTTCTGAAATCATTACTACGCGGAAGGCATCCTGGTTGGTAGAGTGTCACAGACTAGCAAAGTGCGACGATTAGGGTTCAAGCGGCGTCGACTGGCACGGAAAAGGAGATTACCTATCTCAAACTCAAAGCTTCAAATAAGGTAAGTATTTAATAAGCGTTTTATTTCAGGTAAAACGCCGCTATTATATATTATTGAATCGAACCTGGGTCTCTCGCTTCCGACTCCGATGTTCTACCCACTAGGCTACCAACGCTGCTTTGCGACTATCAACGGCAGCTTGAGTTTGAACGTTTATACCTACTGAACTACCTATAAATAGAGAATTTTTCGTATTCTTTTACGTACTTCTATCTGTATCGATCGCGCGGACAGTTCGCATAAATAAGTAGGTACCTACAAACATTTTTGGAACCGCATTTTTTTTGTATCTAAATAAAATAAAAAATCAAAATCATTTTTTTATTCAAAGTAGCACAGAAACTGCGACTTAATGAACGTTACAAGTTAAACTCCATTTCAAAATCTAGATCATTTTGGTGAAAAAATGGACAAAAAAACTCCAAACTTAGTCTTTTCAAGTCCTTAATTTACAGGATTAATATAAATGTTCTAAAACTCATGCATTGAACTGGCTTTAATTCCAGACGTCATTGTCATCTAAATAATAATCTTTAGTGTTACAGTAGCTTTTTTGGCACAAAGTGTGCTTCACACATTTTTTGAACCGCGTTTCTGGCAAGCTTATTATATCCTCAGGGATCTTATTGTAGAAACGTATACAATGCCCCATAAAGGATGTATTAACCTTTGCCAGCCTAAATTTTGGGAACGAAAGTTTATGTCTATTTCTAGTATTTACATTGTGTTGGCTACCTACAGTTTTAAAGTCACTGATATTTTTCCTAACGTACATAATATTTTCATAATCTTTAGTGTTACAGTAGCTTTTTTGGCACAAAGTGTGCTTCACACATTTTTTGAACCGCGTTTCTGGCAAGCTTATTATATCCTCAGGGATCTTATTGTAGAAACGTATACAATGCTCCATAAAGGATGTATTAACCTTAGCCAGCCTAAATTTTGGGAACGAAAGTTTATGTCTATTTCTAGTATTTACATTGTGTTGGCTACCTATAGTTTTAATATCACTGATATTTTTCCTAACGTACATAATATTTTCATAGATATACTGACTAGCAACTGTTAGGATGTTAGTTTCTTTTAAGAAATCTCTTAACGAATCTCTATTGCCTAGCTTATATATGAATCTGATCGCTCTCTTCTGCAGGACGAAAATGGTCTCAATGTCTGCTGCCCGACCCCACAGTAGTATACCATACGACATAATACTATGGAAGTAACTAAAATAAACAAGCCTAGAGTTGCGGCATCAGTTAGTTCCCGGATTCTTTTAACTGCGTATGCTGCAGAACTGAGCCTATTTGCCAATTTTTCTATATGAGGACCCCATTGAAGCTTTGAATCAATTGTGATACCCAGAAATACAGTTTCTTCTACAAGGTCTTGTTTATCATTCCCCAATAACATTGCTGTCAACCATTTTGACATTTGGTAGTGTGAGTTTTATACATTTTGTCTTTTTTGAATTTAATAATAAGTTATTAGAAGTAAACCAATATAGTACCTTAGAGAGAGCATTATTTGTATCCGCAAGGTCATTTTCTTGTCTCTTAATTTTAAAATAAGTGACGTGTCATCTGCAAACAATACTATCTCTGACATGTTTTGAACCATGAACGCAAATCATTGACATATACGAGGAAAAGGAACGGCCCCAAAATAGATCCTGTGGCACTCCCATCTTAACCTCCGACCCTGATGATTTAGTCCTATTTATGTCAGCTTTTTGAACCCTCCCTTCTAAATATGATCTCATAGGTTTTAAGTTTTTCCCATTTATTCCGTAGTGTTTTAATTTTAAGAGAGTGTTTATGGTCTACGCAGTCAAATGCCTTTGACAAGTCACAGAAAACACCTATAGCATCCTTCCGATCCTCCCATGCACTAAATATATGTTTAACTAATGTGAAACCAGCATCCGTCGTAGACCGCCCTTGCGTGAAACCGAATAAATAATTATATTTTATTAGAAAAAACTTATAACTAAATCAAATTTTTTGTACGTTTACAGGAAACGGAGGGGCGTACCGGGCGCTACGTTTACGAGCCGCGTGGTGAGTACCTAGTACTTACTCTTCTAGTACCTACGCGGCGGGTGGCGAGTGACGAAAATCGTCGTAAAATTATAGATCGTCCGGTAAGACATACTTTTATTTTATCAGACAAAGGAATCAGTATAGGCCGCCCGCCTCTTTTGATTGCGTCCAAATTATTGTAAACATTTTATGAAAAAATGTTCAAATTAAAAAATCGAAGGCTTCAGATTTTTTCTCAAAGATAAATAATATTGTGACACTGAAAGTGCAGAAAGCGATCTTCCACTGGTTAGTTCGAGGTCTTCGTCGTCTAAAAGTCACCTGGAAGATCAGGTACCTCGGCTGTGGCCGAGGCCGTAGCCGCCGGCGTGGTGGAAGCCGTGTGGAAGGGATAGCTTGAATGTGAAGACCCTCAGAAATAGCCAGAGACTATGACTTTCTACAACGCTACTTGTTTGGCGGTGTTTGATCAGATGCCACCAGAACTACAGTGTAAAGGTGGTCGCGAAGATGGCCTGCATACTTCTGATGTTACTTACATACTATATTGATACAAGCGGACTTGGCAAACGTTGTTTCACCATACTAATTATCCTACGACCTATTCTCCGACCTACCAAAGTAATACGTTTCGGAGGAGTTCGATAACAAACACGAGATCTAATATATAAAAATTAACGTTAGCAGAACAACGTTTGCCGAGTTAGCTAGTTTTTATATACCTACTAGATTAGACAAAGCAAAAATATATTCTTTCGTTTTGTATAGTAAAATATTACTTAGGCAAAAACATAAGATGAAGGAATTTTATTCTAAGCAAGGGAACATTGTAGATAATATTGGAGATAAAACTTGTCACTGAACCCCTGTCTGCAGAGCCTGTATGTTTCCTTTTTATAAATAAACTTAAGGATTCTGCAGAATCTTGGTGAAGATGGCCGGGGATTTTCCCATAAGATAATCTTAGTGGAACTTGTTTCTCCAATAAGTCTTAATGGAACCAATGACACGACAAACATGTATTCGTCTGTGTCCGTAGCATTTTCAAATGACTGTTTGTATAAGCTGTGTCCTGAGGACCCATCACACCCCCACTTATACATCATTGTTAAGTTCAGGCCGTTCACATTCGTCCTCAATAACTCTTTTCCAAGAATATTTACACATATTCTTGAAGATGTATGATCTAGTAAGGCTTGGAGCTAGAGCATGGAATACCGGACCCTTTTTCTAAAACCGGTATTTTTTTCGATATCAATATTTGAAATACCGGAATTCCGGTATTTCGGTATTTTTTCGGTATTGATGATTTTTTTGTTAAAATAATATACAAAATTTCGACCTTTAAAACAAATTGTCATATATCCTCCCGCGGCGGCTAACCTCGCGTTCTAAATTAAAAAACCATATTTAAGACAATACGCATTGTCGCTAATATCTTTAACTTAGTGGCTGTTGAAGATACTTACAGTTAGTTACAATACTGTATTATGTCACTACTGTACCGTAGGTACACCAAATAGAGCAGGAGACCAACACTAGTTTCTTGTGGGTCACCGCAATTCATCCATACCGTACCCATCAGTTAATTCGAAACTATCGTTAAGGTGAGCGTTAAACATTTGACTGTATTGATACCGAAACTTCAAAACCCTAGAAAGCATGAGTTCTGTATTTAGACAGTCTCAAGCTCTCAAAAATTGCAGAAAAATCGTAAAACCAGATTGGAAATCTAGAAAAGTCCCAATGTTTTACGTTATGAAGTTATTATATGGATGTAGAATCGAACAGCGCGTCTAGAAGCTGGGTATAGTAATACCGAAACTATCGAAATACCGGTATTAGGATTATACAAAACCGGTTTTTCAAATTCGAATATTCTGTCCGGTATTCCGGTTTTTCGGTATTACCGAAAACCGGTATCCATGCTCTACTTGGAGCTCAACTTCAGCACTTATGTCAGTAATGGTCATTTTTTCCACGAGAGGATGACTCATTTTCTTCACTTTTGTTAATAAATCGTAGCATGGATACAGACGGAATCCTCCGTCTTTTGACTCTTGCTGGATGTCCTTGTACACCTGAACCGTAAAATCTTTTGAAATAAATAATGCCAAGGCTTCTTCAGGGGTGTAGGGTCGCTGTTCATCTTTAGAGTTTATTCTTTTGCGAGCTTGTTTATATCCAGTTGCGCGCTTGGGCGAAGCCGTAGCAACTTCCTGGATCAAGGTAGCAGCCTCTCTTTTGCCACTGGCTCGTACACTTGACGGTTAAGTGACTCAGCAGATTTTCTTTTGTCTTAGGAAATTATTTACCCCTAAATATTTTTCGCGGCTTGTAGTTATAAAGTATTTCTTTTTGGATGTTGGCATACTAATAAGGAATCTTGGAACGTGTTGTTTGTTGACCAGAAAGTGTTTAAATATCTCTGAGAAAAGCATTAATAGGTAGGTATATAGAAATGGGATCAACCGTATGACCAACACATATTGCCGATATGTCCTCAACTTACTGGAACAATTGCAGCAGTCTAGCAATTTGGTAAAAAAATAACTAAACACCGTTACACACATCCATTATACAAAAGTATAATTATATAGCCGCACTGCGAATGTATAAGCAATATTTCCGAGTGAGTGCCCGCTTAAATTATTCCCCGTACCCTTTGGATTAGGTTTACCTATGAGTATTACTTAAAACATTTTTGTTTCAAAGTAGTTGAAGCCAGTAGCCTATTAACCAGATAAAAGTTTTCTTAATGATATCTCGAGAACGGAATATTTATAGATTCTGAGGCGGTACGAAGTTCGCCGGGACAGCTAGTTATAATTACATTTGTTGTCTTTTAAACTAAACTAACTAACTTCAGTAACTTGTGTTTGCTTATTTTTTCTTTCTGATTCACACTTTTACATGATTATTTGATCATACTAATAGTAATTATAACTCTCTAATCTTATTTTCATACCATTAAGGTGCTGTAAATAATAAGTTAATTCAAGTATTTTCTCCGGTTAACACGAGCACTAGACATACTTACTTAATAAAACCGAATTTTAACGGATATTTACTCGTTTACTTTTCCATTTTACAATTTTCCGACGTTTCGGTACTTTTGCAAGTGCCGTGGTCTCGGTAGACTGGTGCGTTAAATAATAAATTGTATACTTACTAATGGTGCTACACGCTTGCTCAATGAACAACATAAATGTACCTAACGTGTTTGCTGACAAATAAATAATTGATTGAGTGCTCAAGAAATATGGTAGAAAACTGTGGCCAAAAAATTAAGTTTTTCCTCAACTTTGTAACTAGGTAACTGGAATATAGTTTTCGTCTCCAGCTTCGAAAAGGTCACTCTTAGAGAAAAACTTATTGTATGTAAGTTGTTGAAAATCAACCATGGAGGAAGTCTGTGTCCTGCAGTGGGCGTGAAATGCCTGATGATGATGTAGAAAATCTAATTCGGCTTAAGTATTGTGCACCACATTTGTCGAATTCAGTCAAATATACTCCTTGCAATTTCCAATCTCTCAATTTCGTATTATTTAGGTACGTTTGAATTATTATCCTAATAAAACTGAATTTTAAGGAATTTTGTCAGGATCGTAGCAAGTGGCAGTCCCTGGTCTCTCCCTACCCCTCTGGGATACAGGCGTGAGTTTATGTTATGTTATGTTTAAGGGATATTTAAATCAAATCAAATCAAATCAAAGCATTTATTTGTGATAAACATAGGTGTTCATTACAGGTCTTGAGAATAAAATTAGATCTCTATGCTTTACCCACAGGGCATACAAATATTTTAGGGCTAAAAACTCGTTTACTTTTCCATTTTACAATTTTCCGACGTCTCGGTACTTTTGCAAGTGCCGTGGTCTAGGTAGGCCACTTAATTAAAATTAATTAAAATATAGGTAGGTACCTACACTAATTGGTTATTTACATTATGTACTTACAAAGTCACCATATATTAGTTGTGTTTTAGTTGTTGACCGAATTGAAGTTGTTGACCGAACGATTGACGAAGTGTGAATTATTCATTAAACGCAAAATGTTATTTATTCAGATTCGAGAACCATCAGCTTACAAATCATCCTAGTCCACTAAAATAGGTAACTAAGAGTTATACTCTCTAATTTATTTCTAATTTATTAGAAGGTAATTTCACGCTCAGATGCACCGTATAGAAGTTATCATCATCATCAGCCATTTGAGGCCCACTGCAGGACATAGCTCTCCTTCGTGGTATTTATGACCATGAGGGGTTTTGCCATAACGCCGCGCTTGGCATGCGGGTTGGCGATCGCAGTATGCGGTTGGAATCTCAGGAGGACGATGCTGCCCGTCTCCTGCTAATTGATTTCCTTAGTCCCCCTCTACGACATCCACGGAAGGAAAACGAGTGACGCTATTCTTAATCCGGCGCCACACGGTTAAATAGGGGTTATGATAATGGTATAGAAGTTATGAGAGAGAAACCAAATAAAGTCCCGAAATTTCCAGGTTACTTTCGGATTTTTTTTGTTTCAGGGTCCTAATGGTGAAGCCATGTTTCATTCATAGTTAGAAATCGAGCCAAAAACTGGTCAGGATATTGTTGTAACAGTTCCAAACAGCTTTGTGAAATTCTCAGCCTGGTTCGTTTTTGTTCGGCCGTTAGCATTCTTGTGTGATTCTAGGCACCCAACGCGCTGAGACTTTTTTTATTCCCAAATGGTCATGCATTATATTATGAACACTCCCTATTGAAATCTTTAGTTCCTCAGCTATAAAACGAACTCAAAAAACAATTTTTTCACCGTGCGAAGTGGGCACGAGGAGCGCCGCGGCGAGGCCGAAAGCCGAGCTCCGTTCAGGCCGAGGCCGAAGGCCGAGACCATATGTTCCCACGCGAAAAGTCCCAACCAGAAGTGTCTAGCGAGGCCCTAGGCCGAGCGCCGCGTCGATAGCGAAGCTCGGAGCGGCGGCTGGGGGTTAGCGCGAAGCGCGCAGGAGGCTCGCCCCCTAGTTTTTTATATATAGGTAAAAGGTACTTAGTTTTAGGCACTTAGTTTCGCCCATATAGGTACACGAGATAAAATCATAAAAACTACTGCACTAACTTTGGCATCGTAGAATTACTCTGATGACTGGCCTAAGTGGGTAGACTTAGCAATTGGGTGGGTCCCGTTGGCCCTTCGGCGTATTTAGGTACAGTTTTATCTTGGTAGAGTTATTTTTATTTAAGAGGACCGTTTGTCGGTTGCTATTAAACGATACACGTCTGTATCGATAGGATTCGTTTCTGAGATTCCCCGACTATGTATGATAATGGGGCTAGGAGGTGTGATACTCTACGTGAAGTACAGGTAGCGGTGTGTCGCAGAGAGGGCGTGCGGCGCGGAGCGGTGCGCGGGGGGGGCGCGCTGCGTGCTGCGCCGCGGCCGCGCCGTGTGCGCGGGGGGGGGCGCCGCCGCCGCCGCCGCCGCCGCGCCGCCGTCCGCACCGGCCCGACAAGTGAGTGCCTACACCTGCTATTCATCCTACCCAATCCGATCGATCAGCATATTCACCGTTAGAAAAAGGCCTCACCCGTGGCACGCCACTTTTTTCTGTATTCGACCATCCTCATCCGGCCAATATCAGATATTTGCCTCGATCCGCTGGCGAGGCGGTAGGCGACCTGCGCCGCTTATGCCAGTTCGTGATCTCCGATGGAGAATCATTTTACCTCTCTATCGGTTTCTCGGCATAATGTGAACTGCCCACTGCCACTTCAAGTCGCCTCTTAGCTAATCACCTTAGTTCTTTGACGAATTGTCTCATTTCCCATGTGATGAAAAGAAACATCCAATCCTCTATACTATAGAGTCTAGCATGCTGAGCGACTTCTAATCGCTGAACCAGTCCTACTGTCACAGTCCAGTGTCACGTTCCAGCACCATAATGTCACCCGGACACACTGGTTGAAGACTCCTGCCTTACTCTCGGCCCTGAGGAATGGTTGAGAAAAACACCTAGCACAGTTTTTCGAATGCAGACCAGCCCAGTTATGCGCATAACAGACAGTGTTCTCGGCCATTTCTCGGATCCTATTCACGGCCTCACATTCGAAGTTGCATCTGTCCAGTTGAATAGTCTGCCCTATAAGTAGAAATATTCCTAGACAGCTTCCAGGGCCACCTTACCGACAAAGAACGGCTCAGATACGAACCTATAGTTGAAAATTAACCTACCTTAGTTGTGTCCAGATTCAAACCGAGGCCCACACGTCCTTGAGTTCTTGCATCGACTCCGCCATTTCCGCCATCGAGCTCATGCATTCCAATCCATCGTTTTAAACACATCTTCCGATGCGGAACCCAAAAAATACGATTCCTTAAAAGTTATAACACTCCCTTGTAAAGTCTCTAACGTACCTACTATTTATACGGTGTTTATGGAGTGTTTTAAAGAATAATGTTTTTGAACAACACCAGAAGATTTTTCATGTTATCTATTCATAGCGGGCGTTTGTACTCTTGTCTACTGTATTGACTGGTGCACTGTGTTAGAGCCTGTAAAAAAAAGCGGCCTGCTGGGTCGCACAACTCATCGAATCTTTGGGAAAGAGAACAGCTTGCAGTGTATAGTGTAGGTGTAGATTTGGGTCAGGACTAGGTAGATACCTATTGAGAAGTTATGTTGATCTGTAGGTAAGTTTCGGGTAGCATTTTGTTTCCTTTATTAAAGAATAACACGACCACAGTAACTGTGGCACAGTTCCTCTCCACCCCTTCAGTATTGTGCTACCATTTAGAAGAATGATACCTACCTAATTGTGCTAATGATTTTGCAACTGACGACTTCGTAGTGAGCGACACATACCTACTGATTTATGTGTGAGTGCAGGAGCGGCGCGGGCGTGGGCGCGCGGTGCGTGGGGTGCGGGGCGGCGGGCGGGGGGGGTGCGGACAGCTTCCTGTGCGGCTCCGACAACCGCACGTACTCGTCGCTGTGCCGCCTCGACCTGCACAACTGCGTGCGGCGCGCGCGCGTCACGCCCGCCTGCCGCGGCGCCTGCCCCTGCCCCGCCGCCCGCGCCCCCGCCGCGCACAACGAGGTCCTGCCGCGGGGGGCGACCCTCCCCGCGGCCGCCTGCCCGCCCCCCGCGCTGCACGCGCTAGCGGCGCGCCTGCTGGACTGGGCGGCGGTGCTGCAGCGCGACGCGCCCCCGCCCTCCGCCGCCGACTTCCCCCCGGGCTGCCTTCCCGAGGTGCGGTGGATGTTTTCTCACCTCGACGCCGACGGAGACGGCTTCCTATCGCACACGGACCTCTACGCGCTGAGTGAGTACCTTCCCTAGGAGCGAATAAGACGAGTGAATTATTTTTTTGCGCGATAAACGGGCTCGATGCGACGATCGCTTCGTGTGCAGGACACGACGACCGCGAGCGCTGCCTGCGGCCGTTCCTGGCCACTTGCGGCGGCGGCGGCGGGGACGAGGGCGGGGCGGGGGTGACGCGCGCGGGGTGGTGCGGCTGCCTGCGCGCGGCGCGGCCGTGCGCGCGGCTGGCGGCGCTGCACCCGCCGCGGCCCGGTGCGTGCCGCTACATCGCATTCCTCTTTAATCTCGATCCCGATGCTCTCGAACGTCTATCGAAACGACTCTCCGTCCGTCATAATACCAAATAGACGGGCCGATATCGGTCGGTCGGTGCATTTTTTTTAAATTTTAGGCAGGCCTATGAATCAAAAACGAAGGGAAGGAGGCACACCTACGTACTAAAATTCCGTCTTCGAGACGCGGTTTTCTTTCGTCACCCGGCGCGGCGGGCGCGCGGGCGCGCGGGCGCGCGGGCGGAGAGGACGCGCTGCGCGTCGAGTGATGTCTAACGCGTGTGTTGTGTGTGGTGCGGCGCAGGCGCGTACGTGCCGTCGTGCGACGCGCGCGGCTACTTCCGGCCGCGGCAGTGTCAGCTGGCGCGCTGCTGGTGCGTGGACGCGCGCGGCGCCGAGCTGCCCGCGCGTGCCTGCGCGCCGCGCCCGCCCACCGCCGCCGCCGCCGGTGAGTCGCCCGCCCCGTGATACAAACACGCTCTATACAAATAGGAATTTGTGATATTACGAATTAGGATCTTATGTCTTGTGAAATTAGATACGATTTTTTTTATGTGTCTCGATGCAACCTCATTAGTATCTATCTACTATTAGAATTATACAAAAAAATAGTGTTGCCGAAAAATCGATAGTTTTGCAATCGATTGTAAAACGCTAAAATCATCTACACGATCGATAGTATCGATACTATCGATAGTATCGATAGTATCGATGTCTCTTCTACTGCAATACTATCGGTAAACAGCAATACTATTGATAGTATCGATAGTTTCGTCACTGCCAACCAATGAACTATCAATACTATCGATACTATCGATAGTATTGCTCTTTAATATCGAATAGACTATCGATAGTATTGATAGTATCGATACTATCGATAGTATTGCTCTTTAATATCGAATAGACTATCGATAGTATTGATAGTATCGATACTATCGATAGTATTGCTCTTTAATATCGAATAGACTATCGATAGTTTTGATAGTATCGATACTATCGATAGTTTTGTACTATCGATAGAGATCTCTAATTCAATAGTATTGGATGAAGTATGCATGCAGGTAAGGTAGGAGTAAGGCGGAGAACAGAATTTAGTGCGCTTAAAAAAAATCAATACACTAGTTGATTTGGTTTGGTTGAATATACCACATTAGTTTTTCTACCACTCATTATGCTTGCATACTGAATGCAATACTATTGAAATAAATATCACTATCGATAGCACAAAAGTATCGATAGTATCGATACTATCGATAGTCTATTCGATATTAACAAATACAAATAGTTCATAAAACAATTTCTGGTTCACATCTCCACTTATTGTAAAACTTAGCCGAAAAGACCAACCAAAAGATGACATTTTTAAAATAAGTGGCGAGCTTCTGTTGCTGAACTAGGCAGAGCCTGTGTTTCAGCATACAGTGCCGCACCCCTCTGGTAGGAATGGCGCAATCAAATTAGGTTATGCCTTTATAGTTTATCAAGTAAGTAAATATTTGAAACACATTCCGATATTACTTTTGTAAGAGAAAAATACAAAACACTTAACTAAACTAAAAAATAAAAACATGTATAGTGTGTTGGTCCTCTTTGTGTGTAATGTGTGAAAAGTGTGTGAGTGTATGTAAGAGGGTGTGTATGGAATAAGTATATCAAATGCAAAATTTTGATATCTTTTTTTTTTTTTTTATTCAACAACCGAGAGAAGATTTTCTGTTTCTGTGTATGTTAAATTTTGTAACCATTTGGATACTACGCGCTTGCAGATAATTTTAACGAGAGGGTAGATATTTAATACTTTATTTATTTTATTTTATAGGTACGGGCCGAGAAATGCATAGAATTTTCTGACAAAAGAGGTGCGAGGGCATCGATTGTGCTTTATGACTGTATTTTGACGTCGGGTATTCAAGGGTGGAGTGAAGTTGGTCGACTTGTGTTGTCTTACAATAATACTTAATATAAAAAGTTGCCTTACGGTTAACACTTCACAATAACTGTACAAAGAGGAGGTTGGGAAAAAGTATGGTCGAAATGTACAAACCTTTAGTATTATTCTTTGAGCAATCTCAGCACTCTTAATTACTGTCTTCGATACTATCGATAGTTCATTGGTTGGCAGCGACGAAACTATCGATACTATCGATAGTATTGCAGTTTACCGATAGTATTGCAGTAGAAGAGAAATCGATGCTATCGATACTATCGATACTATCGATTGACTATCGATATTATCGTGTTTTCTTTAACTATCGATAGGCTATCGATAGACAATCGATATTGGCCTATCGAGCGGCAACACTACAAAAAAACGGAATAAACTAGAACCAAGTAATAATAGTATTTGGTAGTCTTTCCCATAGAAGTAGTACTTTTAATCTAAGGTCTTTCCGTTGTGAAGTCTCTACTTTAATTTATACGGCGTTTATAGGAATCGTCTTTTTGCGTAAATCTCATAATTAATTATTTTTACAAAACTTTACAAAAAAAATTGGGTTTTTTTTATTTTGCAATCCTTGCCTTTGCATGCTCCTCCAGATACTGGCATGAATTTATATACCTATGTAAATTGAGGTATTGAACCTAGAGTAGATATGAATGTAAGTAATTAGAATTCAGCCCTAAATGAGTTAACTGTTAACTACACTATACTTACCTACCATACCTACTACAACAGTTACAGCCGAACTCGCGTAGGTTCAAAGAGGTACGCCAGGCTGGACGGGCTGAGCTTGTCTTAGAAAAAAAATATTCTCCTCTTGTGATTCGTTGTTATTTGATTTTTAGAGGGCGCCGGCGAGAACGCGGGCGCGGGGGCTGGGGCGCCTGCAGACGACGAGGACGCGGGGGTCGCGGGGGACGCGGGGGACGCGGGCGGCAGCGGCGACGGCGAACCCGCCTACTAGCGAGCCCGTCTATTAGCGCGGCCGTCTCCTAGTTAACCAGCCTACAAACGGGGCTAACACTGGTTGACGATGTCCTTCTTCATTCATTCATACTTACTTAAAACTATTTATCGCCCCCAAACAATGTATTGAAGTTGAAGATTTTGTTTAAGTACGTACAAAACATAGAGAAAGCATAAATTAGACCCTGAATTAAGTTAAACAGCTACCTACTTAATTAGTCTCTGACATAATGCTTAAGCTGCTACATAATGATAATATGTATAGGTACCCGAGGGGTGCCAACAGGATCTTATTTAACTAGTGTAGCCTCCGCTGGCTGTCTGTTTTACCTTTTAAGGGATTATGTCGTGAACCAGGGCAGATTGCTCTGCAAACAATAAAAAAATACAAAAAGAAAAAACATAACTAGGTTTTCATATACGAAAGATATTTTTTTGGGTTCCGTACCAGAAGGCTGCAAACGGAACCCTATTAATATAGATCCTATGCCTACAGTGATGCATAAAGGCCTTTTTTCTTGATCTGTAATGGGTAATAAAATAGGTAGCCAGTTGATATTTTTACAGAATATGATGAGATATTATGGCAGATAGCCACGTACAAGTAGGTATTAATATGTTTTTTTTTTCATTGTATTTTAGTATAACAACCTTCCAAGTGTGCGTCAGATTGTCGCTAAGGGTCCCAAACTAATAAAGGAAATGGAACGGCTCTTAGCCGGATTTTTTTAATTTATCTATCTTAAAAATGGTAATACGTAACTAAGTGTCAAACTTGGTGTGCTTAAAGTTCAGTCACTATAAAAAAAGTAACAAATAATAAAAACCGGCCGAGATTGAGTCTGACTAATGATCTCAAACTGAAACAAATTTGGTGGGTAAATACTACAGAACAAAGAAAATAAGTCTTATTCCTGTGTTCTGTGGTAAATACGTTAAATAAATACGTGATGCTACAGAACCCTCACTTGGTGTACTAGTCTGAGTCGCACTTGGCCGGTTTCTTTAAATTGTGTTTGTAGGAATTCCCTGATTTAATTCAGAACATGCTCTTACTGGTAGACCTTAAATCTTCTGACCCCAGCCCGTCCAGCAAGTTGCCTCTGTTCCGAGCTGTTCCGAGCTGCCGCATGCCGAGTGCATTGCACAGACCACAACTGTAACTGTAACTGCCTCACAGAGACAACAACATTCTGTGTTATTTATAATAATCAATTTTATTACTTCGGAGAGTAATCTAGTTGAGTTTGAGAAGCTTATGAATTTTTGATAATTAATATTAGATCATAGCTGATGTACTAGTTGTTTATTGTAGTGTCGCAGCGGCACTCCGGAGCTGGCTGTAGTGTACCTACTTCATTACACCGATCGATATCTGTTGTTACTTGACAGCACCCTAGTAGCTAGGAAATTATTTGCACTTTTTTAATTGTAGGTACTTACTTATGGGAAAAAATAAACTGACATTTCAGCCTATCAACAGTTTTATTGAATCTACTGAAACATTATATTATTGAAAAGTAAGATATAAAGGGGAAAGTCCGTTTGTTACTTGTAGATAACCGATGTTGACTGTCTCGTTGGTCTAGCTGTACTATCACTTCTGGTAACCGTGCCGCAGGTAGTGGGGGCGACTCCCGCAGAGGCCGCCTTATATTCTTGTACAGACTGTTAATTTCCATATTTGTGATGACCTTGCCTGGATACCATAGCACATGGTATCCTAGTTTGTGACCACGACAAGTGATCGTCTTGTGTGGAAGTTATTATTATTATTTAATAACCACCGAAGTAGTTCACTGTGACCGAGATTAGATATTTTGATGACCAACTACAGAATCCTGGTATCCTCTATTTGCACAACTAAACAACGTATTTGAACAATGAGAATTATTCTGACATCAAAATATTGGATTTCTAAGTAGTAAGGCGGTTGGAGTACAAAATTTAAAGCATATCTACTACTTTTTGAATTACTCAAATCCACCAAGAAATGACAAAGTTAGAGAAGTTTAAACTTTGGCTGTTTTAAAACGCTTCCGGCGGGACTTGAACGCTATTGTGACGTCATAGGACCCAACCGGCCAGCCCGTTGGCTGGCGCCAGTGTGTTTTGATACCCGATTTTTGGAAGTGACCATTTTTATTGCATAAACCGAAAGACTATCATTTCAAATAGTAGACGAGGCACCCGAGTGCTAAATATGTTTGGTTAAGAGTAAAGTAAAGAAAACAATATTGCTCATAACTTAAAAGTCGGTAAATTTTCCAGCGGCGCCTACACTAGGAGACCCCGTATCCGTAAGAAGATATTGTTACGTTCTAGGGGGTTCGTGACTAAAAAAGCACCGTAGTGATTATATTCTCTGTGAAAAGCACTTTCGTCGTCCCCGCTTATATACCGTTTGAGATGTTCTCGAATACTCCATCAAGTCGTGAAAGGTTCTACAATACTGCCGTCTCGCTCGATCATGTTCTCTGTCACATCTTTCCGGAATGTTCGGACGTGATTACATACTCTTTGGTTCGGACTATAGCTATCCCTGTCTGATAGTGCTATGTCTTTTACTCCTCTGGAATATTCTGGCTATTTCTCTCTGGATGGTTTAAAGAGAAGGATGGAAACGCGTAGGTACCTGGTTCATTTGTAGCGTGGTGACCCGGTGGTGGTGGCCGGCGTGCCTTGGCGACTGTCTTCCCTTCAAACTCTCCACTACGTGTGTTTTCCTTGTTGATGGCCGTTATGGTGAAGCGCCGGATGGAATTGGCGTGGTCGCGACGTTCGTGATCACGATTATACCGTTGACGGGACCAGTATTCAGAGCTGGTCGACCGAACCGTCCGTGCAACGCCACGATGTCTTCTTGACTCTCTCTTGACAGCTTGTCACCGGTGGATTGTCTTCATGCACCCGCGCTTCCAATAGGATCGGCATTTGGGGGCAGGAGGGAAGAATATTGACAGCCCTACTTGGCGCAAAATTTGAACCCTCTAATAGTGCTATCTCTTTCACTCCTATTGAAAATTTCGTCATACCTATACTGAAATGTACTTCAAGGGCCCATGAGAGGTCCTCAAAATGCCTGAAAACCGGTTTTCAGATTATGGCGTCATCGTCATCGGATAGAGGGTGGCCTGAAACGGACTGAAAACAAGTTTCAGGTGCTGTCAGGCGTGTCAAGACGTTAACTTGGGTGAAATTTTGATAAACTAGTATGTGAAAGAGCACCCTCTGAAATAGGCCGAAACGGTATTTCAGTAACAATATGAATGCTTAAAAATCGGACTTTTTTCTTCGATAATTATAACAGAAAAATGTTCCTTGGTCAAAAGGCACGTTGGTTGGCAAAGATTTGTGTTCCTACAGTGCAAACAAAACCTATTTTTTACGTTAATTTTCCCAGAAATCCAGTAATTTTGATTTTTTGTGTGTTTCTCAAAAATGTGGTGGCGGGGACTCTGGGAGTCGCTGGATGCGGGCCCCAAGAAACGGAGATTTAAGCATTTTTTTTTTAGCTTCGATCTTTTATTCTCGAACATCCCGCCGCATTTGCGTGCGATTTATAAACCAAAATAAATAAATCACACCGTAGGTACTATGATAGGATCTTCAAAAAAAACTTAAATTACTCGAAATAACTCGGTTTTGCACAAAATGAGGCTAAGATGTTTCTTAAGAACGCAAATCAATTTGCCAACTAATATGCAAAATATTTACCAAGGAATATTTTTTCTGTTCCACTGGAGGTAAAAATGCCGATTTTTAACCACTCATATCTTCTTAATTAAACATATTTGGCAGTGGCAGGAAGACGCTGGATGCAGGCCGCTTCCAACCGGTCTTTTTGGAAATCCATGGAGGAGGCCTATGTCCAGCAGTGGACTTCTTGTGGCTGAATGATGATGATGATGATGAACCAAATAAATCACCCCGACCCACATCCGGCCCAAAAGTCCCCATGATACTGGCCGCATTGCCGCGTTGCACAGCGAGGGAAATCCTTTATATGCCCCAGAACGAACGTCCATTCCACGGTCCCTCAATCGGCGGCCCAGCTCCCGAATAAAAGATCTGCCCTGAGTGCCCCACACACCAGTGGTTTCGATAGCCAGCGGCACAACAATATAATTACTTAACTTGAAGTCCAAAAAAATTTATTAGTGAAGAGATATAATCAGTAACTGTTGCCCGCGACTTCGTTCGCGTGGTAATTTTGATGTGTATTTTTCCAGGATAAAAAATATCCTATGTGCTAATCCAGACTATAATCTATCTCTGTGCAAAATTTCATCTGAATCCGTTCAGCCGTTTTTGCGTGAAAGAGTAACAAACATCCATCCATACATTCGTAGGACGACCAGCCATAAGATGGACAGATGACCTCATCCAAGTGGCAGGAAGGCGCTGGATGCAGGCCGCTTCCAACCGGTCTTTTTGGAAATCCATGGAGGAGGCCTAGGTCCAGCAGTGGACTTCTTGTGGCTAAATGATGATGATGATGATCCATACATACAAACTTTCGCGTTTATAATATTAGTAAGGATTGTACCTAGTTATAAATATAGTTAGGTACGGATTAACAAGGTGGAACGGGTGTGCCATAAGTATATCAATTAAGGTAGGGGTGCTTTTGCAAAACTAAAACCGGTATGGAGCTCTCAAACCGTCACCCATCGTACTAAACTGCGGGTATTCGAGTCAAATGTCAATACGAAACATGGTTTGTAAAAAGATCTGGCAAATACCTAAGCTGCAGGTGTATTATACCTAAATAAATGCCTCAGTCAGAATCTACGAATTTTCTGGCAACATACCATCTCAGACGCAGAATTGTGGAGACGGACGAAGCAGAGGCCCATTAACGCAGAAATCCTGGCTAGAGAGTCGGCCACACATTCCATAGGTAAGACCAACATCTCCACCTCCGGAAGGAAGAAAGAGGGGGCGTCTGAAAACCATCTAGCATCGTTCAGTTACTTAGATGAAAAACACTCTGGTTGGGTTGGGAAGACCTTGATGAAAAAACAATGTCCCAGCACTGCAACGTCCAAGTGGTCCCTTTACCCATCCAGTGAGAGTGAAGGTGCCACTGGACGCTGTATAAAATATAATACGCTGTACAGAATATAGGTTAGGTACCTATCTTAATTGGGAGGTGACTTGTAAAGTTTTATTATCTAGGTACAACTACAAGTAGGTCTTGTAGGTCTCCTTGAACAAGGTCTTACATTATGACCCTGAATAGTTTTTGATGATTTTTTCCTATTACTTGCACATCACTATTTACTCTTTTCCACAAGACAAGTAGTTCTAGCCTTACTCTGATGATCCATCTGTGAGAGTGCTCAGAGAATGGCAGCTGGCGTACAGCCTAGTGAGAAAATGTTTTGAACTCATATTTACACAATTCATTAAGTTCATCATGACGGTATAAATCCAGTATTGAGACATTTTTTTAAGTTGGAGGAAAGAAAAAACGAAACGCTAATAGTATGGAGACACTAAACGCAATCATTCTTAAACCAATATGGGGCTGCCAGGTTAAAAGTTGAGTTACGATCGAGATACGATAAATCGATTCTAAAATCATCTAACTACGCAAGTTGCGTTGGATCTTTGCAACAATCTTGAATCATTCGATATTATAAGTACGTTGGAACAAGATGTACATAGCATAGTCTGTAAAATCTAAACAAAATAATATTTTCGAGTTTTGTGCGACTTTATTTTTAGTTGATTTTCATAAAAGTGTCTATAGCAAGGATACTAGTATCCTTGGTCTATAGATAGTCATCTATGAGTGTCTAAGTGTCAAAGTCAGTCTAACTAATCTGTGAGTCACTAGAGAATTAACCGATCGAATTGTTTGAGAAAGGAGTATTATATTCCTTGTGTTTGATTTGTTTTTAATTGTAAGTCTTGGTCTTGCATTTTGATTCCAATCTTGTCCATAATTGCCTGAGTCGAGCCACGCTTCTCGGTATTTAGATGGTGGTTTATGAATGCGAAGACTCCAGTGAATGACGCGAAAAGACGCTTGTATATTGTTTGTTTCCCCGAGTCGGGCCATTGTCGGGCTCAGGACAGTAGGATGTTGCTCCCATGTAATGAACATCGTGTGATATTTGGGGTTTGCCCGTCACGAAGGTATGACACGACCTGCTCCCTTTTTAGACATTTTAGTGAGAACCACTGTTCCTTAAAAACTAAGACTATTAAATAATTATTATATACCTATATTTTGTTGATTTTTTTTTAATACCTTATTACTATAGATATTTACACATGGAGCTGATAAATTGTGCCTATACTTACTTTACTTCACGCTTCTAGACTTGGTAGGTGGCGAGAGACCTAAACGCTAGACCTAGGTGCTTATGTGTGTTTAGTAAAATCGATCACGTAAATGTCAGTTGAAGTTAGGGTATCGATTCTGAAAAGTAATTCTAACCTCTAATCCAAGAACTCCTTGCTCTAATCTCATAGTGAAAATGATCGTAATAATTCAGACTCTAAAAATATATTTGTTATTTTTTCTGGTTATAACATTTATTTTATGTTCAATAGTGACCATTGTGTAACAAAACATGCAATCCACAAAAGCGGTACGAAACACCCGTACAACACTGCCTTTCTCCTTTGTAAATTTTGGACATGTAGCTGGATGCATGAACTTTAGAGAAATGTTTGTTTTGATAAACTTCTCAAAAATTCCTCTGCAAATTGCCAGTTCTGCAACTTAATAAATCATATCAAATGATTTTCTTTTATTCAAAGTAGCACAGAAACTGTGATTAAATGAATGTTACAAGTCAAACTACGTGTCTATTTCAAAATCTAGATCAGAGGTTAGAAAAGGGCACAAAATGGGTTGATTTACACGAGTCACATTTTGTCCAACTCGAGTAGCTCGAGTTTAAATAAGGGCTAACTCGGGCAGCAACTAGAGTCAACTCGAGTCAGCGTTGTCTCAGCGCACACACCGCCGTCAAGTTGCGCGAGTCGGTCGGACCTGACACACCAGCGCAGTGGCGGTGGCCGTCCATATAAATAGTTCTGCAGTAAATGGATATGTAAGTACCGCCACCGCGTTGGTTTGTTTCATCCTTTATGTTTCCACAGCCACGTTGATACTGTAGCTCGAGTTGCATGTTGTACCGTTCTCACTCTGACACACAGCTCGGTCGCATAGTACTGACTCACTCAGCCACACTCGCGAGTTAGCTCGTTCGCGCACACCCGCCGAGTCAACTCGGTTGACGGAATTTCCAACTCCAGTTTACTCGCTGGCAGCCCAACTCAAGTAACTCGAGTAAATTGACTCGAGTCACCCATCGCTATTTTCTATCCTTCTAGGGTTGCTTTAGGGAAGCTTTACACCTGTCATTGGTTGGGTTGCTGAGTTTAGTTTTGGTCTGTCAGATTTAGGTACTGGGGATGGAGAACAAAAAGAAAAAAATACAGGTGAGAGGACTACACAACTTATAATGATAGCATATTAGAGGCTAGGAGCAGACGGATACGACACTGGCACTTCACTTCTTCTCGTCTGTCTCCTGAGGCGGGAACTTGCCGTTGTAGTACGGGATGTAGTCCACGAACACGCGCCAGTCGGTGAAGTAGAGGAGCGAGCAGAAGGCCGCGCCGCCGAACCCGACCGCTGACGTCGCGAACGACGAAGCAATCTCCATGTGCTTCTTACCCAGCCGGAGAGCCATTTTAGCGTTTGCTTTTTTAAGATATTTGAACGATTACGTAAATCAAGAAATTTTCTCAGATAAGTTACTCTATGATGTTTGTCCACTCACAGACTACATACATTGATTATTATCACAGACTGTTTATTGTTGGTTTATCTGTGGACTGTATAGAGATTAATTTGACATATGACCAGTGTTGCCAGCTAATTTAGTACGGCTTACGGAACGAGCTGGTGAGACTATTATGTTGTAAGGTTTTTAGGGTAAAAAAATGGGGGGCGTTACAAAATAACTGATTTTCAAAGTGGGCGTTAGATGAAATAAGTTTGGGACACCTCTGCTATACAGAGTTACAGAACTTAGAAACTACTTTGCGAATGACGGAAATGCTACCGGGTGCATAGATCACAGACAATGGTCGTTGAAAGATCGTAGGTATAGGTCTAATGAAGTAAGAATTTTGTCTAAAGTTAGTGCGAGCCCAAGGAACAAAATAATGACAGTCTTCGGCGAGACTGGGAACGTGAGGGGACGAGAAAATTAACGACGAGCGAACAAGTCGCGACAGTCAACTAGGCTCTGGGTTTTTTTTTTTATCAGATAGCAGTTAGCAGCAGATTATAACAGATTGTTAGTGTACGAGAAACCGGGGGTGCGACTATCTACGTGGCTCAAAAGTCTGTAAAGAAGGCTATTATTATTATTCTCTTTGTTGGTTTTTTGATCGCAATGTGCTCTTCTTTATTAGGTGCTAAAATAGCAAAAAAAGAAATGCGTATCTTCGGATTGTGGAAAGTCTGAACGTATCTTTTTCTGAACGTAGTACTGATTATAAAATGTGCCATAGACAAAATCAATTAGGAAGATAACTAACTGTCACGTCACTGTCACGCACGTCAATGTCATATTGTGACATTCAGTGTTGTGTGTGTCCGGTGTCCAGCCAGCGCAGCGCAATGTTATGCTTGCGGGAGTTGTGGTTTCTTTGTGGCTTCTGTGTCGTTTTTATCAGGAACCGATAAGACTTACCTAGTTGTGGAAGTTACGAGCTTATTGTGATTCGGTCGAGTCGCGCAGTCACCGCCCCTAGGCGCTCAGTCACCCGTGAGTCGGGCCGGGCGGGCGGGCGCCGGCGGAGCGATGTGGGACTCTAGCGCGTTCCTCGGCGCGCTGACGCCCAAGTTCTACGTAGCGCTGACGGGCACGTCGTCGCTTATCTCGGGGCTCATCCTTATATTCGAGTGGTGGTACTTCCGCAAGTACGGCACCAGCTTCATCGAGCAAGTGTCGCTGGCGCAGTTGGGTCCGTGGCTGGGCGGCGGCGGGGCAGAGGCGGGCGCGGGCGTGGGCGGCGGCGGGGGCGGCGGCGCCGGCACGGGGGCGGACGGGGACGCGGACGAGGAGGGCGCCTGCCGGGTGCGACGCAACCCGCTGGCGCCGCTGCGCGGGGCCGAGTACGGCCGCCTGCGCGCCGCCACCGCGGGCCGCGCGCCGCTCACCTACTACGACATGAACCTATCCGCACAGGAGCACCAGGCCTGGTTCACGGTGGCGGTCGAGACGGAGGGGGCCGAGGGGGCGGAGGGTGCGGGTGAGGCGTGGGAGGCGGCCATGGCGCGCGCGTGGCGCGAGCGCTCGCCGGCGGCGCGCGTGGCGGCGGCGCGCCAGGCGCTGCAGCTGCGGCCCGACTGCGCGCCCGCGCTGCTGCTGCTCGCCGAGGAGGACGCGCCCACGGTCGCCGAGGTACATGCACACCGCACCGCTCTCAGGCATAGCTGGGCTCCGTTAATCAACTAGTCACTAAAACAGTTAACTTTGTTAAATTTTAAAGTGTTAAATTTCAGAAAATTTAATTCAATTTAATGTTAACACATGATAAAAATTGCATTTTTATATCGTTGCGTTAGTGATTTACTTATGAAACTGCTGGTTTTGGGTACTGGTTAGAAACCAAAAACAAAACCAGCCAAGTGAGTGTCGAGCCATTGCAGTGTAGGGTTCCTCAGAAAAAGGGGGTTTAAGGTGCTGTACTTAACATTATTAACATAATTTTCAATGCATTTTGTATGTAGCTTTCCTTTTATAAGTTTGTTGCCTATTACTCGTTAACTGTGTTAATTTGTCCCAATAAATAAAGCCTACTTAGCTGTGATAGTTTTCCTTTTAACTTCATTAAATGTGCTACTATTCTGGATTTTTTCACATTTCTACAATCAACCGTTTAGCCATGATAGGGGGACGCCCTACTCAGATAAAAAAATGCGATTTAAAGCGTAATATTTCGGCACCCTAAATCCAAAAAAATTAAACTGACCTAAACGACCAATCCATCGATACCGCATTAAATGCCCATACTAAGGTGTGGGCGAGAAAAAAAATTGCCTCTAATTTAAGTGTCGGGGGGTAAATAAATTATCCTCGCCTGGCACGCGAGTGATGTCGTTACATCGGCAGCGTGAAATATTAAATAGAGGACGTCGGTGGTGTCTCGGCAGGCGGAGCGCGTGCTGCGGCGCGCGTGGCGCTGCGCCGAGGCGGCGTGGCGCGCCAGCGCGGGCGCGGCGGCGGCGGCGGGCGCGGGCGCGGGCGCGGCGGCGGCGGCCGAGCGGCTGCGGCGCGACGCGGCCGTGGCGGCGCACGTGAAGCGGCGTCTGGCGTGGTGCGCGCGCCGCCTGGGCCGCCTGCGCGAGGCCGCGCGCCTGCTGCGCGAGCTGTGCCGCGACGCGCCGCCCGCGCTGGCCGCCGCGCCGCCGCACGAGGCGCTGCTCGAGCTGCTGCTGGAGCAGCGCGCCTACGGGGACGCGGCCGCGCTGCTGGCGCGCCTCGAGGCGGCGCCGCCGGGCGGCGAGGGCGGCGGCGCGGCGCTGCTGTACACGGCGGCGCTGCTGCGAGCGCGCGCGGCCGCGGGCGCCGGCGCGGGCGCGGGCGCGGCGGCGGCGGCGCGCGCGGCCATGCGACGCGCGCTCGAGTACAACCCGCGCGTGGCGGAGTACCTGCTGGAGGAGCGGCCGCTGGCGCCGCCGCCCGAGCACGTGCTGCGGCGCGGCAACAGCGAGGCGCTGGCCTACGCGTTCTGGCACGCGCGGCACTGGCGGGCGTGCGAGGGTGCGCTGCGGCAGTTGGCGGCGGCGCGCGGGCCGCCGCCGCCCGCGCCGCCGCCGCCGCCCGCGTGCGCGGCGTGCGCCGACCGCGAGCTGCTGCAGCCGGCGGCGGCGCGCGCGTGGGCGGCGTGGGCGGCGTGGGCGGCGCGGCCGCGCGCGCTGCCGCTGGGCGCGGCGCTGGTGTCGCTGGCGGCGCTGGCGCTGCTGGGCGCGCAGGGCGCGTGGCCGGCGGGCGCGGCGTGGGCGGCGGCGGCCGCGCGCCGGTTGCACCCCGCCCGTCTCTTGCACCTGCTCTCGGCGATCTGAATCTCTCCGGTGTGTTTTTAAGGTTTATTCGTAGTGTATGATTGTCGATCTCTGTCTATTTTTAACTGAGTGCTGTCGTGTGAGTATTATTTATTGTATAGTTAGTAAATGTGGTTGTAAATAACGTAATCTGATTATTTGTTGTATTATGATGAAGACGACATTAAAATAAAGATTGAAGTTAACTAAAAGGCTTTAAAGATTCCTCCTCAAAACTAGCATTTCGATTCTGTCCCTCTGTTTTAGGCAAAAGCCATCCCACCTACCACTCCCAGTCCCACCAACCCGGCAACAAAGTCTTCCGCGTTGCATTTTGCGTCCTGCGGACCCATCTCACTGTGTGTATGTATGATGTATTCATGGAGCCAGGCAAATAAACTTGCGTTCAATGTAGATAAGTGCAAGGTGGTAACTTTCTCAAGATCGCACCAGCCCATTACGACAAAGTACTATCTGGATGGTGCAGGGTTGGAAAGAGTGACCTGCATTAAAGACCTAGGTTTGCTTTTGGACTCTCAACTTAACTTCCGCGAGCATATGACAACTATAAGGATCTATCCTAAGGAGGACTCACTCAAACAACGTTTGCAGTAGAACTGAAGCTATATTCGATAAATCTTAGGAACTAACACGTACAATACAAATAAGGGCAGCTCCATAACACCACCCATCCAAAGGAAAAAAAAAATACAAATGTAATTATTATTATTATTATTATTATTATATATATGTATAATAGTACTTAATAATAAATAACCTAGTTACTTTTTTTAAACATTTATCAGCTTAATGTTACGCCTTATCATATTAACTAACTGATTACATTGGTTACATTAGTTTTTTTTTTGTTTTCACTTTTTTTTTTCTTTTTTTTTAAGCTAATTTTCTATTATTACAATTAAAACAAAATTAGTTATTTTATAAACATCTTTGTTCTATTCTTATGTACGATGTCGACCTTTCCATCTTTAATTATTTTTACATTAGGCGAGATGTCTTCCACTACCATATACGGTCCATTATACACATTTTGGAATTTATTTCCCATTTCATTTTTCACTAAAATATAGTCATGCGGTTTATAGGTTACACTTTTACTTTTCTGATTTGCGTTTTCTGTTCTCACAATTTTTGACAGTATTAAATTTTGCCTAGCCTGTTCCTGAGCTTTTTGTATTCTGTACTTTACTAACAAAGGATAATTTTCACAATCATACAGCGATTCTGCCTGTTTCACTAAATTAGATGGAATATTACATATTTTTCCAAATACCAGTTCGTATGGTGTAAATTTTGTTGATGTATGCACAGTTGTATTATAACTAAAACACCAGTATGGCACCCATGTGCTCCACACCTTGAGCTCATTATTCGTTTGAATTCTCAGGAAAGCGTTTAAAGTCTTAATGTGAATTTTCTAAAGATCCTATTGTTTCATGATGGTAAGCTGTCGATGTCAATTGCGATATACCTATTCAATAACTTACACACTTCTTTTAAAACTGAATTTAAAAATTCAGTGCCTCGATCAGTTGCGATTTCCTTGGGGATACCGTACCTAAGAATAAAGCCCTCAACAAAAGCCTTCGCCACTGTAGTAGCGTCTTTACTAGCTAATGCTACAAACTTTGTTAGCTCGCATTGTATAGTTAAAATGTATACTTTATTAAAATAATCCTTAACTAAGGGCCCCACTATATCTAAATATATTTTATCAAATGCCGATGTTGCCGTAGTTGTGACGACCATTGGCTCTTTGTGCGGAATTGAATGTTTCTCTGTGTCTGACACTTTGCACATTTTGAAACATACTTCTTGACGTCGTGTTCAATTGTTGGCCACGTATAATATTTACGTATATTATTAATCATTCGTCGTATACCTGCATGACCTGCTGTAGGTAACACGTGAAAATCATTCAACACCACTAATTTATCTTCATTTGTAGTAATACGTTGCTTCTCTTTTATAATATAAATTCGCGGCCCGGGCCGTTTTCTTTTATTATTATTTTTATTTTTACTTTCATCGTTGGCTAGCCATTTTATATATTTATCATTCTCTACTTTTTTCATTATATAAATTTCTTTCACGTTTTTACTTTCACAGAACTGCTCAAATTCCCTCACGTAGGCGTCTCGCGTCAGACATGATCGAGATTGTGGGCAGGTGTAAATTATACACTTATCTGGATCATATGAAAATAAGTAATTTTTCTCATCACTTTTCACTTTTTTCATTCTCTCACTTGTTGTAAATAGCAATTCAACGGAATTTTTCGGTTTGCTAAACATTTCCACAACGTCCGGCTGCGCACACCGTCCATCAGTAGCTATGCTAGCATCTCTTACATTCTGTTCTTTTGCTCTTTCCTCTTCCTCTCTCTTCTTTCGTCTTGTCATGACATTCACCACATGCTCATTCCTTCCTTTTAGTTCATCTGATGTTATTAAGACTCGTGATAACGCGTCTGCTGCTGCGTTATCTTTTCCCTTTACATAATCTATTTCAAAGTCATAC
The DNA here is from genome assembly GCA_947308005.1 of Yponomeuta malinellus. Taxonomy (NCBI): domain Eukaryota; kingdom Metazoa; phylum Arthropoda; class Insecta; order Lepidoptera; family Yponomeutidae; genus Yponomeuta; species Yponomeuta malinellus. The sequence goes on from OX371000.1 coordinate 44,350, forward strand.
TCTTCTAACTTTAGTCTAAATTTCGTAAGTCTGCTACTTGGATTGTTCATGTTAAATAAATAAACAAGAGGCCGGTGATCTGTGAATATTCTGAACTTTTTCCCTAATAAATAGTGTCTGAAATAATTTACTGACCAAACAATTGCTAATAATTCCTTCTCCACTGTTGGATAATTCAGTTCAGCTTTATTAAGTCCACGACTGGCATAAGCAATTGGCAATTTGTTTTTGTTGCTTAAAACCGACCCTATTGCTGTTCCTGAGGCATCGGTATGCAACTGAAACTCATTTTCAGGAGAAAAATCTGGAAAGTCTTGCCCTAGAATTCCATCACTTTTGCAACGCAAGTTTTTAAACACGTGAAATTTGTGTACAAATTCTTTTCCCTCAAAGGTAAGTGTTAGATAAACAAAACCTTCGGAACAAAGTTCTCTGCACACTCCATTTATTCTTACCTTACCAAAATGGATTGGAATGCGGCTCAATTTCTCGTACTTTATGGCGCACAGTGACGCGCCTGTGTCGACAAGCCAATTGTATCTCTGTTCGTGGGTGTCCGAATCTACACTGTTGTAATTATTATAGGCACAAATGCTAGAATGAGGCACGAAAAAACTGGTTGTTGGCGTTTTCACTTACCTCTGGCCCATTTTCTTCCGGCGAGTGTTCGGCATAATGTACCTGATGACCTCGGCTGTTGCTAGGGAAGTACTTACCTCTTCCGCCTCGGTTGTTGCTCCTGGGGAAATACCCTTGACCTCGTCCGCGATTGGTAGGGTGTCCGCGCCACTGCTGATGCGCTGGACCCCCGCGATGAATGTGCTGTCCGCCTCGTCCGCGGAAATACTCCCTTTGCTGTCCGCGCTGAAACTGAAAACCCCGCTTAAAACCTGGGTAATTCTGTCTGTTACGAGTACCTTGTTCGTAACGCATTATCAGACCTTCTGGTGGCCCTGACATCTCCTCGTCCTTCGCTCCACGAATTGCTTCCTTTAAGGATGTGTAATTTCTGGCTGAAATTATTGTGCTAAGGTGACCATTTCGCAACCCGTCCGAGAATCTTTTTATAGCTTGCTTTTCGTTTATGGGTTTCAAAATTTCGAATTTTGCTGTATCTCCTTCGGCTTGTGAAATAGTCAAATCAACAAAAAGTTTTTCAATTTCCTTTCCATAGTCCTCTATGGTTTTCTGGTTTTGTGTCGCACGGAGCAGCCTCTGCTGAAGAGCTGTGAAAGACTTTTGCACGAGTAAATGTTTTTTCATGTCCTCTACTAGACTCGAAACCGACTCGTAGCTAGCAGATAGCCTAATTTTCGCGCTTTCTGAAAGACGTGTTTTCAGCACGAAATTGATCAACGTCAGCTTACCATCATTTTGCAATAAGGATGCATACATTTCGATAGCTGAAATCAGCTGTAAAACAGATTTTTCGCTACTGTCTATGACTGGCAACAAGGCCACTGCCGTTTTTAAGTCAAATTTCTCCATTTCTAGGCTTTTATCTGAAGCCGTCTCCACTGAACAAAATTCCTGGATCTGTGTATAGATCGTATTTATTCTGACACAAATTTCTTTGATCTCAACTATGTCGGACCCTTTTATTTCACTTTTACTTATTTGATCATTTATTAATTCTGAACACTTAATATACTCTGCGTATACTTGAGAAGCCTCATCATATCTTGGTTTTAAAATCTCTGGCGTTCTCCTACTTTTATTGAGTTTTACAAGATTTTCTCTCAATGACTTTAACACATTTAAAATATCTTTAAGCCTATCTGCCATGGCAACATGTTACTAAACATATTTATTTACTTACTAGATAGGTACTAAAAGAGTTAAAAATAGAATTAAACTATTGTTGTACCTTCAGTCCATGTTAACTTAGCTCTGTACCTATATAGGCAATAGAACGCTGCGGCCTTCCAAATACGTCGTCGCGCATCATATTCGCACGGTCCCGATGCACCGAATAACGATTTTAATGTTATCACGCTATCACTGATTGGCACTTACAAGGCACTTAAATCTCACTTTTGACTTTTTTTGTTCTTGTTTTTAGACCATTAAACTTGCTCCGATCCATCGTCTCTGCGTTCCCTATCACGACGGTATACCGACCGGCGCAGATACCCGCTGTTCAGCTCCCTTCTTATCAATTGCGTGTGGCAGCTTTTGTACATCTTCAGTAGGAAGAAACATTCCGCGAGCAGGATCATGAAGACTAGTGCACCAAGAATTATATTTGTAGTGCTCAGATGCGTTTTTATTTCTTCTATAGAGGATGCGTTGGAGCCCCCAGCAGCATTTTGTGCTATCACAATCTCTTCTTTTGATTGTGTCTTCCCCATTTTTCTTCAGATTGAATACAATGAATTAATTTAATTTATTTAAGTACTCTCACTCCGTCGCACGAACGACGCGACGCGAGGCGCGGCGCCTGGCAGGGTCGCCATATAAGGATCTATCCTAAGGAGGACTCACTCAAACAACGTTTGCAGTAGAACTGAAGCTATATTCGATAAATCTTAGGAACTAACACGTACAATACAAATAAGGGCAGCTCCATAACACAACTATTTGTAAACATGCCAATAAAATACTGGGCTTCATAATGCGAACTGCTTCTTAGTTTCGAGATATCAGGGTGGCTATTATGCTATATAATGCGTTTGTTCGTAGTAAACTTGAGTACAATGCAGTTACTTGGGACCCTCGGGAAGCCAAACATGTTTTAATGATAGAGAGGATACAAAGGAAATTTGCTAGGTACCTGTACAAGCGAATGCACGGATACTACCCATTCCTTTACCCCTCTCTATTTGTCTATGGCATGGTTGGTCTTGATACGTTGGAGCTGAGACGGAAGCTACAATTAGGTATCCATTACTGCTTGTTGATGCGTTATATTATTTACAATCCCTCTGTGCTATGCAGTATCAAAATATTCGTCCCTGACAGCTACACGCGCGCTGGACAGCGTCGCCGACACCAGTTGTTCTCGGAAAGCGCGCTGCGCACGCGCCGCGCTAACAACGCGCCGACGCCTAAGGCACTTGTTCTTCTCAACGGTTTTCTTACAGAGGTCCAACATATCGACATTTTTGTTGACTCTATTAACAAAATAGCGTTTGAACTAAGATTACACTTATGTAAGTAATTAATAAGGTTTATTATGTACGAAGTCATAGCAATGGGGGCGCTTTGGGAAACTGTAAGCTCCTATTGCGATATTAAATAAATAAATAAATAAATTCGATCATCATAGGCAGCTTAAGTAGGTGCTTCACACTTAGGCCAGTCAATGTCAACACAAAAAAGGCAAACCTCGCAAACGTGCATGTAACTACGATTTTTTCGTATGTTAGGTTCCTTGAGAGTAGTTAACACCCAAGTTTGCAACTCTGAAAACCCTGTGCTACCCTCATGGTGCTCGAAAAACTGCGAAATTTTACGAGATCGGTTACTTAGATCTAATAGGGGTTAAAGTATGAAATTGCCGTTTTATTGCAATAGGTTCTTTGAATTGACATAGAATCTTCATGGTTTGAGGTTTTCGAATTAAACTTTTTTCAAATGGTTTCTATGATGTTCTTTTTTTAAAAAATGTGAAACATTTGAATATCGACTTTCAATTGTTTTTGTTATTCAATTTAGACAAGAAAGATGGATACTGAGAAAATTCGAGTGATTTTTGAATACGAGTTCCGACGCGGAACTAACGCGGCAGAAACAGCCCGCAATATCAATGCTGCGTTTGGAGAGGGGTCTACTAATGAACGCACCGTGCGATTTTGGTTTAAACGCTTTCGTGATGGAAATTTCGACTTAAAGAACGAGCCACGAGGAAGACCGCCCACACAGGTGAATAACGATGAATTAAGAGAGATAGTGGAAGCCGACCCTAGTCAAACTACCCAGGAATTAGCGGCATGGTTTAACGTTACCTTACCCACAATATTGACTCACTTGCGTCAAATCAATAAAATAAAAAAATACGAAAAATGGATGCCTCGTGATTTGACTGATCTGCAGAAAGAAACGCGTGTTGAAACTTGTGTTGCCTTGTTGATAGTCAATATTCGATATTCAAATGTTTCACATTTTTTAAAAAAAGAACATCATAGAAACCTTTTGAAAAACCTCAAACCATGAAGATTCTATGTCAATTCAAAGAACCTATTGCAATAAAACGGCAATTTCATACTTTAACCCCTATTATTAAAACTTACAATAGTGAATTTAATATTACAAAATAACTAGGTATCTATTTATCGATATCGATTGTTGCCAGACGGTCGAGACCTACCAATATCTAGCACTAATTGGTTAGGGTGATCGATTTTTTAACTAACTTTTTTTGACGGAATACCCCAATCATGGAGCGATTGACCCAGGTTCGATTACCAGTGCGGGCATGTACCTACCTAATACCTATGACTTTGTTTTATTAGTTATGTACCTATGTACATTTGTGAAGTTATAGTAGCAATAACTTGGATGTTTACATGTATGTGATGTCGTTGTTTCTGGTTCCCACAACACAGGGTATCCTAGTGTGGGGCCAGAAGCAATGTATGTGCCTGTATGTAAATGTTTATGTTTATAAATACCTACCTAATTATAGGGGGACCATCCAACGGCGTTTGGACAAGTAGCCCCTATGATTTTACACCCGTAGTTCGCGTCGCGTTTCCGTTAACCACGGATGCCATACTTGGTTGGGAATGGGAAAATAAAGAAAAGCTGTTATATTCTAATAAACAATGTTATAAATTTTGGGACATGTTAGGGAGATGTGAGCGCGCAATCGCAACTGGCTTTTTCCATCGCATACGTAAAGCGCGCAGGCGACGTCATTTATTTCGAAATGTAATGGGTAACACGAGTTGCTTGATTGCAAATTCCATCTGTGCCTTTGTACAGGTTTAAACGTTTTTATTTATTTATTTTATTTTATTAATTTTACGAAGTCCACAGCACAAAGTTACAAAAGATAGGCAATTAATGTAGACCAAACATAGGCCAATTACGGACTAGTATTTTTTAAACTTATCTTATTTACAAAGCACAGTTAGAAATTATACAGCCAAGCATAAACAAAATAAAGCAAAACTAACGTAAATCGTGCAAAGTTTGGCGCGCGTGTGTGTGTGTGTGTGTGTGTGTGTGTGTGTGTGTGTGTGTGTGTGTGTGTGTGTGTGTGTGTGTGTGTATGTGTATATGTATGTGTGTGTATGTGTAAGAATGAAGAGAAAGACTAGACTTCAAGTTTTACCCTTTAAAGTTTCTATAACCTGCTGTTTGAAAGTTTCTTGAGACACATGAAATATATCAATGTCTGAGAAAAATTTATTGTATGTTTCAGGCAAGCGACAGCTTATACTTAGAATTTTGAGCATAGTTCGTGTGGACAAAAGGAATGTGGAAGATACTATGCATGTCATGTCGAGTGCGAGTAGATGGGGCTCGTAAGTTTAGTAAAGTATTAACTAGTTCAAGGCTGTCAATAGTGCCGCTGCAGATTTTATATAGAAATTGCATGTCTAAGATTTTACGCCGCTCCACAAGAGTCATTATATTATGTCTCTGGCAAGAAGTCAGGTAGTCATCGTTGGGGTAGCCAGATCTGTAGTTGAGATGGCGTAAAAATTTCTTCTGAAGGCGCTCAATTAGATCTTGATAAATAATATACTGCGGATTCCAGATAGAACTGCAGTACTCCAATATGCTTCTAACATAAGCGTAGTACAGAGCGCGGGTGCTTTTTGGGTTCTTGAAAGGTTTACTGACCCTAAGAATAAAACCCAGATTTCTAAACGCCTTATTAGTGATGGCCTCAATGTGATCCTGGAAAGTTAGCTTTGAGTCCAGAAGCACCCCCAAATCCCGTATGCAGTAAACTTTTTGTATTTGTGTATTATCGATATAATAAACGTGATTGATAGGTTTGGTGCTCCTCGTAAAACTAATTTGATTACACTTAGAAACATTAACATTGATCCTGTTATTAAGATAATATATTGCCAAGCGATCAAGATCCTCCTGCAGATGAAGACAGTCCTCAGTCGATTTGATATTCATATAAATTTTCTTGTCATCAGCATACAAGAGAAACCTAGCATGCCTGAAACAGTGACCAATATCGTATAGGAAGGCTACATAGAGAAGCGGTCCCAGTATAGACCCTTGCGGGACCCCAGACGGTACGGGGATAAAGTCAGACTTTAAATCACCTATTATCACTGCTTGACTTCTGTTGCTGATGTAAGATTCTGTCCAGCGGAGCAGATCACCTCTAATGCCCAGTGTTTCAAGTTTCTGTAATAATATTACATGGTCCACGCGGTCGAACGCTTTCTCAAAGTCAGTGTATATTACATCTAATTGTCCTCCACCATCCATACCCCTGAGAACAGCATCAACGAAAACAGCAAGATTGGTAGTAGTTGATTTATACCGCACAAATCCATGCTGTTCACTAGGTATATTGAGAGAAATATTTGAATAAATATGATTATGTACCACCTTCTCCATTATCTTGCTGAGAATGTTTAAAATTGAAATTGGCCTGTAATGTTCCACAGGAACTTTAGCACCTTTTTTGTGTATTGGAACAATATGTGCCATCTTCCAAACTTCAGGTACCACTCCTTCACGAAACGATTTATTAAATATCATAGCCAATGGTTTAACTAGTGATGCAGCACAATTGATCACTAGAATAGAAGGAATTCCGTCACTTCCTGGTCCTTTACTTCTATCTATGTTACTTAGCAGTTTGAGAAGGTAGTCTTCCGACACCTCAATAGACGACACAACTTGTTGGTAAGAAGGTTCAGGCAAATCCATTCTAGAGTAAGAGTCGGCAGGGACACCAAACATTTTACCAAAGTACTGGTTAAATGCGTTGCAAATATCCAGTTGAGTAGATAGCGTTTTGGTATCGTAAATCATACTCTCAGGGTAGCCAGATGCCTCCTTTCGACGCGATCTTACGTAAGACCATAGAAGCTTAGGATTGTGTTGTATACCTTCTTCAGCTAATTGAATATGCTTAGCAAAACATTCATTAAGCACTCTTTTTTGCCTTCTGCGTAAAAGGCTGAAGGTATCATAATCTAAGGGATTTTTGTGCTTTTTCCAAAGTTTATGGTACTTTTTTTTCTCCCTAATTATGTTTACAAGTGCCTTACTGTACCACATAGGGTATTCATATGTATTGCTAGCCATTACCTTCGGTACGAATCTATCAATTGCTTCATGAAGACACGAGTACAACCAAGAGACCGCCTCATCCACAGTGGCATTGGCAATATTGGACCAGTCATAGTTCGAGATGTGATTATTAATGGCAGTGTAGTCTCCCTTACGAAACCTGTATCTTAAACTTTTAGTGGCTGGTATTGTTTGAATCGAGATATCGACTGAGTCAATTTCCAGGGCTGGGTGGAAGCGATCCTCGTCAACAGCAGGGGTAACAGCTACATAAGTGTTGACAGCAAAGTTGGAAAAAACCAGATCCAAAACGTTGCCGCTGCTATTTTTTAATTTATTAGATTGGCTTAAACCTAGAAAACTCATGTGATTAACTAACACTGTAGCAGAATTTTGTATTTCAATTGAGCCCTTCTTGATGCACAACGGTTCGCCCAAGTCCCAGTTCAAACACGGTAAATTAAAATCACCCAGTGTCAAGAAATAGTCATCAGAGTGAGATTGCGTGACGTCACTGAGTGCGTCAAGAAAATTGTGTATTCGTTGGGGTAGGTTACGGTCAGGAGGTATGTATACCAATGCCATATGAAGGTCACGTTGGGCTCCCAACGCTTCGCCCGAAACAGTCAGCCAGAGACATTCGTGATCGTCGCGCTGCCAGTCCGGACGTGCCCGTGCACAAAGAGAGCGTGCAACAAGCGCCATTACACCACCGCCCGCTCCAGACGTACCTCGGTCCCTACGAAATACCTGATAGTGATTGAGGTCCGTTAATTCAGCATCCAGAATACTGCTGCATAGCTTAGACTCTGTGATAAAGACTATTTCATAGTCAAAACCTGACATACTGTTGAAGAAAGTCGTCGTTTTGGTTCGCAATCCATTTACATTTTGGTAAAATAAACGTAACTTACCAAACATTATAGTTATTTTTTTTGTATATAGTCTGAGCATATTGTAGTATTTGATAACAACAATGGATTATAACCAGAACGGCGACCGCCGTGATTGTAGTAGCAGCAGCAATTTGAGAATAGTTCAGGTTTTCTCTTCGGTGTATGTGTGTGAGTAAAAATTGTAAGTATTAAGTTAAATGTGTAAAGTGCCGTGAAATGTAGTATTGTGTTTGCAAATAGTGGTGAATTTTTTAGTTTCGTGATTGGAAGCGCCCTACAAACTTTCGATAATTGTAAGTACATGAAAGAAAAATAAAAAATCAAGAAACCATTTTCTTCAGGTCTGTTTCTGATGAGATAGCTATAGCCGGTGATTTGTCGTTTCTCCGTACATATATTCGACAGTTTTTTGTCCACGTATAGACAAAAGCGCTTTCTTTCGCCTTAGCTTTACAAGCTTGCAACAGTTTCTTGTTATTTAGCGTCAGGTGTTCGTTGACGTATATGCGGGTAGATTCACCACTAAAACCGAGCTTAGCTTTGTACAGATCACGACATTTGCGCGCCAGTGAATACATAAGGTCTTTTGTTTTTCTCTGTCTGAAACGTACGATGAGCGAGCGCGGACGACCCGCTATTGGTCGGAATGGCTGTACACGGTGTGCGAATTCGATGTCGTTGTTTGTGAGTTCTACGCCAACAATTTTCGCAATTTTCTGTACTAGTCCTACGGTGGATTCACCTTCCGACTCGGGGATGCCAGTAATCTCGAGGTTTTGTAGTCGCGCCCACTGTTGCTGTTGCTGACTTTCGCGTTCGAGAGAAGCAAGACGCGATTCCATGTCTTTGCATTGGCCAAGCAACTTTTTGTTCTCCGACAAAACGGTCTTAATTTCAGAGTCGCTTTTGGTCAATGACGCCCTCAACTTTTCATTATCACCTCTCACCTCTGTTAAACTAAACTGCAACTCAGCCATCTGGGCTTTAAAAGATTTTAATTCGGCGCTCATTACTTCACGAACAACTATTGGCAATTCTTCTTTTATAATGCGTAGAATATCAGCTCTGAGTTGTAACGAATAAGATGAACTCACAGGTATCTCAGTAGGGGAGGGCTGTGTGTTGTTGGATGTTGAGATTGTAGGCCTCCGGAGCGTGATGTTGGATTCGTCTCCTGAGCTAGTTTTTACTGGTGTGTTACTATTGTCCCCTCTAAGTTGTCTAGACTTACATTGGGGACATTTCCAAGCTACCTGTTTTTTAAAATTATGCTCGTTTAGACCTACACATAAGTAGTGGAATAGTTGCGAGCATGATCGCTCAGCGCATTTAATGCCTTCCTTACTCTCCACTACATGGTCAGTACAGGCATAACAGGAACTTGCCTTGCAAGTAGGACAAAGCCAAGTGCTACGTTGTTTCTTCAGATCATCGCCAGTACCCACACTCGCGCATTTACCGTGCAAAATGTAAACACATCGAGTGCATTGTAGTTTGTCCTTATCAGCGATAGACAAGCTGCATACCTTGCATTTACTCATAGCTGATCCGTTAGCTCCGAACTTCACACGAAAACAATGTCACTTGTATGTTTGAAGTTACACTTCAACAGTGTGGTTTGTTGTGTAGGTAAAGAATAACACTTAAAGTAAACATATAAAGGTGTAAAAAGATCGTGTTTAAATTACGAAAATTACTAATTATTTTAATTTAAAAGCTTTAAAATTTTCTAAGCAGCAGTGCTCGTAACACGTATGGAGGGTGTTCTTAAATATTTTATGGTATCATAGTATAAATGTATGTTTGAATTTGAAAGTTAACAATGTACGGTAACTGTACACTAATGATTGTTTCACTTATATTCAAAAGCTTAAAATGTCAAATGGATATGTTACTGAAGTTGATACCGCTAAAATTTTAGATAAAAAATAAAAACCGACTTCGAAACACTACAGCACTAAAAAGATAGAAATAATTTAAATAATTACATGTATTTATACATGTAGAAGTATAATTTGTAGTCGGTGCACAGTTTCATGACCAGCACAGATATTTTGGGCACCGACTTCAAATTATACTTTACAATACACCTGCATGTATAAATAGGGAAACTGGGAAACCTGTTGTAGGTACCTTGACACCCTTTGTACCTAGAGCCACTTATTTTTTTGAAATGTTCGCGCCTTTTTTCCGTCTCTTTGACAAGACTAATCAACATGAAGTTAGTTGCAGGCGGCCATTGCATCGAGTTTGCATGGGAGATCACTTTAACGTTTTCGCTGCAAAAAAGTAAGATATTTAATATTTTTAATTTCTTTCATTACTTCTGTTATTTACTACATAAATTTTAAAACTATTTGATTTAAACAAGTACTTTAGTCAAGTTTTGAATGTAGTATGCTTATTTGAGTTAATCATAACCTCCATATTTACATGTGCGAATAAACATAAAAGGGTAGGGGTGTTGTAGCTTGACCATAGTAAAACAGTTGTATCTTGGTCATATGGTCAAGGTACTGTATTCTTGTTAATTCTGTTGAGGAACGCACATACTTATTATTTTGTTGTTTTATACAGGTAAAATGCCTCGTAGCAAAGACAACATCAAACGGACTCCTATTGCTAAAACAGCACTTTCTAGTGCAATTAAACTAGTTAAAGAAAAAAAATTCTCATTAAGAGGGGCTGCCAAACATTTTAACTTGTCAAGATGTACTTTAAAGAGGCATTATGAACACTATAGATAGACGTGTAGAAGCTGGAAATAATAAAAATACTTGCTATTTGTCGAGAAATATGGATTTTATTTGATGAGTTCTAACTATGACCAAGGTACAACATAGACGGATCTGTTGTTGTAAATGACGGATCCACTGTTGCACCTTGATCAACATTCCAACTTTTTTTAGTTTATGTAAAACCTGTAAAAAGGATGATCTATGCTAATGTGTAGTTCGTCTAACAGCTAAAATTTGTTTAATCGCAATAGTTATAACCGCTTTTTTTCAAAAAATCGTTGAATGAAAAAGTGACCAAGGTACAACAGGTTCCCCTACTTCTTATTATTTAAATTATTTCTATCTTTTTAGTGCTGTAGTGTTTCGAAGTCGGTTTTTATTTTTCGCATTTCGTGTCCCCCCCCCGCTCCTGGCTGAACGGTTGATTTTAGAAACGTTAAAAAATTAAGGGTAGTAACACATACCTATAGTGAAATTGAACGGAAAAGTATCACGGCTAAGTAGGCTTTACTACTTAACGAGTAATAGGCAACCAACTTATAAAAGAAGATTCCCTCAATTATGGAAAAGAATCGATAAAAAAATAAACCGAAAAAAGGCTATGGTTCTGAAATAAACAGGGGTTGCAGATGGGGCGCAGCCGCTGATATTTTAATCATTAGATGTTTAGTCCAATCGGTATTTTAAACTTAAACACTTCGTAGGCACCTAGGTGTTAGTCGCTTAGGTATTTAAACATACATAAACTCACGCCTGTATCCCAGAGAGGTAGGCAGAGACCAATGACTGCCACTTGCTACGATCCTGACAGATCACTTTCGCTTCCTCGACATTCATTAGTCGTTGCATGCACGCGCGCCGGTTTCGAGCACTTTTTATTGTGCCCTTTGCTAATCCATCCCCTATTTGGTCTACGTTTAGACACAAGAAGATCCACATGTACACATGGCAGAGACAGAATGACAGTTCTATGATTGATCTTGTGGTAGTGGATGAAAGTCTAAGGAGTAAAGTTGTAGACACAAGAGTCTACCGAAGAACTAATGTCGGGACGGACCACTTCCTGGTGATTAGCCGGGTAAGAGGTCTGTTCAAGCGTTGGCGCCATTGAGTGCAGGTGGCTACAACAGCTCTAGAGCGCATAAAAGTTGACAGATTTCAAGATGAAGATGTGAGCGGAGAGTGTAGGAGGAAACTCAAGGACAAAGTCATTCATGTAAATTAAAAGTATGAATGTGGAGTGGCAGTTATGGGCTCAGTTAAAAACTAATATAGGAGAGACTGCTGCCGAAGTAGGTATATGGAGTCAGAAAGAGACTGAATGGAAGAAAAGCGAAAGCTACTTGGTGGGATGAAAGTATTAAAGAAGTATCTAGTAAATGAAAAGAAAAAGGCGTGGTTGGACTTGTTAGCTATCAAGTCCATCAAAAGAATGCGAATTAGTAGTGACGATGAAGATGTGGTAAGATTGAAAGAGAAGTATAATGTGATGAAAAGGAAGATGAAGGATGTAGTGGAGAGAAAAAAGGATGAAGAGAAAGAAAAGTATGATAGGAGATTCTCACGAAACTTCAAGGCCAATATAAAACTGTTTTAGAAAACGGTGAAATTGGCCCGAGGTAGATCAGAGCAATCTAAGTTGAGTGTTATAAGGGAAGAGGATGGCTCCACGATGAAAGAGAAATTTAAAGTTATGGAACGTTGGTAAAGATATTTTGAAAGTCTGTTTGAAAGAGAGGAACGCTCATGGAAGGTGTTCCCGAGCGTGAGGCGGAACCTAGTGTTGCTAGCGTTATAAGTATGGAAGTGATTGTCAATGCAATGAAAAGCATTAAAATAGGTAAGGCTGCGGGATATGATAGAGTGTCGTTAGAAAGGCTGAGGGTTTGTATTGCATTAAGATACTGGTATTATTGGTATTGCTGGTAAGGCATTGTAGCTAGCAAGTTATATCTGCCTTTCAACAAGTGCTGGAGGAGTGGCACAGTACCTAAGGACTGGGGTATGGCCGTCATAGTGCCGCTTTATAAAGGCAAAGGTCCCAGCAGGTGTGCAAAAACTACCGCGGTATCAGCCTTCTCAGCATTGTCGGCAAACTGTATGCAAAGGTTTGATTGAAAGAGTACCTACTAGATGTGACTGAAGAAAAGATATGGGATGTTCAAGCGGGTTTTAGAAAGGGAATGGGATGCGTGGACCAAATCATCTCCTTGAGACGGATGGTCGAGAAACTTCTGTCCAAAAGTCAGAGGGTTTTCTGTGCGTTCGTCGACTTGGAGAAGGCTTATGATAGAGTGGTGAGGAATGACCTGTGGTCGGTACTGTCCGTGTATGGGGTGGACAGCGTCTCGCTGAGAGCTCTGTAGTGTAACACCCTCCCCGTAATATTAAACGTATGCACCCCCGAAAGTAAATGAGAAAAGGTACTATGATGCAAAACACTCCAATGGCCAACTGTGATCGACTAGTCTAGTGAGAACCCTTCGTTGTGAACGTATTAATAACCCAAGAACTTTTAGGATATGAGATTGAGTAATGAGTGTATGTAAAAGATCCGTTAAAATAATAAAAGTGGAACTAAGAACATTCAATACAAACCAAATGTTTATTAAAAAAGGTAAATTTTGGGAAGATTCGAAGAAACTAAAATAGCAATAAAGCAACATTAAATAAGCAGAAGCGAGACAAAATTGGGATAACAGAAGAAATTTTAAATAAAGAAGTTGAGTTTAGAAGACAATAAATTATAGGTTGAATAAAATAAATTCCATATAAATAAGATAAGATTATAGTAGCAAAATATTTGAAATAAATAACTATTTGTCATACTACTACACATGTGAGTGTTTTAGTATAACGTCCCCTACCAAAGGCCGGTTAAGGCAGACATTATTAGCCAGCTAAGTAAATAATATTGGATAAGAAGAAGTGAGTGCAATACTCAATTATCTACTAGCCGATAGTGCTAATTATATCTACCGTGGATGGGGATTGGCCACCACTACGTTATACTGTTAATATATACTTAGAAATAATAAAACTATGACTGACTAGAAATAAGAATACAATGATTCATTATTCCGAGTCTATGCCTTAAGAAAACATACATGATTAACGCAAGAATTGGCAAAGAGACGTTCAGCAGTACAATGCATTGGCAGACGAGAGTGAGAGAGGTAAAAAACCAAATGCACAAAGTACGTTGGAATAAGACTTCATCGAAGCTTACCAACACTGAAACAGTCCGGCCAAACCCACGCAACCATGAAATGTCACCCAAAGACATAAGTCATACAAATAAATATATTAAAAGCAATAATAGCTTTGAGCAGGCATAGACATATTAAAACTCAAGTCACTTCCCACAATTGACGCAAGAAACGGCAAAGGGATGTTCAGCAGTACAATGCATTGGCAGACGAGAGTGTGAGAGAGGTAATAACCAAATGCACAAAGTACGTTGGAATAAGACTTCATCGAAGCTTACCAACACTGAAACAATCCAGCCGAGCTCACGCAACTATGAGATGCCACTCAAGGACAAGTCAAACATAATAAAAGCTTTAAGCAAGTATAGAGATCTTAAGACTCAAGACGCTTCACACAATTAACGCAAGAAGCGGCAAAGGGATGTTCAGCAGTACAATGCATTGGCTGACGAGAGTGTGAGAGAGGTAATAACCAAATGCACAAAGTACGTTGGAATAAGACTTCATCGAAGCTTACCAACACTGAAACAATCCAGCCGCGCTCACGCAACTATGAGATTAAGCAGAGTATTAAGCCAATATACTTAAAATGAATATGGCATTACTACTACAAAGCCTATAGTGGCTCTTAACTACTCCCTAACGTCCCATAACGTCTTTCAATTCCTAACAATAATCCGTGTTTTGACCACCCTATATATTATTCACCCTATATTGCGCCTAAAATGCAATAAAGTAAAGTAAAGTAAAGTAAAGTAAAATTTATTGAAATAACACAGTTACAGCATATTTTTGTTACATAATAATATTTTGTTTAACAAAAGAGGTGGGTAGGTGCACAATACACAGTTTAACGGCAATCCCCAAACTAGGCGATAATACTAAAGAAACCATGGTCGGCAGAAAAGTATATACACACCTACATAAATTGTCCCTACCTCTTTACAATAGTGGAATGTCCCGTCCGAAGATCAAAAGAAAGGTACCTATGAAGCTAATACTTTCGTTACGTTTTACCTATTCCTTAGTTTGAAATGATCACTGTGTGAATGAAGCGCACCAACCTTTACGCCTAGTTTTAAGGTAAGGACCAGAGACATAGATAAGCAGTAAGCTTAACAGCTACTAATTCAAGACTCGCACAATTAAATTATGAACACAATCTTTTAGTCAAACAGAGTTTTGCAGGTTTACATTAGCGCCTCCGTCGAGCCTTGGTTATTTGACAAAGGCTAGACACACGGATTATCCATAGCATAAGTACATACCTTTGTCACCGTGAGTTTTCTTTTGCACAAATTTATTTCCGCATAAACGTAGTACTGTGGAGGCAAAGGATTAGTGAACTTTTATTTCGCGAAAGCTACCCTAATTACTAAGGCTAAAAACCCTATTTTACGCGGAAAACTTCTAGCTAAGTATACAAACTGTTTAGGAAACGAAGAGCGCTTCTAACATTACACTTTCACTTTCAAATCACATTCCCTAGCTAAGAAAGTAATTCAGAACCTGAACCTTCTCACCAGAGTTGAATTAGGATACAAATCCGAATCCACTCTCCTACTTTCGAATTTAAATGCAAACGAAACTCCCTGATAGTAATAAATTCGCAAAAATGGCGAATTTGCCTACAAGCGCAACAGACGTATTTACATCTCAATTTTCTGTTCGGAACAAGCCCTGAGTAATTCCCGAACCCCGCTTTTATACTCCTAATATGGTGCCACTTCACCCTCTCGCTAAACCAATAACGAAATACCGCCAACTGAAGAACTTTATTCCTTATTGCTATTAGTTTAAGGACTTCAACATAAGTAATTTATTTTTGTCCGTCTAACTCATAAATTACGTTCTTTGTCAGAGTGTTCCTTTGATATTCACCGCCTTAGCATGCCGCGGCTTCTTACAAAAGAAATTCGCCCTCTCGCTAAATCAATAACAAAACACCGCCAACTGAAGAATTTTATTCCTTATTGCTATTAGTTTAAGGACTTTAACATAAGTAATTTATTTTTATTTGTCTAACTCGTAAATCCCATTAGCTGTCATAATATCCCTTTAAAATTTACTACCTTAACACGCCGCGGCTTTTTACAAAATAAACAAAGGAAGCCGACGCGGCCCACACACGCGGGTGAATTTTGAGGAAACGACAGCGATCCGTCAAGATCGCAACAAGTGGCAGTCCCCGACCCTCGTCCACCCCTCCGGGACACAGGCGTGAGTCTATGTTGTTTTGTTAAAGTTTTATATGATTTAAGTTCCCTATTTATTTAGTACCTGGATAACCGAGCTTTCGGATGCAATTTTTTTGTTTTGTTTTAGAGAATGAATTAAGAAAGTGTCATCTATGAACAAAGTGATGAACTGCCATGTATTGTAATAGGTTTAGTAACAGCTTTCTTCAATCCGAAATTTATTAGTTGTGCTATTTTGCAAGAGAGATGTCATTGTAATTAATCTCAATTATCGTAAAATTTTAATCTAGAAAAGACAACGCAATATTTCACAAGAACTGCTTAAATGTTTACAAATGATACAAACAAAATATACCTAGCTTTATTTTATGTTGGGGAACCAAATACGTTGTTAGCGCTTTATCCGATTCTATAATACGCTCTTTAAATGTTTTACAATCCCTATATAAGTATACGATTATCATTTCTCGGTTCCTTTTAGCTTCTATCCTTAATCTTCTCGTGCAGAACACAATTCAACATGATATTAACGATCGTGAGCACTTGTACGGAGCTTGGTCCGTCACAATCAACCCCCAAAATTTGGATAAGACCTGTCGTTATCAAATTTTCAATAAAACATGTGATCACGAGAGTGGTCTTGCTACATAAGTTATTAATTACTTGTTTCACTATTTTCCAGAAATGACGAAATGAGTGAGTTGTGTTTTTCAACCAGACTCTTCGGATAATTGTCTATGTGAAATTTCAATCGACACCGTTTTATTCGGATCGCTTAGCAGCTTTTAACACAGCCTATCATTTAAGACCTTGATAAAGGGATCCTGGTTGTGAGGCAGAACAGCCCGAAGGCACCGACTGCTAAGTACCAGATACACTCGCTTAAACTCCAAAGGGGAGGCCTCCCCAAGAGCAAACGTGCACCGGTAGTAGAAACGACCCTTACAATAGCCTCAAATAACAATCAGCTGCGAAATCACTACGGGAAGCTATCAAACAAACGATATTAATCAATGAAAATCCCCAATCGACAACATCTTCGTTTCTGGAGCCTGTTCAGTTGCCGAAACTAGTTCTTAGCTTCTTGTGGAGTCCGGGATACAAATACAGTTTAAATTAATTTAAAATGGAAATCAAAAGAAGTATTTGTATCCGCTTGAGGTGTGTGCTGTATTCGGAAACTAAATAAAACAAGTTATCTGCGTAAAACCGATTCACCGAACTCTAGAACTTCCATTCAAGCCCCTTTTCATTCTCTTCCTAAATACTTCAACTAATTCCTTCTCCATTCATTGAATCATTTCCAAGCTTACTCTTACTTGCTTACAAACTGATATATGAAGCCTGAGAATTCAGCGAATGAACTCTTCGCAGATATGATTTTGATTACCGCGATACAAAATATACTACTAATTTTATTATAAATTTGACAACTCCATCCAATATGAGGAATAAAATAATTTGAACCAGAGCCCGCGATCGCAAATATACCTAGTGATAGACGTTATGAGACGCAAGTAAAAATTTTAAAATGAAATTTGTTTTACCTTACACAGTACCACACGAATTACCTTGATTACCGTACACAATACCTCAATTTCAATTACCAGATTACCTTTCAAAACCGTTTCAATTACCTGGTTTAAGAAGTACAGTCAACGACGAAAATTAAATAATCAAGTGTAAATCCCGATTAGATTAACTCGCGTCCGTATTTTATTAAAAATAGTATTTGGGTAAGACGTAAATTATGGTAAGGTTTATTTGAATCCAAAGTTTGGTTTAAGAATATTCGATTATCTACTTTTATCGTTTACTGTATGCGGATTGTTAAAATAAAACAAAATGTGTTGTTTTTTCCTCTATTATTTATAATTTATTATAGGTACGCGGATTACTAAAATAAAATAAAAAAAATCTTTTTTTTTGTTTTTTTTTTTTTTAATAAATTAGTTTTTTTTTATGTCTATGAAGAAATTTACGAATCGATGTGAATAAAATATACTAAACTTATTTGACATATTGATATTTTAGCAAATTAAAATTAATCTCGAGTCTAATGGAATAATTTAGAATTCATGAATTTATTTGTGCCACCACTATACGAAACTACCGAATTACGTAATACTAAATTCCTAGCAATACTGTAATAATAGCAACCCCCCGTCGAGAAAACTTTTGTTAATTATGTTGCTTTTTTTTTCTTTTACAACCCCACAACCCCCCAAATAAAAGACAAGTTTCCGCGTAATGGAATGCTAAACCGAATGTAAAGATATCAACCGCCAGCATGAAAATATTTAAAATGAAATACCTACATCAATAAATTAAATTAAGAAAGATCTTTCACAATAATAACTATTAATTAATAAGCAAAACAAGTATTAAAGTATTTAAAAATTTAAAATCGCGTAAGAAAATTCATATTTTGAAAACCCCCCACAAAGCAGACCTTTGACAACTCCCCACAAAGCAGACCTTTGACTAATTAATGTAACCTGATGACATTCGATTTTTTTTTTTATTCCCTAATTATCTTTTTAATTAACTGTACTGGAATTATTATTGGCCTCAGTTTACCTATGAAGACAACTTCTGACGTAAAACATAATTTGATACAACCCCCTGAATAAAAAACTGTTAAACGTACCTACTTAAAAACGATCGAAAAGTATAACCTCTACAGACTATTATTAAAATCCGACACGAAAGCATTGAATCAACTAAAAATTTATTGTAAAGTAACGTAATTTGAATAGAAATTACCAAGAAGTTATGGAACGCTAGTAAAAATAACGTGATTACACGTAAACAATTAGATAAATAGATCCATACACGAATTAAATATTTATTTTTACCCGTGCATACATCCATAAATCTATGCGAAAGCAAAATTAACGGATCTCAATCATACCCTCATCGTCAATCTCAAACCTTTCCATTTCACGAACATCAAATTGTGGCATAAAGCCAACGATAATAATTAAAAATAAGAATATTCTGCATCATAAAACATACAAACAAACTACTCAAACTCGTATTAAAATATCCTGGTCACGGCACCAAATTGTAACACCCTCCCCGTAATATTAAACGTATGCACCCCCGAAAGTAAATGAGAAAAGGTACTATGATGCAAAACACTCCAATGGCCAACTGTGATCGACTAGTCTAGTGAGAACCCTTCGTTGTGAACGTATTAATAACCCAAGAACTTTTAGGATATGAGATTGAGTAATGAGTGTATGTAAAAGATCCGTTAAAATAATAAAAGTGGAACTAAGAACATTCAATACAAACCAAATGTTTATTAAAAAAGGTAAATTTTGGGAAGATTCGAAGAAACTAAAATAGCAATAAAGCAACATTAAATAAGCAGAAGCGAGACAAAATTGGGATAACAGAAGAAATTTTAAATAAAGAAGTTGAGTTTAGAAGACAATAAATTATAGGTTGAATAAAATAAATTCCATATAAATAAGATAAGATTATAGTAGCAAAATATTTGAAATAAATAACTATTTGTCATACTACTACACATGTGAGTGTTTTAGTATAACGTCCCCTACCAAAGGCCGGTTAAGGCAGACATTATTAGCCAGCTAAGTAAATAATATTGGATAAGAAGAAGTGAGTGCAATACTCAATTATCTACTAGCCGATAGTGCTAATTATATCTACCGTGGATGGGGATTGGCCACCACTACGTTATACTGTTAATATATACTTAGAAATAATAAAACTATGACTGACTAGAAATAAGAATACAATGATTCATTATTCCGAGTCTATGCCTTAAGAAAACATACATGATTAACGCAAGAATTGGCAAAGAGACGTTCAGCAGTACAATGCATTGGCAGACGAGAGTGAGAGAGGTAAAAAACCAAATGCACAAAGTACGTTGGAATAAGACTTCATCGAAGCTTACCAACACTGAAACAGTCCGGCCAAACCCACGCAACCATGAAATGTCACCCAAAGACATAAGTCATACAAATAAATATATTAAAAGCAATAATAGCTTTGAGCAGGCATAGACATATTAAAACTCAAGTCACTTCCCACAATTGACGCAAGAAACGGCAAAGGGATGTTCAGCAGTACAATGCATTGGCAGACGAGAGTGTGAGAGAGGTAATAACCAAATGCACAAAGTACGTTGGAATAAGACTTCATCGAAGCTTACCAACACTGAAACAATCCAGCCGAGCTCACGCAACTATGAGATGCCACTCAAGGACAAGTCAAACATAATAAAAGCTTTAAGCAAGTATAGAGATCTTAAGACTCAAGACGCTTCACACAATTAACGCAAGAAGCGGCAAAGGGATGTTCAGCAGTACAATGCATTGGCTGACGAGAGTGTGAGAGAGGTAATAACCAAATGCACAAAGTACGTTGGAATAAGACTTCATCGAAGCTTACCAACACTGAAACAATCCAGCCGCGCTCACGCAACTATGAGATTAAGCAGAGTATTAAGCCAATATACTTAAAATGAATATGGCATTACTACTACAAAGCCTATAGTGGCTCTTAACTACTCCCTAACGTCCCATAACGTCTTTCAATTCCTAACAATAATCCGTGTTTTGACCACCCTATATATTATTCACCCTATATTGCGCCTAAAATGCAATAAAGTAAAGTAAAGTAAAGTAAAGTAAAATTTATTGAAATAACACAGTTACAGCATATTTTTGTTACATAATAATATTTTGTTTAACAAAAGAGGTGGGTAGGTGCACAATACACAGTTTAACGGCAATCCCCAAACTAGGCGATAATACTAAAGAAACCATGGTCGGCAGAAAAGTATATACACACCTACATAAATTGTCCCTACCTCTTTACAATAGTGGAATGTCCCGTCCGAAGATCAAAAGAAAGGTACCTATGAAGCTAATACTTTCGTTACGTTTTACCTATTCCTTAGTTTGAAATGATCACTGTGTGAATGAAGCGCACCAACCTTTACGCCTAGTTTTAAGGTAAGGACCAGAGACATAGATAAGCAGTAAGCTTAACAGCTACTAATTCAAGACTCGCACAATTAAATTATGAACACAATCTTTTAGTCAAACAGAGTTTTGCAGGTTTACATTAGCGCCTCCGTCGAGCCTTGGTTATTTGACAAAGGCTAGACACACGGATTATCCATAGCATAAGTACATACCTTTGTCACCGTGAGTTTTCTTTTGCACAAATTTATTTCCGCATAAACGTAGTACTGTGGAGGCAAAGGATTAGTGAACTTTTATTTCGCGAAAGCTACCCTAATTACTAAGGCTGAAAACCCTATTTTACGCGGAAAACTTCTAGCTAAGTATACAAACTGTTTAGGAAACGAAGAGCGCTTCTAACATTACACTTTCACTTTCAAATCACATTCCCTAGCTAAGAAAGTAATTCAGAACCTGAACCTTCTCACCAGAGTTGAATTAGGATACAAATCCGAATCCACTCTCCTACTTTCGAATTTAAATGCAAACGAAACTCCCTGATAGTAATAAATTCGCAAAAATGGCGAATTTGCCTACAAGCGCAACAGACGTATTTACATCTCAATTTTCTGTTCGGAACAAGCCCTGAGTAATTCCCGAACCCCGCTTTTATACTCCTAATATGGTGCCACTTCACCCTCTCGCTAAACCAATAACGAAATACCGCCAACTGAAGAACTTTATTCCTTATTGCTATTAGTTTAAGGACTTCAACATAAGTAATTTATTTTTGTCCGTCTAACTCATAAATTACGTTCTTTGTCAGAGTGTTCCTTTGATATTCACCGCCTTAGCATGCCGCGGCTTCTTACAAAAGAAATTCGCCCTCTCGCTAAATCAATAACAAAACACCGCCAACTGAAGAATTTTATTCCTTATTGCTATTAGTTTAAGGACTTTAACATAAGTAATTTATTTTTATTTGTCTAACTCGTAAATCCCATTAGCTGTCATAATATCCCTTTAAAATTTACTACCTTAACACGCCGCGGCTTTTTACAAAATAAACAAAGGAAGCCGACGCGGCCCACACACGCGGGTGAATTTTGAGGAAACGACAGCGATCCGTCAAGATCGCAACAAGTGGCAGTCCCCGACCCTCGTCCTCCCCTCCGGGACACAGGCGTGAGTCTATGTTGTTTTGTTAAAGTTTTATATGATTTAAGTTCCCTATTTATTTAGTACCTGGATAACCGAGCTTTCGGATGCAATTTTTTTGTTTTGTTTTAGAGAATGAATTAAGAAAGTGTCATCTATGAACAAAGTGATGAACTGCCATGTATTGTAATAGGTTTAGTAACAGCTTTCTTCAATCCGAAATTTATTAGTTGTGCTATTTTGCAAGAGAGATGTCATTGTAATTAATCTCAATTATCGTAAAATTTTAATCTAGAAAAGACAACGCAATATTTCACAAGAACTGCTTAAATGTTTACAAATGATACAAACAAAATATACCTAGCTTTATTTTATGTTGGGGAACCAAATACGTTGTTAGCGCTTTATCCGATTCTATAATACGCTCTTTAAATGTTTTACAATCCCTATATAAGTATACGATTATCATTTCTCGGTTCCTTTTAGCTTCTATCCTTAATCTTCTCGTGCAGAACACAATTCAACATGATATTAACGATCGTGAGCACTTGTACGGAGCTTGGTCCGTCACAGTAGTCTCTCTATGAAGTCTCCAGTGCTTGCGTTAGAATTATTGGGGCGTATACTGACTGCTTTAGCATCCGCAGGGGTGTGAGACAAGGATGTGTTGCCTCCCCGTGGTTGTTCAACGTATTCATGGACAGTTGCCTGACTGATTTGAAAGCGAATGACTTTGGGTTAAGGTTGGGTGAGCTACTGGTCAAATGCTTGTTATACGCCGATGATCAGGTTTACACTACAAATAAAAATAAGCTTGCTTATTCTAAATTTCGCTTAGCTAAGGTAAATAGGTACTTCGTTTGCAGGCTATTCCGTTCGTTTTTACAACAGAATTCCGGAACATGTTCTATTCTTGTCTGAAAATAAATTTAAGACATTCATTAAAAAGTCGCTTTGTAAAAAGTCTATTATAGAATATTCAAGTATAATATAAACGATGTAAGCCCAATTCCACTACCATTTAATTGTTATTTAATAATTAATACTTATTATAATTAATTTACTTTAAAAAAGTGTATTGACGACGTCATTGCATATTATTAACTATACACACATTTTATAGCTGACCCGCTGACGAGCGGTGGTAGCCTGGTGGGTCGGACAATGGGCTCGAAAGCGGGAGACCCAGGTTCGATTCCCAGTGTGGGCATGTACCTATGACTTTGTTTTCTAAGTTATGTACATTTGTGACGTTTGAACAAGACAGGTTCAAAATCCCAGGACCCTAGGAGCCTACGCAATAAAACGCATTAACTCCAGAGCGAAGAGATATTTAATTAATAAAGCCCAAATTATATACAACACAGTGAAGCCAAACCATACCGGGATGTAGGATACCAGTAGAGCCGTCTATTGGACGAAACTAAAACTAATGGCATTTTGAAAACAATATAATATACAACTTGAACATTCCGCCCACCAAGACATAATGTCTTTAAAGATAACAAAAGCTTGAATTTAAAAACCTAACGAAACACATGAAACTCGAACAGTACAACAACCAAATCTTATCGTAGAGCCGCCCACCATGAAACATTTCTAATAGAATGAGCTCTACAAGTAACAATTGAAGTTAATCCTATAAGTAAATAAAGCTACGTGAAATAAACAGTCTTTCTTTCTTTAAATAACGTACAACAATTGCGTGTAACATAGTAAACATCATGTACAAAGTGACGAAATAACAGCAAAAAAAAAAAAACAATAATTCTTTAGCTTGAACAAGAGCTAGGCAAAAAACACAGTTTTGAGGTAGGACGTTTGAGAACAGATGTCTTTGAACGTAATGTTACAACTCTTGTGATTCCGTCACTACCTGGATGCAAATCCGTTACTATACCGTACAACCACCTGGCCGGAGGTAGGTTATCCTCCTTGACTAAAACCATATCACCAACCTTTGGCTGTACTAATTGTTGGGACCATTTGTACCGCTGGAAGAACCCCGTTAAATATTCTTGAGACCATCGTTTCCAGAAACTTTGTACCATTCTTTGCGTAAGTTGCCACCTACGAAGGCCACCTTCTCGATCATTTTCGTAGTTGTAATCTGGTGGGAGAATAATCTGTTCACCTACTAAGAAATGGCCGGGTGTCAACGGTGCTGTATCATTAGGGTCGTCGCTTATATGGCAAAGAGGCCTTGAATTTAGACAAGCCTCTACCTGAGATAGCACTGTCGACATCTCCTCGAATGTAAGCGTGGAGTCTCCTATAACGCGTTTCAGATGATGTTTTGTGCTCTTGATTCCTGCCTCCCACAGCCCTCCGAAATTCGGAGCGTGCGGAGGAATAAAATGCCATTCTGTGCCGTTGTTAGCAAGTATCTCGGCAACCTCACTTGACATTGAAGAGCGCTCATCTGAAAATAAGATCTTCAACTCCTTCGAAGCTCCTATGAAATTTGAGCCATTGTCGCTCCAGAGGTGACTACAACGTCCACGTCGGGCGACAAAGCGCTTGAAAGCAGCCAGGAATCCTTGAGAGGTGAGGTCTGAAACAGCTTCTATATGTACAGCGCGGGTGGCCATACATACGAAGAGACAAATATAGCCCTTATAAGACTTATTACCTCTCCCCTTTGACACTCTGATATTCACTGGACCGGCATAATCGACGCCAGAGACTGAAAATGGCTTGCTTGGAACAACTCTACAGGAGGGCAGCTGACCCATGAGTTGGTTTTTTACCACCCCCGCATACCGGATGCATCGAACACAATCCCTTATGTATGATTTCACTAAATTCTTACCCCTGACGATCCAGTAGTTGCCACGGATTACATTCAAAGTGAGCTGTGTTCCACCGTGCATCGATTTAACATGAGCATCTGCTATGATGAGCCTAGCCAATGGAGAATCATGAGGAATGATAATCGGATGCTTCCTGGATTCTTCGATGTCAGCATTTTGGATTCGCCCACCAACTCTCATTACCCCTGCTCGATCTAGAAAAGGATTTAAAGACATCAAGCCGCTCTTCCTTCCCACAGACTTATTCTGCTTGATTGCGCTTATCTCCACACTAAACCAACGATTCTGACAAAGTCGAATGCAGGCTTGCAGAGAATCGCTTATCTCTGAAGCCGTTAAATATGGCTGTATTGAACGCATATTTTTTGGCAATTTGAGCTGTAAAAACCTCCTACAATAGGCTAGAACTCTGATAAGTTTTCTAAGTGACGAAAACTTTGATTCCATATCAGAGAACCAGTCCTCGGCATCATTAACCGCCGCTGCATGGACCTTTACTGATTTTTCCTCTAAGGACGTAAGTGTCGGCTCTCTTTTGTACTCTATAGGCTCTTGACACAACCACGCGGGCCCCTGTTTCCACAATTGATCATCCAGCAACATGGTTGCTGACTCTCCCCGCGAAGCGCAATCTGCAGGATTATCACCAGATGGAACATGGCACCACTGCTCAACCCGAAGTGACCTGAGTATCTCAGATGTGCGGTTAGCAACAAACGTTTTCCAGCGACCTGGATAAGTGTTTAACCAGGCCAAAACTACCGAAGAATCTGTCCAAGCATGCAAGTTTGCTTTAGGCACACTCAGCAGCCCTGCAACTTCAACCAAAAGTCTCGTGAGCAAAACCGCACCGCACAACTCAAGACGCGGGATCGAGATTTGCTTCAAAGGCGCTACCTTCGTCTTCGCCGTAACCAACTGGGAATGAACTTCTCCCTCTGCGTTCACAACACGCATGTAAACCACTGCGGCAAAAGCAACTGTGGACGCGTCACAAAACCCGTGTAACTCTACCACATTATCGTCATCTCTACATTGTAGCCAACGAGGAATATTAAATTTAATGAGTTTCCCCAAATCCGTTCTGTACGACTGCCACTCGTTGCGCAGGTGATGAGGCAGCTCGTCATCCCAATCAAGCCCAACAAGCCACAATTTCTGGATAAAAACCTTTGCAGTGACAATGCATGGAGCTATCCACCCTAAAGGATCATACAGGCGTGAAATCTCAGAAATTACCTTCCTTTTAGTGTCAGGTTGGGTTTCTGATATCAATTTCACTGTATACTGAAACTCATCTGTACTCCGATTCCAATTAAGCCCCAAGATTTTTGTGACATCATCTGATTTGATTTCCAGATTCCCTTCAGAACCGTTTCGAATAACGTCGAGAACCGCATCCTCGTTTGACGTCCATTTTTGTAATTCGAATCCTCCTCTACCCAAGAGATCATTTAACTGATGGTGAAGCTCTATGGCTTCCGACTCTACCTGACAACCTGTCATGAGATCGTCCATGTAAAAATCCGATAAGACCTTCTCAGCTGCCAATGGATAACCCTGGCCTTCGTCACAAGCAGTTTGTTGTAACGCTTTGACAGCTAAGTACGGAGCACACGATGTTCCAAAGGTGACTCGTAAAAGACGAAAATGCTCTATGTCCTTTGAAGCATCGTCTCTCCACACAATTCGTTGAAAATCCGTCTCAGCGACCTTGATTTGACGATACATCTTAACAATGTCTGCCCCCAGACATACAGGGTGTTGCCTCCATCGTATAACAACATGGCGCAGATCCGGTTGTAGAGTCGGTCCTACCATCAAGGTTTCGTTCAAAGACACGCCATTGGTACCCTTTGATGATGCGTCAAACACGACTCTGACCTTTGTTGTCGTCTTATCCTCCCTGATGACTGCATGATGAGGCAGATACACCGCATCAGGTTGATTGATATCCTCCTCCTCCGAGATCTTCTCCATGTGACCTAGCGTCAAATATTCGGTTATGACGTCTGAATACCGCTTTTTAAGTGACGGATCTTTGGAAAGCTTTCGCTCAAGACCGTGCAACCTCTTGATGGCTATTTCCCTAGAGTTGCCGTACTTGCAGAGTGGGTCCTCCTCGCGAAAGGGAAGGCTCACAATGTAGCGACCAGTGGCATCTCTTTCGGTGGTGGCCGAGAAATGGTCCTCACAGGCTTGCTCTTCGGGTGATAACAAACGTTTTGCTGATACAGGTTCTGCTTCCAATTCCCAAAAACGCCTTAACAACTCCGTATCATCACTCTGTGCGGTGTGCAAGCTAACGATGACATTGTGACATTTGACTGATGGCACCTGAACCTGACCCGATATCACCCAACCCAGATGTGTTTCTTGGGCTATTGGTGACGCGCTCGGACCTTTGAGCAACCCTTCTTTTAAAACATGGCCATAGATCTCGGCCCCCAATAAAATATCAATTTTATTTGGTGATGAAAACCCCGGATCGGCCAAACGAACCTTGTAAATGTCTGGCCAATCTACCAAATTGAAATTTCTTTCAGGCAAGACGGTAGTGAGCGTACCCAATACGTGTGCCTTGACCTGTATGATGAAGGCGGGATCATGCAGCGATTGAATATTCACTAAAACCGTGTGTCTTGACATGACACCTTGATCCCCTCCCACACCTGAAACCAAACTGCTTGATGAAATTTTCTTTAATCTCAGCAGTTGAACGGCAGACTCCGATATAAATGAAGCCTGCGAACCCTGGTCCAACAGTGCTCGTAAAACCTGCGTGTGCCCATTTGATTCAACCCTTACTAGCGCGGTGGCTAGTAAGACTTGTGTAACTTCATCCCTCATCAAATGGGCTGAAATGTTGAGCACTCCTTCGCTCCCTGATGCGCTTGCAGGTGGATGCTTTTTCTCCATTTTTGGAGCCTCTGAAAATCCGACTGTATTACCTGCAGCGTTTTTCCTGGGATGTAAAAGTGAATGATGTTTGCGGTTACAAACGCGACAATTGGTGGAAACTCGACAATACTTAACGGCATGACCTCCCAAACAGTTGAAGCACAGACCAAGTGATTGTACGATAGCGTGACGCTTATCAGGATCTTCCTTTATAAACACCTTGCAATAGCAAAGTTTGTGATCCTCTTTACACATTGGACATGCATGGTTGGCTGTTGCATTTTCGTTGAGAGAGGTTGACGCTACATGCATAACCTTTGGATTGTGTGAAGAAGCAGGCTTTGACCTATTCGGTTCAATAAATTCTAACGCACGGAATCTGGTCTCAAGAAACTGTTTGAATTCGGTAAAGGTGGGCAAAGTCTCGGATGTCTGACAAACCTGCAATTCCCACTGCTTCCGAGACTCAGCATCCAACTTGGAACTAATGACAAACAGGATGATGATATCCCAGGTCTCTACTCTAATACCCAAATTTGTCAATTCATTGAGACATTCCGAAGTAGTGTCCAACAAATCTTTGAGCGCGTGTGATGACTCCGAATTTATGTTTTTCTGACCAAACAAACGTTTCATAATATTGTTCGACATGAACCTGACATTATTGTACCTTTTATTCAAAGCATTCCAACACACTGCATAATTTGCATCTGTGATGGGAACATGTCTAACAAGCTGCTCTGCTTCTCCAGACAATTGCGTCTTTAAAAAATGCAATCGTTGGACATCATCCAAAGTCGTGTTCTTGTGAACAAGTGAAGTGAAAAGATCCCTAAATGACGGCCAATCGCTATATTTGCCGTTGAACATTGGCAATTGAATTTTAGGTAACTTTACCAGTGATCCACCTTTGGATGAGCCCGACGATGCCTCACCTACCGTTACTGTTGAATTTATCGACAACATGTTCTGTAAATCCACCTTATAGTCTATATAAAAATCCAAAACTTGCTGAAACTCGTCCTTCTCGGTATACTCCTCCAAAGCCTCCTCGTCGTATTTGCTGATCAGCTCGGCGTGTTTCGTAGTGTACGATTCATACATCCGTTCTAGATTTTCCAATCTCACTTTGAGATGTGTTGCAGTACGTCTATCTTTCGGCAGTTTTTTAAAGTTGATGTGGTCCTTTTCCATCCGTGACTTCAAGTCATTCAAAATCCTTAGATGCTCCATGATGACAACTTGAGATGTTTACTCGAAATCGGAACTTAGAAAAATTGCAACAAAATCTCTCAAAATTTTTCTAAGTGTTTGACCAGTTTGCACTTCGGTCAAAAATCGGGCATAGGTTCCCCGTCTGTCACGAATTTCTTCAACTATTCTAAGTCCTAGCTGTCATCTAAATTTCGGCTATGTTCATGTAAATTACTTCTTCCTAGCTCGATAATAACTTCAAAGTACTCACAGTATAAGGTCCACTTTACCACAACACTTATACACCGCGTAGCGCTTTTCAGCTTCAGCGTAGTCGCGTAGCACCAGTTTCAGGATCTCCAGGTTGCCGCATAGCCAGTTTTGCCGACGTTAGTATAGGTGGCGCTTGGGGTTCAAGTTTCAGCAATGAGACTATAGGGGGCGTACTATATTACTTTTGCCATGTCGATTTTCCACTCAAAAATCGCTCTTCGGTTCGAAGGACCTTGAACAAGACAGGTTCAAAATCCCAGGACCCTAGGAGCCTACGCAATAAAACGCATTAACTCCAGAGCGAAGAGATATTTAATTAATAAAGCCCAAATTATATACAACACAGTGAAGCCAAACCATACCGGGATGTAGGATACCAGTAGAGCCGTCTATTGGACGAAACTAAAACTAATGGCATTTTGAAAACAATATAATATACAACTTGAACAACGTTAGTAGCAATACCAATCGCTAACCGTGGAGGAAAACATCGTGAGGAAACCTGAGTGTCTGAGCTATTCACATACCTCAGCGTTTGAAATCGCCAATCCGCGGTGGGCACGTATGGTGATTAAGCCCATTCTCTCTCTCTATGAGAAAAAGCCTGTGCTCAACAGGGGGACGTGTATTATTATATTTTATATATCTGACAAGAACTCAATCTGCAGGTTACCTAAAGGTCATTTGAATGGTGGCATGGTCGCCGGATCTCCTATCTCCCTCTAGACCTACTTTTGTAAGAAGTATTCTTTTATAGTTATTGGAGTTATCAGTCCAGCACGAATGTTCATTGTGGGCATAAGCCTCCCCGCGGCACGCCACATCTGTCTGTTCTCGGCCATACTCATCCAGCCGCTACCAGCAACCTGCCTTAAATCGTCGGCCCAGTGAGCCGGTTGGCGCGTTTACTGCGCTGCGTTTGGAAATGATCGAATGACAAATCACTGTGACTGTACTCGTATTACATTGAGCATTCTGTTCCACCTGAAATGAGTTTGAGCGGACGACATGCGTCGACAGGAGACGGCGTGGTGAGATAGAATACAACCGCGAAAAGGTCTCAAGGGATGGAATTTACAACGGAGATCGACCATGACGTGGATTAAGGGGGTAAGGGCACTTTACATTTTAACTTGCACACCTTGTTTGGTCCATACCGCGTGGCACGTGTGGCGGCGGGTGGCGCGCGGCGGGTGGCGGGCGGCGGGCGGCGGGCGGCAGTGGCGCGGCGGCGGTGCGGCGCGCGGGTGTGCCGCTAGTGCGCTGTCCCGGCGGCATTGCACTCGCGACTCGTTGTCACCGCTGGCTGTTTCAGCACACGACCCAGTCCCCTTCTAAATACGGTATGTAGCCATTACATGGTATACCTACTTATCAGAGGTGGGTAGACAATAACGGCGATAAACAAACATCATAGGGTATATTGCAAATCTTAGTAATTGTACCACCTGTAGAGTCAAAAAGTTTGTTTGTACTTACCCTTCTTCAAAGTTGTTGTTTACCCAGGCTCTTGCTTTAGTACCTAACTGTGATCTATTTTAGGATATTTGAGCAAAGGTGATATATTTCATTAGTTTTCGTTCCACTTTGTAGTCGTGCTTTTTAAGGATTCCGTACCGGGAGTTGCTTAGAATATCTAGTTGTCCGCTCGTCCTAGGTTTTTCAATCATCTCATTAATTTAAGAAATATCTACCCCTGCTATCAATAAAGATAAGATAACATTTATTCATAAAATCGCCTAAACTATGAATAAACCTGTATTTTAGGTTGTGTATTTAAGAGCTTGAATTAATATAACGACACAAATTAACAATAATTCAGGAAACAAATGGTATGAACCAGTTAGGAACTCAAATACCTTAAAGCACCACCTTACAATGAAACATAACTTTGGCCTTTGCATTTACGTAATGAGATGATTTATACAGCGTCCAGTGGCACCTTCACTCACACTAGATGGTTGGAGGGACCACTTGGACGCTGCAGTGCCTGGGACATTGTTTTTTAGATGGAGTAGGCTTGCCCAACGCCTATACCATCCTGACAGCTTAGTCGGCCTAGCCCACAGGAAAGACATGTCAATACGTGCGGAGCCAAGCAAGCCGCGGGTTTCCTTACGATGTTTTCCTTCACAGTTAGCGTGCGGTATTGCTATTACAAATCCGCAGATGTAACTTTGAAAATAAACAAAGTCATAGCTACATGCCCGCACTGGGAATCGAAGCTGGGTGTCTCGCTTCCCACTCCATTGTTCTATCCACTGGACTACCACCGCGCCAATTAAACATAGTAAGTTAGTTAAAACTACTTAACTTTCAACATTCAGGAGGATCTCTGTCTCATCAATACCTTGACTCTGATAGTATTTATTGCTTAATAAGCTTGCCAGAATCGCGGTTCAAGAAAAGTGTAAAGCAGACTTTAAGCCAAAAGAGCTACTATAACTTTAAAGATTATTCAGATGACAAATATGTATGTCTGGAATTAAGGCCAGTTCAATGCATGAGTTCTAGATTTTAAAATATTATGTGGACTGTTAGTTAAGTACCAAAGAAAAGACTAACGGTCTTATTTATAAAAACACAATTTCGTAAATCACTCGATCAATGCCGATTAAAATAGTCTGTCGTGGAGATATTACAAGCAAAAGACGTAACCACAGATTAAATAAACTAGGTGCCTCTGAGGAGTGTTTTAGAGGAATCTTGTTTTTATACATAAGGCCGCAAGTTTGAAAGAAAGAAAGCAAGAAAAAATTATTATGTATGGTCAGCAACTACTGTAAGTACATTGACACACGAGGTCAAGGTCAATTGCGCAAGTAGTAACAGGAAACAAGCGGACGGCGCAATTCACTTTTGCGATACATTAGGTTTTTAGGTTTAGTTATAATTTGGCTCGCATAGAACAATAAACAGTGAAGTTTTAACATAACATCTTTGATTGGTGCAAACATCCTTCAACAACAACAACAACACGAGACGGTCAGCTAACATCAACATCAACGCTAACTATAGGAGTTCGGAGTCACTAAAACCGCAGCCCCTACATATTTTTTTTTACAATTACTTTGTTTTTGGAGCTTTTTTGTCAATTTACAAAAACGTACGAAAAACGGTACACACACACACAAAATTATTTTGACACAATATTTATCATCACATGTCTCTCGCAGTCGTAATCCTAAGTGCAGGTAGTTTGGGTTTTGGTTAGAGGAGGTACAATGAGAGGTAGATCTTTGTTTGAAAGATACCGCACAAAAAGTTTAAGTTTCTGCCATCTGTGAAAATCCATCTGTGCATCCTTGTTTATCCTTGAATTTCGAATTTCATTTATATTTATATTCTTCGGAGATCTTGTAGCGCAAGGACTATGGTCTAGCCATCACGTGTACCACGAATACTAACGCTTTCGATGCTAGTCAGAGTTGAATGATAAAGCGGAGCAACAAATCTCTGCCTTGTATTTATAGAGTCCTCCTGTGACGTTAGATGCTCATCATTATTTGGTCGACTCGTAGCTCCTCAAAGGAAGCAGGGAGGTCAGCGCGTGAGACACTTCACCGAGGGCCGACGCCATGGAGCAGTGAGGGGAGAGAGGAAGGGGATGGCGCATGGCGCGGCGGCTGGTGCTGAACGGGCTGACGGCCGAGGCACTGCCCGGCCCGCTCCCCACCGCCCCCGCCCGCGCCTCGCGCGAGTTCTACCACGAGCTCGAGCTCTATCGCCAGTTGCTGGCGCTGCCACCCCCGCCTCTCCCTGCCCGGGCTGGCAGTGACGGCAGTGACTCCTGCCGCGTCGGCCCCGTCGGCCTCGGTGAGTTCACGAGAGTAGGAGTGGCAGCTAAGCCAGCTAGTGCGCGGAGCGACTGGAGCTAACCGGCTGTATGTTGCAGATGCGCCGGCGCCCAACAGCCCGCGCGCCGCGGTGGCCCCGCCTGCCCTGGTGAGTTGGAGATCATCGGCCCGTAGTACATTTCGTAGTTACCTGTTACTACGAAGTTGCTACGCGAGATGTAGAAACCACATTACTTTTTATTCAATAACAATAGTTTAATAAAACATAAAATAATCATTCATAATTGTTTTATGTTTTATTAAACGGGTAAGTATATCATATATAAATCACTATTCAAAAGGCGACTCCAAGTTGAAGCGATAAAAGCAGCGAATGAAAGAAACAAAAAGCCGAAAACATCGGCAACGATCAGATACTACAGCGGAGCCACTATGTAGCAGTATTTCAATCAGTGGCGTGGCGAGCGACGCGTGGAGTAATTTAGATAAAACTCGCCACTCGCCGGAGTCGCCGTCGATTCATCGTTTAATTTCCGTTTCAAAGGACAAGCCATTCCTTGCGATATAGTCCCGGCGTGTTCGCCCGCTGCTTAGCTCGGACTGCTTATCTATCAGCTAAATTATTGAACTAATTGAACCAGCCGCATTTGCATACGCATTAGAAATGAATGATGTTGTCTCGCTTCTCCCGTACGCCATGCGCCACGAGAGCGCGGCGGCCCACTGGAGCGGCTAAACGATCGCCGATCTGCTTAATGAGCTCTATAATTATTTTGCATTTCACTACACATTTGGATAGCGACATCATATTAGGGTTTGGCATAAGGGTGGGTGAATCTGAGAGTGCAGTGATCGATAAGCCGATGACTTAAGCATACTCTATCTTTTGCTTGCGACTCTGCGAGATGGGTTGCCTTCAAGAACCTGAATAAAGTATTCAAAGGCTTACTGGTGCATACCATCTCAAGTCACATATGATGTTCAAAAATGATCTTCGCTTTTTACTCGTTGTAATTCGGCGAAAGAATAAAGTTGAATATGTTAGCACAGTTGCGTAATGAAACGTTGTGACCAAAATGGGCAGGGTCAGGCGGTAGTCGGATTTGCAATCCGATAGATCTGTGACGTGCTAAAGCTCCTGGAAGGCATGGGTCCATTGAGGCGGTTCTTGTACTCAAGTAATGAATTTTTTCTTGGACGGGATACGTAGATACATTTCTTGTAGTCCCTACTGATAACTGTGAACAACATATTTATTTTAGGTACTTCATAATAAGGTTGTAAATTTTGAAGCAGCTTGGTATATTTCCCTAGATGGGAATCACGAAAAAACAATAATTGTGTGACGCGTTATTCGGTGGCTCGTAGAGGCCGTTACCGGCGCCGCGGGATCTCTATTGTTAATTAAGTGACACATTCATTTCGTTTATGTTATTAAAAAGCAACCGCGTTCCGCCGCGTCCGCTGTATAGAACTGCGTCCGCCGCGTCCGCTGTATAGAACTGCGTCCGCCGCGTCCGCTGTATAGAACTGCGCCCGCCGCGTCCGCTGTATAGAACTGCGCCCGCCGCGTCCGCTGTATAGAACTGCGTCCGCCGCGTCCGCTGTATAGAACTGCGTCCGCCGCGTCCGCTGTATAGAACTGCGTCCGCTGTATAGAACTGCGTCCGCCGCGTCCGCTGTATAGAACTGCGTCCGCCGCGTCCGCTGTATAGAACTGCGTCCGCCGCGTCCGCTGTATAGAACTGCGTCCGCCGCGTCCGCTGTATAGAACTGCGTCCACCGCGTCCGCTGTATAGAACTGCGTCTGCCGAGCCGCGCACAAGTTTGTGCGTCAAATTCACATTGTACCGATATTGCGCTACTTTTTCTATCAAAGTTATTGCAGTTGCGAATAATGTCCCATTTGTCTGAAGCAAACGAGCGAGCTCCGAGATGTTTGTATGCCGCATACGTATACATACACCGAGGGAAAACAGCGGGCAGTACCCTGTCCACACAAACACAAACACACACATAGAGCCAATCAGACAGATAGTTTTGCGGCAAGTTTCTGTTGGTCCGGCTCGCTTTGTTCGCGCAATAACCGACACGCGGTACACTTACTTGGGCGCCGCTACACAACTCGTACACAACATGTTAACGCGCCGTGAGCTCGTAATGATATTGCCATATCGTTTTTGTCTTCCATTTGCTTAGATTAAAACAATTTGGATCAAGATTCACACTGAGAATGTGGTTAGACAGCGAACTACTAAACCGAATGGTAGCCCGAAGATAAGGGATAAGTAGAGTCTTACTTAAATAGACACGAGCGAGTAGAAATAGAATTGTGTCTGCGTTCAACAGCCTCATTCCTGAAATAAACGCTCACAATGTTAATGCCCAATGGTAAGAAAATGTGTTGATTCGAGAGAGTGTCCATGGATGCGCTTTGTAAGACCATCAAATACAGTTATTACGATCGAAATCACCAAGGACATGATAAATATAGGGTTGCTATCTACGTAAAGTTATGTGAGCAAGTGCAGAGCAGGCATGTATCCCGCACGGGGTCACAAAGAGAGGTGCTCGCATGTGAAGTCCCGCGTGCTCCGCGTATTATGCAATTTGTTATTCAAACTCTCTTCGGCGCTATACCGGTAGCTGTCACTTAAGAATATGGTCGACGCATTAAATTTAGCCACGTTCATTAGTGCCTCTACTTATTCTATGACCGTTAATACTATTGAAAGAAATTGACACCGTTACTTTTGTCGGAATTTTTTTGCGGTAGTTTTGCTAGATGTAACTGGATCCAGTGCGATCTGTTCGCGGACAACAAGCTCGCAGCCAGTCGGATATAACAATGCGCGGCGGCACAGAATGTATCGCGGCGGTACCGCTCACGCTCGACGGCGCTTAATTGAAATCGGATCCGCTCTCGCTGTGCAAATGGTGAGCGCCGCTGATTGCCGTCCTCCCCTCCCGCGCCCCGCGCGCCGTTCTCCGCTCTACACCTCACGTGTCCCAAATTCTTCACACGGGCTCTTTATTAGAAAGATTTATATTCGCGACGTCATGTGTGTGATGTGGATCAACTTTAATGCTTCTACAATCGGCACGAAAGACTCGCATGGGAGCAGAGCACGTGGATGGTGTTACGTTCTCGCATCGTACCATCTTCTATTCCATATTAAACATTGGCTCCTAGAGTCTTCACTGACGTGACACTTCCGATAGTGGATTCAAAGGAGAAGGCTTTAGTGTCAGAGCAGGTCACCGCGCAACGCGCATGGCCGCCGCCGCCGGCGGTGACTCGCTGCTCCGCAGTACGTTTCCGACAACAAAAGCACCGAAGATGAGTAAAGTTGCTCCACGAGTTTTAATTAAACTCATAACTCGCGTAAAACGCCACTCTACAGTTTACAGTCTTATAACCGCTGCAAGTTGCGAATTAATAAAAAGCGCTTGGTGTTAGACAACGCGGCCACGGACTAGGCGGTCGCACAGGTGGAGCGGCTGAGGAGCGCGTGGCCTCGGCTCGGGTCGGGTCGGGCTGAACAAAGCAGCGGTTCGACGCCTTCAGTTGCGCCGTTGTTATTATACAACTAGCTTTTTCCCGCGACTTCATCCGCGTGGAATGAGTAAAGTCCGGGATGAAAAGTATCCTATGTCGTTCCTCGGAACTCAAACTATCTCCATACCAAATTTCATCTAAATCCGTTCAGGTGTTATTGCGTGATTAAGTAACAAACACCCAAACATGTACACAAATTTTTACATTTATAATATTACTAGCTGTCCCAGCAAACTTCGTACCGTTTCAGAATTCGTTTATAAGATTCTTGCACAACGCCATCTATTTTTAAAATACACCATTCGCTCGCACAACGTCATCTATTTTAAACTTAAAATAAATATTATCCCACGGGAACGCATTATCATAATATCAGGTAAGCTGTGTTTCAATTCGGGTCTTCGTCTATGTATATGCCAAGTTTCATGTAAATCCGTTGAGCCGTTATTGCGTGATTGAGTAACAAGCATCCAAACATCTTCACAAACTTTAACATTTACGATATCAGTAGGATAACAACTGCGCCACTTCGCTCGCTCACTTCGATACGTTCCCGCTACGCAGTTAAAGCGTAAACTTACTACATCGATAACTACCAGGATGATTTTTTGTGATTATAACAGTATCGCTCGTAGCCCCGGCTGCCTGAGTGATCTTAAACGATTACGAAGGTTAAGCAACACTGGGCGCGTTCAGTGCATGGATGGGTCGCCGTCTATGCCTAACGCTAGTGGCATTTTTCCGAGCGGTTCCGTGCTTCGCAAGGCACGTTAAGCTGTTGGTGCCGGCTGCCGTCGATAGATGGCAGTCGTTAAGCCAAGTCAGAGGCCTTAGGGCGGCTTGACAACTTCTGACAGTAGACGAGCCACTAGTTTATAAGCCTCCACCAACCCGGACTTGGCCCCCGTGGTGGAGTATGGCCTATACCTTCCTCAGGGAGGAGACCCGTGCCCCTCGGTGGGGACATAATGGGTTGATGATGATAACATTATTTTGTTTGACATAGCGAAGTAGTCTAATGTTAGACTGTATGAAAAAACTTCTTTATAGTACTGTAGCGTATATCCACCGGTATTTTTTGGTGGATATAGAAAAGAAACAAAATTTCCTCTCAAACGGTATAATATTATGAATTATGAGAATCACTACTGAAAGCGGGGCTCTGAAGGGCTGCGTTCCTTAAATCTGCTTATTGTCTACACATTACTACAATATTAGTTTTGTATAAGATTTTGTACGACTAAATAAACTGCTACACGTTATCTACATCTTTTTGGTGTTTAATTAAGGGATGATCCTACCGGAGCGTGGAAACCTGCGCTTCGGTTAAACAGTGTTTGAACTGAGGTAGCAATTTCAATGGCGCAAAAAGTTGTAATAAATGAAGTAGTAAATGAAAACTACGGAACCCGCCCGCGGACCGAACGACCGGGGTTGAGGAGAACCTGTTCCTCAAATAGAAAGTGAAACGAGAAGAACGAAGAAAGACGGATGATAGAGGCGCCGTGCTAGTGTAATCCTGGAAAGCAGAGACGTCAAACCATGTACCCTTTGACTTAAAACGGAATAAATGGGTTAATTAAACCCATTTATTTCGAAAAGATGCGGGAGTAGTAGCCGAAATTCTTATACCACTCCATAGCTTGTAGCACTCTTTAAGTTATGGAACCGTTTCTAAGTCATGGAACAAAATGTATTTCGAACATAACTATAAATTTTTATCAGAAAATACTGCATTTTCCTGTGATTTTAAATAAGAAAAAGATGCGGGGTAGAGTGGCAGACACATGGCGGACATTCTAAAGCCACTCAATTGCTTGTATTACATACTAACTATGAAAGAAAAAAAAAATGCACTAGTACTTACAACGTCCTGGGCAGTGGCACGCTTCTCGGACGGTGCAAGCGAGTACTACCTCCTGTAGCCAGTTGGGTAACAAAATAACAAAAGACTTAGCGGAATTTCACGCAAAACTGCAACAGGACTGCTGGAGTAGCGACCCGATAGACAGGGAATCTTGTAGAACTCACCGAAGCTGGTTTCTTATTTGCGTTCTCCGCGGGTGGTCCTTACAGCTGATGATTTATTAAAAGTCCGGCAAATCAACTGGAAAGAAACCACTAGGAATGGTTGCAGCAATAAAAAAATGTGCGTGATGGCGTCGCAGCACGCCTTTCTCAAAACAAAATTGAAGAAAAACGTGGAAATTACTAAATTACGAACAAAACGCTTTCGGCTAGCTAACTCATTAACGTTGCGCACACGATCGCTGAGAAACAATTCAATACAGGGCAAGTATTCCAAAGGAATTTGGAGTTCTGAAGTATGTTAAGTTACTCCCGCAGCCCGCGTCCCCCGTTACGTGCAATACCAAAATGGTCTCAATTTGTTGCTCCCCTAGAGACGAACCTGCCCTAACTAACACACGGGACACTTACATATTGAACATACTGATACAAATATCTTCATTAATATGAATTTACATAACAGGATGAACCTGTGCTATGGTAACTCCATCAAACATTGTAGAGAAAGTAAAAAAAGCAGAACCTGATTTGAAAATATAATAAAGTCTAACAATATAGCACACGACAAATCATAATTTGCTTACAAGTTTAAGTGGAAGGAAATCAGAAATCAATAATTTATTTCAATGTAAAGAATGAATGTCAATGTACTATGTCACTATGTTAGCCGCTGCCTTCGGGCCGTATTTGTAGTGGAGAAAAAGGCAGCGGGAAAAAAAACTCCACTCTGACCATCTTTTCTCAAATCATCTTAAACTTATACATCAAAGCCTATATGATATGATTCCATGATAGCCACCAATATCTATAAAAGCCAAAATAACACTTCTTACGAAAGTAGGAAAAACATTAATGATGCGACCAGACACACGAACAGCACCCGTTCACGAGCATAACGCAGGGGTCAACCATCACTGGTCTCAACCATTTTAGAGGTAGATAGGTGACCCGGCCACCACGCCACGCCACCATTCGAATGACCTTTAGCAAACCTGCATATTGAGTTACAAAATGTGTGCTATAGTTATAAAGTGCTAATCATTAATATTTATAAAATTAGTTAATATCTATGACTCTACACGGATTTACACTTTATATGGACATTACACACGAATATATACAAACTATTTCTAATAATATACTTTTATAAAAATACAATTTATTCCAATATTTGCAACGTGACATTACATTATTTAATCCGGTCTGATAACAATTCGACCTCAGCTCTCCTGGCGCTGCATGCCGCTCCCACCGGGTTACGGCAGAATATCAGCGCTGAAGTTCTTCCTGGACTTTCAGCACATGCTGAGTCGGAGCCCATTCACATTTGCCACACCTACGTTGGTCACTTTTGTACCCCTGTCGTACCGTGTCTGGCTAATTTCCAGTGTGTTTTTGTATGTTATTGATTCGTATATATTTGCTTTTTTCTCTATGTTATTGTCTTTCTTCGTATTGTGACTTTTGAATTGATTTGTATTACTTTGCTTTATATACGTGTGTGTGTCTTATGTGAATAAATTATTTATCTATCTATCTATCTTATTAATGTGCAATCACGTCGTCAGTACACCTTTTTAAAACTAAATCATTTATAATATTAATAATTAAATATAAAAATGTTCACTATAAGTTTGATCACTTTATTATCGCTCGGATAAACGCTCGCCTGACTAATGGCACCTGTCCCTTCTGTCGGCATAAAACGAGTTTAACAGCTTGAGGTACTTTGGCAATGAATATTACTCATTTCATTTTGGAGGCTTTAATTATTCTTAAGCCATTTCGCATAATTAATCCTCTGTAATCGTCGTCATCCTCATTACTGCAATTTGATGTTTTTTATTTGATTACGTCGGCTAATGGTCGATTAATAATGTTGTCGCTGTAAAATTAACTGTGTTAATATTAAATATTAACTGTTTAGTTGAGCGTAGAACTGGCCCTCGTAGCGCGTAGCTCGTAGCGGGCGGCCCGCGCGCCGCGCCCGCAGTGCTACGCGCGCGTGCTACGTGCTACGAGCTATGTCACTGGTTTTTAGCAAATTAAAAAAAAAATAATTACGGTTACATTTATATGAGCATTATGTATATTTTTAGCATAAAGCCATTCCGCTAGTTGGATTAGGTACTGAGCGTATCACCTAAAGTTTTCCTTTACATGTAATTAAAACTTGGAAAACTGTGCTACGAACGGTTGCCGATGTCCAATGAACGAAGGCTTTCAATAAGCGGCTTGCAGAAAGTAAGCGTTTCAATAAGTAGGCGCAACGCGCTTTAATTTCCCTCGAGGCTGCCACGACTGTTGTCCGCTTTATCAAAACCTCGCCCTCGGGTTCGGGCAAAGAGTCCACAATGCCGATGCCGTTGACTGTCCGCGCACTAGTAAATCTACTGCTTCTTAAAGCCTCAACTTTTTACTTATATACTGGTTTCCTTGCGTGTGTTCTTATCGAATCTATCAGATGGTTGGTACCTCGTTAATAATTCTAGTTTTCAATTAATATGAAAATCATATCGTGTAGAGTGCTTACGTGTTATAAACTCACAACATAGAAGCGTAATTTTAATATGTACTTCCAATAATGATGTGCTCAGCGGGCTAGGCGGGCGAGGCGGGGGCGGGCGGGGGTGCTATCAATGTTCGCAGTGAGCTGCCCGAGCCTCAGGAAGTATCAAAATAAGCTGCAATTTGCCATCACTGCCGACCGCGACGCGCGGCGAGGCGGCGACTCTGCACTTTATTGCACCGTCATAGAGTGAAATTTCCGCCGTTATTGCCAGCATTCAAACTATTAGGTACTTTGTATCATGACTAGCAACTGGCCGGATTTTAATACGCAGCAAAAAATATTAATAGGAAACAGATACTAATACACCTACTTCGCTTTCGCAGTCGAATAAAAACAAGTAAGTTAATATTGCCATTTCTCGTTTCAACTGGTTTTTGTAGCTTTCGCGTAAATTGGTACAAAAACTATGCTGTAACACTTCGCCAAGAAATAATGAACAAAAGACGAGCTCCGCGCCAGCCGCCGTCCGCGAGCTAGTTACCATAATATAAGACACAGGCTCTGTAAATGTAAAACAAAAGCCTGCCAAGTGCAAGAGACACACTGTGTCGCTCGGGTTTTGTAGTCCTGTAACTGTAGTTATATCTGTGGTTATATTATTAAATTACTCAATCAGAGGCGCCGAAAGCCATGTCGTAGGCTTGCCTACTATGGTTTTTGATGTGAAATCATAAATAATACAATCACGCGCCTACCTACTAGATAAAGATAAACTACCTATATGTATTTGCATTCATTAGTCGTTGCAGGCACGCACGCCGCTTTCGGGTACTTTTTATCTTGAATGTTCATTAAGCGAAAGAGATCGGTCGTTGTTGTGGCAAGTGGCAGACTCTAGTCTCTGCCAATCCCTCCGGGATGCCGACGTGAGTTTATGTTACCATATGTTATTGCTACGTTCTAGGTTTGGGTTCGTGCTTGAAAAAGAACTTTATAAACCGATGAATAAGAGTAGGATTTATTTTCAAACTATCTCTAAACTTCATATAACATTATATTTGCACTTGCTCATTTATTTTATATTATTTAGTGTGCCTTGTTGATCGTTGATGTTCGCGGTATCACATCAGATCTAATCATGCCGGAGGTCGTGGCCTTGTTGATCGTTGATGTTCGCGGTATCACATCAGATCTAACCATGCCGGAGGTCGTGGCCTTGTTGATCGTTGATGTTCGCGGTATCACATCAGATCTAACCATGCCGGAGGTCGTGGCCTTGTTGATCGTTGATGTTCGCGGTATCACATCAGATCTAACCATGCCGGAGGTCGTGGCCTTGTTGATCGTTGATGTTCGCGGTATCACATCAGATCTAACCATGCCGGAGGTCGTGGCCTTGTTGATCGTTGATGTTCGCGGTATCACATCAGATCTAACCATGCCGGAGGTCGTGGCCTTGTTGATCGTTGATGTTCGCGGCATCACATCAGATCTAACCATGCCGGAGGTCGTGGCCTTGTTGATCGTTGATGTTCGCGGTATCACATCAGATCTAACCATGCCGGAGGTCGTGGCCTTGTTGATCGTTGATGTTCGCGGTATCACATCAGATCTAACCATGCCGGAGGTCGTGGCCTTGTTGATCGTTGATGTTCGCGGTATCACATCAGATCTAACCATGCCGGAGGTCGTGGCCTTGTTGATCGTTGATGTTCGCGGTATCACATCAGATCTAACCATGCCGGAGGTCGTGGCCTTGTTGATCGTTGATGTTCGCGGTATCACATCAGATCTAACCATGCCGGAGGTCGTGGCCTTGTTGATCGTTGATGTTCGCGGTATCACATCAGATCTAACCATGCCGGAGGTCGTGGCCTTGTTGATCGTTGATGTTCGCGGTATCACATCAGATCTAACCATGCCGGAGGTCGTGGCCTTGTTGATCGTTGATGTTCGCGGTATCACATCAGATCTAACCATGCCGGAGGTCGTGGCCTTGTTGATCGTTGATGTTCGCGGTATCACATCAGATCTAACCATGCCGGAGGTCGTGGCCTTGTTGATCGTTGATGTTCGCGGTATCACATCAGATCTAACCATGCCGGAGGTCGTGGCCTTGTTG
This sequence comes from Yponomeuta malinellus, assembly GCA_947308005.1. Classification (NCBI taxonomy): domain Eukaryota; kingdom Metazoa; phylum Arthropoda; class Insecta; order Lepidoptera; family Yponomeutidae; genus Yponomeuta; species Yponomeuta malinellus. The sequence goes on from OX371000.1 coordinate 87,912, forward strand.
ATCGTTGATGTTCGCGGTATCACATCAGATCTAACCATGCCGGAGGTCGTGGCCTTGTTGATCGTTGATGTTCGCGGTATCACATCAGATCTAACCATGCCGGAGGTCGTGGCCTTGTTGATCGTTGATGTTCGCGGTATCACATCAGATCTAACCATGCCGGAGGTCGTGGCCTTGTTGATCGTTGATGTTCGCGGTATCACATCAGATCTAACCATGCCGGAGGTCGTGGCCTTGTTGATCGTTGATGTTCGCGGTATCACATCAGATCTAACCATGCCGGAGGTCGTGGCCTTGTTGATCGTTGATGTTCGCGGTATCACATCAGATCTAACCATGCCGGAGGTCGTGGCCTTGTTGATCGTTGATGTTCGCGGTATCACATCAGATCTAACCATGCCGGAGGTCGTGGCCTTGTTGATCGTTGATGTTCGCGGTATCACATCAGATCTAACCATGCCGGAGGTCGTGGCCTTGTTGATCGTTGATGTTCGCGGTATCACATCAGATCTAACCATGCCGGAGGTCGTGGCCTTGTTGATCGTTGATGTTCGCGGTATCACATCAGATCTAACCATGCCGGAGGTCGTGGCCTTGTTGATCGTTGATGTTCGCGGTATCACATCAGATCTAACCATGCCGGAGGTCGTGGCCTTGTTGATCGTTGATGTTCGCGGTATCACATCAGATCTAACCATGCCGGAGGTCGTGGCCTTGTTGATCGTTGATGTTCGCGGTATCACATCAGATCTAACCATGCCGGAGGTCGTGGCCTTGTTGATCGTTGATGTTCGCGGTATCACATCAGATCTAACCATGCCGGAGGTCGTGGCCTTGTTGATCGTTGATGTTCGCGGTATCACATCAGATCTAACCATGCCGGAGGTCGTGGCCTTGTTGATCGTTGATGTTCGCGGTATCACATCAGATCTAACCATGCCGGAGGTCGTGGCCTTGTTGATCGTTGATGTTCGCGGTATCACATCAGACCTAACCATGCCGGAGGTCGTGGCCTTGTTGATCGTTGATGTTCGCGGTATCACATCAGACCTAACCATGCCGGAGGTCGTGGCCTTGTTGATCGTTGATGTTCGCGGTATCACATCAGATCTAACCATGCCGGAGGTCGTGGCCTTGTTGATCGTTGATGTTCGCGGTATCACATCAGATCTAACCATGCCGGAGGTCGTGGCCTTGTTGATCGTTGATGTTCGCGGTATCACATCAGACCTAACCATGCCGGAGGTCGTGGCCTTGTTGATCGTTGATGTTCGCGGTATCACATCAGACCTAACCATGCCGGAGGTCGTGGCCTTGTTGATCGTTGATGTTCGCGGTATCACATCAGACCTAACCATGCCGGAGGTCGTGGCCTTGTTGATCGTTGATGTTCGCGGTATCACATCAGACCTAACCATGCCGGAGGTCGTGGCCTTGTTGATCGTTGATGTTCGCGGTATCACATCAGATCTAACCATGCCGGAGGTCGTGGCCTTGTTGATCGTTGATGTTCGCGGTATCACATCAGATCTAACCATGCCGGAGGTCGTGGCCTTGTTGATCGTTGATGTTCGCGGTATCACATCAGATCTAACCATGCCGGAGGTCGTGGCCTTGTTGATCGTTGATGTTCGCGGTATCACATCAGATCTAACCATGCCGGAGGTCGTGGCCTTGTTGATCGTTGATGTTCGCGGTATCACATCAGATCTAACCATGCCGGAGGTCGTGGCCTTGTTGATCGTTGATGTTCGCGGTATCACATCAGATCTAACCATGCCGGAGGTCGTGGCCTTGTTGATCGTTGATGTTCGCAGTATCACATCAGATCTAACCATGCCGGAGGTCGTGGCCTTGTTGATCGTTGATGTTCGCGGTATCACATCAGACCTAACCATGCCGGAGGTCGTGGCCTTGTTGATCGTTGATGTTCGCGGTATCACATCAGACCTAACCATGCCGGAGGTCGTGGCCTTGTTGATCGTTGATGTTCGCGGTATCACATCAGATCTAACCATGCCGGAGGTCGTGGCCTTGTTGATCGTTGATGTTCGCGGTATCACATCAGATCTAACCATGCCGGAGGTCGTGGCCTTGTTGATCGTTGATGTTCGCGGTATCACATCAGATCTAACCATGCCGGAGGTCGTGGCCTTGTTGATCGTTGATGTTCGCGGTATCACATCAGATCTAACCATGCCGGAGGTCGTGGCCTTGTTGATCGTTGATGTTCGCGGTATCACATCAGATCTAACCATGCCGGAGGTCGTGGCCTTGTTGATCGTTGATGTTCGCGGTATCACATCAGATCTAACCATGCCGGAGGTCGTGGCCTTGTTGATCGTTGATGTTCGCGGTATCACATCAGATCTAACCATGCCGGAGGTCGTGGCCTTGTTGATCGTTGATGTTCGCGGTATCACATCAGATCTAACCATGCCGGAGGTCGTGGCCTTGTTGATCGTTGATGTTCGCGGTATCACATCAGATCTAACCATGCCGGAGGTCGTGGCCTTGTTGATCGTTGATGTTCGCGGTATCACATCAGATCTAACCATGCCGGAGGTCGTGGCCTTGTTGATCGTTGATGTTCGCGGTATCACATCAGATCTAACCATGCCGGAGGTCGTGGCCTTGTTGATCGTTGATGTTGGCGGTATCACATCAGATCTAACCATGCCGGAGGTCGTGGCCTTGTTGATCGTTGATGTTGGCGGTATCACATCAGATCTAACCATGCCGGAGGTCGTGGCCTTGTTGATCGTTGATGTTGGCGGTATCACATCAGATCTAACCATGCCGGAGGTCGTGGCCTTGTTGATCGTTGATGTTGGCGGTATCACATCAGATCTAACCATGCCGGAGGTCGTGGCCTTGTTGATCGTTGATGTTGGCGGTATCACATCAGATCTAACCATGCCGGAGGTCGTGGGTTTGATTCCTACTGGGGGCCGCCGTACATTTGTACAAATGGCCTCAGGAAGTATTTTCATGTTTGTGATATTACCATTAATATATTAATTTATTCTGTGCTGTGTTACCATATCACAGGGTATCCTAGATTGGGACCAAGACAAGTGACTGTGTTGTATGGAATTAAGAATAATAATAATTTATGTAGCCTATAATCGTCCCACTGTAGGGCACAGGCATTCTGTGAGAGAGAGATTATGGGGTTAATTACCACGAGAACCCACCGCACTTGACGAAACTCAAAAAAATAATAATTAAGCGAAGCATGCATTAAGATACTGAAACACTGAAGCAATAACGCAATCAAATATATTACCTCTAGATGCATTTTAACATAGCAATTGATTTGTAAACCACATAAAAACAATACGAATACATTATGCAGTGTGTGAGAGTACTAAAAGTGTGGCAAATGGAAAAGGGCTCTTACTCAGCATACTAAGTTCGTTGTATTCAAGACCCACGTAGATATGCTTTGTACAGATTTTCGTATAGAAATACTTTTATTATTTAGATTAGATTAATCATCATCATCATCATCAGCCTTTTGATGAACACTGCAGGACATAGGCCTCCCTCATGGTTTTCGTAACCATGAGGGGTTTTGCCATAATCGCCACGCTTGGCAGGCGGGTTGGCGATCGTAGTATGCAGTTGGAATCTCAGGAAGACGCTGCTGCCCATCTCCTGGTAATTTATTTCCTTAGTCACCTTCTGTGACTTCCGTCATCCACGGAAGGAAATGGAGTGACGTTATTCTTAATCCGGCGCCACACGGTTAGATTAGATTAATATTTTTTACCATTATAGAAGTACATGAAAAATCAGGTCCCTTATTATGAAGCAGCGATATGTTCGGAAGGGTCGTCAACGTCGCACTTGAACCCGACATTTCACTCGAATCTAGCGACAAATACGGTTCTTTTTTGAATAGTTCCCATAGTTGAATAGTAATAGCTATTCAAAAAAAGAACCGTATTTGTCGCTACATTCGAGTGAATTGTCGGGCTCGAGCGCGACGTTGACGACCATTCCGATAATGTCGCATTTTTTATAATAAGGGCCCTGTATTATTTTCTTCTTATTCGATGACGAGTTCCGAGTGGAACTCCTGAGGTGATACTTAGTTAACAATTTTCGGTTTAATCAAGCTTAACTTTCATCATCATCATCATTCAGTCGCAAGAAGTCCACTGCTGGATATAGGCCCCCTCCATATATTTCCAAAAATAGGTACTTACCATTCCGATATTTTATCGATACAAATATAAAAACAAGTCCATTTATAGTATTTTATGTAGTTTCCGTTTGATATTTTGGGCACTGTGACTGCCACTTCCAGTATCCACATTACCTAAGGTTGGCTAGAATATACCATCAATAATTATTAAGGTCGCCTTTGTATCATCATCAACCCATGATGTCCCCACCGAGGAGGACGGGTCTCTTCCCTGAGGAAGGTATAGGCCATACTCCACCACGGGGGCCAAGTCCGGATTGGTGGAGGCTTGTAGACTAGTGGCTCGTCTACTGTCAGAAGTTGTCAAGCCGCTCTAAGGCCTCTGACTTGGCTTAACGACTGCCATCTATCGACGGCAGCCGGCACCAACAGCTTAACGTGCCTTGCGAAGCGCCTTTGTATAATATTGTTTAAATTCTTCAAAGATCTAATGAATAATTTAAAAACTTTAAAAGTATTTCATTTTTTTTACATAATATATTTTTTTAATGGTCGTTTAAATTACGCACTGGAAAATGTCACTTGCACTGAAGCCCCACTCTCAATTAACAGCAGAGGAACTACACTAAGCACTCTCTCCAAACGAATGTAATACTAATATCGTTGACATAGACGTCTCTAGTTTCACAACATGTCAACTTCACTGTCTATCAAACACGAAGACATTTTCATAATACATCATAGATTGAAATGTAAATTAAATAATTCACTTAGACAACAATGCTGTTGTACCAGACAAACAAACATGGGCACTTTCCGCTGGTAACTACGTAAGTAAAAAACTGGGTTTATACGTCTCTGTGATACTCGCTCCTGTTTGAAGACTTTTATTCGTTTTTTTTTTAAAGTATTTCAGAGAAGAGTTAAAAAAAGATAAGTTATAAGAAAGAAAAGAACGTGTTTTATAGTCGCACACACATACGAAAACGACGAAACTATGCAAGGGTTTTCCGTGTGACTGCTAAACCCTAAAAATGTAATATAAAGGTGGTAGTCTCCTTCCTGAATGAAAATAAGCCTTTGTTCAGGTCAATTTGACGGCGGTCGCCCCGCGCGCGCCCAGAATATGAATGTGGCGGCGGCGGCGGCGGCTCGCGCTCCACACCGCCCGCGCCCGCGCCGCCGCCGCCGCGCGTCCACTCTGCATGCGACACTTCTCCCGGCGGAAGAGACGGAGAGGGTTGGGCTGTACTTTATAAGTGCTTAGAGAGGTTTCTACGATATCCACTGAACATCCAGCCTAATATTGCGGCGGAGGTGCCGCCCCAGAGCCGCACAACTTCTAGTATCATGCGATGACACGTCGTGGCTGAGTACTTGTGAGCGAAATCCCGTTTCCTATACAAATATCAATGTAACGGGCGTCCGGAACCGACGCAACGAAATATATTCAAATAAGCGAATCGAATAAACGACTTGCGATAATGTCGCGTTCGCGCCGCTACAACACTACTAAGCGGGAACGTGCAGAAGATTTGTTAGGTAACTACATAGCTGTATCCGTTTAAGTAAGTTTGAAATACATCACAAATATCCAAACGGTTAAAGTTTTTATCGTCGAATCCAAGTCGGCTGGGCAGCATTCGGGAAATTTAGAAAAGTCTTTTCGTCCAATATACCTCAATCGCTCAAAACAAAATTATGCAACCAGTGTGTGTTACCAGTGATGACTTATGGCACTGAAACGGGCTCTTTAACTATGGGCCTCATAAAAAAGCTCAAGGTCTTGCAACGAGCTATGGCAAGGGCTATGCTCGGAATTTCTGTACGAGATCGAATCAGAACTGATCCGTAGACGAACGAAAGTCGTCGACATAGGCCAGCGGATTAGTAAGTTGAAGTGGCAGTGGGCGGGGCACATAGCACGCAGAACTGATGGCCGATGGGGCCGAAAAGTTCTCGAATGGAGACCACATATCGGCAAGCGCAGCGTAGGACGATCAGTCACAAGATAGACAGATGATCTCATCCAAGAGGCAGGAAGACGCTGCATGCAAGCCGCTTCCAACCGGTCTTTTTGGAAATCCATGGAGGAGGCCTATGGTGGACACCATTGGACTTCTTGTGGCTGAATGATGATGACGAAAGTTTTTACACAATGTTAATATAGATATGATTACCTTTACAATGTTAGCCGCTGCCTTCGGGTCGATTTGTAGCGGAGAAAAAGGCAGCGAAAAAAACCCACTCCTACCATCCACGCGAAGTCTATGTAACTATATTAGCACTCTCGGTGGAGAGTTCTTCTGTGCTCCGTAAGTGCCTCAATCGCAGCTGTTTACGCGCGCCATCCGCGGGTTATCTGCGGCTCACTTGTGTAAACACTGTTTACGCCGCCGCCGCCGCCGCCGCCGCCACTCCGGCCGATCGACACCCTCATTATCATCATTTCATTTCGTCTCCCATTTGCGGGGCCGCTCTCTGGGATCCCACGTAATATAGCGGGTACACGCCACTGCAGACTGTGACTCAATATTAACATAATATCTGAATATATTACCTTTGCTGCCACTCTTACTCTTGTCCCTGCCGCCGCACGACTTGGCACGTTTTGCTCTATGCACATGACAAAACCAGCCAGACAAGTATGAGTCGGACTCGCGGACCGAGGGTTCCCTACCAACATAAATATAATATTACGTAATTAGCAAAACAATTATTTACTTTACACTTACTCAGTTTAGGACCCTTATTGAGAGACTAACTTACACATTTATGTTGTTGTATTATAGGGCCTGCTCTGTAATTACACCAACTTTGTATGCGTTACTATTTTTACAATAGAGCAAAAACAAAAAAGAAATGTACAAAAATCACATTTCTTGCATTGGTATAGGATACCCCTTATTTACTTTCTGTATTATTTGTTTGGCAATCGCCATAATAGCACATGTTATGCAAAAAAATTCGAATGGCAATCTATTGCGGTTCAAGAGATATAGTCATTTTCTTTGGGAACGGTACCCTATGAACAATAAAATTCCACTTGACTATCTAGTAGTAATGAGCCCTCGTGATATATAATAGTAGCTACGAAACAAGTTGTTTTGCTATGAATTTGTTGAATTGTTCGAAGTTGGCACCTGGAGAGGCAGAGTGGTCTAAACTTGCCGCAACTCGCGAGCCTGCGACCGAGTGCCGACAGCGGATGGAACTTGGCCGACAGTCGGCGGAACTTGGCCGACATCGGCGGCGGAAACAAACTGATCATCTTATTGACGAGGGCTTATCGCGAGTGCTTTTAATGACGTGCTTCAGAGCATCCCCCGAGCCAACAAACTCGCCGAGCAGTCGCGCCTCGAGAGGTTTCCGATAGAGTGTTTGTGCGGAGCCGCAACTATGCAGATGTGACACTCCACGATTGATTGCGCCCCGTCTTGTTGGTTTAGGACAAATCCACTGTGGTTAGTTGTGATTATTCAACTTTTGACACATCTAAGATAATTGTTGTGCGCTTTAATCAACTAGGTAGTTAGATTATCGTATAATCCACGAAAGCTATCCTAGCAAGACAAGTGGATGGCATAGAAGTGATTTACAAGATTCTAATCTAGCCAAGGTGTTAAAAACAGATCTGCTTAAGTTACATATAATACAGGTGCAGAGAAAAAATACAGTCTATTTTTAGTGATGTTAGGGTTCGAATAAAGTTTTGACATATGTATACTTCAAATTGTGCTACAGTGATTGAATGTGTGCATAGAAAACGATTTGTTTCAATTCCTTGATAGATTTTTACGTGCTTTGATTTTCACAAATATTAAGTATAAAATATATTAAAATACAACAAATCCCGTTGTTGTAGATTTATTTGTTGGCTTGAATCAGTTACAACTATCAAAACATTGTAATATTGCGTCTATCTTATAAAATCACCCACCCAAAAATTCATTTTGACAATTTTAAAAACCTATTTAAAGGCTAAAATCCCACCCACGCCGGGACTTGAACCCGCGACCTCTGGCCAACCGTACCAGCGCTCTCCCAACCGAGCTAATGGGAAAGTGCAGGCATTGGCGTCGGGCCTCTTCACAAACTTCTCTGTATTACGTACAGGCAGCGACATCTGGCCGAAGCAATTTACATCACTTGCAGCCCCGAGCAACCCACTTTGCAGTTAGGTTTTTACATCGGAATGATATCGCTTTATCTACATGATTATATTCTTTTTGTTGTACTCTTCAAGTCCCGGCATGGGTGGAATTTTTAGCCTCTAAATAGATTTTTAAAGTTGTTCTCAGCACGGGTTAGTGCAACAAAAAGAATATATTCATTTTGAAAAGTTTAACAAGTCGACTAGCGGTGAATCGTTCAGTTTTAACCAGAACTTATTTGCCTTCTGTTTGTACCCGCGCATGAATCCGCCGCATGAAAAGTGACTGTTGATACTAGGTACATATATCCAATAGTAACTATTTACCCATATTCGGTAATGGTCACTTCTCTGGCTCGACGTCGTGTTGTTCATTAACCACGCACGCCGATTTCACGTCCTTGCTTGTAACCTATACGAGTAGAATCTCAACTTAGTCAATGTTATGCACGGGTTTTTTAGTAGCCTATATATGTGCCAATGTAGGGCACAGGCTTTCTCTCAGAGAGAAAGAGAGAGAGAGAGAAAGAGAGTGATTATGGGCTTAATTACAACGCGTGCCCACTGTGGATTGGCAATTTCAAGTCCTGAGGTATGTGAACACCTCAAACCCTCAGGTTTCCTCACGATGTTTTCCTTTACAGGTTGCGATTGGTATTGCTACAATTTCACAATCGTCAGTCATTCTTCCTTCATCCTCATCTTTCTCTCCATATGCCCAAACCAACACAACACTACGTCCTCAATTCTAGAACTAGAACTTAAAGTTACAAAATATCACGTATGAATGAAGAAAATACAGTAGAAATAAAAATATGTCTGATCATGTAATGGGTTGGCTTATTTGTTAGAAGTAAGAAAGGAATATCAGTGTCTTAGGTTTGATGGTGTTATAAGTCAAAGTAGGTCGATTCACAGCTGCGCCAGATGGTTACACGCGGGGGGAGGGGGTTGAGGGGGCGGCGGGGTAGCTCCACTTCATACAAATTTTGCACAAATCTAAGAATAATGGTGCGGGACGATGACGAGGTGTGCTCGGTATTTATCCTACTCTTTGACTTTTTTCTAGGAGCTCGTAAGCATCGAGGGTAACATGAATGCTTCAATAAAGTTAAATCATGTTACATGTTACCTACATGTCATCACATTCATTTAATTTGTTCTTAGTAATAAGCCAACTCATTTAATCAGTTCATTCTCACTCAATCGAGATTTCAACCCGACAGAAATGCATAAATATATGGAATAGATTTTAGAAACGAAACGCTGATAATATGCTGTCTGTGAAAACACCAGAAATAAATATTTCTTCAAAATACAAGCTACAAACCACATTAAAGACAGAAGTCCTTTTGATACTGAGGTACCAACGATAATTTTATTTGATTCCTTTTGATACTGAGGTACCAACGATAAGTTTGTCTGTTCTCTCGCGAAGTTGGCATCACGCGTCCCGCGCGCCGCACTGCTTGCTGCACGGCAGCACGATTTATTGCTCTCACTTCTTCTTTTTACTGTCTTACCTCCGAACAATCCTACGTACTATTTTTCTTTATCTATTTTCTTAACAATAAAGAACGACTTTATAAAAACCACCAAAATAAAGAGTTAGATGTCTTTCTCATAGATCTGATCAAAAGATCTCGACCAAATTTGTATGGGACACCCTGGAAAAGAGAGTAAAGAAATACATACATAAAAATATATAATAAAGAATTGAGAACCTCCTCCCTTGTTAAGACGGTAAAAAGTATAAAATCTGTTTCGCTAAAGAATTTGTGGCCTAAAGTTAACTTAACCGCATACATTTATTTACATATACCTACATGTATTTTTGTTTTCTTCTATTTTTGTCATAGTTCTACTTGTGTGAGGTTGCAAACTTGCTACGTAGTACCCAGGTGACGGTACTGACAGTCGACAGCTCATCGACCTTCACACGCGAGCACTCTGTTCGGTTACCTTACCGGTGACTACACAACAAAATTTTAAATCTTCATTTGACATCGACTTTACTATGGAGGCCATACTAACCAGGTAACACATCGCAGGAGCGGCGGTCCGTTTCTGAATAATTAAGCGTTCTTAAAACGTTACATTAAAATTTTATTATGATTATATCGTAGTACCTACTTAATTAATGTTCTCCGCCTTTCTATCTACTCTTAGGAGTTTCTTTGAAGTAAAAATTGCTCATTGATTTTACAAAGCTACAAATATTTGCTGGAGCGTTTTGAAAAAATAATCGAGGTCGAAATATACTGTATTTCAGTAGCAGCTATTTCAAGATAAAATGTTGCGAGAGATCGGTGGTACCCTCTGCCGGGGCTCTCGTGAAAGTTCTTATTTGTTGTGTTGAGGTGTCAAGCTGAACTGACTCTGAAAGTAGCAGGGGCCTACTTCTCGGCGCCAGGCGAAGTCTCCCTACTCCCTGGTAGGTGGCGCTACGTGTTATTTTTTATTTACTATCCTCATGCTATAAGGTTACCTTATCTGATAACTAGATAGATATTACCTATTGTTCTATAGGTACAGTGTACAATCAATCAGAAATTAGAAATCAATAATTTATTTCAACTTAAAGAATTTACATTCTGTTTGCTGAATGTCAATGTACTATGTTACTATGTTAGCCGCTGCCTTCGGGCCGTATTTGTAGTGGAGAAAAAGGCAGCGGGAAAAAAAACTCCACTCTGACCATCTTTTCTCAAATCATCTTAAACTTATACATCAAAGCCTATATGATATGATTCCGTGATAGCCACTAATAACTTTAAAAGCCAAAATAACACTTCTTACAAAAGTAGGAAAAACAGTAATGCTGCGGCCAGACACACGAACAGCACCCGTTCACGAGCATAACGCAGGGGTCAGCCATCACCAGTCTCAACCATTTTAGAGGGAGATAGGTGACCCGGCCACCACGCCACCATTCGAATGACCTTTAGCAAACCTGCAGATTGAGTTCTTGTCAGCTATAAAATGTGTGCTATAGTTATTAATGCGCAATCACGTCGTCAGTACACGTTTTTAAAATTAAATAAATTATAATATTAATAATTAAATAACAATGAAATCGCAGTGGAATTGGCTTACTACCAAGGGCTTATATCGTTCATATACTCGTCTATTCTATAATAGGCTTTTTTACATAGCGATTTTTTTATGAATGTTTTAAATTTATTTTCAGACAAGGATAGAACATGTTCTGGAATTCTGTTGTAATAACGAACGCAATAGCCTACGAACGATGTATTTACCTTGGCTAAACGAAATTTAGAATAAACAAGCTTATTTCTATTTCTAGTGTTTACGTTATGGACGTCCCTATTTAATTTGAACATGGTTATATTTTTACGAACATACATTATATTATCGAATATATATTGGCAAGCCAGTGTAAGAATTCCTATTTCTTTGAAACGCTCCCTTAGCGATTTCCTACTGCTTAAGTTGTAAATTGCTCTTACTGCTCTTTTTTGCAAAATAAATATTGTTTCTATATCTGCTGCCCGTCCCCATAATAACAGCCCATATGACATAATACTGTGAAAATAACTAAAATAGACCAGCCTCGCAGTCGATATGTCTGTAAGTTGCCTAATTTTTCTAACTGCAAATGCAGCTGAACTCAACCTACCCGATAGTTTTTCAATATGCGGACCCCATTGCAGTTTTGAGTCTATTGTTATGCCTAAAAATAGTGTGGACTCTACCAGCTCTAATTTCTCACCAGATATTTTTAGAAACGTGTCAACATTTTTAATATTGGGCAAGGAGAACTTGATTATGGCACATTTGTGGCTGTTATGGTATTATAAGTTAAATGTATAATTTATATTTGAATTTGTGAAACTCATGTAGAATATCATTGAAAAACAATGTATCAAGTGCAATTCGCGTGAAAGTCTGTGTCTAAATCCCAGCAGTTGGTAATAAGAGTCGCTGGTTGGCTGGGTGGCTGACTGCGGTCGCGGCGGGACCGCGCTAAGCCGGTAAGCCCGAGCTTTCGTCCTGCGCATTTCCTCACTCTACTCGACTTTAGTTTCACTGTCACAGACGTCGACCTAGAATAATCTTTTTTAAACCTTAATAGAATATCTTGCCATGCTGCGGAAAATCGCAGGAACTAATTTCTTTTGCTGATAACAATAACTTATAACGTCATTCATGAACGTCGATGTCTGTCAAACTAACAGTTGTTCAAGCGTGGTCTATTTGTAAGCTTTTGGGAGTTTCTTGTTTGTGAAAATGCCGAAAACTATTCACAGGCGCGAAAGTAAAGTGGTACAACATTTAATAAAGTATTAGTTGGATAGAAATTTTAATTTAATTTTTTATTTGGATTGGTGTCACGTATAGTTAATGAAATGAAGATTGGCCACTTTGTGGTGTATTGAAAAACCAAGTTCTTGGCAGTGAAAGTGACTCATCCAGCCTAATACCTGACAATGAGTCTGATCCATCAGAAATTCAAACATTGGAGATTTCGTATGCGTCCGAGATCAACAGCTTCGTGTTTAGATTCAAAATTATGATGATTGATTAACGATTTCTAATATTTGTAAGATATATTAGACGTGGAGCGGGCTAGATAGCCTGGAGTATGTTATGTGTCACCGGTCGCGCGAACAGGAAACGAAGACGAGCAGCTCTCCATTTGGCGCGTAATCGGTCCAAATGGAGAGCGTTGGTGGCGGAAGCTGTCCATAGTCACGTCCCTTAGTCATGAGGACACGACCAGAAAGAAGAGAAGAATATTTGTAAGGCTTTTACGGTATTTTTTTTCTCTAGTGCGTACAATAAAGAGTTCTAATCCGATCTAATCTAAGATTGGGCATTATTGCCTTTAAATCAGGTGTTCTTTTTTCATAGGCCTTTGTAACTTTTTTTTGACGCTGGAAAAAATGCATTACGCATTTCCCCCCGTCGGGGGACGGGAGAGAGTATGTGGGACTCCCCGGGTAAGCGATTCCCGGTATACCCACTAAACGACCCAGCGGGACTCCCTCGTCGCCTTTGGTGGCGGGGGCCTGGGAAACCGGCACAGCCTTTACTTCCAGACCCCCGCCGGCGATTGCTCGCCTACACCTAACCTATGTATATAGATAAAAAAAGATCATGTATATATTGCGGCAAACAATCAAATGCCGAGCAGTAAGTTTTATACAGAGTGATAAAATACTGATGCTCCACGTCAAATCTTGAAGCATGGAAACCAATAAAACTACTTTCTTACAATTCTGGTACGAAATCAACATTTGTATTGGGTTACTAAAGTACGAAGAAATGTTTTGGTAAATGATGCGTTTCTGCGCAAAAATGCTATAAAGTGTTACCTTCTTTGAACCTCAATATCTCGCAAGCCGTTAATTTTCAAGACATGGTTCCTTTACAAATTACCATTTTGTAATAATGCAGAGTGTACGTGGGTTCCGGGAAAGGGCGTAAGGTTTCGTTAATTAATATGCGGTAGAAGGTGTATTACTGTTTCTCAATTTACTCGTATCTACTCTCCACTCAAGGCGTGTGCACCCTTGTAATTTCTAAAGAGAGTCCTGATTGTTTCAGTTCCCCAACATCGAAATCATTCCCAGGGAATAAAAAGCGGACGGCGTAAAATGATAAAGCCGCTCTATTTTAATAGAGCACTTGAATTTGTACTCAAAATGGCTGTAAACAATACAGCGGCGAGTGCGTCGCGTATTGGAAGCACTCGCGTGCGTTTTTTGAGTTTTATTGTTTGAAGCTGAGCTGGGGCTAGGGCGGGCCCGGGGGTGCGGGGCGCGCGAGGGGGGGAGTCAAAGTAAAACGACACCCGAAATTACACGACGGATTGCTCCCCTTAGTGCTTTACTTAGTACATGAAGTGAGATAACTCTATAGACATTATGTGAGCACTGAGCAGACTACGAATAATAAAAGTTATGATCTCAAGCAAGTTGCGGCTAGATGAGGATAGCCGAGGACATAAGATATTTTTGAATAAACCAGCCGCCAAATAACAGAACGCAATGTTCGAAGAGTTGTCTTGGCTTTGAGAAAAAGCCGTGAAGAAAATCTGGCGCAATTTTTCGTATGCAGTTGGGCGCATACGAAAAATTGCGCGAGATTTTCTGGCTCAGTTGTATTTCTTTGGCCTTTTTTTCGAAGTTATTTCTGCCCAGTTGAATAGGAGAAATATTCTTAGGTAGGCCCTTGGCAGAAATATATTTGAACAGCCTTGAGGGCTCCCTCATCGACGAGGACCGGCACCATCACGATTCTTTCTTTGAACATGACCTTAGTCCAGATTCGTGCCGAGGCCCACACATTGGGAGGCAGTGTTAAGATTGTCGAGCATCCCACTGGTTTTCTATTTCGATTCCGCCATTATAACTTAACTATATCGCCGGCAAGGCGAAGGTGTGACATGTATTCGCCGTTAATATTAATGCTTCGTCCAGTCGAGTCTAATGTTTTGAAGACACCTTCCAATGTATTGGTGACATCTTCTTGTCTCACACCTCGTTACAGTTGAATAGGTTTCGTTTTCTAGATCAGGCTAGGTCTTGATGGAGTCGAAGACTTTTATATAAAAGCCTTTTTTGTGGACTATAGTCCACGGTGTTCCAGAATCCCCGGAATCCTGGAATCCCAGTGTGCAAGTTAGTGTACGAAAGTGAAAAAGCTGTTATTTAAAATTTTAGGATGAGATGTTAATTTAAAGATGAAAATATTATTATATTAAAATATTATTTAAAATGTTACTTTCTTGCTAGACCCTACTCAATGGAAAATAAAAATAAAAAGTTATACTTTATACTGTATTTACAGAGGTGTACATGTAGATGTTGAAGGAGTTGTGTGAAGATTTACAGCCAATGTACGAAATGTAATAGACAGAAATAAATAAAGACATAAACATACATAAACTTACACCTGTGTCCTACAGGGGTAGGCAGAGACCAGGGACTGCCACTTGTCAAGATCCTGACAGATCTGCTTCCTTAACATTCATTAGTCGTTGCATGCACGCACGCCGGTTTCGGGTACTTTTCTTTTTTTTTTAAATAAAAAATATTCATAGCAATATTTACGGATATTTTAAGAAATTAATTTTTAATAAATTGGTCTGCTTAATCTTATTAATATGAAGTAACCTATCTGTACTGAAACTATCAGTAATTATGAAAGTTTATTTCCCCCTGAATGCGAATCCTGGTTAAGCCGGGTTTTGACGGTCTTAGTACGCTCGGACCGTGTGCGTACAGTTTTAGTCGATTATGATGACGCACTCGGTCCGAGCGCACTGACCGTCGTCATAATCAACTAAAACTGTACGCACACGGTCCGAGCGTACTAATACCGTAAAAACCCGGCTTTACGGGCTTGTTGGGCGTTATTGTGTTCCAAATTGCGTTACACTTAGATGGATAAACGATTTATTATAATAATATGTCGAATTAGTTTATGTATTATACATACATAAACTCACGCCTGTATGTCGGTGGGGTAGGTAGAGAGCAGTGTTTAGAATTAAAATAGCAAATTAATAGCATAGTATTTTTAAACAGCATCACACTAAATAAGTGATTATCAATATTTTTCAAAGACGCGACCCCCTTTACAAGTATAACATTCTAGCGACTGTAAGAGGATGGGGGGTCCCTCAAATTAATTAAATGCGAGACGCCACCTCCCCAGGCAAATAAATATATATAAACAAATAAAACGTAACCTGAAGGGTTGTAAATTTTCTGAAAATTAATTGGCCAATGAAAATAGTCGTGATCGTCTAGTTAAGTAATAAATACCCGTACGTTGTGTTGAGAAATGATAAAGACAAAAAATCTAACAATGATAAAGAAAGTAAATAGTAATCCGCGATTAAATTAACACATACTCAGTTTAAATAAAGAAAACATGCAACTTAGCTTAGGTCAGTAAACGCCCCAGGAAGACAAGCATCGAGACTCGATTAGCCTCAATGTCCGCAACTAGTGAGAGAGTGAGCACTGCAGTCCTTCTGTACACTACAACAATGCATGTCGATGCATTACACGATGCTTCTCTAGGAAGACTTTTGACACACGCGCTTAATCATTTTCACTCGTGAATAACACATAACAAAAATAATAACTTGCACAGTAAAATAATACATAATAATATGTTAAAATACAAAGTACAAATAATATGTCATTATGAAAATAATGAAATGAAAGAGACAATTCATGTTCAATGTAGGCAGCAGATCTTCATTCTGTGAATAAATGGAGGGGTTCTAGACTTCTAAGAGAAAATCTAGAAGAACTTTTGTTTCGCTAGCGTGATGAAGATGGGCTCCCTGCCAACCTACACCCACCCCCACGAGCTTCCACAAGAAACTCGCTCCTTCAGAATCCATCAGGACACAACGTATCACCCTATCACATTCAAACCTTCACTTAACACCCAACATTCGCTGATGCAACATGCAATGATGCATCATTCATTCATGTACTTCTGTCGTGATTCTAAAAAACAAGACAAAATGTGCTAGAGTTTTCGCAAATGTATTACCCATTGACCTCCGGACTATGGAACAGGCTCCCTTCCTACACACGTCATTTAAGACAGGGATTCCGGCTAGCCGTGGAGGACCACTTCGTCCATCCAGCCGAGTCGTATATCCGCGAAAACCTTCGTCACATCATCTTCACAAATGTACCTCGAGTTGTACACCCGTGGAAGGTACTAAAAAATAACTCTACTAGAACACACACGACGTACAGTCACATAATTACTCAATTCCGAATCAACTCTAGCTAAAGTGAAGATAGAACGGATAGAACGTTCCCGATGTATCCTGTAGTATCCATGATGATGTAAGAATCCTTGTAGTGATGTAGATCAGTAAGTGATCCATAATGATGCAGCTCCGCTTGTTGTAGTAAAGATTGAAGATTCACTCCGCCATTTCTCAGAAACCGCAGCTTCATTCAGATAACATTAGGTTAGTAAAACCTCCTTCCACAGCCAAATTATTTTGTCTTGTCTAATCTATTCTGCTTCTGTTGATGAATCCTACTTCCTAGCTAAGATCGAAGGATAAACGCAGAACCATCGGTAAAATATTACTAATATTTTATCGTTGGCAGAACCCATGTGGGAAGCACCGCACCTTCTGCTCTCGCTAGTTAATGTGGAATCTAAAATAGAACTGGAAGAATGAAATTATACATGTATAACAAAATACATAGATAAATACTGTAGAATACATAGATAAAAAATTAAATATCACTCGCGTCGCGGAAATTCGAAAAATAGTTTGTTCGGTTAAAGAAATTCGTCCCTCGGTGGAAAATTTTTTGTTTCGTGGAAAACGGTCTGACGCGACGCACTCTTTCTCTACTTTGCGAGTTCTGTGGTGGCTAGCTTATTATTGCACTCACGAAGTCTTCACTTAGGACTTGTCTTATTAAAACACTTGTAACGCGGTAAGTCTAGATACTACAGGATTTCACGCGCGTTTGTAAGTTCCCGTTGAACTACCACTCTCTTCGATGGCTTCGACTTGACTCTCGATGATTTCTGCCTGATTTACCAGCTCTCCTCGGTCCAAACCTTAATTGCTCCCACAAAACCATTTTATGACATGCCCGAAAATCCCACGTACTTGAAATCTGAACCCATACAAAATTCGTCGATCACCTCGAAGCTAGTTTAGATTAGAGAATATTGTTTACATTACGCGGTGTATTCCCCGTTGGACCCACTGCATCTAAGGATTGTATAGCAAAGAATGAAAATTCTAGAATATTGTAGATTTGTGGCTGAAAATATAACTCTATGCATTGGAAAAATATGATGGCATCATTACATGTCGTTTCATTCGAAAGTCTTATGGGTTTGTTTGCAGAAATATTTGTTTTTCTGTCTAGACTAAACTTTTATACTAACTATGTAATACATTATGTCAGTTTTAATTCTCGAAATTATCAAATAAATGCATTTTTCGCATATAAAGACGAGTTCCAAACCTGAGGGATAGATAAGGACAAACCCATGAATTTTTGAAAGTAAAGGCCAGAAACTGCGTTACGCGGGCCCCGCGCGTGTCCATACAAAAATGACACGCGCGGGCGCACGCGCGTGGGCCCGGTCGGGCGGCCGTCACGTGCTTGTTCCGTGCAACGGGGCCCGCCTGCACGCGACGGGATCCCGCACCCCGGTTGACGGGCTCACGCGCCCCTCCCGCTAGCGGACAACACGCGCGGGCTTGTTCAGTTGATAAAGTTCAGTATATAAAGCTACAAAGCGGTATACTCACTCACTGATTCATCCATACGTTTTCTCGGAAATGACAACTTTTAGAGGAAAATGATGTATGACAAAGTTGTAGGAAATGTATGAATTACAGCCATCCTATGAAGCCGATTTTTTTATTTCGAACGCCTTCTTCTATACAAATGGACTAACTTTAACTTAACATTTATTAGGTTTATTTACTTGAAAATGTATGGGGTTTATCCATTTTACCCCCTGATGTATCCGACCGTGTTCATCTTGGGCATGGTCGGATATAACCAGCTGGAGGTAAGGAGAGAGTTAGCCGTAGCTACCTACGTTTTGAAGTTGTTGCGAGGTATACAGTGCAACCCACAGGTATTGCAGATGGTAAGCCTGTCTGTGCCAGACCGCTATGTGTGGCGCAGACGTCGTGTTGAGTTGTTGGCGGTGCCGAGAGCGCGCACCAACCTGCTGCGAGACGCTCCCCTCACGCGTGCCATCCGCACTCTAAACTGCATTTCAGAGACCATTGACCTCTTTAATAGTACTCTGAATGAATTTACAAAAGCTGCACTTTTTATTTTATGTTACAATGAAAATCTTCGCGGAGTAAATTTTTTATGATTGACATTTTAATGAAGTCTATATGAATTAATAATATTTTTATGGTTGTAGGTATTGTATTGACATGTGTGATTAGATTACTTCAATTTGTATTTGTATGTTTTTATTGATCATAATTTATAATGTAATTTGTAATTTTAATAATTTATAATTCAATTTATACGATATGTATTTCGTACTTCACTATCGCAAAAGGCCACCCTGTAATGATAGTTGTAAGTTTTATGAAATAAATAAATAAACTTTTTTGTTTACCGGCCGATTCGGATGAAATTTAAAAAGGGTGTTTGTTGTGTGATCTAATAGTGAAAAAAAATTTTGAACGTTCGAAATTCAAAATAGGGGCGAGAATATGGCCGCCCGAAAAATCGACCTCTGCGCAAAAAAGTCGGCAGCCAACTGGGCACATGCTGGAGACGTGCCCTAAACGGCATCGGGTTGTCAAAGGACCCAGGTATATGAGAAAAATCGGACATTTTGACATTTCAAGATGGCGGCCGAGATATCGACGATTGAAAATGAGAAAATTTTGTATGGAGAATTTGTACTGAAAATCGACTTTTAGTACAAAATTTTAAACAAAATTGAACAATTTTTCAAATAAACAATTTTTTGAGGCCGAAGCCGGGACGAGGAACCTCGCCGCGGCGAGGCCGAAGGCCGAGCTCCGTTCAGGCCGAGGCCGAAGGCCGAGACTATACATTTTCGGCGAATAAGCAACAACGCAAAAGCCAGATGGGACAAATTTGCGAGGCCGGAGGCCGAGCTCCGCGAAGCGGGCACGAAGAACCCCGCCGCGGCGAGGCCGAAGGCCGAGCTCCGTTCAGGCCGAGGCCGAAGGCCGAGACTATACATTTTCGGCGAATAAGCAACAACGCAAAAGCCAGATGGGACAAATTTGCGAGGCCGGAGGCCGAGCTCCGCGAAGCGGGCACGAAGAACCCCGCCGCGGCGAGGCCGAAGGCCGAGCTCCGTTCAGGCCGAGGCCGAAGGCCGAGACTATACATTTTCGGCGAATAAGCAACAACGCAAAAGCCAGATGGGACAAATTTGCGAGGCCGGAGGCCGAGCTCCGCGAAGCGGGCACGAAGAACCCCGCCGCGGCGAGGCCGAAGGCCGAGCTCCATCCAGGCCGAGGCCGAAGGCCGAGACCATACATGTTCCCACTCAAACAATCCCAACGTCAAGTGTCTAGCGAGGCCCTAGGCCGAGCGCCGCGGAGAGCGAAGCTCGGAGCGGCTGGGGGTTGGCGCGCGTAAATAATATAATATTAGTTTATCCATAATAACTCGACTGTTCACCTCCAACGTTAAAATTGTACTATCAAAACTGCGTTACGCGGATGCCCGCGCGTTCCCCGCAACGTGCAACAGTGCAGGGCAAACGCGCGGGCACCGGTCGCGTGGCCCGCGGCGGATTGCACGCGCGGGCACCCGCGTAACGCAGTTTCTGGCCTAAGGCGGCGTAATTCTAACCCTTTTGTCGCTAGCCGACAAACAATTAAATTTAATAAACATTCAAACAATATTTATAAAAACTCAGCGCAAATCTTTTAGAATCGACGTGTGAAAGTTTTGTCACGCGCCCGAATTTTTTTTTAAATTGTGCATTCAGTTCTACAAAAACTTACGCTCCCTCAAAAACAAAAGATCTAAGCTATCCAGAGAATTTACTAAATTTAAGGTGGCATTTTCGTAAAAACTCAGCGCCTTTTCTTATAAAAGATCTGTCTTATATCCGCGCGTTAGCATGCCCAAATATTTATTAAATTAATGGTGCCAATTTAATTTAGTTTCGTAAAATCTCAGCGCCCTCCAGAACAAAAGACCTTGTTAGCTTGTGAGCTAGCCAGAAAATTAAATTTATTTTCATAAAAAACTCAGCGTCTTCGATTATAAAAGATTTGTCTTACAGGCGCCCGTTAGCGCAGCCGAAAATTTACTAAATTCATTGTGCCAATTTCATTCAGTTCTGTAAAAACCCAGCGCCCTCAGAAATGAGTGACCTCTGCCTTATGATATCCAAAAAATGTAATAATAAATTGGTGGTGGATTTTATGTACGAACTTACACTCCCAAAAATAAAAGATCTGTCTTAAAATTTTTATAAATTGACAAGGGGAAATACACTAGTTGCTTAAAAACACAAAGACAGACACTTTGGTATTTGACATTGGATTCACATTTTCGTTTCAATATCTTAAAACTTCGCGGCCTTCAGAATAAAAGTCCCTTAAGTCCCGACCGTTTCCAGACTGTTTGTTTTGTTCTGCTACCACCAAATTGTCAATTTTTTCAATTTACTACTGCCAACACTAACTACAAACGTTGCATTTTGCTTTTAGTTGGCTGGCGACCGCGACCCCGCTAGCAAGAGGTCACGACACCTCTGGGGGTCGCGACCCACAGTTTGAAAAAACAGTCCACTAAATGGCGTTGAAAACTAATGCCATATTTTGGCTAAATTATAAAAAGAAAAACGCACTTTATTGTAATGCAACTTAGCCAAGTTAGCGTCAAGAGTGCGGGAAAAATTCCTTTTGATTTCGTGAAAAGATTACATAACTCAAATTCATTAGCATTGGCAGTGAAATTAAACTTCTTTCAGGAGAGAAAGCCCGCAGCGAGTCCAGTTGCGCGCAACTTTGACAATAACTTTCAGCGGAATGCGCGGGAAAATGCTCCCAAGTGTTTTTATGGCACCTTCATTATAAATATGTATAAAGAGAAGTTACTTGAAGTCCTCTTTTTTATCTTTTTCCTTTTATGTAACGAAAAAGTATTTATTTTTAGTACTTCGTGGATGTACTTGAATCTGGATCGTAGAATAAAATATAAAAAAAGACTTCAAAATACTACAGCACTAAAACGTTAGAAATAATTTAAAAGAATACCTTTAAATTAGAACTATGTATACATGTAGGTATTGTAGAAGTATAATTTGGAGTCGGTGCTCAAAATATATGTCCTGGTCTTGAAACCGGGCATTATACTTCTACAATACCTACATGTATACATACTTCTACTTTAACGGCATTCTTTTAAATGATTTCTAACTTTTTGGTGCTGTAGTATTTTGAAGTCGGTTTTTATTCTTTGTATTCTTTTTGTTGCACTAACCCGTGCTGAGGACAATTTTTAAAAAAAACCTATTTAGAGGCTAAGAATTCCACCCATGCCGGGACTTGAACCCGCGACCTCTGGCTAACCGTGCCAGAGCTCTCCCAAGTGAGCTAACGGGCGCATCAGTGAAATTTCGAGCCTCTTTACCATAAGCACTTACGCATTAGCTCAGTTGGGAGAGCGCTGGCCTGTTTAGAGAGGTTTTTATTTTTTGTTTAAAGTTTTTTATTTTTAATTTTTTAGTGGGGGAGCGGAAAAAAAATAAACAAGTCCCTTATAGCCAGCCATATTTACCCTACTTAATTCGTTTCTTTAAAATTTGAAATTTGACAATTTGACAGTTCCATTCTGAAAGTCTTCACCAGAACATCACCAAATTATCTTGGGACTACTTTTACTCTATTTTATGAATCATACGGATATTACTGAAGGATGGGCTCCATGAGGCCTTATTTACCGCTGTCCATTGTAGAGTTCCGTTCTCCATCTCTGAAAGTCTTCATCAAATCTTCGCCAAATTAAAATGGGACCAATGAGACGTTATATATATTCAAACAAAAATAGAACTGTTGAAACCGGTTAAGATTTGACGGAGTTATGCGAGAACAGCCAAAAAAAAAATGTACGCGTCGAATTGATAACCTCCTCCTTTTTCGAAGTCGGTTAAAAATAATAACAATTGTCTAAGTAAAACTGTTTCACTTGCAGATGCGGCTGGAACTTTGAATAAAAAATATTTATTTAATACAATTATCACAAGTTTCTTGGTTCACGTCATGTATAAAAAAAGCTTTAACAAAAGTTAGTAAGCTTTTTTAAACTGGTGATAACAAGTACGCCCTTTTACATAATCTTTTTAACATATTATTTGTTGCTTTTACAATCATGAAAAATGTCGCTTCATGAAGATTAGTGGCAGGAAGAAAACCGTGGCCTCTTCTTACCTACCCTTCTTACCTGCTCTCTTACCTGCGCTCTACCCCTTATCATAATTATGTATGTTTGCTATTTAACTTTTATTTTTGTGCAAAAAAGGAATGAATAAATAACCTCGTAGTTTAATGAACAAATATATGCAAATATGTTATTTTTGTTTTATGTTTCGTATGCAATAAAGTGAAATAATGATAACAAATTAAAGAAATAAATAAACTAGTAGTTAGCGTTTTGTTGTTTTCTAGTTCTACACTTATACGCTGGTACTTATACTTAAAGTTCATTGGTGCATGTTATGTTCACATCCAGCAGATGTTACGTGTTTTGCTAATGTAGGACCGCTATACTGCTAGAAACCATCAAACAAAGAAAAACTAAAAGTCAAGGTCGGTACGCGATTCTACTAAAGTAAAATAAGAGTACCTACTTTAAAATAGTACCTACTCTCAAATTATTCTACGTGTGTATACCCCCACCTGCACAACTCGGTAAAGCAAAGACGTGTTTGTGTCGGGCTCATGTTGAAAGGTAATGATTTTAAGTGTGACTAAAGAATAACTTCTGTCTCTCTTCTTCTTGTGACTACGACTGCATTCAGATCGCGATGAAAGCCATTGTGATTGCTCGAGCGGGTGACGACGGCTGCAGACGATGAGTGCTTATAGTTTAGTGCGGTGTAGTGGCGTAGGCAGGCCTACAGTGGCGGCCGGAGGCGCGGGGAGGGGGTCGCGAGGAGGGGGGCGCGGGGCGGTGCTTTCGTTAACATGTAAATAACAAAATATCCGCTCGGAGACGCTCATGCATATTCAGCGGCGAGGCCGGCTTTCATTAAGGTGAACATAACGGCTGCCTCCGTGGGAACTCGTGGGAAGAACGATGAAAACGAGGAGGACTACAACCCCAGTTGTAGTAAATAATAATCAAATCAGTTTGATCTTCAGTTGACGTCAAACTTGCTATTAACTTTGTAAAAACTGTCCAATTCATAACATTGCAGGGATAACGCGCATGCTAGAGTCGGTGGCGCGGCTGGGCGGGCGGCACTCGGTGGAAATACTCGTAGTATAGCACGGGGACTGTTATTTTGATGTGACTTGGCCTCGCAACAATTGTCCATTGCGGCTTGCTTAGTAATTTACAAAGTGCTAATAATTCAATTAAATACATTGTTTGTGTTTTGATGTGACTTGGCCTCGCAACAATTGTCCATTGCGGCTTGCTTAGTCATTTACAAAGTGCTAATAATTCAATTCAATACATTGTTTGTGTTTTGTTTTTGACTATACATAGATTTCAATTAATTCTGTCCATTCACAAAAGATTTTGATTATGCAAGATATTAGTATCACTGCAACTACACTAAACTTTGACCAACTTTAATTTGGTCTGAATACTTTTAAAACAACGTGGAATAAAATCATTGTCGTCATCAATCATGAAACCTATAAAAAAGCTCAGTTCATGTTATTCACATAAATCTTTACAACTGACAGATAGATAACAAGTAATCTGGCTTACGTTGTTCATGTGGGTTGAGTTCTCATGTTCTTGCTATAGAGTCTACAATCGTCTGCCACCGTGCGTGGGAGCAAGATTGCAGAGTTCGTAATTGTGTAACTTTTCCCATTGTAAGGTGTCACTGAAATTACCGTGCCCCGCACCCCGCACCCTCCGCCCCGGACCCCGCCGCCCCTCCTGGCGTCATCAGGCTTGAGATCTCAAAGGGTTTATCTGTCCTGAAAATGCCGATCGTCTCTGACGCAAGTCTTAGATTTAAAATTAAAATTCAAAATGTTCATTTGCAAAAAAGCTTAAGCTTAATGACTGAAAAGCTTTAAGTTAGTGTAACTGACTCCGTATAGTCAGTGACAATCTTTTCCAAGCTTACCCACCCGATACGCAGTCGGTTACTGGTTTCTGCCGCACTAGGCGTCTCGTGGACTATTACTTATAAGATTGGCATGAAATGTTAGTCGATCGCGAGTGATAGCGGATGGGTGAAAATAAAAAAAAACGGATTAATATTCTTTTTGTTGCAATAACCCGTGTTGAGGACCATTTTTAAAAACTTATTTAGTAACCTATAACCTAACTGCAAAGTGGGTTACTCGGGGCTGCAAGTAATGTAAATTGCTTCGGCCATATGTCGCAATACAGAGAAGTTTGTAAAGAGGCTCAAAATTTCGCTGATGCCTGCACTTGCCCATTAGTTCAGTTGGGAGAGCGCTGGCACGGTTAGTCAGAGGTCGCGGGTTCTAAAAATATAAAAACCGGCCATGTGCGGTTCCGTAGAAAGAGGGATTTTTATCTGCTTTACAGAACTAACAACTTCATCAAAGTAATTTTCAATGGTTTTTGTATTCAGCCGTGATAGATTTCCTTTTAAGATCATTATATGTGCTACTGCCCAGAATTTTTTCACGTTTCTGCAATCAACCATTTAGCCAGGGGAGGAGGGGGGATACGCCCTACTCTGACTTCGTAAACGGAACCCTTAATCGAAAATTGGTCTTCCTACACCCACAACATTTTAAAACTTTCTACACTATCGTGTAGGTTAGAAAAAAAACTACATCCCTAATTTAGTTGTAGTGGAGGTACCGTAAAAAAATATTTTTTCGGGATTTTATACTACTGTTTTGCCGGCGTAACAAATATGTATATCTATGCCAAATTTCAGCTCTCTGGTACTTATCGTCTCTGCGCTAAGACAGACACACAAACAAGCAGACGGACGGACATGGTGAAACTATAAAGGTTCCTTGCTGTCTACGGAACCCTAAAAATTTAATTAGTAAGTAAGTGAGGCTTTTTCAATCAATTAACACTGTGTATATCTCATTATAAATATAATTCGATAGGTGCCCTCTAGGATATCCCTGTATCTTGTGAATAAAGTTTTCAGAAATACGCAATTTGGTCGGTGTATGTGTTTGTGTGTGTGTGTGTGTGTGTGTGTGTGTGTGTGTGTGTGTGTGTGTGTGTGTGCATGTGCGTGCGTGCGTGCGTGCGTGCTTGCGTGCGTGCGTGCGTTCGTGCGTGCGTTCGTGCGTACGTGCGTGCGTGCGTGCGTGCGTGTGTGCGAGCGTGCGTCGTGCGTGTGTGTGAGTGTGTGTGTGTGTGTGTAATAAATCAACCTGAAATTAAGTATAGAGAACCCAAATGTAAACATAAACTTAGCTACAGTTTCTATTTTAAATATTCCTACAAATGTGCACCATTTCTACATTGAAACTCAAAGTGTTTGCATCCTAATTGAAACTGTTGTCCTGCTAGGTACTTGATAAGTTTTCAATTATTTCCACTTCAAGGTAGAGTGGTGAAAAGCGCGCGATCGCAGCGCACATGTGTGCCGTGCAATGTTATGTACATTCGCGATGTTTGCCGGCTGATAGCCGACTGTAGAGTGCATCGGGCGGGGGCGCTATCGGGGTGAATACAACGTTTCATCTGACGCCCGAGTGCTCGCTTGTTATTGCATCCCAGTGTGCGCGTGCCGGGAGTTTCGCTCCCTACAGTCATCTGAAGTCGCTTGCCCGCCGAGAGTCGAGAGCCGGGCGGCAGCCGCGCGGCCGTTAGCCGGAGAGTGCGGAGCGTTATAGCACCCCGGAGCTTTATTCCACTTACATAACATGCTCTCAACGAAGATTACTCTCACTCAATCTGTTTTGACGTTTAACGCGGCGTCATAGAGTCGCTTGTAGGTCGACAGATAACGCCAAGATTGTGCAAGTTGCCAATGTAAGTTGAAGAGACGTTGAGACGAAATCTATTCCGTCTTTCCAGTTTAAGTATCTAGCTTTATTAGGCTCAGGCAGGCCTGCTGATTAAATACGTGGTTCGGCTAGATTGGATTTTGCAAGAAATTGACGAAATGTCTTAGACAAAATGTTTCTAGGGTAAAGTGACATTGACGCAATGCGAGGGCTCGGCAAGGTCGGCCGACAGTAGGCACACGAGAGATGTATGTAAAGAGCTGAAGCAAACTGCGTAGGACGGTGGCGATATTACTTTAGAGAATGCTTCAAACAAACCAATTTTAAAGTACTAGCACGGCAGCCGGCGCCGCTCGCTGTCGATATCTTTCTCTACAATATTTTGCCGAGTGCTCACGGCGGAGTGGGGGATTTCAAGACTGGCTTAGCTCTGTTATGGTAATTTAACGAACGTAGCCACGATTCGAAAAGATGAAAGGGAACTTTATCGCTCTCCAAACACTTTTCTGGAACTTCTTCAAAGTAGAGTTTGCGCTCTAATCGACTATACAATACAGATCGTCCACCGCTCGACGCTGCTACAATGAGTGTAATATAAGTTCAATGTAAACTGTAAAAAAAGTATCCATCTGTGTGTTGAGCCGTGCAGCGCGTCTAGGGCGGCTTGATTACACCGCCCGCCCTCGGCTTTTTATTTTATATACTTTGCACAGGCACAATGGGCCCGCTGTAAATAGAGAGCTTTTTAATAAGAGCAGATATTTGTTTTTGTTTCCTTGGTCGTCTCGCCGGCTGTCTGATGTTCGCTTTTCGCTGAAAATGCTAACGACATACATTGCACGTCTGGACCGACAGGAATTCGTTACAGTGCCTACAGTAGTATTAACTCGTGGTATAATACCACAGAGTATAGACAAGTTAATACTGCATATAAGTATTCTATTGTATATTAGAATTGGTCACGGTTGCACCACACTGCAGTCTGTGACGCTCGTGGGGTAGCTCCTGGCACTGACTGTAAATCAGCGCTTAAGACTTTCCTCTCAGCATACTGCTGAGTCAGTTGCCATATATAGCAACAATGATACACCGTGACCATCGTTTTCATTTTTGATTTACAAATTTTATGTAGTAATATTTTTTTCGTTATTGTGGCGTGTGTACTGTTTGTTTCGTTATTGTGGCGTGTGTACTGTTTTTATAATAAATGGTTTTGTTTCGGTCTTTTTTGTAGTTTTTGTTAGTTAAAACTGTTGGTCGCATTTGTACAGCCTATGGGATAGTTGTGCAGGATGTAGAGTGCCGGCGCCGGCGGCGGCGGCTGACCGCAGAGAGCACAGTGTGCGCCGACCGCCGCAAGCCCTAACTTTCAGAGTACTGTCTCGAGTGTCTCGCCATGCTGCTGCACACTTCATTCAGAAACTCTGCGTTATTGGTTTTGCCCAAATACCTTCATATAATAAATCGTATACATGCAATGAAGGCAGATTTATTAGCACGTCTGTCAGCAAGTCCGCCGCCGCCGCCGCCGCCGCCGCCGCCGGAATGTGTGCCAGCGCGCGGCCTTGCGCCGGCGCATTCCGCGGCGAGGGGCGGCCGCGGCCGGAGTGACACCATAATAGGATATAATAATAGTAATGCGCTGATCCGTCTCACCAATTTCAATTTGAATTCGAGTCCGGTTTAGGTTGATGACCTCCTTAAGCCGAGCATATTTGTTGCGACTCGCGATTTAGTACGACTGCGTGGGCGAGCGGCCCATATCGATGATGCCGCGCGAGTGACGCCGCGGGCTCACCACACTCGAGTGCAGCTCTCGAATTTACTGCAACAAAAAAACTACTAATGAATTGCGTATTGTGCCTATTCTGCCCCCACACCACATGTCGATGCGCCTATTTATTGTCGCATTCAACATCAAAGTGCGTTGGTTTGGGCATATAGAGAGGATGAAGGAAGAAAGATTGACGAAACAAATATATCGAGCGAATGTGGGTGGAAGGGCAGGTAAGGGACGGCCTAGGCGGACATACTTTGACCAAATAGGGGTTTTATTAGCAAAGGGCAAGATAAAAAGTACCCGAAACCGGCGTGCGTGCATGCAACGACTAATGAATGTTGAGGAAGCTAAAGTGATTTGTCAGGATCCTGGCAAGTGGCAGTCCCTAGTCTCTGCCTACCCCTCTGGGACACAGGCGTGACTTTATGTGTGTATGTTCAACATCAAACGTCGATATGACATATCTATAGCATCGATATGACAATGTCTTCGCTTGTTTGGTGGTGCTCGACTCACTCGAAGGAGTGCAGTGCAGCGGCAGCAGAAGCAATGTGGGGTGTCGCGGTCGGCGACCCGCCGCTGTATAGGGCTGACCGGCTCACAGCGCGCGAGCGGCGGGCGAAGCCGCACGCGGCCGCTAGTCGGGAACGGGTTCCCCGCCGCCGCCGCCGCCGCCACTCGCCGGGCAAGCAAGCAAGTCAGTCAGTCGCTCGCGGAGTCGCGCGGAGAGAGTCGTGACGCGGCCGGCGCGCTCAGTCGCCCTTGCCCTCAGTGTCGTTAAAACTTGTGTGATATCGTCATCCAGCAATCATCGACTTCCAGCAGTGTCGTGTGAAGACAGGCGAGCCCCGCCGGCAGCGAGCGGCTGGCACACAGGTATGCACGCGACGCGTTCGCCCGCCGACGACTTTTACAAGTTCCCAGCGCATAAAGTTTTATGCAAACTCTTAGCAACTGTTGAGATCAGTCACAACTTTAATCGTTGTTATGATTAGTTTTTGATAAACCGTGGAAAAATTGCCGTATATTTTATTTCACAGAAACTCTACAATCTACACACGAGCACGCGCATAACTTGCGTTCATACACCGCGGCTTCTTGCATATTGTTCACTTCTTTGTTTGAATATCCACGCCGAGTTGAAAAGAAAAGGGGCTGGTTAATGATGAGATTGTTTGTCAGCCGGCGGCGGGTGGTAGTGCAACAAAAAGTGCAACAATGGCGCGCGCGGGTGTTTACCTGATCGTTTAATTACCGACCAATGGTTCCCCAGCCGCAGCCGCACCGCCGCACCGGCTCTGCTCTCGCCACACAGCGCTGTGTAGAATGCAAATGCAGTAACACTAAACAAATCTGGTTCTGCATCATTTGAGATAAAATCACTCACGGACATGCCATTAAGCAATACTTTTAAAGAATCCATTAGACAATCACATACAAGCGAAAGATACACATTCGAACAGGTAATATATCTGAATCCGAGCTTCAGTAAGACGGCTGTTGATTAATAAATCAAAGCGATATCGTGTATACACGAGCTCTCTCTTGAGTTATCGCGTACTCGACTCGAGCTATATCATATCGTATTACTGCACGACGGCTGACTCTCTGAGCTGCTGAATTCAGGAATACCGCGCAAGCTGTCAGGCTGTCAGGTGCAGCGCGGTTGCCGGCCGGCTGGAGGCCGCCGCTGGACGGAGGCACTCGGCCGTGTCGCGCGATAGCGCCGCGGGGGCCAGCTCACAGATCTTATCAAATCGTGCTCCTGCTGCTTCCTATCTTTTACTGTACTCCCATTTGTGCAACAAAGAATCTTCAAAAGGAGGAAACCGTCAATAAATCTTTAGACAAACACGGATTGCCGCTTTGGGATCAAAGAGCTCCGAATGCAGATAAAAATAAGTTTGAGTGTGGGCATCCGCCGACCGCGGTGCTACATCGGGGCTTCTGACTACTGCTGTTTGTTTACGTTTGTGTTCCGCTACGAGCAGCAGATTCATAACACTGACATTAAATAACACGGAAGCCCCTGTGACATGATCTGTCCCATAATTTTAATTATGAGTCGCACAAGATCTGATTTACGGTGACCGGCGGTCGCAGCTTTCTGGGTGACTTGATTTAGGAACAGATTCAAGAACTCCCGGCTCGCCTCGCCCCCGCGACACTCCTGCGCCACTAAGCGAGGGCTTTGTCTCGCAATATTCGTTCGTACTGAGGTACTGTCCCTCGGTCTTTTAAATAGAGTTTATGAGATTGGATACACTTACGCCTCATTGTTTCTATCAGAAGGGCATTACATTTTCACACACATTCTGCAATTTTCTCTAAGCGGGAAATAGCTTCATTCACACGGAATATATAAACCTTTCCTTTCTATTCCATTTTCGTATCCGGTTTCAGGCCGGGGCCACTGAGTAAGCGTCATGCTCAGAGGCATAGAGTTCCTTACCTAGGGCCGTAAGGCAGGGCCTCGCGTGAGGCCCGATCGCTCGCTCCGTGGCCGCACGGTAACCTAAGGGATCGAATTGAATTACTGGCCGCTATTGCTCGCTGAGCCGCGAATAAAACTTGAACGAAACCGCGCGCGCGAGTTGTGTCGCGGCACCTGCGCCTGTGGCACCGCCCGACTCCCGACATACAAATAAGTAATGGTTGCGGCACGGGGGTTGGGTAATAAAAAGCTTCATGGCCGCCAGCCATGCAAGGGCAAGCTGCTAATGCTCGGTGAAATAGTACAGCAACGCACAACGTGTAACAAGGTCGAAGTTAGTCGGTTTTATCAGTAATTAAAACGGAACGCCGCGAGTAACGTGACGCGGCCGGGCCGGCTAATTAACTAATTTAGATCTACCGTCGATAGCGGCGCTTGTGCCGGCGCCCGCACTTGAACACCCATTAGAGTACCGTAGAGGTCTCGCACTATCGCCGCTCCCGGTCCCGACCTACAGTAATGCTGATGTTAGGAGCTACTATCCGGTGTTTGGGATCTTCTCGAGCTCGGGTTAAAATACCGGCGTACAGTGGAAAGCGGCCGCGGGCTCCTCTAATCCTTATCATTATCTGGATAGAGCGCAGATCCCCGCGGCCGCCGGCAGCCAGAAGTTGTCGTAGCGTGCAATTAGGTAAATAAATATCATCGGCTAGTCTCGGCTGCTTTGCAATTATTATAATGAAGACGGGATCATTCCCGTAATTCATGAACCGACAGGATATCGGCCGTTAGGGAAGCTTAGCGTTTACTTTTATGTTCACTAGACGCTGGAATGATTCACACTCACTGCTATAAAAATATAGGGCAAAATATTATAGCAGATAACTCATAAAATATGAAGACGTGGAAGTAATTTCTAATTATATGTTGTAATTTTTAATTTGATAGTCATAACCAATTTTGCATCCATCCATGATTTTGTTTCCATCAGAAATCCCTCGACATAGAGTCAATTCATTTTCTAATTCATCATCAATCATTCGACGCCCACTGCAGGACATAGGCCTCCCTCATGGTTTTCCAAGCTTCCCGGTCTTGTGCCGCCTGCATTCAGCGACTCCCCGCCGCCGTAATCAGGTCGCAGACCATCTGGTGGGGCCTTCCCACGCTGCGTCGTCCGGTCTGCGGTCGACAGGTCAGAAGTTTTTCGCCCCAACGGCCATCAGTTCTCAGTCACTTCAACTGAGCAATTCTTCGAGCTATATCAGTAACTCGGGTTGTTCTGCGGATCTCTTCATTCCTAACTTTCTAATTAATTTAGGCTATTCCTTCCTTTACTTTGTCGTTCGCTAAGCTGAATGTAACGTTGATACTCTCCATGACACCCTAGCACATAGTGTGGGACGAAAACTGAATTTGGGTATGTTTGTGTGTGCAGGCGCTGGAGCCGGGCGCGGGCGATGCGCCGCGCATGCGCATGGCGTTCGCTTCGCAGCTGCCCTCCGCACCGCTCTGGGTAAGTACACCGTTCACACCACTTTCATCAGTCTGCCGAATAAATTGACGACACGACAGTCGGCACTCTGCCAAACACACTATTCACACGACAGTCGGCAGTCTGCCGAGCACACTGTTCACACGACAGTCGGCTGTCTGTCGAGTACACTGTTCACACGACTGTCAGCAGTTTGCCGAGTATACTGTTCACACATCTATACTGTTTAACCTCCTCAGTCCTGACTAATGAAACAGGTCTATGCTTCGATAAACACTACACGCATCATGTCTTCTAGAGTGGCATTTGGGCCGTATAGTTGCACCTACCGGTGTAACTCATCAATCGAGCTGCTTCCATCTAGGAACTAATTGGATTGCTCGATGTAGATAGTACATTTCGGTTTCATTACGCTGATATGATGCATGTCCGCTGCCTTCTTCAGATCTATCATGCTGGCAGTGAAGTCACGCTTTCGATCTTGATTCAAGCAGCATATCAATAGTTGCATCACGTTTCCAAGTTTCCTATTTGGAATCCAATGCAGGCTATACTTGAGCACTAACCTCTTGTTAGGTTAAAGCCATACAAATCGCAGTAGCCAGATGTTTTATATGGACCGCCACCGCGATAGTGTGTGGAAGGCTTAATACCGAGTCAAGATGACCTGGCGGAACGTATTCAATAGCGCCGCAGTGCTACCGCGGCGGAGCATGTTATTAGGGCATCATAAATAACGCGGGTTAATGAAATGATTTAGGGGTGCGAGAGTAGTGCGGCGCTAATGGGGCGCATTAGTGGCTCGGCCGCCGCCGCCGCTACCGGGCGCGCCGCCACCACACCGCCACCACACCGCCACTAGAGCCGCCTCCGCTAAACCTGCGGCTGTACACTCACTTTATAGATTTGGTTTGATAAAAACTTTTCAACTGTAATAACCCGATGGAGAAAATTAAGCTGGCTTTATGATTTTTTAGCAGCAGGTAGTTTTACTTTACAAGTAATTTTACTACAATGTATTTGAGAAAACAAAAACTTCACCGTAAGACTTGTGGTAAGTACATCATCATCATCAGCCATTTGACGCCCACTGCAGGGCATAGGCCTCCTTCGTGGTTTTCATAACCATGAGGGATTTTGCCATAATCGCCACGCTTGGCAGGCGGGTTGGCGATCGCAGTATGCGGTTGGAATCTCAGGAAGACGCTGCTGCCTGTCTCCCGGTAATTGATTTCCTTAGTCGCCTTCTACGACATCCACGAAAGGAAATGGAGTGACGTTATTCTTAATCCGGCGCCACACGGAGTACATATTAAAACCCAATAAAAGTGTGCGAGAGAGTTATGATACAAATAAATATTTTTAAAGTCAAAGTAAAAAAAAATTATTCACTATAAAAACAAAATGTTTACTTAATGAACGTCAAAGCTGTTAGTTTCACACAATTATATTCTTTTTGTTGCACTAACCCGTGCTGAGGACAATTTTAAAAAACCTATTTAGAGGCTAAAAATTCCACCCATGCCGGGACTTAACCTCTAAATAGGTTTTAAAAATGGTTAGTTTCACAAACAAAGAAACTCCACATTTATTATATGTTACATTCAAGCGTAGGACGCCCTGTGACCATGTGGAGCGACGACATTCGCAAAGCGGTGGGCAGTGACTGGGAAAGAAGAGCCTTAGATCGAGCTCAGTGGCGTGTCTTGGGAGAGGCCTATGTCCAGCAGTGGACTGACACCGGCTGATGATGATGATGATGATGATGATGATGACATTCAAGTTTATTAACAAAAATATTTTTTTTATTTTTTTATGTAGCTTATATACGTTCTACCGCAGGGCACAAGTCTTCTCCCAGAGAGAGAAAGAGAGCGTGGGCTTCATTATTACGCATGCCTACCGCGGATTGGCCATTTCAAGCGCTTAGGTATGTGAACACACTCAGGTTCATTCACAATGTTTTCCTTCACGGTTAGCGAGTGGTATTGTTACTACAACTTCACAAATGTATTTAACTTAGGAAACAACATCATTGGTACATGCCGAGATTCGAACCCACGACCTCCCAAATGAGAGGCGTTCTACATTCGGCGTTCGGTGTCCATTTAAATTGTAATAATCCTACGAATTAAAAACCATAGAAGTATTTCTACCTGCAAATTTATCGAAAGCGGGCCCTGTCCTCTCGATTAGTCTGTACCAATTAAATGAGCGCAAGATGTGCTGTAGAGTAAATTACTCTGTCATTGGTTCATTCTGTGCGCCATGCGTGACGACGTGAACGTTGATTGGGCGAAATTAAATGACACCGATTAAATAACGACTTTATGACTTCACTATATAATTATATAACCTGTCGAAATATCTAGGTACCTCGCAAGATGGCTGTCTGATGGTGGCAGGTGCATAGATATGTTCTCCGATTGGTAAAACAATTGACAAGCCCCGCGCGCCTTGCCACAATTGAACGTGGGGTCATTTCTAGCGCTAGTTAAACATCTATGTTTTAAATTACATACATTCGTAAACTCACGCCTGTATCCCAGAGGGGTAGACAGAGACCAGGGACTGCCACTTGCTACGATCCTGACAGATCACTTTCATTTCCTCAAAATTCATTAGTCGTTGCTGCACGCACGCCGGTTTCGGGTACTTTTTATCTTGCCCTTTGCTAATATATCTACTTTATGGTCGAAGTATGTCCGCTTGGGACGTCCCTTACAGGCCCTTCAACCCACATTCACTCGATATATTTGTTTCGTCACTCTTCCTTCATTGTCTCCTCATGTCCAAACCAACGCAACATTCGTTTCTCAATTCTATTGCGTTTCTGTCGCTCAAAGTAATACCAGACATACTTCTCAAGGACCTCATTTCTGTTTTTAACTATCACTGTAATAATTGAATAAAGACAATAAACAGACGCCGTCAAAGATAAGCGAATAATCATCAATGTTTGACAAAATATCTGGTCCTAAATAGCCTGGATCAATTTTTGAGATAACTCAAAACAGCAAAAAAAATAAAAAAAATTGCGACCCTTTTTATCACAACGCGAATAAATCGCAATCATATGTTGTTATTTAACTGTATTATGGGGAGAGAGCCAATTATTTATCTACGTTATGAGATAAATCAGAGTCGTTTAAAATAAACTGATAAATTTAAAAAAATATTCTAACTAATTAAGTTAATTGGTAACGAATCGTAAATCTAACGAATAGAATAGCTAGGAGAGTAATACGTCAAGGCGGCTTAGCACAACATATTGAAAATCTGTGTTCCTCGTTAATTGATGTGAAGTCAAGTGAGGCTGCTCAACTCGCGCCGCGTACCGCGAGATTTGTACGTCTGATACGAGTAGCTAGACGCCGGCGCCGAGAGCCTTACAGATTGCCTTACAATATCCTCTCGCAAAAGCTTCGCCGTATGTGACGTCAGCAACTGCGATTTCGACACGACCATTTTACGATCACTCCAAGCGATGAAAGAAATGTAGAGAAAGAACCTTGGAAGTTGTACAAATGAGTCCGACGATATCAAAAAAAGCTAGCGTGTCTGCTAGTAAGCACCTTCCAGTTGAAATATTATGAATTCCGTCTGAGCCGAGCGCGTTCAGCCCGCCGCGCCGCAGCCGCCACCGACCGGCTAGGAATGTTCCGCTGCTTAAAATTACTTCAATTGGTTATTGTTTTGACGAGACGTTCCAGCGTGTTTACTTAGGATGGTCGGAGCCGCGTCTCACCACTTCCTTTCCGGGAATGCGAGGCCTACCATTGCGCGAAATTGGCGTAGCTACAAGCTGCAATGCATGTATTGAACCCTCACAATATTTGTGGCTTGTCTCCCCATGCAAACTCGCGTTATTATAGCGAACGCAACTTTCCATGCATTTGGGTTAGGCGCAGCATGAAACTGGTTTGGCTGCGTCGTGACGTCATAGTCGCGCGGGCCCGGTTTGAGCGTAAACTTTACAATATTGTTGTTGGGAAGACAACGCAAAACAACCTGATTGCTTTTCGATGTTTTTCTTGCCTATCTTTTGCCGCTTAGCTGTAGTCAGCATGGCATGTAAAAGAGTATTTTATGAAGGTTTTCCAATTTGGCCGCGAGCAGTAAACCCCGTTAATGGGGCAAGCCTAGTCGAGCGGCGCAGAGGTCAAATAGTTAATAAAGCGTTGCAAACTGTTGATTCGCGTGCGCAGGGCGCGCTCAGGCTCAGAGCTCAGATCAACTTCCAGCGAGCCTGTGATGGCACTCAGTGTGGCATATCGATGTGACCTCAGAATAAAATTACCGATTTCTTCTTGAGGTCGCAATGCCTCACGCAATTGTCGTTCGAAATCCACGAAAATTCACCCGCTCATTTGTGTCTCTCCTCCGCCCGTCCCCCTGACCCCGGCTGTGAGACAAATTGTCGGGGCGCGGGTCCGCTGATGGCTCCGCCGCGGCCGCCGCCGCCGCCGCCGCCGCCGACCGTCATCTGCGCCGGATCCTCTGCTCCATCGATAACAGTAAAACGAACGCAACGCAGACATTTGCTACTTTGCGACAAAAGATTCTGCGAAAATACTTTCTCAGATTCGTTTGGATAGGTGCCTAATTCACGTCGTTTAAACAATGGCGCACCGAATGGAAAAAAGTCTTCCTTTTGGTAGAAAAAATGTATTTTCTGAAGTTAACACGAGCACTAGACATAATAAAACTGAATTTTTCCATTTTAAAATTTTCCGACGTTTGGGTACTTTTGGAAGTGCCGTGGTCTCGGTGGACTGAGGTGACAGGCGTCTTTTTGACAGCATTAACTGTTAGTTTACTACCCTCGGCAAAAATTATTGAGTTACGTTCCAAAAATATTTTGGCAAATTATTTAATTTAAATTGGCTCTCAATTTCTGGAGTGGGGCGCCGCGTCGCGGCCGGCATGCGAGCTTGCATTCCGACCGCATCGCATCTAGTTTATTGTCTCTAGCTATGAAACAACCTAAGCGGACCTGGGTCCGGACAAAATGCGGAACTTGATAACGAAACATTTTCGAGTGAAGCACGCGTGTGTCGTATTCAAATATCTTGTTTATATCCGCCGAGCCTCCGCGGCTGAATGATTGATGAGCGCCACCGCCCGCTCTGCGGATTCATCTCGTCTAAAGCAGTACCTTCTTTTCGTGTCACTTGGCTAATAACTTGATACTTGGCAGCTGTAGGTCCACTACACTATTGGTAATAAGTAGATACTCTACAATTAAACAAAGTTCCTTACAAATTAATATCCGTACAATAAGTATTATTATAAGTTATTTTCCGACGTTTTTCCGAACTTCAAATATTTTTTTAATGATTTGATTACAAATGTATAGTTTTGCTATAGTTCTCGTTCAACGCACAGCAGTGTCGAACTATACGTTTTATGCGCCACAAATATCTTTTTTTAAGTTCACTTAGAGGTTTGATTTTTCGCAACTCCCAGGAACTTTTCACCTGAGCATATGGTGTTTGTACAGTACTTAGTTCGTAGTAGGGAGTTGTGGTCCTGTTACACTTGACTTGAGTCTAGGTGACGTAGAAGTAGAAGGAACTCGCATCAAAAGTAGTAGAAATGTGTTAGTAAATCTACAGATAGGTAGAATATTGACGGTTCCTCTCTCTAGTACCGTAAACGATAGACTAACTTAAATATACGAGAATACCAAACAATGGAAACAGTTTAACATGCCTAAAGCTAATACTACAGTAGCTAAAACTAGGTCAATCGCGTAAGCAAAATGTGCGACGCTTGATCGTACAGTTTTAATTTCACTTCGATAGCTCCACGTGATAAAAGGTCTTGACAGACTGACGGACGGACGGACGAATGGACTGAAAACAAAGTGATCCTAGGGTTCCGTTTTGTCTTTTGAGGCACGAAACCCTAAAACTATGAATTTCTCTTGATCCACCCCACAATGTTATTTATTTAGTGCAACATCATATTGATTTCAAAATATTGTCTGTGTGAGCTGTGACACACGGTAAGCCACTACAGCTAGAACAAAAACTTCGAAACAAACCAAATACATGGGTAGTTAAACACAAACCGTTAGGCTATTTCCGATGTTTGTGACGCTCGTAACTCGTATCTGACATGCAAGGGGGACCAATTCTTCGCCGTGTCTCTATCACGTAGCAATAAGAGGTGAAATCCCGTGACAACTGGTTTGGAAGCGTCTGTCGGTGACACGCCGCACGTTTTATTGTTATCGTCCACTTTCCACTGCATTCCTGCGACGAGCTCCCAGCCCCCGTACTCTCGACGTTAATTTGGACAACTTGCGATAGAATTAAGTCGACAATTAATAATTCAGTCAAAGTATGCCTTAACTTTTAGAAGTCTAAATAAGTAAAGTCTGGATATTTCTTACAGCGGAAATACATTGTACTGAATTGTAGCGCAATTCGGAACAAAATAACCCCAAGAGTTGGGGGCTGGCCAGGGAGAGCCACTAAATGCTCCAATTGTTTTATTAGAATTGCAAAACAATCAAATTCAGGCTTGAGCGAAAACGTGTTCCAGAAAGTTCGAGATAATGTCCAACCGACACAGACAAAGAAACGACTGATCGATTTAGGTCACGATTTTATCTTATTCAATTTGTCCGATGTGATTCTCGAAACGCTATTGCAGCTTCATAGTTCTGCGAGTGTAATAAGAGAAAAGAAAAACAAGGATGTATCTAAGTGTGTGGAGAACTTACATAAAAAATGATAAATAGCCGTGGTTTAGATTTTTCTCAACTAATCGTTTTTCAATACTTTTCATAATATAACCCGAAAAGTAATTCTACTCACGTGGTTCACAATTGCTCTATTATACCGGGCGTGAACTGTAACGTCACCTGGCGACTGCATCATTATAAATATTGTAATGTATGAAACATTATTTTTTTTGTAAGTTACAGCCTTATTAGAAAACCGTTAGAATTAAATGGAAAAAAATCTAATACGCTGTTTATTATTTGAGATTTTTTACATATTTTGAGATATATAAAACCCAGCAAATATTTTTAGTGTTTCGTTTTTTTGTCATCTTTGCTATAAAAACAATGTCTTTACAATTTAAGTGCAAGTCATGCTCCCCATTGTGTCAGGCCCGTAGAAATCACCCATGACGAAGGGAAAACCGGCCAAGTGCGAGTCGCACTCACGCACGAAGGGTTCCGTACCATTATCTATACAACATTAGACACAAAGATAAAAAAAATCACGTTTGTTGTATGGGAGCCCCCCTTAAATAATTATTTTATTTTGTTTTTAGCATTTGTCGTTATAGCGGCAACAGAAATACATAATCTGTGAAAATTTCAACTCTCTAGCTATCACGGTTCTTGAGATACAGCCTGGTGACAGACAGACAGATGGACGGACGGACGGATGGACAGACAGACAGCGAAGTCTTAGTAATAGGGTCCCGTTTTTACCCTTTGGGTACGGAACTCTAAAAATGCAAAGTAACAAAAATATTATAGAGACTCAGAACTAGTAACTTGTACTTGCCCAAGGTGACGAGTCAAGT
Organism: Yponomeuta malinellus; assembly: GCA_947308005.1. Lineage (NCBI taxonomy): Eukaryota > Metazoa > Arthropoda > Insecta > Lepidoptera > Yponomeutidae > Yponomeuta > Yponomeuta malinellus. Next base: position 128,127 of record OX371000.1, read on the forward strand.
AGACTGTCACATGCGGAAATATCAAGTAAGACCGAGGAGGACAATGTACACTAAGCAGTGATAATCAATTCAAATAATAAATGTTTTTTTTCAAGATGGCAAAATATGCACGCAAGACATCTTTGTCGACTATTTGAAGTTAAGCTTTTCTAGACCAATCCCTCGTAATATACAAAATGTTTTTTCCGACGTAATGACTGGCCTATCATAGACACTAAATTAATTATGTCGAAAACAAGAAATACGACTGTCAATATAAGTACCCTAAACTTCTAACTAGATTTAGCGTTTAAAAGTTACGCTGGAATAAACGGACTAACATACACGAACCCTGACAACACAGCTATTGTTCGTATGAGCAGTCGTGTATTAAAAATTTACACCCTCTTTTACAAAGTTTTTGTAATGAATTATACTTCACTTCGAAATCGGTGTTATGTAAAGTAAACCCTAAAGTCTGCCACACACTAGCGCGGTTGCGGTAGCGCCACCGGGAAGGCGGCCACCCATACCAGGGCTGCGTTTAATAAAATTACAATTCATATTTTATTGTGTTAATTCGAAATTCATTGCGTAGCTGATAAGCACAATCCTCTTAATCTGTAGTTAGAATAGAAAATCTTTATTTGGTACTTATACACTATACAGTTAAGAACTACAATGGGTTAACTAAAATTAGTATAAAAGTACCAAACATGTTTCCGCTCAGCTTAATTCCTACCAGAGCTACGGCGCTAATGTTCAGCGGATGCCTAAAAGCTTATCAATCGACTATGTACAATGTACATCGAATTGTTGTAGTAAATCTCGCCTTAGTACATGTTATTTCGTATGCAATGTCCTGTTAAATGATTCGTGTGCAATAAAGTATACAAAATACAAATACAAATACATAGAGCGAATCCTAGTTTAGGAGCCAGTAACTAATTTTTTGTAACCGTTTCACAGTGAAGTTTTTATCATTTCATTTCAAAAATTATTTATTTCAGCAAAGATATTTTACATAGCAGATTGACATAGCACAGTATAATAAAAATAATAACGAATGGTAGTTTTATGAAATAGGGCCCTGCGTCTATATAACGCGCACCAAATCCTGAGCGGTTCCACACTAATTGCTAACGCAAACGTCAGGATTCCGGCAGCATTTACTGCGCTTAATTAGGCTCATGATTATGGTTTGAGTGAGCCGCCCGGCGACCGCCGTATGTGGCGGGCGTGGCGGGTTGAGGGGAGGGGAAGTGGTGTTGTGACAGTGTTGTTACAGTATTGTAACAGTGTTGTGGCGTGTGTTGCAGAGTAAGGAGGGCCGCGCGCCGCCGCTGCAGCTACGCTACCCCTCCGACGACAGGTGACTACTTCACTCTCCACTCTACAATATAAGGGAACTAACGTTAATAATCGATCTTCACATGGAAAGAAAAACGGGCCGGCCCGAGGTGAGATACGAAACCTCAATAAAGGAAAATCAATTGAAACATTGAAGCGTAATTATGCTGTTTTCCCATATAAATACTGTTGCACAATTCAATTAAGTCATATTAATAAAAACAACTTTGACAAAAACGATATGTTGTGTCGGAGGCCAAGACCCACTATTCGGGTCGCTGAGCCAGCGGAGTAAGTAAGTAATAAAAACAAACTAAACCCCCTCTAATATAACTGAATTACCGAATTTAACTAAAATATTCATAATAGCTCAATAGTTTATACAATAACAAGTCATGGTGGCAAGAACCGATATAAGCAAGCGGATGTAAGCAAGAACCGATAGGGTAAAAGGCCCTCGAGTGAGAACATAAACCAACAAACGTGACGTCCGACTTCCATCAGCTTGCTGGTAATACGATCTGATTGGTAATACGCAGATTGAGGGCGGTGGCTGGATGGAGAGGCCCGATAAGAGCTAGAGTCGAGTCTTGGGGGAAGCCCATACCTAGCAGTCAATATAGGCTGATGGGTTGGATTGATAAATGAAGGTAATTTTTGCAATGTTTTAGATCAGAAGGCTCGTGCTCAACGTGCGCGTCGAGCCCTTCGAGCGACGAGGCGCCGGCGGCGGCGGGCCCGCAGTACCGGCGTCTGGGTGCGGCCGGGGGCGGTGGGGGCGGTGGGGGTGGCGGCGGGGGCGGCGCGCTGCGGCGGCTGGCGCGCGGCCTGCTGCTGCCGCCCGACGATGATGACTCCACGCCGCTGGTCGCCGACACTCCCACCACGTCAGTTGCTCTACCTTCTCTTGCGGTTCACTAGTTAGCCACGTGGGCCTCGGTACTGTTAGTGCATGTTAAGACAATGACAGTTATAGATCGGGGCATGTGACGTATTTTTTAGGATTCCGTATTTGAAAAGAAAACAACGGAAACCTTAAAACAAGGATCACTTTGTTGTCCGTTCGTCCGTCCGTCCGTCCGTCCGGCCGTTTATGCCGCAAAAAATATATTTCAACACTCAAGGGAATCAAAATTTATAGGGTACTTTCCGTTGACCTAGAACTATGTAATTAGGTAAGTAATATTGTCTTATACTACAAGTACAGGGAAAAATCTGCAAATTATATATTTGTCAATAAATCATAAAAAAGGTATTCTTTGAAGTTCGGGAAAAACTCCTGAACTAGCATTTTACCTAATTATGTACCTACAAATTTGTACGGAGCTCTCAGTGGATGATTCCAACTCGCACTTGTCCGGTTTTTCATACCACAGAGGCCTAGAAGGTTTGACTCGTGTGTGCGCTTAGTTCTTGAAGGAAATGAAATCGGGGTTTTCATGCAATTGTCATTGCAGTAATTTCGTAGTCTCAACGAATTGAAGTGTTCGATAACACTTCCCTTGGTGACGTATGTTCCAGTCCGAGCACTCTCCCGCTGGGCTACGTGAACGAGGCGGCGGCGCCGTGCGCGCGCGAGCGGCAGCGGGAGCGGGATCTTGCCGAGCGGGAGCGGGACGCCAGGGACCTCGACTGGTGAGACTACATTCTACTTGGGTTCACTGTCAACTTGAAAATACGATAAAGCATTAACATAAGCAGCCTATTAGGTCTCACCTGCGCACAGACCTCTCAGAGAGAGAGATACACTTCACACAATAATCGTCACCGTGTTGTATGATTACGCGAATTAAAGAAAAACGTGGTCGGACACTAGAGACAAAATTTCAAATATAAACTGTTAGTTAAAGAAAAGGACTGGATATCTATGTGCCTCTCGTTCGTACAATGATGCGAGCTATAGGCAAATGAAATGAAATGTTCGTTTCTCACCACATTAAAGTTAACAATAATATATTACTAATAATACAGATTACAGACAAATTACAATTAAGTACATCCAGAGAAACAATGATTTTGGTGGTTATGAGGTATTACAAAAACTGACTCTGTCTCCTAAAATAGGTGTAAACCTGTATTGCAGGAGACAGTGTTCGACCATGACCTTATTAGACATTTATACTCACATAAAGATTGTGCAGACATATCATTGTATAATTTATCATCATGGACTTATTACATTTTAATCTCATATTCCTTCCTATCATTCCTACTTACTGTCTTCTTCTATGCAACGGACTATAATCCTATACTGATATTCTGTTTTAGCAGCTCTTTCCACTTGCTATCATTTACTCTAATTATCTTTCCTCGCGCAACGTCTTTCCTTCTATGACACTGGTTTTCCTAGAATCTCTTTTGAGTCCCTCGTCTGTTCTCATGGCACTGTTTTTTCTTGACCATTTTCTATCAAGATCATCATCAGCCCACCTCTGCCTCCTGTTCAGTATAGGTCTTTTCCCCACCATGATTCTCTCACAGTCTCTCGGCATCCTAAACATTGTATTCTCCTACCCCTGAGCACCCGTACTTGTACGTTCCAGCGGCGCGTCATCGTCGTCGTGTTCGTCCCGGTCGGGCAACAACAACCGCGCCCCCCCCGCGGTGGCGGCGCCCCCCCCGCAGCCCCCGCCGGCGCCCGCGCTGCCGCCGCCGCACGAGCTGGAGCCGCAGCTGCAGCACGCGCCCTGGTTCCAGCACGGCCTGCCGCGAGAGGTGAGCCGCTCCTATAGCGAACCACCTAACCTCTTTTGAGAGTGATATGCTCATGCTAATTATTCACACAAAAGTGCGGCAGTTACAGATACTAGCTACTAGCATACATATCGAGATTCAACCCATAGTTCGCGTGCCAAAGCATCGCATAAGATGTTTTTAAGAAGATGGGAGGGATGTATTGTGTGCAGCTACAAGCACTTGCTACAAAAATGTTCGCTAGTAAATCGCAAAAATACTTTAAGAGTTCTATTATAAATAGACATAATTTATTACTAACATTCATTGCATGTCAAATTGAAAGAAAGTAATTACATTTTAATGTAAACATATAAAATAATATTATTGCAATGAAATACAGAAAATGTCAATAATATAAAATGTCAAGAATTGTAATAACAATATTACAAAAATAAAATAAAATAAAATCCTTGTCTATATTATGTAAACTGTCAAGAATTCATGAACTCATCGTAGCTGTAGAAGCACCTCGCGATAAGCCATCTTTTTATTTAATTTTGAAAGTGGACTTACTGCATGCGCTACCAATATCTTCCGGAAGTTCGTTATCACGTGATAGACGTCTTGGTCAAGTTGCGGGCGACGGTGGCCAGTCTCTGCGCTCCCCGCGTGGCACAGGTGTGCCGGTCCCCGCGGCGCGGGCACTGCTGCAAGTGCTCGCGCGCGTACAGCGCCATCTGCAGCACCAGCAGCCTGGGCAGCGTGATAATGCGCTTCCCTACAAAGTGCAGCCGTACCGACGTGTCCTGGGAAGCGAGCCGTGCGCTACGATGCGCACGGCTCGCTTCTGCATTCAGAACACGCTCTCCCGAGTCGGCGGCGCGAGCCCATAAGTCCACGCCGTACTGCAGCAGTGGGTGAACGGTAGCGAAGTAGCAAGTGCGCCCTGAATCTGCCGGCATGGTTGATGTGAGTCGGCGCAGCGTGAAGCATGCCCTACCCAGGTGAGCACGCAAACTCTCAATGTGTACTGGAGCCCGAGAATCGGTGCTGTGTCAATCTGGACTCCTTCAATATCGACTGCTAACAAAGGCTTAATGCGCGCTGAAAGATCGAACTCGATATATTGAGTTTTAGTCCGTTCCAGCAAAACCATGCCCATAGGCGACCTACGACAGCGACTGCTGCATTAGGGGCAGTTACAACGGCTGCGACGTCATCTGCGAACGTAAATATTTCGCCATCAGGCACCGCGCTTGGCAGGTCGTTCAAAAGCGACGAACGCCCATGTGCGTCGTCAAGCCGTCTGATCAAAGGCCACCTCCGTCGCCCACCACAAATTGTGTCTAGGTTCAAAGGAGGACCATCGATACCATAATGCCGCAATTTGGCGTGTAAAACATTATGGTCTGCGACATTGAAGGCCTTCGAAAGGTCACAGAAAAGCACGGCGACAGCCTGGTGGCAATCGCGGGCATCAAGCATACGCTGCACCACCTCCCTCGCCAGCTACGTAGTAGTCACTCAGGATTGTGTCTACGGCTCGCACCGCCACCGACCCGTCCTCAGTGTTCGTATACAGGTGATCAAGCGATGTCAACGATGTATGAGTTATGCGTGTGGGGAAGTCTATCCAAGTGTATCAATCTGAACAACGTGCCAGCGTATTATTTGTGTCGCATCGCCCACGATTACACAGTTTAGGCCAGTGTCGTTAGATTTATCGAAAAGTGCATCCGAAACCACCATGAATTCATATGCGCGTACTAGATTTGTACGGTAGATACACACTAAGAGTAATACAAGTTACTCTACCGTCTACTAGTTTGATCGCGGATATTTAGTTTAGACAGTTTAGAAATATAGATCTTCAACTCGCCCATTACTGGTACGGTCTAAAACTGTCCTGGACTTTAGCGTGCCATATACTGGCATGTGTATCACTTAATATTTCACTTCATTCAGCTTTGATCTACATCTAAACAAATTGTCGATACAAATCTTTTAAATATGTCGAGTAATAATGTCTATTAACTTGTTTAAATAAATAACCATTCAACACATCAGTGCTGAGAAATTTACCCTCGTTTTGCTCGGAACTAATGTGTTAAAAATATTGTATACTAACACCCAGACCAAAGCTGATTGAGACAAAATATTCGATAACAGTAACTAGCTCCCAGCATACCACCTAAAAGGAAGTGTATAATGATCATTAACTTCAAGGTATGACAAGTAAAAGTTGTACTGTTGGACATTTGACCCACTTTGTACTGCAAAAAATGTCCAACAGTAGCTTGCAAAAAGTAAACTACGTTCCAAGTGCCAAAGCAACAGTTTGTAACCGTACCAAGAATCTTACATTAAATTGCAAGTTGCAGTCGGACAAGCTTACGGACATATCTCGCCTCGCATAATTTTTATTTCATACAGAAACCCAGACTCAAGATCGAAGTTGGCAGTGATCTTGGTATAATGCTGTCATTTTATTTTGCTATACTTGTAGCAAAATGGCGCAAACGCATAAGTGATTAAATTGAACTAGAGATAAATGATAAATTTACCGCCCCCATAAAAATTCCCCTGAAATATTCAATAGCCTTCAATGTAAAAGGAAATATTAATTCCTCGCCAGCTTAGAGGCGACTTTTAAGAAGCAACGACGATGCAGCGTGATTGATCTGTTCTGTGTGTCGGCAGATCGCGCTGGAGGTGCTGCTGCGCGCGCCGGCCGGCACGTTCCTGGTGCGCGCGTCGCGCTCGGCCGCGCCCGCGCTGGCGCTCAGCGTGCGCGTGCCGCGCGGCGTCGCGCACTACCTCATCCTGCGCGCGCCGCACTGCTACAAGATCAAGGTTGGTGTCCCAGCGCTGTGCGATCTGCCTCACCCTGGTACGAGCTCAGGGTCAAGTGTCCCCTCGCCGCGCGCACTACCTTATGAGGTCGTTTCTTCACCAACTCTTCAATGTAACTGTCTAACAATGCTGCATAGTAAGGTCCAGTGTCTTGCTTTTATCTGAAAAATCAATGATTCGATTTCTTCGAAAAATGTTGGACCCTCACAACTTGTAAACTTGTATACCATCAATAACATAACTAATTATGTAATAACTTAAGACAGAAGGACCCATAAGTAGGGTCTGAATAAATTAACCGACTTGGTATTACATGGATCTCACAACTTTTTACGGTAGAAGAACTGAGTTGCGAGACTTGTTTTTTTTTTTACAAGCTACCTTCGAACATAATTATATCTAGGTACCTATCTACCTACACCTATTATTCCATTATATGATACATATTATACAGGTACCACTGATTCACGTTTATAATTCCATATATATTTATATGGGATTATAAACTTATTTATGCAGTTGGTGTATCTAGAAAACTGGACCAAAATTGCAAAATATTTTAGTTTTTCCTTGATTTACACACTAAACACTAATTGCATTCTAAATTTAAAGCTTTTATGTCTTCTAGAAGTGCCTTAGAGATTTGATGATCAGTCAGTCAGTCAGTCAGTGAGTGTGTTAGTGACAAAATTAAGAAACTTTGACTAGTTATAATTATATTCTTTTTGTTGCACTAACCCGTGCTGAGGACAATTTTTAAAAACCTATTTAGTGGCTAAAAATTCCACCCATCCCGGGACTTGAACCCGCGACCTCCGGCTAACCGTGCCAGCGCTCTCCCAACTGAGCTAATGGGCAAGTGCAAGTATCGGCGAAATTTCGAGCCTCTTTACAAACTTCTCTGAATAATTCTTAAAGTAGTGGTTCAAATTGAATGAAATTTTAAATATACCGTGTTTATACAATGCCTGTTTAGTTACTGAAAATTCAGACTTCTAATTTTATCCACAACGAAGTTATAGGGGGGGGGGGGGTCGAAAATGGCCTGAACTGCTTCGAGAAAAGGATGGTACGGCCGTGCCGCTTTTTTGGTCGACTAGGCGTGGGCACTGCCGTGTTCCCAGATACTATACTAGAGTGTTCAGAAGAGGTCCCTGTAAATATATGCACAGTGCAGGCCTGCTGAAAGCCATATTTCAGAGCGAGCACCTGATGGAGAATCCTGGCTACAAGGTTGTGTCTGTGCAGATACTCAGTGTTAGTAAGCCGGACATAACATGCCTGAGTGACTCACCGGGATCGATACACGCGCGGCAAATATCGGCAATGCCATCCTTCAGGATGTATTTCCTATAGTTGTCGATCTTAGTAACCTGATCTTGTATTGCACAGACAAAACCCTTGGTTTCCCCGAACAGGTCACAGAAACGTAGCCTGCCAGTGTCTGCGTTTCGGTGACCAGTTCGGAGGCCTTCGTATCCACGTGGGACTCGTGTAGAGCCTTGAAGAACATCCCATGCAGCTCCTTCTCCTTCCACTTGTCCTCGCACCCAGAGACACTCAGTACCATCGGGTCTTGCCATTGCTCGTTGGCTAAGGCCAGAGGAGTGAGTCCTTTATCACATCTTATGACATCTCTATGCATCGGACTGTCCGTCAACGTCAGGAAATAGTTACGGAGGTAGCTTACCTCGCGATTGTGCATGGTCTGGGCATTCAATAGACCATGACCACCATGCTTTTGCGGCAAGTACAACCTCATCACTGACAATTTCTGTTGAGTCATGGTTGTGTGGACTTTCTTATCCAGGGCTTGTAGTTCAGTCTGATTCCACCGGAGTATGCCGAACGTGTACATGATGGGCATGACCTAGCCGTTATAAGCGCGTATCTTGTTCACGCCTGACAAATAGCTTGTAAGCACTTTTATCAGACGCGAAAAGAAGACGCTGCAAACTGACTGTTTCATGTCCGCCTCCAAGACGTTGATCATCTGTGACATACCCAGGTACCGGTATGTTTCAGCTTATTATTATCATTATTATTTAGGTTACCTTAGCAGAGCTCATGGGTTGACTCCCACTAGGGACCACCGATCTTTTATTCGTACAATTTTTTTATAAATCAAGGTTTTGGGCCCCAATCTGTTGTGTTAGGTATTGTTTTTATGTTTGCTAAGTCTACAAGAACAACTGACAAATCAGACAAGTTACCGTAGAGCACAGTATCCTAGTTTGGGATGAGAACGAGTGATTGTACTTATTACTTTCTTCGTATGGCGACCCTTTGTGGGTCTTAGCCTCCTTTATAATCTTCTTCCACGTGTCTCGGGTCTTTTACTCTCTCTTCTAGTTCATGTATTTGACCATCTTTCTGAGGTTTTCTTCAATACACTAAATTTAATCCAATGCTTTTTGGGTCTGCCTCTTGGTCTCTTTTGTTGCAGCGTCCATCTGGTCACAACGAGTGATTGTGTTGTGTGGATACTATTGATCTATTAAAAACACCTTTTTACGTCCGGCAGGGCTTCACGAAAGAGTTCACGACGCTGACAGCGCTGGTGACGCACCACAGCGTGATGCCCGAGTTGCTGCCGCTGCCGCTGCGGCTGGCGCGCCCCGCCCCGCGCCCGCGCGTCTTCCCCGCCGACCTCTGACCCCCGCCGCCGCCGCCGCCTCCGCGTGACGTCACCGCAGCGGCGCCCTGTGCTCCCGCGCTCCACGAGGGGAAGGACAGACGACACGCCCTTCTGAAACTGTTGACGTTCCCGCGCCACACCAACTCGGCTGACGGATCCTGGAAATAACACCAGTGATCTCTCAGCATTCATGAAATACACTGGGGCGCTGTTAGCTTGCGCTGTATCGATAGTACAGTGGCGTGCAAGTCTGGAATAGCTAGTGATTATTCTGCGTATACCCACTGCGGGAAAGGCTTTGTCTCTATGGCGACTATCTGACTATCAGATGCTATGGATCCACATTGAATACAAATAAATAAATACACGGAAAACCTTTGCTGTCAGTCGTTGGCTCCTTAATCAACATATACAACCACAATCACATAAACCACTGCAAACGCATGGATTACAATAACTTTACTTATTTTAGTAAGATGCAAACATACTCGATGTTTGCAAGTGATGTGCTACCTTACTAATTGTAGAGGTGAATAAAGATTAAGCCATGGGCGGCGTAGTGCATGTGATCGCTTGTAATATTTATTAATATACAAAGGAAACAAAATTATCTCGAGTCACGTAGCAGAGTCACTAAATTATTGTGTGTTGTCTAGTTACTTACTGTTGATAAGTATAGTTTTATAAATATTGTGATAAATTACACAACTAGAATTTTATATGCAGCTGTAAAAACATATTAATTGTATAATAGAAAAATGTGTATAGGTACTTGAGTATAAGGATGACTAGGTTATATTTTTTATTGATTTAATATAGGACTTGAACAACGGCACTACTTTATTTTATCACAATTTTTTCGAATTCACTGGTGTGCATTGTAATATTCTAGTCCTGAAACTAAAAGTGAAATGTTTGGCTTCACTCAATGACAAATTGTTTGCGAACACTAATGTTTATCCCACGTGTTATGTACATGTTACTAAGTATAATCTTGAGGACTATCATTATCAAGTTGCCTTTAAGTGTGTACCTCGATTGTTGAATAATGCCTTATGTCGCCACAGACTTGTTGATCCAAGATTAGCTCTAGAGCGCTGCTGTTGATGTTAGAAAAATTATTACAAGTATCAACTTCAGTATTGAATCAAATGACACGGAAATGTAGACATAGTTATGGAGTATGTCTGATCAATAACACTCGACTTGTTGTAACAGTCTATTCCTAGTTTTATATTTTCAGAGTATAGTCGCACTAATAAATGCTCTTTCTCCGAGCAATTATAGAGTTGAAGCTCAATTTGAAACATAATAAGTAATTTATAATTAATTAATAAACCCGTAAAGAGGCTCGAAATTTCATCAACGCTTGCATTTGCCCATTAGCTCAGTTGGGAGAGCGCTGGCACGGTTAGCCAGAGGTCGCAGGTTTAAGTCCCGGCGTGGGTGGAATTTTTAGCCTCTAAATAGGTTTTTATAATAAACCCACTTAAATTAAACTTCAAACCTGGCCTTTTACTGTAAAGATATAATTTAATAACACTAACTTTACTGTAGAAACTTGCACCTATATTACGCGCAAAAATCCTGAACAGTTCCAATCGTCTAACCGTTAAATTTCATACAAATTCCTCTCGCAAACGTCAGGATTCCGACTGGATTTGGAGCGCGTAATTAAGCTCGAGTTCATTTAATAGCAGTGACAACAGCAGCATACTGCAAGTAAGGAGAGCTTCAGAAAAGGAGCCACAAGCAACAGATACTGACATTTTTATTCACTGGTCTTAGTTTCAATGCAAATGTCTGACATATAGGTAAACTCTACTCTTTGTTAATTTACCGAATTCAGATATTTCGGGGATTGGACATTCCACCTCATGTATATGTAGCAAATAACATGGATCCTTGCTTTGAACTGAGCTTTAAATAAAAATCCTGGTGATGTCATCTAGTGGCAACCGGTAGCATCGAGACGTGTCGTGCGACTGACCGCGGCGGCTAAACCACAAACCGCAACTACTTTCTCAAGCCAACGAGCTTGCAGCCGAGAGCTCCTAGATGGCGTTACCAGCTACATACCAGCTGTGGCCCTGGCCACATAGAAGGGCCGTGGGGTGAGGGCGCGGAAAAGACGCGTCGTCTTTCCAATTCACTTTTATACAAAATGTACTGAAGAGACCGCCCGAAGCCTACACAGAAGAGACGGCGCAAGGGCGCGAACTCTGCACAACGCGTCGCGTCTTTTCCGCGCCCTCGCCTCACGTCCCCTCTTTGTGGCCAGGGCTTCTGATACCAGGAAGTTAGAGGTATAGTCGACAGCAAATTCAACTGTTGGTGCGTATATTTTAACCATTTATAAGTATTTTTAGGGTTCCGTACCGCAAAAGGAAAACAAAACCTTTATAAGATCACTTTGTTATCCATCCGTCCTTCCATCCGTGTGTTTGTCAAGACCTTATATCTCGGGAACGCGTGCAGGTATCGAGTTGAAATTCAAACCATATACTCAATAAAAACTGAATAAGTGTTCCACAGAACACCAAAAGAAAGCTTACCCGGGTCACTTATACTCGTATAACCCACTTTAACTTTTTGGAGTCTACAGGTTAGGTAGCTTCGGATCCATTCTAAGGCGGGCCCTCTGAACCCTAGCCTGTGTAATTTTTCCAGTAGTATGGGAGCAGACACCGTGTCAAAGGCCTTTGCTAAGTCTAGAAAGACTCCGAAACAGGGCCTGCCCACATCCAGTTGCGAGATCACTACACTAACCAGGGAGAGTACGGCATCCTCGATAGACCTTCCCTGCCTAAAGCCGTATTGGCTTAGAGAAAGAATATTTTTGGATTCTAAGAAACCCACCCACCATTCTCCTATTCACTATTTTTAAGAAAATTCTTAACTTATAATAATGCAGCCTAAATTGTACAGGCTTTCTCTCAGAGAGAGAGTATGGTTATAATCACCACGTATACCCACCGCGGATTGTCGATTTCAAGTACTGAAGTATGCGAATACCTAAGCCACTCAGGCTTCCTCACGATGTTTTCTTTCACCATTAGCGAGTGGTACTGGTACTAAAAATTCACAAATGTACGTAGCGTAGATTAATTAAGTCACTGGCACATGCGCCGGGTTCGAACCGACAATCTCCTCAATGTGAGTCAATAGAAAACTTGCGTCAGTAGCGGTTACCTTATTATTGATCTTATTTATTGTTAAGAATGTCGCGAATATGGTAAAAAAAGTACCATTAAATAATAAAGCAATTTTGGAATGACTCGCAGAATATTAAAGACAAGATTTATGAACTGTAATTTTCACCCATGTAAAAGTATAAGCACTCTGTTAGTATTTCCTAATTGATGAAATAAAATAACACTTCAAACTATGTGACGTAAACACGAGGCAACGATAACGTAATTAAGTGACAAAATCCTTTTGATTCGGCTCGGCGTTTAGCGGCTTACCGGGCGTTTAGCGGCTTACCGGGCGTTTAGCGGCTTACCGGGCGTTTAGTGGCTTACCGGGCGTTTAGTGGCTTACCGGGCGTTTAGCGGCTTGCCGGGCGTTTAGCGGCTTACCGGGCGTTTAGTGGCTTACCGGGCGTTTAGCGGCTTGCCGGGCGTTTAGCGGCTTACCGGGCGTTTAGTGGCTTACCGGGCGTTTAGCGGCTTGCCGGACAGGGTCACGACGCGCGACAGGGTCACCGTGGCATTAATACCGGGGTTAGAAAAACTGGCATTGAATCATTTTCGAATACTTTACATTACTGAAAAAATCAATAATTTGTGAATATCGAGCACACACAATAGAAATACTGTATTTGAAGACAACACAACAAATTAACTGTTACATTTCTAAAAAAAACGCAAAAACACGTTTTATGTCTTATTCCGTTATTATATAATTTAAAAAAACCAAATACTTTGCTATACGTGCTTAAACATTTCTCTAAACTACTAATCTCTCGCTACAATTGCTACGAGGTGCTACGTGGTTTCAAAGAACTCCCAGTACTTCGCTACATGTGCTACGCGGGCTACATGGTTTCACAACTCTCAATACTTCGGAACATAAACTTGCGGCTCTAAAAGGTATCACAGAAAATCCATTACCTCATCACTTATCCATTACTCGGAGGCTTCAAAGAACTCTCAATACTTTGCTACAGGTGCTACGTGGTGCCACGAAAGTATCTCATGTTCGCTGAAACTTCTATTAATTTCTTATTACACTCATGCTCAATCTATGTAATTTAAAATTGTTTATTAATAACAGTGGTAGCAACTTACGAGAGAGCAACTTGCCCTGTATTCAGAGCAAGTTGCTCTCTCGTAGTTAAGTGATAAATATTATACAAATCAGCACACTTTTTAAATTGAATTTTTATTGTATGCTCACTATTTAAAGCAACATTTTAAAGTAGTTACGCATGGACAGAACATTTACTTCATATCTGTACAGTTTTCGATTTGAATCCCAATATGTATTTTGTTTTCTAAGTCACTTATATTTGTAGTATTAGCAATTCCACGTTTTTTATTTAAAAAATTTAAAGCTAAAAAAATTAATGTGCTAATTACACTTTTACCTGAATTTGGTCTGTCTTGTATTATACAGGCTGTGTCTCCCAACATACGATGAAATGCTTCGAGAAAAGGAATGTAGTGCAAACCGTGCCTCTAGATTTTCAGGATAAATCCGCTATATTTACAAAAATATGTTGGTAATAAGTAAACTACGAATAAAACATTTGTAAGTTTTCTGAGTGAGCATGATCCGCGCACTGAAGCATCGACTCGGTCATCGACTCATGCGACTTTTTTTGAAGTAAAAATATATTTAAGAGCCATTTGCATTATATTTTACAAAAAATCATCTTTGAAGGGAATAAAGAAAATAAAAACCGAATTCAGAATACAATTGCAGTCGGTGCTCATAATTTGTGCTGGTCATGCAGCTCGGCACCGACTCCAAATTATTATTGTATTCTGAAGTTGGATATAAAAAATATATAAGTTACAAATTTTGTAAAGGCCCTGGGACTACATTTTATGAAACATACAACAATTACTAAAGGATTGCTCTCGTCATCCTTAGTTTTCTGCTGTCCTTTGAAGAGTTCCGTTCTTCGTCTCCGAAAGTCTTAATCAGAGCTTTACCAAATTAAAACGGGACCAACGGGACTCCACCTATTTTGAAGTCGGTCAAAAAAGGATACATTTTTTGCCATTAACTACCTCGTTAGTTTAGTAGTGACATGTTTGATAGCCAACACAGGGGTCAAATGGCTGATGAGCATGGTCGTGGGTTCGAATCCTACGTAGTTTGGGTGTTTTCCATATTTGTGATGTTTTTGTCGTCACCATAGCACTGAAAGGAAATATCACCATAGCACAGAAATGTTGAATGTCAAGCTGTAATGTGAGTTACTGCCCAGTTACTGTATTATCGTGGCTTGGGACCAGGGACTAGTGATTATAATGCGTGGAAGTTATTTACTTATTATTTATTCATTGAAGTCTGAGGGAACATCTCACCTACATTTTAAATTATGTAAGTTTGTATAATATGTTAGTAACCGAGAATACTTTTTATCCTCACTACGCCGACAAAGTCACTATGTATGCGCATCCAGCTACACAATCCTCATTGTATAATGTTCATAGTGCAAAATGTACAGTGTACAACGTGATCTGAAGTTACAAATATTAATTTCCCGCGCTCAGCGTGCAGCAGAATTATTCTCATCAAAGGGGAACTTGCGCAGTTTTTTTTCGAAGAAAAAAGAAGTTCATAAATTAGTTAGTGAAACTCATCCTTGCACCGAAGTGACTAAATAAACTTTATGAATAGTTACACTTATTGAAAGTTTTCACCAAATTAAATTTAAAATTTCAAAAGTTGCTGTCGTTGGACAATTGGGTGTGAAATTAACTGAAGAGGTTTGTCAGGTACTTGAAAAGTGGCATACCTTGACCACTCCGAGATAAAGGCGTGAGTTTTTTTATGTAATAAAGAGGTAATATATTCACTGAAACAGAGTGAGATTGGATGGTGAGAGACTGAGTGACATGCGATCTCAGTCTGGAGTCTTGTTAACAATACGACCTCCACATATTACTCAACTGCTGCCCCGGCCGGATGGGCACCGGCCGCCGGGCGCGGACGAAACGCATTGTTGACAAAAAATGTTACATAAGATTCATTTTGTGTTATTTATGTTTTGTAACAAAGGCAATAAAACTTGTCTCCGCGACGAACTGCCTGGCAATATGTTGTTTTCCTCAAGAACCTCGCATTCGATTTCGAAACAAACATCGCGTTTTTACATCTCGTTGTTTACTATGGAGACCAATTTTTTCCTTGGTGTCGGTCGTTTGGGAGCAGTTTACAGACTGAATGACATTTCCCATGACGAAGCGGTGCAAGTGAGCGCTGTGGACGATAAAGTGAAGCGAATGCGGCGCACGATCGCGTGATATGCGATCACGTGCGAATAGCTTCCGCCGCGCGCCTCTAGCTGCCGTTTGTTGCTCTTCTGCCACTTCACCGGAAGCTTATCATTTGCCCGATTATTTAAGACACTAGCTGCAGCCACAACTTGGTTTGCATTGGGCTAGAATATGAAGTACCCTTACCCCTTAACCCAGGTCATGGTCCATCTGTGTTCTATATTTCATCCATTGTGACCATCCCTTGAACACACGCTATTAAATTCAGTATTATTTTACTTCTCCCGGCTCCCGTCCACTACCATTACAGCGCATATAATACAGCGATTTGTTATTCGGATTTGTTTGCGAAATATTGCCAATCGCAACGTAGGATGTCCACCAGTTAGTTCACTGGACCTGTGATCTAAGGCATCTGCATCTGCTGGTAGCGGCTGGATGAAGATGGCCGAGAACAGATGTGGCGTGCCGCGGGGATTTTGTTCTGTGCCCAACCTGAATATTCGTATTGGACTGATATATTAGATTAGAACGACCCAACTTAATTAAGATTTCACTTTCTCTAAATCATTCATCATCACATATAATTTATACGCACTATATGTTTATGCTGTACCACCACGAACAATCATACCTAGTTTAGTTTAGCGTAAAAGATGAAAAATGTTTCAATATTTTCTATTTATTATAGTACATTTGCTTTATACATTTTTTTTATTTCCATTTTTTAGTTCCGGACGGATGGGGATCAATTATTTACGTGTCGGGACATAGCGATCGGTCATCATCATCATCATCAACCATTCGACGCCCACTGCAGGACACAGGGCCTCCCTCGTAGTTTTCATAACCATGAGGGGTTCGATCGTAGCGATCGGTAGTTCTTTTTAATAGGTTTGTTATGTTGGCTTTTTACTTCTGACTTACTTTTTACTTTACTTAAAAAAATGTTTATATCGAATGACGCGGTACGTCTGAAGAATTTTGCCTGCTATACTCTTGACGGGAAATAAAAAAACTGCGTGTGCAAGATGTCACATCAATTTTATCGTATCATTGTTATTGTTATTAATTAAAAAGGCACAAAACCATAAAAAATGCGCAATAAATCCTGTATAAATTCCTCACTTTTGTTATCACACACATTTAATATTGAATTTGATAGATAGATGTTACGAATCTTTCTCATTAGGCAAAACATCGAATCGCGTTGATATAACTGGATTTTTCATCACACTTGCACTTGACTGTTAGAGAATGGCCCAAAAAAAGGAATAGGTAAGTGTGTAGATATTTCCGACGGCTAGTGCGTGCAATGTAATAAGATATTTATGGTGATTTTCTTTACTTAAGCGTGATGTTATGTAGCCTATATTTTACAAGGGAATCTGAGAAATAATCATGCTAAGTTTTATTCAGTTCCGTTCAGGGGGTTTTGTGTGATGGGTGCACAAACAAATAGAGCGAGACAGACATATGTAATCAGACAGTGACAACATTTACAGATTTATTATATATAAACAACATCATAAAACTTATAAGCTACTGGCATTGGCAATTGGCTAGTGATTGATTCATGTAATGAAAATTCTCGAGTCACGAAAGTGAATTTCCTGAAAACTCAACTAAGTAGGCAATGTCTCTATGTCATGTGATACACATATTTAAAGCGGGTGCAACGTTTGAAAATATGGTTTTAATTTTGTGCATGATGATGAAGAGGTGTTCTCAGAAATATTTGACGTTACTACTCACACATAGGTATTTCGTCCCATACTTATAAGGTTTCCAGTCATTCTAACTGCAGGTTAATTACTTACTAGATATCCCATATCAGTTTGTAGAGCCTGAATCAACGGGACAATATAATCTAACTGTCGGATTATCCTCGCTGCTTATGGACCAGTTAGCCGCCCAAGCGTTGTATGTGCCAACGTTTGTGATCATCACTAACACGCTATTGCATTCAGTTCTCACGGATTCATGAGAACTGAATGCAATAGTGAAACAAGTGATAACTTGTTCAAATATTGAAACTGCAAAGAAATTCGCCGCGGGAAAAAGCTCCTGAAACTTACAATAAAATTAATATTAAAGTTTTTACCTCCACGTAGCGGCCGCTGCACTGCCTAGGTGGCGACGACGCGAGGGGCGCGGGGCACGGGGCGCGGGACCGGATTATGCCTAACGAAGTTGTGCGCGGATTCATCGAGGTTTAATCACATTTTATACAGGTAAGTTTTAATAACGCGCGGCAGACTGGAGCTCCGCCGCGTAATTAGCGCTACTTTTAACCGTTACTTCGACCGCGCACCTAGTTTTGTTTCGTCTCGCGCTAATTAAGGGGAGTCATTCTGTGTTCGTTTCGAAAGTTTACCATTGTAGACGCTTCTCGCGCGCTGACCGGAGTGAGCTTCATTCCATATTAATTAGTTACTCTCATAGCGTTTTTTCTAAAGAGGAAGTATAAGCTGACACGGGAGGAATGTCACCCCGCGCCTCATGCCTCACGCTCCACGCCGAGTGATCGAGTTACCGCGCGCGAGTGACGTCATGAATACCAAGACGCGTGCTAATTGCGCTGCCTGGTACTAATTGATTGGAATTGCAGGATATATTTGTAGCGGATTTTGTCAATATAGGTGTAGCTACTTCCAACGATATGTCTGTATTTCACTGGACTGTTTTAAGTTCTCCAGTTGTTACAGTAACGGATTCTCACCATCGTCGATTCGGTTTGACTGTCGCATTGATCTAGCGGTAGCACGTTTGACTACTAAAACCGAGGCCGTTGTTTCGATTCCCGTTGGAGGCTGCTGTACTTAATTTGCACAAATGGCCTCAATCCCGGTGTATTTTTTTATTCGTCATAACTTTGCTTGGTTAACTCAGTGCAGGTTATCCGAGTTTGGGACTAGGATAAGTAATTTTATTGTATGGAAGTTTGTTATTCTCAACCCAAAAATGGCTTTGGCTCTTCATATGTTCACACAACGCAATGAAGAACATGTGAAAATCCAGTAACGACTAAACAAAATAAATCTCCTGTAAGAGAGCAGTACAAAAGGAAGGAAGTTCAGCGGCAGGTGACCGGCTTTTATTCCATTGCGAGTGTCTGCCGATGCGGCGGCGCAGTGTAATGAATGTGCCGCGGTAATAAGGACGAATGCCACCCCGGGGACCAGCAATGGACGTAGCGCTGCACTTAAAACAATAACAAACGATTGCTGACCCACTATAGATATAAGACGTGCATTGCAATTACTATAGTCCGCTTTTCACTTTAGTGCCATTTTCACTCATCATGTCTTACAAGGACGTTGATAAACGTCAAGTTTAGTTAGCCTCCATTTTTAGGGCTCCGTAGTCGACCTGATAGTTTCACCATATCCGTCCGTCCGTACGTCCGTCTGTCTGTCTGTCCGCAGCCTAGCTCAGAGACGATACATACATATCAATCACGCCGTCAAACGGTGGAAGAAAATGTTAATTTTTTTTTTAGTATATCTCCCCGACTCCTAAGTTAGGGTTGCAATATTGTTTCTCCGCTACACCATAGTGTGGGGTATCGTTGGATTGGTCGTATAAAAAATTTTAAGTGTAGGAAAATAATTTTTCGATTTAGGGTACCGTTTGCGGAATATTAAGCTTCATAGCGTAAATTTTTGTTAGAAAACTATCATGGCTAAGTAGGCTTTACGAATTAACGAGTAATAAGTGATGCAAGGAAAACTTCATACAAATTCCATTGAAAATTACTTCGATGAAGTTGTTATATAAAACTGGTAAACACCCCTCCTTGTATGGAACCCTACATTGCGCGGTGAAGGAGGTTTCGTGGAATTTTATCAGTAGTTTAATACGAAGATGAAAAATGTAAAGTCTTAGTAATGCAATATTGATTACATTTACCGAGTAAATAATAAAAATGCAATTGGATGATATTTTTCCGAGAAATTAATTCAACTCGGGCTCAAAGTATGGCCGTTTATTTAACTTTGTTACTAACTCACTCACTCTGTCTTACTTTAACCTGCTGTCTCCATTTTTTCCATGAATAAGCAATTAACATTTCTTGTAATTAACACACTTTTTTTAATTCATCAAATCCATCAACATACGGTGAAGGCGCATCTCGCGGAACCTATCGCTGTTTCCACTTTTATGCGCGGCGGGTGATCGCACCCTCATTCTCGTTCCGGTACCTGACCCTCAATAAAGTGGCGTATTTCAACATTAAAGATACTTCCGTTTAAATCGGTTTTTGGCTCGCTGAAACTTTGTCGGATACCATTTTGTATCTTCGCCGAGTGAAATGGCTAAGCAACTATCCCAATAGTTAGAGTCCAAAAGCAATTGACACCTTGTAATAGCGAGTTCAAGTTCTCCGTCGGAGCGCGCGGCCAATCTAAGTTGCCTGCTTTCGGGAAGTTGCCGATTGTGACGAGCTGCGTTTGACAAACTTCCGACACCGACCGCTCGCTGGTCAGATCCGCTATTCCCTGTAACATGCACTTTCTTGCTATAAGTCCGTTAATAGCTTTTTCAAAAAACCTATTTAGAGGCTAAAAATTTCACTCATGCTGAGACTTGAACGGGCGAACCATGCGGGTAGAAGTCCCGGCTTGGGTGGAATTTTTAGCCTCTAAATAGGTTTTTAAAATTGTCCTCAGCACGGGTTAGTGCAACAAAAAGAATATAATAGTTTTTCTTTCTTTCTAATAATCATAATTACCACAACGTCACGACTTAAGGCCCCTCAGTACAAGTGGTCTGTAAATAGTTCGTAATAATTACAATAGAATAGATATAGATCTTAGGAGAGCTGTAGTGTAATATGCATATTAACAATTTCGGTGTTAAAAGATTAACGGTGATCGAATTGGACACGCTGCTGTTGAAACGCCTCTTTTCAACAGCAGCAAGTCAGGTGACCGGGTTGTTGGCGGATTCAGTCGGTGATTTGGCTTAAAAAAGAACGGTGCAGCTCGGGTCTCGTTGGCACATTTAACAGCGATATATGACCGGGGGAAATGTGGAGCAGCGCCCGCCGCACCGCCGCACCGCCGCACCGCCGCACCGCCGCACCGCCGCACCGCCGCACCGCCGCACCGCCGCACCGCCGCACCGCCACACCGCCGCGCCGCCGCGCCGCCGCGGCCGACCCGGCTCCGCGTCCACACCCGCCGCGCGGCGCGGAACCAGACGATACCGATGTGACATGAAAGATACATTTGGTTTAATAAGTAGACCTGTACAAGAGCAATAACATAAAAGTGAAGGAATTATATTGAAGGAATTTGCGGTCAAAACAGGTTAATTAAAATACTGTGCGATAGTTTCCATAATATTAATGTAATAAACTCACTGCATGTCGTATGACATGTGAAGATGTTGCTTCTTTATCTGAATAGTCTCAAAGTCTTATGTTTGTCCAACACCAGGCTTTGTTTATGTACTGATTAGATAGATAGATAATAAACATAGCCGGTGGAGCGGTGGTGGCCTAGTGGGTAGAACATTGGCCTCGAAAACGAGAGACCCAGGTTCGATTCCCAGTGCGGGCATGTACCTATGACTGTTTTCTAAGTTACGTACATTTGTGAAGTTAAATAGCAGTACCAATCGCTAAGGGCTGAAGGAAAACATCGTGAGGAAACCTGAGTGTCTGGGCTATTCACTTACCTAAGCGCTTGAAATCGCCAATCCGCGGTGGGCACGCGTGGTGATTAAGCCCATACTCTATCCTTGTGAGAAGGCCTGTGACGTACGGTGGTACGTATATAGGCTGCTTATGCAATGCATGAGTTCTAGGTTTTAGAATAATTATGTAAACTCTTTAAATTAAGGAATTTGAAAAGACTAAGTTTGGAATGTTTTTGTCCATTTTTTCTCCAAAATGATCTAGATTTTGAAATAGACACCTAGTTTAACTTGTGGCGTTCATTAAGTCGCAACTTCTGTGCTACTTTGAATGAAATATTTTTGCATTTGAATTGGAATTTAACAAAACAAAAACTAAGATCAAATAGAAATCGAACATTTTTATTTGTTGCTTCACTCACTGGTGTAACATTAAATATTTGCGTAATATCGGATGAGTTTATGTCTCAAAGCTACAGCAAGCCGGTTCGATGTACGCCAAGAAACACCACAACGTTATGCTTTCTGACACCCTTTCTTTTTGCATTGTCTTATTTCGCCGCTGCTGCACTTCACATGAAGTTCTCTTGTTTCTGCGCCAGTGTGTGTGTGCAGGGCACGCCCACACGCGCAGCGCGGTGCTCGGTAGGCGCTGTGTGAGATGCCGACCCCGTTTTCAATCCGTGCCACATTTGGCAAGGCACTAGGGAGTTTTTAAACAAAATCCGATGCAAATGCGAACACAAACTGCCCACTAACTTACCCGATAGCTTTGTCGCTGTGCATGTAACTGCTACTTTCATGCACACTTTGTGAATACATTATCTATGAACCGTTACGTCTGATAAAAGTATCGATACCATTGTAAGTATCGACAATATTACACACTTACTGCGGCGCGAGCTTTCCCTCCTGACAGCTTGGAGCGCCCGCACGCGCTGCTATTTGCTTTTGTTACCTCTAAACGAAAGTGTCAAGATATTATTTTGTCAGCCAATAAAAAATATTTTTAGTTCCGTTGGCGGCGCCGTGAAGAAGCGAAATTTAATTCGGCGCGCGGCGCTCATTAAAGTGCCCGAAACAAAGGAAAAAAACTGTCAACTCGCGCGGAGTTTAATTGCCTTAATAAATCTGAGGGTGACCTGTGTGCGGGCCACGAGCTGGGCGGCGACTCCGTACTAGCAGAGGCGGGTTTTTATGATGATTAGTGATGAGCCTTACTCTGCTGTACAGGGGTCATAAGGTTGTATGACTATGATGGAAAGTCTGATTAGTAGCATTATGGTATTTATTGTACGAGTGGACGCCGCGTGCCGTGGCGGCTGACAGAGTACTGAATATATTTACGAATAAAATAATACAATTGTGTGCGAGTGCTAGATGTGCGGTTTGGCCCGTACAAACTGCGTACGAAAACTCGATCAAGGACTGGTGTCGTTAGGGTTCCTGATAAATAATACACTTTTATTATTTATTTCGGATAAAAATACATAAATAGGCTCTGATAATATGGACTTTGTAATTAAAAGGATGTTCTCCCGTACTAGCTAACTGCAAAGATAAGTTTTCCATAAGCCATTTTTTTTCTTTTTCTTCGCCTCCTCTCAGAGAGAGGGCTTAGTTACCACGCGTGACCGCTGCGAATTTGTAATTTTAAGCACTAAGGTATGTGAACATCTAATTCACTCAGGTTACCTCACGTTGTTTTCCTTTGCAGTTAGCGTGTTGCTACTATAACTTCAGAAATGCAAGTAACGTAGAAAACAAAGTTCAGGCAGGCATTCGAACCCACGTCCTCCTGTATTTGAGTCCGGCGTGATATCGCTGCGCTACCAACGCTTATATAACTAAAAAAAAAGTGCGAGTTGGACTCACCCAACGAGGGTTCCGTACAAATTTGTAGGTACACTAGAGATAAAGGGTCTTGACAGAAGGACGGACGGACGGGTAACAAAGTGATCCTACAAGGGTTCTGATTTTCCTTTTGAGACACGGAACCCTACAAAGTCATGGAATATTCTAATATTATGAATACAATTACTTGAACATTTTATGCTTTTAAGGGACCATAGTACTCGATATTAACTACAACGGGATAGCATTATCAAGTCTTGGTAGACTTTTGGACTAAAACTTTCGCATTATTAACTTAATTCCGGAATACATAGATACCTTGATAGATGGTAGGACAACAAAGTGATCCTGTAAGGGTTCCGTTGTTCACTTATGAGGTACGGAACTTTAAATAAAAACCGGCCAAGTACGAGTCACTCTCGCACACGAAGGGTTCCGAGCCATTATCTATACAACATTAGACACAAAGATCGAGAAAAAACGGCAAAATAATTACGTTTGTTGTATGGGAGCCCTCCTTAAATATTTATTTATTGTTTTTAGTATTTGTTGTTATAGGGGCAATAAATATACATCATATGTGAAAATTTCAACTGCCTAGCTTGATGAGATTTATGAGATACAGCCTGGTGACAGACAGACAGACTGACAGTGAAGTCTTAGTAAAAGGATCCCGTTTGGCACCCTTCGGGTACGGAACCCTAAAATGATATCTATCGGGGCAAACGCAGACTACAGCCTGGCATGCCATCACCTGGCATACTAGAGCAGCCGGTACGCTTCGACACGGCGCGCGGCGCCGGCGTACCCGGAGCGGCGGCGGACGCGGTCGCGCCCTGCACGGCTCCCGCCGACCGTCTCCCGCCGCGAGATGTAAATGAAACTCTTTGTAACGAATCTTAAGGGATTTATCCAAAAAATTCTCGGCCGGAACGAGCCGTTCCAAAAAAGACAAAAAAATGTAACTTCACGTGGCGTAACGTCACGCCCACGGGCCTGCAAATTAAAAAGTTTGAAATTGTTAAACCTGATGGGCGCTTTGCGATGCTTCAAACGCATGGACAGGTAGAAGCTTTGAGGCAAATTAATTATAATTACTACGGTAACAGATTACATAACACGCTGTGCCGTACTGCCTATTTACGTGACAAATGGCTTACATTACGCTCAGTGTTATATAAACAGTTGTAATATCACAGAACATGTAAATCTCTGAAGAATTAATTCCGGATTCAGGCGCTCTATGTTTATCGGGTTCGATTCATTTGTTTATCTCGCAATCGAGTGGCGGGTGTAACTTGTCCGCATATTCTGTCAGCATTAAAATTCGATGCAGATCGCGCATTTGCTATTCATTGCCGGCTCGGCGAACGCAACCCAATAAAACGTGTTTACGAGCCCCCATCACACGCCGCCGCACTCGCGTTACACCCATCGGCATATACCAGCACTACACCAAGCGCTGTATATAAACGGGAAACTGTTAGTTTAGTTATTTTAGTTTAGTTAACGAAAGTTTTGTAGTCTATTGTTCCCACATACAAAGTGTGTTGTATAGTCAGCTGAAGCTGAATTAGGTGAATGCGAGTGACCTCCCAAAGTTTGAGTAGAGCAGCATAAATAAGAGAGAGGCGTTCAAACGGCAGCCAGCCTGCACTACTATGAAGTGGCCGATATCGCGGTGATGTTTCTTTTCCCAGCGAGTTTACGACGCAGCATTTGCTTGCTTTGTTACGCCCCGGCCGCGCCTGCCCCAGCTGAGCGACCGTAGGTGCCCTGACATGCGAAGGGCAAGATAAAAAGTACCAGCAAGTAAAAGTATGCAGCGACTAATAAATGTTCATGAAGCGAAGGAGGTGTCAGTTTCGCGGCAAGTGGCCAACCCCTCCGGGATACAGGTGTGACTTAATTTGTTTACAGACTTTAGACTCTTATAATATTGGTGTACATTTGAAAAGCGGATACGGAAGAGTTATGGCTCCACACAAACTTGTTATTTTTCAGCAAAGTCCCATAGCGACGACGGGTTGCCGCTATTGTTTCGCCTGTACAGTCAGAAATCAGAAATAAAAAATCAAGAATTTATTTCAACGTAAATAATTTACTTTCTGTTTGTTGAATGTCAATGTACTATGTTAGCCAGTAGGTTTGGAAGTTGAAGAGAAAGAATTTCACTTGTATAGTCCACAGCAATGTGCCACCACAGTCGCAGTCACAGTCGCAGGCGAATAAAGTCGCGGGCATAGCAAGTATATAATATTTCATAAAGTTACAATTTCAGTTAAATAATCTTCTGAACTCTTTTACTGCCTCGTACATTTTTCTCATGGCAGTTGTAAAAACGCCACAGAGAGCTAAAATTAAATTATGCAATTTGCCCGCAGCTTGGCTTAATGCTTTATATTGTGGTGAATTTCTGTCGAATAAAGTGTAAGTTGACTTTGCAAATGAGAAGATAGAAGATGCGATCCAGAGTGACCAGAAATAATGGTTAAAGTCGACAAATAATTTTGCCCTTATAAAGTTCATACTGTCCTTACAGTTGTCATTCCGCTCTTGTTATTAGGAGCGTAACATAACACTCCGGCGCTGCGGTGGCAGCAGTCGACCGTGACGGAACACTATCGCGTGACTCACAATAGGCGCGTGATGGGAAATCCCTCACATTTATCAAGCAGCTTTCCTCATGTTCCAGTGTTATCCCAGTCTGCGGTCCACCCTACCATTAATCAGTCGATCGGTTGTGTTGCAGCGAGTAAGGATTCCCTTTGAAATGAAATGAAAATGAAAATTTATTTGAACAAAAAATCTTTACGTGTATAGTGATGCAACTTAAGGAACAATTTTTCCCAAAAAAATTTTGAGGGTAACGATTTCTACACTTTGTCAGTCAACCTTCCTTGTACAGCCTGACTTTTAACACGCAAAACATTTTATGTTTGCCCAGCAGTGGACAGTCATAGGCTGATGATGATGATGATTGTGATTTTCGACAGCTATACTCAGTCCCACGAGTCGAACTCCTAGGGAACAAAATACGCGCATCTTATTGGTCAATGCGCGCGGCTAGAGAAAAGAGAAATAATAAGCGAAGACGGTTCGCTTCATATGGTAGGTTAGTGGCTATTGAAGGTCACGCGCATTAACCAATGGGCGCACATGGACAATTTTCTTTGGGGGGCTCGTTTCGTGGAATGGAGTTTAGGCACGGGCCTCTTCCGTCACACCTCACGCCAACTCCTTCGGTCCCTTGCTGATCTAGTCCATTGCAACATTGCTCTGCCCTGAAGTGGGACTTATAGAACATATTCTTCATTGCAAATCATAAATAAGAAAATAAATTACATAGCATTGTATATAGGTTACATAAAACAAAACTTTTACAGAAACATTCAACAATTTTATTCACAATAGAAACAAAATATTTGCCTAATGCATGTCACAGTCGTTAGTTTCAGATTTAATAGATTGAGAAGAAACTGACAAAGAAACTCCACATTAAAAAAAAAGTTTTAACTTAATTAACAGAGTTTTTGAGTTAACAAAAAGCTTATTACTCAAAAATTGTGTTGACTAAAATATTATACTATTTAACAACGGACACTGTTTTCTAAGTAAATATAGTATAGTATAGGCTTTAGTAGCCTTTTCTCCAAAGAGTGTGCTTAACGCATTGTATAAATTGAGGAATCATAATAAACACTAGTTTGTTGGTATAGTTTATGATGTCCTTTATATAGTTGCGCGGAGAGAATGGAGAGCAAGCAATGCATCTAGAGTCCGGAGAGATGGTCCGCGCGTTGTGCGTCATGTCTTACACGCCTACGACATAAATTGCCATGATACATGGACACAAACATCCGTAGCATGCAAACCGGAAACAAAACGAGACAAACTTGAAAGGGGAGACAGTGGAATCAAAGCGCACAGAGTGCGTCAAGACAAGTTCTCGGCTGGCCCGTGCAGCGATATGTACCCATATGAGCCCTTTTGGACCCCCCTCATCTTCGAAGTCAGTCATGTCACAGAACTACATTTTTTCAATTCAATTAAAATATTTTGATTAATTTGAAAGCCAAAAATCCTAACTTAATAAATGTCAAAGTTATTAGTTTCACAATTAATAGATTACGTAGATAAGCATCAGAGAGATTAAAGCCACCATTGCTGCAATAACCACGCATCTAGCTAGCATAGTTCACAAGATCGAAGAAGACCCCTACGTCCAAAAATTACTAGGGTAATCAAGCCAGAGCTTTGGAATTTGGAACATAAACAGTGTTTAATGAGGAAGCAGGGGAAAAAAACAAAAATCATTAAAACAATTGTACAGGGTGTCCAAGTTATACAACGTCATAATTTTACACAGTGCTTTTTATTTGTTATTTTCAAGGTTAAACGATGTCCTACTCAGGAAAAGTAGGGTAAGTAATGTTTGTTCCTGAAAATGTGTTTTTCATAATATAACTTACATTCACAAATTGTAACGCCCATTCAATTAAATTTTGTATTCGCCCGGCGAGGCGGGAAGATGGCAGGTGGACCGGAATAGTAATGTAGTGGAGGACGAGCATCGGACGGCGGTCAGTGGGTAGGCCCACTGACAGAGACTGCCAAAGATGGCATGATCTTTCAACAGTGGCAGAGGTGGGTTGATGATGATGATTTTGTAGCAGCAGAGAAACTATTGTTTGTAAGTGTTGTACTGAGTAGTATCTCAATGTATTGAATTGTGAGAATGTTTAATTTTGTGTATCTGTCGTTGGAATTTTCCAAGTTGGAAGTTGGAAGTTGTGTTTTCTTCTTTTTCTTTTGATGATTTAATTCGCTCTACAATCGACCGGCACGCTGACCGAGACACCGGCAGCGGCAGCAATCGGCGCGGCCGTGCAAATACGCAGTGATTTTACTTGTACAAACAAACAGTGCATTCATCTATTGTAAGTACAAATGAAATCGTTTATGCAAACAGGTGCAAAACTTAATTTAGTTTAATAATTTTAATATTATCTTCTAATATATAAAAATCTCGTGTCACAGTGTTTGTTATCGAACCCCTCCGAAACGGCTTCACCGATTTTTATAAAATTATTTTGTATTTTTGGTAGGTCTCAGAATAGGTCGAAGGCTAATTAATATAGAAAAACATATTAATATAGCCGAGTCAGCTGGTTATAATCACAGCATTTGGTGTCAGTGACACATTTGGAGTCAGTGGTGTGTATTTAGATACCGCTGATTCAGGCATCACTTTGCAAAACCACAGCCTGTGTTATACATGCACACAAAGGCGAGCGCATTGAAAGCGCCTGCTCGTGTTGCTGGCGGTGTTGTGACGTCACACGCAACTAACTGCTCGCGACGAGTACCCTGTTTGTTGAATTTCCCAAAATATCGGCCAATTAACTTTTGGGGTTAATTTAACAAAGGCAAAGCAAGGATGCTGCATTTGAGTTTTTGTCCAGCGGTTTCGAAATTTATATAGAATGTGCAGAAGGGGGAACTAGCGTCTGATAGTTAACAGCATAATGGCGGTTTATGAACGAATTCTTGCCGCAGGAGAACCGCTTGGATAGCAAGGCTCTTAGAAAGAAAAAAATTGGCGGTTGCCACTATCCGCATGTCGAGACATTGAATTTGCTATCAAAATTACCTGTTTTCACCTTTACTTGACTTGGAAAAACTGAATTGAAATAGAATGCGGATATACGAGAGTTCGGTCGGTCATGATTGGTTTTCTAAAGCAATAGATTTTGCGTTTTAAGTTGTTCAGACGTCAGTTAAATCGAATCAAATCAAATAAGTTTTCAAACTTTATTTAAGCGTGAAACTAACTAAATAACACAGAAACTGTGACGTAATGAACGTTATAAGTTATTGTTTGTAAATCTAGGCCATTTTTGAGAAAAAATGGACATAATACTCAAAAAACTTAGTATTAAGTATCAGAAGACGGAAAAGTTAATGTTTTAATAGATAATTTTACAGATTTTAGGGCATTGATATACCTAGTCGGACCAACTTGTCGACATACGGTAAGGAGCCTACTCGTATCTCCTGAGAACCGAAGAACGACGTATCTCCTGTCCTGTACGTGTAGCGCATTCTGGGCAACACTCCGTAAGCTCCTCATGCTGATCGGCAAATCCTTTTACTTCGACGACGAACCTCGTTTGCCATCGATACGCTACGAAGAAAATACTGAAAATACTACCCACTGCTGCTTCAGGACCACGCTACACGACACAAGAAACGGTCGCTAAAATAGAGAAGCTGCGATTGGAATACCTCCCACACTCACTCCCCGAACTTTGCTTTAACACATAATCACTTTTTCCTGAATTCTTAAAAATGAAAAATTTCAATTCTGGTGTGGCCGTCCGCCTTCAAGGGCTTTATCGGTTCTCGCTCCCAACGTTTCTCAGCAAAGTAATTAATGAACCACCGGCAAAACTACGAAAGTACATAGACAGCAATGGTATCTCCATACTTTGATTAATTTCGATAAAATGTATAATTTTGTAATTATTTGATGCTCTTTTTCCGTACATAACAACAATGTCATATCTAAAATGTCTTAAGGACGTAATGCACCAGTTGGTAAATATTGTTTTCGCTATTTCTAAGTTTTCCCGATAGGAAAGGTTCGACCGTATCGAGGAGTAGAACCCCTCATTTTGTGATGTATAAGGGAACTTTGTAACACCCTGTAGATGAGATGTCAGGCACAGGCTTAGAGCCGCGGGCGGATATTGCGTCATATTGATTCCGCTCTTGCTCCGAGCTACCCGCCCCCGCCCACTGCAAGCTTCACTTTTTGTCACAACGTTCCGGAAACTGAAATATAATTTATATTGTTTATATACAATACAATCACAAATTACAAGTCTCGAAAAGTATTAAGACTTCAGCTGTGAAACACATACATAAAATTGTGCATGTATTTGACAACATGGATAAAAAAAAATAAAGTTATTGTCATCTATCCCAGTGGAAACTAACTAATAGAGAGCATATTGTGTGCAGCAAGTTAACTGTTTTCATTCAATTAATAAGCTCGCTTTGACTATGTAACTTAGGCATAAAGCTTTTTGTATCGAAATTTGATGGCCTTTCAGTGACGCTGCAATCTTTATTGCTCATGTATCAGGCATTTCGCGCCCCGACGTCGACGGACACATTTTGAATATTGCGACAACAATATGAACTCCTAAAGATACTGAACATTCTTTACACTTCATTTTTCGTACATTTACTGTTAGATAATAATGAACTATAAATAAAGTAGAGAGTTCGTCTGCTATTCTTTATTTGTTATTTGTTTTATTCTTAATTTTATTTGAATATTCTAATTTGTTATTTATTTATTTTTGTTCTGGCTTACTCTGTAATATATTTAGGTAAGCAAATAAATAAATAACGTATTATTATTAATGTTTAGATATTTTAAAGGGAATTATAAATAGTCATGTATGTACCAATTTCATAATTTTAGTGGCTGCGATAGCGATCGTCGTTTATCAACGATACTCTAAAAACCATATTTTGAGTAAGTCAAATTCATTTATTTATGTTCCGTGTGGCGCCGGATTAAGAATAGCGTCACTCAATTTCCTTCCGTGGATGTCGTAGAAGGCAACTAAGGAAATCAATTACCAGGAGACGGGCAGCAGCGCCTTCCTGAGATTCCAACCGCATACTGCGATCGCCAACCCGCCTGCCTAGCGTGGCGATTATGGCAAAACCCCTCATGGTTATCAAAACCACGAAGGAGGCCTATGCCCTGCAGTGGGCGTCAAGTGGCTGATGATGATGATGATTTATTTATTTATCACGCTTACACAAACAAGAATGTAAATAAATAAATAATAAGTAAAGAAATGTCAATTGTATAAGTGGCTTTTTAATTTTCTATTTTGTAAAAACAATGTAATACCAAACCCGCCAAAGACGAAAGCGTGTACACAGGTTCGCCTAGTGTGGGATCGCAGAAAGAAAACGTGCTCTACAGTTTTATAGTCATCGTCATCATCATCAGCCATTTGACGCCCCCCGTAGGACATAGGCCTTATAGGTATTATAACGGGTGATTTTTTAAGAGGTATAGGATTTGATTTAAAAAAAAAAACCACAAAAAATTTGAAAAATTTGATGAAATCTTTATTGGAATCGATAGAACGATCAATATAATTAAATGTTTGAAGATGATTTCATGCAAATGCTGGCCGCGGCTCCGGTTTTTGGGATGTGGCCGTAACAATGGCCGTAACGTTACTGTGAATGGCGAGCGCTACCGTGTGATGATTGGCGATTTTTTTTTGCCCAAAATGGAAGAATTGGACATGCCTGACATGTGGTTTCAACAAGACGGTGCCACATGCCACACGGCACGCGAAACAATGGCCCAATTGAGAGCCGCCTTCGGTGAACAGTTTATCTCACGTTTTGGGCCCGTCAATTGGCCGCCTAGATCGTGTGATCTAACGCCTTTGGACTATTTCTTGTAGGGCCATGTTAAGGCTCATGTCTACAGGGATAAACCAGCAACGATTGACGCACTGGAAGCCAATATTGAAGCATTTATTCGTGATATACCGGCTGATATGTTGGAGAGAGTGTGCCGAAATTGGGCCTTGCGAATGGGCCATCTAAACCGGAGCCGCGGCCAGCATTTGCATGAAATCATCTTCAAACATTAAATTATATTGATCGTTCTATCGATTCCAATAAAGATTTCATCAAATTTTTCAAATTTTTTGTGTTTTTTTTTTAAATCAAATCCTATACCTCTTAAAAAATCACCCGTTAGTATTAGTAGTAAAATTTTTGTACGATTCTTTTCTCTTTACAGAAGATTGATAGAATCCACAGAAAATATATATTAAAATAGTGCTTGTCAGCATGTAAACCAGTCGGTGCTATTCTACGTGGGGTGAGTAGAGAGGCCCAATAAACACATCATAGGGTGCACTTTTTCACCAATACCCTTGTCGCGCCGGCGGCTGGCGGCGGCTGGCGCGTGGCCAGGGATGCCGCTCTGCTACTGACTTTGAACATGCTCTACCACAGCACAGGAATAAAAAATACCCAAAATCTATTAGGACAATTTGTGTCAAAAAACTGTACTTTGGGGCACAACCGTGATTTTCGATTCAAGTATGCTGTTATGATAAAGCTTACTATTTTGGGCGTCAATCTACCGCACAAAATAAAATTTTTGCTGGAATGTAATAAAGATCCCAAGTAGATTTAAGCACTAAACCACATTGGCCCCGGGGCGCTTTCTATAACTGGCTCTTACATTTTTGATTCCCGATAAGGGTAAGCCAATCCTATCGAATTGGACCCAGAGGAGCTTACCCAGTATGTTACAATGCCGAGCAGACACATTTACTTAACAGTGACATAACTCAGATAAAATATTCTTTGGTAATGTTTCAGCTGAGTTAAAGAGAAATATAACCTTTTACAAAGTTTCTCAGTATTACGATAAAGTTCGCTATTACATTTTTTTACGTTTGAGAAACATCAGTTAGATATAAAAAAAATATTATTCATAGTAGCCACCTTCAACTTTCTTTGATCTTAGATCGGTCACAGTGCATAAGCGCCATCCGAATCTCTTGTCTCGGATACGGATCGGATAGATCACGGTGCGCAAACGCTCTATGACGACGAATAATAGACGAAAATTTGAAAAAAAAAAGTTTATTTTTTATTAGCGGCAGATCGGTTGCAGTATAATCACATCCGAATCTCTTGTTTCGGATACGGACCGCATAGAACGCGGTACGCAAATGCACTAAGGTCCATCATTAATAGTTATTGCGCAACGTATCGAGACAATTAGAAAACACAGTTCAGTAAGAGCAGTATAAAATTTAGGGGATGCTCTAGCGAATATAGTAGAAAAGAGATAAGTAAAAACAAGATGAGATATAATAACTCATTAAGTACGGTCAGCTTTATCAAAGAAACACTTCTCTATATGTTTGCACTGTATGGAGACCAGCGTGGTATATAAATGACATCTAGTAGCCGTCGACATGGACATCACCATAAAGTCAACTTCGGATTAGTCAAGTGAGCGGCCAGACAGAGACGCGGGTATTAAAATTGTAAGGGGCTCCAGGGAGTAAGACTAGCGTCACCGAGGAAAAAATATCATATCTTTTCTTACAGATCGAATTCGAAAAAAGTGTTCGTACCATCTCTCAATTATGTCGAAAGCGATTTTTGACATAATTGAGAGATTGTACGGACATGACCGTGAAAATAAGGCAAGAAAAAGATAGCATAAACACCAAAAACGGCCGATCCTAGGTTCATTGTCGTGGGTCCTAAAAATCACTGTTAACATGATTGAGAGATTGTACAGACACTTTTTGCAAACACAATCTGTAAAAGAAGATATGTTTTTTTTTTATTAGTCGCGCTAACTGGATCTCCAAACACAACTAACATTGTAAAAAAGTTGTGTCTATGCTAAAGCGATTGAGTTCTTAATTCATTTGTTGTGGCTCGTAAAGGCCTTTTACGATGCGCGCTCGATTGTGTTAGCGAAGGTACAGAGTTAATGCTGCAGAAGAACCTATTTAATGTTAATTTTATGTTTTATTCCCTTTCAAATAGTGCTGTGAAAGCTTAGGGTACTTGTAAGGTACGATCAGATTAATCTGTGACTGGTTAAGAAGTTAAATACCAGTAATGACCCTTCTGTTCTATTATTAACTTATGATAATGCACTTCTGTTCTATTCAGTTCACATTTCAGTGAGCTGCTACAATGTTACATCAAACTAGTAAATGTATTCTGTTGAATACTATCTCGCGGTTTCATGTACCTACGCCGCGAAGAGTAACGAGTTATGGAACAAAGGGAAACCTCAATAAATGGCGGGCACTTGTCTTTCATTTGCCCACGCGCCCGCCGCCGCCCGCCGCAGAGCCCATAAACTAAAATTTCCAACAGCCAAGTTTATACGTGAGAGACGTGATGGATGGGCCCGGCTTTATCTTTTTATGTGGATGTAAAGGAATGTACTTTTGTTGGAAATGGCTCGGTAAAATCCGCGCTGTACAAGGAATGAGTTATGTCTCGGGCCGGAAGTGGCGGCTTGTGGCGCCGCGGAGTGAGCCGCGGATGCTGCGGTCACTAACTCGGCACCCGGTGTGTCAAAGCGGCAAACTGTGCACTCGCAGTTATCGCGCGCTTTTTTACGGCGCGATCCTGAATATTTCAGCGGAATGAAGTGGTAAAAAATAATGTGAGTGCGGCGGGCGGCGGCGGGCGGCGGCGGGCGCGGAGCGGGCCCCTGTGCCTTGTTTCTGGACTGAGAATTTTCTTTTACGACGCCATTGGGAGTTCTGGCATCCGTTTTTGTATTATCTGAACTTTTAGCAATTTCCCGCTCGCGTTCACTATTTTATAAGAATTCCTTATCGCGTCGAGTGCGGGCGGCGCGTTTCTTTGTTTCCAATGAATGGAGATTGGGTTGCGATAATGGATGCGATCTTGTTTCACGCGCTCGCTGCTGGAACTTTAATTGACTGTCCGTATTTTTTTCCATTATTATGATTGGGTCTTCGGGAATGTGCCGGAACGGTTCTCGAAGATTCACGCTACGTACTGCAATGGGAATAACACAATTTGTTGAAAACTATCGAGAGAAGCTCTTGAGTTCAAACACAAACGAAGTTCCTGCGCAGCCGGCAGGTGCGTCCCCGTGGACTCGACAAAGCCGGGCCTGCCACCCGCCCCACCTTCCCCCCACTCGCCGGTCCCGAAGGGCTGTAACACTGCACAGCACAATACAGGATCGCGAACGAGCCAACGACCATGCGGGGCGAGGCGAAGCGAGGCGAAGACAAGGCAGCCGAGACGAGGTGAGGCAGTTAGATCCTGCTTGACAATGGATCGTTGAAATCGGAAATCGCTGTACTTTTACAGGTTGAACGAATTTACACAGATTATGTTTGGGTTTCTGGTAGAAAGAGCTTACCGTAATGTTGCATTGACACCGTAAGAACCGTAAGTAAGAACTCGTGTTAGCTTGATGTTATTTATTAGCTTTACTGGCATATAACTGGCAAACTAAATTGTTACAAGACTCACCAAAACTAAAATCTTATACCTATAAGGACTTGCCAGTTCCTTGCTTTCATAACCTTTCATGGAATTGGTAGTGTTTTGATAAACAGGGATATACATTGTGTCACACTTTCAACAGACCATCGGGATCTCAAACGAGCGTAATGCTAGTGTATACTTACACTGTGCGCCATAAGAACGCTAAAAGTTACGCGTTCATTGCGTGCTAATATTTTTGATATTCCAATAACTCAAAAATAATGAACGATTTCCCAGCAAAAATACGGAGTATTCCGTGTGGCGCCGGATTAAGAATAGCGTCACTCCATTCCCTTCCGTGGATGTCGTAGAAGGCGACTAAGGAAATCAATTACCAGGAGACGGGCAGCAGCGTCTTCCTGAGATTCCAACCGCATACTGCGATCGCCAACCCGCCTGCCAAGCGTGGCGATTATGGCAAAACCCCTCATGGTTATGAAAACCACGAAGGAGGCCTATGTCCTGCAGTGGGCATCAAATGGCTGATGATGATGATGCGTGGCTTTAGTCGGGCGTTAGTTTTTTAACACTCTGTACGGAAAGAACGAAACAGAGGTTGCCATGCTTGTATATCAGCCATCATATACCTTCTTCATAACCAGCTTTTGATCATGTTAATGAGAGTGCAGCTTGGTAATGCATACTCGTGCAAGCCGTTTGGAGATTTGAATTAAGATAAAATTAACCATCGTTGTTATGTGTGAGGTAATATGTAGGGTGGAATTTTTGAACCAAATAGGGATAGCAAATTTTGGTCAAAGGAAACAGTCCTTTAAAAACAAGCTACTCGTAAACTGCATTCGAATATTTTTGGAAAACCGCTTGCCACATCCGGGAATCGAACCAGATAAAATCGAAAAAAATTAAACTCTGTTTTCTATGGCACCACCATTCCCTTGAGTAAAATTTTCTATCTCCAATCATTAGAGTAATACTTTCCCCCTATTGGAGGATCCAAATACCAGTCTGTCTCTGCTAACTTTGAAAATTGTAATAAAATTTCTAGTCTGTGAATTATGAAATGTTAATTTGCACGCATGAAAGCTTATCCAATTCATGAGCCTGAGTCCTAAAATCTCAGCTTTATTAGAAACGTAAGGTGAGATAGTCTTGAGAATGAATAAACAGAATAGTTTTACCTGAATTGCGTTTGCTCCGTAGACGTAATCGGTGTTCCGTGAAAGGAAACACATAAATTCTCTACACTAGATCCTCCCCTCAGCCGCGGAAAGGAAGAGCTTTAGCGCGTCTTCGGTACAAATGTAGAAAACTATATGAAAAGCAAAGATAGTCCGTTCATCGATTTTATCATCATCGTAATTTTTAGATGTCTATCACGTTGGACAAGACACCAATGTTATAGAACCGCCAACCCGCCTGCCAAGCGTGGCAAAACCCTTCGTGGTCATGAAAACCAAGAAGGAGACCTATATCCTGCAGAGGCTGATGATGATGATAGATATAGAGTAAACTAGTTGATTTCTCTTCGTGAATAGTTTCAAATTAATTTTAGCAATTACACGGTAAGTAATGAAACATTCGTAAATTGAGTGAATCTTCTGCTCTTTCCATCTAGTGACGATAACGCGCTTAGTTTGGTCTTAGTGCTAATGAATATTTGAATACTTGACGAAGTCGCTCGTCTACACGCGGCATTGGGAAAACATCGGCACGTCGGGAGCAGGTAGTTAGTGTAGGTTGTGTGGGTGGGTACGCGTACAAGTTCCATTAGTAATTGTGATGTCGTTCCACCAAGTATGACTGATAAAATAACTAAGACCAAGTGTTTATTTCTTATTCTTGGATTCAAAAACTAAACGGAAGTAGATTTTTAGCTTTACCAAGTCTGGATCCTACTATTTCAAGCAGCTATTGGCAAGTTGGCAGATTGCAAGCAACTTTTCAGACGCCGTGTCCGTCTGTCTGTCTGTCTGTTTATCTGTCCGCGGCTTAGCTCAGAGTCAATTAGATGACTCTTTATTGCACACCAGTAATTTACAGAGATAACGTACTTAATATTTAGTTATCAATAGCAATTTCTTTCAGACAACCTAAGGATGGACAGGACTAAAAGAAGATGAGAGTGGGTAGGTAGGATACGACAGATGACATAAATTAAATTACTTAAATGTAAATAATATAATAATGTAGTGGTAATCTAATATATCGAACCATTGTTTTTTCACACTGATCACATTGTTTTTTATCGAACTCCTCCGAAACGGCTTCACCGATTTTCACGATTTTTGTCCGTCTGTCCGTCCGTCCGTCCGTCTGTCAAGACCCTTTTTCTCAGGAACGCGTGGAGGTATGAAGCTGAAATTTATATCAATTACTCAGGTCTACTGTCCCTTGAAGCTGTGAAAAAATCAAATTTCTAAGCCAACGCAATCAAAAGATACAGCCGTTTATGCAGCAAATTTTCGACACTTGCAAGGGAATCAAAACCTACAAGGTGCTTCCCGTGAACTCAGAATCTTGAAATTTGGTACGAAGCAACGTCTTATAGCATAGATAAAGGAAAAATTACGAAAACCATAAATTTTTAGTTACATCACATAATATATTTTTTTTAATAATTTTAAACTTAACTACCCATTTCCTCATAAACGCGTAGAGGTATTAAATTGAAATTCATACCAAATACTCAGGTCTATAATACCTTTAAGCTGTGAAAAAATCAAACTTCTAAGCCAACGCAATCAAAAGATACAGCCGTTTATGCCGCAAATTTTCGACACTTGCAAGGGAATCAAAACCTACAGGGTGCTTCCCGTGAACTCAGAATCTTGAAATTTGGTACGAAGCAACGTCTTATAGCATAGATAAAGGAAAAATTACGAAAACCTTAAATTTTTAGTTACATTACAAAATATATATATTTTAATAAATATAAACTTATTACTTTTTTCCTCATGAACGCGTAGAGCTATCAAGTTGAAATTCATATCAAATACTTAGATCTAATTGCTTTTATTTTAATGTATACCTACTTGGTAGGTCATAAAATATGTCGTAGGCTAATTTATATGGTAAGACCATCTTTGCCGAGTCAGCTAGTAGTAATATAGATACACACCTCTACTGCCTCATTGGTGACGCAGTATCACGTCGGTTTCACGCGGTAAATGAATGCTTAATATTAACACTAACATACTTAAATAATGTTCGATTAGCACTAGAAAACTGAAAATTTCCATACGTAATACATATTAATCACGGATGAATAAACAAAACGGTAGAATAAATCTATCTTTTTAGAGTCCCGTAGTCGACAAGGAACCCTTATAGTTCCATGTCCGTCCTTCTGTCTGTCTGTCCGCGTCCTAGCTTAGAAACGATTAGTAGTACAGAGCTGAAATTTTGCATAGACATACATATTAATCACACCGACAAAACGGTAATTTTTTTTACACACAAAACTTAGCAACTTTTATTATATTTGTAGACTTTTTATACACTATAGTGTGGCATATCGTTAAATTGGTCGTTTAAAAATAATTTGGGCGAAGAAAGACCATTTGTCGATTTAGGGTTTTTTTTGGGAAATATTAAGCTTTAAAGCTCAAATTTGTGTCCGAGTACCGCGTTCCCCCCTCTTCCGTGAAAAATTTGACGCCAGTAGCACATGAACTTAAAAGGAAAACTATCACAGCTAAGTAGGCTTTACAAGTTATCGAGTAATAGGCGACCAACTTTGAAAAAGAAAACTTCGTACAAAATATTGAAAATTACTTTTATGGCTTGTTGGTTCTGTAAAGCAGATAAAAACCCCCTCT
Source organism: Yponomeuta malinellus (assembly GCA_947308005.1). Lineage (NCBI taxonomy): Eukaryota > Metazoa > Arthropoda > Insecta > Lepidoptera > Yponomeutidae > Yponomeuta > Yponomeuta malinellus. The sequence goes on from OX371000.1 coordinate 167,483, forward strand.
TTCTACAAAACCCTGCACTGCGTGTGGCCCGACACGCACATGGCACTTTTTTTAGAGTAGAAGAAGAACAAGAAGAAGAAGAAAGACATTTATTATACCAACAAGACAGTCCCTGGTCTCTGCCTACCCCTCTGGGATACAGACGTGAGTTTATGTTATGTTCAAGACACATCACAGAAACAAAATAAGCAGATAACATTCCCTACTGCTAAATTAAGGATGATTTTTTCTTATCCACCTTATGGGAGAGCCACTTGTCAAGATCCTGACAGATCACTTTCGCTTCATTAACATTCATTAGTGGCTGCATGCACGCACGCCGATTTCGAGTTTTCGTTTTCGCAGGCATATGATTATAATGAACTTAAAAAAAGCTATCTCAACTATGTAGGCTTCACAAGTTAAGGAGACTACTTTATAAAACCAAAACTTCGCGTGGCGCGACACGCACTTGATCGGTTTTTGTTGCGATTCTGATCTCATCTGCCACTTTGTCTATCGCCTAGCTATAGTGTAAATTGAAATGATCTAAGCGAATGCACACGGCGCGGCGCGCGGCGGGATGAATTAAATATGGCGGCTAAACGGCGGAGCACGAAACTATCTCACGCGCCATTTCTGCCGGAGAGGTTTATTTCAACATTTCTAGTGCTGCAGCTACAGCCTACTAAATAGCAGCGAGCCGGTGCGCTGCAGAGAGTCGTGTAGGAAGCGGAAGTTAGTGAGTCGTGCAGATTTACTGACATATTCATCGTCATCATCATCATCAGCCATTGGACGCCTACTGCAGGACATGGGCTTTCCTCATGGTTTTCCGAGCTTCCTGGTCTTGTGCCGCCCGCATCCAGCAACTCCCCGCCACCGTAACCGGGTCGTCAGACCATCTGGTGGGGGAGCGATGTATTAAAACATGTTAATTCTTGCTACTACTTCTGTGTTGAACATCAGACACGATTGATGTCTATTATTATATTATTGATGTCTATTATTATGATATTAGCACTTTACTAAGCTTTTTTGCCCAATTTTTCGAATTCAGTAGCCAACAAGGAACCCTTGTAATTTTGCCATGTACGTTCGTCTCTCTGTCCGCGGTCTACGTCAGAGACGATTAGTACTAGATATACGCCGTGTGACGCCGGACTAAGAATAGCGTCACTCCATTTCTTCCCGTGGATGTCGTAGAAGCCGACTAAGGAAATAAATTACCAGGAGTCGGGCAGCAGCGTCTTTCTGAGATTCCAACCGCATACTGCGATCGCCAACCCGCCTGCCAAGCGTGGCGATTGTGGCAAAACCCCCCATGATTATGAAAACCATGAGGGAGGCCTATGTCCTGCAGTGGGCGTCAAATGGCTGATGATGATACATATTAATTACGCTGAGTAAAGGGTACAATAAAATAAAAAAATAAAGTGTGGTACCTCCCCTACTCCTAAATTATATTCTTGTCTATCCCAAAGTATGGGGAATCGTTGGCCGTTAAAAAGTATCGTAAATGTAGGAAAACCATTTTTTGATTCGCAAAATTTAAGCTTTAAAAACCATGAGGGAGGCCAATGTCCTGCAGTGGGCGTCAAATGACTGATGATGATGAAAAAAAGCTATAAAGCAGAGATAGTTTAGTTTGTCAGAGTAGAGCGTCCTCCCCCCTCTCTCCCTACTTAACTCATGTTTGTAAAAATATGAAAAAAATCAGGAGAGGGGCACATAATATAATGAAATTAAAAGAAAATCTCGTACAAATTCCATGGAAAATTACTTTGATAAAGTTCTTGGTTGTGTAGAGCCCCTAGAAACCTATTTTTGTTCCAAAACTTACACGCAGTCGAAAGTCGAAAGATACAGCTAGAGTACAGTCGCTTTTTGAAGTTTCTTTATAAAACTTGTGTGACGCTTCAACATGACGATAAAACAAACTTTCAACTGGGACGGAGAAAAAAACCTGTGAAGGGAACCTCATAATTCACAACGTAAGAAAACATAAATCATCGGCGTTTGTGAGCAAGTCATCTCGCATCCCCCGACCGCGCGCTGCAAGTGAGAAGCGGTTGCGGATTGACCACGTCTACTTATTTCCGCAGTTTAACTATTTTCAAGTTAATAGCGAGGTAGTGCCGCCCGCGGTCGCCTATGCTCTAGCCACACTCGAGCTACACCCAGTCACTCGTACTAGTTCGGGCGCGCGGCTCCGGCTCCGTTCTCTCACTCAGTGCGTTAAATCGTAATTTCTTTTCTCTCCGCGCTCCGGAGCGAGCCCGCCTCAGCCGGCTCGAGTGTGTTTCAATAGAACACCAATTGAGAGAGGCTTCATAGTCAGGAAACTTTTAATTAATTTTTCCCGTTTGTTTACGATAGGGATTGATGAAAGTGAATGTGTGCGAAAAACCAACAACAAAGTACGTAGGTCAACGTTAGCTATATATGAACCTCTGTATATTTGTAGACTGACCGGCACAGAGGGTTATGTTTACAGAACGGTATTTTATTTCTGCACTTGATCGTATCTGACTGTGCCGGCTAGGAAAACGGAATTTTGTCTTGAAGATTCTGTGTTAATTACCACACTAACTATGCACGTGCTTTTTTTTATTGCGATCTTTAAGACTCCAATTCTATAAAGAAGAATAAAGAATAAATAAATTTTATTTAATAGAACGTGTTACATTTGTGTACTGGCTCCCAAACTAAGATTCCCTGTGCTATGAGTAGCCAGGCTACTTCCGAGTCGTTAAATCTCAATTTTGACAATATGTGCTATATTGGCTACATCGTCGTGAATATGAAAAAAAAAAAACGCTATTTCGATCTCTTTTGTATTTGCTCTTGGCGATGTTCGAGGGGTGTATCACAGAAAACCGTTAAGCTGTACCAGCACCGTACAAGCAAGTAGGTATCGTTATGTTTATTCCCCGTACACTCATTACCATTAATTAGACGGATGTACGGATACAAAGACGCTTATGAAGAGGCAAAGTTTGTAAGTTTTTGTGTATATAAGGTTGGATAGAGGAGGTAATCTCCGAAACTACTCAGCTGATTACAAAAAATATTTCACCATATTTACACACGCATTGTTTTTTGTATGTAAAATAACCTATTCAAATAATTACTAATTTAAAACCGGCCATGTGTAGGGTTCCATAGAGTGAGGGGTTTTAATTAGAACTAACAACTTCATAGAAGTAATTTTCAATGGATTTGTACGAAGTTTTCTTTTTATAAGTTGGTCGCCTATTGCTCGTTAACTTGTAATGCCTACTTAGCCGTGATAGCCATTTTCCTTTTAAGTTCATTATGTGATTTTTCACGTTTCTACAATTAACTGAGTCGGGAAATGGGATGGGGGATTTTTCTTTAAGATTTAATTCTACCATCTCGTCGGCGTGATTATTAATATGTTGCCAAATTTCAGCCTTCTAGTACTGATCGTCTCTGAGCTACTCTGAGCTCCGGATAGACAGACAAATAGGATGATATGGCGAAACTATAATAGTTCGTTGTAGACTACGAAACCCTAAAAATGAACTTTAATTAGGGACATACTATGTAACCGAATTCCACGCGGGCCAAGACGCAGACATAGCGAGATAGCTATAAATAAGGAGCTTTTATATGCTTAGATGTTTAAGTAAGTCGTTTTTGTTGCTCAACCACGTATGCCCGAGTATTTTATTTTAAGACCCATGTCTTTTACACACTAAACGCTTGTTTATTTGTTAATTAATGATTTCCTCGCATTTTCTTAGAGTATTTCGAATGTTTTTGGACTTAATTTCATTAAATTCATGTTCATGCTCCAACAATTCAATACGTGTCTCCTCATAATTTTCTAGGAAATACATACTTCATATCTTGTTTAATTGACACAGAGAACCCAGTAGGCCGGGGCTGGCCCGAGTTCCGTAACGAGAGTAACTTTAAGGACATCACCGGTGCAGCACGCTACGAACAAACAGCAGCGGGCCGGCGGTCACCAGCGCTCGGACCAACAACTTTAGGCGATACTTATCAAACAACACTGAACTATAAAACAGGAAGTAAGAGAGAGTCAACTCGGTTGACAACGCGAACATTGTGTAAAGATTTATCATCAAAAATAATATGTTTCAGGGTTATATAATACATTGAACGCCATGTTTGCTGATAGTCAAAGTAAAAGGCAAGTGAAGAAAGCCTACGCTATCTTATCTGATTCCATAAAGGTCCGGCCTGGAGATAACCAACTGAAAAAAAAAGTTATTGCTACGACTTCAAGGTTAACTGGAAGATAATGTTTATAGCATTAAGTTCGCCTTTGTCATTTTATTTTTATAAATGCAATAATTCTTCTTCTGGATCGGTGCCTCAATTCTGAGGATCGTGACCATATCCAGTGGTTCTCCACTCATCACGGTCATGGGCGAGATGGGATGCTTGCTGGATGGAGCCACCTGCTGCCCTGTTTGGGGCATCGGACCAGCGCATTGGTGTTCTGCCTCTCGCCCGTGTGCCTTCGATCTGGCCCAAAATGATCAATTTTTCCAGAGTATGACGTGGTGACGACGTATAATGTGCCCAAAAACCTGAAGGCCCTCTGGCGACAGACTGTTGACAGTAGCTTCGTTATTTTGAGCGCGTTTAAGATGGAGCTATTCGATCTGAAGGCGGTCCACGGGATGCAATAAAGAACTTCAATAATAATAGCTTCTTTTACTTTAATTTTCGCTGAAAGTGAACATAAGTCTCATTACTTAGAACCTACAGCCCAGAAACTAACTTAAGAAACTAACCAAATAACCGAGCATAAAACTGGCCGTTTTCGAGGAAAACAGCGTTGATCACAAGAATTCAATAGCCACCGCCGACCCTGATAAGTCCCTTCACCTAGTTGATGACCGAATAACATCACAGTCAAGTGGCGCTTCCATGTTTGTCTTGCCATTGTGTGACCCAACTAGCAACAAGATATTAGCCGGGCACGGAGGCTTCTAGTTACGATAGATGGTAACTTTTCCAATATCGGCCCATGCCCCTCCGTTCCCCGTCCCCCCGCCCTGCCGACACGTGGCCCGGTAAGCTCCTCACGTCCGCTGAATAATATTTGTCGCTGCAACTTGTTATAACTCGCCCCTAACATAGCTACACAGCAGAAATACAATATGCTCATTTATATATCCTCGCAGTGGTTTAAAATATGCATAACTGAAACACGTACTAATATTACAAATTTCATGGGTATAATTATAGAAAATTATGGTGTACAGTCGTAGTTTAAAACATATTTCGATAATTAATTGCCACCAAGTACACAAGAGCTTCTTTCAAGGAACAGAACGCATTGTGCTTTTATTTTAATAAAATTAAAGAGTAATAGAAAGAAAATTTATTTGTGATCTCTAATCTTGCAATCCCTTGAATCGTACTCTCATTTTAGTTGGCTTATTTGCAAGATTTAATAATATATCTACTCATTAATACGTTTAATCATCATCATCATCAACCCATTATGTCCCCACTGAGGGGCACGGGTCTCTTCCCTGAGGAAGGTATAGGCCATACTCCACCACGGGGACCAAGTCCGGATTGGTGGAGGCTTGTAGACTAGTGGCTCGTCTACTGTCAGAAGTTGTCAAGCCGCCCTAAGGCCTCTGACTTGACTTAACGACGGCCATCTATCGACGGCAGCCGGCACCAATAGCTTAACGTGCCTTGCGAAGCACGGAACCGCTCGGAAAAATGCCACTAGCGTTAGGCATAGACGGCGACCCATCCAGGCACCGAACGCGCCCTGTGTTGCTTAACCTTCGTGATCGTTTAAGATCACCCAGGCAGCCGGGGCTACGAGCGATTACGTTTAACTTTTACTAATTATTGTGGAAAACTTTGCCTGCTTTTTTTAAAAGCATTTCTTCCGAATCTCTCTATTTTGTGAACTTGTTTAGGTGCATTCTGGACTTTATACAGAATGCAATAGGGTCGCAAATGCACCATTCAGCATGCCAAACTTGCATTCAGTCCCGAGTCCCGAGCCATTATGCGCGGAACTTTTCTAATAACTGCCAACAACTTTAATTTACTTTACACATTTCAAAGACGTGAAAAAGTGTAATTACACTCCACTGTTCAAAGAAAAGCAACCGCGGAAAAGCGCGCACTGCACTCAATGCATTCATAAACGTTTGGTACAACAATACTTACTTGGTTGGTGCCTACAGTTGGCGACGGGAGAGAGAAATGGGCTCTGCGTTTAATGCTGGAAAGACACTCAACATCGCACTTTTAGGCGAATACATTTTTTTCTTCGTAATCCAAAGTCACCTAATGATGAGAGAGTTTTTTTCTTAAGCATGATATTTGTTTTAATCTATAACTGTCTGTGTCCAATGTTACCAGTTTCAATTAAATCTTACTATTGTTTCGAAATTTCTTTATTTCTACTAAGTTATTGTTAAGTTAAAAAAATACTAAATGTATAAAGTTCACTCTACCAAATGTCAAAATAGTTGACAGCAACGTTATATTGGGGAATGATAAACTAGACCTTGTAGAAGAAACTGTACTTTTAGGTATCACATCACAATTGATGCAAAGCTTCAATGGAGTCCTCATGTGGAAAAAATAGCAAATAGGCTTATTTCTGTAGTAAATTCAGTTACAAGAATCCGGGAACATACTAACGTCGCAACTGATAGGCTTGTTTATTTTAGTTACGTCCATAGTATTATGTCCTATGGCATACTACTGTGGGGTCGGGCAGCAGACATTGAGACCATCTTTGTCTTGTAGAAGTGAGCGATCAGATTCATTTATAAGCTAGGCAGTAGGGATACGTTAAGAGATACCCATGAGAATAATATGTATACCGGGAAAAATATCAGTACTTTACCAATGTAGCCAACTTTTACCAAGTATACCACCCATTGAGTTCAGGTAGCCCAGAGAACGAGGGAGAGAGCGATGTTCTGTATCTCCATCAAGGATCGCATGCGGAACACCGAGATCAGGCGAACAAAAGTAACTGACACAGCAAGAAGGGTCGCTACTCTGAATTGGAGATGAGCAGGACATGTTTGACGCAGAGAGGATGAAAGATGGAGTCGCTAGCTAGCTGCATTGGCAACCGAGGACCGGACCTAGAAGTGTGGGCCGACTCCCAGCCAGGTGGCGCGACGACGTCGACAAGGTAGCAGGGAAGACCTAGAGAAGAACAGCGCAAAGCAGAAGCGACTGGGCCCTTGTCCAGCAGTGGATATCGACGGGCTGAGGATGATGACGATGATGATGACATAAAATGGCGGATATACTTCGACCAAATAGGGGATGTCCTGGGATTTCTATCTTGCCCTTTGCAAAAGTACCCGAAACCAGCGTGCGTGCATGGAACTACTGATGAATTTTGATGAAGCGAAAGTGATCTGTGAGGAGTGGCAGTCCCTGGTCTCTGCCTACCTCTTTGGGATACAGGCGCGTTATGTTTATATTCACTAAAACATAGATTAAATTCTGTCCAAAATCAGAATTGATGAACTCGTGACCATTAAACTGAAGTGAAACTTAGCAGTCCGCATTAGTCGTGTGGGCCTAGTCTAGACAGATGTGCGAAAATTGCCACTGGGATCCACGCGCCGGATATCGCAGACGTGGCCGACCAATCGGAGATGGCGGGACGATCTCTCAACCTTTCTTCCCAGATGAGGAAGATGGCCCAAGTCAGGGAGGCAGGAGTGAAGAATCGTCGGGAAGGCCTTTGCATTTGGCTAACTAAAAATATTGCTTTAACTCGTGCAAAAATTTGTTTTAAAAGGGAATGTTAAGTGGTCACTATAATAAAACTGATGCTTGAAGACTCTGTTGTATAAATTTATATACCTATACACACTTTTTTCTTTAACTATTTGGTGCCTTTACATAGCTTTAATGTACAATAAAAGAACTTAAAATAGACTCAAGACAAGAAAACAAGGAAGTTGTTGGTCTCTTTAAACTCAACCAAGCCCGGATTTATCTGTAAAAGAGTACCTTTGATTAAAATCACATACTGAGTTTGGTCAGCAGGGATAGCTGGGGAAGGAATCCTGCGCTTTGCTCTTGAAGAAGGTTCGACATTCGGCGCGGGGTGCGGGGCGCGGGGCACGAGGCGCGGTACGCGGGGCGCGGGGTGTGGGCCGCGGGGCGCGGGGTGCGGGGCGCGGGGTGTGGGGCGCGGGGCGCGAGGCGCGGGGCGCGGGCTGCGGGGAGGCAAGCCGCAAAGCGCATTACTCCACTAACTGAATGCACCTACATTTTCCTTCCTCAATGTTATACGTGTCATGTGTGCCTCCTACTATTAGGATTATCTTGGAAATGCTGAGCTCAGTGCCTTTAACGGAATTAATTAATTATGTGGGGTGCGGAGAATAAGATTATGGGTCTCAGCAATCTTGTAAATCAGGCGAGAACAAACATGAAATTCCAAAAAGGGTTTAGTAGGGTCGTTTACTAATGTAGATGAGTCATCGTCGAATATCTATATAAATAAAAATCAATTGCCCCTCGTTTGTCTCGCTAAAACTCGAGTACCGCTGGGCCGATTTGGCAATTTTTTTTTATATTTGTACAGGGAAGGTTTAAACGGTGTTTGTCACAATGTTGTCACAACATCACAATGTTGGTGATACGAAGTTCACGGGGTCGACTAGTTTTAAATAAAATAGATTTTAGAGAAAAAGCGCAGTCTCAAAAATTCAAAGTTTAATTAGTGCGCCGATGAGATATATTGTGAAACATGTGATTAAATCAGTTTAGGGATTAATTTGTAAATATTATTTCATTAGACAAAAAATCTCAACAAAAAGTTGTGATATCCTAATAAAACATAAATGTTAAAAATTGGGCCAACTTTTTGTCTGAAAATAATAATTGCTGTGTAGAAACTTTGCCAAGTTTGTATAAGCACGGAAAAATAGTGCGTGATTTATAAGTGTACGGATTTGACATCCGTTGAAAACTTCCAAAGTTTGGTCCAAAATGCCCTATGCCTGGATGTAGCATAGGTAATTTTGTAAGTCAAACAGTATTTTCCATGCTGATAAAAACACTGCTAGTTCCATGTAGGCAAGGAACTTGGCACAGTTTCCACACAAGATATATTTTATCATTATTCAGACGAGCAGTTGACCCGGTTTTATTCATTAATGTTATGATGGGAGTTTGTTAACAGCAGCAGTTAGAGTGCTGAGCACCATCGCTCTTGTGCACACTTCACGCGCCACTCACTATTTATGCTTTCATAATACAAAATTGTATAATGCGAGCAAAAACTACATTTATGAGCCCTGTGTATGTTTGTACAGACTCACGCCGCTTAACGCTTTACCTGGCATCTTTAACGTGCCTGCGACTAAAGTTTGAAAGAAAATTATATTCGTGAGCGATGTGTTTGCAAAAAGCGGTGCGCTTAGAAAAAGTTTAGCAAAGAAGAGTATAGGCATTTGCAATTACAGCACGATAAGGCTGGAGGAATTTTCGCAATAACTGGCATCCTTTGAGTCGGAGTTGAGTGAGAAAATATCGAGTTATCCTTCTTTATGCAGCGTCGGGGCGAGAGCGGGCGTGTTAAACGTGCAAAGCGTTCAACCTCCGGTACACTGTCGAGCATGGCCGACTCAACGCCGCGTCCGCTTTCCGTGTCAGCCATTACGTCGTCAGACGCAGAACACAGAATTGACACTACCTACCACGGTAAGTGACACTTGATAATACACGATAAGTATCGCTCCAGTTTTGCTCTGATAAGTACTTTGATGTAATGTCCCATTTTTGTATTTATATGGGTTTTCTACTTTTATTTTTCATTAGTAGCCAACAAATGCCTTGCCTAGCCTGGTAACCATACCACAGGGGGTATCCTACTTTGGGACCAGGACAAGTGATTGTGTTGTGTGGAAGTATTTTTTTACTTACTTAATAACTATTATAAATACAGCATAATTAAAAAAAAACACTTTTTACTGGCAGGTAAACAGTATTTCTTATGCGTACATAAAGTTTCATTATCAAGCGGACACTTCATTTCCCCCCGTACAGTGGCTGGTGTTCGATTGCAATTCCTTGGCCGAAGCTATTTGCCGACAAGTTTGCCGCTCGCAGAGTGCGCAGCGGTGTGCAGTTTGCGAAGAATTTCCCATTTAAAAGTTGCTCACTGTCACCGCGGCCGTATTTTCGCAGTTGAGCGGAGCATCGCCGTTGCACTTTATTTAACGCGAGTCGCGCGATCATCTCGATTGAGTGAAGCGGTCTCTCGGGGGCTGATCGGAGCGTATCGGATCTGCGTGCGCCTGCAGGCCGATTTACAGACATTCGATTACCATTTAATGTTCCCTCCGCTGAGAGTACCAGTTTATTTTCCCTTTCGCCATTTAGAAAATATGTGGATAGAGGTCATCGGGTCATGTTCTGTAAGGTACGATAGTGGGTTCAAGAGATCCGTTAGCGTCATGGTCACGTCCGCAGCCGCCGTCCTCGATACTGCAATGCTTTATTTATATCCGACACGGAAACTGCATCGGTTTGTGATGCACCTTCGCTCTATTTCCAAATTTATGTTGAACGAACCAAGAAAGCAGGATAAATCGGACGTAAGATACAGTATACTGTTTTCAAATTGTCATGCATTGTTTTTTTTAAAATTTTATCTCCCTATGCGTCGCTAACGAAATCAGTTAGTTCAGCTGTCACTTGGTTATCAGTTTGAATTGTGTAAAAGTTAATTACAGTTGACTAAAGAGTAGAGTTATACCCGACAACATGTTGGCAATAACACTAAAACCGCTGCGGGAAGAATCATGTTTAATGGCTTTTCAGCGAACTCCGCTTCCATAAACCTATTTGGATTAGGATTCAGAGCGTCGCTGGCTCAGAAGCGAAAAAGCAAATGAATTTAGCTCTCTCGCTGCTGTTTGGCGTGCAGCGGCGGCGCTCCCGGCGACACCGACCGAACGGACTCGGGGAGGAACAGAAGTGCCTCTTTCATTGTTTAAGCCTTCATACGTTCGTAAATGATGACTGGTTAGTTTTAGATTAATTGAAAGTGGTTTAGTACCTCTGAAACGTCCCCAATATCATAGATTTCCGTGTGGCGCCGGATTAAGAATAGCGTCACTCCATTGTCTTGCGTGGATGTCGTAGAAGACGACTAAGGAAATCAATTACCAGTAGACGGGCAGCAGCGTCTTCCTGACAATCCAACCGCATACTGCGATCGCCAACCCGCCTGCCAAGCGTGGCGATTATGGCAAAACCCCTCATGGTTAAAAAACCACGAAGGAGGCCTATGTCAAATGGCTGATGATGATGATGATGATCATAGATTTATTACGATATGATTTTCACATACATTTTTAGGTTTGCGACGTGCGATTGCAAAATACTCGTATATATATTTTATTTCTATATTTCAACTCAGCGGTGGTAGCGGAGCGGCAGCACACCGTCATTTGGGAGGCCGTAGACTTTGTTTTCTAATTTACGTACATTTGTGAAGTTATAGTAGCAGTACCACCTTCTAACGGTGAAGGAAAACATCGTAAGGAAACCTGAGTGTCTAAGGTGTTTGCATACCTCAACGCTTGAAATTGCCAATCCGTGGTGGGCACGCGTGTTAATTAAGCCCATACTTTCTCTATTTGAGAGAAGGCCTGTGCCCTATAGTGGGACGTAGGCCTATGTAGGCAACATAAAAATTTTTAACTACTATACATAGGATCAGAAACATAAAACAAGTACATTGCAACTCAGGAGTATCTTAAAATGCATAGCAAGTTAATAAAAGATTAGTGTCAAGTGTGAAACAAAAATTCACTTCTGAACTATATACATTAAACTCGTTCATTCATTCAGAAGTCTATATTACTTTGTACAATAGTAATGGTAACAATAGCAGTGACTGAATTGGTCAAACGGATTCAAACGGATTGCAACAAGGGCCACATAATAAACAGGTTCAATCGTACCATTTAAATAACAGTGATTATGGATCAAACCTTCGAGCGATCGTCACACCTCCTCCTCACTAATAATAATAATAATATTTATTTATTTCAGATAACATTGGTCCATTTGATTAGTCAGCAATATTATGTACACACACTAAGATTATTCAAAATGCCGTGAGTTCTGTTTCTGAGCGTTCGCAGCAGGGACTGTCCATCAGTTGCAAGCTGTCAGGTTTCTCTTGACGTTGCCATAACCGGTAAGAAATTGGTGGTCAATTTTCACCCTGAAGTTGGAACTAAGCTCCCACTTTCTCTGTTATTCCAGAAGTATAGTTTGTCCAAACATACCTTTAAGATTTGTTGATTCCCTGAAACGGAGTCGCAAAATATAAAATAACTCTAGATTGTTTTCACGATCGGGTAGGTATAACCTACCTACCTCTTGGACGCTACCTTTAACCCGGGGAGTTTTCAATCGCAGATTATTTAATGTTATTGTTGTCATGCGAGTCCTGACGTTTCGGTAGCTGGAGGTAAGGGTGTGAAAGGCTAGGTACACTGTCGAGTATAGTGTTGCGCCGCCGGTGACGATCGATACACGATTCGCGGGTGCAACTTCGGTGCTATGTTACATGATCTCTTTAGACTTTTCGTATCCTTTTTAGTTATAGGTAATAATAAGGAGACACTGTTATTATTACTGTTATTAGTTCCGGGTATCTCAAACCCACCTCATAGCTGGTGTAACAATTCCTCATCTCACTCACGCCGGGTTAAAGCGCCCACTTAACTGTCTTTCTAATGCTATGGCCCTGGGCACTTGGTAACCGTATTACCGGTGATGATGCGGTTGGGCCGCGCACGAACTGAATCATCAAGTCACTAACGGACTCTCTAAAAGACCCACGACGTTCCGGGTTTTAATCAAGGAACGCTCTTGATTTTAATTTAGTCGTAATGCAGTTTTAAAGCAAGGATACATTAAATTAATCCATTTAATTTTATTTTAAATTCACAAACATTAATTTCACTTTTCAGAATGTTTAAAAGTGTTCGAGAAGGCCGAAAGCGTCAACTTACTGCAGTAAAAAATGTTTTGGAATTTGGAGCGTTTCGATTGATTATAATAAAGTAATTTTAATCAGGCCTGTTTACTTTACCCACTTAGCTATCTAATCACCGGAGTGATTTACTCGAAGCGGTTGTAGTGTAGGTGAGACCACCCGGCGCTAGCGGCAGGCTCCGCGTATAAATTCTGAGATTAAATCTTCATTAAGCTTCTTCAGATAGCGTTCACCGTAAATCTGATCGCAGATACACGTGGACGTTCGGCGCGTGTCTGGCAGCCGTTGCCGCCGCGCTGAGGTGAGACATTATGGCGCACACAGAAAGTTTGTGCCTGTGCAAACAAAAATGCTATAGCACGTGTATATAATTTTTAAATTGCTCAATTTATCTATTTCTGCTTAGCAAATACCTCTTGTTTATTCCCCTACACTTTCCTATCCTCAGCCATCTCGTTCCAACCTGGCAAGAATGTCTTGAGGTCATGCTGGCATTTTCATCTCAATCTGCCGCATCGTGGGTAACCCGTTACGTCGCAGCCAAACAGTTTGTGAAACTGGTCCTGCTCTCTAAACCGATGTGTTAAATATGGCTAGCCAAGCAGACGCTGAAATCACTCGTTTATCGAACTAGAAACTTCGACATCAGCCATTGGATGCCCACTGCAGGACATAGGCCTCCCTCGTGGTTTTCCGGACCACGAAGGGCTTTGCCATAATCGCCACGCTTGGCAGGCGGGTTGGCGATCACAGTACGCGGTTGGAATCTCAGGAAGACGCTGCTTCTCGTCTCCTAGTAATTTATTTCCTTAGTCACCTTCTACGACATCCACGGAAGGAAATTGAGTGACGCTATTCTTAATCCGGCGCCACACGGAACTAGAAACTTGCCTTCTTACAATGATGCAATATATGGGTAGTATTGCACAGCCTGCAACACCACCTAGGATGCTCCTTTCACTACATGTGCTCCAGAAACTCTCGGAAATATTCCTCCATTAGAGAATTTGAAAATAAAACTGCGTTAGTGTCAACTAAAAATAAAAGCTTTACTGCGAGCGTAAGTAAAACGGGGAGCACTATGCTGTGTATGTACTCGTAGCAGCGCTACGAGCGTGCTACGGAATGGCGTAGCAAGTGCTACGAGCTAAAGTTGAGTAGCGAATTTGCGATTCATCTAACGTGAGCTCAGTTTGAATTAATAGTGCTATTCACCCGACTGCGAAAGCAAAAGAGAGTTATGTTTTTGTACATATAATTTATTTTATTTTTTAGAAAGAGAAAATTGCTCAGATTATTGTCACTAAACTAAATACACCTAGGGACTTAATGCATTAAGCTTCTAATACACTTAGGCTTGGCTACTACATTGCCGTATAATGTATATTGCAACTGAATAAGAGCTCTCTGGAGTGATTTACACGCATCGCGATACGTGTAAGCTCCACCGCATGCTCGCCCACTCGCTACTCTTAACTACGGAGATCCGGGGGACGAGTCTGCTAAATGTTTAGTTGTTTCATAGAGTAATATTACTGCAGCAATGGTTGTTTCATTGATACTACCAGTATTAATAGTCAAGTCACCGATTGCATTCGAATGGTTTCAATCTAGCAAATTGATTCTGCTCCTCGCGCGATGTGCCTGTTAAATTATCCCAGGTTATGTAATCTGAATGGCATTAAAATGCAATTGTCTAGAATACCACAAAATAATTTCAAACCGCAACCACTCCAGTTATAACATCACTATTGGACAACCATGTTTAGTAGACTTTAGGCTCTGATACAATGTTCCTCGCCACAATACCGATAGGATCGGAGGACTGACGTCAGGCGGTCCCAAATATAGTTGGCTTGCCTTGCTCTGCTCACTGGCATGCCAAATGCACGGTTCCGAGTGTGACTTCTAGCTAGTAAGGTGAGCTTGCTTTAAACTAACGCTAACTCTGGTAAGCCTGCTTGCCTCAACGTCACTGTGTTGAATTCGCATGATTCAATCAACAATATGTTTGTAAGACGTGCGTTTATTTATATTCAACAATCTATATGCTGTGTATTGCAAATAACTATCTATAAGAGAGGGTAGTGACCTCATTGCCAGCGTGAAGGACAGTGATTTACTCGAGTAACTCGATATCTGATGAATTCTGATTGAGCTGAGATGGTACACAATCAAGAGCGTAAACAACTAAAAGCTCGATGGAGCAAACGATCAATAAATTATCTCTCACAAAACGAAAGTAAGAAACCGAGATTGTATCAAAAACATCGCGAGATTGATCTTCGCGCGATTGACTTTCTAGTGGCTGGAGCAATTCGGGCGAGGGAGGGAGGGAGGGCAGTGTTACCAGCCGGGTCTTGTCAAAAGTTACCTAAAAGAGACGAAAAAATAACCTTTTGGTGTAAAAAGTCACCTTACCAATAAAACGGTGTTAAAACGTTATCAGTACGTAGAATGTTTTGTGCTTACCTTGTTTTCAAGCTCTTCTTTTTAAACAATACTTTCACAGATCTTAAAGAACCTAATTGAAAAGTTTCACGCATAAAATAAATCAGATACAAACTATAAACGGACGAACTGAACGAGGGAACGAAAGATCAACTGAGTAAGCAAGGTGCTTTGGTCTTTGTTTGGTAGGTATGCATAAATGCGAGAGAGAAAGACGTATTTTGAAGAGTTTTTTTAACTCGATAAGTGAACGAAACGACAATGATGCTAAAAGTTGCTAAAATTGCAAAATAAAAGATTTTGGCCTTCCGTTTTACATTTTTTTCAAGTAAAAAATTCCTACACATGCCAAAAAATCACCTAAAGTAACGTTTTGAGTTGTGTAACCTAGAAGCAACCTTACTCGGTTAAAATAACCTAAAAAGTTACAAAAGAAACTTCCTGGCAACACTGGTGAAGAGGGATGGAGTAAGACAACCGGTCGCAAATTTAATTGAAAACTTATTGTTTTCCTTCGCAATTAGATTCGGATTCCGGTTGAAAGGAAATTATCTCTTTATCAATTTAAGGTTGGCAAGTTTCATGTTGAAATGAATTCATTTCGGGAAAGTTTTTCGATTGTATGTGTGACGTCAACGCCTTGAGAACGAATATTTGATTGTTGATGTGGTAATTCTTGTCTTTATTTCTTGAATAAAGAGAAACTGAGATAAAATATAACAAAAAAAAACCGATTGGTAAGCAGTAACTACGCGCAAGCAACCTAAATACCTCACAATGAGTTACAATGTTGAAATTGGATGGAGGTTAATGTTTAGCAGACGGGTTTTCATACCAGTTTTTATTCTTGTGATTTTTTTTATAGAAAAGCACTACCATGTTGATATCGTAGTAGCCACTCATCACTGAGGAGCAAAAACAAACACTTAACGTCCTCTAGTGACTACTTAGGGAATTACATGCAGGATTTCTTGAAATTTACTCAAACTAAAAAATTAAAAAGTCTTCACAGATCAGTCAGAGTTAGGGCTTGCTATACACATTAGAAGTAACGAAATCACAGCAAGCCCTGACTCTGACTGACTGAAAAACGACTAATTTTTCGTAAATCAACGTACCAGCGTGTCGATACGAAAAACAAAAACGTTGTATTAAAGAAACTGTATTATGCATTTCTACAAAAAAGGGCGACTTCGAACCTCGACTGCAAGTATGACCCTGTACTGTTCCCATAATAAGATTGGACTGAACACGTAATTCGTTCGAGGAGCACACCACGTCTGTGGCGGAGGTGTACACGTGAGGTCGTCGCTCGAAAATTTATCGCACCAGCGACGTGCCGTCACTGCACCCGCCTTAGCCGCTCCAGGACTTTTTACACACAAAGAGAAATGCAAAGAACCATTTCTCAACATTCAAGAGCCCATTTAAGACGCAAATTAACTGCGTCGCTAACTAAGTGTCTCCCGTAATACTTTAAGGCGTTATTGTTAGTTGCAGGCGACGTGTTGCGCGATCCGTCGGCCGAGCGATCCACGGAGACGAGAGTGTGTTCTGCTGGAGCAGTGCCAAATGTTGCCGAATGGAATCTCGAGTGGAAAAGTGCTTAAGTGGGGAAGATACCGCGAGTGGAGAGTGCAGCGCCGAGACATGTGCCCGCCAACGGAGTTATTACCGCACCGATTGTGTTTTAACACGAAATTGATAGCCGAAGTATCGCGATGTTCCGAAGTCGTGCCAAGTGAGTACTTGCAAGTCTAAAAATGTGCTACTTTACGAATGAACCTAGCATAAAATAAATTTGAGCTTCAGTTTGAAATAACCACGCTTTTTTGTTTGGATATTATTTCAAAACTTGTACTCGATGTAATGTTTTTCCATCTTGATTGCCCGACTATGGCGGAATCCAAAAGGATTGGAATGGTTTGGCTCGCATGCATTTATGTATGTTTAAAAAAGTAACAAGGTTTTTATTCGAACTACCGCGGAAACTGCTAATTAATTAATATCACAAGTTAAACTCAGGTTAACACTTCGAGAGCTAGATTGTTTTTGAGAAAACATGGACGAAAAACTCTAAACAACTTCTTGGTTCTTGGTTCAGTGCATGGATGGGTCGCCGTCTATGCCTAATGCTAGTGGCATTTTTCCGAGCGGTTCCGTGCTTCGCAAGGCACGTTAAGCTGTTGGTGCTGGCTGCCCTCGATAGATGGCAGTCGTTAAGCCAAGTCAGAGGCCTTAGGGCGGCTTGACAACTTCTGACAGTAGACGAGCCACTAGTCTACAATCCTCCACCAATACGGACTTGGCCCCCGTGGTGGAGTATGGCCTATACCTTCCTCAGGGAAGAGACCCGTGTCCCTCGGTGGGGACATAATGGGTTGATGGTGATTGCTACTATAACTTTGCAAATGTACATAACTTAGATAACAAAGTCTTAGGTACATGCCCGTACCATGGGAATCGAACCTGGGTCTCTCGCTTCCGGGTTCAATGTTCTACCCACTAGGCTACCACCGCTCAGGTGGTACGCACCGCTACCACCGCCACCACTTGGTCGTTAATTAAAAAAAAAATGTTATTCTAAGACCTGTACGTGTCCAGACATGTATACGTTTGTATGTCTTATGAATAAATTATTTATCTATCTGTCTACCTAGAACTCATGCATTGAACTGGCTTTAATTTCAGACAGCTTTGTCATCTATATGATCATCTGGTTGCCAGATGTCTCGATTTAATCGACAATTCTCGTATATGTTACACGTAAAAATGCAAAAAATTCCGGTTACGCTAGCAACAAGGCCTATGCCATTAAATGGATGATGTGCGTAATTGGATTCAGTCCGTCGAATAATTTACCTGATGTCGGCATACACGAAGCTGCTGTAAGTTTTCGTTTTGTTGGCGTGATTAATACGAGAAGCGGTGGTGCCCTAGTGGGTAGAACATCGGACTTGGAAGCGAGAGACCCAGGTTCGATCCCCAGTGCGGGCATGTACTTGGTTTTCTAAGTTATCTACATTTGTGAAGCTATAGTAGCAATACCACTCGCTAACTGTGAAGGAACACTTCATGAGGAAACCTGAGTTTCTGAGTTATTTACATACCTCAGCGCTTGAAATCGCCAACCCGCGGTGGGCACGCGTGGTGATTAAGCCCATACTCTCTCCCTGAGAGAAGGCCTGTGCCCTACAGTGGGACGTATATAGGCTGCTTATGATGCAGATCGTTGCCAAATTTCAGCTTTCTAGTACTTAATATTATCATATATGTGGTAAGCCGCGGATAGACAGAGAGGCAGACAGACGGATGGACATGGCGAAACTATAAGAGTTCCTCGTTTACTGCGGAACCCTATAAAGGGGCACAACAAACGCAAAACTTAGAAAAAGAAATAGATAAAACTATACAAAGACAATATTATTTAAGCCAGCTGGTTCCAAGACACCCGACCCAAAGGATCCTGTGAGCGCGCCAATCTTTTGCATCAGGTATGCCCGGAAAGAGCAAGCCTTTAAATTACAAAGAAACCACGGAACCCGTTCAACTTGTAGATATAATTTTTATGATTTTCGATTTTTCCCATGGTCTTCATGTATCTAAGTCCAATTAAGTTGTTGGTGACGAGAATTATGATAAGTATATTTCCTGATGTCAGTACTTTTAAAAAAATGTGAATGTAGGAATAAGAATTATAATTACTCCTACCTCATTACCGATTTGGTAATTGCCCTTAATTCGCTGTCTTAAATTATGACCCACAGGGTCTGGTCACCCGGTTTATTTTTCTTGGGCTTCACTCGTCTAGCTAATAAGTTTTGGTTTTTTTTGCTGACAGTACATTTATTTAAAAATCTGTAAATGAAAATTTAAATATCTTAAATACTAAAGATAAATCTTCTTACAAACTTTTTGTCTATCCCCTTATACGATCTTCAAAATTACTACCCCATATAACCCTGTCACCCTGTATATTTTTAATGATTTTAGATTTTTCCCTTTGCTTACTCATTAAATACTATTTATCTTCCAACTTTCAAAGTTCTGGCTTACTTAGAAGGACCCTAGACTTTTGATGATCCATCAGTGAGTGAGTGAGTGAGTGAGTGAGTCAGTGAATGCCAAAAATAACAATTTTTGGATCCCCGGATCTTCTATTCTAACTGTATGCATAAACTTTGGGGCAATGTTTCTTTTCGGTAACCTTGATCCCTGTTTAAATTTTCAGCTCTGTGACATAACTGGCTTCGAAGATAGAGGGGGGTCAAAAAGAGCTCGCATGGGTTCGGGTAAATACATGCACGGTGCGGGCTGGCCGAAAACTTGGCCTGGCGTACTCTGTGCGCTTTGACAAGGCGTTTCGAGTGATTTTTACTATTTGCATATCTAGTTTCGAGTGATTTTTACTATTAGCAAGTTATCTTAATTAGTAATATGACAATAAATTATTAAAAATATTATCGATATAAATAATTATTTTATGCAAAAATAAAATAATACTGCAATAATTATTAAAGTTAAAAGCTTGGAGGAGTGTAGTAGACACTGCAGCTGAAGAAGACAAAGAATCGTAACATTCTACTACTTATTATATGGAAAATAGAAAATAAATAGAAGAAAACATAAGTGCCTCTGCCTACTTTAATTTCGTACGATGTATACTTTGTACAATTGCTAAAATATTTCACGGCAATCGCTCCATCCGTCTGGATCCGTCGAGCGCTTATGCTAATCTAAGGAACAGTTACAACCCGCCGAATAACTCAACCAGAACGTCGTATCAGCTAAGTTGAAATTCTTCTTACGTACATGATAAAAATATTTTTTATTATACATCAGAAACATGCCACAAAATACTATACTTTTGATAAGTCCTACTTCACTGGAACATAATAAAACAAACTCACTACCCCAGAGGGGTAGGCAGAGACCACTTGCCATGATCCTGACAGATCACTTTCACTTCATCAACATTAATTAGTCTTTGCATGCACGCATGCCGGTCTCGGATACTTTTTATCTTACCCTTTGCTAATACATCCCCTATTTGGTCGAAGTATGTTCGCCTGTGACGTCCCTTACCCTTCCATCCACATTCGCTGGATATATTGGTTTCTACCTTCGGTAGATCTTTCTTCCTTCATCCTCTCCACATGTCTAAACACGCGCAATATTAATTTCTAAATTCTAGTCACTACATCTTCTTTCAATCCACAACGTTCTCTTATCAAACTATTGCGTATCCTCTCATTCAAAGTAACCAAGGACCTGATTTCTACTGCATTAATCCTACTTTCTTGATTCTTTTTCCATATCCAAGTCTCGCTACCATACATCAGTATTGGGACCAGCACTCCAATACGGAAAGTTAGTCTTGCACTTTTGAAGATGTTTTGGCTACTCACGAAGGAGTGCAATTTGTACAATTTGCCGCTTTTACTTCTCTGTACTTTACAATAATTACAAAGTTCTATCGATCAAATTCCAACTTTGATCTAATAACCAGTAATTTGAGCACAGTTTGGCAGATTGTTTTGTCATATTCTCAAATCGAAAAGAGCCGGATGCCGGTCGGACCGAAAGAAAAAGAAAATCACTTTAGTAAAACGTAAATCTATCTCATACGAGTATAACCTCTAGGCGGTTAAAATGCCTATTCCCCGGATTGGGAAACATATTATCACTGGACTGAAAACACAACCATATCATAATGGTCGTAAGGTCAAATGATAAAAACTAGTACTTCTGTTTCACTTGACTTTCGGTGCTCGGGAGAAGCCAACAAAAAATAACAAAGCCGGGACTCGAGAGAGAGATATCGTGAAATATTCAGATGCCTAGATCGCTTTCTTTGTCTGAATACATCAATCTGACTCTGCTTGTCCTATTAATTACCACGGAAAATACAACAGGATTTTAAAATGCGTACACTGTATTTATGTGTAAATATGCTGTATGGCACAGAATTTATCTCTAATCTTCACGAGTGCCCATCGCGGATAGGCAATTTTAAGCGCTGAGATATGTGAACACCTCAGGCGCTCAGGTTTCCTCACGATGTTTTCCGTCGCATAGAGCTAGCGGTATTGCTACTACAAATTTACAAATGAATGTGTAAATAATTTAGATGAAAATGCGTAGGTTCAAATTCCAGGAACGCTGTTGTAAGTTTCGAGGCGTAAATCATAACTTCATATTCATCAGCCATTTGACGCCTACTGCAGGACATAGGCCTCCTTCGTGGTTTTCCGTCACCTTAACCAGGTCGTCAAACCATCTGGTGGGGGCCTTCCCACACTGCGTTGTCCGGTCCGCGGTCGCCAGGTCAGAACTTTTGCGCCCCAACAGCCATCAGTTCTTCGAGTTATGTGCCCGGCCCACTGCCACTTCAACTAAGCAGTTCTTCAAGCTATATCAGTAATTCGAGTTTTTCTGCGGATCTCCTCATTTCTGATTCGATGACGCAGTGCAACTCCTAACATACTCTCCATTTCTCGTTGGGCGACCTTGAGCCTTCTTATGAGGCCCATAGTTAGCGACCAGGAGCTCTATTTTTGAATCACTCGTATGAAATTGTATCGTCGAATGCGACTTAAGTCACACTCGTCTTCTAAGTCGCATGATGTCGTTTTTCCGTATTTTTGAATCGTTCGCCTGAAGTGTTGCCAGTACAATTTGAAGTATTGTATTTTATCCATTCCACGCAGAAATTAAAAAAACCGGAAACTACCGTAACAGAAACGGAACGTAAAACACTGTTTTATTGGCTGTTTAAATAAAAAATCTTTGTCTTTTGATACAAACAAAACACTACTACTGTCATTTTGGTTTGTGTTCTAACGAAATGTCGAAATCGTTTTTTGACAATTAATCTACCGATCGCCATGCGAGACGAGTGGTAAGGACCATTCGTTGCAGTTCGAGTGATTAAAAAATACGGAATTTCAGATGTCGAACGAAAATCAGTAGAAATCGAGCGCTCGACGCGATACGAGTGATTCAAAAATAGAGCTCCAGGTCTCACATCCATATTATAAGTCATCACTGGCAACACACATTGGTTATACACCTTTGTTTTGAGGCAACCACTTTCATAATGGGTAAAACTTTGAAATCTTCTTATCTTATCTAAATACGTGAATAAATATTTCTTGACAATTCCCAATCCACCATTCCTGAAACATGTCAGTTCGATTATGTCATTTTATTATTATACTTTATTGCACACACGAAATTTAACAGGACATTACATAAGAAATTACATGTACAAAGGCGAGCTTATCTCTGTAAGAGATTTCTTCCATCAAACCTTAGGGTATAGGAGAAGCTGAAGAAAAACGGGTCTATATATATGCACCAAATAAACTACATAAACTGCAAAAGGCCTAAATAATAATAAAGGTAATTTCCTACTTTTGTTCGACAACCTTTCAAGTGAATTTATTAAATTTTCCATTCAAATAAAAATGAGTGAGTGAACTCTGCCCTGTATACAATTAGAAACTGTTTTAGTATGAATATTTAAACCACCTGTAATAAGCGGCAGTGACATTCCTAACATACTACAATTCCAGATCAATCATGAAGTTGTAAATGTGGATATTTCTTGAAGTTAATGAAAACTCGGCCGTAAAATATACTGATGTTATTGAAAGTCCTTCGCTCGCGGCTCCTTCTGAATTTCATTATCCTTACAATGTAAGGCTGGTGGTCGGATCCACATTAATAACTTGGAGCTCACCTCGGCGCGTATACATTTTAATTAAGAAGGAATGTTCCAGCCGTTTGATTTCCATAAATGCATCTGCTCTCTGGCACTCGACTTGCTGCTGTACCGTATTCCCTCTTCAATCAACTATAAGATAATACGTACTATCTCAACATCGATCTTTTGCATTGTCTGAACTTAAATGCCGGAAAAGATATTTTTGGAAAATACTTGTGGTTTTTCACCCACAACAGATCAGGTAATCAAATTATACGAACCCGAAGGTACATATTAAAACTCATACGTCCTTTTAAGTGTCATAGCATAATTGCAAACAAGGGGTCGGTTGTAGCAGAATATAGCGGGTCTACTTGCGATAGATTTTTTTGGGTAAACTCAAGTACTAAAACATCATACTAATTACTGACTGATTCATACATACATATTTACATACATAAACTCAAGCCCGTATCCTAAAGGGGTATGCAGAGACCAGGCACTGCCACTTGCCACGATCCTGACAGATCATTTTCGCTTCCTCAACAATCATAAGTCGTTGCATGCACGCACGCCGGATTCGATTAGTGGTGAAATGCCACATCATATTTATGTATGCTTTCGATATGCTCATGATAAAAAATAAGCCTAAACAAAACAGATCTAAATTATCTATTAGGGAAAATTAACGCAGCTGAAGTCAAAGAATTTAAGCTACTAGGACTGACTATTGATACCCATCTAAATTTGGAGAAACACAAAAGATATGCCACATGTCTATCCAAATTATCTTACGCGCTAAGTATAATGAAAGCTAACACACACTAGGCATGTTCCCTTTCAGCCTATTACGCAAGCACACGCGTGGCTCCGCTTCGAAGTACTGTTATGGGGAGACAGTACAGACGCCCATGATCTATTTGTTCGACAAAAGAAATGCTTCCAAATAATACTAAATAGTACTAGAACTGAAAGTTGTAGGACTCGTTTAATGAATTTGAAATTATTGGTCATTCCTAGTCTGCACATATTAAAAGAAGGTGTATTTGTACGGAAAGTTACACAACAAATAAAATGAAATAAAGCAACTCGTCTCAATATCTTGCTAGTCTTACCACAGGCAACATTATAAATGTTTAAGAAAAGCCCCCGATACAGATCAATACAAATAACGAGCATAGCAATCTAAAACAAATAAATAAATATCATAAAATATTTGCAGAAAAAATAAAAAGTTTAGTGCTATTCAATTAAAGAATTCTTCGAGGATAAGTTAAAGACTGTTTATAAAATGTATAATGAAATGATTCGATTTCACTTCTTGTAGAAGGAATTTAATAAAGCTTACTCCTACTAATTCTTTTGAAATAATGTATATTGTTTGCTGAGCGTTGTTGTAAGTTTGTTTATTGTTTTAACTTTAAGATCGCGGTGCCCTAACAGGGCTTATGTGGTGAACTGTATTCTTTTATGAAACATCAAATGAGCCCACAAAGTTGCAAATAAATATATTAAAAAAAAACGAGTTTTCTTGTCTACATAACGACGAGTCTGCACAAGGATTTTCATCACTAAGGTAATTTTTTGCTCTACATTCTATCCATCAGGTTCCATCCTTTGAAGGCAATACATTGACCGTTGTGTGTAACGCTTCTGTATATTCCGTTAGTCCTTAGGGAGCGATGGACGCCTGCCAACTGCCGAGCTGGTGTGATCTATCGAGTTTATACCGTTATTCGTTGTTCACTGAGAAATAATACAGAAAGACAGAATACCTTGTCTTTACACAGTAAAAATACGGAGTGAAACCGCTTGCAGCCGATGGATACTAGGAGAGTGCATGTCATTATCATCATCATCAGCCATTTGACGCCCATTGCAGGACATAGGCCTTCGTGGTTTTCATAACCATGAGGGGTTTTGCCATAATCGCCACGCTTGGCAGGCGGGTCGGCGATCGCAGTATGCGGTTGGAATCTCAGGAAGACGCTGCTGTCCGCCTCCTGGTAATCGATTTCCTTAGTCGCCTTCTACGGCGTCCACGGAAGGCAATGGAGTGACGCTATTCTTAATCCGGCGCCACATGGAAATACTTGCATGTCCTTGGGTTCAAATATTTCTCTTACACTTACAAAAAAATGTTCGCACAATGATTTTTTTAGACGGCAGCCATCAAATCAACTGTAGATAAGTCATAAGTCAACTGCAGCACAAATGCCTGAAAAACTTAAACGTTCAATAAAGGAAGAATGTTATTCCGCTGGATACGGTCACAACGGTACTTCCGTTTTTTGATAGGCTGTGTTATGCATATACAGCTCTGCCGCTTCGGACTCAAGAGTAATGGCGGCGCTCGCTAGCCGATCTGCCGAGAAATAATGTTCCAACTGTTGTACAATACTTTGTTTGAGCACTGTGTCGTTCGCATTTTAAATGAGACTTCATTAAGAGCCTCTTATTGGGTAAACAAGCTTTTAGGTACTCCAAGTTATTTGTTATGCACGCTTTACGTCTAGTTTTATTAAAGTTCAATTACATTGACGTTAGGCGCGGAGCCCACGGGGAGCGAAGGAACTAACTGCGAACTGACCTGGAACTGACTGCAATCAGGCGCGGGCGCCAAAATGGCGTGCTACAGCACGTCCAACGAAAGGCCGTTGAGTTTGTTCCAATAATGACCTTATGAACGTTTGTTTGGTACGGTATTTGAATGAAACAGAATGATGTCCACGCCATGCTCGAGCCAGACGCCTGATCAGTGGGCTTCGCGCCTTAACTTGCTTTCA
Organism: Yponomeuta malinellus; assembly: GCA_947308005.1. NCBI lineage: Eukaryota > Metazoa > Arthropoda > Insecta > Lepidoptera > Yponomeutidae > Yponomeuta > Yponomeuta malinellus. Next base: position 193,446 of record OX371000.1, read on the forward strand.
TAATTGAAATTGAGTGCCCAATTTAGGTGTCCACTGGTTTCTCGAACATCTTGTGAGTATAGAGGCAATTGACGGCTAAAAGCTCGGTTTAGTGCGGCAGGAGCAGAGATACGGGCGGAGCGGTCGGCGGCCGCGGCGACAGGCATTCATTACGGTAAGCCGCACGTAGACGGCATCGGTACGGCCACTGCGCGCCGGAGACTGGCGTTCCAGCTGGCGCAGTTGACACCAATTTACCTGAAACGTGACTGACTGCCACCAGTTCGCTGGACCGATGATCTGAGGCAGATTCAATTCAAGTATTTTTATTCGTTATAAAAAGAATGTTTACTTAATGAACGTCCAAATTGTTATAACATAAACATAAACATAAACATTTACATACAGGCACATACATTGCTTCTGGCCCCACACTAGGATACCCTGTGTCGTGGGAACCAGAAACAACGACATCACAAACATGTAAACATCCAAGACCTGGGGTTTTTTTTTTTTTTTGTCCCCAGCCGGGATTCGAACCCGGGACCTCTCGCATGGTATGCAGATGCACTACCGCTGCGCCACGAGGTCGTCATTATGATTGATTGTTGGCAGTGGCTGGATGAGGATGGCTGAGAACAGAAGGAAGTAGCGTACATAAGGGGAGGCCTACGTCCAGCAGTGGGTAAGTACGGGCTGATTGATGAGTGTCTGAGGTGTCTACATAGTTCATACATACATACATACATACATAAACGCACGCCTGTTTCCCAGAGGGACTGAGAGACCACTTTCGCGCCCTCAATATTCATTAGTCGTTGTATGCACGCACGCCGGTTTCCGGTACTTTTTATCTTGCCCTTTGCTAATACATAGTTCATTACTTGAGATCGCCAAAAAAAGAGCAAATGTGGTGATTAACCCCATAATCTCGCGCAATTTTATGAAACATACGGACGTCTATAGACCTAGCTTATTTAGTATAATATCCCACAAGACCCAAAAAGTTTTGCTAATTGTACTAAATTAATGGTAAACAAATGCTTTATACATCTGGAAGAGGTTCGGGGTTTCTCCTCGCCAGTACGAATAAACATTTTCCATGAAAAAAACTTTGAATCTGCAAAGAAACATCAGCTATTCCATACATTTATTGCCGCAGGTGGTAACATTAGTATTGAGCAGCTAATAGTTTATTCACGATTTCGAAGTTTTCCTTTATTTTATTAAACTGTATCTTTGGAAATGTTTTACGTTTGTGTTTTTCCTGGTGTGCAGTAAAGAATACTCTTATCTTATCTTAAACGCTGTTTGTATTGACGAGTAGAACCCCCTATATTAAAATGTAGATATTTTGTTACACTCTGTATAGTTTAACATAGCACCTGCAGACGTCCCACTCCAAAACACAGACCAAAAGCAGAAAAAGTATGCGCTTAACCACCACGCGTGGTCTCTATTAACCACCACGCGTGGTCTCTATTAACCACCACGCGTGGTCTCTATTAACCACCACGCGTGGTCTCTATTTTGGTGCTGCGCTATGTGGTTACCTCTGATACTCAGCCTTAACAGATAAGCATAAGAAAACATAATTGGAGTCCTGTTGTTGTATCGTTCAGACCTAAAAGCCTCCAATTTTGTACAAATACAAATACATAAAATTTGTGAAGACATAAACAGATGTAGAAGTACAGAACTCTGTTAAATGAGTTAAAACATGTTTTAAAAATAATAAATGTGGAGTCTCTTTAATAGCGTCTGTTCCGCATAATCTATTGATTGAGAAACTAACAGCTTTGACGTTCATTAAGTAAATATTTGGTTTTTATAGTTTTGTTTTTAGAGTTTGAAAACAGACTGTACTGCCTTGTTGAACGCTCTTGGCAATGTCACGAGCTAAGTTACCGAACGTCAAATGCAAGTAGAGGGGCTATCTTCAACAGTGGGTGGTTTTCGGTGATTTAATTTTTTTTTTAAATAAAACGTTAAAACCGACTTCAAAACACTACAGCACTAAAAAGTTAGAAATAATTTAAAATTAATTTAAATTAGAATTATAATTTGTAGCCAGTGCCCAAAATATATGTCCTCCCAGGAGCGGAAGAAAAATAAAGAAGTCCCTTATAACCATAATTTACCCTACTTAATACGTTGCTTTAATATTTGAAGTTCTCAATTTCCATCTCCGAAAGTCTTCACCAGAACATCACTAAATTATCTTGGGACCATTTTTGCGCAATTTTATGAAACATACCGATATTAAAAAGGATAGGCCCCATTAGGCCTTATTTACTGCTGCCCATTAAAGAGTTCCGTTCTCCATCTCTGAATGTCTTCATCAAATCTTCACCAAATTAAAATGAGACCAATGAGACGTCATATCTAATCGAAAAATAACTGTGGAAATCGGTTAAGATTTGACGGAGTTATGAGAAAACAAAGCAAAAAAAAAAAAAATATGTGCGCGTCAAATTGATAACCTCCACCTTTTTTGAAGTCGGTCAATAAAAAGAAACACTCACACACAACATTTATTAGATTGTTTTTCCGCCCTAAAAGCAAATTCTACTGAGTCTTTAAATAAATCTCACTCAAAGCTTGGCTCAGATTAAGGAAAAAAGTATTTTAATTATTTATTTATCAAAAGTATATCAAAACTAATCCATAGACTAATTATAAATTAATAACGTCTGATTATAATAGTGTATTATCTTTCTTGGGTTCCGTAGGAACGAGGAACCCTTTTAGTTTCGCCATGACCATCTGTCTGTCTGTCTGTCTGTCTGTCTATCCGTTTGTCGTAGTGACGACAAGTACTAGAAAGCTAAAATTTTACATAGTTGACAAAACGGTAGAATACAATCTTAAAAAAATATAGGAATGCAATTTTTTTTCTCGCCTACATCATAGAGTGGGCTAACGTTGGATTGGTCGTTAAAAAGATTATGAGTGTACGAAAACCAGTTTTCAACAATTTAGGGATCAGTTTGTGATCAGAGGTTAGGATTTAAAGCGCAAAGTTTTGTTAGAGTAGCCCCCCCCTACCCCTCTCCTGGCTAAATGGTTGACTGTAGAAACTTGGAAAAATAGAAAAAGCTTTCTTTTTTAAATGCTATCTGAAGTAATTGCTGCGATGAGCTGCAGCATGTGTCGGCCAGTTGGGTCCGCGCGGCTGCAGCGCCGCTAATTGCCGGGATCACCTGCTGCGGGGGTCGGCGCTGATCCCGCGATATTAATGCCCCGAGACCAGTAATATGCCTTTTTACCAATAAACTCATTAGTCAGCTCCTTCACCTCACAAAAGTATAATTATTTGACCTGAATTTAACTTTTTTCTACAGCGGAGATCTAGATAAATGTACGCTCTCATACGAAAAACGTGGTACCTTGTCAGGCTTAGAATAATGTGAAAATCTTGCTGAAAGCTTGCTAGATAAAAAGCTCTTTCAAGCTAAAGTCTGGGCTGCATTTGTTCACATGCAAATAAAGCACCTTTGCCGAAACATGGCGCGAATTAAGTAATTAGTTGTCTTCAAGCATAATTTTTCTCCGGGAAATTTGTTTAACTGTAGCGTTAATTATAATATCGAGGTAACTTTCATAAGTGAAGCTTCAGTGATTCGCATTAGTGTAGACGTGTGTTAGTATTCAGCGCGCACGTTTGATTCCTCCAAGTATTATTTTAACTAAGTACGCGCCCTCATCTCACCTGGGCGCACACACGCGCGACTCAAGACAATATTAATCAGACGGCGCTTGATTAAGTCGTGTCCCGCTCCGCGCGGTACGTGCGCCGCATACCGCCGCTTCAGCCGGTAACACTCCAATTATAATAGCTCTCGTGTGGTCGAGTCCGCCCTAACGCCTGTCAAATCTCCTTGTAGGAAAACAAGGATTGTAAACTATTCTTCGCTAGCGACGTGTACCGCCCGCCCCCTCAGGTTATAAACCCCCACATTTTATGTGTTTCAAGCGATCTAGGAGCTCTAGTGGACCATTTATTTGACCAGGACACGCCTGTTCCAGCTCGGCAGCCGGCGGCGGCGTGTGGACGTGTTCCCACCGCGGCGCTCTCGCACGCTTAAAAATATTTGTCAGTTAAGTCTCCGAGATAAGAGTTGGCGTGTCGCCACGTTTTGTCGACCGAACATCGTTACTACACGGAATGTATGCTTAAAGACTTTCTTATCGGGCAAAGGTCTTGTCTAGAATTGTATTACACCACTAATTGTCTAGTTTACTCCTATAACCGTAGTGGTGTCCGTTTGAGAAGTCGTAAGTTAGATTAATTTGATTAGTATTAGTATCTAGAGAAGGCAAGTCTTTACTTGTAAAATAGTTGTTTTGGATGTAGTATTTGAAATACATGAATACTACCTCCGCCACAAAACGAACCTAAGATCCTGGTTACTTTAAAATAACTTCGGAGACAAATAAAAAGTAGCGTAGAGTTGACAAATAGAGCTGCGCTTGGCGGTGTCCCGCGGGCCTCGGCTCCGTGCGCTGCCGCAGAGTGCACACATTCTTAATACCCCCGTTGTACCGCATGCCACATGCCCGCATGCGATGCACAGGAACTGCTAACTCATTGGATTAGGTGAGTGAAACGTAGCGAGTGGAGCATTTTCTATTAAGGTCTCGTCTAGATGTATTTTGGCTCGTCAACATTAGCAAAGAAGTTGAATTTTTAATAACATTTTGTTAGTTCGACTCCGCGCCTGCGCACGTCCACACCAGGGTGCCGGCACAATACCGGGAGCACTGGAGTTTCCCAGCGCATGCTGAGTCAGACCCCATTTGCATTTGTCACAAGCATTTTCGAAATCAGGAAACTCCGTCGAGTCTTCTCGTCGCCTATACCGCAGTCTCTAAAGACAAAAGTCTTTAATCAGTGTGCCCTACCCGTCATGACATACGGGGCCGAGACGTGGACACTCACGGTTCGACTAGTCCACCAATTTAAAGTCGCTCAGCGAGCTATGGAGAGAGCTATGCTCGGTGTTTCTCTGCGGGATCGAATCCGGAACGAAGTAATTCGCCAGAGAACTAAAGTGATCGACGTAGCTGAACGGATTAGCAAACTGAAGTGGCAGTGGGCTGGTCATATCTGCCGCAGGACCGATAACCGTTGGGGTAGACTGGTTCTAGAGTGGAGACCGCGAATCGGCAAACGTAGCGTAGGACGCCCTGTGACCAGGTGGAGCGACGACATTCACAAAGCGGTGGGCAGTGACTGGGAACGAAGAGCCTTAGATCAGGTTCAGTGGCGTGTCTTGGGAGAGGCCTATGTCCAGCAGTGGACTGACACCGGCTGATTATGATGATGACAAGCATTTTATAACTTTCTGGTACTTATGGGTTCTTGCTGTACAAACAACAACAAAAACTGTTACACGCGTGCCTACACCGTTACGTTGTGGACAAGCTTGCAACTAAAATGTAAAGGTTGATGTGCTGTCGACTGTACCCATAAAGCAAGCTGTCTCAAATCCTGTATGTTTTTGTTAATGTTTGATGCGGAGCTTGTTTATGTACGTTGTTTTTATCCTACTGCTTCAGAAACGGGTATGTTTTTTTCTATTTATCTATCTAATTTTAACGGGTTTAGTACTGTTTAAAACCTTACAGTTTCTTTATTACAAAAGTGCTATCGTATTTGAAAAATATCCTCTAATAATAGTGACTGGTATTATTATTATTATTATTATTAAATCCTTTATTGCATATAAAACAGAAAGTTTTGCACATAGGCGAGCTTAATACTACTTAGCATTATCTACCAGCTAACCTAAGTTTTGATGAGAGCATTATCAGGTATTGCAACTTACTTAATATTAAATATACTTACTAATTATTATTCAGACCTAGATATATAAAATATAATAGGGGGGAGATATTACACAAATAGGTACAACATAATAATAAATAAATACTAGATACAATAAATAAATACATAAACCTACAGATTTAGGAAAGATATTGTGAAGTACTTATAATATAATAAATTAAGACAAATGCTGGAGATTTAGGTAGTGGCGATAGACTTTGGTTTTGAATATTTCAAGCGATGGGGCCTGTCGGATGTCTAGAGGCAAGCTATTCCAAAGGCGAATTGCTGTCACAGTGAAGGAGCCTGAATAACCAGCCGTATTATGCTCGGGGGTACGGAGATGCAATGCTCGGGAAGGTCGCAGAAGGCGACCCTCACTGAGGAGGAACTCGAAACGTCCTCTGAGGTAAGAGGGGGAACAGGGGTTATTAAGAATACCATACAGAGTGGCGAGAATGTGAGCATTCCTGCGGGAACGGATGTTGAGCCACTTCAGCTGATTACGATAGGAAGAGACATGGTCAAACTTACGCTATTACTTGATTCAATGAAATTAATCAAGGGTCTCGGTCCAGCAAATTACTCTACTATTTTTTTCGTATTTTTACGGTTTAAATCAAAGGTTGTTTACGTCTAAGGTAAGTGTGTTTGACACGGAGTGTAGTACAAGCAGCCAGCGTGTACAGCCACAGGCCACTGGACAGCTCCTCACCGTAACAAGGTTTATGTCAGCGCTCGCAGCACGATGCAGCACGATGCGGTGCGACACAGCACCGCACATGCCACGAGGCGCCCGCCGCAGCTCAATTTAATAAAGACATCGTCTCAGGAACGCAACGCAATTGAGATTTCAGACGTTCATTCCCGACAGATTAAATTGTTTCGCTACAAATAACTTGTGCACTTCCGGGAAATGAATTGTATTACGGAGTTTTGAAGAAGCGCTCGGTAGCACAGGGGTTATTTCCCGTCTACTAGTCCAGTCGTTATATAGTATGCATTTGGAAATGCATGTAAACCGAGAAGTTTAAATTTTGGACATTACCTGGGGGAGGCCTAGAAAAGCTTAACTTCAAATTGTAGACCAAGATTTCCTATGTGCATTTTCCGCCATCTTCAAACAAAGGCTTAAATCATTTTTTACAAAAACTCTGTTTTCCGTTGAGATACCAAAATTACGATCTAAAATTAAGGTCCTTTACATGTTTCACCTATCGTACATCGTTATTAAGATATCAATCGTTTTAATGAAAAAATATACATTAAAATATCGAATAAATATCTAGTATTAAACTTGTAGACCGTGTTCAGACCCACCATAACTTTTTTTGACAAGAATTACGATTTATAGCGCGCTGCAAAGTCGGTAAGTCTGTGCCGATTTTCGATTTAGCCGCTCGCACGGTCGAATCCACACGTCAGAATTCAAAACGGATGAAAGGTTATTCAGAGAATAATAAATTGCGTTACTAAATAAATAAATAAAGCAGCCAAATTATGAATTAATTCAGTTATTGTTTTTTAAATATTTTTCCTCATTTTGATGCTCCTAGCTGAAAAAGTTCCTCCACGGTAGACTCTTCGAGTCGTGAAGACTCTTTAACCGCAGAAAATGATGCTTTGATGGTCCAAAAATCATAATCATCATCGTCGTCGTCGTCGAATAGAATATCGACTCTGGCGACGCTGTTACATGTTAGCCCACTACAATGCAGGCATATAGTATAACCACGCAATATTTTTTTAGATTTTTCGATCTATATCTCAATAACGATAAACGATAAGTGAAAAATGTAGAGGACTTTAAGTTTATATCGTAAAAAAGCAACAAAAAAGTATTGCCACAAAATTTGGGTATGGCAACGGAGAACCGAGTTATTGCGAAAAAAATTAATTTAACCCGTTTTTCAAGATGGCGGAAAATGCACATAAAAAATCTTGGCCGACAATTTGAAGTTAAGCTTTTCCAGACTCTTATCCAAAATTTTACCTTCTTGGTTCACATGTATTTCTAACCCGTTTTTTTTTTCTTCGTAATGACTGGACTATACGGGTTTAAACGGTTTTAAGTGCATACCTGTTATTCACTGCATGAATTAAACGCATGGAGTAAATGGATTAAATTAAAGTTATTGCGCAAACTCAGTAGGATTTATTTTGTAGTGAAAATTATATAATATTACAGATAAATGAGGTAAAACCAGATCGGCTCCTAAATTACGCGCACCAAATCCTTAGTGATTTCAATCGTCTGTCAAATTAGTTTGGAATTCGACAGTTAGACGATTGGAGTCGCTTCGGATTGGGTGCACATAATTAGGCCCTAGAACTACCAACCATCCAGTACCAAACGGATACTTTAGAGAACAAAGCCTGCGTTTGAAGATTGCTTACCTAAATCCTTAATATAGTTCCAACAGTTATATATTAAACGGGTCTATGTTATATTAGTTATATATTAAACTAGTATATATCTACGTATGGGCAGTAATTTAAATACTAGCTGTGCACGCCACTTCGTTCACGTAAGGTTCGCATAAAAATACTCAATGTTACTAAACACTATCGAGTTTGTATGATATTGACACACATAAAGATAAAACTCGTTAATTCTCTATTACATATCAAGTCATTATTGTCCGTTAAAATTCGATGAAGATCATAAGAAGACCGGGAAGCTTGGAAAACCATGAGGGAGGCCTATGTCCTGCGGTGGGCGTCAAATGGCTGATGATGATGATGATGAAGATCATAAAATAAATAAAACTACTTTGACTTTGAACATTAACGCTGCGGCCAGACACACGGACAGCATCCGTTCACGAGCATAACACAGGGTCAGCCTATCTCGATCATTTTAAAAGAAGGTAGGTAACTTGTGCGAGCCAAGTTATCGACAATATTTATCTAAGCAACATCGACACTGACAACTTTTTCTTTCATCATGTAAACATTTTATTTCGTGAAGATGTCATGTCCTGCAAAAAACTTTGTGTGGTGTTTAGAACACTTTTTTTTTCAATTCTAGCTGGCCCGTGAAATGTTGTACCGCCTCAGTTTTTTTGTGAAAATTTTCCCATGTTTTAATACTGATTGCTATTCGATTTGGAGACAAATCCAACAAATCAAAAATCATAAAAAATGGTCCAGCCGTTCTTAAAATCTAAATGGTGTAACTAACCCTACTTCGTTTTATATTAAATATTTTTATTTCAGAACAAGTCCACGGTGTTAGTAGTATAGACGGATAAACATGCAGATTTATCTTCATTCTAAGAGCGTTTTATTACGGGTTGCAAGGAAAGCTCGCTAATCACGGTATTTCAGTATTTACAAACATGTGCTTGGTTAATTGCCGACCTCATGGGGACACCATGCCCAACTAACCCTTATCTGTCATCGTTAATGCTGCCATAACTTCGGTACCTCTGTTATGTGCCAGTCACACACACAGCCTTAGCGACTGCGATGAACGAGGCTTATATGCGTACTGTCTGTGTGTGAGGGCATTTTTGCATGTCACTTGTGAATTTTATGAGGTGCCCGTTGGCTGCGTGCTGCGGCGCAAGTGCAATCTTGACTAAGTAACTTCGACTGCGCATGGACGTATATCGGGTCCATGCGCAGTCGAAGTTATTTAGTCAAGATTGTACTTTCGATTGGCGGGGGACGCGGGTTATGAGTTAGAATTTTTCTGACTTTAGCCACTCGGGATATGTAGGTGACAAAACAGAATAACTTTGAAACAATTTTAGAAGCTCACGCGCAAACGCCTCGCTACACTCAAATTTTTTCACGATATTTTCCTTGACGAGAAGCACCTGGTATATACAATAGATTACTACTGCTTAATTCACATTATATGGTGAAAAAGAACAGAATCTGCTGAGTAAATCACTAATCTAGTCTGACAGAAACAAGTTCGCTATCTTCTGTCACTTGGCCACCAAGCATGTAAACACACAGAACAGGCGCAGCCCACGCTTGCCAACTGCTCGCGATACTAACTATTATTATACCCCCCGCTTGCCATCGTCCTAGCGCCCTTTTTGCACCAGCGGCGACAAAAACATCTGCCCGAGCACAATGGAACAAAGCAAGCCTTCTATTTCCCGTCCAGAGTAAAACAAGTACTCTGAATTGCCTGAATATATCGCAGACTCGGATCTGCACGCGTTGGTTTTGCATTCAAATAATGAGGATAATCAAGTCATGAGAATATCCACGATTTTATCCAATCTGTAATTTCGGGTAAAAAGATCAGCAAAAGATACTGTTTTGGTCAACAATTAAATAATAGCAATTTAAATAATAGTATTAATTTACTGTATTTTTTTTTAATGTAGCCTACATTCGTCCCACTGCAAGGCGCAGGCCTTCTCTCAGAGAGAGAGAGAGAAAGTATGGGTTTAAATTGGCAATTTCAAGCGCTGAGGTATGAGAACACCTCAGACACTCAGGTTTCCTCATGATTCACCGTTAGCGAGTGGTATTGCTACTTTAACTTCACAAATGCACGCAATTTAATTTTTTCTAAATTCAAAACTTTGGACAAAAGTGATCATAGATCTAGATAATTTTGGACAAAAATGGACAAAAAAACTCCAAACTTAGTGGTTTAAAATATGTTAACAGAGTTTACAAATTATTCCAAAATCTAGTATTAATGCATTGAACTGGCTTTAATTCCAGACATCTTTATCATCTAAATAATCTTTAATGTTATAGTAGCCCTTTTAGCATAAAGTATGCTTTACACATTTTTTGAACCACGTTTCTCGCAAGTTTATTATATCTTCAGGGATTTTACTGTAAAAACGTATAAAATGCCCCATAAACGATGTATTAACCTTTGCCAGCCTAAATCTTGGGCACGAAAGTTTATGTTTATTTCTAGTGTTTACATTGAGTTCGCTACCTGCAATTTGGGTCGCCAAGACAATTCTTTTCTTTGTTTTCTCAACCTTTGTTTCCTACATGTATCAATGACTTTGTTTTGTAGAAAACAAAGTCATTGGTACATGTCGGGATTCAAAACCACGACCTTCCGAATGAGAAGCCGACCTTCTACCGCTTCGCTACTACCGCTCTTAATTTGCTGTACATACTGTAATGTAATAATAGTGTTAAGATTGGCTGTACATACTTAAGTTTAGTTAAGTCTGTGTTCACACCTGAAAAGGTAGACTTTGGTGAATTGTCACTAAGCATCTGTCACCGCTACTGTACAAAAGTTTTTTGAGTGACAGCAACAGCAGTTGGCAGAATATAACACACTGAGCCATGAAGCGATCCAATTAAGCAGCAGAAAATACCAAATTGATCAGCTGAAAAAGTGGGTTAGTCAACATATTGTGAATATTGTCTTGGGTTAAGTTTCGGTTCAGACTATTAAAGTTCCTCTCTCCACCTTATCTTTTCCATTATAATCGACAGTTTCATAAAGTCTTTTGCTAGCGCATGTCCAGGTCGAAGTCAAGTACTATATTGAACGTACCGGTAAAATTTACAGTTTCGAGGCAATTTTTTCTACTTCCAGAGTTTTTGTTTTGAATAAAATAGATACCTAAGTAACTTCCATGTAACGAAATCACCTGTCTTGGTTCTAAAGTAGGATACGCTGTGCTAAGGTAACCAAGCAACGACATCACAAACATGGAAATAAACCCAGACTGAGTGAATGAGTGAGTGAGTAATCTACCATTTGTTAACAGTCTGTTAACAGTTGTTACTTATTTTGACAACTTTCAATAGTTATTCATTCAGTAATGTTCTGCGTTCATAGCCTAATTGGTACTTTTGAATTTGATTTTTATATTCCATTTAGATCTTATTTATCATCCCACGCGTTAATTTAATTTAATAGAATTTAGTTTAAGCTTTAAGTACAAGTTAAATATACTCTCTAACGTTCTCTAGGCTTCTATTGTATGTGACTAGCCTCAACTAATCTGTAGGATTACATCATAATGACGCCGCATAAAGGGGGCACCACACGCAGCCGATTACTTAATGACCAGGAAAGTACACTTAACAAACGTTGAAAGCTGTTGTTGAAAAGTCGCCCGTAATGTATATAGATAGATAGATAGAGAACACTTTATTGCACAACCAGGTGAATATAAAACTTGGTACTAATGTACGTCAAAACAGTTGACGTGACACTTCTTGTTTCACGGATTTTCAAAATTTAACCTCTAAGAGGGTAAAAAACGATAGGATTTTCTTAAAGCTTAGTACAATTATAGTTCAACACAATTGATGAAACAGGTATTTCTTAGTTTTTCAAAACTAATTCTCTAAGAGGGGAAAAGAGGTTGACAATGTTTGTAGCAGAAGTAAAATATATAATATAATATGAAATGAAATGAAATGAAATGAAATGAAAAATTATTTATTTAACCGCCACATAAAATCTTACTTTGCTAGACCGGGTTTTTCAATAATATATGGTCAGATTTATACAAAAGAGAGCTGCGCTGACAATACGAAGGCTGACGCGCCGTCAACTGTACTCACGCATGGATAGGCCGCCAGCGCCACCGATCATTGACGAGTGCGTGTGACGTCACGGCGCAAAAACCCGCGTCGACCAGCCAGATCTAATAAATGGGCCCGAGCTTAGACCTACCGTCGGAAAACTGAAATTGCGTACAGCCAGAAAGAGGACTTTGGTTCTGTGTGTCAATGAAAATATCGAGAGGTGAAACATTTATGTCCCACTCTGAGTGTCGCGTAATGTTAAATTAAATCTGCATTAATCTGCACTTTTATGATGAAATTGATTAAAATTATTTTTAAGGAACTTATTCTCTCTGTCTATAGGCACGAGCGTTCAAAATGTCTGGTGGCTTCGACCACAACAACCTACTTAAAGTACCTATTGTACTGAAAGTAGCCGCAACGTGAACTTATCTCTTCCAATAAAAATTTAAGTGTATATAAGAGGAACTTCTGCGGACTCCCCGTGGCACCGCCTTGGAATGAAATATTAGAGGACTCTATGATAAATTAAACGGGAGTAAAATCAATAGACTGCTATTGCTTTAAACGACTTGCTGGAGCCAAATGCTTAAGACCGTTGCCGTTACTTGCTGCGGCCCCCTTTAAGCCACGATTTAACTGGATGTACGTTATTTGATCATGATTCGACGCATTACATTTTGCCTTTAAACTCAACGAATTAAACGTAGATTCTTTAGGTTGAAAAAAAAATTGTGAATTTCAATGGATTCTGCAACATGGAAAAACCGCAAAACAATAGCCACTATAATGCCAAATGACCAATAATGCCGCTTCCCACGGCTCAGAGCTATTGAATGGCTTATTTACGTAGGTGCGTGGAGACCCGAATGAATGAGTATCTCTGCCCGCACTGCAGGCTTAATAATAGGCCTGCACATGTGGTGGTAATCCGTAGGACGTAGGCAATAAATCGTGAGCCTGGAGCTGTGTGCCCGCGCTCGGCGTCGATGCGGAGTGGTACGTGGCGGAAGATGGCGTAATCGAATTACTGGCGAGCGCTGCGGGTGCGATTCTGCTACTAGTTGAGATGAAGTCTGAGATGAGCGTCCTTTCTTTTTGGACCTGGAATACTGCTCGATCATCAGCTGATGAAAGTCGTCCTACATACCTGTCTCAATTATATCTTCTGTATCAATCAGATAAGTGTTCACTAACAAAAGTCAAAAGTTATAGCCGGGCTCGTGTGAGTATTGTGATTATTGTGAAATCAATTTGACAACGGATGGTTTTGTTTAGAATTTGTTCAATAGTAACTCTTATTAGATTGCGTAACTCGTAGTGATTGAACTAATCACATTAGATAAAACATTTTAAACTATCTACAGGGTAGCGGTGGTAGCTTATTGGATACAACATTGGACTCAGAAGCGAGAGACCCAGGTTCGATTCCCAGTGCGGGCTTGTATTTTGTTTTCTGAGTTATGTACATTTATGAAGTTATAGTAGCAATACTACTCGCTAGGAAAACATCGTGAGGAAACCTAAGTGAGGAAACCTAAGGAAATCCGCGGTGGGCACGCGTGGTGATTAAGCCCATACCCTCTCTGAGAGAAGGCCTGTGCCCTACAGTGGGACGTATATACGCAGCTCATGAAATAATGATGGGTAACGAAAAAAAAATTATGAAGTAAATTTTTTTGAGCACTAGCACCATATGTTTCTAAAACATGGTTCGAATGCCCCCTTAAAATATGTTGAACGAATTCAAAGTCACCTTGTAGTATAAATATTAGAAATCAGTGTTGTTAGAATTGTGCGCGGGGTAATTAAAGCTATAGCAGCGTCGCACCCAAAGGAATTCGATCCTTTGCACAGAGCGCATCCTCAACCTTTAAGGCGTGAAGTATTCAATCAGCAGACCGGCGGGTCACGTCGTCGCTTCATAAAAATAGCGCATTCGCATTATTGCGCCAGTAAAAATAAGTCGCCGCCGGCCGCTGCCTTTATGGTGGTATAAAAAATAAAAGCGCTATCTGTGTGCGCCGGCCAAATTAAAGATATAAAAGGCATGTCATAATGCGCGACACAATATGTGGGGGGCGATTCCGGCGTCCGGCCGCCGCCGCCGCCGCCGGCCGTAGCCGCGAGCCAAGCGGCGGCGTTTCGTGGCATCTCGATCGACAACAGGAACACATGAAAGTTCCGGCTAAGCCACGAGTTAAAGTTTCGTAAAAATAAAGTGAAAAGTAAATAGATTTATGAAATAGAAATATCTGTGTATTTTCCATTTTTATGTGCAATAAAATGATCTTTATCTATCTATTTGTAATGAGTGTATAGTACCTATAGGTGTGAACAGGAAGCAAGCTTAAGCTTAAAACTTTATTGGCCCAAACCCGTACCCAAATGGTGCCAATGGAATTAATTACGTCTGTAACGTCTGCCTGTCTGTCTGACCACAAATATTAATGGCTTTTCCTCTTGAACCGTCATAGGTAGATAGTTAAAATTGTCAAGGAATATGTATTATCATAGTGTATTGACAAGTACAAATAAAAAACCCGCCAAGTGCGAGTTGGACTCGCACACGATGGGATCCGTACCATTATCTATACAACATTAGACAAAGATCTAATTTGAAAACAGCGCCATCTACAGAAACCAACCATTGACATTTTAACGACATGACATCGGCGCTGTGAAGGTTACATAGATGGCCGCTAGATAGCGAGCGCTGTCTTTAGACAACGTTTGTTGTATGAGAGCCCCCCTTAAATATTTATTTTATTCGGTTTTTTGTATTTGTTGTTATAGCGGCAACAGAAATACATCATCTGTGAACATTTCAACTGCATAGACAGACGAACAGACAGACAGACGGACAGTGAAGTCTTAGTAATAGGGTCCCGTTGGCACCTTTCGGGTACCCTAAAAAAAATAACTATTTTACGTTAGTTTGTTTTCGATCTATCGTTAAAACAGTAATAGCCGAGCCTAGTTTGGAGACGATTTTTTGTAATACCCTCCAATGTCCACTTAGAACCGGCCTTAATTTGTATTATCTTTTTGTAAGTAAATAATTTACTTATTACTTACTGACTTACTTACTTACTTAATACATACAGGTGTTAAACTTGGTGTGATAATAGTACAGTCCCTATAGTATAACCACAATTATAAAATCGGTCGTGTGAGTACCGGCGGCACTCCCGCTAAGGATCCCGAAGTAAATGAAACAAAATAGGGTTTTGATTAACAGATTTACTAATTTTAAACTTATGCCAGTACGAAACGCTCGGGGCGCGATCCTGACTTACACTTGGCCGGTTTCTGTTACGGCCACTGAGTCAACCTTTAGCAAAGAGATTAATCTAAGTAGGTAATCTTTGACCGGCGGACCGACCGTGTCCGAAACACTGCGCTACGCAAACAAACGCGCAAAGTAGATGTAATTGCCGAGGCTGCGAGGTTGCAATTGACCTCAACTTTCACCGATGCATAATAATACAAAAAATTTGCCGATAGCTAAAATAACATGACCTCACAACATAAAGAGTTCTCTTCTCCTTGCGACATCCACCCTTCCAACAACCCGGACGTTCTGTGACTTTCAGATGAGAGACCTACCTACGACCATTGACGATTTTATTTCGCAGCGCGTAATGTCTGTTGTTACTGCGACAAAGACATGAAAGAGTCATTGTGCGGGAATGACGAGCGTCCTCTTTCTAAAGACAGAGTATTAAGTCCGTCGTAATGGAGTCTTCTTACTTTTTTGCTTGAAATAATAATAATAATAATAATAATAATACTTTATTCATTTATTTGCTTCTTACTAAGTAAGTTACAGAGTGAGCCTAAAAATAACAGGTGATTTAAAAGGATGTTCTTAGATTTATTAGTGGCCTACTGAGTTCGACCCGTAACGTGCGTAACTGTAAGTGTAACTCTGGTCTCCTCGCTAGGTTACCCTGTGTGGAGGAAACCAGTGAAACGGACTTAATAATTTTGATTGAGAATTTAGAGTTCCGAGGATAAGAAGGAAATAAACAATAATAGCAAGGAGAAACAAAAACTACAAGATTAGAAGAAAATTAAGTTCCAAGATTAAATGAAAATAAGTTCTTCTTAAGTGGAACATGTTGTCTCTCTCACAATTTAATAATTTTAGTGATTGTACTCAGTGGCGTGCTATAGGAGAAGCCTATGTCCAGCAGTGGACAAGCATAGGCTGATGATGATGATGATGATGATTATTGTAATAAAATAGTAAGTATACTTTTGATACATGTGGTCTGAAGGTTTGATAGACAACAAAATTGCGAACATTCAAGGCATATGTTTCTTTCGAGTATCATGTACAAAGTTTGTGATTGAGAAAATTTGATTGAATAATTAATAATTTTGGACTCAACTTTTCTTCACTTTAGTGAAGTCTAAATATCGACGCCTTACTGCTAAAACCAACAAAGTGCCCTTTTTGTCAAAACTGAGTTATATATACCATCAGAATCTACTTTTCAAGATCTACATAATGGTCGAACCCTTTTTTTGATGAGATGCTTCGTTACGAATTATTTTTTTTGAAAAGGGCCAGTAAGTGCCCTTATAAGCCTTATTTCAGATATTGGTACAGGCGGAAACCAATAACTCTTACATATATTTACAAATGTTGTCTTCTTCTACAAGAAAAACATTTTATCAGCCACATAAAGTCTTTTCGCAGTATTGAAATTACAGATGATAATTAGCGGTTTAACTGTAAAAACAAACAAAACGATAATGACTGGTACTTGCAAAAGCAAGAACTAGGCATCAAATGAAATTTTTCTACAGCTAATACCATTTAAAAACAATATAATCGTTTTTGCTTGTACCACTATTTGTAGCGGGCGCAAAAAAGTTATAGAGGCAAAACCGCTTAAGTGCGCGTACACGGCCCAAGCAGACGCGTCCAAGTTGAGCGGCGTATTGAAATTATTTTGTATTGACAGTTATTACCTAGATAGTATCGTGTATTATGAGTGCAAGGAGTAGAAAACTTGTGAGACTTGTAATAGGAGGTGGCAGTGGTGCGAAGGAAAGTAAGTTATTAATGTCTTCATATTTTTTAACTATACACCTGAATGACAATTAGAGTGTGGAATCAGTACGCATAACGGATTGTCATAATATCTTTGCTCCTACGGGGTCGTAAGGCCGTGAAAAGTCTTGCTTCGATCATACTGAACGTTATTGCGATACTTACTATGATTTAACATAGTAGTTGTTCATATCATAGTTGGAATTATTTATGTTGTTATTTGTTTTAGATGATGAAAGGCTACAGGATAAAGGCGTCGATGAATCGCACAATACCGAAATTTATATTGGAGTTGAGGGTAAGTTACCTAAAAGGATCCTACCTAAATTTTCATGTGGTAGGCATGATTTTAATTCGCAGTATAGGAGAAGAACAACAAGAAGAAGAAAGACATTTATTATACCAACAAGATACATCATAGAAACAAAATAAGCAGATAAGTAACATAATATGTACAACAAAAGAAAGAAAACTAAATACACAACAGACAAAACGAATAAATAAAACAGGTATACCGGGTGATTCAAAAATGTCCGGTCATACTGAAGGGGGTCCCTTTACTCATCAATACAAGCAACTTTTACTATGGGATCAACTATGAAATCTCAAAAAATATCAGCTGTTCCATACAAAAGTTCGATACCTACGCCGCCAAAAGTACAGCTGATTTTTTTAATGAGATTTCAGTCATCATCAACCCACTATGTCCCCACCGAGGGGCATGGGTCTCTTCCCTCAGGAAGGTATAGGCCATACTCCACCACGGGGGACAAGTCCGGATTGGTGGAGATTTCAGTGTTGGCTCCATATTAAGATTTGCTTGTATTGATGAGAAATTTCCGGTCATACTGAAGGGTCTCTCTTTAGTGTCTATGGCGTGAAGATGCATCGTAGTGTTGTGGTCTGACGCTATGGTGCAACCATATGATCTCGACCGCCAAGATTTCATTATTTTTTTAGAAGTTTGATAGCAAATAATGTTACACGTGAGAATACAGATTACTTTATATTATTTCAGATGATATTTTTTTGTAAATTCATTATTTTTGAACTCCTTTAGCAACGATAATTATAGTACATTTAAATACAAACTGAGTTTATTTATTAATCCTATTTATATACAAAACTAGCGAACCGCTAGTGTTTGAAATGAAATGAAACTATTTAACTATGAAATTCCCTAACAAATCTTCAACTGTTGTTTTTCTTCCACCAGGAATGAAACTTTGATAACTAATCTCTTGAAAACCCTCACAAGGCCATAGAGTTTATACATGTCAAGTTTCAAATTGGTTGGACTTATAGTTTTGAAGATTTTTGGTTATTTTTATGCGTTAAGTAAGGACGACTTTTTACTATGGAGTTTTGTGCACTTAAGCGGGAATCAGAAAAATCCTTTGCAAGTAAAACCACTTAAGTGACAGCTACATTGTACTTATTGCAGAATTTTGAAAATTCTATCGAATTTGGAACAATCTAAATTATCCACAAGCAGTAAACTATTAAAAAGACAGCTAAACAAATAAGATTTTTCAGTCTAGACCTATTAGATCAGAAGATAGCAAAATTTGCTTTCTACAGGCAAAACCGGTTATCTGCAGCACCCATTTCAGTTAAACGCTGAATTTTACCTATTTGTCTTCACAATTTAGATACTTTCTTTGCTCATCTCTATTAATGAATAAATAACGGAAACAAAACCCAAACTAATCATGCACAATTACAAGTTTTCATATAGTTAACGACATCCAAAACTTAAACTCGAGTTTTCTCGAAACAACATTTCATGCAGATAGTCGGTTTTAGCAGTAAGGCGTCGATATGTATTTGTTTTTCTACGAATAGAAAAA
Organism: Yponomeuta malinellus; assembly: GCA_947308005.1. Taxonomy (NCBI): domain Eukaryota; kingdom Metazoa; phylum Arthropoda; class Insecta; order Lepidoptera; family Yponomeutidae; genus Yponomeuta; species Yponomeuta malinellus. The sequence continues at coordinate 212,656 of OX371000.1, forward strand.
GAAAAATATAATTAAAATATCTGTTATTTAATTATGCATCTAATAAACTCTCAAACCACATGTAACAAAAGTTAAAATAAAAAGTAAAATAGTTAAAGTAAAAAATCAAAAAAATATTTAAATTGTGCGAGGGAGACGGCATGTTCCACGTAAGAAGAAAACTGAGAAACTTTTACAACTTGTTATTATTTAGATAAAATCAAACAATTTCAATAAATCAGAAATTCTCTTATATTAAAAAAAAAATTACGCTTTCAATAAGGATGAAAACAAAATATAAAATTGGGAAATTGTTCAGGTGAAACTGTTTTCATGTTTTGCGTTATTAAAAAAAGGCGTTCTACATTATCTAGCACATTTTCTACTCCACTAGCATTAGGCGGCGCTTAGCAATTTAACGCAGATACCTAAAAACTTTTCTATGACAAATAAGTTGTGGAAAAAAGCCAGAATAGCTCAGTTTAAATTGAAATGATAGTAATAGACATGTCAATAGCAATAAAAGAAATATGGCAACTTATGAATATTGTTACAAAGAGTAAAAGTGTAGGTTCTTTGTCAGTTTCTTCTTCACATATTCTACTTTGCTGAAACTTACAATACTAAAGATATTAGTTTTGACATTCATTAAGTAACTTTGCATTTTTCTATCATGAATAAAAATATTTTAGTTGAACTGGAAACAAAGATTTAAAAATTATATTCCTAGAACGAATAGATAGCGTTAGTAGAATTCATAAACTTTGATTTTTTTCCTGTCGCTGGGATTACTTTAATATTGTATTATATTTCTGACCTCAAAATTTTTATACCAAGACACTTTCATCTTGCTTTCGTTTAGAAAGCATCAAAAAATAAGACACCCTCACTGTTTTAAAGTCACATCCGTCATATAAATTTGGTTCGCGTAAAATATGCCTACGTAACCCAAACTAAAATAAAGAATCGATTGACACCTTATGCATCAAAATCGAATCAGTTGTTTGGCGCTACGGTGCTGCTAAGATCTTAACCCTTACATTTTACTCTGCCGTAGTCGGTTGAAATCACATTTAATTCAAGGTGAATAAAAAATATACTTCGCAAATTATAAGGAACATTAGTAGTATGTCACCGCCAACTCATTAAATCAGCCTTCCTATTCCACGCATAGGGATTTTATAAGGCAGCGGCATTCAATTATACGGCCAGCCTTTTAGTTATAATACAGCATTGTCTAAAACGTTACTTCTCTCAGAGAGAGAGAGAGAGAGAGAGAGAGAGAGAGAGAGTGTATCGCCACGCTTGTCCGCTGCGGATTGGAACTTTTGAGTAATCATATTGAAGTACAAATTATTAATAATAATAATTATTATTAATCGTTTATTTCAGATCATAAAATCCATATAAATTAACCTAACCTTTAAAACTCATTTAAAATCATAGGTAAAAATGATTATAAATTAACTAATACTTAAAACATAATCAATCAATCAACTGATCAATTAATTAATTAATTAATCAGTTGACCGACTAATATGCATCTTTTCAAAATGATGCCACATAGGGCAGTAATAAAATTTTGTTTTATGTTCGTGTTTTTCTCGGTTATATATAATTTCAAACCTGAAGTAAAGTTTGATTCTGAACGTACGAAAAAAACAATTCCACTTGAAGAAAGTGTACAGCTTAAAGTAGACAAATGAAATGATAAAAATTGGAAAATAAGGATTGTCGAGGTTTCAACTTTTAAAGTCTCATTGTAAGAAGCCTTCTGGGAACAAGATCTTTCAAGGCGTGGGATTTGACAAAGCTCGTCTGCATCGTATTTCTTATTTATACTAACTCCGCTTGTAAGGGATTTGCGTGGAGGCTTCAAAGGCATTTCGGTTTCACCATCAATGAAACATAAACTCCAGGTCGTCTACTGAAAATTTATTACATACGCTTCGAATAACCGATAGCCCTTTTACAGTTTTGACTTTCGGTCATTGTTTGTTTTACACTAAACGGGTTCAATCGTGATTATTTATTAGGAAAAAATTCATTACCTTAATTTCTGACGTTTCGGCAACGTTGCAGCTGCCGTGGCTACGGGTAGACCTAATAAATAATCGCGACTAGACCCGTTAAATGTAAAACGCAGTTTAAATGCATCGTGGGCTATTATAAAACCGGCCAAGTGCGAGTCGGACGCACGAAGGGTCCGTATCATTATCTATACAACATCAGACAAAAAAGATCGAGAACAAAACGGCAAAAAATCACGTTTGTTGTATAGGAGCCCTCCTTAAATATTTATTTTATTTTAATTTAAATATATTTTTTTAGTAAATACTCAGCTAACTATTCTGTGAATATTTCAAGCGTCTACCTGTTGGCCTTGTTGCCGTTATTAATATTGAGCAAAAAACCGAAAAAAATCACTTTGTTGTATGGGAGCCCCTTTAAATATTTATTTAATTCTATTTTTTGTATTTGTTGATAAAGGGGAAACAGAAATACATCATATTATTATGTGAAAATTTCAACTGTCGAACTATCACGGTCCATGAGATACAGCCTGGTGACAGACAGATAGACGGCCGGACGGACGGACAGCGGAGTCTTAGTAAAATAGGGTCCCGTTTGGCACCCTTCGGCTACGGAACCCTGAAAATATTTTTGAGTGAGATATAATGAAGCTTGATGTGTTGTCGATTATTTAACTTCATTGAGCGGTCGGACTAATGAAATAAAATTATTATAGAAAGGGCAACAGGGTCTTTCGTGGGCTGTATAGGTACCTACATAGATTTATTGGTTTTGCGTCTGCCATTCATATGTTGTATGTGTCCGTATGTTGCACATGTCAAAGCGTGAAATAGGTAAATAATCAAAATGGACGAAAAAAAGTTTGCGTTAATTCCCAACATGCTAGATTTTTGTATAGGAATTAAATACATAATTACAAATACTACGTCAAAAGTCCCTATCGGTCCCGCTTGTGCGTTGTTTGTATCCGAGGTCAAAGGTCACAATTTTTCGTATATCTCTGTAATGGTGAGAGTTACCAGAAAAAAGAATGCAAAACGTTTATTGATTATAACGTTTTTGACATAAAAGGTATCAATATTTTTTTCCTCACAAGAAACCGTTTCCAAGTTATCACGATTTCAAGTCGTATTTTCAATTAGATCAATAGAATCCATGGGGACTTTTGACATAGCATTTGGAATGACGTATTTAAGGCCTATACAAAAATCCAGCTAGTTGGGAAGTGCTTATAGAAATGTCTGTTTTATCTAGACAATAAAGTCAAAAGTAAGACTTTCCAAGTTATCACGATTTCAAGTCGTATTTTCAATTAGATCAATAGAATCCATGGGGACTTTTGACATAGCATTTGGAATGACGTATTTAAGGCCTATACAAAAATCCAGCTAGTTGGGAAGTGCTTATAGAAATGTCTGTTTTATCTGGACAATAAAGTCAAAAGTAAGACTTTTGACTTTATTGTCTAGGTGCTGAGCTCGACCGCCACATTTCACATCTATTGCCAAGTTATTACCGGCTTTTCTCGTTGATCATACTTTTATTCGGCGCCATGAAATATTTATAGGTTATAGAGACACCGCAGCGCGCACGATCCGGCCCGACGAGAGTAAGTGCCGATATTACGCCTGCGAGTTATGTGCTTCTTATGTTATATCTCATTGAACATCACCTGGCGCTGCGATGTCGTGGCAATGTGTAGATTAAATTGAGCATACTGTATGTTCGTATAGTTTGTAAAATTAACGTACCGCCGGTTTTTAAACATAGCATTTTTTCCACTAAATAAATACGTAGGCATAATTCTGTCTCTTGTCACGCTAGCCTTGAAGAGGCTGCGACATAAAATAAAGAAGAAGAAATAAAAAACGTTATATAAAAAAAACAAGATATAGTCTAATTAGCACTTCTTCAATTACTAGGGTTGTGAGTTAGAAAATCGCCCTGCACTGGTTTTGGTCTCTCATTAGCGGAACCACGGTCAGGTACTCCCCTGAGCCGACCGGAGACAGTAGAAACGCTCCCCCAACGGCCGTGGACCAAGTGCGGAGAAGGTTTGGCCAGCGGGAACGGCGGATCTCCTTTTCAAAACGGCGGGAACAGGCACCCCGGGGGTCTTCGGCTCCGTAAAAAGGAATTCTGGTCCGGTACTTGGACCCTGTGGAGAAACCCCTCGCATTAGTACACAGCCATCGGAAAGATACAGTTCACCGCCACCGGTTCGGCAGAAGAAGAAGAAACCCAACTAGTTTGTAAGTGGCGGTGAAGGAAATCAGTAGTGGAGTGATGCGAGATGGAAATTATAACGAAAAATGATAATGAAAATGATAATCAAAAATTAGTAGGTATCTACAGTTACTAATTGCCAACATTTTCACACTAGCTGCAACATTATTTGGAAATTAACAAAAGTGGCAAGCGCAAGCTAGTGTGCAGATAAAGCTAAACATCAATATTTTAAATTGTATGAACGAAATGTATGGATGATGCAACCATGACTGGCAATTTTGTGAGGCGCCATCTTGTGTGTCGCCGAGCGAGCAAGCTATGAGAGGCGCTCTGCGACACGGTAAATAGTTGTTAAAACTACGTATAAGCACTACGCTATTACGAAAAGAAGGGAAATAAATTACATATGTTCCTACAAGCACTATAAAACTAATCTACAGCTAAATTAGCAAATACCTAGTTGAAATATCTGTTTGCAACTTACCCAAAAAGTGTGGGGAGACGAGAACACAAACGTGATAGTAAACCGCGGCTTTCTTTAAAAAGAAAATTAATAAAATTGACTCGCGGCCGTTAGAGACGGCGCGGCGGCGACTGGCGATTCAAACAAGGAGAAGCGCACGCGCAGGCTCGCCGATGGACCGGAGGCAAATGCCGCGGGCAGCGGTCGAGAGAGGGGACGCGCTGTCCGGCTCCACGTAATAAGTGGTTTTAGAGATGCGCAGTCGAGAAATGCGTAAACCCTTTTAGTTTGAGCTTGATTAGTTTTAGTGCCTATATCAGAAGTTATTTAACAGGTTTTATCCAACTTATTTAAATAAAATATTGTTATAAAATAATAACGTTACACTCTTTAGATTTTTCAAAATTAACCAACATTAAAAGAAGAAATCAGCGGTAATTTTATGTCTGCAGGGTTAACTCAAAATTGCGCAATTCTTGAAATATCAAAATTGGACCCTGTGTTTTAGAAACCTATGTTTTTTCGGCTTATCTACTAATTCTTTTTCTATTAATTTCAGGAGTCAGCAGCATAAGCAGCCTATACAGGCTACGTAGATGCATCGCACTGCAGTGCATTTCTTATTTCCTTTAAAGTGCATAAAACCACAGATCACGTTCTGTCAAGCTCTTTTCTGAGAAATTCAAAGAGACATCACTACAGTTAACTATTTACTTAGCAAAATTCTCAATTCAGAAACTGGCCCTAGCAGCCGTTAACAGTAAATTATCAGATTGTTTCGTCACGATGTTTTCGGAGCAGTAAATACACTAGTTAGTCTACTGTTCCAGTGATTTATTTTATAACTAATGAGCATTTCTGAATTTGACCTTCATACGATAGCACGTGCCACTCAGGCAGAAAGTTCATGCTTCAGAGCGCTCAGCGGATAATCCACAAATCCTACGAAGCCGCGGCTGCGCCGGTCACTGACTAATGTAAAAGCCTTATGCCAAGTCCTGAGCTTTACATCTATCTGATTGGGACGTCAGGTGAAATAAATAATTATTGACGGTATATGGCGTCTATATCTGCCCAATTGACTGCTTTTATATGTCTTTAAAGAGACGTCAGCATGTAGTTGAAATACAAACATCTTAAATTACTATCCAGAATACAATCTATAATGTTACTCGTCAAATATCTAAAAACAAAAAAGTATAGACCTCATGTGAACATAATTACGATATTCGCTAAGTTCACATCGAGACAATACGCCTATAAAATGGAGCAACCTCGTGCAAGCAACGTTTAAATTGATCTTAACTCAATTGTCAGTAATTGTAATCACTGAATTGATTCTCTACTTTTATTGACTAACGGTATAAAGTAATGAATTGGAAAGGACTTTTCAAAGTGATTTAGTTAGTCTGAAATCGAGAGAGTATCGAGTTAAGTTTGATTCAAAGGCAAAGTATTATTTAAATATAACTTTTTTCTTTGCTTTAGGTGTGAATTGAGTAAATAACTTTATTTAGAGAGTGACTAATAAAAAGAAAAGGTATTTAACAAATCTCGCCCAGTGAAGTGAGCAGTAATCCCAGGGTGGGGATTAGCGAGCTCCTCGAGAGCCTTCGCGATAGTTTCATCGCACGAGAACTGTGGCCCGGCTCGCCGCCTTACTCTATACAATCGGAGGTCCCCATTGAATTTGGAGAGATAGGGTGTGAAGAGCCGGGGATGGTGGCCGCGTCATTAGGAAGTGATTATCGCGACGCAAATACATTTGGCGCGAGGCCAGACCGAATAATACGAGAACCTACTTCAATCAAAAGCCTATTCTGCCGTCGGACAATTCAATTCAATTCAATTCAAATATTTTTATTCATTGTAAAAACAGAATGTTTACTTAATGAACGTCAAAATTGTTAGTTTCACAATTAATGGATTATGTGGAGAAGAAACTAACAAAGAAACTCCACTTGTCCAATGACTTGTTTCTTAAAGCGAAACTCACCTTCATCCCGTGATGATACATAGGACTTGTTATGAAATAATAAAATAATTATCAAAGAGTGACGACACAAAATCCGTCCCTTCGGAGGCTTGATGTCACATTAAATCTCGAAAGGGCTTTGTCTGGGCTTGTAATGAGAAAACTGTTTTTGTGCCGCCGCTGCGAGTTGGGCTTTGCGGATTGCTTCACAGGATTTTATTCGGGAATTATACAGTAATTACATTGTATTAGATTTTTATTACGGCCTCCGGGTACGCCTACAGCGCTTTGTATCGCTTAGCTGTTGACGTGTAAGATATCGCATGAATATCCCGGGCATGATCGAGAAGTTGACTCATTGGTCTCTTGTAAGCTGCCTGTATGCCGCGCGGAGGAGTATGTAGTGTGCATGTGTGAGAGGTGTTTGCCTATCAGCTGCATAAAGATCTGCGGTACGAGGTTTAATGTGTATTGATATTTCAGGCCCGAGGTTACATCAATAAGAAGGGCATGAATACAACACTAACAAATGTGCGCGCCACGCTAGATTAGAGAACTTCTCCCGTATATTGTTGGTAATAGTATGAGCCTCCTGCCAGATCTCAGCAAGCTCAGATACTGCCACCAATCATATTACCAATTCAAGGTCTACTCGACCGTACCTAACCGCGTTTGATAATCCAATCTGGGCTCCACCGACCTAATTTATAGCGCCATTTATTAAACCAATGTATTAGCCGACCGCAAGCGCGGCGTAACTTAAAAAAAAGCTCGTTTTTCCCCACAAGATGTGGTGCAATTTACCGACTCTTGGCTCGCAACAGCGAGGTACATCTGTCTCCGTCTGGCAGCACATGCTCCTCGCGCGCCATTTGCCGAGTTAATCGACGTGAAGAGACGATATGGATATCAAGTTCATTTAATTTTATACCTCTGCGCTCGCGCTTCAAGCTGGTTGGCGTTGGTTGGGGCAAAAACGAGTGTCTTCTTGGAGTTATCTATTCATGGCAGAGTTCAGTCGATGAATTGACGGCAGCGCCAGTAAGGGACTGTTCGTAGTCTCGACAAGCAATGGTGCACCAATCATGGTAGCAACAGCTCGGTGGTGCGGCAGTAAGCGGGAAGTTTTCTTCTTTGAGGTTAATTATCAGTCTTCATCATGTTATTTTTACCCGACTGCGGTGGAGCCCACATGGAGGGTAATGTGTTTAGTTCGTATGTATGTAAGTATGCCCAATTCTATATTCCCTCATAACTCCTTAAGCAGTGGTCAAATTTTGACAAATAATATTTCATTATATTCTTTTTGTTGCTCTAACCCGTGCTGGCACGGTTAGCCAGAGGTCGCGGGTTGAAGTCCCGGCGTGGGTGGAATTTTTAGCTTCTAAATAGGTTTTTAAAATAATATCTCAATCGATTCGTTGTGTTTGCGCGAGTGTCATAGGCTATATGAAATCATCACAAATCCAACAAAAAGATAAAAACTATAATTTTTAACAATGATGGTTTTCATCATCATCATCAGCCATTTGACGGCCATGCAGGACACATGCCTCCTTCGTGGTTTTCATAACCATGAGGGGTTTTGCCATAATCGCCACGCTTTGCAGGCGGGTTGGCGATCGCAGTATGCGGTTGGTATCTCAGGAAGACGCTGCTGTCCGATGGTTTTAATTTTATCTAACTTTATCATTCATTCTATGATGTGAACAGCAAATATTTTTTTAAACTGAATTGTATACTTAACCAAAACGTTTCCCCAAGAAACTAAGGCACAGAAATACATATAAGGTACGATTAAAAACTCAAATGACGTTTCTGATTGTTTTTCTACATACGTCAATCAATATTTTCAGTCGAACTTAAAACAAATCTCGGCTCTCTCTCGGTTCATCAGCTCTCTAAAGATTCGAGTCTAATGACAGCATAGCGTATGAATAATCGAACGAACCGAGCTGAGGATAGTGCGTGAGCGCAGCTTTTTGTCTCGCTCCACTCACGCGCAGCCTTGACCTTGAATGCGCGGTTTGGCTCGGCATCACTGCAGGTATAGTTGAAACTCATGATAATAGGCTCACAAGATAATATTCATTAGTAAGCAACGATGATTACTCATAAAATTTTGTATATTCGTAACGCATAATTGGCTGAACTGATTTGGATAAAATTGGGCATCCTTAATTTAAACAACAAGATAAACGTAATTAAGGTAATTAGTTTACCTAGTAAACAATCGCAATTGGAACCCGTTAAATGTAGGTACCTCCACGAATAATAGATGTATGAGCATCGTGAATTATTAAAAAATAATATAACAATGGACTTTTTTATTTCTTTGATTCTTTTTAATCTCACACAAATGAAGTCTTTACATTGTAGTTGCAAATTCGTCCGTAACGCAACGAAGTGCAGTCGACTGTACGATACAAATAATTAAGTACAAATAAGAAACCGTTGAAGTTTCAGTAAATTTGTGTCCTTATAAAATTCTGGCAAAATAGGTAATAATAGTATATTTGTTAAGAGTTCAGAAGGTAAATTAAAGAAAAAAAGGATGATAAAAACCGGCCAAGTGCGAGTCGGACTCGCACAAGAAGGTTTCCGAACCATTATCCATACAATATTTGAATATTTCAACCGTCTACCTGTTGCCGTTATTAATATCAAGCAAAAAAAACGGCAAAAATCACGTTTGTTGTATGGGAGCTTCAATTAAATATTTATTTTATTCTGTTTTTAGTATTTTTTGTTATAGCGGTAACACGTCTGTCAGCAGGCTGTATCTCACGAACCGTGATAGCTAGGCAGGTGAGATTTTTACACATGATGTATTTCTCTTGCCGCTATAACAACAAATACTAAACACCGAGTAAAATAAGTATTTAAGGGGGGCTCTCATACAACAAACGTGATTTTTTACCGTTTTTTGCTCGATATTATTTAGGGCAACAGGTAGATGCTCAAAATATTCACCGAATATTTAGTTCTATATTAAAATGAAAATAAATAATTAAACTACAGTAAAATTGATATTTAAGGGGGGCTTCCACACAAAAAAACTGACTTTTTGCCGTTTTTTCTCGATCTTTGTGTCTAATGTTGTATAGATAATGGTACGGAACCCTTTGTGCGCGGGTTCGACTCGCTGGTTTTCTTATTTATTTCAGTTGTTCTATTCATCAACCAGAGCCAAAAGTACGCAAAATAAGTGCCCGGCTAAGTCAGTATGAGCAAAAAACTTAAACCTCTATGTACGGACAGCGGCGGGCGCATTATAAGACTGTAAGTAAAAGCTGTTTTCCCAATAATTTTCATTTAGAAACTTGCTTCTACTAGTATTTTAAATTCACACGCCATGTGCTGTTAATGTGTTCGTTCGTTAAAAACATATAAATATCCGCGCAACTGCGCGATACCGGGCATCATTTATAAACCCACGGTTTGTAAATTACTTACTTTTTCATAATTTTACCGCCAATACAAAACTTGTATCAACTATAAAAACCTTGTCTCATTTTCCTACAGCAACTTTCCGTCATAGGGTTGTCTGGAAGAAATTGCTTTTAGCAATAAGGCCACTTTCTTTAAAATGCGAATAAAGGAGACGGGCTGAAAACCAGCGCTACTGACTACGCATGCAGTCATAGCAACAAGCTGAGCCCCTTCCCTTTTACCATAAAAATGATACATATTTATTGATTTGTATGATGTAAAAACTGATTTTATGGTAAATAAATATTTTCAATTTCACTTTCACTTTCAATTGTAATGTGTGTTTTTAAAATTTTTATGTAATGTGCTCTAGTGTACAGTAAAGAATATTCTTACCTTATCTCATCTTATCTTGTAAACTGCTTTGCTGCTTACCGCGATTACGTAAATAACGAATATAATGCTTAGTTTACAAAGAAATAACATATTTTCCCTCGTATTTCTCTTAAGCAACGTGCCTTACTCTCTTAGGTAAGCAATACGCCGAACTTATTAATAGTATATCCGCTGTGGTAGCAATCCCGGGAGGGGGTTTCCAATCGGCTCAAGCCGAGTGCGGCTCATTGTTGATCCAGCTATAGTGTCCCGGTCTAATTGCGCACCTGCAGCGGGGGCTTGACGCCACAAATGGATAGGATCGGACGCCACATATGTGACAAGTTGAATCCGTCAGCCAACATTCATGCGGCAAAGGTCCCCCCAAAGGTGCTCCACGTTATCTAGCACTTAGCACATGATAATAGGGGTTAAAGTATGAAATTGCCGTTTTGTTGCAATAGGTTCTTTGAATTGACATAGAATCTTCATGGTTTGAGGTTTTCGAATGAAACTTTTTTCAAATGGTTTCTATGATGTTCTTTTTTTAAAAAATGTGAAACATTTGAATATCGACTTTCAATTGTTTTTGTTATTCAATTTAGACAAGTAAGATGGATACTGCGAAAATTCCAGTGATTTTTGAATACGAGTTCCGACGCGGAACTAACGCGGCAGAAACAGCCCGCAATATCAATGCTGCATTTGGAGAGGGGTCTACTAATGAACGCACCGTGCGATTTTGGTTTAAACGCTTTCGTGATGGAAATTTCGACTTAAAGAACGAGCCACGAGGAAGACCGCCCACACAGGTGAATAACGATGAATTAAGAGAGATAGTGGAAGCCGACCCTAGTCAAACTACCCAGGAATTAGCGGCATGGTTTAACGTTACCTAACCCACAATATTGACTCACTTGCGTCAAATCAATAAAATAAAAAAATACGAAAAATGGGTGCCTCATAATCACTCGAATTTTCGCAGTATCCATCTTTCTTGTCTAAATCGAATAACAAAAACAATTGAAAGTCGATATTCAAATGTTTCACATTTTTTAAAAAAAGAACATCATAGAAACCATTTAAAAAAGTTTCATTCGAAAACCTCAAACCATGAAGATTCTATGTCAATTCAAAGAACCTATTGCAATAAAACGGCAATTTCATACTTTAACCCCTAATATTTTGTGTATAATAAATAATGACGTTTTTTAAACCCTCGTCACCGCCTACGCTTTCGGTAAACAGGCATAAGTTTGTGCATGTAAATAATTTAATAATACAGTGAACCTCTCATAAAAAGAGGAAACGTGGCCACCCCAATCAAACTTGGCGGCGTTCAGTGGCATCCGAAATGACGACGGTCGACATAACGTGGCTCGAGTTAAAGAAAACAGCCCAAGAAAGAACGAGATGGCGATGCATTATGGATTGGACATCTTGTAGTAGGCACATGCGGATACTAAGCGGTATCAACAGATTCTGTCAGGTACAAAAATATGCGAAGGTAAAAATTGTTCTACTGTACCCCGTACAAACACAAACACCTCACAATGTTCGAATTTTATATATTACTAGCTGTCCCGGCAAGCGTTGTTTTGCCATATTAATTAGCCTACGACCTAGTCTCAAACCTACCAGGTATCACAAACATTTTAAGACATAAGTGTAGCCGTTTCGGAGGAGTTCGATAGCAAATAAATATTAGATATTTATCGTATCGTATCGTAACGTGTGTGATACCTTCACATAAGTTACTAAGTTCTATAGTTGTAAGTATTGTTTTTATTTTAATACTTTATTAGAATATTCTGCAGTGTAAATGTATAAGGCGCGCTTAATGCAATAGGCAATCTCTTCCAGAAAATTGGTGAGATCCGAAGGGGAATGCAAAATAATATATTGAAAAATACAAAAAACGGACTGCGTAAAAAATATACAATTTTTCTTTCATTGTGTGGTAATTCAGCGTTCTCTGTATATGTCTGTCATGATTATGATGCTAACTCCTTATTGAGATTTTGACGGTCTGTAAAAGATACTCAGAGTTTTAGTGTATTCGAACAATTCCTTTACATTATAGCTCTGTATTTATATCATTACAATACATAGTGTACATTGTGAAGAAATGCGTCCCAGATGGTTCAATCCTTAAAACACTTCAAATAGAACTGAAATGTACAAGTTTATAGCCAGAAAAGGACACGAAAACTTTGTGTTTTATTTTGCGCTTGTTGCGAAGAGAATAAAAGTAGAAATAAAGGAAAGACCACTTTTGCCACATTGAAATGAAACTTTATTTTATAGTCCTACAACCATTTTGCAGCGTAGTAACAATCGTGGATTCGTAGCAGCGAGCGGCGGCTACGGCGCGTAGCACTCCTCCAGTCAGCTAACGCTACGGCGTAGCATCGCCGTGGAACATTGTTGTCTTTATTACTTTGCTGCGATCCGCTATAGATACTTTGGCATCATCAAAATCAACTGTGGACATAATTATGATTTTTTTTATTTTCGCAGTGTGGCGACTAAATTAATTAAAACTTCACCTGTGGTGCGTTTATTTATGAGATTTTTTTTATGCACTCCCTTTCTTACATCCTTTAGTTACATCAATAATAATACATTAAACAAAGCCTGTTGCAAACAGGGATAGCCACATGAGTGGTGGTTGGCATTTGTAATCGCGGAGAGATTGCACTGGCCCCTAAGGTCCTCGTTAACGCCCGGGTTAATGGTTGTTAAGAAGCTAACCTTTGCGTGTAAGACAATGTATAAATTTAGTTCGGGTCAAATCTCATGGTTGCGTGGGAATGTTTCAGCTCCAGACACCCCACGCACCGTGCCCTTTGCGGATGAACTGGATAGTTTTTAATGCTCTAATCAGAAAATTTGGGACACTATTTTTTTTCTGGAAAACTGCAAAAAAGAAATCCTAATTTACAATTGTACTACTAGGTTAAGAAATATCTATGTCATTTCCTTTTTTATATACAATAAAGCATTCTCTAGCTATCTATTTACATTAAATACATTTTTTATCGAGGCAAGTGGCAGACCCTGGTTTCTGCCTACCCTTCTGGGACTAAGGCGTGAGTTTATGATTTGTTTTTATAATGTACATTTTTACCTTATTTATACTATGCAGAAGAAAATGTGAATAAAATAAATTCAATCATTATTCAGCAGCTAAAGGGACATAAAAATCTCTGCTCACGTTCGGTGAGCTTGGCCGGTATAAGCTTCCAAATTTGTCTTTGTTGTTTTCTCAGGGCGAGTCTAAAATCCGGCCTCCGGTAGATCTTGGAGTTGCCAATAACCCACAAGTTAGAAACGCTTTGTAGGAGCTAATGGAAATATTCAGCCTGATGATTTATTTATGAGTCTGAAATGTGAGCCATGTAGACTTTATTGATGTTCAAAAATGCCTTGTAGATGTTAGGTCGCCAAGAATAGTTTAGCTTAGATTGATGGATTAGTGTGGAAAAAATGTAACGACTAGAATAAAACTTTAATGCTTCCAAATCAACGAGCAAGAAGAACGGATAGTATAGAAGGTCTACATAATATACGCAAACATAATTTATTTCAGGAATGAAGAAGAAGAAGAAGAAGTAGAAGAAAGACATTTATTATACCAACAAGATACATCACAGAAACAAAATAAGCACATAAGTAACATAATATGCACAACACAGAAGGAAAACTAAATACACAACAGACAAAACGAATAAATAAAACAGGACTATAGATGTAGCCTGTGGTGTATCTACATTGCCACAAAAGGCAGCTGACTCATACATAGTCTAATTAAAGTTTGACTCAAACAAAATTTTAGCACTTTTAAAGTAATTACCGTATGTGTGAATTAAAATGTAACATATGATGGTTAAAATGAGAGAGAAAAAGAGAAAAAAAATCTCATTTATTTGCAGACGAGGAACCTCAAATTTCCGTAATATGCTAATGAGAAAAAAACGAAATTCGAGTGAAATGTAGAGACAGACGACTTGCGATTTGCGCTGAGTACCACAACAGGTGCTAGCACGAGGCATTAGCCACACGGCGGCGCCACATCACCGCGGATTAGCTTATGAACACCGAAATTTGGGCACCGATGGCGACACAAAGACCAAGATTCACTAAAAATAAAACAAGTGACATACCTCAGAAGTTTGTAGCCAAGAAGCTGTTGAAATAAAGTCAGCAAAGCTACTGCTGCTGAAAGATGGAATCAAAGTAACAGATTCGGTCGCTGTACTAAAATACTTCTTTCATCATCATCATTCAGCCACAAGAAGTCCACTGCTGGACATAGGCCTCCTCCATGGATTTCCAAAAAGACCGGTTGGAAGCGGCCTGCATCCCGCGTCTTCCTGCCACTTGGATGAGGTCATCTGTCCATCTTGTGGCTGGTCGTCCTACGCTGCGCTTGCCGATATGTGGTCTCCATTCGAGAACTTTTCGGCCCCATCGGCCATCAGTTCTGCGTGCTATGTGCCCCGCCCACTGCCACTTCAACTTACTAATCCGCTGGGCTATGTCGACGACTTTCGTTCGTCTACGAATCTCATCATTTCTGATTCGATCTCGTAGAGAAATTCCGAGCATAGCCCTTTCCATAGCTCGTTGCGTGACCTTGAGCTTTCTTATGAGGCCCATAGTTAGAGACCACGTTTCAGTGCCATAATTCATCACTGGTAACACACACTGGTTGTATAATTTTGTCTTGAGCGATTGAGGTATGTTAGACGAAAAGACTTTTCTAAGTTTCCCGAATGCTGCCCAGCCGAGTTGGATTCGACGATTGACCTCTTTCACGAAGTTGGACCGGCCTAGTTGGACTGTTTGTCCTAAGTAGACGTATTCGTCTACAACTTCGAGAGTCGTGTTCCCCAATGTTATTGGGGTGGGCACAACACGGGCGTTCGACATGACCTTCGTTTTGTCCATGTTCATTTTAAGGCCCACACGTTGGGAAACTCGACTGAGGTCTTCGAGCATTATGCCGAGGTCTTCCATCGTTTCTGCCATGACTACTATATCGTCGGCAAATCGAAGGTGCGTGATGTACTCGCCATTGATATTGATGCCGCGTCCCTGCCATTCCAGAAGCTTGAAGGCATCTTCCAGTGAGTTCGTGAACAGTTTCGGAGAGATAACGTCTCCCTGTCTCACGCCTCTTCTCAATGGAATTGCCTCCGAATTCTGCTCCTGTACTCGGACCGACATGGTGGCGCTGTTGTACAAGCACTTCAGCACCTCGATATACCGATAGTCAATCCGGCAACGCTGGAGAGACTCGAGCACTGCCCATGTCTCGATCGAATCGAAGGCTTTCTCATAGTCCACAAACGCTAAGCAGAATGGCAAATTATACTCCTCAGTCTTCTGTATAATTTGCCGCAGCGTGTGGATGTGGTCTATGGTACTAAAGCCCTTTCGGAAACCGGCTTGTTCGGGAGGCTGGAAGTCATCAAACCTGCGTTCGAGACGATTCGTGAGGACCCTCGAAAACAGCTTATAAACATGGCTCAGAAGCGAGATGGGTCGGTAGTTCTTCAATAGAGAGTTATCCCCTTTCTTGAAGAACAGCGTCACCACGCTTCTGTTCCATGCTTCTGGCGTTTTTCCTTCGAGCACGACGGAATTGAAGAGCTTCTGAAGGACTTTAAGTACTGGTGTTCCACCCGCTTTCAGTAGCTCTGATGTGATTCCGTCCTCTCCTGGTGCCTTGTTATTCTTGAGCTGTTTCAGGGCCATCCTAATCTCGTACAGGCTGATGTCCGGGATGTCTTCGGTATAATGTCGGGTCAGTTTGGCTCTCGGATCTTTGTTCAAACTGCTAACAGGTTTTGCGACTGAGGTGTATAGCTGTCCATAGAAACTCTCAATCTCCCTCAGCACCTCTGACCTGGTCGACGCTATACTGCCGTGCTCTCTCTTCAGCTTCGTCAGCTGGCTTTGCCCAATAGACAAGTCTTTTGCGAACACTTTGGAGCCCTTGTTCCGCTCTATAGTCTCTTTAATACGTTCGGTATTAAAGGACCGAATATCGTGCCGCATAGACTTTGAGATATGTCTATTGAGCTGCCTATATGACTTAGCATCCTCGGAGGACTGCAGTTGCAACGCGCGACGTTTAGCCATGAGGTCGAGAGTATAGTTTGAGAGCTTTTGTGGTCTACTCGTACGGTTGGGTCTATAGAACCTCGAGCCCACTGAACGGACAGTTTCTACAAACCTGTTATTGATCTCGTCCACCGATGCGGCGCTCTCCAGGCACTCAAAGCGATTTGACAGTTCGAGTTGAAAGTTCTCGGGGTTCTGGATATGGGCACGAGTAGGTCGGAGCGTGGACTTCATGAGACGAGACCTCTCAAGTATCAGAAATACTTCTTTAACTCCTTGAATACTTTACATGGATTCTCCAAGGTCTTCTAGTGTTGATACAGTGCTAAGATAATTTTATTTGTAGCCTCGAAGTCAATACTAGCGCCAATCGAAGAACTTAGCTAGGATATTATTCACTAAAACATACAAAACAAAATATATGACCCTTAGGCAGGACTAGGCTTTTATATAACTAGATAGCCGGTGCATTTTTTTGCAAGCAGACATTCCAGCCATCTCAAATTGGCGACACGGCGGACAGGAGTGACATCACGGCCGCCTTTATGACGTCATAACTCACGCGACGCCGTTTAATTCCTTCATAAGAGCGCGCATACATCACGCGGCTGCCGCACTGCAGAGCCGCTGAATCAAATTCTTGGCTCAAGAGCGGCACGTTTTAAAAAATCGTTAAGAATGTGTCTCGGCTGATCGAATGCGCCCCAGACATCCAAAAAGCGGCCGAAACAGCTCGCTTTAAACAATATTTAACGGTCGCGCCGCCGCGGGATCGCATCGAGCAAAGCCGTTTGATTGGAAAGGATTCTTGGAACGAGTCGGCGAAAGATAAACACTCGTTTGTTTAATCCGATTTGGTACTGCTGGCGCCGCATCGGTTCACGTTTTTTATGAATAAAAGTGTGAGACAGACTCTCTGACTCAGTCGAGCAAATACGCCTGGAGATTGAATTAGATTTCATAAACTCTATTTCGAAGGTGAATATTTTACTTTGAGCTCTTTTTAGGATTCCGTGTCAATGTAACTACGTTATTAAAGCCAAAGTAAAAAAAATTATTTACTATAAAATGTCACGCTCTTATTTACAAAAAAAAAGTAATGCCTCTCTTAGAGTCTCTTTAAGTAAGACACTATTTAACTTTAGTGGACGTTTTAACTTTTTATGATTTATAAAAGTTCGAGGTAAAACACTGTTGTTTTTTTAATGTCATATTACGTATTTCATACTTTCTTATTATGTAGTCTGTGGTTGTATCAGAAACACGTTGTTGTTTTACATTTTTGTAACGTTTTTTTTTTAACTCAAAGATGAATCGACGAAACTTAAAACACAATGGAAAATACCGAAAATGTACCTCCTAAGTCGAAGAAAAGTAGGTTTTAAAAGTTTTTGGCCGCCATAACCGCCTCACCTGGCAACACTGAGAGAAACAGCTTTTTGTGTTTGACATTCATTCACTTATGTGGTTCAGAGTGCACACCACAAATTGCAGACACTGCGTAAAGTAGGTTTAAGGGACATTTAACGTGACGATGATTGCTGAGGGCTTAAAGCTTAACTAATGTGGAGATTTGAACTAAATTACGATTTATAATTTAGGTAACATCTTTCTCCTCCATTAATAATAATAATAATAATAATAATATCATTTATTTCAGACAATTTAGGTCCATATAAAAACAAACAAAAACAAAAACAAAAGGGTGTTAGTAACAATTATAAACTTAACTATGTTAGTACTTAGCATTACTATTTACATGGATCAGAGTCCAATGAGCCAAGAATCGACCGTCAGATCGATCCGCTATTCCGCGCAGGATGCCGTTGGTGCTGGCGCACAGCCTGTCGAGCGTACCGGCGCAGCTGTGTTAGTGGAATCCGTTTTTTTATAAACAAGACCGAAGATGTTTACTTAATGAACGTCAAAGCTGTTAGTTTTACAATTAATTGGTTATGCGGAGAAGAAGCTAAGAAAGAAACTCCTCATTTACTCTTTTCAGAACAGGTTTGCTTAATCAACAGAGTTTTCTAGTTAAAGTTACACTACACCAGATACAATCGTCCCCGTTAATATTATTTAAACCAACTGCATGAAGAAGCTCAGCTTCGTGCTTCTTACGGTCACCGACTTCAAAAATCCAAAAGCTGCCCGACTTCTATACACAGCTTTAGTACGAAGTAAGATTGAAGCCTGTGCCATTGTATGGAATTCACACGAAGCCAAATATACGTTAATATTAGAAAAAGTACAAAAAGCGGTCCCTCGATTTTTTTATAAGAAAATATACGGATACTACCGGTTTATGTACCCTACTTAGTTCCTACGTGGAATGCTCGGGCTTAACACGCTTATAGTGCGCCGGTGCTGAGAGCAGCTAGTAACAGTCTGTCGTGTGGTCCGAGGCGAGCTCGACTGCCCTGAGCTCACACGTGGTTTGTAGACTTGGCGTGCCGGAAAACTACGTGCGAGCTCGCAGGCACGCCCTGCTGTGGGTGCCGGCGGCGCGCGCGCACGGTCACCCGCAGCCAGTCGCCGCTCGTGCGCGCGCTCTCCTCGCTCACTTCCCTCCTGTTGTCAGCACCAAAGTGTGATTTGTTTGCTGATTAGATTATGAATGTAGCTGAAGAATACCTGAAATATTGTGAACGGGATGGATGAAAGTATGCCCTAAATAATATTATAAATCATTGTATCTTAATTTTATTCTACGTTTCGTGTATCTTAATGTGTCTCATTTATTAACAGAATGAAAACCCAGGTGTTTTCAAGGTTTACCGGTAACTGTGGTAGAAAAATATTGCCTGATGAAACTGTGTAGTAATTAATACATTAGGATATTTTATGAGCTTAGTAAATGTTTTTCGGGGGTTAGTGCGGGGTTGGGAGGCTCTTGAGGGTCCGACGAGGCGAGGCTCAAACGTGGACTTTCGTGGATGCGACAGTCGCGACCGAACTCACTCAGTCGGGACTGTCAGTCGTGACAGTCATTACGGACCTCGCGACAGAAGAAGAAGGTGTATTCATTTTATATATTAAGTTAATTTTCACTGGAGAAAGTAAGTAATCAGTGTTTTAATTGACTTTCAACAATAATTCCACGCCTCGCACAGGCTGCGAGGCACAAGTCCGAATCGCTTTTCGGCCCGGAAATGTTCTTTCTATGTGGAGTTTGCTTAAGGAGTAGTATGTTGTTTAGTAGTGTTTGATTCGGTCGCGTTAGTCGCAGTCGCAAGTGCTGCGCCTACGGAACCCGCCGCCGGACAGAAGCACTTACCCGCCGCAGCCACGTGACCGGACGCGCTAATCCGGCCGGCCACACTTCCGATACACACGCGCTCTACCGTCCACTTCATTAATCGAGATTGGATTGAAAGTAAACACACGAGAAAAGTTTTTATTTTCACCCAACTGCGGCGGAGGCTGAAAAAGAGGGTATGTGTTTGGCTCGTGCGAATGTATGTTTATTTGTTATTCTAACCTCAGAACTCCTTACCCACTGATCAGATTTTGACCAATTATATTCCAATCGGTTCGTCGCATTTGAGCGGGTGGCATATATGAAATCTGCATAATATAAGAAACATAACTTTTTAGAATGCCCGATTTATCTGTTTTACAAGAAGTTCGCTTCTCATAGTCACTAGATGGCGTTATTTTTAATCTTGCCATTTTATTTGAATTCATTTTTAAATATTTAAACTGGTTTTAATCTAAAAAAATCCGAGTTTTTACGTTTTCGACCCCCTGTTAAACGGATGTGTAATAAATTTTTTGTTGCAATTATAGGGTGACGTTCAGTCGTCCGTCTCAATCAGTAGCGGTACCTTCATAGAAGCCCTAAAGCCCGGCTTGACTAACTAAAACGCTCGATTACAAACGTATAGGTATACGTATGTACCCACTACCTAGGTGCATCGAAAATAAAAAAGTTCTACTCAAAGATCAAAAATAATACATAATATTACTTTCGCGCTCGCCGCCGCATCGTGTCGCATCGGGAAAATACGTCTAGATCGGTCATCTCGCTCGCACTACCCGGCTTTCATATTCTCTAGTATTCTATTTCTAATACAGGTAAACGGGTTCTAGAGTCTATGGCACAAAACAGTAAGCGTACAAAAAAAAGGCTGGCTTTGCGAGTGAAGTTGGCTGCGATCAATCCGATCGATGCGATGGATGGAGCCGACTGGTAAGGGTGCAAATCGTGCAAATTTTCTAATACGCTTTGAACTTCACTTCATTGCAGTTGTTCGGTTTTTGCTTGAGCTCGCTGAAAGTTGTCTTTTGTTACTAATTTTAGTAATTTAATAATGGCTCTGGTGATTCGAACAATGGTGGAAATTGTGCCTTGTGAGGATTTAAACTGTGTATAAATTTTTATCGGTGACGAAAAGGTAAAATATTTGAACTTTGCGAAAAAAAAAAACACTTCATATCTTCACCATAACCAACAACTGATTTGTGTTTTTCTCAGTGTGCCACCAAGTAATACCAAATTATTGGAATTATTTGATGGCACTCTTCTGTGAAGGAGGAGTTGTGATAACGAGAATCGTAATTGGACCAAAAGTCTCTTGTTCATTACATTCCGATACCCGCGATTCCCGCGTGAGAAGTCTGATTTCCGAGAGAGTGCACTCCCCTTGACGTGGTTCCCACTGGTCGGCACTCATCAAGGAGTGCAGGTTTGGGGCGCTCTTCCCCAAAAATGGGGGTATTCAAACTTATTCCTTTCCCATCCTTATTCCTTTTCAGATTTTTGGTTATAGCTTTCAAGATAGATCTCTGCTCTGTAATAAGACTAGTTAAAATTGTGATTTGATATAACAGAATCATGCGCTCTAAAGTATTTGGGTTACTACACAAACAACACAACGCAAAGGGTCCTCTTTTAGAGATGTTCACTGCGCTCCGAAACTTCCAGCTTTAAGCTGAGGGGTCGTACCGTCACAATAGTGTTTTAATAAAAAAAAAAATTTAGTGGTCAACACAGTACCCCGATTTAAAAACCTAACTGCAAAGTGGGTTACTAGGGGCTGCAAGTGATGTTAATTGCTTCGACCAGATGTCACTGCCTGTACGTAATACAGATAAGTTTGTAAAGCGGCTCGAAATTTCGCTGATGCTTATACTTGCCCATTAGCTCAGTTGGCAGAGCGCTGGGACGGTTACCCAGTGGTCGTGGGTTCAAGTCCCGGCATAGGTACGGGCACGCATGCCGGTTTCGGGTAATTTTTATCTTGCCCTTTGCTAATACATCCCCTATCGGTCGAAATATGTCCGTCTAGGTCGGCCCTTACCGGCCCTTTCACCCATATTTGCTTCTTCAATCTTACTCCCTTCATCCTCTCCACATGTCCAAACCAACTGATGTATTAGGTTTAATATGATTTGAAAAGAGATGGAGTGGAGTTTTTTTTCCCGCTGCTTTTTTCTCCACTTTAAATACGTCCCGAAGGCAGCGGCTTACATTGTACATTGACATTCAGCAAACAGAATGTAAATTATTTTCATTGAAATATTTAATTTTATATTATTTGATTTTCTTGGACCCATCAAATGGGTTCGAATCCCGGCACGTACCAATGACTTTGTTTTCTAAGTTACGTACATTTGTGAAGTTGTAGTAGCGATACCACTCGCTAACTATGAAGGAAAACATCGTGAGGAAACCCTAGAGTCTAAGGTAATTACATACTTTAGCGCTTGTACAATGTACTCCATCCAATGGCCCAACTATGAGGCTAAGTGCGGAAATCTCAGGTCTGACTAGAACTAGAACTAACTAGACCCATTAAATGTTTAGTATTTATGGCCACGTTGGACCTTCGAGCTAGACAAAACAAAAGTATGATTATTAGTTCCTTGCCTGGAAAATATTTGTATTCCATCCGTATTAACATTTTTAACAATCTCGGAGCAGAGCGTGTAACAGGAGTGCCTCACAGAGTATTAGGGAACGTGAAACTAATGAGCCCAGAAACTTGCAAACACAATTATGAGCCCACTCACTACGTATCGAGGACAATTGGCAGGTCTTAATGCCCCTTTGAGTGTGCGAATAAAGGGAAAATATCGCTTAATGGGAGCCAATGCGACGAGTTCCGCCTAACGACGTTAAGCGCTGCCGCGCAAACAGATTGCTTATTTAATTATGCTGTGTTGCCAGTTGCTAGTAGGTACCGGCTTCAAATCTAATTCAAGGTCATAAAGGGTTATGATGACCGTCACCGTAATATAAACTGTGCAGAGCCACGACTCCAAATTGCACGTATAGGTATGCATACGCTAAGTTAGATTTTATTTCGGCGAAACATGGGTTAAAAAAGTTGACAATTTCTGCTACCCCTTGCGCTTAATATTCTTCTTAGCGTGTCGATGCGCTCAGTGACATAAAGAAAATCGATGAACGTCAGTAGGTCCTTGTGTTGTATTTATTCCCTACCATTACAGACATTTTTATGTATTAAACGGATGCAAATGGAGACATGCACTTTGACCGGAAACTCAATTCCGGGACCGCGGCAACTTTGCGAGACCAAATTCTCTAAGTTGAAGTTAACTTGAGGCGCCGTACTCCGGTATCGCGTTGAAAACTTACAAAATTCCTCCGGATGAACCTACGACCGAGTTTATGTAAAATTTTCTCGGGAGACCGACTCGCTTTGTAGGAAAACCTAAGCCATAGAAGTTTCGCTTTAAAAATATCTAGTAAAGAGTAAATTGTAAAGGTCTATCTATTCAGCCCATGAATAGTGCCCACTGTTGAGCAAAGGCCTCTTCCCTGTGACGTCATCCCTCTCGCTCGCTTGTCAGTCTCGAACATTGCTTTCTGACGGGTTTAATAATATCGTCGACCAATCGAATCGCTGGGCTGCCTACCGATTGTGATATAGTCGCCTTCTGCGACATCCACAGAAGGAAATGGAGCGACGCTATTTTTAATCCGGCGCCACACGGAATGGTTTGTATTGGAATGGTGCAACGTATTATTATTTATATATAATGGTTTACATATAAATAATAATACTTGTTGAATAGAATGGGCAGTGGAATCATCTATGCAAGGCAGTTATCTGCCGGAGGCTACGAAATGTTTGGTTAATTTTTTCTCCAAATTGATCTAAAAATGGTTTAAGTACCTATTTAGAGGCTAAAAATTCCACCCATGCCGGGAATTGAACCCGCGACCTCGCGATAGGTTTTTAAAATTGTCCTCAGCTCGGATTAGTGTAACAAAGAATATAATTGTTTAAGTCCCAGTTTTTGTATTACTTTGAAGGAAACACTTTGATAGAGCGTATATGAAATGCGAATTTAATTATATTCACCGTAATATTTAACAAATATTAATCTTACAAATAGAACAAAAGTGGTTGACAACATAACCTCCAACTCTTTCTATTAACTATTTCAGGAATTGAGCATTTTAGAGGTAAACTTGCATACGTTTTACCTTGTATTTAACCTTTTGACCCATCAGATTTCCATAAGTCATACGATTCGCGTATTCATGAATACACTGCTGAGTATAAGGGTGAAAGTTATGAAAGGCACTAACATGTTCTTATTACGTGAAAAAACTGATGCAGCTGTGGTAGAACATCGGTAAAATACATGCTTCAAATGCGAAAGGTCGTAAGTTTGAATTCCGGCTCGTCCCAATGACCCAGCAATACCACTCGCTAACCGAGAAAGAAAAATTTGGCGAGGTCATCAGAGTGTTTGAGGTGTATCTTAGCGCTTGACATCACCGATCCCCGTTGGACACGAGTGGTGAATAAGGCCATACCAACTTTCTGGAAGAAATTTTGTGTAATGGGATGACTTGCACAGGTATTTAACAAATGAGAAAGGAATTTCTTCACCACTACAGGCTCAACCCAAAGGCAGCTCACATTGCTCCTTTAATTTTTTTTTTTAAGTTAAAAAAAATCCTTTATTTGAATTTTTTTCCACATAAATATTAAATAAGTGACAGCTCATAAATTAAGATGTTTGTCACGTAATCTTGGATACTCGAATGAATTCGTAAATATAGATTTGAATTTAAACTACCTAGTGCATTCATATATTTTTAATTTGAGAATGCAGACCAAATAGGGACCAAGTAAGATGTACTAGCAAAGGGCGAGATAAAAAGAACCCGAAACCGATGTGCGTGCATGCCACGACTAATGTATGTCGAGGAAGCGAAAGTGATCTGTCAAGATCGTGGCAAGTGGCAGTCCCTGGTCTCTGCCTACCCCTCTGGGATACAGGCGTCACTTTATGTATATGTATATGTGTAGACCACGCAGTAATAGTGTTGAGATGATACAACGAGCTACATAACAAGTCGATGAGAATAAAACAGCACCTCCAAAATACGGATTTAACCGGAAAATATTGCAAATTTCAACACTAGGTGGCGCTGATGGTATTTTTATCGTGGTACGGATATCCATAATGCAGAGAAGATGCCGTTGCAAATTGAAGAGTTTGATAATTTTTTCAGGAATCCCGCTAACATATCCACCACTATAGGGACCACTTCGAAATTATCTCCTTTCATAAAAAGAGAATCACTGACATCCGACAATGTGGTAAGAGATTATTGCTGAACATACATAAAAAATGCCTTTTTTTGAGTCGCTTAAAAAGGATAGTCCGTTGTTCTTCTCTCCTTCACCATTCTCTCCAAGTTCCTGAGAAAATATGTGGATATGTAAAACGGAAGTAAACGTTTGAATATCCAATTCGCGGTGGTAGCTCTACACTCGTTCTATTTGCGTTTCACATATTTGGAGTTCCAGCGGTACGCAGACATCCGGGTAAACTTTATCGAGTAGTATTTATCCCTTAATGTGCTTCAGAAAAGACAAGTAAGAATTTAAGGTTATTCTGTGTAGAAATAATGTCAATTATAATAAAGATGAATTATTTTTCTTTCTTTTAAGATATATTTTCTTTCAAGAGAGATAAGAGACAAATTATTATTTTTTGCTGCTCCATGTTAATTTGGCGAATTGAACCTCTAGGCAATTAGGGGTCATGTGAAAATGTTCCTGTACCAAGCTATTGGCCTAAAGATCACATTGGACGTTCAGAATATCGAATGTTTGTCCCTTCAACATCATCATCAGCCATTTGACGCCCACTGCAGGACACAGGCCTCCCTCATGGTTTTCCAAGTTTCCCGGTCTTGTGCCGCCCGCATCCAGCGTCTCTCCGCCACCGTAACCAGGGTGAAGGGGCCTGCCCGCGCTGCGTCGTCCAGTCCGTGGTCACCAGGTCAGAACTTTTCCGCCCCAAAAGTCATCAGTTCTTCGAGCTATGTGCCCCGCCCACTACCACTTCAAGTGAGCAATTCTTCGAGCTATATTAGTCATTCGGGTTCTTCTGCGGATCTCCTCATACCTGATTCGATCATGTAATGAAACTTGTAACATGGCTCTCTCCATTGCTCGTTGGGTGAACTTGAGCCTTCTTATGAGGCCCAAAGTCAGCGGCCAGGTCTCATATCCATAAGTCATCACTGGTAACACACATTGGTCATACATTTTGCCTTGAGAGACTGAGGTATTTTGGACGCGAAAATGTGTTTTAGTTTCCTGAACGCCACCCATCTGAGTTGGATTCGACGAGTGACCTCTATCTTGAAGTTGAACTTACCTAACTGGGCTGTTTGTCCCAGGTATACATAGTGGTCGACAACTTCAAGGTCAGAGTCCCCAACGTTGACAGGAGTGGGTGCTAGGTACATGGAAGTTCGACATTATCTTAGTCTCGTCCATGTTCATTTTAAGACTAGCTTGATAAAAAACGGTATATCTAGTAAAGATAGATACAGATAAAAAAGATAAAAAACTATTTATTGCCTAACCAAAAAAAAACTTACACCCCAATTAAGCCTTAGCTTTACTAGGTTATGACACAAAATAAGGCAAAAGACCCATTAGTCTTTTATGTGTATATCATTAAAGTAACGTAACAACAAATTTACTTATTTTGATTGATTCTTTATTACACGCGAGAAACAAGAGACATAAAATATGAAAGTACCTTATATCTCTGTAAATTACAGGTGTGCAATAAAGTGTTATCTATCTACCTATCTATCTTCAGAACCTTGTCTACTTTTATTTTTATTAGGTCAATATACCTAATCTCTAAGATAACAATGGTTGCATCATCCGTTGCTCTTGAGTGTACAATTATTATCTCTTCAGTAAATACTAAAGTCTCGAAGCAATTCCGCAGTGAAACTGAGAAGCAGGCACGCGCGTGACGCGTATTTGCGTACGTGGTGCGGCGCTATCGGTGAGGCGCTATCGGCTTGTGTTTGCGATCGCCGACAGCGACGCTAGCGACGCGTGCTCGCCGCACCCGCGCCCGGACCATAAACTAGTTGACGAACTTCCTGAAGATTTCCGGATTGACCGGTTTCACATTGGACGACAAACGTAACTGTTGTGTTCGGCGAGGTTTAGTCTGTCGGCAGACCGCTACCACGCTGCTAAAGACTGCGTCAAGCGTTACAGGGCTTTTCTTTTTTTGCGATCGACCACGAGAGCTAGGATAAGCTGGTATGGAAGAGACGCCCATTAAATCGTCCGTAACAGACAAAACAAAGTCGGACTGATAGTTACATGCATTATTTTATTATGGCCGTTTTGCAAACGTTGTTTGGACGTCGTACGAATAGTGGTCCAACGATATCGTTTCGTTGAGGCTATCGTGCATCTTGTCATTGAAGCTCAAGTTATTGGTTTGGTTATCTACGGTACCACCGAGTAGAATAGTCGTGAGGGCACGCTTTAGCTCCTTTAAAAGTAAATAGAATTACATACGTTCATCGATACAAGCTTGGATACATAATTTTTCATTTACGAGTATTTTCTGTTTTTTTTTCCTTTTACCCTAAGGCCTACGTTGCGACTTTACACTATTATTAACCCGCGAAATCAATAAAATAGCGGTGATATAAGTTTAACGCGGTAGTCTGTCTGTCTGTCGTGCGGTAATCTATCATTGCATAATGCATAAACGCATTAATCGAATTGAATGGATTATACGCATATCTACGCCGCTGCTCGATATTGGCCTCTGAGATAGAGTGTGACCTTACACCACGCGTGCCCACACGCAATGGCAATTCGAATCGTTGAGTTATGTGAACTGGTCAGACGCTCTTTTCACGATGTTTTTCTTCACTTAAAAACCTATTTAGAGGCTAAAAATTCCACCCATGCCGGGACTTGAACCCGCAACCTCTGGCTAACCGTGCAAGCGCTATTCCAACTGAGCTAATGGGCAAGTGCAGGCTTTAGTGAAATTTAGAACCTCTTTACAAATTTATCTGTATTTCGTACAGGCAGCGACATCTGGCCGAAGCAATTTGCATCACTTGCAGCCCCGAGTATCCCACTTTGCAGTAATTGTGCCCCACATAATCCATTAATTGTGAAACTAACAACTTTAACGTTCATTAAGTAAATATTCGGTTTTTATAATGAATAAAAATATTTGAATTGAATTGAATTGAATTGAGGACAATTTTAAAAACCTATTCTAAAAATTCCACCCATGCCGGGACTTGAACCCGCATGTTTTTTCTCTAAATTTCACTGATGCTTGCACTTGCCCATTAGCTCAGTTGGGAGAGCGCTGGCACGGTTAGCCAGAGGTCGCGGGTTCAAGACCCTCTCGGACGTGAGCGTTCTACCGATGTGCTACCATTACTCTTTTTAGGGTACCTCAAAAGGAAAAACGAAACCATTATAAGATCACCTTTTTGTCCGTCCGCCCGTCCGTCCGCCCGCAACCGAGAGCGTTCAGGTATCAAGTTGAAATTGAAACCATATACTACAGTCCCTTGAAGCTGTCAAAAAATCAAACTTCTAAATTGACGTGAAAAAAAAGTTATGTCCGTTTATGCCGCAAAAAACGTATATTTCGACACTCTCAAGGGAATCAACATTTATAGGGTTACTTTCCGTTGACCTAGAACTGTGAAATTTGGCAAGTAATATTTTAGTATATTACAAATACAGGGAAAAATCTAAAATCGTATAGATTGTAAGTGAATCATAAAAATAGTCTTTGAAGTTCGGGAAAAGTTCGGAAAAACTGCGAGACTGCCAATTTGTACGGAAACCTCAGTGGGCGAGTGCGTCTCGCACTTGTCGGGTTTCGTTAACACGAAAGTATTTTCATGCGGTGCTAGTCTAGTGGGTAAAACATTGGACTCGGAAGCGAGAGACCTAGGTTTGATTCCCAGTGCGGGCATTTACCTATGACTTTGTGCGGGCATGTACATTTGTGAAGTTATAGTAGCAATACTGCTCGCTAACGATGAAGAATAAAATCTTGAGGAAACCTGAGTGTCTGAGCTATTCACATACCTCAGTACTTGAAATCGCCAATCCGCAGTAAGCACGCGTCGTGATTAAGCCCATACTCTCTCTCTGAGAGAAGGCCCGCGCCCTGCAGTGGGACGTATATAGGCTGCTTATGTATTTTCATGTGCAAAGGTGAAGCTATTTCCAGACTGCAATAATGTATTTACAGATTTCGTAGTGTCTGTTATAAGTAGAATCACTATTCCCGATTATGACCAGCTTAAAAACCTAATATAAGCCGTCGCTGCAGTTCGAAACTTATATCTTGTGTCAAAATGTTTGACAAAAAGGCTAAGCGCGAGCCTGTCACGTAAAAAAAGGGTTTGCTATTAATTTCACTTGTGCATTTTAGGCGGGGGGTTTTAATTTTTTTGTGTACGTAACGTTTCGGCAATCTATTCATTCTACCATTTGACTTTATTTGAACTATACTTTGGTCAAAGTATTCATGATGGTCGTCCTCTATGTGAAATTAAATTGTCATGCGCGAAGAAGCAATTTGGCTGCCACTAGCTTGGTTACCCTTAAGGGCCATATCAATAAGGCGCTGTTACATCTGAGATCGCTACTGTGTGCTCGTTTTAAAATGCTGTTTGAAACAAAACAGAAACTGAACAGCGATCGTAGCGATCCGGAGGTAAGAGGGCATTATGGATATGACCAGTAGAGTATATTTAATGGCTCTTATAGCGATACCCATACAGGCCAAAATTGCCGATACAAATACAAATACAAATACAAATATATTTTATTTGTGAAATATGGGTAGGTACAAACATAATGATGCGTACAGGTGTAGAAAAATATCGCTCTCGCATTAAACCTACCTCGTTGGACTAGCGGTTAACGTGCTCGACTACTGAAACACAGGTCGTGAGTCCGATTCCCAATTGAGGCATACCGTAACATGAGGATTCCTAGTTTAGGACCTGGGGCCTAATTCATCATCATCATCATTCAGCCACAAGAAGTCCACTGCTAGACATAGGCCTCCTCCATGGATTTCCAAAAAGACCGGTTGGAAGCGGTCTGCATCCAGCGCCTTCCTGCCACTTGGATGAGGTCGGTGGAAGTCCCGGCATGGGTGGAATTTTTAGCCTCTAAATAGGTTTTGAAGACCTCTTTTGCCTTATCGATATTCAATACAATTTTGGGTTCTTTTTATGTCTTTAACTGCTCCGGGAGGGTTAGGCACCCCTCCGGGATACAGGCGTCAGTTTATGTAATGTACGTTATGTTGTAGTTTTTACCCAGCGGGTCTTCTGCCGCTGTCCTACCGGCAGTACCGGCGGCAGTACCGGCGGCGGCGGCGGCGGCGATAGCGCGGCTATTACGATGACACGCGCCCGATAGCGCGCCTATCGCACCCGCACCTGCGGCGCTCCGAGGTAAACAACCACATTACGTGTATACAGGCCGATGTGTATGGCGTCACTTGAGAGATGACGGGGATTTTGTTGTGTCAAAAGTTTAAAGAAAAAATGAAAACTGACTTCTTATACTCCAGCACTAAAAACACAGAAATAATTTAAACGAATATGACATTTAAATTAGATGTAGGTGTTGTAGAAGTATAGTTTGGTGCCGGTGACAAGTTACATGACCAGCACACACATTTTGGGCACCGACTCTAAGCCGACCGACCGACTTTGAAGATCACTACGACTCCGCCAAATTGTGTTTTCAAAAAGCAAATGCACTATAAAAAAACATCCAAATCGCTTCAAGGGTGCCTTTAAAATTTTAAGACTTCTCTCGATTTTCCCAGGTTCTCGTCATCAGATCCTGACTTGATAACTATGGGACCACCAGTCTACCCTTTCCAATAAAGACAATCCAAATCGGTAGACGCGTTTTCGAGTAATCGGAGAACAAAATATTCTGACGAATTGAGAATCTCCTCCTTTTTTGAAGTCGGTTAAAAATGAGTGAACGATATAGAATGAGGATAAAAATTGCGTAAATTGTTTCAAGAAATATTTTTTTTATTTATTCAGTCCAATTATAATATCATTATTAGTCTCCAAATTGCAACAGCAATTCGTAGACGGCAAAAAAATAAATTTGAAAAGCCCCCTAAATTACATGCAAGGAATTTTTTTGTATGCAAAATTACACATTGCGTGTCAACGTAAATAGTTCTTATCATGTGTAACAAAATTCATTCAAATGCCCAAATATCCAAACATTTTGACGAGTACCATAAAAGTGGTATTCTTATTAAGACTATATTCCAGCTGCTGGAAACGTTCAAACTTTCCATTAAAGCTTGGTGACTCGCGATAACTAATCTTGAATACAACAGTAAAGGAAACGTTGACCTTTTCACAACCGGAGAATTGCTCTTTTGTTAATCTACTAAGCGTGTAAGCAGCTGAGCAAGCTGAGACCCGCAGTCGGAGAGACACAAGCATTCGATAAAAGGAGCAGTTAGACTTGAGAGCTGTAACGAGGTACTGCTAGAGTTTTCCGGGAAATTATAGAAGCTGCGTTGTATTTTTACAAGTGTCAAACATCAGGAATGGTCAAACATGACATATAATAACAATATAATAATGTAGCCTACGTACGAGGCTGTACGTTCCGCTGTATAGCACATGCCTCCTCTGAGAGAAAGATGGTACGGGCTTAATCACTACATGTGCTCACCGCGGATTGGCAATTTAGTGATCACCTAGCTACTGAAGTTTGCTCGCGATGTTTTTCTTACCGTTAGCATGTGCTATTGCTGCTACAAATTCACAAAACTTTGTGAACAAAGTCATTAACCATAATATAGAAAAAGAAACCGGATCAAAGCGTTATTCGAAAACGCGCCTCTAATTTTAAACAATCAATCAAGACGGGACTCATTCAGCCACAGAGTGATCTTTACTCTATTTTGAAATACGGAAAGTCAACGCATTTGTCTAACTAGTACACGGTTTGTACGTGCCGCTTTTTGGTAAAAATATATTAATAGTAATTATAAGCAGCCTGTTCATATAATTCAATCAGCTGTAAAATTATGCGCATTCTTGTTTTCCATTGAAATTTAAGAAGAATTTTCGTTAATATAAAAATATATATGATGAAGTGCGAGTAGTTCTTGCACCAAACAATAACATCTTAGCAGTGCTAAAAGTATATCATCATCATCATCATTCAGCCACAAGAAGTCCACTGCTAGACATAGGCCTCCTAAAAGTATATACTCTTAAACAATACACATCAGTTTTTAATGCTTAATATTTCCTTCGCTCGTACTGTAAGCTGAACCTTCTTGCTGAATTTCATGATTCTAGGTCCGCGGGAAGTGCTTTGTTTTGAGTGAGTTTGCAAGTATGAAAAATCTGACGTATTAACACTTTCAAGGAAACAGGCATAGTAACGTGACTTAGATTTTTACTTGATTATTTTGAATTGCTTGCTCTGGATTTTTGCGCATGATCGAGTCCCATAACCGTTCTATCACGTCAAAAGAAGAAAATGATGAAGCTGTAAATTACATTCAACCCATTTTTAATTACTCAATACACCTACGCAATTCTACTCATTAAATGATATTTTAATACTTTTAGGGTTCCGTATTATCAAAGAGAAAACAGAATTCTTATAGAATTATTTTATTTTCCATCCGAATATATGTAATCAAATTTCTTGCGAGCATACATTCGTGGAGCGAAGAGTGCTGTTTGCCAAACTAAGTGCAACTTAGTGACCCAAAGCCTCTGCAAGTCGCTGTTTAACTCGGCAAGTATAACACTAAACACGGTACAAACGAGCCAAGTTATTGTGCCGCGAACTACACTGCAACTCCAGGGATTGCTGTGTGTGCAAGCGACGAGATTTACCGACAATACTACTGAGTATAGTGAGTAAAGAATGTGAATGAAAGAAGTGATTATGTAACAAGAGACTCGCGTCGTCTCAGCGTTCCGAAGAAACGATTACTGTCTTAGCTTAAGTCCCGTGTAATCCGAACTGAGATGAGATTGTGTTTGATGTTGTTTTTGGGACAAGTTACTACAAATTATTAATTTTCTGATTTTCTTCCTTAATTTAAGCTTTAGTGCTGAATTTTTTACGCACTTCCGTCAATCAATGAGCCCGTATTCGTCGAATGCCGGATATAGGCCTCTCCCAAGGCACGCCACTTCTTATGGTCCTCGCCCATCGTCATCTCGCCGCTGCCGGAAATCGTCGGTCCGGCGAGCTGGTGTGCGTCCTGCGCTGCGTTTTCCAGTCCGTGGTCTCCACTCAAACGCAGGCGTATTAAAATATATGAAGTAAAATTATACTGTACAAAGTCTAGATACCATCTTATAGCAGCACGGTTAGGTTACTTTGTAGGCGCTACCTTTCTTATGCTTTTAGCCAACTCGGTAGTGCTCGGAGTTCTCCCATTCCAAGTGCAAGTGCCGCCCGCGGTCGTTACGCGCGCCGTCGCCGTCGCCGGCTGCGGAGTAATCCTTGCAGCCGCGACTGCGCAAGTTTGTGCCGCGATCATCCCGCCAGATAATACATTCACAGAACATTCACTCGATGACACGCAAGTGCGGAGTAAGGGGCTACCCGGAGCTAGCTAGCGACACCAATGAAAAGAACACACCTTTTTTTAAAAGATACATACATAGATAAAAACATGCTTGTATCCCTGGATGGGTACGCAAAGAACAGGGTTTGTGATTGGTAAAACAAGTGGGTGTCGGACTCGTGCACCGGGGGTTCCGGTACTCGCGCTTGGCCGTTTTTTATAATTTGTCGTTAGAATATAATAATAAGTCCCACAAGCACGCCAACTGTGATGCCTATATGTAATACCGTTTCTACGACAACAAAAAAACAAAAAAACCGACCAAGTGCGAGTTGGACTCGCGGACGAAGGGTTCCGTGCCATTATCTAAACAACATTAGACACAAAGATCGAGAAAAAACAGCAAAAAAATCACATTTGTTGTATGGGAGCCCCCCTTAAATATTTATTTTATTCCAATTTAATTATTTATTTTTAAAGCGAATATAGCACTAAATATTTAATGAATATTTCAAACGTCCACCTGTTGCCGTTATTAATATCGAGCATAAAACGGCAAAAAAATTACGTTTCTTGTATGGGAGCTCCCCTTAAATATGTATTTGTTTCTGTTTTTAGTATTTGTTGCTATAGCGGCAACAAAAATACATAATCTGTAAAAATTTCAACTGCCTAGCTATCACAGTTCATGATATATAGCCTGGTGACAGACAAATGGACAGTAAAGTCTCAGTAATAGGGTCCCGTTTGGCACCCTTCGGGTACGGAACCCTAAAAACTTATTACTGTTCTAAAGATAGAGCCCTTTAACGGATGATGGATAGACAGACAGACGGGCAGACATACAGACAGCGGAGGCGGAGCAATAGGGTCCCGTTTTGCACCTTTCGGGTACAGAACCCTAAAAAGAGGTGAAGATATTAAGAAACTATCTACTATGGCAAGGAGTTGTTCTAGGTGTCATCATTATCAGCCATTTGACGCCCACTGCAGGACATAGGCCTCCCTCGTGGTTTTCACAACCATAAGGGGTTTTGCAATAATCGCCACGCTTGGTAGGCGGGTTGGCGATCGCAGTAAGCGGTTACGATCTCAGGAAGACGCTGCTGCCCGTCTCCTGGCAATGTATTTCCTTAGCCGCCTTCTACGACATCCACGGGAGGAAATGGAGTGACGCTATTCTTAATCCGGTGCCGCACGGCGTCTTAATCTGGCGCCACACGGCGCCGGCTATAGGTGTAGCAGTTTTTAAATGTTAAAACAAAGCTTCTGTATCCGTCTCGGCAGTGGCTGGGTGCAATTAGACGGTTAGCGCGACACTTCGACGAGTTTTGTCTTAGCTCAGAGTTGGAGTGAGTTTGCTCGAGAGAGAATTGTTAGCCGAGGCGGTGGAATCTTTTTCTTTAAGCTTATCCCAAACTTATATACTAAAGTAGAATGATCCATATTATTCTTGACATCAGATTAAGATACCTAGAGAGGTATCTACCTACCGAGACGCGCCTACCTAAAGAGGTAGGCGCGTCTCCACGCGCTCTACACTAACAAAAATTTGTTTTGCAAACGAACTGATTGAATTTTCTACGTCCACGATATTTTTAAGTTCACTTTATGTGCTCATCATCATCATCATTATCAGCGCAATGCTGCCCACTGCTTGGTAAAGGCCTTTTCCCCCAAATGCCATCTCTCACGGTCCGTCGCCATCCGCATCCACGGACCTTCCGCTGACTCAACTATATCATCCGACCATCGGGCTGCTGGTCTGCGCACTGACCATTGTCCTGTTCTCAGCCGTTTGCTATATGTGCTACTGCCCTGATTCTTCTCACGGTTCTACAATCAACCGCTCAGCCGGGAAATGGGGGGACGCTCTACTTTAACAAAAAATTGCGCTTTTACTATTTCGCAAACCGATTTGTAAATCGAAATATTGTTTTCTTAGACTCAAAATAAGACTGATAGACTGTCAAAATAAACTATTGTATATAAATATTGTAGTTTTATGAAACTCGACCCAGTCATTGGCAGTAACCTTGCTGGCACATAGGTTTGCACGGTGAATATTCATACAAGACTACTTTGTTTAGGGTCTTTTTCCAGTCGTTTTACACGTGCAGCTGTAGTCATACAAATAAAGATCTGCATATCCAGAATTGGAAAATTGGTCCGCAATAAAATTATAGGTAATTAAATTTAAACATCGGAATAAATAGGTGTTTCCATACTTTTGTAAATAAATTCAATTAAAGCCAATAAAATAACTGTGATTATAA
Source organism: Yponomeuta malinellus (assembly GCA_947308005.1). NCBI lineage: Eukaryota > Metazoa > Arthropoda > Insecta > Lepidoptera > Yponomeutidae > Yponomeuta > Yponomeuta malinellus. Next base: position 248,453 of record OX371000.1, read on the forward strand.
GTTATTTAAGGCACAACTTTATGCTGTATTGCACAACATGAAATGTCCGGTACAAGTTAAATTCGAACTATTGTGCTGACAATATTGTTTTTCCCTGTAAGCAGTTAAGGTGGTGCGAAGCGAGGAGTTGCCATGACATAATTTTGAACAATCAGAAGGACAATGTTCAAACTCTGTTGAAAAATTACTTAGTACACTGTATTTGTCTCATACGACTTGCTATGTTGACCACAAGATAATGTTTTGCATTCATTGGATCCGAATTAAAAAATTTGGCAAAGCGTCAAACTATCAATTTTGCTTGGCAAAGATAAGAAAGGAATACGCAGCGGCAGGGTTCCATCGTGTATACGAATTTAAATAATCATAACTTGACGTTTCAATTATGGTCTCGCAATAACGGTAAGAACGTTTGACAGTTGCAAAGAAGCTCTGAGGGCGGCGTGGAGGCGGCTCATTAGTATGCAGTCTCACCGCGATTGCGATACTTCAAAGATACTGCTTACTGAATAAGAGTTCATACGTTGAAGTACAGATCTCCCGTCTTGCTTGTACATAATAAAGCAGCAGAGGAATTTAAAAAATGTCAAATACCAAAATTTTAAGTGTACTACCCTGCTGTGGTTAAACTTTTGTATTTCTTATTTTATTTTAAAAACAATTCTCGCTAACAGTGAAGATTATATATACTCAGGTATTGATACTCTTGGGTGATAGCAGTAGTTTGAACATACCAACTATTTTTGTTTGCAACCGAGCAATCACAATATTTTCCATGTGAATCTTCTGATATTCTTACTTACGAGCGGCGCGATAACATATCGCAGAATGGAAATTATTGGCAAAGTGCTTTCGCGTGTACCGCTGCGAACAAATAAACGCAATTTATTATTCACGGCGTTTAAATGGAATACAGAGTTGACGAGCGACGGCTGCTTGCCGCGAGTCATCGCCCGACTCACGACGAATTCATAAAAAAACGTATTTCTTTACAGATTGTCTTTATTGTCGCAGCGGTAGTTAATTTATGTTTCTTTGCGTTAAATGTTCTGAAGGATATCGCCTGCGACGGGGAACGCTGGAACCCAGTTAATACAACGGTTTACAGTATGAAGCAGCACTTATTTAGTTGTACCGGTTCTCTGCCAGTGGGTAGGTCTTTGTCTCTACTGATCGAGCAAAACGGTTCGCGCTAACTGAGAAAAATAAAATAAATCTGAGCAACGAGTGTGGAAATCAGTCAGTTGGATTACTTGCCATCTATGTCTTTAATTTCCTACAGTGTGTTTTAGTCAAAAACTGGCCTTTGGGAGGAGGTTACCGAATTCAGAATAGGTTCAATCCTGACTTTTCCAGTTTCTTATTTAGTCAGCTTCTGGGTAGATCATGTTTTATTACGTTGAATTCGGAGTGAGACAGTTTTTAGAAGCTGACTAAGTAAGAAACTGGAAAATTTAGGATTGAACCTATTCCGAATTTGATAACCTCTGCCCAAAGGAAAACTGGACTAGTGCAAAAATAATAACTTAAAATAGACACAGACTTCCACTTTTTGCAAAGCAAATGCCCTTCACATATCTCCATAGCCTGGTATTTGTGGATAGCACTATTTGGGCATTTGTTCAATAGCAATTTTTTTAAGTAGATAATCATTTAACAGCAATTCGCGGCATAATATAAGAAACAAGCGTAAAAGAGCCACCGGAGCGTATTTTGAAGTCTCTAGTATCAACAACAGCAAAAAAAGCTATAATGTTCAGCGGAGAGCTTCATGGAAGCTCTTGGGCAAAGTAAGGGCCGAGATTGAATAAATGGGCAAGCCTCCCACCAGCCGGTTACGGTGGCGGGAAGTCGCTGGATGCGGGCGGCACAAGACCGGGAAGATTGAAAAAATATGAGTGAGGCCTTTGTCCTGCAGTGGGCGGCAAGTGGCTGAAGATGATGATGATTGAATAAGACTCCACAAACTTCTTAGTCATAATTGGTTGTCTCAGTTCAGTTTCTCAGTTGGTAATGGGCTGGGAGAGGTGACAGTAGGAGCTGGCACACTACAATACTGGAACAATGTACAATGACTGGCTTCCACAGAGCAAGGCGGAAGGGACAGAAAGTCGGATAATTCGATCACAACTTAATCCAGCGTCAAAAAAGCTGTTGCATGTTGAAAGTCATGAAAAAAATCAACACACAATATACAAGATACAGCTCGAAAGGCAGCGATAATTTGGTAGCAGTATTTCAAATACATGTCTAATTTCAGTTTTTTAGTACCTACTAACCGTCTCGGGGCTATGTCTGGGAAAGACAGATGGACAGACATGGCGAAACTATGCGGGTTCCTTGTTGACTACGGAACCCTAAAAACCTTAACTTATTTGTGCTTTGTAAAAGCAAGCAAACCTGGAGCAACTAAAGTTGAATTGTTCAATATTTCAATGAAGTCGTAGTTTTTAGTCGCAGTTTTGGCATGTAAATTTTCGAGTAACTTTCTATGCCTAGTCATTCCCTACACGTTGGGATGGTGGACGTAATAGACCTTGCCGGGCAAATATCGTATTGTTTGCACTGAGTACCTACTGTGCGAGATAGCCCAGGTCGCTACGTTACAGAAATTGAATTTCACCCGAAGCGGGCAGACGGAGCGTCAAAAGATTTCTGTGGCTCCATTGTGTGGGCACACCTGCTTTGTTACTTGACAATAGTACACGAGTTTTAGCAAGGCGTGTTTCGGCTTCCACAGGTTTTCACAATTCCTTTGGTAGCAAACAGGAAGCGCTTAACCTTTACATTTAAAAAACACTTGAATTATTGTTTTTCCAATATAAATTTAAAAATTTGCCAAAATATTTTTGGAACGCAACTTAATATTTTTTTGCCAAGGGTAGTAAACTAACAGTTAATGCTTTCAAAAAGACGCGTCACATTAATCTACAGAGACCATGGCACTTGCAAAAGTACCGAAACGTTGGAAAATTGTAAAATTGAAAAGTAAACGAGTACATATCCGTGCAAATTCAGTTTTTATTATAGATAAATGTTTTAATCAGTCAGTCCATAATCCAATTCATCATCAAAGCGCTACGTTCTCGTTCTACAGATAAGTTAAATTACGGGGCCCAATCCCAAATGTCTCTTTGTTATTAGTCTGTAATGCAGCATAGTTGCGTAGGATAAAGAAAATGTTGTGACAAATAAAGAGCATCCTGTCTCGATACCCGACGCCGCACCAGTGACAGCGATGTGATGTGACGCTCACTGGGCGCAGAGTGAGACGTTTGTCTCGTCTCACTTTGCTCCCAGTGAGCTTCGTTGCACGTTACCGCAATAAATGTTTTAATGCTCATTAACTCCAAGTTATTATAGTATTGTGTTTTTATTTTATTTTTCATAAAACAAAGATCTATGCGAACCTTACACAAAAATGCACATAAATGCGGTCTGAAGCGGTCTCGAGAAGACACTGGTTTTCGGCTATCCCCATGCCAGGAAGAAAAACAAAATTATCACAGAGTCGTACACTGCGGCACGGCTATTCTGAAATTCGGAGCTTGGAATTGAGACAATTAGATATTAGTCTCTCTTGCTTACATGCTAATTGCGTGATAGCAATGACCCTAATGTTGCTTAAAGTAAGACATGTTTGCCTGATAGACCCCTTAAATTTCATGTTTGCATATAGATAAAATAATATAAAGAGGCAAGATAAGAAGTACCCGAAACCGGCGTGCGTGCATGCAACGACCAATAAATGTTGAGGAAGCGAAAGCGATCTGTCAGAATCGCGGCAAGTGGCAGTCCCTGGTCTCTGCCTACCCCTCTGGGATACAGGCGTGAGTTTATGTATGTACTTGGGTACAAGGAAAGTTTTAAACTGTACTTTAAGAGTGTTTTATGGAATCTTGTTCTTATAAATGGCACTGCTAGTCGATAGTACAGTTAAGTTGTTATGTTGATAGATGCCAGCATTAACACAACCCGAAAGCGATAACCTACATAAACCCACGATGTACTCTACAAGATGTGTTGGTTTCCTAAATTTTCTATAGGAAACCTACACGTCTTGCGTAGGTTCCCTAAAGAAAATTAAAAAATGAAAGCGGAGGTTTTTTCCCGCTGCCTTTTTCTCCACTAAATACGGCCCGAAGGCAGCGGCTAACATAGTAACATAGTACATTGACATACAACAGAATGTAAATTCTTTACGTTGAAATAAATTATTGATTTCTGATTTCTATAACAGCTTCGACTATATTCTTACCTGCTATCTGCACCGGTATATAAATATGTCAAAAACAAAAATCAAAGCATTGAATTTCGTTCGACGCGAGTAATCGCGCGCTGTACGTACTATAGGGTGTATTATAAATTCAATTTTACGGTAAAAAATTATGCAACGTGTTGATTTGTACAGTAACGCCCGACTTAGGGTACTTTCTACTCATCAACACGAACAACTTTTACTATCGGGTCGACCTCGAAATCGCGAAAAAAAAAACAGCAGTGCCACACTAAAATTCGATACCTAGTAAACGAAATGTATGGAACAGCTGATTTTTTTTTGGTCACATAGTAAAAGTTGTTCATATTGATGAGTAGAAAGTACCCTGAGTCGGCCATTACTCTACAAATCAACACATTGAATACATCTGAAAACTATAATGAAAACAAAAACTAGATAGCGGACTAAAAAGTAATTTCAAAGCAATCTATTTAATACGGATTTTTAAATTTATAGCTGTAATTCGCGATAGGCCTACAGCGCACTGCCGGGAGCCACGGTTCGTTCGTAAAGTATGAATAACAAATAAATTTCGATTGTTTCATGCATGAGGCGGCGCGTCCGCTGCTGTATGATTTGTTGTCCTTTTGTTCAAATAAACTAAAGCGTGGAATCACAGCATGGCCGCGCATGGCGCAGAAGAACAATTTAGTCTAAAAGGTAGAGCTTCTGTGAGCTTATCCCTTTAGCTACTGTATGCAAAAACGTAATCTTTGAGATAAAAATAGGCACAGGTGCAAAGACTACGATTCTTTCCAAAAAACAAGACCTCGACCCAAGAATATCGGTAACTAGTACAACTTTTGAGACGTGGATGAAGTACAAGTATCATATGGGTTAATTAAAAATAGAAGTCTGAGCTGGAAATAAAGACCAGAACTCCCGTAAGTCTTTCAAAAAATTTAGGAAGATTCTTTGTAACCAAGATATCAGTACAGCCCTTTGTAATAGGATGCTTCAATATTACATCTAGCCATTGCTGAAGTACTGCTGTGAAACCAGAGCCCAAATTCTGTTAATGCAATGTAGAACAACGGTGAAGGCAGTGATTTCATTTTATTGTCGCTTTAAGTCATCGCGTTCACGTGTATCAAATCTTATAGGCGTCAACGGTCTGAAAACACACGTCACGTGACGCGACCGTCTATCTATTCTGTCATTATACTATAAAACATTAACAAAATCGAGGCCGTGAACTCAGAAGGAGATAACCTGAGAAATAGATGTGTACGATATATGTTGCCATTGTGGCATGCTGCTTTTTATTAGGGGTTAAAGTATGAAATTGCCGATTTGTACTGAAAATCTAAATTGTTTATTTTTTAAATTTTTAACAAATTTATTTAATCAAAATAGTTGCCATTATTATCTATACATTGCTGCCATCTAATGGGAAGGTCATTAATGCCTTTGCGATAGAACTCCGACGATCTAGACTGCACAAACTGTGTGAAAGCATTTTGTACTGCCTCCTGGGAAGAAAACTTCTTGTCACGTAGATAATTGTCCAAATCACGAAAAAAATGGTAGTCCGTTGGAGCAAGGTCTGGTGAATACGGAGGATGACGAATGGTTTCTAACTAAAGTTCCTGAAGGGTCAAAATGGTTTCTCGTGCTGTGTGAGGTCTCGCGTTGTCGTGGAGCAATAATGGTGAAGATCGATTCATGAGTCGGGGCTGTTTTACTGCTAGTTTTGTCAACATGGTTTGGAGTTCGGTACAATAGACATCTGCCGTTATTGCTTGACCAGATCGGAGAAAACTATAGTGAACAACACCATGCTGAGACCACCAAACAGTTAACATTAACTTTTTATTGGTAAGTTTTGCTTTAGGACACTGTTGTGGCATTTGACCTGGGGTCAGCCATTGCATTTTTCTTTTCCGGTTATCATAAAGAATCCACTTTTCATCACATGTTACAATTCGATCCAATATTCCTTCATTTCTGTACCGGCTCAACAAGGCAACACAAGTTTCAACACGCGTTTCTTTCTGCAGATCAGTCAAATCATGAGGCACCCATTTTTCGTATTTTTTTATTTTATTGATTTGACGCAAGTGAGTCAATATTGTGGGTAAGGTAACGTTAAACCATGCCGCTAATTCCTGGGTAGTTTGACTAGGGTCGGCTTCCACTATCTCTCTTAATTCATCGTTATTCACCTGTGTGGGCGGTCTTCCTCGTGGCTCGTTCTTTAAGTCGAAATTTCCATCACGAAAGCGTTTAAACCAAAATCGCACGGTGCGTTCATTAGTAGACCCCTCTCCAAACGCAGCATTGATATTGCGGGTTGTTTCTGCCGCGTTAGTTCCGCGTCGGAACTCGTATTCAAAAATCACTCGAATTTTCGCAGTATCCATCTTTCTTGTCTAAATTGAATAACAAAAACAATTGAAAGTCGATATTCAAATGTTTCACATTTTTTAAAAAAAGAACATCATAGAAACCATTTGAAAAAAGTTTCATTCGAAAACCTCAAACCATGAAGATTCTATGTCAATTCAAAGAACCTATTGCAATAAAACGGCAATTTCATACTTTAACCCCTATTATTTTTGAGTACTGCTTGTTGGGCTCATAAGCAAACAGGAGTCGACTTTCTGTAGTATTTATTTTCTGCTGGAGTAAGTAGTAATCGGTTGCTCGCACGTCCGCGCGTAAATAGCAGCAGTTTCAATAGATTTTTGAACACGCGACGGAATATACGGCGGCGGGCTTCGCTTCCTGTCGGAGAGAAAGCGTTCACGCGTGACATGTCAGCTACGTGTGGATCAGGGGTCCCGAGTGAGTGTTAGAAACACTCAAACTTTTATATAAGCGTATACATATATTAAAACAATACCTAGTACTGATCAAGGAGATACAACTAAAAAGAAAATTATCACTGAGTAAGTAAGTATGAAAACATCAATATTCTTAGACAGGCTATGTACCGTGTGTACTGTGGCGCTCTAATATTAAAACAGTTTTTTAGCAAATATTACTTTTTTATTCTATTTTTTCACCGATTCCCTAGCTTAACTAGGAATCAACTGACATCCTAAGCAAAACGTAACGATTTATTTCCCTTCAATCAATTCAAAATCTAACTAGACTGCTGCGCCAGCCATCTATTATAAAGAGGTATCGTTTCAACACTCATAAATGAACTACCTATCTAATCTAGAAGAAGATATAAATGTATATTTATAATAATAACTATTTATAAATAATGGCATGGAAGTGTATTGTTATTAAGTATAAGAAAGTATGTATAAAGTATGCTTTGTAAATGTTTTGTGTTTCTTGTTTTTTTCCGGTTTACAATAAAGAATTATGCTTCCCTTATCAATGAATGAATTTTATTGTGCTAGAACGTGGGTTACATTTAGCGCTTGTGGTTGCTTATAAGTATACAGTTCACCATAACTCGAACCTGCACGTGACGTTGCACTACACGCCGGAGTCACGGCAATGGTGGACGGACAAACAGAAACTTGTGATTTAACTACGCGAGTTGCCGCTTTATTTGTGGAGGCTTGCTTAATATCGGTAAATAACAAGTGCTGACTGGAATACTGGCTCAGTAGCTAAAGAACTAATTACGTAAGCATCCGTAGACCAAAATTTGGGGCAACTGCAGTTAAGGGGATTCAGTGGGCTAACTAGCGCTACCAATGAAATAAAAATCATATCCTCTTTTACAGATCGTATTTGCAAAAATGTCTGCACAATCTCTCAATCATGGACGTAAACCTAAGGCAAAAACCCTAGGACTAGATAGCATTAACGCCAAAAACGGCCGTTTCTGGCATAAATACTATCTAGTCCCAGGTTCGTGACCCTAGGTTCTTTCTTGCAGGTCCTAAAAATCACTGTGAACATGATTGAGAGATTGTAGAGGTACTTTCTGCAAATACGATCTGTAGAAGATGACATGATTTTTTTTTCATTTGCGGCGCTAGTTAGCTCACTGGATCCTCTTAATACTATTGAGATCTATTTAATTTTCCAAATGTGCTTGTTTTTACTATCACAATAATAATCAAAGCTTCATCATCATCATCATCAGCCATTTCAGGCCCACTGCAGGACATAGGCCTCCTTCGTGGTTTTCATAACCATGAGGGGTTTTGCCGTAATCGCCACGCTTGGCAAGCGGGTTGGCGATTGCAGTATGCGGTTGGAATCTCAGGAAGACGCGGCTGCCCATCTCTTGGTAATTGATTTCCTTAGTCGCCTTCTACGACATCCACGGAAGGAAATGGAGTGCCGCTATTCTTAATCCGGCGCCACACGGTAAAATTTACGATTAAAGCTTACTTACATCTAAAATATGAATTGAGCTATTTGTTGTCTTTGGCGGGGTTTCGTTTTTCATAATGCTTTATGGTTCAGTATTTGGCTCGTCTTGCATGTATATGTTCTTTATTTTTAGTATTTTGTTTAATTTTAAAACTAATTAGGTACATTAAAATATTATTCCACCATTTGGCACTACCCCCACCCTCTCCACGTTACCTGTTGGTTGGCTATAATAAAATACCATTTAATATTAAGCCCGCCGATCTTTATCTGTTACAATAAAACAGTAATATTAATGCCAAAAGTATGGTGCTTGCGAAATTTTAATCTACCCACTGTTGCTTTGTTATCGCATCATTCACCTAAGTAGCGTTTTATAGCAGTTAAATCGAGCGGATCTGAGTCAACATACGTGCGAGAACAATTGATTCAATTAACCTTTGAAATATTCCCGCCGGCTACTGCAGCGCGGTTGTCCGTCAAAATCCGCTCTGCCGACACAAAATGTTACAGTCATAGTCGATATTCGGTTCGTAATACAATAGCTTGGGAAATGCCAGCGTTATTACGCTTCCGGGAACCACAGGCATGTTACCGTCAGTGGGGCAACACGTGAGTCATAAAGGGTACGTAATAGATCTAGTTTTGCTGCCAAATTACTGGAAAATTAATTTAGCTACGTAAAGTTAACTCGAGCTACTGCACTGTGTTCAAAGTCAAAGTAAAAAAAAAATATTCAAAGTAACACAGAAACTGTGACTTATTGAACGTTCTAAGAAAAACTAGGTGTCCGTTTCAAAATCTAGATCATTTGGAGAAAAAACGGACAAAAAACTCCAAACTTAGTCTTTTCAAACATATTCCTTAATTAACAGAGTTTACATGTCGATATCTTCTAAAAACCTAGTACTAGGATGCATTGAACTGGCTTTAATTCCACACATCTTTGTCATTTAAACAATCCTTAATGCGCGTCACACATTTTTTGAACCGCACTCATGCGTTCACGAACGTTCATGACGTCACGTCGTTGTAAACGTTAATGACATGATGTAAATTTACTACATTGAATCACTATATTTTACAGTAAATTGCAGGTATTCTATGCGCTGTCGTGTCACACTACGTTATCTTGTAGTAAAATTTTGATATTCTTCTGCGATATTTCAGCATTTTGCAGAATCTACAAATACTTTTGTACTACTACAAATATCTATACTACAAATATTGAATCTACACGCGCATTATATACTCCAACATATCTGCATCGCGCAAGCGAAGTGTTTAAGGCCCCTCTACACAATGGCCCATGATGGGCGAGTACAGCCACGCACGATTGTGTAGAGAGCATAATCGTCTGTGAGTGGCCATCACCGCCTGTAATCGTGAGTAATCGGTGAGTTGTCGGTACATCAAAGGAATGCGTGCCAATGATCGTGCTCGTGTCCACACAATCGTCCACCAATCAGTCGCACGGAGACATGAAAACGAAAACGCAGGCAAGAGCTACGCAAAATATATAAATAAGATTACTGCACCTTGTCCTGTTACGGTGAATAGTTAACATCCACCACCTTCTCTTCCTCCATCTACTTTTTACGACCTTTTTTTGATGCACATTCCGATAGTGATTATATGTACTCAACAAATATATAGCAGCAGCCGCTATCACTTCGACGTCCATCTTCAACAGACGACAGTGAGTAAATGTAACGTCACGATTGTGTGGAGAGCAATCCATGATCGTGGCGGTGATGGCCACTTTTTAAGGGCCCATCATGGGCCATTGTATAGACCATTAAAAAAAATCACTATATAAACGTTTACTTAGTGAACGTCAATATAACGTCGGACGAACAACATTACAGTCGGACCGGCCGTCCCATACAATCTGCCTGGCGGGAAATATCCCTTTGTAGTGGGAGAGCATGATCACCTGCTATTTCCTATAGACACAATGATAATCTCGACTTCCGATTTTAAATGCTCAAGCAGGTAGATCCATGGAAATACTGACTAATACGTGCCAATCCAACGCAGAATCCATTAGCGAATTTCCATTAAGATAAAACATTTAAAGCTTCTACGTGGTTCGATTGTCTGATTCTAGAAAAAAAACTAGGATTACAGAGAAGTTTCATGGGCTATAATGGATTTGCAATCAATTTCATTCCAATATAATTCCGAAGTGGTGAATTTCTTTATCAATTTTTTCTTTCTCGTCTCAATACGTTGCACGTATGTTTTTGCTTTGTTCATTATTTAACATATTTAAGCACGATGCACGGGTACACATACTTATTATGCTCTCTCTGCACTCACTGTTAATGAAAGCGACCTAAAATAAAGCACAATCCAATCCACAATCATTTGTAGCTTACATTTGCATTTCTCTAGACGGTATATAATTTTCAATATTTTCACTATTTCATCACAATATTTTGTTTTATAAATCGAACTGCAGGAATACTAAAAGCGTATTACTCATATTCTACAAGATTTTTTTCTTACGATCCTTCATTTTTAGGGTTCCGTACCTCAAAAGGAAAACCGGCCACGTGCAAGTCAGACTCACGCACAAAGCGTTCTGTGCCATTATATATACAAGATTAGACACAAAAATCGAGAAAAAACCGCAAAAAATCACGTTTGTTGTATGGGAGCCCCCTTAAATATTTATTTAATTTAAATATAATTTAATTATTTTTTAAGCAAACGTAGAACTATCATAGAGAGCAACGCCAACAAACTGCACCGCAGTTAGGCGACATTTGTAAAAAATGTCCTCGTAAAAAGGGTCCCGTTTGGCACCCTTCGGGGACAGAACCCTAAAAAGGCTTGTTTACAACAATTGAGCTTCTGTTGATTGTATACCTTTTGCTCATTTGTATTGAGTGGTAGATGCGGCTGATGCCCCCTGGCTGGTCACTTGAGTAAAAGCTACTCCGGCTCTTCATAGATTTTGTATTTGTACGTACTTTGCACGAGCCCTGCACTCAACATTATATCTTACATAATAAACTTTGTACATTTCACTGTAATTCCAATCATTTTAGGTTGTTGTTGCATATTGAATTTTAGATGAATAAATAATCTTGCCCCAAATCATCTAGTGGCTTAAGATAGTTGAAGGTTTGAAAGAAAAAAAGTTACAGTTTACCTAGTGTATCCAAGATGCATTTATTATCCATATTACGAGCGTCAAAAGGATTCGTGTAAGAAATATCTACACATATCTTGTAAACCTAAGTAAGACATTCGTGTAACAAATATCTACACATGTCTTGCAAGCATAAGTAATTTGTTAATAAGTGAGACCTGCCCCTATATTATGCGCACCAAAACCTGAGCGATTCCAATCGTCTAACTGTCAAATTAGTATAGAAATTTGACAGTTAAGCGATTGGAATCGCTCAGGTTTTGGTGCGCATAATTGAGCCACCGGTCGCTGACTCATGAGAAGGCTCAAGGTCGCCCAACGAGCAATGGAGACAGCTATGTTAGGATTTTCACTGCGTGATCGGATCAGGATTGAGGAGATCCGCAGAAGAAACCGAGTTACTGACATAGCTCGAAGAATTGCTCAGTTAAAGTGGCAGTGGGCGGGGCACAAAGCTCGGAGAACATAACCGGACGACGCATTGTGGGAAGGCGGGGAGTCGCTGGATATGAGCGGCACAGGGCCGATAAGCTTGGAAAACCATGTGGAAGGCCTATGTCCTGCAGTGGGCGTCAAATGGTTGAGGATAATGATGACGAAGTAATTTATTGCCATCTCTACAATTTAGTAATTTAATTCGGTACTATCAGGTTAGACAGAGGCTAAGTTCGATGCAGTTATACGAAAAAATGCATACGAATTTGCTCCCTATAGAGTCAAACTGCCAAATGAGAGAAAAGTAAGAAGCAAAGCAGTTATTCGGTGATAAGTCTGAACGCACACTAGGCTGCAACATGCAATATTTGTCATATTTGCCGCGCGCGCCAGTTAGATAAGATACGAACGCTTGATTGATGATATTTGGCTTAGAGCTAATGCATGGAGCTTCCTGAGCTAACAGCGAGATATGCGCGGCGTGGATTCATTTGTTGGAACAGCTAATGGAGCGGGTTACCTTAGCACGCATCGTAATAAGATCCTACATGTGCTCCAGGCAATGTGTTTTCTCATGCTTTCTCATTAATCAGATTTCAGACATTTGTTTTAACATACAATCTCTTGTTTCGAGACATTTTCATTGTCTGCGAATAAACCTGACTAGGCTAAGAGGTTATTATAGGTGCTGGGTAAGTCGACTCCATATAAAAATATGTCCCAGAGACCGAGTAGTAACTTCAGTTATATAATGTATGATTTACGACTGCCTCGTTGGTCTAGCGGTGACGGTGGTATCATGACTGATTACCATGCCGGAGGTGGTGGGTTCGGTTTACACTGGGGGCCGCCGTATATTTGTCGACATACAGAGGCCATGTGTATTTCCATGTTTGTGATGTCCTTGCCTAGTTACCATAGTATAAGATGGTATCCTAGTTTAGTACCAGGACAAGTGATTGTGTTGTGTGGAAGTTCTTCAATGGCCGATGATGATTATATATATATATATGTATATTTATATATACGTTACAAGTTAAACTAGGTGTCTATATATATATATACTTTTTGTCCATTTTTTCTCTAAAATTATCTAGATATTGAAATTGACACCTAGTTTAACTTGTAACGTTCATTAAGTCGCAGTTTCTGTGCTACTTTGAATAAAAAAAAAACATGATTTTGATTTATATATGCCTAAGCTATCAGCCATTTGACGCCCACTGCAGGTCATAGGCCTCATGATTTTCATAACCATGAGGGGTTTTGCCACGGAAGCAAATAGAGTGACCCTATCCTGTTTCCGGCCCTACACGGAATATGTATACAAGAATAATCTGGATCTTTAAAACGGCTCCAACGATTGTCATGAAATTTAGGTTTTGGGGGCGATCATTCGATCTAGCTAGGTTTCAGTTTTAGAAAACGTCGTTTTATCTGTGTTTTCAGGCAATGAAAAACTGCTACAATATCATTAAGATACGAAGGTAAATTTCGCCACCATCTACAAGGCTGTGATGACTCATGTGGGAAATCAGGCTGTCCCGAAACCAGAAGATCCCGGGTCGAATCCAGATGTCTCCAGTTCGATTATTTTTTCTCTTTTTTCTCGTTTTTAGGGTTCCGTAGTGACAAGGAACCCTTATAGTTTCGCCATGTCCGTCTGTCTGTCGGTCCGCGGCCTAGCACAGAGACGGTAAGTACTACAGAGCTGAAGTAGATGTTCGTACATTTTTTATTTATGGTTCTTCCCCTACCACTAAATTAGGGATGCAATTTTTTTTTTCGGTGGATTGGTCGTTGAAAAATATTGCGGGCGTAGGAGACCATTTTTTTATTTAGGGTTCCGTTTGCGAAATATTCAGCTTTAAATTCCGCCTCTAAAAAGCTTATTTTTTTTTTCGGTGGATTGGTCGTTGAAAAATATTGCGGGCGTAGGAGACCATTTTTTTAATTTAGGGTTCCGTTTGCGAAATATTCAGCTTTAAATTCCGCCTCTAAAAAGCTTTTTTTTTTTTTCGGTGGATTGGTCTTTGAAAAATATTGCGGGCGTAGGAGACCATTTTTTTTATTTAGGGTTCCGTTTGCGAAATATTCAGCTTTAAATTCCGCCTCTAAAAAGCTTATTTTTTTTTCGGTGGATTGGTCGTTGAAAAATATTGCGGGCGTAGGAGACCATTTTTTTTAATTTAGGGTTCCGTTTGCGAAATATTCAGCTTTAAATTCCGCCTCTAAAAAGCTTTTTTTTTTCGGTGGATTGGTCGTTGAAAAATATTGCGGGCGTAGGAGACAATTTTTTTTATTTAGGGTTCCGTTTACGAAATATTCAGCTTTAAATTCCGCCTCTAAAAAGCTTTTTTTTTTTTCGGTGGATTGGTCGTTGAAAAATATTGCGGGCGTAGGAGACCATTTTTTTTATTTAGGGTTCCGTTTGCAAAATATTCAGCTTTAAATTCCGCCTCTAAAAAGCTTCTTTTTTTTTTCGGTGGATTGGTCGTTGAAAAATATTGCGGGCGTAGGAGACCATTTTTTTTATTTAGGGTTCCGTTTGCGAAATATTCAGCTTTAAATTCCGCCTCTAAAAAGCTTTTTTTATGGGGGTGGCAACTGTAAAAAAATTCAAAATGGAGGATGTCCCGTTTTCTTGACTATTTGTATGGGAAAAGCATAATATTTGTAATTATATAAACCCCAGAGATATGCAGCGTCTTTTTTAAAAAAAAAATCAATGCCTACGCATTTACTGCTCAGTGTACAATAGAAAAATTGTGGCACCTAAACCATTGGAGGAAGTAAATCGATTATTAAGAAGTTTATAGGTTATGATTCTAGTAAACAAATACTAAAACATGTTTCTGTGCAGGTAAACACAAATAATGCTAGTGAAGATAATGAATCATATTTAAAAGTTATGTTTTTAGTTCCGCGCAATCAATAAATCAGTTGGTAAAGAGATATTTTATCAAAATATTTTGATGTTACATTTCTATTAAAGTCTGTATTCCTTTCGCGGTAAACAAAACTTTGCTTTTTCAGTTTTGCTATAAATTATACTTACCTTTCCCTTTTTTAGTGAAAAGCATTTCATGACGTTTTTCATTTGTCGGGGCAAATGTCAGTGGCGCCACCTGTAATTAGTTTCGTGTTGCTATCCCCGTTTGGTGTTTGAATTTAGAACACATACACCGTCCTAATAATAATATTACGAAAATTACTCTTGATTTTAGTACTTGTTCCAATTTTAATTAATTTACACTTCCTTATGTCTGTTTTCGCTTAAATCTTTCTTTTTTTCGTACTGATGATATTAAGTATAGTATGCAACTTGTGAATAAAACGGATTTATATCAAGGCCATCATGAATCACTCGCAAGTGAAAGATTCTGTTTTTTTTTTCTTTTACAATTTTCTGACGTTTCGGTACCTTTGCAAGTGCCGTGGTCTCGGTAGACTGAGGTGACAGGTGACTTTTTGAAAGCACTAACTGAAAAGAAAAAAACGAGTATATATCTGAGCAAATTCAGTTTTTATTATGTCTAGTGCTCGTGTTATCGTTAGAAAATACTAAGTGAAAGATTCTAGCACTTGAATCACTCCCTACGTTCGTGATTCAATCATCATGAATCACTCCCTACGGTCTTGATTCAGTCGTTATAATCCTTCATTTGCTCTTGTTTCATCCATGGCCCTCGCTTTAAATCCGTTCTTTATTCACTAATTCCACAAGTAATATACTATTTTGATAAGTTGCTCCTTTCCGGTTTGAGATGTAGTTCAGGCATTCCCTAAGAACATTATCCTATTTTATACGGAGCACAGTGAGCATGGAAACTGCACATATTTTGCCGTAAATAACAGCCATTCAGAATATTTCAGCGGAAAAGTAGAATAGAAGTCGCAACTTCTCAGTAGCGAACCATATAAAGAAAAGTAATCGGAGGTAATGTTGTGCCAGCGTAGCACGTCGAGTTTTTGCGACTGATATTGTAATGAGTTCATAATATGAGTAGGTATTAGGGGAGAAAGATTGACGAAATAAATATATCGAGCATGTGTGGGTGGAAGGACCGGTACGGGACGTCCCAGACGGACATACTTCGACCAAATAAGAGATGTTTTAACAAAGCGCAAGATAAAAAGTACTCGAAACCGACGGGCGTCCATGCATCGACAAATGAATGTTGATGAATCGAAAGAGGTCTGTCAGGATCGTGGTAAGTGGCAGACCCTGGTCTCTGCCTGCCCCTGTGTGATACAGGCATAAGTTTATGTAACCTTAATATGCAGAGTGACATTGGATTCCTCAGCAAAAATGTAAGGGGCATTCTGACCATGATATAACCCTATAATAACACTAGTTTTAAAGTTCAAAACACATTCTTTAAATTGCGGTACAAGTAGTAGAAAAGAAAATATCGTTCGAGCGTGTTATGGTCACCACCGGCGAACTCAATTGTTATTTGATAGCGATAGACTTCTAAATGTTTAACAGAAAATAAAAAATACCACTATTTTTGTACCGCTTTGATTTGTTATTATAGTATAAACAGACGTTGAATGTTACGATTATTTACAAAATAAATTAAAATCACAATATCAAAATACTTTTATCCAAAATTACACAGAAACTGTGATAGAACGTGAAAAGTTAAATTAGGTGTCAATTTCAAAATGTACATAATTTTGGAGGAAAAATTGACAAAAAAACTCCAAACCTCAGAGTTTACATAATATTCTAAAACCTAGAAGTCATGCATTGATTCCAGACATATTAAGATGATGAAGGGTTTGTACTACCTCAGCATTCCCTCTCGATTCCAAATTCTATAATATTTAATTATTGTAAAAAAATTGTATACTTTAAAAAATATAACAAATAGGCACTAGATAATTAAATCACGGACCTTTTAGACATATTTTATACATTTAGTTTTTGATAGAGAAAAATGTTTATGAAGTTCAGTAATTTTGTAACCATTTCTCTCTGTTAAAAACTAAGCATATAAAAATTTAAGTACTTACGTGAATGACGTCCATCATTTTACTTCTTAGGGCATGCATTTTCTAGATTTATCAAAAGATTATCCATTCTTTTACAATCAGTAATAATTATAGAACGGGCAAGCGAGAGGAGCGCCAACGTCATACACGGTCTTCTATAAGTTTCTGCGAATGCCATGAGCTCACTCGTGTTCACTGAGAATGTTTGCAACCTGTAGGCGCGAGTTACCGCGGCCCTATTTATTCTATTTCGCGTACTCTACTCTGCACATATACTGCATCTAAAATGCAGTATTAAAGCCTTAAGTCCACTTGCCTTGCCGAGTCAAATCGTAGAAATCCATTAGCGACGTGCGGGGTGCCGTACCGAATCTTCAATTGAAGAAATTCGATGTGATTCGGTGCGTTTCGGCTCGACTCTTGCTTTAATGGACGCCAGGCTTTATTCTCAAAGGGGCTCAAGTTGTCACGTGGAGAGAGAACCGGGAAACAAATAGCGGTACTAGCAAAGGAGAACGGGCGCTTATTTGCAAGCATATTGTACGTACGATGTAACCGAATTAAATCGTCATTTCTCTGAAAATTTTGCCGATAAAATATTCGATGTTTCCTCCCTTTTTCGCTGCAAGGAATAAAATGGGTACGTTTATATTTAAATTATTGGAAAATCTTAAATAAATAAAATAAAACGGCACCATAACAAGAAACAGAGATAGACACGTTTTCATTAGCAACTCTCCATTGTCGGCTGTCTGGAAGGAATGGCTATAAGCGATAAGGCCGCCAATTGTACTGTATTTTTGTAAATATTTCATGTTTGTGTTTTTCCCGTTACAATAAAGAATATTCTTATATTATCTTATCTTATAAACACAGAGAGAAAGGGGAAAATGTGATAATTACACACACAAAACTTCCCTAAGTTTGCTTTGTTTTAAGCTTCTACAATGTGTATGTGTGTTTAGAGCTCATTTAAAAAAAGCATAAAGAGAAAAATAAAAAATTTAAAGACGAGAAATACTTTTAATATTCAACTACCAAACAAATT
This sequence comes from Yponomeuta malinellus, assembly GCA_947308005.1. Lineage (NCBI taxonomy): Eukaryota > Metazoa > Arthropoda > Insecta > Lepidoptera > Yponomeutidae > Yponomeuta > Yponomeuta malinellus. The sequence goes on from OX371000.1 coordinate 266,663, forward strand.
CTCACTTCACCGGTGAAGACAACCAATTGATCAATCTGTAAAATTTAGTCGTGAAAACCGCAAATTGTTTCATCCCACGGTCTCAAGTATTGCGAGCGTCCAGTTGTGGTGGCGACGCATGCGCCGCGCGGCTCGCCGGGCCGCGGCCGCCGCGCGCCAGTCTCGCCGCAGCGCCGCGCCGCGCCGCCCGCCCACCACGTCTGCCGCCACCTTAAAACATCGCGCGCACCGCCGGATAACTTGACAATGTGAATGCGAAAATGTTCTAGTTCTGTCAACCCCGCCAGTGCACACAGTGCTTAAAATGGGTGCAAAAACGAACGCAGTGAACTGGACGCAGTGGAAACTCGCTCTTCTGGGAGTTCTCCTCCTGTTTCACAACACAGGCTCAGTCGGTAAGTTACGTGTAAAGTAGCCAAGTACTTACTATTAATTTCCGAGAAAGAAATTGTTCGCGAGTAGGAAACTTGCGACAGCGTTAGACTGCGTTTTTGTTGTAGAAGCAGGTTACAGTCCGATCCCGGTGGAGTTTTCTCGGTTCCCGGTTGAAACAGTGAACAAACAAAACTTTTCTCCTCCGGGGAACGCAACAGGAAAATTCAGCGTACGTAAGGGTACCGAGCCTCGCTTTATTTTCATAAGTAACGAAGTAATTTTTTAATGTTATTAAGCAAATTACATGCTACAATGATTTGCATTCCCGAGGCTTTTACTTTGCATTTGCTTTGACGTTGAATGGAATCTGAGGATGTCAAATTAAAAAGCGGCCTAAATTTTACATACCTTTGAGAGTCTAAGGCAAAATAAATATGAGCTGACATCACTGCCGAGACAGTCATTCAGCGAACTATCAAGGCCACATTGTAGGTGTCCTTAAAATAGGGTTGCATAGAAGGGTTGCATAATAAGCCAAATTGTTAGACTCGAGTCTCATTAAAGTTATGTTAAATAATTTAAGGAAGCCGACGTGGTTTTATGACTCCCGATTTTTTTTCTATTGACTTGGCGATGTGGATGTGGGCGACCTCTATCTATAACAGATGAGTGGGGGGAGGAACGGAGGCAGTCTATCGGTTTAGAGATGTGCAACTCTGCATGCGTCATTTCGGGCAAAAGTTCCTGTTTGGACTCATGGCAACGCTTTATGTTATGCCATAAAAACAAAAAAAAAACAAGTGAAGTAGGGTTCACAGTGTAGGGTTTCGTATAAAAAGGGTTTCCTTGATTGTTTTACACAGCTAACAACTTCGGCAAAGTAAGTAATTTTCAGTGGAATTTTTTGGGGTGCTCTGCTGAAGAATGGGGTGTTCTACGAAAATTTGCGCTTTAAAGCTTAACATTTAAAAAAAAAAGTTTTCCTATCCTTACAATAGTATGGAATAGACGGGAAATAACATATCACTAATTTAGGTGCAGGAGAAGTACTCTAAAAAATTGTTTTTATGATTTTATTGTATCCTTTTGTCGGCGTAATCGATGGATGCAATTGAAAACTCCGTGTGGTACCGGATTAAGAATAGCGTCACTCCATTTCCTTCCGTGGATATCGTAGAAGGCGACTAAGGACATCAATTAGCAGGAGACGGGCAGCATCGTCCTCCTGAAGTTCCAACCGCATACTGCGATCGCCAACCCGCCTGCCAAGCGTGGCGATTATGGCAAAACCCCTCGTGGTTATGAAAACTACGAAGGAGGCCTATGTCCTGCAGTGGGCGTCAAATGGCTGATGATGAATTGAAAAATACTTGCATTATAGTACAATGTTAATTGCATGAACACGTCAATTTCATTTCACTACTACTTCACAGTCTACACGGGCTGACGTGATAATGGAATAATCAACATGACACATGTCCCGATTGTGAAATGTGATTATATCAGTACACAGAATAGATACCCAGGACAATTCTACAACTACAAGACTATAATAAAACCTTATCAAGACTTGTAGTTTGCTGTTAAATATAAAATGATATTTTTATGGCTTTTGGTATAAACAGTTGAGTTTTATATATTGCTTAAGTGTGCAGATATTGTAAAATCAATGTACAGCAACAACTTTTAGATGTATCACTAAATATTAACAATTTCTCATATTTCCGAATGACGTAATTAGTTCAGGCTCTTGGCATAATTAGTCTGATCAACTTCTCCATTATGTAGGTGCTTCAATTGACTCCATTTTATGGACTTATTATTCAAGATGTCAAGAGCCTCCTTACAAATTACCTCCATTGAATGTGAACGAAAGAAGAGGCCCAAAGGAACCCACTTTGCAAAATAAAATGCGAGATTCCCAAGAAAAATAGTGCATATTTTATAAGTAATTTTTTTTAGAAGTTTTAAAAGGAAATCATCAAGAATTACACTATAAAAAAGACTACCAGATCAGTATGTATTTGTACTACTAATTTACATGTGAATTCTATTGAAAATACATTGTATGAATGGGAAGAATAGAAAAAGACCTAGTTCTTTCTATTCCTCCGGGATACAAACGGGAGCTTATGTATATATGTATGAGAAGCGGAGAGGAACATTTCGGTGTTGATGTGTAGACGTAACATTAACTAATTACCTGAATAGAGAGTGTCTTGTCATCTCATGGAACTTTGTGTTGAATGCTGAGTAGGTGAATAACTTGGTAGGCACAGCCGAGTCTTAAAATGCTTTAAGTAACTGAGTACTGTACATATCTATTATTATTATTAATTCTATATTGCAGAAGCAATAAAAAAAGCTATATTGTACTGGGTAAGTGTATTCCATCTAAAAAACAACGTCCAAGGCACTACAGCGTCCGTCCTTCACCCATCTAATGTGAGTGAAAGTGCCACTAGACACTTTCACTCACGTTGGATGCAATATTTATGCAGATAAATAATTTCATTATCTAGATGCAAAGTTATTGCACAAAGGAAGTGTATAAAAGGTGGACTTAATGTTAATGGCATTTTCTACAACTCAACCCGCAGGAGGTACAGTAGACGCAAAAACTGGGGTAGGTGTGCGATAAAGAAAATAAATGTTAATGTTCTTTTAAAAAATATTACTTTTGTACAAGTGGCTTCAACCTCGGTGCGTTTCCATCCTTGTCATTGTATTGTATTGACTAGTTGTTATTATTTATTTTTAGCTTTAGCTAAGTGTGAACTAAAGAAGAATTTAATATGAAATAATTTCAGATTTTTTTATGAAAATTTTGGATGTTCCGGTTATGCTCAAAATTAATAACAGTTTAATACTTCACAAACCTTTTCCTCGGAGCGCTGCGCGAATATTTCTTTTCAAAGATTCTTAAGAATCTAAATTGAACGAGGGGAAAATCCTCCAAGCATTGAATGAATGGGTACCTATAAAATATTATATTGAAAACACTCCTCTCTGTCTTGGAGCTGGGTTCAGGCAAACAAATGCAGCCAAAAGTAATATTTAAAACATCGTAACCAACAGAATCATTGCAGGTGTACTAGTATTGTAAATTTTTAAACATCACCCATGAAGTTTATTGCGAACAGCTGATAATTTTGTTGCTTATAGGACAACCTTACCTATAACAAACATAACATAACATAAACTCACACCTGTATCCCGGAGGGTTAGGCGGACACCAGGGTCACCTTACTTATACAAAATATTTTAAAAACCGGCCAAGTGCGAGTCAGCGCACCGAGGGTTCCATACAAATTTGTAGGTACGTACTTATGTACTTACTTTCCCGAGCTTTTCCCGAACTTCGAAGAATTTTTTTTTATGATTAATTTATCAATGTATAGTTTTCAGATTTTTTCCTGTATTTGTAGTATAAGGCAATATTACTTGCCCAATTTTATTGTTCTAGGTCAACGGAAAGTATCCTATAAATGTTGATTCCCTTGAATGTCGAAATATACGTTTTTTTGCGTCATAAACGGCCGTACCGTATAATTGTTTCACTTGTATTACAAGTTTGGTTTTTTCACAGCTCCAAGGGACATGAGTATACGGTTTTAATTTCAACTTGATACCTCGACGCGTTCCCGAGACAAAGGGTCTTGACAATCAGACGGACGGACAACAAAGTGATCCTGTAGCGGTTCCATTTTTCCTTTTGGGGTACGGAACCCTAAAAACGGACAAAATGGTCTTGATATTAAAATAAAATAACACAAATATTTTTATAGCATGCTGACATGCACAAGACTATTTCTCATAGATATTATGAGAGTGAAAGATTTTACATAACAGTTAACGTTACAGAATATCCACAAGCTTTTGTCGAATAGACTAACACAGATTCAGAGCTCACCGCCCAAAAATACTCTTTCAAAAGCGCTCCATCTCTTATTGGGGCAACCAATCGATCTGTTTCACATAATTTCCGCTTTTATTTACTTTGTTCAAGTGGAGCTTTCGCCGGCGTGTGCTGGGCGGTTTACGGCAGCTAATTGGGCTGTTGAGCGGAGAGAGGCTCGCGTCCGCGCGGGCGGTGCGGGCCACGTTTTAGCCAATTACGCATTAATTTGTTTAACGAAGCGGAAAAGGGCGATATAGGCTCGATGCTCAATATGGACACCAGGATGGAAAGTAATAAAATCGCTTTTATAAAAATCTGATCCGACTCCTAAAACGTGGACCTATACGAGTCAGTTGAATTTTGAACCCTATAAAGAGAGACCTTTAATTTGGTTTAAGAAATGAAAACAGACTGCTAAAGTATTCAAAAAAAATCTTAAATTGAATGAAAATTGATGGGGACAAAAATTCAATTGACTCATATAGGTCTACTTTAACACGTTTCAGCAGTCAGCTTGATTAGTTTATCACGAAAATTTTAGACCTTATTTGTCTCAGTGAAATTTGGGAGAAATATTCCTCGATAGGTAGATAGGGTTCAGAAGGTTTTTTATGCCACTCCTTGGAAATTTTCTAATTTAATTTTGATAATTCTTCTATACGACGTATGTCTAATATAAAATGTCAATAGGCTTTAAATTCAATTCTTTCATATGGCACCTCTATGATTTGTTCTGTTTGCTGAATGAGAAAGAGGCAGCGGAATAAACTCCACGCTGACCATCTTTTCTCAAGTTATTTTAAACACATCGTTGCTACCTGAGTAATATTATCTCAATAACGTCAAATGCTAAATGCCACGCTAAGATGGCATGTGGTTTTTTCAGCAAGAGCCAGCACACAGTGCAGGTAGTTGAGAAGCTCGTAACAAAATTGTAAATAAACGTAATAAATATTTTGAACTGACACATCTACAATGTTATACCTATTATTAAATTAAAAAAAAATATCAATAAATAAGGAAATAACAAGTTCAACACAGATTGTAAGATAATCGGGAGAGTCGGTGGAGGAGGAGCCTGACGACCTTTGGACATAAAAAAATGTAGACTGAATTGACTACTGAACGCGACGCGAACGAATCATATTTTGCTATCCTGTGTCGTGCGATATCCGATACAGCGTTCCGCCACTCAATAAAATTGTCCCGTAAAGGCTCAACTATATTGCTTTTAGAGATGAAATCTACTATTACTTTATTGTTACGTTTCCACTATATTATTATTGTTATTCTCTTTTCACTCCATATCTAGTTTATTCATTGATTAGACGCTATTTATATTTGGCTAACTAAGCATTTTGTTCCTCGAAACTAGAATGAGTATTTATACGTTTAAATGTATTAGTAAAACGCCCTTAATCAATGATTAATTCAAGATCATGATCAAGGTGGTACTAAGTATTTTGTTTTCTAAGTTACATACATTTGTGGATTTGCAGCCGCAATACCACTCGCTAACAGTGAAGGAAAACATCGCGGGGAACCCTGACTGCCTGAGGTGTTGACATATCTCAGCGTTTGAAATTACCAATCCTCGGAGGGCACGCCCATTCTCTCTCTCCAAGTAAAGGGATGTGCCTTACAGTAAGACGCATGTAGACTGCATTATTATAATATGTTTAAACATATCGGTAATACATGCTTGGTTAATGTTCGGCGTTACGATTCACCCAGTAGGTTATCATACTTACAAAGGTTCTGGAAACAAAACTGTTTTATTTGACGAGTAACATGTGCATTGTGTGTGTTGACAGTGACAACAAATATACACACTCTTGGTTAACAAAAAGGTTTGATTAGATGGCTCTTCAATTTGTAACTATTAATCGAATTCTAGTTGGGGAAAAGCCCCAGTAGCTTCAATGTGTCCCGAATAAAAGAAATGTGCCCTTTTCAGGCAGCATTGTGTCGCGGGCCCTTTGTGCCCATTGTGGCGTGAAAGCCCGTCGTATCGGTAATAACGTATTACGGGTTAGCCTAATAGCGTTAACTTAAATAATTTATTTAGTAAAGGCCTCCCTCGTCGTTCTGGGAAAGGCCGGGCGTAATGTTGTTTTCGCCATTGTATTCGCGCGTTTGTCGGCCGAATGTCTCGGCAAGAAAAAAATTGGTTTTAATTTTCCAAAAATGTTAGTCTGGATTAATAACGCTATAAAAATACACTTTACTCATTTAATTTTTATCATGCAATGTATATTTCGAGAAATCAAGCGTGAGCGTAAGTAATTACGTAATGTCGAAATTCTCTTAAATAGCAATGCCACAAATTGTGCCCGGGTAGAGGTAAGTAGCTAGCTCCTTCGTATTTGTAACGAATAATAACAGTAATAATAACTTCTACACGATACAATCACTTGACTTGGTCCCAAACTAGGATAACCTATGCTATGGTGACCAGGCAAGGACGTCACAAACATGAATAGGTATGCCATAGACGACCGTACATTCGAAAATATGAATTACTTTACGTGGCCTTCCAGGTTTTACGTTACAGAATCTATCTCGGTGATGTAGCGAAACCCTTTTTGCGTTCAGCAGTAACCAGGGACCGAAGATTAATTGGACAACTAGAATCCTTTTACCGCGAGAGTGGAGTGCAGCTGCAGCACCGAGGCCGAGCTCCATCAGCCGCGGCAGGAGCGATCAATTTCACCCGCCTGCCATCCCCCAACACATGTAGTAAACACCAGTCAATCATTCGTCGACAGTTCTTTTGGGAGTCGTGGTATTTAATGAGTCTGAGTCTCCTTGATTCTTTGGATTAACCGTCTGAGCCAAGGTAAAGTGGATGATAATGCTGTTAGCATTAAGTTCGTGTAATAAATAATATTAATAATAATAATAATTTTTTAACTAAACCTTTCGTAAGCGCTACACATTATTAACTTAATTCCGAAATAACTTGTATTAAATGAATAATAATAATTATCTAGTAGGATTATACCTTATCATTGTAAGGGTTGAACTTAGTAGGTCACTCATTGGATATTTAAGAAAAACCCCTTTGTATGTAATACCTAATATTTTTAGGCTTGCACCATTTAGCTAATAAACAAGTAAGTAATCTACTATAAATCAATCAGCCCGCATTCATCCACTGCTGAACAAAGTCCTCCCGCAAGGCACGCCACTTCTTCCTGTCCTCGAGCATCCTCATCCAGCCGCTGTCAGCAATCTGCCTCAGATCGTCGGTCCAGCGAGCTTTACCAGTTTTGTATCTCCGCTCAAGAGGCCCATCGACCATCGGTTCTGTGAACAGCCACTGCCACTTCAACTAGCTATTTTTAGGGTTCCGTACCTCAGAAGGAAATCCAGCCAATAGGTACTAGAGAGTTGAAATTTGGCATATATATATATATATATATATATATATATATATATATATATATATATATATATATGCCAAATTTCAACTCTCTGTGTTAAGTCATGGAAAGACAGACGGATGGACATGGCGAAACTATAATAAGCGTTCATTGTTCACTAGGGAACCCTAAAAACGGAACCCTTATAGAATCACTTTGTTGACCGTCCGTCCATCTTTCTCATCTCGGTCTCATCTCGGAAACGCGCGAAGGTATCAAGTTGAAATTAAAACCACATACCTACTCAAATCTACAGTCCCTTGAAGCTGTGAAAAAATCAAACTTCTAAGATAACGTAAAATAAAGATACGGCCGTTTATGACGCAAAAAACGTATAATAATATTTCGACACTCAAGGGAATCAACATTTATGGAGTACTTTCCTTTCTTACACTGCGGGGAAAAATCTGAAAACTATACATTTGTAACTAAATCATAAAAAAGTTGTCTTTGAAGTTCAGGAAAAGCTCGAAAAAAAAACCGAGAGTCTCGATTTCTGAACTATTTTTAATTTTTTTCTTTTTTTCTCTACTCTAGCGTAGGGGATCTTAGTTTGGGACAAGTGCTTGTATTGTGAGGAAGTTATTTATTTATTTATAATAGAAAGAAAGACATTTATTGGGACAAATTAATACATCACAAGAAAAAAAAAAGGCATAGCAAGTAAAATAAACAAGTACAAAGGAAAGACAAGTCACATAAACACAATAACCTACAAACTTGTATGGAACGGGTTTTTTTCTAATAATATCAGCCTCAGGCTGAATGTAGGCGTTTTCCCCTGTGCTGCGGTTAAGCGACGCGGAAACATTCGTGCGGCAGCCGCGCGTTAGCCGCTCATTCTGCTGCGTTCACTTAACTCTATTTAGGTACTACGTAACAACATTCAAATTCCTTGCAATCGCCTAATCATGCGGTTGTCACCCGTTAGTTATTGTACGCAGCACGGCCGTAATACTGCTCCAGTTTACTTACCAGAAAGCCAGTGCTCTATTGTCATTAAAGTGATCTGAGCTTCCCAATTATGACCTTTACGCTTTTCCACGCTCTCACAGAATGTGGTCGTGACATAGTATTTCCTCTTTTTCGATACATCTCCGTCACACTAAGTAAACACTAGTAAATCATTCGAAATGGGATGCACCGTATTCCTGGATTCTTGATTTATCGAGGTTCATTTGGGAAATAAATTATACTGCTGACTATTGCTGAGTATTTTCCCCTTTCCGCCGTATTTCACGGCCTCTGCCGACTCGAGGGCTATCTGATTATAGGTCCTTTGGTCTGACTACTGACCAGTCCAGTTCTTGGTTCCAGGCACTTTACCGTCATTGTGTTTCACTTTGTAGACAAACAGTTTATTCTTGAATAAATGCCAATTTTTAGAAAATTAAATTTTGTATTAAATTAGAGTATATGCAGTGAAAGTAGGGGTGTGAGGTGTTCAGAACCTGAGATTTGAAAATCGCCAATCAGCTTTGAAATCACGGGATCTCAACGCTGATTTCTTCTTCCTTCTCCTAAAGGGTAAGAGAGAGAGAGAGTTTTGACTTTATCACCGCAATTAGTGTATAATCTAAGACTTTCTCTATTAGAGAAGATCTCTGCTGAATAGTGGGAGGTTTCTAGACTGCTTATGCATAATGTAATACTAAAATTGTTAGACTTACTACTAAGAGTAATTTCTTTTAGATCACCATTTAAGGACTAGTGACAACTTATTTCTTTTTTAACGCATGTTCACGTTCATAAGTTCATGCCTCGTTGTATTGGTTGAAATAATAATTTGAGAATCTGGATGTAGTTCCGTATTTTTTATGTCCTTACCTGGTTACCATAGCACAGGGTATCCCAGTCTGAGACCAGGACAAGCGATCGTCTTGTATGTTAGTTATTTATTTATGTAATAGTTATTTATTTAACCTCCTCAGTCCTGACCTTGAAAATAACAATGGTTTTCAATTGTTATTTTCAAGGTCAGGACTAAGGAGGATATTTATTAGATTTAATAATAATAATCACCATCAACACAATCACTAGTCCTGATCCCAAACTAGGATACCCTGTGCAACGGTAATATCACGAACAAAGCAAGGCAAGGACATAACAAACATGAAAATATACCCAGACCAGAGGCTATTAGTACGAATTACGTAGGGCGTTAAAATTCAAAATCATCTTCATTCAGCCACAAGAAGTCTACTGCTGGACATAGGCCTCCTCCGTGGATTTCCAGAAAGACCAGTTGGAAGCGGCTTGCATCCAGCGTCTTCCTGCCACTTGGATGAGGTCTACTGTCCATCTTGTCCATCATCATCATTCAAAATTCAAAAATGTTTTCTTTGAAGTAGCACAGACACTGCGACTTCATGAACGTTACAAGTTAAGCTAGGTGTCCTTTTCAAAATCTAGATCAATGCTACTGCTCTCTGGACGCAGACCGGCCGTGTGAATGATGGGCAATACTTCGGTTACACCGCCACCGGCGGCTGCTACAAGACCTGCGCTGATTGATCGCCTATCCAGTCACCCGTCGCTGCGCCAGCACTCATTATTTATGACTTGTCGCTTCAGGAGAGTAATGGCCGCTTCTGACGAGATCTCCGCGTGACAACAATTCACGACGACGCGACAGACAAATTAATTTCGACACAGAACTGAAGGCCGCAATAAATACACCCCAAAGTTGATTGATATAATAGCCTCCTATTTGACTGTATATTCCTTCCCTGGGCAAAGAAGTTAATCAATCACATTGTTTTCCCGCCATCGAGTGCTCGAGCGGATTGTTATTTTTCCATCGAGCTGTGAGTGTTGTCGCTCCGCGCGAGTACATACGCGTTGATATAAGGAGCTATTTTGCGTGAACAATAGCGCGGCTCCACCCTTTCCCTGTTGCCCAAATTACAGGCCATTCCGCGTGTGTTTTTATGTGAACCGCGGCGGTGCGGGATGAATCGTTTGTCGGAAGTCGGAACTAGACCGCGAGCGCCGCCTTCATTACAGCCGCCACCGATAACAATCACTCACACCACAAATGCAATTCGGCAATTAACTACTAGCTACCGGGATTTCAGCCACTTTATTAATAAATGAATGTAATTTATAACGATCACGTTAGTTACACTCTCGCGCTCGTAATCAGACAGTAATTACTCCAGTAAGTGAGACAACAATGTAATTTATGTATGCACGTAAACACTACCAAGTAATATACCTATAAATTGGTTGGTAAATACTTGAGTACCCCGTGAGTGGCGCCACGTGAAGTATTGCCGCTTAACTACGGTAGAAGCACAGAACTAGTCACACCTAAGTTAGTTCTTCTATTTTTTCATTTTATTACTCCCTTGATGAACGGTTTCTTTCACGATTCAATTTCTTAATGCCAGTCCATATTGATTGTAGTGTCTGGATTTCCTTTTGATTAAGTCATTAAGTTAGTTAAACACACATAAGCTTAGCTTAATTGGATAATCTATGAATTGGATACGCATAAAAAGTTACACAGTTCGAGTGCAGCAACTCGTGGAATACTTCTTCTCACTGAATTCTCATAAGTGCTGAGGAATAAAGAAGTCTACAATCATCGATTAGAATTGTGATGCCGATTGGGTTTTCTCCAACGATTCTCATGTCAAATACCTAAACGCTGAATCACAACATTATGTTGTGTCAATGTTATGTCACTAATAATGCAGCTGTATTATAATGCTATAAAACAAGGAAACCCTGAGATGTGACCAGGCAAGGACATCCCGAACATGGGAAAACCCCATTTGGTTAGTAGGGCAATCTCCAACGGAAATCGCACCCACGACCTCTGTCCTGGTAATCAACCCAGTGACCGTTAGACTAATAAGGAAGTCAGATCAAAATACAGAGACAGTGACGACTTCTACTTACACAATAAGTGGAATGACCACTCAGACGCTAGTGACCTAAGACACATTTTTGGATGAAAAAAGCTTATCATTGTTCAACTACAACAACTGGGAAATTAAAGACAAAGCCTCGTCCTTCTATTGTTTAGTGCTTTAAAGTGCTTGTGCTGATGTTAAGTAATATCGTGGTATTATTGCCATTTCACTGAATACACTCAGAGCGTTGACGGCGCTCAACAAACCCTACAGATTGAATTGTAATTAATTAGTGCGAGTCAAGCAGAACGATTTCGAGCGAGGTGTTCAACTGATTTGCTGCCGAGAGACCGAATATAATAGATTGCTTCTGTGTGTGAATTTACTATAACTATACATGGCCTTCAGTAAAGGTTCCTTTATGTACTGTACTTTGACACGGCTTTACTGTAGTATTCAAGTCAACTAAACCTTGGTTAGTTTATTGCGCCTTCCAAAGGCTATATTTTGATTGAATCTCTTCTTTAGTTTGCTTCCGTAATACATTATTATTAACACTAAAACAATGTAACAGATTTTTATATTTTATTTTATTTAATAGGTAAAACTTACCTGTTGTTCCCTAAGCCAGCAGAGCAAGAGACCTGTCTTCTACACAGAAGGCTTTGTCCCGTCTCTTCAGTAAATTTTGTATGAAAATGAATTGGATTAACGACGCGTCTTTTCCGCGCCTCCGTTCCACGTCCCTTCTGTGTGGCCGCTTGCTTAGACTTCCTTCCTCTTAGTTTGACTGAAGATCGTAGCACTTCGTAGCAGTTCGACGACTACGGCGTAGCTTTGTCTTCTGTGTGGGCTTTGTCCCGTCTCTTCAGTAAATTTTGTATGAAAGTGAATTGGATTAACGACGCGTCTTTTCCGCGCCTCCGTCCCACGTCCCTTCTCTGTGGCCGCTTGCTTAGACTTCCTTCCTCTTAGTTTGACTGAAGATCGTAGCACTTCGTAGCAGTTCGACGACTACGGCGTAGCTTTGCTACGGTTTTTGAACTATGTACTTGTACATACTGAGAACATTTTCTTGAGGCATTTTATTTTATTGTTGTTTGTAAATATACTGTGAAATCACATGCTTTATTTCGTTACTGAAACACGTTGAGTTAGAGCTTCTGTATGATCAATTAATTACAAACAGGTACCTATACATTTTGAAAATGGCTACATTCTAGAACACCTTCTCCGTCAAGCCCAGGAGCAAAATTTTTGATTCCCCGCACCATGCCGCGCCCTCAGCCGGCGGCAAATGAGGCAGAACAAAGGACGCGCGCTGAGATATCGCGCGCTTTTGTTAACGTAATCGAGTGTCTCCCCCGGCCGTATTAGCGGCGATTGTTTTCCGATAAGTTCGTCAGTTGTTGCGCCCTCGGCATTGATGGCGCCATAACTCGATGGTAGCTAGGGATGGACTAGTAGGCAAACAGTGATAGGTAGGACCGTTCTCGTTATCAGAAAATAATTGTTCTCAAACTGATAACATTCATATAAGCAGCCTATATACGTGCCACTGTAGGGCACAGGCCTTCTCTCAGAGAGAAAGTATGGGCTTAATCACTGAAATGGTGATTTCAAGTGCTGAGGTATGTGAATAGCTTAGACACCCAGGTTTCCTCACGATGTTTCCTTCACGGTTAGCGAGTGGTATTGCTACTATAACTTCACAAATGTACATACCTTAGAAAGAAAAGTCATAAGTACATGCCCGCACTGGGAATCGAACCTGGGTCTCCCGCTTCCGAGTCCAATGTTCTACCCACTAGGCTACCACCACTGATAAAATTCACAGGCTGTTATTTTCGTAACGCTGGCACAATGGTGCATAACATATCGGGACAGACAGCGAGTAAGTGTGTCTAAGTTGAACGTAACATAAACAGAAACATTCCACCTCTTTTTGTTAATTTACTTTCTATCTATCTGTGCAGCACACGATAAAGCCTCCTGCTGGACAAAGGCCGTGATGAACATAATTATAAGTATTTTCATAACAGGTATTGTGCATCACTGATAAGTTATGTTGTTATGGAACTTAATAAAATGTTAAAATGCGAGGAGTGTCTATTGATACAGGTATTTTTATACTTACAAGTAGATACCGTCAATGTACGTAGTCTAAGACGTAGTGGTTAACGACATAAAGAATGTTGTATTTGTATTTTTATTTCAAAATATTCAAAAGGTGCCAATAATATTAAAGAGCGGTGTTAGCCTAGTGGGTAGAACATTGGACTCGGAAGCGAGAGACCCAGGTTCGATTTCCAGTGCCGGCATATACCTATGACTTTGTTTTCTAAGTTATGTACATTTGTGAAGTTATAGTAGCAATACCACTCGCTAACGTTGAAGGAAAATATCGTGTGGAAACCTGAGTGTCTGAGCTATTCACTTACCTCAGCGCTTGAAATCGCCAATCCGCGGTGGGCACGCGTGGTGATTAAGCCCATAGTCTCTCTCTCTCTGAGAGAAGGCCTGTGTCCTACAGTGGGACGTATCTAGGCTGCTTATGAAAAAGGTGCCATTACGTCTCATCCCTATTGGCTACCCTTTCATCAAGCTAAGGATTACCTGCTAAAGTTGACCCATTAGGCTTAAGCAGATAAAGCTTAGCTTACAGTTTACGGAACAAAACTAACTTCTTTTTTCTTTTAAGAGAAGAAGTAACAACACTTAATGCCAGTTAAGTACAGCAGAGGTGTTGAGGTTGGTCGTCGGCGTAGACTTAATATGTGCTTCAATATAATTTGTTTCAATGAGTATGATTTCAATGCTCACCAAAATAAAACTCAATATGATGAGAAATTATTTTCTTGGGTGACTATAATATGAAATTTTCTGATGAATAAAATTTTATGAAGATATTTAATAAATCTTCATTCCACCTCTTTTTGTTAATTTACTTTTTATCTATCTGTGCAGCACACGATAAAGCCTCCTGCTGGACATAGGCCATGATGAACATAATTATAAGTATTTTCATAACAGGTACTTAATAAAATAATTTGTTTCAATGAGTATGATTTCAATGCTCACCAAAATAAAACTCAATATGATGAGAAATTATTTTCTTGGGTGACTATAATAGGAAATTTTCTGATGAATAAAATTTTATGAAGATTTATTTAATTTGAGGATTTAGATTTTTTTGCAATACAATAATTATAGTTTTGGTAGGCGTTTAATAAAAGAATATTTTGCTGGCGTTTTTGCAGTACAATTACTTAATACATACTATCAGTAACAAAGACTAAAACAGATAGAGGATTAAAGATACCTAAGATTTAATATCATCATTATCAGCCATTTGAAATCCACTGCAGCATACAGGCCCGCACCTAGTGACTCCCAGCCACCGTAACCAGACCGTCAGACCATGTGGTGGGGGCCTGCCCACGCCGCCCGCGTCGGCAACTTTTACGATTTTATATACAAATGATGTGTTGAAGTAAATAATTATATTTAATTTGTATTTGGTGAGTAAGTAAAATGAGTACTTTCTTCTGAAATAAAACTTGGTGAGAATAATCTTATTTAATTTAATTAAATATGTTTTTATAATGAAATCAAGTTTGTTAGTAAAATTTTGAATAAATTTGGTTGAGCATACGTGTAGCTGTTGTTAAATTGATTTCTTCTAGAGTTAAGTGAGAAGCGGCTCGGTTTTGTTATTTTGTAGAGCCAGTATATCTTAAATTTTCATGCAGTTACAAACATAAACTTACGCTATATATAATATAATCTTTTATCCTGAAATACATTTTTCTCTGCTATCTGTCTGCTCCTGAAAAGAGTAGAAAAAGAAGAAAAGAAGCCTTTTCTCTTCATCACACATTAATCGCCGCATGCATACTCGCCTTCTAATAGTACTTCTTGTCCAATATATCGCCTATTTGTTTGATGTATGAAACATACTCATAGGCACGGTTGGAATTAAAAATAACTATATGCGTACTCTTTAGTCTATTACAGATTATGCAGCTACTACCAATGGACTACTCAGAAACATCTATTTAGAGGCTAAAAATTCCACCCATGCCGGGACTTGAACCCGCGACCTCTGGCTAACCATGCCAGCGCTCTCCCAACGGAGCTAATGGGCAAGTGCAGGCATCGGCGAAACTTCGAACCTCTTTACAAACTTCTCTGTATTACGTACAGGCAGCGTGTTTAGGTGTTTTAAAATTGTCTTCAGCCCGAATTAGTGCAACAAAAAGAATATACTCAGAAATAATCAAGAAAACTCACAAATAATTAACCAAAATGACTTCTAAATATTATTTCACGATTATTTCCTCTGTAGGAAATAATCGGGAAAATCATGGTGAGACAATATGATTAATTAGGGAAACGTGGAGGGACCGTTCACTAACGTTTATTTTACAATGTGTAGCATTAAGGATGTACGAGTATTCTTGACATTATTTAGTGAGGTGGGCCGCTCGCGGCGACAAGCTTGTCTTGTCATGTTGTAGCCGACCGGGGAAACGCGGGTCCGAGCTGCGGCATGTCACCTTATATGATAAAGGTTAACGTGGGTGTGTCATCTGTAGCTGACCCAAAGTCTGCCGTGTGCCTTGGCCCTGTAAACTTTATACGACATTTTTGTCTTAACGCGAACTCAAATTCTTTACACGCGTGGTTCTTTGTTGTACGTATCGTGTTGACGTCTACGCGTCGAAATTATTAGATTTTATTTCAAAATGTTCCTTGTCTTAAAATGAATTTACGTTTTGAGTAACGTCAAATTATATTTTAAAATTAGAATTACTCACTTTAACTCAAAGTGAGGGTCTTCCATTAATTAAATAATATTCGGGGAAGCCTCCTTCCATTCAACATAATGTTGCAGTTATAGCTGTGACAAAGTTTGATTGGGATTCAGAAAAAAAAAGCAAAAAGTGTTATACTGTTACGACAATAATACGTAGATTATGCAATATGTCATTATTCTATTACCTAAAAGATTATTTAGTAACAGCAAAATAACCAACCTTGTATTACGTGAGGGAGGAGGAGAGCCTATGTCCAGTCGAAGCAGTGGACGAATGCGGCCTGATTGACTGTATCACGTGGCATCCGTTTTGGCGGGTGAGTGTTGTAAAACATGTGCATGTGTTGTGACCCGGTCGTATATTGTGGAAATGACAGGTGACATGAGTCGGGCGACAAACGGTGTCCACCTTTGTGGGTTGGCTCGGGGGGCTACTGCGGATACAGATTTGGGTTTGTACATGGAAGCGCTCTTGGATTTCGTAGAAGGCGACTAAGGAAATACATTACCAGGAGATGGGCAGCAGCTTCTTCCTGAGATTCCAACCATTTACTGCGATCGCCAACCCGCCTACCAAGCGTGGCGATTATGGCAAAACCCTTCATGGTTTGTAAAACCATGAGGGAGGCTTATGTCCTGCAGTTGGTGTCGAATAGCTGGTGATGATGATGATAGAAGCGCTCTTACTTCTGATGTAGTATAGATGCACCTCTTGAGTGCGCGGTAAATTTGTGTCATGTATTTAACGAGAAAAATATAAGATTATGTATTAGCTTAAGGCCGATAAGACCCGTTTCATGAATATATTTTAAGTGGCAGTTTTATTTGGAAAAGCATTTTGAAATGAGCACTCAAGAGCGATATCCTAGAAGCCCAGGTCTGTGATCTAGGGTTCTGGGTCAAGGGTACTAAAAATCATTATTGACATGATTGAGAGATTGGTATCGCACTTTTTTCAAACACGATCTGTAAAAACGATTTTATCCGTGGGTGGCGCTAGCATTGCGGTACGCCCTCATTAGAAAACGTTTAGTATTCAGTGAAAAAAGTAATTGAACACTATATTTTTTAATATTTTAGTAAGTATTTTTTTCCGCCATTTAGAGATCTGTATAACCCTGAAAGGATATTTTATTTTCTAACAAGTATTCTTATAACCTTTGTGGAATAAAACACTGTAACTACAATCTACTTTTAGGGCATGCCCCTCATTGAAAGAATACGGTACATGACTTGTCCGCAGTAGGCCAGCCAGACGGTATGGCGAAGGTTCGTAGCCTGAAGCGCTTGGCTACCGCGCAGCTGCTACAATAGATGCGGCAGCCCCGGAGACTGATGGAGTGGCTGCCGCCAGACAGCGGCCCGTAACAACAAGCTGCCAATCATTGATCTGCTAAGCCTTAGGGACAGCCGTGTGGCTTTTGCTTTTAGGCGCGCGTGGGCGATTTGAATCAATGACGTATTTCGATTGTCCACCACTCAGACTTCAAATCACCCCTGGCGCATCCTATCAGCTCCAATTTACTCTGTCGATTGCGACGCTTGCGCATTAAAATTTGCTCTCTGCGATTATCTTTGAAACAGGTTTTTCTTGAAATATTAGCAAATTAGAAACTAAATGAGTATTTAACGAATCTACCATATACAAGCCTCTGAATTAGGAAGAAAACCTGTGTCTCAGGAGATAATACGCCTACTCTGGCTAATACAATGTTAAATCAATGTATTTTGCTTGACAGAATATGTAAATGATGCCGTTCGTAACTGTAAACTAGGTGATTTAGTATGAAATTAAAACATGGAGAAATCCCAAAGGGCAGCTTAATATTAAACCACAATGTTGTTTAGACTAAAAACAAGACTGACTTGCACCACTTGGTAAATGACACTTAAGGTGAGGTTCACCCCTAAGACAATAGTAGATTATGTACTAAGGGAATAAAACCATGTATTATGTCATGGGCGGCATATTGAACCCTGAGCGGAGCGAAGGACTCCGAGTTAACTCGCGAGCGCAGCGAGGGAGTTAAATTTTAACTCCTGAGCGAAGCGAGGGAGTTATGTAGAGTCCTGAGTGAAGCGAGGGGTTCATACCGCCCGAGACTAAGACATGTTTTATTCCAGAGGTGAATACTCTACTTTTCACACCATCTGGGAGACAATAAAAAGACAGGGCTGCATAAGTTGAAAATATGTATTAAAACCTGAAATTAAATATAAAGTCCACACTCTTTTACGGCTTAGCAACTTAAATTGAATATAACTTTTAAATTCGTATTTGCAATTCGCGCCTTTTTTTCTTTTTTTTGTTGGTGTTTCGCGCGGTCACAGGACACAGTATTTCAGAAAAAAAAGAAAAAAAAGAGGTGAGTTTCGAACAACAATTCGAATTTCGAATTGCAATGCGGGGCTTCTCCATAGTTTTCATGCGAATTTTGACATTCTAAATTCAAATCACTTTATTCCCTAGGGAAATTCTTCATTATTATTGCCCTCGAGAGACAAGGCCATGCTTTACGATGATATTTGACGATACGTAATAAGGCATTGTCGAGCAGGAGGTGTGAAAAGTGTTTTAAAATGCATGTACTGTTCAATGGTTGGTATTTTAAATGTGAAAAAAACAAACTTTTCAAAGTCTTATCTGTCTTCTAAATGTCGGTCATTATTTTTATGATTTTTAAACATTACTGTATAAAAGAAAGTCGCGAACATGAGTCTAATTAGTATTTTCTAATGTTAACACGAGCACTAGACATAATAAACTGAATTTAAACGGATATTTACTCGCTTACTTTTCCATTTTACAATTTTCCGATGTTTCGGTACTTTTGCAAGTGCCCCACGGCACTGAGTCTAATTTACAATTAAATTTGGACAGTAAAAATCTGTGATTATCATTGAATAAGTTACTGACGTCTTTGAATTGCTTTTTTGTGATTTAAAAAATGATAACTCTTTTCCAAACATTTGCTCCAGTAGAAATCGTGTGTTGAATTTTGTATGAAGACCTTTAGTTAAATGCCGCATAAGTCTTATTTAAGAACTGGTACAATTTAGCCTAAGTTTAGTAATATATTTATATATATATACATATACATATGGTCGTTAGTATTTACGATCTATAAAGCCTACGTACTTCCAGCAGCAAACAATATGAAGATGTATATGAACGCGGCGTGCGGTGTACTTCGAATTGTGAATGTATCTAAAATAAATGTAGGAGTGACACTAAATGCTTGCGTAGATTTAAATGCCTAAGTAAATAATTTTCCAATCATGAATGCGGATAAAAACGACCAATTTCACGGTGGCTGAGTAAAGTGTAAATCAACATGCTATATAAAACGGGGCCCGAACACATGAACAAGGAAGTTACGACGCCACGCGAAAGGGGCCTGGCGAAATATGGTGACGTGAAGCGTATTCGTATTTCACTCTACTTGTTGGCATTCCAATTTACACCACATTGCTTTTCACATGGACTATTTATCGACTATAACAAACATTAATATTCCCTTTCATGCTTTATATGCTCACGGTTTTTAATCCGATTAATCCTCAGTTTTAATTACAGTTCAGTGAATCAGATTTATATTTAAAGCAACGAGAGGTAATTAACCCTAAAATGATAAAGATTCGAGATGAAAGTTAACCAAACTATTTGTAATAATAAATTAACAAGTCTTTGAATAGACTTTAAGAAATTCGCGGCAAATCTCAAACTTAAAAGATCCTCAAAAACGGTTTAAGATCTATATCTCAGGGTAATTAAAAAGCTCTTTAGACCATCGAAGTTTCAAACAACCCAGTCTGCTTCGTGCGGCCTCAAAGGTGATAGAAAATTATAAATAGTCTACAAAACAATAAAAGCATATCGCAGAGGTAGAAAAGCATATCGTAGTCTTTTTACCAGATATCTACGGCAAGATTTTGAAATAGTAAGCAGTATTTTAAAGGAATTTAATTTCAGGGATCTTTTCACTGTAGCAAATTATGCCGTTGGAATATGATTGGTTAGTAGACTACCAATAGTGTCAATTGAACTACCATTACAGCACTAATATCACTCTATCGAACAACTGTGCGGTTTTGCACCGTACGATACAGTAAGTTATGCCTGTAAATGTACCATTATTTTTGTGAGTCGCGTGGCGTCGAATTAAGAATAGCATCACTCCGTTTCCTTCCGTGGATGTCGTAGAAGGTGACTAAGGAAATACACTACCAGCAGACGGGCAGCAGCGTTTTCCTGAGATTCCAACCGCATACTGCGATCGCCAACCCGCCTGCTTAGCGTGGCGATTACGGCAAAACCCTTGATAGCTTATAGGATGCTGGGTTTTATTATGAGGGTTGGTAGAGACTTTTAACGTATTTCCACATTAATTTTGCTGAATGTTTCCTTTGTTTGTTTTGTTCTGGAGTACGATTCCATTATTTGGAATCCACAATACATACTCTACATACATAATATTGAAAGAATCCAAAATAAATTTATAAAGCGTATAAGCTATAGATGTCGCAAGCAATCTGTGCAAAGGTCGAAGGTCGCCGAACTGAATGTTTCTATATAAAATAATTAATGATTATAGAGACTCGCCGTTTTAGCTGCAACACATTACGCTTAGGTGCCCCCGGACTGGTTCCCGCTCTTGTAACAATTTCTTATTTTATATACCTTTTTCAAAAAGTAATTATGCTTCAAACACATTTATATTTCGCTCACTAAATGTTTATAATAAGAACCTCAACAATTTAGACATTTTTGCTACACCTCTTCGGCCTTTTAAAACTAAATTAAGAGAGGCTATAAAGGAAATTGAAATGTAGTATGTCATTTCATGAAGTTAAAATGTCATATGTCATTGAATTATTATGTTTTAATTTTATTCAGTTTGATTTCATTTTATTTGAGTTAATTAAATATGGTTTAATTCGATTTAATTAAATAATCACATTATAATTAATTATTCTGTCTCTCTTTGATAATGTATGTGTTAATTATTTGTGGAAACTTCACTGGTTTATGAAAATAATAATAGTCTACATAAGATTAATACTGTACCGTTTATTTCCTGAATAAAATAAAATAATAATTAAAATAGTTAGGGAAACCTTGAGGGAGGCCTATGTCGATGATGATGAAATAAATATGTTACTTTACTTTGCAAGACTCACCCCTCAGAATAATGAAGATGGGTCTCAAGCCCTAAATGTTAGCCTCGATCCCAGGGTCAATAGTCTGCGGTCTATGTGTGACAGATAGTCCGGCTCCGACCCAGGAATTAATTAAGCCGCGTCTGGAGTGGTCGAGCCCTCTAAGGCCGAGTTATAAATTACAATAAATTAGCTCACACCCTAGGAGCCCCTGAAAGTGTTACTGTGAAAGCTTAAGGTAAAGCAGGAGTATGACTTTCTAGAAATATCTAATACATAGACCACCTATACTGGCTGATTTCTGGGTGGTTTAAAGCCACGGTTATTTAATAACTAATTAAAAATTACATCTATTTAGGCTATTACTTTTAAGTATAGATGTAAATCAAAAAAGAAATAGTTGAGAAGTCTTGTTTGAAAAAATGCGCGAAAAATTAGTACCGCCTCTCCGTCTAACAGAACGTCTAACAAACCCGCGGCACACGCACCGCTCTGGATGGCTACTACGGTTCTAATAGATTCAACATTGTCAAGATATTTTTGAAAAGTGCGTTTAAAAAAAACAAATAGCTATTGTTAGAAACGTTCATTTTGCTATGTCCATCAAACCACGAAAATTAATGGTATATACCTTACATTGCAGGGCACATGTTCTCTCTGAAAGAGAGAGAGAGAGAGATGGTAAAGGGTTTAATTACCACGCGTGCTAATTTAAGAAACGCCATTGGCACATGTTTAATTTTCAAATCTTAGTAATACTTGAAGTTATGCAAGTAGGTATTCTAAGTAAGAATGATCATTAATTTTGATGTGCCAGGATGTTCTAAGAAAATAAAAGAAAAAAATTATTTCAATATTATTAACAAACGTCGTTTTGTACTTTTTCTGAATTTATCGACGGTCAGAAAAGCTGTCCGTTTATATTCTTACCTACAGTTATTAGTAAAACCCGTTATTTGCTACTATTCAGTATTTAACAGTACCATAGACCACGTTAGGCTCGCTTGCCGCTGCCACGCGCTGAAATATTGCTAACTTGCCCTAATAAATGGCTTTGCAGACATTCCCTTATCACATTGATAGCAATTCGTAGAAAAAACCTCACAAGATTGTAGCGATTTATTATGTCGCAGTATGGTCTTCAACCGCATAATTACATCATTTATTTTGCATGAAAAAGTCATTTGAGTTAAATAGTACCCGCACTAGTATTGACTGTGTAGGGTTGGCTTAAGACAATAATTGTCTGCAGATCAGACTGCAAGTGTTTTTAAACAAATGTCTACGGCGCATACTCGGTATACATTGGCCACGAACCATATCTAATGCAAGATTATGGGAACTGACAGACCAAAAGCCCATCAATAAGGAAATCCTGCAAAGAAAATGGCGATGGATTGGACATACCTTGAGAAGACCCCACAACCAGCTGGCCAAACAGAGTCTAACGTGGCAAACTTCTGGCAAGAGACGGCCGGGCCGCCCTCGTACTACCTGGAGGCGTTCCGTTGAGAAAGAGGCTGCTTCAACGGGACTCAATTGGAACGAGTTAGAAGTTGCCGCACAAGACCGCGAGAAATGGAGATCCCTTCTACGAGCCCTATGTCCCTGATAAGGGATAAGAGGAAATCATCATCACACCGTCAATGACTGCATGAACGAACACTCGCGTTTGTAATTATTGCAAACGCGAGTGTTTGTTCATGCATGCGGCAAATTGGAACACATTGGTGTTGCAATGTAATGAATGATTTATTTCCTCCCATCGCCCCTTCAAAGTAGTTGTTGATGTGTAGACACGACAAATATAGAGCGTACACAAATTTTGGGATAAAAGTATGATATTTTTTAGTTAAGATATACTTCTGATTACCTAGTCGGTTCTTATATACTGTCACTGGCCACTAATTTTAAATTCCGAACACCAAGAAAAAAAATGAAAATGCTGTTCGATTTTCGAATGTTTTCTGATTGTAAATCTGCAAATTCACAATTAATTTCATTAATTTTGACAATGGAGTGGACTCGCAAAGAGGACCGAGTAGCAGTAATTTCATTGCATCGTTGCGGCCATCCACCGAAGACAATATTCAACTTGCTTCAAAAGTTAAAAATTACGAAGAGGTTCGTGTACCGTACCATCAAGAGGTACAGTGAAACCTCTAGTGTCGATGACGAGAAAAGAACCGGCAGACCTCGTTCCGTTAGGACTCTAAGGGTCATCAAAGCAATCAAGGCGCGTATTGCGAGAAATCCCGTCCGTAAGCAGAAACTTATGGCTTTGGAGATGGGATTAACCAGAAGTACTGTAAAAAAAGTACTTAATGAAGACCTGGGACTACGAGCTTACCGAAAAAAGAGTGGGCATCTTCTGAACGCGCGTTTGATAGCCATGAGAGCCAAGAAATGCAAAGTTTTGTTAAAGCGGTACACAAGGAACAGACACCGCGATATCCTGTTTACAGATGAGAAAATTTTCAACATCGAAGAAAAATACAACAAACAAAATGACAGGATCTACGCTACCAGCTCTGCGGCCGCTAAAAATGCTGTTCCTAGAGTGCAGCACGGCCATCATCCATCATCAATCATGATTTGGTTGGGAGTGTCCTACTACGGCCCTACTGAAGTGCATTTTTGTGAAAAAGGTGTCAAAACCAGTGCAAAAGTGTACCAGGACACTGTTTTAGATCGC
Organism: Yponomeuta malinellus; assembly: GCA_947308005.1. Lineage (NCBI taxonomy): Eukaryota > Metazoa > Arthropoda > Insecta > Lepidoptera > Yponomeutidae > Yponomeuta > Yponomeuta malinellus. Next base: position 290,898 of record OX371000.1, read on the forward strand.
ATAGTAAAAGATCTACCCCTGACACTCTTTGCAGGACGGCCATTTGTGTTTCAACAGGACTCCGCACCAGCGCATAAGGCCAAAACAACTCAGGAGTGGTTCGAGCGCCAGAACATCGAGCTAATAAGGCATCAAGATTGGCCCTCGTCCAGCCCGGACCTCAATCCACTGGATTATAAAATTTGGCAGGAATTAGAGGAAAAGGTCTGTTCTAAACCTCACAAAAATTTGAGCAGCCTAAAGTCATCATTGATGAAAGCAGTGGCCAAAATCGACATGAATATGGTCCGTGCTGCTATTGACGACTGGCCGGAGAGATTGAAGGCTTGTGTGAAAAATGGTGGCAATCATTTTGAATAGATTTCGTTTATTATGTAAGCTAATAAAATTACCTTTTTAATAATAAAACATTTTTTTTAATATCGTGTTTTGTTTTCATTTTATCGCCAATTTTGTTTGTGACAGAACTTAAGCACCGACTAGGTATACTCTTCCTAGTAAGTAAAACTACGAGCTGATATAACGCACCGGTTTTTTGAATTTCGTTAAGTAAGTTTAGTAGTCGGTAAGTTGTTTGGTAGTTCCTTTTCCTCAGATTTTATAGAAAAAGAACGGGTCAGAACAGTAAGTAAAATGTTGTAAAATTGTTCATTCAGAAACCAGTAATGTGTTTTTGGAACGTCGAATCGAACCCACCACCTCTAAAAGTTTAAATATGAAATGTGCCTGTTAATTAAGCAAACCTGTTTTGAAAAGAATAAATGTGGAGTTTCTTTGTTAGCTTCTTCTCCGCATAATCCATTAATTGTGAAACTAACAGCTTTGACGTTCATTAAGTAAACATTTTGTTTTTATAGTGAATAAAAATTTTTGACTTTGACTTTAACTTTGCTATTGTTACCTGAATAAAAAAGACTTGTAAACGTCAACTGATATTAACACTGTCAACTGCGTTCTACGTTGTGCAGCATCGGCTTTTAATATCAGATAGTCGGTCGGGTGGATAAGTTTAAATCCATATTGGCGCAACAATAACGGTGCGGTGCAGCGATGGAATTACGTGCACTTACAAAGTTAGCGCTCCCGCCAGATGTGCCATGAATATGCTGATCCGGTTTCATGGTTTCGACCTTTCTACTAAGTATGTATGTACAGAGTTAATCCCCTGTTTCTTGTACACTAACTGTGTTAGGTATAAAAATACGGTTCCACAAACGCCGTATATTTATACTCCATAAAGTATACCACAGACTATTTTGAATGCCTCGTTGGCCTAGCGGTATCACGACCGATTACCATGCTAGAGGTCGTAGGTTCGATTCGCCGTACATTTGTACAAATGGCTTCAGCCTAGGTGTAATTCCATGTTTGTGATATCCTTGTCTGGTTACCATAGCACAGCGTATTCTAGTTTGGGACCAGAACAAATTATTTCAAATCACAATAATTTGTGGAAGTTACTATGGTAAGCTATTTGTACGGCGTTTATGGATTGTCTTAAGGATTGTGTTTTCATAAATAACACCGTAACAAGCTGTTAATCTACTGTCAACAGCTGTTAGTTAGTCGAAGTAAAAAAAAAGATTTCGTTTACGAGAACATCTATCATAACACAAGCCCTGCATCGTCTTTATGGATTTGTTCTTGCAGGTAAATTAAACTTTCTTCATGAGAGAATGCCTGTGCCCTACAGTAGGACGTATATGGGCTACTTAGGAAGTAAATTAAAAAGTTAACAGTCTGTGGATCAGAAAAAAACTTGTTTGGACTCATCTGACAATACTCGACGACCTCTGTGGCGCAGCCGTAGCGCATCTCAAAAGTTAAAAAAAGTAAAAAAAAATCATTCAAAGTAACACACAAACTGTGACTTATTGAACGTTACAAGAAAAACTAGGTGTCCGTTTCAAAATCTAGATCATTCTGCGTACCATGCGAGAGGTCCCGTGTTCGAATCCCGGCTGGAGACAAAAAAAATGATGTCGTTGTTTCTGGTTCCCACGACACAGGCTATCCTAGTATGGGCCAGAAGCAATGTATGTGCCAGAATGTAAATGTTTATGTTAATGTTTAATATCAAAAGGCAGAGAATCGGGAATATCAATTATTTATATATTTTTTATTTTTATTTTATTTCTAAGGTTGTCTGGAAGAGATTGCTTTTAGCGATAAGACCGCCAGTTGTATACTATGTAGCTTAGATATAAGATTATTTATGTATCTTAATAATTTATGGTGTAGATTAAATAAATAGTATTAATTTAATCTACTCTAATTTATAATGTGTCCTTCGAAAATAAAAGGAAGAGTTGCAAGCGTAGCTGCATCAGTTAAAGGGTCCCAAATGGCTTCGCTCACAATAATCAGAGATTTAAGCGACATTAGACTGCTTGTAAACAGCGTTCCAGTACAATTTATGTGTCCTGTGGAAAGCACACGGTATGATAAGGTCGGTCAGCGCGGAGCGAGTAAAATCCGGCTCAAGGAAGATTGTGGCGCCTCTGACAAACAGCAACAGCATTTTCATTCCATATTTATTTAGTCACCACGGACTGGATTATTTAGTCCAGGGAGTAATACCAGCGCCAACGAGGAAAATAATCATATGTTTTGTTACAGATCGAATTTGCAAAAAGTGTCAGTACAATCTCTCAATCATGTTAACAGTGATTTTTAGGACCCACGACAAAGAATCTAGAATCACGAACTTGGGACTAGATAGCGTTTATAACAAAAACGGCCGTTTTTGGCGTCAATGCTATCTAGTCCTAGGTTTTTTGTCTTACTTTTGGGTCACAGCCATGGGTCCTAAAAATCACTATTAACATAATTGAGAGATCGTACAGACACTTTTTGTTAATTCGATCTGTAAAAAAGAAATGATTTGTTCCTCGGTGGCGCTAGTGTGACCCCCTGGGGTCCCTTAAATGTTGATCTTGTTATGTTATAAGCATAACTTTTAATTAAATAATTATGTGTAGAGAAAATAAATACACGTTTTGATGCTGGGTTGCCTCTACGCTACATGCTTAAAAAACAGTGTTATTTATAAAAACAGCCCTTTAAACACTCCATAAACGCAGCATAAATAGACTGTGGTAAAGTTGTGCCTTTGTGAAGTCTCCACCACCGACTATTCATAAGGCATTTATGGAGTATTTTAAGCAATCGTGTCAGCTTCTAGTCTAGAGGCAACTCACAAAACATAACATAAGATAAACTCACGCCGGTATCCCAGAGGGGTAGGCAGATACCAGGGACTGCCACTTGCTACGATCCTGACAGATCACTTTCGCTTCCTCAACATTCATTAGTCGTTGCATGCACGCACGCCGGTTTTGGGTACTTTTTATCTTGCCCTTTCCTAATACATCCCCTCATCATCAACCCATTATGTCCCCACCGAGGGGCACGGGTCTCTTCCCTGAGGAAGGTATAGGCCATACTCCACCACAGGGGCCAAGTCCGGATTGGTGGATCCCCTATTTGGTCGAAATATGTCCGTCTGGGTCGTCCCTTACCGGCCCTTCCATCCAATTTCGCTCGATATATTTGTTTTGTCAATCTTTCTTCCTTCATCCTCTCCACATGTCCAAACCAACGCAACATTCCTTTCTCAATTCTAGTTCTCTAATCACAACAACATTTAACACGAAGTACGAAGTACATGCTATTATTAGTTAGTCAATCGACGTGTATTACATAGTTTATCCACATAAATAATTATCAAAGAAGCCATCCCTAACAGCGCAATAGCCGCAGCCGTTGTTAAAGCTCAAAGGTCGTCAGATATTCGATTGAGTGGATCTTTTCCGCTTGACTTAACCTCGCAACTTTGTTGCTGGGACCAATCTCCGTACTTCAACCCTCTCCCTTGCTGCAGGCTACATCTACATACAACAGCACTTTACTTGCCTACAATGTGTGTTACGATGCGAAGATAGAAAGTGTCCATAAAAAAAATTACAAAGAAAACTGCTAAAGTTTAAAAACTAAAACCCGACTATAAATAGATGATCCGAGATTAATAAACGCTGAAATATAATTTAAAAAAGTTTGTGCCTTAAAATATTTCAATACTCATATTTTATGAACTCAGAATTTTCTCCTTTTTCATTCGATATCTTATTCGAAACTATGGCAAAATAAAATAGATACCTCTAATTTCTTTAATGTAATATCCGTCATATTTATCCGGCGCTATGGTGAAACATATGAACATACAAACATATATAAATTGCTAAGATCATAAACATTCCTTTTTGTTCTACCGTAGTCGGGTAAAAATAATCAAACGAAGAGTTGAGTTGATTCAACGAGAAAGATAACTCATTGAATTAGTAATTTACGTGCTATGGTGAAACATATGAACATACATAAAATGCTAAGATCATAACCATTCCTTTTTGTTCTACCAAAGTCGGATAAAAACAATCGAACTAAGCCGCCCCCCATATAATGAACTTAAAAGGAAAAATATCACGGCTAAATAGGCTTTACAAGTTAACGAGTAATAGGCGACCAACTTATAAAAAGAAAACTTCGGAGAAAATCCACTGAAAATTAATTTATGATAAAATGCGCTCTATGTACGGAACCCTACACTGCGCGTAGCCCAACACGCACTTGGCCGGTTTTTAATCAGTCAAATTCTCATGTAATCTAGCGAGCAGCGTGCGTAAACACTTGGAAGTTCGGATGGAATTTGGTCTGTCTTGGATTATGTAGAGCGGTTATTGCCCTGGTCTAGTTGCAAGTTTACATTTCGTTTCACACAAAATCCGCTTTATATGATGCCAAGAAAATAAAAATAAGAAAAAATATCCCTGTGGACGTAGAGATGAGAAATGTAAAGTAGAACAGTTCTTACCCCATAATGTAAGATGTATCGTCATCCACTTGTTGAATTTATTATTACTGACAAACATGATTATTATGTTCTTGCCAGCTTAAACAAGAGTCCGTGTTTTACGGAGAAGAAGGGGCAAAGAAATTACATTTCTGAGTTAACCTAATTGCGCATTGAACTGATGCCAGACATGAAGTAAGAGGGACTTAAGAAGCTTAACATTCCTTATTCATCTCAGAATTTTCTCGTTTTTTAGTGTCGAGACTAAGTGCAAGCCATCTTGTATCGGCAACTAGTCTGCTAAGGTTTCTTCAAACCATGTTTCGCAAAAGCTTTAAGATGCGATCGACGCCTGACCACAAAAAAGGCACAATGTAGATGTCAAATGTTGTGTTTGCATAAAAAAATGCTGACAGAAATACAAACGGTATTGTGCTGCATGAAGGCGCGAACTTCTTTACTGTTGGCACAGTCAACAGCATATCAACCTTCACATTTTAGTTGCAAAGTCACCCGTAACGTAACTGATACATTTCATTTCCTTTTTATTCCAGAACATTTTAACTAGTTTAACTTGTAACGTTCATTAAGTCGCAGTTTCTGTGCTACTTTGAATAAAAAAAATTGATTTTGATTTTGATTTTTTGACATTTGCCTCTCACTTACACAATATAGACGGCAATATCGCACGAGCGAAAGGCAAACAGTTTCCCAATCTGTATCTTTATTAACAGTGATAAACTTCCGGATTTTAAAAAAAACAATGTACCAGTTACTGCAACGTCCGAGTGGTCCCTTCACCCATCTAGTGTGAGTGAAGGTGCTACTGGATGCTGTAAAATCATCTCATCACGTAGATGCAAAGGCCAAAGTTTTTTTTATACTATCACAGTAATTATTCGTTTAATGGGACAGTGACGAGGTCCTGTAGGGGAAGTGATGTCCGCTGCGTGCTGTTGTCGTATCGGCAGTGTGATCTTGGTAGACATCGCACAGTCACTGTCGATAAACCGCTATGCAGTTACGCTATTTTCGTTAACTTTTTGTAATTTCTCACTCATATAACTTTGAACACAATGCGGTTTGTCGCTAAGCCCACGAGGCAGTTTGTTCTTAGTCGGTAAAAATCGTCTTTAATTTGTTAAGACAACATAATATCACTTAACTAGCTATATCCGCACTTTGTTCAGCGTTCGTTCACTTAATTTTCTGTATTCTGTTCCTGAATTATTATTTTTTATTTGATTGCAAATAAGAATAAATACAGGTTTTTTAATAAAAACACATGTTCGCATTGATTGCCTTGTTCGCATAGCTGTTGTACGCATCATAGTCTCATTCAACTCAAACAGTCTTATTTATAAAAATTCGATTCCACTAAAGACGGAGTTAAGGCCGCTTTATAATAGGAATTCCTACCATAAACCGGCTTTAACTGCGTCGCAACAGTGTTATCGTGGAATCGACTTTTTGTAAATAAGACTACGCCAAGAACGAACCAAGGTGCAAAAAGTAAAGAGAAGTTGTAGAGAGTACGCAGCTTTGCCGTATTAAAGAATATTAAAGAAACATTTATTGCTCCTCCCAGTGTGGCACCCCGACGGCGCGCGGCGCCTGGGACCGCGTCCTCGCTCCACGCCGCGAACTTAGTTTAATATAGAAAAGTGCTTACCAACAAGCAGGCCTGTTTGAAGTGTCGCTTATGACTATATTATTCACGTCCTCGTTACTACATACTTTGTAATTCTGTCGCAGCTTTTTTCCCAGAGAGTTCTCTGCGAGATGCGGTTTGCGCGGTAGTGCGCGTGGGTTACACCGATTTATATCGGCTACGTTCTCTTTTATGAGTACTAGTATTATAAAATGTCTATTGTGTGTTCTTATCATGGTTGTAGCCAGTTGGGATTATGTATTTTTAAATGCTTAAGAATTCGAGCGCGCACGCTTTGCAGTGTCGGTAGTTTAGTTCAACGCAGCTTGTTGCCACAGAATAATTTATTTCACTAAAGGCTTGTTAATGATCACACTCTCAATGTTATTTGGTATTTGCAAGGCTGCGATTTCATCATCCCAATTTCTTCCCAGTGAGGGTGCTTGGAAGAATTTCCTCAAAACATGACGTCACGTACTCGTAAACACTTATCATTTCGCAACGTTGTTTTATTTGAGCTTCGTATTTATCTTTCCCTTAGTTACTTTATTCATGATAATATCATACGTAGAGAGAAAATACCGCGCGGCGAAGGAGGAAAATAAATATTCCCGGTATATCGACGGGATCTTTCGCACGAGAAATTACATAAACGGTTGTTATTAATACGCGCGAAATTATAAATCGGTAAAGAGAGCTAACACTATTATACAGTCTGTTTAGGAGGGATTGCTTCAGACAACAGAAACTGTATTTTGCTGGGAAATTATGGTACGCTGCCACAGTAAATGGTGCATATTTAGGCTTTCAATGACCACAAGAAACCCTTATTATAGTTTCGCCATGTCCGTCCGTCTGTCTGTTTATCCGCGGCTTAGCACAGAGACGTCAGGCGCTAGAACACAGAAATGTGGCTCAGATGTATATATTAATCACGAATACAGTACTGTACGATAAAATCCTAAAAAATAGTTTTTAGTTTATCCCCCTACACCTAAATTAGGGATGCATTTTTTTGACCGCTCGGAACAACCATAATCAAGAAGAAGAAAAAACATTTATTATACCAACAAGATACATCACAGAAACAAAATAAGCAGATAAGTACACAACATAAATATGCACATTGTGAAAATACACCACAGACGAAACGAACAAATAAAACAGGACCGAAGATGTAGCCTGTGGTGTATCTAAGTTGCCACAATAGGCAGCTGACTCAGCGTTGTGCTGCTCAGAGTCTGCTACACTCAGATTTTCTTACGATGTTTTCCTTTACCCTTAGTGAAACATTTATTACAGCATAAACAATATATTTAATCACTTAAATTTTAGGTATAACGAGATTGCTTAAAGAAAATATTTGGAAAACTATTATATTTTCACTCACACAATACTGCCGGCTATTGTGTTAGCTTATGTTTACCAGACATTTGCTAAAATATGGACTGTGTACATTGTTTTTTCTTGCTATTTATTGCTACAGGGTGATAAAACGAGCGCGTCGCCGCGGAGTTAGGGTTTAATTTGTTTCTTTGCCGCTGAGAGATGATCATTATGTTCCTCTTTGTTGCTCCGTTTGTTGCCTCATCATAATTATTCTTCTGAACAATACTCGTTATTATATTGTAGGTGAGCATCTTTGACATTGATTCAATACTTGTAGGTGGGGTATAATGGGGATAAGGGCGATAAATAATGTCCACAAGATTATATTACAGCAGTAGCTTAATCAGAGTAAATAACGACATGTTTATATACCAGGGAGTAATCTCTGAATGGAGGAAGAGATAGTATCAATTTCTTGCTGCCGAATTGCGTCAGCACCATCGAAGCCTTAACAAGGCTTTGATTAAAATTGATCCGGGGACCTCTTTGTGGATTCATTCGGGAAGGATTTTGTTACTGGATTCCAGTGTGAGTACAATCAGAAGGTTGCAAAGTAACACTTTGAGCTCAGAAGATCTACAGGGTGATTTATGGATTATATAATATATACTGTAACATCCCAATCAGAGTTGGTATTTTACAACCACTTTTCTTCTGTGATTTTGTTCGCAGACTTATATTGTTCGGAATAGGTGTCAGGATTTATAAAATTTTTATTAAATTCGTGCTTTATGCCCTCCATGAATGTAGCAGCCTTCAGTAAATTATTCTTTTGTAAAAGAACGTCTATTTTACATTACACATGCGGTTTAAAATATAATTTACTAAACAGCGCCACTAAAAACAGAGAACCATAAATTAATTAATATTTTCTTTTCGTCAATATCGATAGTTTAACAAAAACCATTCAAAAGTCGTAGAACTAAAGTAAAAAAGTCCAACTGACATATTTCAGGAATTACAGGAATATAATTTTAGAAATAACTCTGTATATCAATTTGACTCTTATCAGTACAATATTAATTAATGTAGAAGTTTGTAGCGGGTGCAAGTAATAGCAAATACTCGATGTTTATTTGTTAACAAACTCGGGACAAATCAATTGATAGTTTATTTTGTGCAACTTCTCCATGTAATACCCATCAGGAGTACAAACATAACACTTATTATTTAATCACATGCAGAGGTGATACAAAAAGTGATCCAGGTACTAATGACGTACTTAAATCAAACAATAAAGTTTCAGCAATAAACCAGCACTTTTTTAATTTTCAATTATAAAATGAAGCACATAACTTGCACAGAAATTAAAAGGTTTTCTCAACGATGATGACACCGAGGTACTACTAACTATAACTAGATAAAAAACTGAAGCCTTATTGTATTCTTTATTAAGGACTACACCAAAAACCCCACCCCCCTCCCCCCTTCTCCTGGCTAAACGGTTGATTGCAGAAACGTGAAAAGGAAAGAAAGAAATAAATTCAGGTTAGTAGCACATAATATAATGAACTTAAAAGGAAAGCTATCACGACTAAGTAGGCTTTACCAGTTAACGAGTAACAAGCAACAAACTTATAAAAGTAAATGTTCTTACAAAATCCATTGAAAATGACTTCGATGAAGTGGTTAGTTTTGTAAAGCAGATAAAAAACCCTCCTTCTACGGAACACTACATTGGGCGTGGACCGACACGCACTTGTCCGGTTTTTACTTTTGCTTTACTTTACGATAAAACGTTTGATGCAGGGCTCGATGAACGGACTTACACTTCTAGTGATCTTATTCAAAAACTGTCTAATTAATGTGGCCTATTTCTTAACTAAGCGCCTCCAGGTCGGTTCTTAGAGCCCGAGCTATGTCCCTTATGACGCCATTATCACAATTAAAACTATATTTAGTCACTACTTATTTAAAGTAGGATTAACGGTGGTACTTTTATTTCTTGTATATTATCGCACGCTCCCGCGTCTAAGGCAAAGAACCTCCACCAAAATGTAAAAGAAATCCCTCGTATTGAATCTGTCTTAATCTGCCGGAATCGAACGAACCAACTTCGCGCATTCAATGAAAGTTTTTCAACCTATACGCGGGTTAAGCCTACTGTGAAATAGACTCAGTGAGATAAAGTGTCTTATTGTATATCTAAAAACTGAGTAGTAATACTGTCGATTGAGACTACGTGGTAGGTAGATACATTATGAAAGAAGTATATAAACATAACATAACATAAACTCACGCCTGTATCCCCAAGGGTAGGCAGAGACCAGGGACTGCCACTTGCTATGATCCTGACAGATCACTTTCGCTTTCTCAACATAGCAAAGCAAAGGAACGGGCAAGATAAAAAGTACTCGAAATCGACGTGCGTGCATGCAACGACTAATAAATGTTGAGAAGTATATACATAATAATAATATGCCTCTAAAATATACAAGTTACAAATCAAAGTTATCAGCTTTCGATAGGGCAACGTTGTTTTTTTTTTCTTATGCCTTTTTTTCATAATCATTTAATTGATTAAATGATTAAATTTTAAGTATTTTTGTTTTTGTGATGCATGCAGGGCAATACGCATCTTCTTAGTTTGAAAATAGCCTATTGTGTGTAATAATAAATAAGTCTAATAAATTTATGGTTTCTATAATCCTGAAGCGATAATAAATACATTTGAGTTTTAAAACACAGTGTGCTGTAGTACAATATTTTAAATGCAAGATCTGCCAATTATATATGTAAGACAAAATGTTGCCCGTGTAAGTGAGATTTAAATTGGGGTGTGAAAAGAAAAGATAAAAAATACATCTGAGAGAAAAAGCGACCAGACGAATCAGACCCAAATTGAAATCTGCATAATACTTTCTTCGCGTGGAATTTCGATAATCTGGGTTCGAAAGTCTGAGGCAGTCTTTAGGTTGTTTGGCTGAGTTAAATGCGCACTTATTGCAACATAAATAACGACGAGTTTAAACTGCATTGACTGTGAATGGATTGGTTATTGATGAGTCAAAGAGGTTTTCTTCCGATAATAAATGGTCTCTCTGAAATTCTATTATTTATTTTCAGTTCAACGGATCTCCTTTAACGGATCTTCCGTCTAGAAATATTGTTCTCGAAGTACCCTCCAGCTCCCATTTTGTAAGCTTAAATAGCAGACGAGTACTAATAGTCAATGCGAATAGTAGTCGTTTCAATTCGGATTTTAATAACAGAGAACTTACAAAAAATATATTGATCCCATTGAAAGGGCTACGCCAAAAGATCAAGAATCGTGATAAAGATGTTAATGTTCCTTTCTGATCCGAGCATGTAACCTATTTAACTCAATAAGCAATAGCGTAGGCTTGTACAGTACGAAATGCAACGAATTAATCAAACTCTTTGTGGACAACTTCGTTGAGGCTGTGAACAATCCTGTATTGAGATCTCTGTAAGAAATACAAGACTTTTTTCTTGATCTGCATGTAACATGATCTAACTCTGTATCAATTTAAAGTATTAATAATTTAAACATTGAAGAAGCAACAATTAACCTAACCAAAATTAGAACCCTCTTTTAAATTTAGTGCTAACTGCGAGACAACCCTTGGCTTTTTTGTGTCATTAATTTACTTACTGTATTTCACTACTGTAAGCTGTAAGATCTCCAAATGTAAAATAAATAATAATAAATAATTGATTGCCTGAGTGCTTTAGCGCTCACCACGCTTGAATACCAAAACATGGGTTCGATTCCCACTGGAGGCCGCCGTACTTGATTGGTACAAATGGCCTCAGTCTGGGTGTCCTTGCCTTCGTTTTGGACAAAAAACACGACGCGAGTCGCGCGTTTTAACGTAAAAATTCGCGACTTTCCAGTACATATATTGTCAAATTCTGACATTTTAGCGCCACGAAACGCGACTCGCGCCACGGCGCTTAGCTAGCACAACGATGCTGCCGATGTAGGACAGCGTGATTATGTTTAATACTTTCATAACTTTCACACCCGTCGAACAGTCGAATTCTAGTCACGTGGTACAAAAACGCTCCATACAAATCGGGCGTAAACTGTGACGTCATAAGTTCCTGGGGCCGGACGCTTTATAATGTATGTAGCATTGACGTGTCTGTCTAGGCCCTTAGAGGAAAACGTTAATAATTTGTGGAATAAATGGAAATTTAAATGTACTAAGTTATTTTTTTAGTTACTCTAGTAACTTGATTTTTCACATTTTTAAGACCTGCAAAATAAAAAAAATCTGCCAAGTGCGAGTCGGACTCGCGCACGAAGGGTTCCGTACCATTATCTATGCAACATTAGACAAAGATTGAATTTGAGAACAGCGCAATCTGTAAAAACCAACGAGATGCGTTTAATATTAACATTGGCACTGGGTTACATAGATGGCCGCTAGATGGCGAACGCTGTCTTTAGACAACGTTTGTTTGTATGGGCCCCCCTTAAATATTAGGGGTTAAAGTATGAAATTGCCGTTTTATTGCAATAGGTTCTTTGAATTGACATAGAATCTTCATGGTTTGAGGTTTTCGAATGAAACTTTTTTCAAATGGTTTCTATGATGTTCTTTTTTTAAAAAATGTGAAACATTTGAATATCGACTTTCAATTGTTTTTGTTATTCAATTTAGACAAGAAAGATGGATACTGCGAAAATTCGAACCCCTACTTTAACCCCTATTACTAATTTTCATCCTCCCATCTCGGAAAGAGTATCTTTGCGAATTTAGAACATCGTGTGCTCTAAATTGTCGTGTGGAAATTCAAAACATCATTAAACCTATTTATTTCTACCTCCATGGTGCCGAATTTATCATAAAACTTTTAGTTGTTAAAAACTCAGACTCGAAACCTCCTTTGTGTTTTTTTTTGCATTTAGTCATTTCTTCGCTGAGGTGGGATGAAAACGTGTTAAACTTGAGTGCAAAAATTTTTCACCTCGTGCTCTTTTAGTACCCTCGCTAACGCTCAGGATTCTAATTTTTGAATCACTCGCTGCAGTCGTGATTCAATTTTAGAATCCTTCACTTGCTTGGTCATCAAAATTAAGCACGCGGTTAAAAGGCAACTTTGCACTCTTGTATAACAAATAACTATTCCCTTTTTAGTATTTGTTATAGCGGCAACAGAAAAAGAACATCTGTGAAAATTTAATCTGCAGAGCTATCACTGTTCATGAGATACAGCCTGGTGACAGACACATAGACAGATGGAGTTGAAGTCTTAGTGATAGGCTCCCGTTTGGCACCCTTCGGGTACGGAACCCTGAAAAATATGTCTGTAAAATAATTAGATCGAAGTGAAATTTGTAACAATCGTAATGTGACTCCGATATAATTTTTGAGGTAGGTTCCCACCACAGAACATAACTTATTTCCTCTGTTCTGTGGTTCCCACAAAGGAATCGCCGTTTCAAACTGCTGGTTAGGAACTATTTAACTAACTTCCGGACTCTAAATTGTGTTCCATTGTTCTTTTTCTGCTAGACGTTGAATATCCACGAACGGGACTCTAAATCTTAATTATTACACAACAGTACTATGTTTTAGCATATAAGATATAGTATTTTCATAATAAGGGCGCTTATACGGATTCAATACTCCTTATAAGATTCTACACGTCATACTCTGCAAAACTTGTTTAATAATTTCATAAAAAGGATTTCAAAAAGTGTAATTTCATGTGATGCAATGATTTGCGTTGCTCACAGTGAAATAATGTAACGGGTCCAATTGTGATTGAATTTATTATGTGAACTTTATTCCCCATTTACCCGCGCGTGCGTCACGCATGGTTGCCGCAATGTTGCCAAAACACAGGGAATTAAAGTAATTAAGTGTACAGCGTATAAAATCAATCGCACTTTATAGTTTTCGAATAGTCCTATTAAACGTTTAACACAGGTGCACCCAAGCCTGAAACTAACCCTCTATTATGTATATGTAATTCTCGACGATTTAATATTAAAATGTCGCCCTTGTACTTTACTCTAGTACTCGCACAGCTCTGTTCATTTGACAGACGCTCTGTTTGATGTTAAATAAAACTCAGAGCGCGCCTAAAACGTTTCCTTTTTGTCAATATTGCGCACTCTTTTTAGTTCTAACTGAGTACACACAACGAAAAATATCTGATTGTGAATTTAGCTGACATTCGTTTTCTGCCTGATTTTTTCTGACAATCTTTTTGTGATCTTGTTTGGTAATATTTTTCCAAGGGAAAAGGCAAATTAATATACATTAAGAAATTTTAGAGTCGCACGCAACAGAATCGTTGCACGAATTTGGTGTAAATAAATACAAAAGTTGTTTGTGCAGAAGTACTTAAAGTTCGTGAGGAAATTTCTTTCATCCCGTGGTTCACTCCAGTCAAAGGCTACACACACACATAAAATAGGCAGAGGCTGTGCAACATAAATTCAGAAGCAGTGTCGGATTTCTGGCCCCTAAACTAAGCAAAACCTTTATCTTAGGGAACAGTGTTCCTCTTAAGCTAGAAGTCATTATGATACGTAGTGTTAATACGGTAGCATACACATACATTGTTACAGAAGTTGCTTCAATCCTGCACCTTTCAGGATACTATAGTTTATCGTTTATCATCAGCCATCTAATGACGCTCAAGTATACCTGTTTAGCTATAGCCTTTTCTAGTGATTCTTAAGTACTCTAACTTTCAACTGTTTCCCAAGGGAGTGTTTGCGATAGTCGCCTGACTGTCTCTGAGATGCTTGTCTCCGCGATAGACTATGGCCTACCCTACGCCGTTTTGAGTCCAGGAACTCAAATGGATAGGTGGCACATTTCTATTTAAAAATTCTTCAGTCTCCGATAAATTATTGACCTTCATAAAATACTAATTCTTTGATTCATTCAAATAGTTTATCAAACAGGGATACTAAAGAGTAAGAATATCGGAAATAAATTGATAAATGGGGAATTGAACAAAAAAAAAATCGAAAGTTCCAGAACAAAGTTGTTTTAGATGACAAATTATAAATAAGACGTTGCAAAAAGTGCTAATTTTTGAGGTGATCCTGCGTAACAACAACAATCATCCACACAAAACAATATTTTTTCTGGTTTCGAACTAGGATACACTGTGCTTCATAGAATTATATTTTTTCAACCACACAACACAATATTTTTACTGGTTCCGAACTAGGATACACTGTGCCTCATAAAAAAATGTGTTTTCATCCACACAACACAATATTTTTTCTAGTTCCTAGCTAGGATACACTGTGCCTCATAGAACAATATGTTTTCATCCACACAACACAATATTTTTTTTGGTTCCGAACTTGGATACACTGTCTTTCATAGAACACTATTTTTTCTGGTTCCGAACTAGGATACACTGTGCTTCATAGAACTATATTTTTTCATCCACACAACACAATCTTTTTTCTGGTTCCTAGCTAGAATACACTGTGCCTCATAAAACAATATGTTTTCATCCACACAACACAATGTTTTTTTTGGTTCCGAACTTGAATACACTGTCTTTCATAGAACACTATTTTTTCTGGTTCCGAACTAGGATACACTGTGCTTCATAGAACTATATTTTTTCATCTACACAACACAATCTTTTTTCTGGTTCCTAGCTAGAATACACTGTGCCTCATAAAACAATATGTTTTCATCCACACAACACAATGATTTTTCTGGTTCTGGACTAGGATACACTGTGCTTCATAGAACAATACTAGACAAGAACGTTATAAATATAGAAGTAAACACCCAGAGTGAGGTCATTTGTGCAAAACTAGAACCCCCGGTTTAAATCAAACACATAAGCAGTCTATATACGTATATATGTAGGGCACAGTCCTTCTCTCAGGGACAGAGTATGGGCTTAATCACCACGCGCGCCCACCGCGGATTGGCGATTTCAAGCGCCAAGGTATGTGAATAGCTCAGACACTCAGGTTTCCTCATGATGTTTTCCTTCACGGTTTGCAAGCGGTTTAAATCTTATATATAAAAATCTCGTACCGAACTCCGTTTTCACCGATTTTTGTGATTTTTTGTTGTGTATATTTGGTGGGTCTGAGAATATATCGTAGACATGGCAAAAGTTATTTTATGATATGTATTGGGCTGTAATGGGCGTTAACGACTTTTATGTAACAGTGATGCCGGTCTATGTGTCTAAGTTTTGTTTTGTCGCTATCGGCCACGGCATTGAGCTGAGCGGAGGCCATTTTGGTGCCAATTCCTAATTTTTTAATGTTTAGATGACGAGTTTTATTTTTATAACGGTACCAAATAAACATTGTATCTATTTATCTATCAAACCTACGACCTCTGTCATCACCATGAATCAAGTAATTTGTAGACCAATAAAGCAGACATACCATAAAAAAACCAAAAAATTGTATTTAATTGCCATTAATCGGTATTTATTTATATTTAACTTTACATTCGCCTTTCTTACCAATTTTATGTAATTATATTTCGAATTTTCTATTTGCAATATGAATATAATATACACAAGTTGCTGACCCCCTGGTAGGTAGAGCTTGTCTCGTGGGAATCTATCCGATGTTTACAGAAGCTGTTTTTTTTCCGTAGACCTGCCTCGCTTCGTGGGCCCGGGCTCCAACGTGACGGCGGCGGTGGGACGCGACGCCGTGCTCACCTGCCGCGTCGACAACCTCCAGACTTACAAGGTACCTCTTTACTACCTCTTGCCTACCGCTTGACAAGAAATGAAGAAGAACAAGGGGAGCTGATGGCCAATCTCTTTTAGTGGAGGAGCACATTAAGATCATAAGAATCGATAAGTTAGCGCCCAGCAATGGGCGTTCACAAGCTGACTTTAATTTGACATTAGGGGCTTATAAACTATCATGTTGTTGAAAATTGAGTCTTAATTTTAGGTAATTCATTATATTTGTCTTAAATAAGGAGTTGTCGTTACTCATTTTACTGACAAGACCTCATCTGAAGTTTTCACAAGATTTTCAGGGAAAGGTAATCGTGACATCTTCGACATGACAATGACACCTCAGCGCTTTCTCAACCTAGCTAAACCCCCAGGTGGCGTGGCTGCGCGTGGACACGCAGACCATCCTAACCATCGCGGGCCACGTGATCACAAAGAACCACCGCGTGTCGGTGGCGCAAGGTGACGGCGCCTGGGCGCTCACGCTGCGCACCGTGGCGCCTCCAGACGGCGGCCGGTACATGTGCCAGCTCAACACCGAGCCCATGATGAGCCAGACGCATCTGCTGCAGGTTGTCGGTCAGCAGGCAACGCTTGTACTAATACCCTAGCGCCGAACTGCACTGAGAGTCATGACGTTTATTACTCGTAGTACCAAATGCACCAAAATTTGGATGTATAGGAAAACATATGCTGTGTGTCAATCCCGTTAATGCGACGTCACGAAAGTTACACTCAGTGTAGTTTGGTATATAGTTTTAGTTCTATGATACTTCACTACCAGCTGAATACAGAGCCCATGATGAGCCAGACGCGTCTGCTGCAGGTTTACGGTCAGCAGGCAATGCTTGTACTAATACCTTAGCGCCGAACTGCACAGATTGTGATCACATTCAATCAGCGCTGTTTTGAATAGCAAAAAAAAAAAAACGCTCAAATGGTACCATTGTCATACACACACTTCTACAATTTCTATTATTCTTATGTAAGCAAGTTTATCCGTGGTAACAAAGCAACTCATTCATTTCTTGGTACCGTATGCACCAAACGGTGGCTTGGGCGTATAGGAAACAAATATTTATGTTGTGTGTCTTTGCTACTAAGCCAGCTCAATGCAGAGTCCATGGTGAGCCAGACGCACCTGCTGCTGGTTGTTGGTCAGCAGGCAACGCTTGTACTAATACTCTGGCGCAGAAGTACGTGATGACGTTTATTACTCATAGTTCCATCGTACGAAACTGTGGTTTAGGTTTCGTACGTAGTTTTATTTCTAAGATCCATTGCTACAGTGCCAGCCAAAAACAGAACCCATGCTGTAGGTTGTCGGTAAGCAGAATGCCCCGAAAAGTGGGGAACAAAGTTTTGGTTTTGGCTTAGCCATTGACTACTATGAAGTGACCTCGTAAAATAGGTGAAGCCGTTTCGGAGTAGTTTGATAACAAATACTGTGACATAAGATTTTTATATATTAGATAAAGTGAGGTTCACAGTATCTAAATAACCACTTTTTAGTAACTTTCCACACCTACTTTGTTTATTTTATTGCATTTCCGGAAAGTTTTTATTTAGCCATAACTTAGGTGCATTATCTTTTTTTAACAGACGAACATTATTAGTTAAGCCCAATTTTTGTTAGCTGCGCCGATCTATGAGGATTGCAAAAACGATTCGCTCATAGAAACGTTCTATGTCTCGCAAAATTGTCGGACGGAGCTGAATACTCCGTTTATGTTATAATTTACCTAATTAATGTTTCAATCTTCATAAAGGACTGCTAATTTTAGTCATATACGAGCAAACTTTACTTTTAATAAACCTTTCATGGTAATGTCCTTAATTTTAATTTCAACAGAAGATTCTGAAACACAAAGTTAAGAAACGAGACATTCAATCCCTTTCTACGCTTGTAACTGCCGCTATATTTTTGCCACAGGAGAGAATAACATAATTGAACGATTTTATACTCTGTGCTTTTAAAATCTGTTAGTTATTACTGAATGAATAAAAACATTTGTATGTGTTATTATGATTCTTATCGGCACATTTTTGTTGCACGTTTCCAATATCTTGATAAATTTACTTAACAAGTAAGCAAGCTTTTCCAAAAAGTATAGACAAGTGAAAGAACGAAGGTGAAGAGGAAGAGAACCCCAAGGCTATTGAAATCAGAACCCCAAATTATGCAGTTTTTTGCATCTTTTATGGACTTGGTATCTTAAAAGGCTTTTTAAAACGCTTTTGTTAGCTTCACTTGCAAGCGGCAAAGTCACCATGTCGGTATGATTTATCGATAAGTCAAGGAATTGATTTTTGATCTACTTATAATTACTGTCTATACGAGATGCACGTTAGACCTAGTTCAGAATGAGATATTTATTAACCTAGCAAGATCCAATTTGTTGCCCAGCAGGTTCCAACTTGGCGTCAGTCAATGACCACAATATGTTCTTCCCAGTGCCCCCGGACATCGACGACGACATCAGCTCCAGCGAGGTGGTGGTGACAGAAGGGGAGCCGGCCGCGCTGCGCTGCGTGGCGTCCGGCACCCCGCCGCCGGCCGTCGCCTGGCGCCGGGAGGACGCCAGGCATGTCCGGGTGGACAACGACACGCTAGGTACGATGTTTGATAAGTAACTTCAACGCAATACAATCACTTATCCTGATGAGACACTAGGGTACTCTGAACTACGGTACCCTGCTCTATGTAACGTACACCAAATCTTGAGCGATTTCAATCGTCTAACTGTCGATTTCCATACTTACTGCTATCGTGAACGTTAGAATTCCGAGAGGAATTGATGCGCAACAGGCCTCAGGACGTCACTGACACGGAAATACACCCAGACTGAGGACATTTGTACAAATAAAGTAAACTCTTATTACAAAAACTGGCCAAGTGCGTGTTGGGCCACGCACGATGTAGGGTTCCGTAGAAAGAGGTTTTTTTATCTGCTTTACAGAAGTAAAACAATTTTTTTCGAGGTTTTATTCTACCGTTTTGTCGGCGTTATAAATATTTACATCTAAGCCAAATTTCAGCTCTCTATTACTTACCGTCTCTGTGCTAAGCCGCGGACGGACAGACAGGCAGACAGACGGACGGACATGGCAAAACTATAAGGGTTCCTTGTCCACTACGGAACCCTAAAAGGTTCGCTTTAGGTACACATTTTTTTTACCCGCGCTTTCGGCAGGTTGCCAATTACAATTATTCAGGGATTATATTAGACACGCGTATACAAGCGTAAATTTACGGCCGGGTCATGCACGTGCCATGTTTTTGAATAAAGTGAGGTTGTAAGAAACAAAAGTTAGTCTAAATGTGTTCTCTTGTATATCAAATAACACTATAACATATCAGCACGAGGATATGTAAAAGCAAAACAACGATGTAGTCTCCAATCTGAAACAACGTACGGCAATCGGCTCAGTGCACAGACAGCACAACAATCTGGCGACATTGCTGGAGCAATCAGCTCGCCGTCCGTGATAATGTTCAGGAGACAATCACCCTGGCGATAAAAGAAAATGGCCAGCGTTAGTTAATTCACCGGCTGTTCCGCTGAATTAGTCTCGTGTTGCCAGATTAGTTTTTTCCAAATGTCGGGTCTTAAATAGATCAGCACGCGTGGTAAGAAAGCCCAAACTCTCTCTCTGAGAAAAGGCCTGTACCCTACAGTGTGACGCATATAGGCTGCTTATGATGGAAAAAACCGAGACTTGTCTGGACGTCCAATTAAATTTTAAGTGTTATCTGCTAGTATTAGGTACTTATACTAACAGGATAAGCGATTAATTTTCGAAGAAACATACCACTGTCTCAAATTGTATCCATTTGGCGCTTAGATAGGATTTTGGCCGTCTCGCTCCCGATATCAAGGTACGCGTTCTGAAAGGGCTATCGGAACCACCCGCCAAGAGCGGGGCAACTGGCAACACTATTCGTATGTGAGAAGTTTTCCAACGGACGCTAGTTATGTTCTTCGTTTAATCGGGCTATTTTGTTGCGCCAGTATTACTGGGAGTTAAATGCCGCATGATCGCTCGTACGGACCGAGTGGTTGAACAGAATCGATTTGTGTCAATCAATCAATTTATCAATCAACTTTCCGTGTGACGCCGGATTAAGAATAGCGTCACTCCATTTCCTTCCGTGGATGTCGTAGAAGGCGACTAAGGAAATACATTACCAGGAGACGGGCAGCAGCGTCTTCCTGAGATTCCAACCGCATACTGCGATCGCCAATCCGCTTGCCAAGCGTGGCGATTATGGCAAGACCCTTCATCGTTAGGAAAACCAAGAGGGAGGCCTGTGTCCTGCAGTGGGCGTCGAATGGCTGATGATGATGATGATGAATCAATTTAAAAGTAAGACAAGCCGTTTTTCGCTGCCCCATAACTTACAACCTCGTCGGTGTAGCGGTTAAAATGCAACTAATGCAGAGGTTGTGAGTTCGATTCCCATTGGAGGTTGCTGTACTTGATACATACAAATGGCCTCAGTCTGGATGTATCTTAAAGTTCGTGATGTCATTGCCTGGTTACCATACCACAATATATCCTAGTTTGGGACCAGGATAAGTGATTGTATTCTGTGGAAGTTATTATTATTAGAATCACTAACCTACATGTTAAGTACCAATACTTTTTAGGGTTCCGTACCCAAACGGTAAGGGACCTTATTACTAAGACTTCACTGTCCACCTGTCTGTCTATCGCCAGGCTGTATCTCATGAACCGTGATATCTAAACAGTTAAAATTTTCACAGATGATGTATTTCTGCTGCCGCTATAACAACAAATACTAAAAACAGAATAAAGTAAATTATCAAGTGGGGCTCCCATACAAGAAACGTGATTTTTTTGCCGTTTTTTGGTCGATGTTAATAACGGCAACAGGTAGACGCTTGAAATATTCAAATGTTATATAAATAATGGTAAGGAACCATTCGTGCGCGAGTACGGCTCGCACTAGGCCGGTTTTTTATATCTGCGCCCATATAAATGGACATTTCGCTTTACCTTGGAACCAGACTTGTTCGCCTCGCGAGCAGAATAATAATATTTAGAATCTGTTGGAAAAAAAAACAAACAAAAACTTTGTAGAATAAAAAGCGTTTTCCGCCAGTAAAATTTTATTCATTTGTTGGAGTTACGCCGGTGAGGCGCTAGCGACTGCAATCAACTAAATTATATGGCGGCGCAATTTAAAACGCACGCCTCGCGCACAGCGCACACGTGCAGGCGAGAGCAACAAACACTCGAGTGGCGCTCACAACTTTTGCTTTAACACAAACCAGAAGCGCAAGAAAGATCCGCTCACTAAATCTGAAAACCAGAGCTTCTATGAGCTCAACAGATTGCACTAATGATATGTGAATGAATGAAGAAGGAAACGTTGGAGTTATCCATTATTGAAGATGATAAAAAGGATATGAGGATAAGATAAGAGTTGAATAACATTTTATCTGAATTCAAAAACATGTACCTCTATACATACATTCAAGCATAAAAGCAATATATATATATATATATATATATTACTAATATATATAGC
The DNA here is from genome assembly GCA_947308005.1 of Yponomeuta malinellus. Classification (NCBI taxonomy): domain Eukaryota; kingdom Metazoa; phylum Arthropoda; class Insecta; order Lepidoptera; family Yponomeutidae; genus Yponomeuta; species Yponomeuta malinellus. Next base: position 313,017 of record OX371000.1, read on the forward strand.
TACAATCCGGTATACTCACTGACTGACTGACTGACTGATCATCTATAGATTTCCTCGGAAACGGTAAGAGCTACGTGAAAATTTTGTATGAGAAAGTTGTAGGAAATGTATGATATACAGCCATCCTATGAAGCCGATTTTTGAATTTCGAACGCGTTCTTCCATACAAATGTGCTAACTTTTTTGTTTACCGGCCGATTTGGATGAAATTTGAAACGGGCGTTTGATTCGTGATCTAATTTAAAAAAAAAAATTTGAACGTTCGAAATTCAAAATAGGGGCGAGAATATGGCCGCCCGAAAAATCGACCTCTGCGCAAAAAAGTCGGCAGCCAACTGGGCACATGCTGGAGACGTGCCCTAAACGGCATCGGGTTGTCAAAGGATTCAGGTATATGAGAAAAATCGGACATTTTGGATTTTCAAGATGGCGGCCGAGATATCGACGATTGAAAATTAAAAAATTTTGTATGGAGAATTTGTACTGAAAATCGACTTTTAGTACAAAATTTTGAACAAAGATGAAAAATTTTTCAAAAAAACCTGAAGCGGGGACGAGAAACCTCGCCGCGGCGAGGCCGAAGGCCGAGCTCCGTTCAGGCCGAGGCCGAAGGCCGAGACTATACATTTTCCGGCGAACAAGCAACAACGCAAAAGCCAGATCGGACAAACTTGCGAGGCCGAAGGCCGAGCTCCGCGAAGCGGGCTCCGGGAACACCGCCGCAGCGAGGCCGAAGGCCGAGCTCCGTTCAGGCCGAGGCCGAAGGCCGAGACTATACATTTTCGGCGAACAAGCAACAACGCAAAAGCCAGATGGGAGAAACTTGCGAGGCCGAAGGCCGAGCTCCGCGAAGCGGGCACGAGGAACCCCGCCGCGGCGAGGCCGAAGGCCGAGCTTCGTCCAGGCCGAGGCCGAAGGCCGAGACCATACATGTTCCCACTTATCAAATCCCTACCCCAAGTGTCTAGCGAGGCCCTAGGCCGAGCGCCGCGGAGAGCGAAGCTCGAAGCGGCTGGGGGTTGGCGCGCGAAGCGCGCAGGGGGTTCACCCCCTAGTTATATATATATAAAGCTACAATCCGGTATACTCACTGACTGACTCATCCATACGTTTTCTCCGAAATGACAATAGCTAGAGGAAAATGATGTATGACAAAGTTGTAGGAAATGTATGAATTACAGCCATCCTATGAAGCCGATTTTTGAATTTCGAACGCGTTCTCCTATACAAATGGGCCAACTCTTTTGTTTACCGGCCGATTTGGATGAAATTTGGAATAGTTGTTTGTTTCGTGATCTAATTGTGAAAAAAAATTTTGAACGTTCGAAATTCAAAATAGGGGCGAGAATATGGCAACCCAAAAAATCGACCTCTGCGCAAAAAAGTCGGCAGCCAACTGGGCACATGCTGGAGACGTGCCCTAAACGGCATCGGGTTGTCAAAGGACCCAGGTATATGAGAAAAATCGGACATTTTGACATTTCAAGATGGCGGCCGAGATATCGACGATTGAAAATGAGAAAATTTTGTATGGAGAATTTGTACTGAAAATCGACTTTTAGTACAAAATTTTAAACAAAATTGAACAATTTTTCAAATAAACAATTTTTTGAGGCCGAAGCCAGGACGAGGAACCTCGCCGCGGCGAGGCCGAAGGCCGAGCTCCGTCCAGGCCGAGGCCGAAGGCCGAGACCATACATTTTCCGGCGAACAAGCAACAACGCAAAAGCCAGGTGGGACAAACTTGCGAGGCCGAAGGCCGAGCCCCGCGAAGCGGGCCCTAGGAACACCGCCGCGGCGAGGCCGAAGGCCGAGCTCCGTTCAGGCCGAGGCCGAAGGCCGAGACTATACATTTTCGGCGAATAAGCAACAACGCAAAAGCCAGATGGGACAAACTTGCGAGGCCGGAGGCCGAGCTCCGCGAAGCGGGCACGAAGAACCCCGCCGCGGCGAGGCCGAAGGCCGAGCTCCGTTCAGGCCGAGGCCGAAGGCCGAGACCATACATGTTCCCACTTATCAAATCCCTACCCCAAGTGTCTAGCGAGGCCCTAGGCCGAGCGCCGCGGAGAGCGAAGCTCGGAGCGGCTGGGGGTTGGCGCGCGAAGCGCGCAGGGGGTTCACCCCCTAGTATATATATATATATATATATATATATATATTCGGTCTCGGTGTATTTCCATGTTCGTGATGTCCTTGTCTGGTTACCATAGCACGTGACTGTGTTGTGTGGAAGTTATTATTATTATTGTAATCTGTACTAGCACTATCCATATCATACGAGGTTAGCTTAAGCCCGCCTTTTTGGAGATTTATTTCTTGTGCAATAAATAATTTTCGAATAAAATCAAATTATATTACGCCAAAGACCAGGGCGTATCACGTGCCACGATCCTAAGAAACATCTTTCGCTTCATCCACATTCATTAGCCGCTACACGCATGCACGCCAGTTTCGCAAACAAGGATGTACCTAAATAAGCAGCTGCTAATTTACCTCATAAGCTATGTAAAACTTATCAGATTTTTGTTTGTCACTTGCCATAGTCATCCTTCTATTTTTAATCCCCGATAGCGGGATAAAGTCGCAAGTTGTGCTGTACGCCAGACTCCGACTGTCCAACTGGTCTGTAAATGCTCCTATGCAAATCGGCGACAGTTTTTGTTGAATGTTGCGCGCTGTACAAACTTTGTCCTCTGCCGTAGTTGAAGCTTTGATTCAGCGGTTACAGAGTTGTTCAGCGAGGATGGGAATCAATGTAGTACAAAGGGAGCTGAGTGCGGACATAAATAGGGTTCTTGAGTACTTTATATTATCGCTATTAAAGCTATTATAAAATAACCGAATTTCTGGATGAGCGTGCATTCTAGGTCCGATAGAATTAACTTATGTTGAATTATAATCCCAATACGCTTTTAGTCTCATTTATAAAATGCATGATTTAAGTAGTTTATAATTTATGTTTCGATATTGTCACACCATACCTATTGGTAAAATTACATTGAAACTGACATGTATATATGAACAACCCTGCACATGTAATTTATGACAATAAATATATGATTGATTGATTGATTGATTGATTGATTAACGGCGAGAGGTGAAACAGTTTGCAACAACATTGATGAGATAATGTGAATACTTATAGTTAGCTCTAAAATGTCTTAAATATTTGCCAAATTAAAACAATTACACTAAAACAGACAGTTACAATTATTATAAAGTACTTATTTAATACATTTTAACTTTATTTGAGACTTGGTTGCAGCTTTTTTGACTTCCACTGATCCATACGGCCTGCAAAAATATCCAGTTCCATGGGTCTTTCCTATAAATTGTAGAGTGTTTAAAGTCTGTGGAGTAGTTCAGACTTTCCTAGATTTTCCGCACAGGACAGGGCTGGAACGTGGTAACCCTTGTCGATCTGGTGTTGGAGCAAGGCATAAAAAAGTTTAATTTTGCCAGGAGATGTGGTTCGATGATCGAGTTGTTCAGCAGTTAGTGGATAAATGTAAGATCGAGATAATCCCGATGTTGCTTTAATGAGTGCATAATTTAAGTGTGTCAGTCTCTCCTCGTAAGTTGCTCTCCTTCCTTAACCGCGGAACTAATCCTTGAATGCCAAAATTGTCATAAAGGATCGTTGGATTTTCTCTAGCCTTTCACTGTGAGTTTATATGAGGGATTCCCCACCCGACTACGGTATTCTAGTTTCGACCGAATCAACGAATTATAGAGAACTATTAAGCTACAGTTACGAGAACCATTAAGTTACGACAACAAAATGGAACCCAGATTAATATTGTGATGTCCGTTTATAATTTATTGCGATAAATTTGTAAATTAAATAATTCAATGAAAAAGGCCAAGTACGTGTCGGGCCACGCACATCGTAGGGTTCCGTAGTTGGCCTTTAAAAACATGCGGAAGTAGAAGAAGGGGTTCTAAAATTGACATTATAAACATAATAATTGAGTTCACTGTTTAACTAATAACGTTTACTTCATCAAAGTAATTTTTAGTGCAATTGTACGAAGTTTTCTTTCTATAAGTTGATCGACTAAGATTTGTGCGTTCGTAAATATAATTTATTATACACAACCGTTTAGCCGATAGAAGGGAGGGGATACTCTACTCTAACAAAAACTTATGGTTATAAGCGTTAAAACATGAATTTCGCAAACAGATAGACGAGAAAAACATGTGTTTAATTTTAACTTTTTTTGCGGACATTTAATTTTACTGTTGTTTAGGCATGATTATTATGTATATCTATAGAAAATTTCAGTTTTTTTAGTACTATGCGTCTCTAAGCTAAGCCGCGAAAAACCAGACAGACAGACATGGCGACACTTTTAGACTACTGAACCCTAAAATGTATTAATTGGATAAATAGTGAAATACACTACCGACTTGAATGTTTACCAGAGTGCGATTGTCACCTGATCGGTTAGATTGAATTGGAACTGGAAACTTAATACAATCGACGTGTCATTTTCATAAAACTTAGTATCAACCGTCACCTGAATAATTAACAATTACGTATATGTATCGTAGGACTTCTATTAATACAACAAAGATACAAAGGTTATTGGCTATAATACTAGGTCTCAGATAGACTGGAACAGTTACGGAAAAGGTCGCTAAGTCATCAAATAGAAAGATCCCGGTCACTCGTGAATTGAATGTGCCACAAAAGGCTTTGAGAGATTGGTGCCGATCAAAGAACGGCCGGGTATGTCACTGATGACCTGGCTTTTGACTTGTATGCGTCACTAGTTAAGTCAGATATCGGTGAAAATTTACTGAACTTCCAAGTATTGGTAATAGTGTTTTTTATATAGTGCAGGGCAATGGCCTTCTCCCGGAGAGCGAGAGACTATAGGCTTAATTACCATCCCTGCCTACCGCGAATACGCAACTTCAAGCGCTTAGGTATGTGATCACCTCAGATACTCAGGTTTCCGGTATCGGGATTTCCGGCGAGCGGTATTGATATAAACCTAAAAACGTTTAGAAAAACAATGTTTTGAAAAAATACCTGTGTATTTGTGCACGGTATGAGTTACCGATGGTTTTTGAAGTATGACTTATAACTGAAATCGGAAAAGGACGACTAATACGGACGAATAAGAGTGTTCACTTAGTTAAATTCTCAATTCGTATAGAGTACGCATGGGACACCTCTCCAGAGACTTTCTACGCTTCAGGTAGATGACGCATGGGATTAGCGGATTTTCCCACGCAGTTTTTCCGTCCCACTCGCAGGGTTTATTTACTGTTGGCTGTTGGTACAGGTGTTTGTTTATGTGTTCCTATCCTGTCTCCGTGTAATAGATAATGGGCCTCGAGGGGCCGCGTGAAGAGGTTTCCTTATTGGTGACTTTATGGGGCCCGATCTGACCCGCGCCGCGCCGTGTGCTTAAAATATATTTTTTGTAACGCCCGAGAGACAAGCCAGAATTTTGTTGCTAGCTAAAAGAACGGGAGGAGGATGATGGCTTCTCAATTGTGACGGCTTTGAGTCAATTCCCAGAGTTATGAAGTTTGATTTTGTCAGCTGTCAGTTATTGTACGTGAATAAACACAGTGAAAAAACCTCAGTTTTATTATAAGGAAGTAACTTTGTATTGGTGGTACTTCACTGAATCACGTTTACCAGATAAACCTCAAAACTCTCTTTGATAATGAGTTTTAAAGTAATCAAAAAACATAAGATAACATAAAAAAATATTTACTGTACACTGAAAAAAAAACCAACCACAACCACAAAGGTACAAAGTACAATTGGTGGACTGCTAATAGCAATTCCTTCCAGACAACCTAACGATGGAAACCAAAATAAAATACTATTTAGCTTAATAGGCTGCCTACATGGCTGGTACATGCCTAACTAGTTATGAATCTATGTTCTTACTATGAAGTGTATTACTTATCTTACAAACTGTACGACTGCCGCAAGGAATATAGGTATTACTCAAAGGTTCTAGGATTTAATTAAAACTTTTGATGCTTCCAGTAGTTACAAATAAGGTATCATCGAATGAAAAGTAATAATTTGTAAACAATATTGGTGCGGCGGGAGCGGCAACTGGGTGGACTGTATTGGCGAACAATGGACAACACCAGGAGAGTGACGCGTTTCAGACGTTTGGTAGGAAAATTGGTGACTGATTCTTATTTAAACTGTGCACGAGTGTTGCAGAAAGTTCTGAACTTAAGGGGGATATTTTACTACTCAATACAAACAACTTATAGGCCGACTTGCACCACTTTCTCAGATTAGGCTTAAGCAGCGTTTAACTAAAACTCTTCATACAAAAGTCGATTTAAATGGCGACTTAAGTGACATTTAAGAAGTGGTGCAAGTCGGCCTTATTATTGAACCCACTCTGGAATCGCTAAAATAATCATCATCGTTATATTTATCATTATATTTGAAATGGATAGATAGATAGATAACACTTTATTGCACACCAGTAATTGAGTTTTTAAGGAGAAGCTATATTGACCACATTATGGAGAACATGTAATGTCATCATGGCGTACCGATCAGTGAACGAATGAACAGTAACCAGAATGACCTTTCGGTAAAGACACTTTTTTGAGGGTCTTAATGCATGACCTTTTTCTCTCGATCCTAGTGTCGAAGTGGAGCGGCGCGTGGCTGAACCTGAGCGCCACGGCGCGCGCCATGAGCGGCGCCTACTTCTGCATCGCCAACAACGGGGTGCCGCCCATCGTCTCCAAACGGATTGTGCTCAACGTGCTCTGTGAGTCGCTTCTGAAAACTAAAAAGATGTGCATGATTCTTGAGGATAAAGTAAATAAAAATTAATTGCATGGTTATTTAAAAAAAATATATGTCCATAAATCGGCGTTTGAGATTGATGCAAGCACTAGGTCGTATCTGTCATACCCCAGCCATAATAATCCAGACATACCCCAATTAGAATTTGTGTTTGGCAATAACTTTTGTTCTATGAAATTTTTCTTATATTTATATAGAATTCGTGCTTTACAATTCTTAAAGTGCTTTAAATCATAGTCCTACCTAGAAGAATGTCCATTCTATTTAACACATATGGTCGTAAGTATTAATAGAGCCTCTACAAAGGCTATAGGCGCTCGGTATATAAGCTGCTTATGAAAGCAGAAATACCACAAATATATTTTTATTTTCGGCAAATTGAAAAATGGAGCAAAATTGTTCAAAAGTCACAAAACAAAAGTTAAAATAAATAAAGGACTAACCGAAGTGTTTCCGGAGTTGCACATTTGGTACGATCTGTATGCAATGATATTAGTGAAAGCGATGATATTAGTGAGACGCGACACGTAGTTTGGCGAGGTATTGGTGAGGTAATCGGTGCCTCGTGACACAGCTTGTGTTGTGAGGGATGGATGGGCAAGCATGCCTATGAGATTTCCATAGGCCTTCTTGTTCTTAAATAATTCAGAAGAATATTCTCTACAGCGTGCCTCAACCGGTTATCTGCCATGTCTCTGTTACGTACGATCTGATAAAACGCTGATAGTTTGAGGTTTGAATCTAAAACGCTTTTGTCGTTGTTTGATTAATTAGATCCAAACACTATGATAATATAATCAGCTTGAATATAACAAAAGCAGCTAATGTCAGGATACAAAGCAATGTGTAAAGAAAAGTGAGAAATACCTCCAAGCTTTAGTCATTTTAAATTTGAGCATTTAATTTTATTACAACACTTAATTATCAATTAGTCGGCGGGGGCGGTGTTCATGGGTTGGAGGCGATGTTTAGGATAGCACAGGAAAACCATTTTATAGGTTAGTTAATCTTCTTTTTAATTCTTTTTAAACTGCAGTGGCTTTGGAAACACACTCTCCAAGAAGAAAAAGCAGCAAAAACTCCTTTCATTTGATCTTTCAGAAATTAATACAGAGAGTTCTTAAACACTACACTTTTCAATTTTAGTTACACTTGGTAACTACACTGTAATTAAACACTTAGAAACTTGGAAACGCAGTAAGTTTGACACGGTTTGCTACGCTTCTTAACACTTGAGAATCCGAATAAGGAATGCCGTTTGATTCAATCAAGTTTATGAGGTTTATTTCGGATTATCGACTAAGAGTAAACATTTAAAAATAGGAAATCGCTATCGTCTGGTAGAAGGCGTTGACCACGCTCCGAAAAATTTAATAATTAACCAATGTAAAGTGTCCCAGCTAATTTATGCTTCATATACGAAATATTCGCACCGACAAGAGATCAACGCTCAAATATAATGATGATGTAACAAAATTATTACATAAAACAATCCAAAAACACGAAAGGTAGAGCAGATAAGCTTTACGACTCTGCGTTCCACGTTCAGCGTACACTCGGCGGGCCTTGAAGATACTATTTATTTCAACACTCTTACTTATGTTTCCTTTGATTAGAGCGACAGTGATGTTCTCAGCTGTAGCTCACGCTAACTGTACCGGAGAGCGGAGCAAATAAAGCAAGTACCTGCTTGCAAATACCGTCTCAAGGTCTTACGATAGTTTGCGTGATATATACGTTGGTACGCGCTCTACGGACTTAGAAGTTTGGTGGCACCAACTAAAAATAAACAGAAGACTGCCAATGAATTTATGAGCCACATGACTGAGGCCTTCTCCAGCCGTAAGAGTTACCGTGGATCGTGACGGAATTGGCCGCATATAAACCTCACCATCAGTATCACTCAGAAAGCGATAATGCAGTCGCCAGGTCTTAAAGAAGTTGCAATACATGCTATTCACATTGAAGTCACAATATTGCCCGTAACGTGACTGTGTAGTGTATGGGTGCACGTCAAGTGCTGTTGATGTACTCAAAACAGCATGCATCGGTATTCTGCTACAATTAAATTTCACTAGAGCTGTCTTAAGTCGCTGGAATTGTATTGTTCATGACTCCACTGACAGCGATGGCAGTCTAACAACATCGGCTCAGTATGCCGCACCTTCAGCCTATAGGTACTGTGTCGTCGTTCATTATCGGTATCGGTGACTGTCACCGAGGTAAGATACAAGATCAGATCCAATGTTGCGGTGGGGGTGTTCAAAGCGGTATGCAAGCTTTTATAGGTCATTCATTCTATGGGATCACCAGTATTTCGTGTAGTTATCGGCCAATGTGAAAGCGCCTACTGTATGTGGAGCTCTTTATTGAACGTTTCATCTTTTCTCTAGTCAGCAAGTGTAACTACAACTCTGCATATAAAATGAAACTATCCAGACTACGTAGTAACGTAAGAGCAAGTCATTATTGTTTGTCCAAGAATCCACTCTTTTATGCATCACACACATCATGCGAACCTATACGTGTCATAATTCTATTTGCATATGAAGAGGGTAGACATATTTTAGTCCTCACTTTCTGTAAAAAAAACCATTTTCATATGCAACACACACAAATAGGTAGTCGTGGTCACAATTCTATTAACCACTTTGTGAAGAGCAAACGCTTGTTATTATAACAATTTTAAAAACTTTTAACACCAAAATATAATTATAAGACACATAATTTTATATGTATGCTAATTTGAATAGATTGTATATCAGTGATCCAAGATAGTTATGAAATAATATGTTACCTGATATCTACAGTCCGTAACCCAGATCCTTCTACAGCGTTTAAACGCCCAAAAAATGTCGTTGAATGTACCACCAATTTCCAGTTCCGGATTCATGGTCAACCCTTTCTCAATTTTTCTTTACTGAGTTTCAGGGATAACCGATTCGTCAGCCGTAAATAATACGATTTTTTCCAGTCCCGCCGTCGGTGTGGGCAGCGCGGGTGGCGCTGAGGGCGCCAGCGGGGGGCGTCGCAGCGCTGCAGTGCACTGCTGAGGCATACCCCGCGCCGCACGTCTATTGGACGCTCAACGGAGAGCAGCGGCTGGTTAACAGTAAGTTACGCCACCATCAAAACACGTGAAGCCAGATTTTTAAATAGCCTTTAAACTTCCCACTGCGGGGCACAGACCTTCTCTCAGAGAGAGAGAGATTATGGGCTTAATTACCACGCGTACCCATCACGAATTGGCAATTCCAAACGCTGAGGTATTTGAACAACTAAGAGACTCAGGTTTCCTCACGACGTTTTCCTTCACTTCATAAAAGTACAAATCACCAGTTTATTATGACAATTCGATGTACACCGCGTAACCGATTCCTACTTGTTAATTTGTGTGTTAATCGGTTATGTAATGTCATAGTGAACCATGATTTGTACTTATAAACAACTTATAAAAGTGAACATTTCGTACAAAATCCTTTGAAAATGACTTCGATGAAGTTGTTAGTTCTGTAAAGCAGATAAAAAAACCTCTTTCTATGGAACCCTCCATTTGGCACTTGGCCGGTTTTAAAATAATAGATTACTAATTTGCAAGCATATACAGGAAAGCAAAATTTTCCACAGTTACTCCGCGCCATATATGACGCAAATGTCCCCATAATGCAACAATAAAGATCATGCGAGGCGATTACCGCAATAGAATTTCTATAAAAACTGTGTAGAGATCATTAACATGAGAGTTCCTTCAGTCAAAGAAAACAAAGGCAACTTCTCGTCTCGAATTCCGATTTTAGGAGTTCAGCATTATTAAACCCACCATGGATTCACTCTTTACAACACATTAAGAAGGAGTTTTCTGAAGCGAGGGAACGGAGTGGGCGGGCCGCGAAGTTACCGATCATAAGTCACTTTGTTATTGGGCTGCGCCGGCGAGAATCGACCTAACTTATTTTTCCAATAGGATGTAAATGAATAAAAGGTTCATTATTTTCTATTGAATACATGAAGCAGGCAAAATTTCGAGACATTATCTAGTGCTTTAGCTGGTATTTTCGTTGTATACTAGGCGGCTTTTCAGATTTTGGTATTTAAGCGCTAAACCAATGAGGCAGTCAAGGTAACATTTAGTTTGAAGACCGCAAACTGAACACATTCCACGATTTAAGCTACGGAAACTATTAAATCTGAAGTCTTATTAAGTATACCTTGCATTTACTGAAATATCAAAAGTTCCATCAGCTTAAATGCTTAGGTTTTAAACAGTCCTACTGTCAATTAAACTGAGCAGACAGGAAATTGGGAATGAGAAAAACCGGCCTCGCAATTCAGCTATTGGACGTTAAACAGTGAAGCAAACGTTCTGTATCTTCCAGCAAGCACGGGTTCTTAAGTCCCCGGGAACACTTTCATGAGCTCGCGTGTCAGGCTCATTCATCGTTCAAAGTTGTCGCTACTTACAAAGCGTCCCAAGAATATTGCTAATTTCGATTGGAGATTATTTTGTCGATACTTCTCTGTAAACAGGGCTTTTGATATATAATAAAGAGTAATGAGCTATTTATCTGCTTAGGTAGCTTTTAGCACCATTCAGTAAATACGAATAGGTACATAAAGATGCAATGATATAATTAGACTTGTGACAGACAACTCCGTACCTCATCGGCTTATAAGTTGTTATTACTATTAATTTGACTAGTGTCATAATGCATTGAATTCAGAATACTGTTCGATAGGTAATTTACTAGATGCTGAAAAATCTGGAAAGTCTTTATTCATTGCCTGAGTGCGCACATAATAAATCGAAAGTCGAAGGTAGCTTTTCAGGCAGAAAGACATTTTTCATCGAGTTAGTCCCTACCAAAAATCCCCTGTGATATAAGTGTATCTAGAGATAGAGTGTAACTAGACAAGGACATCACAAACAAGCACCCAAACTACTGAGGCCATTTGTACAAATCAAAGCATCGAACCCCAGTGGGAATCCAACCTACGACATCCGGCAATGGTTAGACCAATTTACCACATTATTATTATTTGTCCACATTATTATTTGGGATGCAAAGGTTAAGCTCGACTAGAGACCACGAACTCGCTCGCTCGCTGGACCGACAGTCTGAGGCAGATTGCTGGCATCGGCTGATGATGATGGCTGAGGACCGATAGATGCGGCGTGCCTTAGAGGCAGGCGTATGTCCAGAAGAGGACGGCTGATTGTTTTTTTTGTCTGCAGGCAGTAAGCACGTAATGGGCATGACGAGCCGCGGCTACCGGCACACGGCCACGCTCTCCGTGACGGCGGTCGAGCGCGAGAACGCGGGCGCCTACCGCTGCCACGTCGAAAACAGGCTGGGGCGGGCGCACGCCGAGCTCTTCTTACACAGTGAGTCTCTGAAATGTGATGTAACATCTGCGGCAGGACAGACGGACTAGATGCCAACCCACGGCCTTGTCGCTCTGCTCCTATATTACACGCACCAAATGTTGAACGATTTATTTATTTATTTCAAACTTACACACTGGCACAATACAGTTATACTGAACTAAGATTACAAAATAACGAGTTGGCCTCCGTTGCCGAACTAGGTTGTATTTCAGCAAGCAGCGCCTTTCCCACAGAAGACAATTATAGCATCAAAAATGCAGCAAATAAACAACTTTAAATTCCAGTTTAATTTAAATAAAGTGTGAATGTAGTGTGACCTCTCGGTGTGTGGAGAGTGTATGTGTATGTATGCGTGTGAGAGGGTGAGTGTGTTTGATTCTAAAGGTTTAACACATTGCATATTAATTGCTGTGGCTAACGTCAGGATTCTGACAGGATTTGGTGCGCAAAAATAAGGCCTCTGACCGGCCAAACAAATGAACAAAGTACGCTACGAGGCAGCTATCTAAAAGGCAAGCGGTGGTTCGAAGATGATAGGCTGCACTTAGCTTAGCCCTTCGAACAAAACCGATATCTATGTCTAAGCCACAAGCTTCTGTGCTCTTCAATTGGAGATTAGCCATAGATAGTTTTATATGTTCTCCTTTCTACTATTTGCGAACACTATTACTGCTTGTTTTTTAATGTTACAGAATAACGGAATGCTTTATGTATCGATCTTATAACTATTATAAGATCGGTTATTGCCGTTGCCCACTTGTTGGTTTCGTTCGATACCCATATTTTTGCAGCACTCGGCAGTAGACGCCATGAGAAAAACCCACATTACAACCTCTAGTTTCTAATTTGATTACCACATTGCAGTGCTAACGACCACCACTACGACTTCGACGACTACCACGACCACTACGACCACCAGCACCACAACCACCACCCCAGCGCCGACCACCAACGCGCCTGCGGGTAAGTGCTTACCGCCCCAACTAGTAAGGCAACTCGTAAGGCACCCTCTCAGGGCCTTAGTGGTTTCAAGAGTTTTTGAAGTAAAACTATCGTAAAAATTTAACATTCTTAACATAATTCCGGAATCACTGGCTTGAATTGTTGTTGAAAGAGTCCAACTAGGTTTTGCTCTTACAGCTTAATCATGCTGAGTAGAGACAAAGCTCAAGAGATAGTTGCAAGGGTTAGTTTTCTTTGTGCTATGTTGGGTGATTGCAGGTTTATTTAGAAGCTGTTTGCAATGTAACAGCAAGAAACCTCTAAAAGTGATGCTTACGGCTTTAGTTGTTGCAAAAGTGTTGCATAGCGCGCTATGCGGCTGCAAGAGTTACTTTTTTCTTGTGTTAGTTGGGACCATTACAGGTTTAGGGTTTATCAGGTTTAGGTACGAGCTTTTTATAATGTAACGGTAACAAACCGCGATGTGTTTTGCTTAGCGCTTTGCATAGTGCGCTATGCAGCTATAAGAGTTAGTTTTATTTGTGCTATTGTGTGGAATTACAAGCTTAGGGTTCATTAGGTTTAATTAGGAGCTTTTTGTGATGTAACGGTCACAAACCTCTAAAGGTTTTGCTTAGGGTTTTAGTGGTTTTAAAAGAGTCGCATAGCGCGATATGCAGCTGCAAGTGTTAGTTTTCTTAGGCTTAGGGTTTATCAAGTTCCAGTAGGAATTTTTTATAGTATAAAAAATTTGCTTATCATCACCTGGAAACGTTACAAACCATAATTTTTATGAAACTCTTGTCATCCATCATAATTTATTATCATCAGATCCCTGATGAGAGATGATAGGATATAGGGCTCTTGAAACATATTTCCGTTGTAGCCGATCAAACTGTTAGGAATAGCCAGCAGTAGTCTGTCTGATTATGGCGATGGTGATAATAATTATATTATAGTTATTGACCCAGTGATCCCTTCACCTACCTGGTGTGAGTGAACGTGCCACTGGACGCTGTATAAATCAGCTCATTACAGGTCAAAGTTTTTTTTTTTATACTCCATGTATCTTAATTTGGGACCAGGACAAGTGATTGTGTTGTTTCAGTTATTGATTATATTCCGTGTGGCGCCGGATTAAGAATAGCGTCACTCCATTTCCTTCCGTGGATGTCGTAGAAGGCGACTATGGAAATCAATTACCAGGAGACGGGCAGCAGCGTCTTCCTGCGATTCCAACCGCACACTGCGATCGCCAACCCGCCTGCCAAGCATAGCAATTATGGCAAAACCCCTCATGGTTATGAAAACCACGAAGGAGGCCTATGTCCTGCAGTAGGCGTCAAATCGCTAATGATGATGAAGTTATTGACTTACTTAGTCGTGTTCTTTGAGTGACTGGAGATAGGCTGATGATTGACGGATTTGATTCACTTTTTACTGTGATAAATCACGTCAAAGGCATTGATACTGATGAAGTTCTTCCTTCCAGTTGACATAGAGCAGCTGCACCATGCAGTGCTGGACAACTCCGAGTTGAATGACCCCTACGTCGTACTCAGCCAACACCAAATGCAGAACCTGGGTAAGAGTCTTCCCTTAGATGCCTTTCAGTCGAGATTCAAAGTATTCATAAAATCTTTTATGTATTAGCATAGCAAGCAGCACTTCGTTTTTAATAAGTGCTACTGATATTTTACACGTTGAGTTCTAGTTTTGTTTTTGAACTTTCATCTTTAAGGGGCTCGAGGGAGTAACAGTAGCATCACCAAGGAAAAAATTATATCTTTTTTTACATATTGAATTTGCAAAAAGTGTCTGTACAATGTCTCCGTCCAGTTAATAGTGACTTTTAGGACACATTGTTGAGAGCCTAAGGCAAAAAACCTAGGACTAGATAGCATTAACGTCAAAAACAGCCGTTTTGGCATAAATGCTGTCTAGTCCTAGGTTCGTGATCCTGGGTTATTTGTTGTGGGTGCTAAAAATAACTTTTAACATGATTGAGAGATTGTCTAGACACTGTTTGCAAATATGATCTTTGAAAGAAGATACTTATGATTTTTTCTTCATTGGTGGCTTTAGCCCGCTGACTTCCCTCAATAGAATTCACACTCGAACAATTAAACTCGCAATGTCAGTATGGCATGTTAAATGTCTCGATTACAAGTCTGTGGGATTAGTGCCTTCATTAGTGTACTTGATTTCTTCCATGAATACGATGTTATGGTGAACTGGGTCCTATTTTAACTCACTTCAAGGCAAAGTTAAAGTATTTTTAATCAAAGTAGCGCAGAAAGTGTGAATTAATGAATGTTAAAAGTCAAATATTGGTATCAAGCACTAGATCGTTTTGGAGAAAGACAATACGAAAAAACTACAACCTAATCAATACCAGAATTTTAATTTGCTTATTCTAAAATTGGTGACTTAAATCCCCAAGAAATGGCGACGACCATGTGACCGGAGTCGCGCGGGCGCGGGCTGGCGCCGTGGGCGGACGGCTGGCCGCCGCTGCACGACCGCGCCGCGCCGCGCGCCACCGCGTCCGCTGCTCCCGCCGCGCTGCTCGCGCTCGCGCTGCCGCTGCTGCTCGCGTGACCACTTCGGTAGACTGCAGACGCGAATGGACCAGCGAAGTGAGAAGGCTCTAGTATCGTAGCTTACGTGACCGGGTGTTGTGAATAAGGGACAAGTGAAGTAGGAGTGGAAGTAAACGAATGCGCGGGCCTTTGGAGGACAGGTGGTCCGGTGATAAATGTGAAAATGAAACCGTTTCTATTGAAAACAGCCAGTGAACTGTGCATCGTTTTGCAGAACCTCATTTAGTCGAAAGGTCTGGTGATCAACATTTCTTGATCAAAAACCGTGAAGTTGACCTGGAATGGCTAAAGTTTGTATCGAGACTTGGTAGGTTTGTTACTATGATATGTTATCCGCTCTCTTTGTTGTTCTCCTAAGCAATCCACTCAGCATGTGAGCTCTCTAATTGTTGGAAAATGTAGGCATTTGCCGACTAACAAGATACGCGGGACTGTTTAGTGTTGGCTAAACTTTAAAGCATCGGCTACTGGTGTAAAGTTACGAAAGTGTTTTGATATGATTCAAGTTAAATGCTTTTGTATAAAAAAGAAAAAGTAGATTGCAAAGACATTTTGCGTTGAACATTCTTTTTCAAATACATCGATTTAGAGAGAAGGCCTGTGCCTACAGTGGGACGAATATAGGCTGCTTATGATGATGATGATGATGATTTAGACATGAATATATTCATGAACGTTTATTGTTTGAAGTAAATTAAAATTAATAATAGAAAAGTAAGTTCGCTGTAAATAATTTTGCACGATGCTAGTCATATCAAGAATGTGTAGGAAACACGATGAATGTGATTATTAACATAATGTTTGTTAGGTGGGTGAAGTGAGAGTCAGACCAACTTTAGAGTAATGAATATACTGCACGCATATCCCTAGAGGGTTAAGAAGAGTCAACAATTCATCCACAAACTTGGGAACATTTAATTTTACTTACACAAAAGATAATCTTCGTAACAAGCTTGTTTCCAGGCGTTGTTGCTGCAATAAACCAGCAATGACTTGATTTGTTCTTTCACACCATTTTGCAACTCTCACTCCACCTGGCGTCTACTTGTAGTAAATTAAATATATGTTTAAAGCCGTTAAATTAATCTCGAAACAAGAAAAAAGGGTATTGTTGTAATTAACTTTGCCGTAAACTGTCCTCTATTGAATAGTTAAAAGTAAAATGAATCAACATTGTACTAAAGTGTTTCCGTTCTATAAAATAAAAAAAATTGAAAAATATTCGCGGTATGTTTCTTATCTACCTTTTGACATTAGAAAATATTTCGTATCACCTAGATCCATCTTTTTTTGCTTTCACCATTTAAAATTTCCCTAGAATTCCATAAATATAAAAAGAAAGAAATTAGCCAAATCGGTCTAGCCGTTCTCGGGTTTTAGCGAGACTAATGTACAGCAATTAATTTTTACATATAAAAAGAAGACGATAAAGTAATTTTAGAATCAAAATCGTAAAAAGAACTGTTCATTTACAACAGACACTGATGATAGATAACAGGTTGTTAATACTTAATAAACATGGGGACATCAAGCTATTCCTCAGGAAACCAGAACGGGAAAATACGTTTACATGACCTGAATATTCTCTAACAACTGTACCAAACAATTGTTTTTGTTATACGGATAGTGATTATTCTGACATTGTACCAGAAATACAGGATCCGTAATACCAAGAGTATGTACCTAAATTAATTCAAACGAAAATGAAGGGGTTCGACAAAAAAGGCTTCCTAGTTATTTCGAAATGAAATAACCAGCGGCCCGTGGTTTGATTGTCGATCAATTGTTGAGTGCGATGGTGGGGGCGGGGGCATGGGGGGGGAGGCCCACGCAACAGGCGACACCGACACAGAAGCTTTATTCCATCTAACCAATGTTATGAATGTTACATTACCAAATACATAAATACGCCCCACTGGTAGCGCACAGGCTTTCTTTCGGAGAGAGTGTGGCCACGCGTCCCCACCGTTGATTGTCACTAAAGTATGTGAACGGCTCAGACACCCGGGTTTTTTGATATTGGTGACGGCATGAGTTTCGGTAACTTGACTGCAATGAGTTCGCAACGACGCTCGGGTTTCCTAACGATGTTTTCCTTCACAATTGACGAGTGGTATTTCTATTCCAAATTCATAAATGTACGTTAGAAATCAAAGTCGAGACGTGCCGAGATTTAAACCGACGATCTTTCTTATGTGAGGCCAGCATTCTACCGATGCGCTTCCACTGCCGTTCCATTGCCGAATGTGAGGTCTCAGAGGGCAGAGACAAAACTCACATAGAAAGCTGACATACTCCTTTGTATAAATGACTGAACAGATTTAAATGATAGTGTTTTCTAAGGTTAACACTAGACATAATAAAAACAAAATAAAAAAATTGGAAAATGAGAAATAAACGAGTAAATATCCGTGCAAATTCAGTTTTTATTACATTCAGATCAAATTTGTGACTCAGATAAAGTATGCTCTGGATAAAAGAATACGTAATTATTTTTGAAATACATGTCTTCTTTCTTTCTTTCTTCTTTATTTATGTTTTTGTTGGGTTGAATTATAACGTTAAATTCTACTCCTAAAAATTGTAGGCATACGTAGCAGCTATAATAATATTGAAAATACTTTCTCAAGTTGCTTTATCAACGCGAGAAGCTATAGATAATACAGTTACTCTATGAAGTATGTTAAGTATCTCGATAAGAGACGAGCACGACAAGGGAACTGACTTTTTTGCATTTACATTGAAACCTCTCATCGGTGGCCTTTACATCTATCTCTAACTTGTAAGTATTTAAGATTTATTTTAGGTTGAAATCGTGCCTCCCGCACGTCGGCTAGATCTTAACACTGTTATATTCAGGATCAACGTAGCTTTTGTGCGTTTTTAGTCGTGCCAACAGCGCTACAATAAATATTGCGGGTGGTCCGCGCCACGCGCCACTCGCGGGTGTTATGGCTCGTCACGTGACGCCGCCAACTAATTGAAATCTGCGTTCAAACGGCCGATACTCAATAAGCGAGCAGTTATCGGGATACACGAACAGAATTGCATAACATAAACTCACGCCTGCATCCCGGAGGGACAGGCAGAGACCAGGGATTGCTACTGGCCACGATACTAACAAATCTCTTTTATTTTTTAGTCGTTGCACGCACGCCGCTTTAGGCTACTTTTTGTCAAAGAGAGATGTTGATCTAATCTAATTTTAATGCGAAAATTTTAGTGCTAATCTTACTTTAAAAATAGACTAGCTAATATTTGTTTTGTGGACCTAATAAATAGAATAAAATAAACTGAACGGGTTTCCATGACAGACTGATGTCAAGCGAAGGTCAAGATATTTTAATCCATTGCTGCAAAAAGTTAACACGTACAAGCCCATCAATGATAAAAAATCGGACAAGTGCGAGTCGGACTCACCCTTCGAGGGTTCTGTACAAATTTGTAGGTACTTACATATTATGAATAGTTCAGGAGTCTGACAGTTTTTTCAGAGCTTTTCCCGAACTTTAAATGCAGTTTTTTAATGATCTATTTATAAATGTAGTTTTCAGATTTTTCCCTGTACTTATTACTACAAAAACATTACTTGCCAAATTTAATAATTCTAGGTCAACGGAAAGTACCCTATAAATGTTGATTCCCTTTAATGTCGAAATGTACGTTTTTTGCGGCATAAACGGCCGTATCTTTTTTTAATGTTAACTTAGAAGATTGATTTTCTTCACAGCTTCAAGGGACTGTAGAATTGAGTATATGGTTTTAATTTCAACTTGATACCTCCAAGCGTTCAGAAGATAATAGGTCTTGACGGATAGACGGATGGACGGACGGACGAACGGACAACACAATGATCCCATAAGGGTTCCGTTTTTCCTTTTGAAGTACGCTAAGCAGTCAAAATATTGTCGTAAACATAAATACAGTGCCCGCTGCAGAAAGGTCTTTTTCAGCACCCGACATTCAATTACCTCGCGGAAAACGAGGCAAAACAAAAATTAGGCAGCCAATAAAAATAATATATCTCCACAGGAGAGATAGACAAAACGTAGCAAGAATAAGAATTGGGTATCGGATCGTGAATACGCAATGGACGGAATTTATTGCCCAGGTGCAATGTACCGCCTTGCACCATTAGCGGAGATAACTGAGTTTTATTGTAATTTTATGCGGCACATTAGCGCGGGTCTTGGGCGTTGCCGGTGCACTACAGACCGAGATTAATTGTGCCACAGGCACTGTGTTGGGAAGACACGCAGATAGCACGCTCGAGGGAGAACTTTAAGCTTTGTACAAACTTAACTCTGACACAACATCAACAACACCCACAACCTAAAGCGGAAAGCAAGATGAAAGCAAAAGAGTTGTTCTTAGCTTAATTCCGGATTCACTTACTTGATTTTTTGTCGAAAGAGTCAGACCAGGTTTCGATCCTACTCGAAGAGCTTAAAGAAAAAGGTATGCTAGGCAGGTAACGTTGACAAGGGTGTGCCGCGATGCAACAAGTAGCAGACCTTGGTTTCCGTCTACATGGCTGTTTGTTTCGTTACTATATACATTGTTGATAAGTATAATTTCAATAACAACTTTGTAGGTGTTGAACAACTTAATAAATTGAAGAATATAGATATATTTTTGTATTTTTTACTTTTTATTCACACCAAGTAACCCTTTACCTAATGCGTTATTTGTAAGATAGCTTTTTTGATAATATAGCATTGTATCTATAATTGTATTATGTACAATGATTGATCAAGTAAAACGAAGGGAATTGTTTGTTGAAAGTGGCGAGCAGTTTGCTTCAAACACTCGTCGCAGTGAACACTTCAGACGCACAAATTTCCGCACGATGTTTACCTTTAGCGCTCGAGCGTGGTATTGGTTCTTCAAATTGTTCAATTGTCTTTTTTTGCACTAAAAAGCCATATAATATTACGCAAAGCTCATTTTCCGATTCCATATCAACTTTCCGTGGTTTTTGCCTCATTGAGACAACCACGAACCAGCGGAAGGTTTGTCTGTTTTTTTACAGAGGATTTACTTCGTGAGCCGAGTTGTCATACTTCAATATCAATCCAATTGAAATCACATTTCAAGAAGAAAGGAGCATTCTCTTAAGATGTTTCTGCTGTAAGTAGTAATGTAATGTAAGTAGCTGGCCAACCCGTGGGCCTTCGGTGTTTTTTTATATGCTACAGGGGTTTGTAAAGAAACATTAGCAAATTGGGAAGTGTGGGCTGACTAACGGTTACAAGGTAACGCGCGCACGCGCACATGGACTGTCCGTACTGCTGTTCTTCTGCATAACCAAGAACAAAGCTTACATTATACCGTACTTGATTAAAATCTGGTGTTCTGATTTCGATCGACAAAACGTGCAATCGGTTTTTCACTGCGGTAAATTTTCTCATTTTCTCTTTTTATTACAATATAAAAAAGTAAGCAACCGTGGGAATTGGCAATCCCTGGTCTTTGCCTACTCTTTCCGGGAGTTTATAATGTAAGCATTCTGAGAAAGCGAACCACTCAATGTATGGATATCTCGGAGGTGAATATGGGAATGCCGGACCAAATCTTCTTATAAATATGGATAATTGATTATAATTTTTTATATAGGTATATTTTTTATGTAGCCTTGATTATATACCACTGCTGAACAGAGGCTTCTCCTTAATTAATAATTAATTTTTTATTGTATTAAAATATTTTATTTTACATTATTTTTGTTGCACTAACCCGTGCTGAGGACAATTTTAAAAACCTATTTAGAGGCTAAAACTTCCACCCATGCCAGGACTTGAACCCGCGACCTCTGGCTAACCGTGCCAGCGCTCTCCCAATTGAGCTAATGGGCAAGTGCAGGCATCAGTGAAATTTCAAGCCTCTTTACAAACTTATCTGTATTACGTACAGGCAGCGACAGCGAGCGCTGGCACGGTTAGCCAGAGGTCGCGGGTTCAAGCCCCGGCATGGGTGGAATTTTTAGCCTCTAAATAGGTTTTTAATATTTTATTTTGTGAAAGCGAATAGCTTATCACTAGCACATAAATTAACACAATGTTACAGAAAGCCAACAAAAGGGGTTTACAGAGAGCAATTCGTTGAACAGATGAACGAAAAACGACATACTAAACTCCAGTGAGAACAACTTCTTCGAAAAATAAAAGATAAATCTAGACAACGTTAACAGGTGCGTTATGTAATTCCTGGTGCACACTAAAAAAATATTCTATCTATTTATCGGTAAAACTAAATATGCCACCATAGAATCAATGTCGTCGTTTTGGATACAAAAGTCGTGAGGGTCAAATAGCCCTGATGAAGCAAGCGCTTTGTCTAAAGTTGGTGCGACCCCAAGGAACAAACAATAACAGTCATCTTGACTAGTCGACAGTCGTCTTGACCTCATTTATTGCGGCCCTTATCTCACATACGAGTGAACTGAAGTGAAAAAGGGACTACAGAAATGTTTTTTGTTTTTCAATGTATATTATTAGTTTGTAGACGAAACGTAGCGGCACGATACAACACAACATATTTTTTTAGTTGCATGCAAACTGCACAGTCATGTTACGTACGACTTTGCAATAACAAACTGCACAGTCATGTTACGTACGACTTTGCAATAACAAACTGCACAGTCATGTTACGTACGACTTTGCAATAACAAACTGCACAGTCATGTTACGTACGACTTTGCAATAACAAACTGCACAGTCATGTTACGTACGACTTTGCAATAACAAACTGCACAGTCATGTTACGTACGACTTTGCAATAACAAACTGCACAGTCATGTTACGTACGACTTTGCAATAACAAACTGCTCAGTCATGTTACGTACGACTTTGCAATAACAAACTGCACAGTCATGTTACGTACGACTTTGCAATAACAAACTGCACAGTCATGTTACGTACGACTTTGCAATAACAAACTGCACAGTCATGTTACGTACGACTTTGCAATAACAAATTTCAATTTTCAATTCAAATATTTTATTCATTATAAAAACAGAATGTTTACTTAATGAACGACAAAGTTGTTAGTTTCACAATTAATGGATTATGTGGAGAAGAAGCTAACAAAGAAACTCGACATTTATTCTTTTCAAAACACGTTTTAACTTAATTAACAGAGTTTTCAACTTAAAATATTAGTCATGAATGTGTTGAACACTAGTCACAATCGTCCTGTAATTAATATTAATCTGCTGTTTAATGCCAAACATCTTTGTCTTCTAAATAATCCTTGATGTTATAGTAAGCCTTTTTGCACAGAATGTGCTTAACACATTTTTTAAACCGCGTTGGAGGTAACTCTAATATATCTTGAGGAATTTTGTTGAAGAACCTTATACAGTGCCCCATAAAGGATGTATTAACTTTTGCAAGTCTGAATCGTGGAAATGACAATTTATGTT
This sequence comes from Yponomeuta malinellus, assembly GCA_947308005.1. Taxonomy (NCBI): domain Eukaryota; kingdom Metazoa; phylum Arthropoda; class Insecta; order Lepidoptera; family Yponomeutidae; genus Yponomeuta; species Yponomeuta malinellus. Next base: position 336,179 of record OX371000.1, read on the forward strand.
TATTTCTAGTATTAACATTATGGTGGCCACCAACATTTTCGATGTCTTTGAAATTTTTTCTAACTTACATAATATTTTCATAAATGTATTGACATGCAACTGTTAAGATGTTGGTTTCTTTAAAGAAATCTCTTAGGGAATCCCTATTACCTAACTTGTAAATAAATCGGATGGCTCTCTTCTGCAAGATGAAGATAGTCTCAATGTCTGCTGCCCGGCCCCATATTAGTATACCGTAGTAACTAAAATAAGCAAGCCTAGCAGTTGCAACGTCAGTGAGTTCCCTAATTCTTTTCACGGCATATGCTGCAGAGCTAAGTCTGTGTGCTAATTTTACAAAATGTGGACCCCATTGCAGTTTTGCATCGATTGTGATGCCCAGAAATACAGTATCATCTACAAATTCTAGTTTTTCATGTCCAATTACTATTTTGTTCTCAACTATTCTTACTGTTATGACGTAGACTTATATGGCTGTTTTGCTGATCTAAGCAACCTACTTAATTATTTTATTTTAATTTTTTCTAAATGCAAACCTTGCATCTGCTTCGAATCTGAACCTTGCACTCAATGTTGCATCAGCCGAGGATTCATTAAAAATTATCGCTTTACAAAAAGTTAAGTTCCATTACAACTTTGATCGGTTTAACATCGAAATCCATGCGGAGTCAGAGTCCAAATTCGGGAGTTGTGTTTAAAGTGAAATAAAGTGTTGTGTAGATAAATTTGTGTTTTTTAAAAAGACTCCACTACGAGACACCCTAACATTACGTTAGGTAAGGAAAACTTTATACATTTTGTCTTTTTGGAATTTAGCAGCAGATTATTTGCTGTGAACCAATCTAGTACTTGCGAGAGAGCATTATTTGCATCGTCAAGATTATTTTCTTGTCTCCTTATTTTAAAAATAACTGACATGTCATCAGCAAATAACCCTATCTCAGAAATTGTTTGTACCATAAACGGTAAATCATTTATATAGACTAGGAAAAGGAACGGCCCTAAGATAGATCCCAGCGGCACTCCTATTTTTACAAGTGAAAATAGGAGTCCCGCTTTCAATTTGATAAGGTGTCAAATATCGAAACCAAAATTGGTAAAAGGACTTCGTAGGTACATAAAATCACGTCCCACGGCAGGGCACAAGCCTTTTCTTAGATAGAGTATATGGGCTTAATAGCCACATGTACCTACCGTGGATTAGCGATTTCAAGTCTATGCAGGACATTTCATCGTGAAATTTCCCTTCGCGGTTAGGACTAAGATACAAGGACCATAATAATCATACATTTCTTTTTTTATTTTGGAATTAAAGTTTAAATTATTAATGTTGCAGTTGTTTCAAATCTTTAATTACGTTTATTATTATATAATATATAAAAATCTGGGCGGGCGGGGCACATAGCACGCAGAACTGATGGCCAATGGGGCCGAAAAGTTCTCGAATGGAGACCACATATCGGCAAGCGCAGCGTAGGACGACCAGCCACAAGATGGACAGATGACCTCATCCAAGTGGCAGGAAGACGCTGGATGCAGGCCGCTTCCAACCGGTCTTTTTGGAAATCCATGGAGGAGGCCTATGTCCAGCAGTGGACTTCTTGTGGCTGAATGATGATGATGATGATGATATAAAAATCTCATCACAGTGTTTGTTATCGAACTCCCCCGAAACGGCTTCACCGATTTTTATGATTTTTTTGTGTATATTAGGTAGTTCTGAGAATAGGTCGTAGACTAATTAATATAGCAAAACAGCATTTGGCCGTTCAGCTAGTTTATTTATATAATTTTATTTAATTTCTTTACTGTCTGCATTCCTTAAGAAACAAAATAAATAAATATTTATGGGATATTGATGCATCGACTCGTAATTTTCGGTCCTCTAATAATGGGCAATCCACCGGAGGGGCCGCTGAGCTCCCCCCCGGATTAGTTCCTCACGGGAGCGCTGCAGCTCGAGCAACCGTTTGTCTGAACTCTGTTAAACCTTCCAAAGACGCTCGTTTATCTTCCCCGGATTATCTTATTTTCCCTTTTTTCTCCCGAGTGATTTTCACAAAGGTCCATTTCTCGGAATCTATCCCGGTTTAGGGACAGTTCCCCTTGTCAAAGGCGCGACCTTTGCTTCATTCGAGCCCCTTTTATGGAACTCGAATTGTTGGAGAAATTTCCTCAGCCATCTTTTATTTTTTATTGCCTCGGCGGCGAAAATGTGTTTCACTCGAGTTCAGAGAGGAAAGAGAACAAGTTCATAAAATTACAGTAATAACTCACGTTTGTGTAAGGGGCAATGCATAGCCAAAAAGAAAAAAAACACACGCTTTTGAAAATTCCCGCCACCACGCCAACATAGACGCGTTACTCTAGACAATTATGAGCTAGCAGAGTTTACATTGGGATTTTTCACTGCTAGCATTTATTCACAAAGATAGACGAGAATAATTGTACGTGACTTCAAAATATTGGCTGCATACCTGAATTCAATGCTTTGCCCTGGAGCGAAAAAAAAGATACAAACAACTGTAGAAAACAACTGAAAAGACTGATTGCTGTTGTTTGCTGTTGCAGCATTGTTGAGGTGGCCACCTCAAACCACATCATTTGTCTTCATTGCTTTTAAAACGACTCAACGTTAACATGACAAAAACATATACTTAGTCCTAAAAGCCAAATAGCTTATTGGCACCCTTCAAGTCTGGTACGTGTAAGTTCCGATGCAATTTGAGATTTCAAATTGCAAGCTGTAATCCCGCCTCAAAACTATTAACAAGACAGGCAATTAACGGCATGTCACAGCACTGCAGGACTGCAGAGCTCAGTGCTTCGGTATACCGATACGGCTGAAACAATACACGGAAAGTTCACTCTGTACAGAAACTGCGGTATGGACCAACCATCTGACGTTTTCGATGATGTTTTATTTGACCTTTGAACTATTTATGGGGATGTGGTAACTGGGTGTATGATATAAGTGCCCATTTCTTAAGACCAGGAAGAGTATATCGTGGGCTCAAGAACTCATTAACCGACATATTCACTATTTGGAGAAAAAGGACTATTTAGTCCGTGTTAGTTAATGGTTGCATTTCCACCTCCTTATTCCCTATAACATCGTTAAAATAATGCCTGATACTAAAACACCACTATTATACCTATCATTATTCAATGTCCATACCTTTAAAAAAGAGGTTAGTGAGCTTTTGCAGTTATTGACTTTTTGCAATAAGCCGACGATGTGGCGGGTTATTCGAATTCTTTCACTGTGACAGCGGTTCGTCTGTGGAATGATTTACCTCTAAACATTCGCCAGGCTCCATCTGTCGACGTGTTTAGGATTAAAGTTCATGAGCATGGACTTCCATACAGATATCCCGTATCTATGTAGTTATATTATTAGGCTATATTTATTATGTTTGTATGAAAGTAATATTTATCATACATGTAGCCTAATAATATACGCTAACGGTGAAAGAAAACATCGTGAGGAAACCCGTGGCTTTGTTGGCTCCGTACGTATTGACTTGTCATTCCTGTGGACTAGGCCAACTAAGCTGTCAGGAGTGCTAGGCAAGCCTACTCCATATAAAAAAAAACCGGCCAAGTGCGAGTCGGACTCGCGCACCGAGGGTTCCGTACAAACCTGAAATGTCAACAACATTTTTTCACGGGTTAAAGGCAATTAGATCTAAGTATTTGATATGAATTTCAACTTGATAGCTCTACGCGTTCATGAGGAAAAAAGTAATAAGTTTATATTTATTAAAAAATATATATTTTGTAATGTAACTAAAAATTTAAGGTTTTCGGAATTTTTCCTTTATGTGTGCTATAAAACGTTGCTTCATGCCAAATTTCAAGATTCTAGGTCGACTGGAAGTACCCTTTAGGTTTTGATTCCCTTGCGAGTACTTGCGAGTTTCAAAATATGCAGCTTAAATTGCTGTTTCTTTTGATTGCGTTGACATAGAAGTTAGATTTTGTTACAGCTTAAAGGTATTATAGACCTGAGTATTTGGTATGAATTTCAATTTAATACCTCTACGCGTTTATGAGGAAATGGGTAGTAAGTTTAAAATTATTAAAAAAAAATATATTATGTGATGTAACTAAAAATTTATGGTTTTCGTAATTTTTCCTTTATCTATGCTATAAGACGTTGCTTCGTACCAAATTTCAAGATTCTGAGTTCACGGGAAGCACCCTGTAGGTTTTGATTCCCTTGCAAGTGTCGAAAATTTGCGGCATAAACGGCTGTATCTTTTGATTGCGTTGGCTTAGAAGTTTGATTTTTTCACAGCTTCAAGGGACAGTAGACCTGAGTAATTGATATAAATTTCAGCTTCATACCTCCACGCGTTCCTGAGAAAAAGGGTCTTGACAGACGGACGGACGGACGGACAGACGGACAACAAAGTGATCCTATAAGGGTTCCGTTTTTTCCTTTTGAGGTACGGAACCCTAAAAAAAACAATGTCCCAGGCATGAGTGGTCCCTTCACCTATGTAGTGTGAGTAAAGATGCCACTAACCGCTGCATAAATCATCTCATTACGGAGATGAAAAGGCCAATATTTATCACTTGTACGTAGATTGCAATGAATATGTTATATTTTTTTAAATTTAATATCATATTTTATTACTGTAAGTTTATCAACCAGTCTATGTGTTTATTGTTGTATTGCTCCCATAATTTTCTCTGGCACTACCCCTTCGACTCTGTACATCAGCGTAGGTTAGCTGGAAAAAAATACTACCAAGCATTAATCTTGCCTTTGTACAATATTGATTTTTTTTAGTGCTTTAAAGAATTTTTATTTCAATTCAGTATCTATTCAGTACTTTTGTAGTAAGTTTATGGAAACGTACCTCATCATCATCAGCCATATGACGCCCACTGCAGGACATAGGCCTCCCTCATGGTTTTCCAAGCTTCCCGATCTTGTGCCACCCGCGTTCCTCCCTGCTACCGTAACCATGTCTTCAGACAAATGAGAAATAAAAAGCCGGCCAAGTGCGAGTCGGACTCGCGCACGAAGGGTTCCGTACCAATATATATACAAAATTAGACGCAAAAATCGAGCAAAAAACAGCAAAAAATTTCTTTTGTTGTATGGGAGCTTCTCTTAAATATTTATTTTATTCTGTTCGTAGTATTTATTGTTATAGCGGCAACAGAAATACATCATCTGTGAAAATTTCAACTGCCTAGCTATCACGGTTCATGAGATACAGCCTGGTGACAGACATATAGACAGACGGACAGTGAAGTCTTAGTAATACGGTCCCTTATGGCACCCTTCGGGTACGGAACCCTAAAAAGAAAAATAGAAATGTACACTTATAAATAAAGAAGTATTATGCGCGATCTTTTAACAACTAAGAAAAATAAGTTGCGCGTAAAAAGCATTCATACGCAGCTCCGAAATAAACATACACCATTACAATTTTTCCATATTACTTAACTATTTGCAGAACTATGTAGAGTGGAAAAATCCAATCAAAATTGCAAGTTAAGTTTAAGTGTTAAATAATATTTTTTCTGCTAAACAGAAAAAAATATGACTTAATATTTTATCGCCACAGATTTTAAAGTAAATAAGATGAAGCAATATTAAAGAATTCCGGTGTAAATAAGGCATTCAAGTATACTTAGCTTATCTCAAACATAAAAATAGCAGAATAAAACAAAACAAAACACTTTTGCGACGTTCTACCCGATGTGAGCGTTCCCCAGAGGGCGGATTCCCGCATCTAATAGAGACCGTCCGCCTTTGAATCGCGCCCTTTCCTATTGAATTTCAAATGTCAGCTGTTCATGAATTTAGAGAATCGACACTTTCAGTGGCCTTTGACTTGTCATAGACAGTTGAATATTCAATGCAATTTACATATTGAATTTATGCTTCAGCTCCTTTGCTATCAAATCCTTACTAATATTATAAACGCGAACGTTTGTATGTATGTTTGGATGTTTGTTACTCTTTCACGCAAAAACAGCTGAACGGATCCGGATGAAATTTTGCACAACGATAGGTTATAGTCTGGATTAGCACATAAGCAATTTTTATCCCGGAAAAATACACATCAACATTTCCACGCGAACGAAGTCGCAGGCAACAGCTAGTAACATAATATATCAATCACCTACACTAACAGTTCCTAAACTTTTAAGTTTATGGATCACTAACAAACCTATTTTAAATTACGGAACCCCATATCACAATATCAAATTCAAATTTTGACTTCACTACAAGCTTTAGGCTTTTGAAGGTACAGCTACTGTTCTGTTACACTAAACCAAAATAATATTTGTAGCTGAGGAATAATTAACAGTCAAAATTTTCCAACAAATTTAATACATATGTAGCACCCTTGTAACTTATCCACGGGACCATTGGATTCCGCAGAACCCACTTTAGGATTCGCTGATCTGTACAACAAGATCACAAACATGAAAATACACACAGGTCATTTTTTGCAAATCAGAGTACGGCGGCCCTTAGCCAGAACCGAATCCGCGACCTCCGTCTTAGTAATCAAGTGTAACGAAGCATTTGAAGAGATACAACACGAAGCTGAAATATTCCTTCTATTTTATAAACTCCGGTTTAAGAAGCGTGACAACATCCTCTTCTAAGCCGATTCTGAAATAAAACTTAGATAAGAGTGACTAAACCAGTCTGAAACCAGACTGAAAAACTAAAAACGAAGTGAAGTGAATCGATGAGTATCTTTTTCACAGCGCTGATGTTATTCCTCCTCATATCTGTTTTTTACCAAAGTCATAAGGTACGAGTATTTTATTTACATTGTGTGCACAAATAGTAGATGTCTTGCGAGGGACTTCAAACCTTTGAAACATGGGTGTAGAAACCATTTTCGCTTGTGTGTGTCAATATGAGATAATTACAACACGTTTATTTGCTCAACATTAGATCGTAGTAAATATTTAACTTCACTCAGTACATCCCGATGTACATCCGGGATGTACATCCCGGCTCTTGCAGTATTAGCAGATCCGCGTTTGGCCTGGTAAACATGTCAACTGCTTTGATGCTGCGAAAACTCCTTTTTGTTTTTTCCCCTCTGCTAGGTATTCTCAAGTGGATCGGATGTCATAGAATTGCTACGCTAACCTGTGTACGCCGCTCCCCCTAGCTCTCCAGCTAAGCAGATGGAGTGTAGGTGGAGTGCCATTCAGTGGTTTATTAGCAACATGCGGATCACTATGAGAGTGATCACTTCGGATTCTCGTACACTAGCAATCTGTTATTAAAATGAAATGAAATCAAAAAAAAATTTTTTTTTCAATATTTTCAATCGCTATTTAAATATTTTTAATTTTCTCCAAAATAATATAAATTGTTGAAATTGTCCCAGAAATTGGATCATTTAATAGAAAATATCATATTGGAGAAAAATGGACCAAAAAAAAAACTCCAAACTTACGGCCTTGTTCACTATTCCTCAAAAGCACCTCTAAGAGGCAGTTTATTTAATCTGTGATTACGAATTTTCCTTGTAAAATCTCCACCAAACACTATTGTAATCGGCGTTTTAAGGAATCGTATTTTTTATGAATAAGACCGTTAGTCTTTTCAAATTTGGTCCTTAATTAACATTTGTATTGTTCGTGATTAAATTAAATGAATGAAATGAAATGAATAAATGAATGAAAAGAGTCAACATATGAAATCTAGAAGGAATATTTGTCTAAATAATCTTTAATATCATAGTAATCCTTTTGGCACAAAATGTGCTTTACATATTATTAGGTTCTACTGGTTAACAGTCGAGTCGTCAGCTGTGTTTTATGTACGCTCTTTGGCCAACTGAAAGTTGCTAGCGGTAGATTAATATATTTTTAGCGTACAAGAAACAGGGGGCTAGTGTACGAACAAAGCACGGTTCGAAAATAGGTGTTTTTCAGTTTATGTGACTGTGACTGTGGTGGACTTTTTTATTTATTACTTTTTAGGAAAACGAGTGAGATAATCACATAATTTTAGGATTTAAAACCCCAAGGGTGCCAACGAGACCCTACTAATTGCCTCTCTGATATACACCATAAATTTTGGGTGGTTTGAAAACCTTAGCAAAATAACGTGCCTGAGCAATAGCTATCGAATGAGCTAGTTTGATTTTAAAAAAACTTGAATCATTGATAACCATCCGTCACACGTGTGTAAATGGCGCAGGTCCGCGGGTCATTGTTATGATAGACGAAGAGTCGATACTAATTGTACGCGAATTTTTTGAAACAAATGTCTCAACTACACACAAGATTTCTCAACTCAATGTTTTTTTTAATATACTTCTGTAATTAAAAGTAATAGTCTTTAGGTGACTACTTTGTTAAATGTGACTTAAACAGCATTTAACTAAAATTCTTTACACAAAGTCGATTCAAATGGTGACTTAAGTAACATTTACGAAGTGGTGCAAGACGGCCTTAATATATGCCATTTTAATTACTAAATTGGTGGATCGCGGTGGTAGTCTAGTGGGTGGAACATTGGACTCTGAAGCGGGAGACCCAGGTACGATTCCCAGTGCGGCCATGTACCTATGACTTTTCTTTATAAGTTATGTACATTTGTGAAGTTATAGTAACAATACCACTCGCTAACCGTGAAGGAAAACATCGTGACGAAACCTGGGTGTCTGAGCTATTCACATACCTCAGCGCTTGAAGTCACCAAGCCGCGGTGGGTACGCGTGGTGATTAAGCCCATACTCTCTCTCTGAGATAAGGCCTGTGCCCTACAGTGGGGCGTATATAGGCTGCTTATGATTCTGCAGATTTCTGCGTGTATGACGAGCTCTTTCTCTTGAGCCGTAATAGGTCGCCAGTTGAAATTTTGACAAAATGTACTAAAGTGGCGAAACATCAATGTTTTTTGTTGTTCCTACTCGGTTCTACAAGTAGCTAGTGTAACTACAGTGTAGTCCCTGTAATACAACAACGAGTAATAAACAACCTTTCAAGTGTGATGCCAATTACCGCTAAGGGCCACGAATTTTTAAAGATAAAACCTTTTTTTTGTGAGAAATCCGAACTATTCTACTTATTTTTCAGCAGGTTGTATTTCATATGAATATTTAATGCTGCGCCGTATTTCAGTGCAGAATAAATTTCGATGTAGTTCCGGGGAGCCTCTAATTACTCGCTTCATTTATTGAGGCTTACGAGTCTGGAAAGTTTTAATCAATAACAGAATACAGAAAACTTTCCAATAATATTTTGTAGTCTATAAGGTGTATAAAAATGTAAATGTGTATTTTATACACTTTAAATTTACAACTAAATAACACAGGGCATCCCAGTTTGGGACCAGGTCAAGTGACTGTATTGTGTGGAATTTATTATTATTATTAAATATAATATCATCCGAACGATACTTCGGATAATCACTTGTTCAGGTCCCAAACTAGTATATACTTTGGTAATCAGATGTATACAGGTTCATATAAATCTTAATACGGCGCCCCGCACCGAGAATCAAACACGGTCTCCATGTTAGTGACCAAGCGTGTTACCGCTAGACCAACGAGGCAGTATCTTTCTTTTCGTATTGCGTCTGTTAGCAAATTAATGTTTCCGGTTTTCCAAAGCCACGCAATTATCGGTTGCCCGATACTAATAAAATATCCCCAATCCTTTGAGTTATTGGGACCCATTTCATTGAATATTGGGTCGCGATTAAAAATACAAAGCAATCTCAACTTGAGCCCAGTTTGTGAGTACATGAGTGTGAGCCGGAAAGTTAGCGCGGCAGTGTCGAGAGCAGAGGTACAGAAGGTCTGTTTTTGTCAACGTAGGATTAGGAACAGATAAAGTGATCAGAAAAAAAATACTTAATCAGGCAAAAAATATTTTGATCAGTAGATTAAATAAATGAGCATTGTCATGAAATCAGAAATCAATAATTTATTTCAACGTAAAGAATTTACATTCTGTTTTGCTGAATGTCAATGTACCATGTTACTACTCGTATGTTAGCCGCTGCTTTCGGGCCGTATTTGTAGTGGAGTAATTGAAGAAGCAATATTGAAGAAGGAAGGAGGTGTGTTGAGAGAAGGAAGTCGTTACTCAGAAACATCAGGGAATGGACAGATGTAACTAACATTGAAGACCTTGGCAAGTCGCTTGGCAAGAAGTGAAGAAGAATATGGGGAGCTGACGGCCAACCTCCATTAGTGGAGAAGCATAGTAAGAGGAAGAAGAATACGTTGTTAGCAAATAAACCAACGCCGGGAAGAATTGACCTCAGCACGAGTTAGTGCAACAAAAAAAAGAACCAATATAAAAAATATTATCAATTAATAATAGTTTGATTTGTCCAAATTTAATCAAATTGAATTGTTTAAGGCATGTTAAACGTTTGCTCTCAACTCAATTAACAGTAAGCGGTGTATCTGCCTGTAATTGTGATGTACATATTATTATTTTGCACTAGTGTTAATTTTTTATGTATAATGTATTATCCTGTTTTTCGGAGCAAGCAAATAAAATGAAATAAAACTATGTTAAGTTTGCGATCGGATCTGGTTACGAAGCTCCAGCTCCGAATCCACCATGCAGTGGGGGTTCAAAGAAAATCTCACTTCAACTTCTAAAGGGGTAAACCTTCTTGGACATTGCCCATATACGGGGTGCGAACGTCTTTTAACTCAGTACAAAGGGGCGATGAACAATGTTCGATGGGTTTAGGGTTTAGTCGATATAACTGAACTCGGAGCTGCCCACTCGGCTGTTTGACCGGTTGGAGTGTTCCCAACTAGGGATAATGTGAAAATCGCCTTATTAAATGATTTTGTATTGTCTTCGCCAGAATTGTCTCGCTGCTTGTTGCAAACTATAGCATAAATCTGGCTCAAGTTTCCGTTTCCGGTACAAAAAGTTTATTTAAATTCAAAATTATTTTATTCAAAGTACCACATAAACTGCGACTTAGTGAACGTTACACGTTAAAATAGGTGTCCATTTCAAATTCTAGATTATTTTAAAGAAAAAATGGACAAAAAAACTCCAAATTTAGTCTTTTGAGAGTTTACATAATAATTCTAAAACCTAGAACTCATGCATTGAACTGGCTTTAATTCCAGACATCATTGTCATCTAAATAATCTTTTATATCTCAATAAGAAGCCCTTCTGACAGAAAGTTTGCTTTACACATTCCTGAAATAAAGAAAGGCTTTCTTATTAATAAATGCGTCGACAGAGAAGATATTTAGTACAAGAACGATACATCACAAGTAAAATTTCTTCCATGAGTTTTATGGAAAACATTTGGAACGGAAATTTACTTATACAGAGTGTAACAAACTTCCCCAATCTATCGAAAGAAGCCAACGGCGACCTCATGAAGGGTGCTGGTAAGGGCTGGATGAGGATAGAATGAAGTGGGGTTCCTTGAGGGAGGCCTATGTCCAACAGATGACAAGTAGGGTCTGATAATTAATCAGATCTATACAAAGAAGCGGTAGAGGGGGTTTAATTATTAGTAGAATTACATTTAATATGATGAAAACTGAAAAAGCAAAAATCACGACATAAAAATGTTTGTACGTATGAAGAAATCATAATCTCCGCGTATGAAGTCTCAGCCAAAAGCTATACTGAATAAAGAACACAGCTTAGACGCTCTTGATACTGAATAGATCGTCTGGTAGTTACTAATAAGTGACTTCGGGTTTCAAGCTAAATTCTAGATTGAATCCCGAAGCAATGGTTTAGGAGCAGACTGTGAGTGGTTTTAGGTTCGGTTGTTTATGCAAACGAAGGCAACAGATTTTGAATTAAATATTGTGCGTGTGCCGCCTCGGTTGACCGATCACTAAATATTTATCAACTGATTTAAATCACGGACCGGGATCGACACCACTTGTTCTGTTTACTGTGGACCAGACGGGAATAAACAGAAGAACGTCTTGTCATTAGGGTATATTCGCTAATAAATTTGCTACTAACTACTTTGCTTCGCGTTCCACTACTGAAACGGAAAACTTACACGTAGTCGGTGCATCCGCACCTTTATAACAAAGATCCACCTTCAATGGAGGTGCATCCACAGATCACCCTTAAATGGAGGTGATCTGTGGCTACATTAGTCACATGAGAGCACATGATCGACGCTCTCCCCCGCCGTAATTACGGTCGAAAATAACGTCAACAATAGGGTATTTCACTGCCATGGAATATTCTAAAATAGGTAACGGTTTAGGCTGCGGTTACGTCATTATAATATATTTAATAATTGTAAAATATTGTGTACACTATCCACAAATAGGTTATTAGGAGTCAATGGAATAATCGACCAAATAACAGAAACATATTCCCAAACGCAAAATGTATGTATTGAACGTATGTGTGTTATGCCCCTGATTTTAATTTCTAGCAACGCCTTAGACCACATTATTATGTTGTCCACCTCATATTTCTTACACTTACATTTGTCAAAAGTGTACTCGTTATTTTACAACAATTAAAAATGTTAGAACAGGTGAGCGAGAAAGATGCCAGATATCAAAATAGCCGTAAGTACATACGAGAGTGGCAGCTAAAATGACCATTCGCGCCTTAAGCCTCGGCTTGTATGGCTCACCATACACTTAAGTCGTGGAATTATATTCCTAACATCGGCATAAATGAAAATTTTTGACTACTATGTCATAGACAATCATTGTCACCAACAAATAAATGCTTTGGAGCACTTGGAGTACAAAATTGGTCTTTAACCATTTAAATGCACTAAATTTATCATTGGTCTTCTGTTAGTCTTCGTTTAGTAGGCCAAAGTCTGTTAAAAGCTTGCATATTAAATGGGTAATACCAAGAACAACAAGAGGCGAGTCCGCAAATGGAGACGGATACAGAAAGTTAGTTTCCATCTAAAGTTGGTATTAATGCGCGGGCTATGCGCTGCAAGCCGCGTCGTGTGGAATTGCTTTATTTATTCGGTCCTCACGGGGCGGGTCGGGCCGGTTTGTCACCTACATTTTGACAAACAAATTGTCTAATATAATAATCAGATCCCGTTACACTTTATCAGGGATAGAGTTCACCAATCAGATAGAGAAACAGACATTTATTCATAAACAATTCATTAAGTTATTAAACATTTCTATTATCTGATTTCATTCAGATAATCAGATTTCCAGCAGTCTGCCTCAGAGCGTCGGTCAAGCTGGACGGTGTTGCTGGTGGCTGGATAAGGATGGCCGAGGATAGAAGGAAGTGGCATGCCTTGGGGGAGGCCTGTATCTAGCAGTGGACTAGTACGGGCTGATTGATGATGATGATTAATCAGATTGCTATTGTGGTTCATTTGGCGGTTTCAATTTTAGCTTATCCATATTAATTGCTATTTGGTGGATTCAATTCACTTTTTACTGGACCGAGTGTGCCCGTTGGTTAGGAAATTCGTTATTCGCAAGGGTGTACCATGGCACGAGACACGCGTTTCGTGGCGCTAAAATGTCAGAATTGGACATTGGACACAAAATGTACTGGAAAGTCGCGACTTGTGACATTTAAAAAGCGCGACTAGTGTCGTCGTAGTACCCCAAGGTTCTTCACTCTTGTACCTAATCGTACAAACGAAATTATTGGTTTAATAAAGTGGTCGTCAAATAAAGTGTTCTCTTTCTTTCTATCTACACCAGTAATATACACGCTTGCCGATTTTTTACTTGTAATCCAATTAAAAGATATATGAAATAAAAATTTTTTTTTTTTTAAGATTTAGAGTTTAACTGTCAGTACATTTTCAAACTTACTAATTGTAATACGTTTGTTTTTTTATGTACCTTTACTAAGTAAAATTTGTGGTTATAAACTAAGTAAACTTTAATTTTCAATTTATTTTACAATGAGGGAAAAGATCAAGCACATACGATGTCGATGCGAAGTTGGTTGTAACGTCATTATTTTAGCACTAAAAGAGTTATTGTCGTTTGTTTACATCTCGGGCATTCCTATCTAGTCTGGTCTGGAATATAACCTGTTTCATCTTCTCCCGATACGAAGACGTAGATAACTAAACTGAGCAGAAATATACAATTACTGTATATTTCAACACACATTTAATAAAGCTCTGGTGGCGCGCTTTCTGAAAAGAAAAGTGGACACTACCGACGAGAAAGAAAAAGCAAACGTCTGTCGTCTTATGACCGATGTAGTGTAATCCTGCATGAACGGTTCATCGATTTTTGACAAAGAAAATATTAGAAAGAGTACTTAAAAAACTTTTGCATTTGCATCTACGTAATTAAATGATTTATACAGCTTCCAGTGGCACGTTCACTCACACTAGATCGGTGAAGGGACCACACGGACGCTGCAGTGCCTGGGATATTGTTTTGACATTGGAAATGTGTTTGTGTTCGCTCAGTGTAGGCTCCGATTTTACGAAAGTGTGAAAGTACGAAAGAGTTGTGAAGATATTATATATTTTTTTTAAAGTTGCATCATCAAAAGAAGCGTATTCACTACAGCTGTAAGGGGTTCAAAACGAATTATTCAATAAAGTAAAAAAAATAAAAAGTTGTTCCCGAAATAGTGATAAAAGAAATTATTTTTTTCCGAATTTTTGATTTTGGCGCTCGATATTTTGGAAACAAAGAATGATATCAAAATTTGAGAAAAGTTCCTTTGGAAAATTTAGTCAACTACGATTGCAGCCTAAAACAAAGACGATCAAGTTACGGGATTGCTCTGTAGCCTATGCAAAAAACTTTGCGAAAAAAGTCAAAAAGTCAGAACGACATTTTTCACATGACATTTATGACTCGATTCATTTCCAATATGCTCGATAGTCGTGTGAGGCACGAAATCTGTGAATTTTTTAGATGGAGTAGGAGAAAGAGTACTAGTAGAGTAGAAAAGATAACATTTTGTCTATTTTGTACATGCTCTTATTTAACTTAATATGTAAGTATTAGTTAGAATATTGCCATCTAAACTCATCATCATCATCAGTCTATGCTTCTCCACTGCTGGACATAGGCGTCTCCTATTGCACGCCACTGAGCACGGTCCTCGGCTACTCTCATCCAGCTCTTGCCAGCCGCCCTGCGAAGATCATCGCTCCACCGAGTCTGAGGACGTCCTACACTAAGTTTACCGATCCGCGGTCTCCACTCAAGAACTCGTCTACCCCATCGGTTATCAGTTCTTCGGATGATGGGGCCGGCCCACTGCTTCTTCAGCATGCTAAATCGGCGGGTTATGTCGATGACTTTGGTTCTCTGTCGGATCACCAATTCACCTAGTTCGCAAACTAAACTAGGTAAATTGATTTTTATATGTTAGCCCATTACCAAAAATTTTTTTTTTGTTTATTTTTGTATTGTACATAAAAAAAGGAAATTACCATTAATATTTACTACCTTAAGAGATCATACTGCGGTGATTACAATAGTGTTATTTTTCATTAAAAATCTCAGCAAATCTATATAAAGAAATTGAAATTCACTACATCACAACTGCGGAGATCGACTTTGATTATTACTGAGTTCACGAAACTCTGTGTACTAAATATACGTAGAGTTCATTCATCCTAACTTAAACCATCATCATCATGATGATAACGTGCTCATGACATAACGTGATGACATGACATAACGTAGTCATCACATAACGTGCAGTTCATCCTAATTTAAACCATACCGACTGGCAATCTCACAAAGCCATTCATGCCGCGTGTGCCGGCGTGAGAGAATTATTAGAAATTAAATTAAAACTACGTTAGCGACGGACGAATGGAACAAAAGTTTTCAATTTCTGTTCGGAAGTTTGAAAAATATCTTCGCCGTGTGTGAAAAGCTATTAAAAGTTGTCCGGGGCGGCTCGCGCCGGCAAACAACGTTCGGAATCAAAATATTTGCGAACGAACCCCAAATGTGCCGAAAACACACGCGGGCGACATGCACACGATATTCCGTAAATATTATCACTTAGTTGAGCCCAGCCCGCGCCGCGCTTCGGGCCCGCCCGCGCCCGCGCCCGCGCCCTCGTCTAACTTTGAGTCCGAAATATTTTAATTTTGCGCGAACAAAAAATATCGTTCCAGAAGGGACGCGAATAAATTTAGGGCTTCTTTGACAGATTTATCCAAACTTCCGTCCGTAAACCCGGAGCAATACAATGAAAATTAATATCTGACGAAATAAATTTTGAATCGATTCCGGTAGGGCCACTAAAGCCTTAAACAGGTGTTGAATGGCTCTTTAAAATCTCTCATAAAATGTAAATGACACCTCTTGTACCCTGGCCCTGCGTCCCTTCCCTCAGAGGCGTGTGAATTGCCCACATTAAATCGGCCGAGCACACTTTATACCTCCTTTGCAAAACTAAAATGAAGGCCCTTAAAATATATCACCCACACCGTTGTTAAGGATGGGCATTAACTTTATTATCAGCTATTACAGAGCTATTTTGTTGCACACTGACTGATGCATTCCATTTAATTTAAACGATTGGAACAAATAATTTCAACTCGGTCGCAATTCTGAGCTGAAAAACGGAATCTATGAAATAGCGAAGTCAGTGCGGAGAGGGAATTAAATTATTGTAAAATTGCAAAAGAAACTAAAAATTATAAGTTCAGCGCGAGGCGTGCGAACTTTTTCAATTTTCCGCAGCTCGCCAAACAGTTCGACGTCCGAGGCCCTATTCTACGTTTGTTCAATAATTACAACTTCTACATTTTGTAGCAGCTCGAGCAGAGGATAATTGGTTTTGAAACATTGTATATTGTGCCCAGTTTAGCTTCTCCTTAATCTACTAGCGTGCGTGTTACAAATTGGTAATTATCATACGACATACCCAGTCGCATCATGCGTCGGCTAATTTTGTGATTAAAAAGTTGACTAAGGGTTAGTTTGCAAATAAATTTCGCCAAAACTTTGCTAAAACTGTGTCGTCACACACATTTTTAATCACTTCCCGAGTTCCCACTTTCATTAGTTGTCACACAATCGTGTTTAAGCGACTGGATGGCCTTGGGTGCGACATGATCTCACTGGTTTTACAGTGTAGAAACACGTCCTATGGGATACTTCTGATTCTGAGTAAAGTCGCGGATGCAAATACAATAAAATTATCGAAAATGCATAGATACAAGTGTGTCTACGGAAGGATACTCCAATCTTTATTCTAAAGTTTAATTTGGCCACGATCAAAGTCAGGATATAAAAATGCCGTGAAGAGTGTACCTATGTGCCAAGCTACGTGCATGGACAATGGATTGTCGAGCACACTACTACTGCCCGCAAGTCGGCTCTAACCACACATACAACTTTAACTAATACTAAAATTATGTAATTATGCACTTGAAACTGTGATGTCAATAAACCACAACGTATAGATAAACTGCATTCTCTTCTTCCACAACCACATATCTGCCGTGCGACAGAGCGACGGCAGCATCCGCTCTGCTCTGCTTGTACACATAGAGTGGTATTTCTTGAACCAATAAGATTGGCAAAGGACTAAAAGTAGCAAGTTACTCTGTAGGTAGACATATTGTTTCTGTAGTTTTATAATTTCATGAATATAAAGTACACAAACCAATGAAAGTTACTAAAATACAGAAAAAAATAAGTCTTAATACTCGTAGTAATTTGTAACTTCCACTTCCTATGCGGTAAGCGTAGTTGGAATGGTATATACAGCTTTTATGCAGCACGCCATACAAGCGACTACCAAACAAAGCAGTGTCCTCTGTACCCACATCAATATCGGGCGGGTGAGCCATCGAATTGGGCCTTTAAAAGCAAAAAGCAATAAGGCAACCTGTCGCGGGCGCGGCCATGCGCACCAGTACACCTCTCCCGTGTAGCCATTGTTCCGCTACATCCAGCCCGCTCCGAGATTCACAAGGACGAAAGACCCACTTCTCAGTTATGGCATATAAGCCACTCGTATTAATGTGATTAAACTTCCACGCAACACAATCACTCGTCATTGTCCCAGGATACTCTGAGCTATGGTAACCAGGCAAGGACATCACAACGATCGAAATACACCCAGACTCATGGCGGTCTCCAGTGGGAATCAAACTCACGACCCCTGTTTTGGTAGTTAACTTAAAAGAAAAGTTTTCAAAAAGAAAGTTATGAATTTCGTTAAGGTTCTTTGGGAAGAAGTAAATGGTAAGAATATGTAAACCAAAGGTGCGAATTGAAAAGGTCATGGGATCACCAGCTAGAGGGTCCTAGTTTGGTTACCATAACACAGGGCATCCTAGTTTGGGACTAGGAAATTAAATTATGTTACGTGGAAGTCATTATGTATTACGTTTTGACTGCCTCGTTGGTCCAGTGCTTAGCTACCAAAACGGAGGTCTTGGGTTCGATTCCCACTGGAGACCGCCGTACTTGATTCGCATATATGGCCTCAGTTTGGGTGTATTTCCATGTTTGCGATGTCCTTGCCTGGTTAACATAGCACAGGGCGTCCTAGTTTGGGACCAGTACTAGTAATTGTATTGTATGGAAGTTATTATTGGTATATTTATTATTAACATCCTGGGTGAAAAAAACGCAGCCATATTTATGTGTTTTAGTCAATAAATAGTCACTGGTTACAGCCAAGGCTGAGCTTTCTTCGTACCACCTCTACTCATGTGGATGTGTCGCTCGAGCGCGTGATGGATGCGAGTCGTGTGCAGGTAATGTCTCCTTATTGAAACATTCACGGGCCTACACATTCAATTTTAAGGTGCTGAGAAGGGAAATGGCGCACCAATTACTGAAAAATGGAATACCCTACCGCTGTATGTTATTGGAAGTTATTTTCCGACTGCGCTTTTGTGTGTCATTTGAATGAGAAAAGGTGGTTTTGTGTCATGATTCTGGGAAGTTCGGAGGGTATTAATAATTTAAATGATATCGGCAGACCAGGGGTGATATTTAATGATCGTAGGGAACTACAACCCTCACAATAATAAAACTAGTTAATGCAAAGTTTCCATGAATTCCTCACATAGAAAAAAACAAATTCTTAGTTCCGCAGCATATGCAGTCAAAAGCATCTGAAAACTAACTGCTCTTGCCACTGTTAATTTTGTGTCCTATAGCATTGAAACCGTCGTCTTCTTCTTGGAGAGAGCGATCAGATTTATTTTTAAGGTAGGAATTCTTTAAGAGATTTTTTTTACATTCGTCAACATAAATCACATGTCTCCTGGAGGAGTATGCAAAGACCAGGGTCTGCCACTTGCCACGCAATGAGGATCATTCCCGTTTTGAAAAAGTATGCAGTTTTACAGAGACATCAAAAACAATATACTCTGTGAAAAAATATCGAAATCGGATAAGAACTTACGAAGTTACAGCGATTTTAGTGCATAGGTTCGAAAAACGGGCGCGCGAACCTATAACATGCTTGTCAGCATTATTCAGATCAGTAATTATAAACGACACTCATGTTGTCATAACATTTATTATCCTGTCTTCGCCTTCCGAGATTTATCTTTGACCATATTGTAGTAGCCTTGCTACGCGCTAACCATATCGCACAAGTTACCAAGAGAGAGAAAAAGTCTTGCCTTTCACTCTCTCCTCCCTAGTTGCCCCATAAAGCCTGTCCTCATTCTTTGTCTGTGCGCGCGCGGCTTCGCACAAGTGGTGAATGGAAAAACATTCAAATAAAAGAAATGCCGAAACGTGCACGTGAAGAAACCAAAGAAGAAAAGTGGGAAAGGAAAAAGAAAAAATACGAGCAAAAATTGAAGAAGCAGCCCAGTCGTCGACGAATAATTTACTCCGAGGATGAGGATGTGCAACCTGAAGGTGGATTTTTGTTTGTTTTATACTTTTCCTGCACTTCTTTTTTCCTATTGAATTCTTTGGGAAATACTTTTTTATCCGTTGTATTCTTCGGATAACCCGATGCTTTCATTGGGCATAAGTCGTTGTTGCTAACATCGTTAAGCAATCCATTACGCAGTGGAATAATGTGAATACCGTTGGTTGATTTTATTCCATTTAAATCCTGTGTTCGATGTTTGTATACCGGGAAAAATAATACCTAGTTAATTTTCAACCGGAGTACGTGGAAAATTTTTAATCAGCCAGCATTCTCGGGCAAAGTACCCTACAATCTGAAACTAATTCTCAACAAGTTTTAATTCACTTGCATTATGTAATGAGATACTTAATCCCTTGGCATTTTTCGAATCAGAGTGTTGTTTAAAGTCTGTGTTTACTTTCTTTACCTTTTTTCATTTCTTTGCTTTTAAATATGGAATGACGCCTTTGCTAGGTTGAACCATGACTTGCAAAATTCGTACCTAGGTACCTCATCGTTACGACTCCGACATTTTGGTCGATTAAGAAATTTTAACTTTCACTCACTCTTTAATTATTATTTTTTTTTTTTTCTCTTTTCGTTTTTTCAGAACATCTCGAAACGGATACAAATCCAAGAATTGAGACCACGGTTTCCACAGAATACGACCATAACTACATTGAGGACGTTGCTGAATTGACTTTTCATCCTATACAGGAAACAGCTGATAACGAAGCTGCTGTCGAGGATATTTTCGATTCTGATTTGTTGCAAGAGCTTGGTGATGAAGAAACTGACAATATCGAGTATGGTGATGACCTCCAAGCTGACGTGGCTGCACGATTTGAAAAGATATTAAAAGATGGTCTTAAAAAGGAGACAAAAGAGGAACTCCATAAAAAATATCTGTTTCCCAAAAATGTACCGCTTTCAAAGGGCCCTACTCTAAACCTGGAAATTAGTGCTATGCTAGCAGACCCTCAGAAACAAAGAGACAAGCGGCTACTAGCAAAGCAGGATCAGTTAGGCCGAGCGCTTTCTGCCTTAGGGAAGGCTTTAACCAACCTTTTAAAAAAGAAACCCGAAATTCCGGAGATTATACGAACATTGACTGACGCGGGAAAGCTCTTGGCAGATTCTCACTACGCCGAGACTGAGACGCGACAAACTGTGATTATACCACTGATTGATAAGTCGTTGTCAGACCCCTTCAAGAACAGGAAAAGAGACAGCCTCCTTTTTGGAGAAAAACTAGGCGATTTGGTAAAAGATTCCAGGGGCATAAAGAAAACTAGTCAGATGATGCAAGCATCAACCCCGTCGACATCTGGTTTAAACTCAAGAGGCCCATCGCTCCGAGGGCGCCAACAACGCGGCGGCCAACCATACCAACGTCGAGCCGGTGGGCCGAGACCGATAACGTCATATCAGTTCCAGAACCGCCGGCGAGCGATCGCGCCACCGCGGCCGCCACCCCGGCGCCAGCCCCCGCCCCCGCCCCCGCAAGCGCGCCGCGCCCCGCAGCCGCCGGCGCCGCCCGCAGCACAGGTGTTTGCGACTCACCGCTCAACTTAAGCCGGCTTACCCCGCAATCACAGGTACATGCCGGGCGTTTACGATATTTTCTCGAAAACTGGAGATTAATTACTAACGATAGTTTTATTCTGCAGACAATATCTGGCTATAAGATTCCATTCATTGAAGTACCTACACAAAGTGCAAGTAATTACCCAAAACGTTGTTTTGAGACTATCGAGTCCATTGCTATAAAAGAGGAATTACAACATTTGTTGCAAATAAATGCTGTAAGAAAATGTAGACCATCGCCAGGACAGTTTATTTCAGATATTTTCTTGATCCCTAAAAGTGACGGAAGCCATAGATTTATTTTAAACTTGAAAAAACTGAATGAATATGTCTTTTCAGAACATTTCAAAATGGAAGACCTTAGAACGGCTACCAAACTTATGACCAAAGGATGCTACATGATTAATATTGATTTAAAGGAAGCATATTTTTTATTACCAATACACGAAACTCACACCAAATTCTTAAGATTCTTTTTCGAGAACATCTTATATGAATTTGTTGCACTACCTTTTGGTCTATGTTCGGCGCCCTATATATTTACAAAAATATTACATCCGGTTATAACCCATCTAAGAACCCTTGATCTGCTGTCCGTCAGATATCTAGATGATATTCTTTGCATAGGAAATACCGAGAAAGATTGCCTAGAAAATGCAAATACTACTATTCAATGCTTGACACAATTAGGTTTTATTATTAATTACGAAAAAAGTAATTTGCAACCTAAAAAAATTTGCAAGTTTTTAGGATTGATTTTGAATT
The DNA here is from genome assembly GCA_947308005.1 of Yponomeuta malinellus. Lineage (NCBI taxonomy): Eukaryota > Metazoa > Arthropoda > Insecta > Lepidoptera > Yponomeutidae > Yponomeuta > Yponomeuta malinellus. The sequence continues at coordinate 358,333 of OX371000.1, forward strand.
CCGAAACAATGACATTACATCTTACAGAAATTAAAAGACAAAAGATTTTTAATTCAATTTATAATATATTAAACAGGCGTACAATGCGAATTCGAGAATTTGCTCGTTTTCTAGGCCTTCTTACAGCGGCATGCCCAGCTGTTGCTTATGGTTGGTCACATACAAAATCTTTAGAAAGAACTAAATACTTAGCTCTACTGCGAAATAATGATAACTATGACGCCTTAATGACAATTCCAGATAGTTTACGTGACGATTTACTTTGGTGGAAAAACAACATTTTTGTGACGTTTAATCCAATTCGTGACCACAAGTATATACTAGAAATTTATACAGACGCCTCCACAACGGGTTGGGGCGCTGCTTGCGGTACGGAAAAAACAGGTGGTCATTGGACTTCGAAAGAACAAACCCATCACATAAATTATCTGGAATTGTTGGCAGCATATTTTGGTTTAAAAACTTATGCAATGAATAAAAATAACTGTGAAATCCTATTGCGTATCGATAATACTACCGCCATTTCGTACATTAATAGAATGGGTGGAGTGCAATACCCTCACCTAAATCATATAGCCAATCTGATATGGAGATGGTGTGAGGAAAGGAACATTTTTATTTTCGCCTCTTATATTCAGTCATCTTTAAACGTAGAAGCTGATAGTGAATCTAGGAAAATTAATGTCGACACAGAATGGGAGCTAGGACCTAGAGAGTTTGAAAAATTGATCAGAGTATTTGATAAACCTTCTATTGATCTATTTGCATCTCGAGTTAATGCTAAATGTTCTCAGTACATATCTTGGAAACGGGACCCCTTTGCCTATAGTATTGACGCCTTTACCGTCGATTGGTCTCAGTTTTACTTTTACGCATTCCCACCGTTTTCGTTAATTTTAAAAACTCTAAATAAAATCGTTTCTGACTGTGCAACAGGGATCGTAGTAGTTCCACAGTGGCCATCGCAACCGTGGTATCCCTTCTTCAAATCGCTTTGTGTGAGAGAAATCGTGATATTTCCAGCAAGTAAATATCTCCTCTCTTCTCCTTTCAGAGCTCTCCATCCGCTGCATCGGCACCTTTCCCTGGCAGCGAGTGTGTTATCAGGGAAAGCTTCCGTAGGCAGTTTGTACCAGAAACGGCTTTAGAAATTATGATATGTTCTTTGTCACAAAACACGATAGCTCAATACTCAAGTAGCCTTAAATTATGGTGGGAATTTTGTAATAGTAATAGTGTTGATTTTTATAATTTTAACATTTCCTCGCTATTAGAGTTCCTTTCTAGCTGTTTTCAGAAAGGATCATCTTATGGCACCCTTAATAGTCACAGATCGGCCATTTCATTAATAGCCTCAAATAGGATAAGTGACGATCTGAAGCTAAAACGTTTTTTTAAAGGCATCTTTAAGTTAAAGCCTATATTTCCAAGGTATAGTGTTACTTGGAACCCGTGTACTGTTCTAGACTATTTGGAAAATTTCAACAATGATGCTGTTAATCTGGAAGTTTTAAGTAAGAAATTAGTAATGCTACTAGCGCTAGCAACTGGACAAAGGACACAGACTCTCTCTCTGATGAAAATTTCTAATATGAAAACTCTTAATGATCGTATAATCATAAATATAACAAATTTGATAAAAACTTCTGCCATTGGTAGGACGCAACCAGTTTTGAATTTGCCTTTTTTTCGTCTACGTCCAGGTATTTGTCCGGCAATAGCGCTCCAAAAATATATATCAGTAACCTCTGTACTAAGAACAAATTCTGAAGATATAATCATTCTTACACATAAGAAACCGCATAGACCTGCTTCATCTCAGACCATAGGGCGCTGGATGAAGCAGACACTTTGCGAGAGTGGCATCGACACTTCCATTTTTGGTGCTCACAGTACGAGGCATGCCTCGACGTCTGCCGCAGCTCGAGCGGGATTGAGTGTCGATGTCATTAGGAAGACTGCCGGTTGGTCTGCTCAATCAGCAGTCTTCGCTAATTTTTATAATAGACCGATTGTTGATTCGAGGGCCAATTTGTTTGATTCCATTGCGATTCCATAGATTTTATGTAATACTTTCAGAATTATTTGTTAGTTATTCGGAGTTGTGAAGTTTTACGTTGTTTTATGGAATTTTTTTATTGTTGTCTATTGCAAAGGAAAAAGTAAATTACTTGTTTTTTGTGTGATCTTTTTATTTTTGTTGTTTATTTTACTCGCAACATTGAAAACGGTCTCTAAACATCTACAATATGGTCAAAGATAAATCTCGGAAGGCGAAGACAGGATAATTAATAGATCAAACGAACTTACCTGAAGTGAAGTTCGATCTTCATTATCCTGTCTTCGCCGAAGAGATTTAGGGTCCCTCCCTACCCTGAAATTTCGTCTCCCAATAGGTTTCAATATTGCTCCTTACTTAACTACTCTTAAAAGAATGAGGACAGGCTTTATGGGGCAACTAGGGAGGAGAGAGTGAAAGGCAAGACTTTTTCTCTCTCTTGGTAACTTGTGCGATATGGTTAGCGCGTAGCAAGGCTACTACAATATGGTCAAAGATAAATCTCTTCGGCGAAGACAGGATAATGAAGATCGAACTTCACTTCAGGTAAGTTCGTTTGATCTATTAATTAAGATAGCATTATTATTAATTGTTATTCAGTTGATAGGAAGTACAGTACCGGTGTGAAGTTATTTTCAATGTGAAGTTAATGAACTAGCGGGGGAGCCGATATGATTTTGGTGAGACAGACATTGTTGTACGCTGGAGGCGTTTGCTGTGTCGATTATTTCTCTTGGAGCACTCTCACTTCTATCGTTTTCCTTTTATATATTTTAAAAACCTAGTTAGAGGCTAAAAATTCTACCCATGCCGGGACTTTAACCCTCAACCTCTGGCATTTTTAGCCCCTAACTAGGCTTTTAAAATTATTCTCAGCACGGGTTAGTGCAACAAAAAGAATATAATCCTTATACATATGTTTCGAAAATATAATTACTCGAAAATCAGACCTATTGAAAAAAAATATTCCTTGGTAAAAAATTGGCATGTTATTTGGCAAATTGATTTGTGTTCCTAAAGTACATACACATATTATTATAGCCTACTTTTTACGTGCAAATATAAACTTCGAATCAGTCCAGTAATTTAAGTTTTAAGTTTTTTTCTTGTAAATCTTACCGTAATAGGATGCAATTCATTTATTTTACTGTACGAATCGCATCCAAATACGCTGGGATTGTCCGAGCGGGACGTTCCCGGGGCATATCTTTACGGTCATGAAAATTGGTACTAAATAACCATTTTTATATTAAGACACAGAAGTTGAGCATATAACAAAATGCAATATTCGTAAAGATATTTTCACGGGGGGTTAGATATTGTAGTCTAATGTGAACCTAACCTACAAAAAATAAGAAATTGCTTGTAAAGCGCTATTTGGAAAGGAAAATAATTATATCGATAGAAGAGAAAATGCGCAATATTGTGGTATTTGATTAGCATCTGTCTAGGTAGAATATGCAAGGAAAAAAATAATAACCCTAAATTACTGGCATTCTGAAGATGGTACGAAGTTTATATTTACACGTAAAAATTAGGTTTTGTTTGAACTTTAGGAACACAAATAAATTTTCCAACTAACGTGCTAAATTTTGACCAAGCAATATTTTTTTCTGTTTTACGGGACTAAAAAAGTTCGATTAAGGATAACTACTCATACCTCCCGAACTAAATATATTTGGCACTCAGGTGTTCTCGTCTTCTAATTGAAAAGATAGTTTTTCGTTTTATGCAATAAAAATCGATATGCACGAAAATCGGGTCTTAGTAAACACTGTGGCGCCCGTCAACTGGCCGGCCGGTCGGATCCTATAACGTCACAATAGGAATCAAGACTCGCCCGGCGCTCTTTGAAACAGTCTAAGTTTAACGTTCTCTAACTTTGTTATTTTTTGATGGATTTGAGTATTCAAAGTCAAAGTCAAAGTCAACAATTTTATTCACTATAAAAACAAAATGTTTACTGAATGAACGTCAAAGCTGTTAGTTTCACAATTAATTGATTATGCGGAGAAGATACTAACAAAGAAACTCCATATTTATTCTTTTCAAAACAGGTTTGCTTAATTAACAGAGTTTTCAATTTTAAGTTACACTACACTAGATACAATCGTTCCTGTTAACATTATTTAAATACCAGACATCCTTGTCTTCCAAATAGTCCTTAATGTTATAATAGACTTTTTTGCACAGAGTATGCTTAACATATTTTTTAAACCGCGTAGGTGGTTGTACCCACGAATGCAATGTTGTACCCACTAGGCTACCACCGCTTATACCACCGAAAACACTTATCTGATTCCAAGACTTCTTTCACCAGTATTTAGAATGGACCTCCAGGCTGTAGGCTAATCCATTAACCAGCCAGACGCAGGCGCGGACACTGCTAGTTGTAAATTAAAGCAAAAGCATTTAAACGTTCACAGTTACCTACTTCAGCATCACTAAACAGATGACTTTGCCATTTCAAGTCGCTCTTTTGTCTTAAGTTTTCGTTAAATTGCGCCCCTCTGCAATTGTTGCGAGAGTTATTCCCGTCACGTCGCGATACTTGTAGAATCTTCTTTTCCGAAAGCTTTTTAGAGACATAAACTGCTGAACGACAACTAAGTAGAAATACCTACTAGCATAAGAAGAATGGACTGGAGTTGCCAGCTTCGAAGATCTATTTCGCTTGGCAAGGAGAAGAGATGCAGAGCTGACGGCCAGCCTCCAGCAGTAGTTCATCATCATCATCATCATCATCAGCCATTTGACGCCCACTGCAAGACATAGGCCTCCCTCATGGTTTTCATAACCATGAGGGGTTTTGCCATAATCGCCACGCTTGGCAGGCGGGTTGGCGATCGCAGTATGCGGTAGGAATCTCAGGAAGACGCTGCTGCCCGACTCCTGGTAATTTATTCCCTTAGTCGCATTCTACGACATCCACGGGAGGAAATGGAGTGATGCTATTCTTAATCTGACGCCACAAGGCCACTGAAGCTTAAGCACTAAAAAAAACTGCTTGACATAGGCTGAAAACACAAAGGTAGGGAAGGTTTTATTTTACCCATACTCGAGCCGTTAACATTTTACTAACTGCACTAGATATAGAGAATACTTTATTACACAACCAGAAACAAAGAAGAACAAGATAATTAAAGCAAAGATAAGATAAGTGTTAGATAATTCGAGTGGCCACCTAGACATTCTAGTATGTGACATATTTTTATATAGAACGTTTGCTGCTATACAACTGGCTTGGTCAGTGCGAACACCATCCTCTCAGCTACACAGATGCATTAACTTATGCGTACGAACATTATGTAAGGAGGAGGCGTAAGCAAAGACCACGGTTTTTGTTTTCACTTCTTTATTTCATAGGAGTCCTTTCATGTTACTTGTTCTAACCAACATTTGCGTGGTCATCTGACAGGTCCACAACATTTCTAATGCTTTCACTGCTTTACAGACTTGCTCGTTGGCCCAGCGTTATCAGGTCTGATTACCATGCCGGAGGTTGTGGGTTCATAACCTCCGGCCGCCGCACACTTGTACAAATGGCCTCGGTTTGGGTGTATTTTCATGTTTGTGGTGTCCTTGCCTGGTTACCGTAGCACAAGGTGTCGTAGTTCCAGGGACCAGGACAAGTGATTGTGTTGTGTGGAAGTTATTTATTTATTTATTTTGATTGTCTTGCGTGGAAGATATTTATTTATTTACGAATTGCTTTGTTCTGTTGCATTTGTTTTGTACTTGAAGTATCGGCAAGTAATAAACTTTTCCTCTTTTGAAACAACAAGGCAGACTCTGATAACTCTGATTTGTTAAATTAGTTAAGTCGACAACAACGTGTCCCATGTCTTTAATTAGTGTACAACTTTTGTATAACCTACAAAGGTTGGAGAAGTTTCTTAAAAAAAAACCTGGCCATGTGCGTGTCGGGCCACGCGTAATATGTGCGTACTTCATGTTAGGGGAGGTACAGCAATAATTTTTTTTTTCAACATTTTCTTCTAGATCTTTGTCGGCGTGATAAATATGTATAAACGTACCAAATTACAGCTTTTTAGTACCACCGCTCTTTGCGCTAGGCTGCGGACGGACAGACAGACAGACGGACATGGCGAAACTATAAGGGTTCCATGTTAGATTACGGAACCCTAAAAACGTAAACTTTTATTTATTTATAAAGTAAAAAGTTGAACATGAAAACACATTATTAATCGTATTTCACTACATATATTTGTTTGTAGAAAAATCCGGCCAAGTGCGAGTCGGACTCGCGCACGAAGGGTTCCGTACCATTATCTATACAACATTAGACACAAAGGTCGAGAAAAACGGTAAAAACCAAGTTTGTTGTATGGGAGCCCCCTTAAATATTTATTTTATTTTGATAAAATTATTTATTTTTGTAGCGAATATAAAACCTAATATTTTAATAATAATAATAAAACTTTATATCGGACCTTATGTCCATACATGCAGGCGGTACAAAAAATAAATTTAAATTGTTGAAATTACTTAAATTTTGTGAATATTTCAAGCGTATATCTGTTGCCGTTATTAATATTGAGCAAAAAATGGCAAAAAATTACGTTTCTTGTACGGGAATATTTATTTTAGTCTGTTTTTAGTATTTGTTGTTATAGCGACAGTAAAAGTACATCATCTGTAAAATTAGCTGAGTAAATTGCTTCGGCCAGATGTCGCTGCCTGTACGTAATACCACAGAGGAAGAGAAGTTTGTAAAGAGGCTCGAAATTTCACTGATGCCTGCACTTGCCCATTAGCTCAGTTGGAAGAGCGCTGGCACGGTTAGCCAGAGGTCGCGGGTTCAAGTCCCGGCATGCGTGGAATTTTTAGCCATTAAATAGGCTTTTAAAACAGTAATTATATTATTATCACACTTTACATGTACTTAACTTAAACACACAACGTCTCTATCGTCTAAGCGGCTTTACGCCTCACTGATTTCGTACCCTACACTGTTCACTATAACGCGGGTCCCTAGCGCATTGACCTGAGGGGAGATAACTACCCGAGCCCGGAATGGGGCGACTGAGTCTTAAAGCTCAACTGTGGGGCGGAGACGCTGGGTAGCGAACGTGGACTAGGGCCTCCGCTCACGCTCGTCTGCGTGCCTGTTATTGGTAGCGAGCTCCATGTAGGCTGATCACCACGCGCCCAAGCGTGCCTCAACCGAACCTAGCGAAACTTGCGCCTATGCACAGGGTTCTGTCGCCAGATATCCTCCCACATATCCGTTGCACGACTCGATCACTCGGACTGCGCACAAAGCTTGCCTGACGACAGACCACTTGAGTGCGGCGCGTCGCATATTGCGAGCTGGCTGAAGCAGTGGGCAGCAGTCACGTGGCAGGCTAGCCATTGATGTGCTGGGTCTGTGATGCTGGTGGGGCGCTCATTTATGCGCAGCTGTGACGTCGAGGGCTCGGGTTGCGCGTAGTTGTAACGGCTCGTTACAATGCTCTATCGTAAAAACGGTAACACACAGGCATCGAAGTTGGCGTGATTGTGAGACTTATTATATATTTTAACAAATAATATAAAACGGCCAAGCGCGAGTACGGAACCCTCGGTGCGCGAGTCCGACTCGCACTTGGCCGGATTTTTATTTATTCAAAAATTTGTAAGTGGCCTTTTGCTTGTAAGAATAAACAATCAAAATCAGCAATGCTTATTGCTTGCATGAAGGGAGTAGGTACCTATGTAAAATCGATATAAGTATAATAAAAATATGGATTCCCGCTTTTTTAGTTAAAAATCCTGGTTTTTTATGTACTGATACCGCATTTTCAATCTCCTTATCTGGCAAAACTGACCTGAGATCTTCCTTAAAATAAACCTAAATTTCCGTTTTAACGAAGAGTCATGTGTTTTATTCATTTTCTTCTTTCAATTGGCAGCTCGTGATAGGGTGTCCTCCCTAAAATTTGTAGTAAAAAATATCAGTTGAAACGTGAATGCAAGATAAAATTTCATTTCATTGGGTACTGTTATTTTGTCGTGTCTGAATCAGTTTTATCTCAACTTATAACTGTATAGGTACTGTGATAACGTTTTAGCGAAGCTAGCATGTGTGCCGTGGCTTGGGTCACGAGCGCCAAAGCGCCAAACACCGGTGGACGTAAATCATGGATCGCAGTGTTTCTCCCGAGTGGACATAGCAGTGAAAGTCACACAGGGCTTTAGCTTAAAATCTGTGTTAGTTAAGTCTTTTTAATCAACTTGTCAAGCCGGTGGTAGCCTAGTGGGTAGAACATTGGACTCGGAAGCGGGAGACCCAGTTTCGATTTCCAATGCGGGCATGTACCTATGACTTTTCTTTCTAAGTTATGTACACTTGTGAAGTTATAGTAGCAATACCACTCGCTAACGGTGAAGGAAAACATCGTGAGGAAACCTGGGTGTCTGAGCTATTCACATACCTCAGCGCTTGAAATCGCCAATCCGCGGTGGGCACGCGTGGTGATTATGCCCATACTCTCTCTCTCTGAGAGAAGGCCTGTGCCCTACAGTGGGACGTATATAGGCTGCTTATGATTATGATGATGAATCAATTGAAAAAAGGAGGGTTTCCTCAATTTATCTGAGTAAACTTTTATGTGTGTTCAGGGATAATTGTTTACCAAGGAAAGTGGTCGAGATCTGTTGATCCTCTATGAGAAAGTCATCAAACTCGTCTTTGTCTCGAAAACTCGTGTTATCTTTTGTTTGAAAAGTATTGATTGTCTAGCTCACTTCGGTATACTATCTCACAAACAACTTACATTCAGCAGTTTAGACGTGATTGCTTCCAAACTCGTTATAATACAAACAATAACTCTTATACTAATAGTCCTACTGTTATTATAAAAGTGACAGTTTGTATTTTTATGATGAACTTAGAAGTTTTCGATAATTTCACTATGGTCGAATCGTTCGATGCCAATACGGTACTGGTACCTACGGACATAATCTTGCTACGAGGCTGCTACGAGCTACGGCATAAGGGGTACCCTTCAAACTGCTACTACAAATTCCGCTTCGACCATTTTAGATTAAAGCGGAAATCGTAGTAGTAAGTTGCCATATCATCATCATCATTAGCCATTTGACGCCGCGGTTTTTATAACCATGAGGGGTTTTGCCATAATCGCCACGCTTGGCAAGATACCATATACGAGTACAATAAGGTTACTCTATTGCTTATCAATCTAAATGACTGGTGTGCAATAAAGTATTACCTATCTATCTAAATACTAACTCTATCTCAATTCGGCCTCGCTTGATTACCACGACAAGGTTGTTAGTTCGATTCCCACCGTACTTTGAACTATATTCATAAGCAGCCAATATTCGTCCCACTTTAGGACAGAGGCCTTCTCTAACAGAGATAGTATGGGCTTAAATACCACGCAACCCCACCGCACTTTACTTAGTACAAATAGCATCTGTTTGGTGTTTTGTAGATACACATAGTACAGGGTATCCTAGTTTAGGACCAGGATAAGTGACTGTGTTGCTATATTCTAACTAACAAGCTTTCCAGTATAACTGACTTAAGGTTTCCTTCGACGTCTACCGATGCTGAATATGTGTGTAAGTTTTTGTATATCTGTCCTTGTTTATTTGACAGATTGAATGGTCTCCGCCTCAGTAGGCACGCTGCCTGTATTGAATTTTTATTGTCACGGTAAATATATGGCGGGAGATATTTGTCTCCGGGTTGTTTCGGCGACCAATTCCGATCACCGGTGTGATTTATCAGGGTGATTTTATTTGTATTGTGTCTCTCCATACCTCTAGCTAGACATATCAGTCACATTTTAGTTGTATTGGAGTCGACATATTCTGTAAACTATGTTGACGACAACAACAACAACATAAAAAATTGTGTCCTATGTGTTACGTGTGAGCGGCACCTTTCCTACTTAATTAGTGTAGAACTGGCCTCTAGACGCTGTACTAATTATCTAGAAAACCTAAAATTAAATGAGATTGTCATTGGCTTTCATTTATTTTATATTGCATGCAGATTTTATTAATTTACTTAAAAAACCCATGTAATAAAAAAGGGACGTCCTAGACACACATCAGACAGATATATTAGGAGATGAATGTATTAGCGAAGTTTTTGAAAAGAAGTACCCGTGACCGTCGTGCGTGCACGGAGCAATTAATGAATGTTGATGAAGCGAAATAGGTTTGTTTAGATCGTAGCAAATGACAAACTCTAATCTCTGCCTTCCCTTCCAGGAAAAAGACGTGAGCTTATAAAATGCAATGTTATTTCATTGTATATGCTTTTAGGCGCTTTCCTTTTCTGTTATGATTTGCAAGTACTCACTCTGGATGGAAATATTAATTGAAGGATTCAAAAATCGTTTTTGGAGTTGAAACAAATTTCATAATAAGTTGAAAATTTTGAGCGCAAACAAAGCGGAAACCTTTTAAAATAAAGCAATTAAAACGTTCGGAAAAACTCAAGGTAAACTGGGCTACTTCGGCGAAGGTGAGTCAGAATTTAATAACAGGGCAAGTGGACCCTCCTTATAGACGCCTAATTTTAAATTAAATTTTTAATAGAACCACCGAAATACTCAAATTGAGAAAAAATTAATGAGGTCCTGGCGATATTAATTTTCATTAAACTTTTACTGATGCATGTTTTAATGTGGGTAAAAAATTTGGGCGAAATCTTTCCGCTAAATGTTTTAGAAGTTGGTACTGTTGAGTGAAGCTGAAAATCACTTAATTAAAACTACATGAACATTGAGCTGTACCCAAAACGCTTGGTTTAGGTACAGCTCAAAAATATCGTTACTATTGGAACAATCCTTTATAAAAAACACACCACCACCGACACCAAATGTGAATGTGAATGTGTAGGTACTTTAAATGTGATGTTCTGAGTTCAAATCTCAGTATGAATCAAAGAAATTGTTTTCTAAGTAACTTATATTTGTGAATTCATAGTAGCAATACCACTCACTAATATTACCTATAAGAAAATATGAACCGCGGTCTGAGAAGAGGTGCCTTGCCCTGTGATGTGATACCTATATGTAGGTTGCTTGCTCGTGCTAAATCTAGGTAGATGCCTCTTAACCAAAGAACAAAGCTGGAGATTTATCTTAAATACAGGTATGAATACTGTAAACGAGTTAACTCTTTATGGACTACACCGAACTCTCCCGACGTGTAATAGAAGCATGTTTGTCAAACAGAAATTCGCCACGAATTTTGCGCTCGGTGCTTCCCCGCATGTTTTCGGTCACTGTTTTCATACTTTTTTACGTTAATAAAGTTACACAAAGTGGTGGCGTCGCTCGCTAGCTTTTCAATATATGGCTTCCTATGCTCTTCTGCCTCGGCTTTAATAAAAATGGCAAAAATGGGTACGTAAAAATGCAACCGGACGGTCGCACGCCACGCGGTGACAGAAGGCTGTGTAAATGAAATTCAAAGTCAGTGAAATGTGAAGTCAGTGCTGACCCGGTACTGACCTGATACTGACCCCGTGTATATGTATTTCAAACTCTATGTATGTAAACGCAGGAAGTCAGTTCTTGGCGCCAGCACTGACTCAGTGTGACCCAGCAACTATACCATGTGACAGCGCGGCTAATATAACTTTGATAAATAATTAAGCTTTCCACACTATTTCTATTTATATTCTATACCCCGCCATACAAAGTGTAAATAAAACCTCACATACATCCAATAACTTCCTAATCGAGAAAAAATATTCAAATGTTTTTGTTTTAATTTAATTATGTAACTTTAGTATGGGACAGCTAATATTTTTTTTGATAATAAGGTTATATATGTATGTGTGTTTGTTTGTATAGACGAGTAGAATCCTCGATTTCCAAAAAGACCGGTTGCAAGCGGCTTGCATCCAGCGTCTTCCTCCCACTTGGATGAGGTCATCTGTCCATCTTGTGGCTGGTCGTCCTACGCTGCGCTTGCCGATATGTGGTCTCCATTCGAGAACTTTTCGGCCCCACATAAATAGACCAATAAAATCTTACAGTCCTCATCACTTTGCAAGCTTCTATACGTTATATACCTTATGAACGTATCCGGACCTTAATAGTTCAACCACTCAGATATACACAGAGTTAAACAACAACTAACTCGGCAATTACGCACCGCGCGATTAATATAAGCACCGCCAGAAACACCGGAGTGAGTGCACACTGAGGCATGCGTTAAACTATCACGGGCGAAGTCTGTACAGCCTTTCAGGCATCACACCGCACTGTGCCCTAAAACTTAGGTCTCTACCATCAGTACAAGCAAATCAGATCTTTTATTCATTTGTTTCGCCGTGCAGATTATATTTTAAAAAATAGCATAATTATGTGGGAAACCATAATAGTTGTACATTCCAATTACAGCCAGATACGGCGCTTCTTGTTCAGTTGAAACGAAAGTATAGTGGCGAAAATTTGAAAGTTTCTCGGGTTTTTTCAATCATCATCATCATCATCATCAGCCATTGACGCCCACTGCAGGCCTCCCTCATGGTTTTCCGAGCTTCCCGGTGTTGTGCCGCTCGCACCCAGTGATTCCCCGCCACTGTAACCAGGTCGTCAGACCATCTGGTGGGGGGTCTTCCCATGCTTTTTTCAATGTAATAGCTAAACAATAAACTATTCCGTTCGGTTTGATAGTTTTGGGGCCTCAGAGGCAAGATAGGTGAATCTTTGTATCTCTATCTATTCAACCCATGAAAAGAGCTCACTGCTGGGCGCAAGCCAATTTCTTATCACGCCAACCGCAACAAAAAGCATTCAGCTTATTATCACATGACTAAAGCCCGGGCTTTCAATCAATGAACGTGATTGGCAGAGGACCGTGTCTGCCAATACTGCAGAATAAAAACTATAATACTGCTGGATTTCTAAATAAACGAAAAAAATTGACTGTACGGGTTTTAAACTCGATGCAAACAACATACTCTGTCTATATTTTCTCTGTCTATATCTCCGAACATTAATATAGTAGGTGTATTATACTCGAAGAAATTGGGTTTTCCGTGCAAAGAATTTATGTTTGAGGTTTCTTTCTGTATCTGACAGGGTTTGTAATGGTTATATGTCATGCATTGTGTGTTATTTAAAATTTTATGAAACGAAAATTCAACGATGTGTTGACTTCAGTTTGCCACTGGTTATCCCGTCACGACTTTCTTCCTTCATTTATGTGCCACTATCTTAGCACCAGTATTGTGTGAGCTTATAAACATTTCGTTTTCCCAGGGAATCTTTCCTGAGAAGCTAAAAACAGCTATAGTGAAACCCATTTACAAAAAGGATGAACGCAACTGTGCAAATAACTACAGGCCAGTAGCTTTAGTACCAATTACATCCAAGATATTTGAAAAAGCGATGCACACGAGAATTTACAAATTCCTAAATAAGCATTCCATCATCAAGCAAGAGCAAAATGGCTTCCAAAGGGGAAAATCGACGAGTTTAGCAGCATTCTCACTTGTAAGAGAAACAGCACAATACATAGATAAGGGAAATCATACTTGTGTTCTTTATTTTGACATGACAAAGGCCTTCGATTACGTCGCACATAAAATTCTACTAGCTAAGTGTGAAAAATATGGACTGCGTGGTATATGCTACAATTGGATAAAAAGTTATCTAGAAAATCGTTTACAGCTTGTTGAAATATCAAACATAAATGAAAACAATGAAATGGAGCCCTACAGATCTGAATTACAGAAAAATGAATATGGGGTGCCTCAAGGAAGCGTTCTTGGACCATTATTGTTTTTATTGTACATTAATGATCTTCCGGCTATAACAAATCATAAATGCATACTATTTGCGGATGACATATCTTTAATAATACCTTACCAAACTGCACATTTTGAAGAAGAAATAAATAGAACGATTGAAAGTATTTGCGCTTGGCTAGCTAAAAACAATTTGCAAGTTAACCCAAAAAAAACAAAGTATACACTATTTAAAAATATAAAAATGAGACAGATCGACTTAAAACTAAAATGTAAAAATGAGGAAATAGAAAGAACAACGTGTGCAAAATTCCTAGGCATTAATATTGACGAAAACTTGAATTGGTCACGACATATAGATCAGGTTATTAGTAAAATAAATAGTAAAATGTATTTAATATATAGGCTAAATAATATAGCTGATAGGAAAACTGCACTTCTTGCATATCATGGATGTGTGGCTCCCATAATACGTTATGGCTTGATCTTATGGGGTAACTCTACGGAGTCGAACAGGGCATTTATAATACAGAAAAGATGTATTCGTGCCATCGCGGCCGCTAAACCACTAGACTCTTGCAAACCGCTTTTTAAGAAATACAACATACTTACCTTACCTTGCATGTATATCTTTGAGGCAGCTTGTTTTGTAGCGAAACATAAAAACTTATTCACAACAAAAAAACAGGCATTAAGCTTTAGAACGCGATATGAAGATAAACTGATATTACCAGCATGTAAAACAACTTTGCACAGCAGAAATTGCGGCTCTATGCTTGTAAGAGTGTATAACAAAATACCTGTTGAATTTCTAAATTTAAGATGGTCGATGTTCAAGAGAGAAATGTATAATTGGCTGTGCCAAAAGTGCTACTATTCGATAAATGAATTTATGACAGATAAGTTTAAGTAAAGTGCCATTTTATTTTTGACATTCCAGCTATTTTTAAATAATTTAATTTTTTATTTTTAATGTATTTGACTTAATTTTATTAATTAAATGCAACTGACATTTCAATTACTGCATTGACCTGGACATTATATTATATTAACATTTGTAGATTTAGCACCTGACATAAAAACTTATTTGACATTTGTAATTCATTAATTTCATTATGGTATTTTGACATTACAATTAAATATTTGCATGTTAGAACATATCTAACAGAATGTGAGCTCATATATAATATCATGCCATCCTTATGTACCACGTTCTAAGCAAATAAAATTATTTTATTTTATTTTATTTTATTTTTTTTCTGTAAGCAGTATAATGTTACTCGTGCAAGAGCTAACCGTAACCCAGGTATAACTTTGCTCAGCTAACTATTCTTATTCGGAGCGCAAGCACTTGCGTCTCCGGGCCACGTAAGAAAGCGCAGCATATTCATCAAGCGAGCGCGGCCCGCGCGCATAATTCCAATCTGAAGGTACTCAAAATGTGCAAAGAGAACCTGGGGACTGGAGCGCGGTTTCAAATTATATAGAAAGTTCCAGATGGTCCACTTCTCTCAAAGATAAACTTTTGGTTCCATCCACATCAAAGTTCTGTTAGGAAACTGTTGACGCTTGTTTGTCTTACTGCCTCATCGGTTTAGCTGTCAACGCGCTACATTACCAAAACAGAGGATTTGTGGTTCAATTCCCACTAGAGGCCGCCGTACTTTGTTCGTTTGTACAAATGGCCTTAATGTAGTTATGTTTTTGTGTTTGTGATACACTTGTCTGCTTGTCAGAGGTATACATATCCCAGTTAGGGACCATGACACGTGATTGTGTAGTGTAGAAGTTATTATTCTCAATTGGCAAACCTTGGTCTCTGCCTACCCCTCCGCGAAACAGGTGTGAGTTTGTGTATATGTGTATGTGTTTTTTCTTATTCCAAAGAACTATTTTTGTGTGACATAATATAATATTAATAGATAGTAGATAAAAAACAAAAAAAAAACTTTGGCCTTTGGCCTCTACGTAATGAGATGATTTATACAGCGTCCAGTGGCACCATCACTCACACTAGATGGGTGAAGGGACCAAGCCGTGGGTGTCCTCACGATGTTTTCCTTCACAGTGAGCGTGTGGTACAGAAGATACATAGCAGAATAGCGATATTCTAAAGTGTGCAGTGATTGTGATTGTGACAATGATCAGGTAAAATTAATATTAAGATTAAGAAAATTATAACAATTCTTTTTAACCAAGCATTTAAAAGCCATGACACCAGCATACAAAACAATGTTAATTGGAGACAGTTTAACCTAATGTTAGAAAAACATCTTTTGGTTCAATAGTTTATTTATGAACATGGCATGCAAACATCTAAGATCGCCAATTGTATACGGCAAAACTATACAATTGGCGTTCTAGTCTAAACATACAATAAAGTGTTCTAATCTAATCGAAGTTTATAGTATAATGAATAAAGTGGTAACACTATGTTTTGTGGCCATTAAAAAGCCTTTCTAACTCCCGGTTTCTCGTACGTCAGTGATCTGTTAACAAACTGTTGAAAGTTGTTAATTGTTTTTCTATTGACTTTGTTAACCGTTGATTTGTTAGGAGTAGATAGTTCAGTGTACGAGAAACCGGGGATCAGCATCAATATGCCTATAACCCGTAACAACCTATATAAAACGTAAAACCCTACCCGATGGGTTGATGACATTTAGAAGGCGGCAGGAGGGCAATGAACAAATGAACGATTAGCAGGGACCCGCGAGGTTGTCGTGACGGTGAAGAGGCCTATGCTCAATAGTGGGCATCTTTTATAAGCTGTATAGAAAGATAGATACCTTACATAAGCAGCCTATATACGTCCCATTGTAGGCCACAGGCCTTCTCTCAGGGAGAAGTATAGGCTGATTCACCACGCGTGCCCACCGCAGATTGGCGATTTCAAGCGCTGATGTATGTGAATAGCTCAGACATTCAGGTTTCCTGGCGATATTTTCCTTCACCGTTAGCGAGTGGTATTGCTACTATAACTTCATAAATGTACGTAACTTACAAAACAAAGTCATAGGTACATGTCCGCACTGGGAATCGAACCTGGGTCTCTCGCTTCCGAGTCCAATGTTCTTTCCACTAGGCTACCACCGGAGCTACTGGTTTTCTGACCTAGTCGGTTTTGTATGTCTTATTTACTTCTGCCAGCTGCAGGTGTACATTTCTGTGCTTACTCACGTTATGGTCTCGCGGCGAGTAGGTGGCGCGAAGCCGCGGGATTTATTGCATAACGTGAGACGGTCCTGGATTGCTCTCTCACTTTGGAAAAGCGCTGAGACGTTTCTTTTCGTGTAGGGTTTTTATTCTTGCAGTTAAAATACAAAAATAAAATAGGTACATTTAATAAGTTTTTTTAAAAAGGACAGGTATGAACGACCCTCTGCCTCGTTAAGGGCCATATAAACTCGACTGAACTAAGCTGTGGATCATGTTACCTCATACAATGAACAATAAATCTTTTTGCATTTTTTATTTACTTATTGAAACGTATTTTTATTTGGAATTGTATCATCGTTATCACAGACCATTTGACGCTCACTGCAGGATATAGGCCTCCCTCATGGTTTTCCAAGCTGGAATTGGAATTGGTTGGAATTGTATGCTTTAGAAGCATTTAAACGTTTAAGTAATAGACGAATGTTGGGATTTCCATATGAATGCACATGCGCACAGCGCGGTTTGAACAATTAAGTTAAATTAACCTATTCATGTGCAAACTAGGCTCATGGCAGCTCATACTCTCTGATGTGAGGGAGGCGTTCCACCGATACGCGGTACCACCCGAACACTCAGACCAAAAAAGATTGAAAGTGTAACCCTATAGCATTTCAGCTTTAAAAGCGCGAGGCTTCGGCGTATCTGTAAACTCGCGCCTGAGACCGCGAGAATGCACGTACAAAAGCATCACGCTCGGCGGCACAAACTTGTCGGGCTCGCGGCACTCCATGCGCACTCAAAGGGCGCACGAATGAAAGATTCATGCGCCTGAGTATTCCGTTGGAACCTTAGTTTTGAGTCGAATAGTTTTACTTGAATATCTCCTTAAAAGACTTTTAGCTCCATGTGTATTAACTTACTTACTTTCGCAAATCTTGTAAAAAAATATAGATTAGTCTTTCATATCGACATTTTAATATGTTTGGCTTTATTCAATGACGATAGCAGCAAAAGCGAGATCTAAATAATAAAAATCAAGTGGAGCAAACAGTTTCATACAAATTTCATATGAAATTTTAAAGACCGCGAGCTGCACGATTAAAAATTTAGGCGACAAAAGTTAAAATTTTGTATAAAATAACAAAGGCCTTAATAAAAATGCTTACGATAAGTTTATCAGCAGGGTGCAGGCTGTCTCTTTGGGAGAGAGGGCGATTTCATGTACACCTAAGACGATCATTACCTAAGAAGGTAATCAACCACATGGACACCTGGTTTTACTTGTAACGTTCATTAAGTGACATTTTGTGTGCAATCCTTACTAATATTATAAACGCGAAAGTTTGTATGTATGGATGGATCTTTGTTACTCTTTCACGCAAAAAAGGCTGAACGGATCCGGATAAAATTTTGCACAGAGATAGTTTATAGTCTGGATTAGCACATAGGCTATTTTTCATCCCAGAAAAATACACATCAAAATTACCACGCGAACGAAGTCGCCGGCAACAGCTAGTTGTGAATAAACGCATTTTGATTTGTTGATTTGAAGAAGTTTTTCATTATGTTTTCTTTCACTGTTAACAAATTATATTGGTACAAAAACTCACAACATGTTTATTAGACTTAGGGCGCTTATATACGGGCGGTACGCTGCGAACGACAGTGCCAACTCGAACGACGACTGCCGTCGACGAGTGTCGACGGCTGCAGTTGGCATACGTGCCGCCCGTGTATAAGTACCCTTAGACCAAAAAAGTTGTATTTAGTTCAACAATAAATAATTTCAAGCGATTTCTAGACAACTAATAACTCGAGTAGCCAAAACACGGCAATATTGGCTGTCAACCAATACTGTCGAACAATCATCTATGGCTGATCACTCGTATTATTTTTCTTTATCAAACATTCGCCGGAGCGGATCCGGTATAATACTCGGATATTTACTGAGACTACAAGTCGAGCAGAGATGTCCTACCATGTCCGATAGAATCCATGTCCAATATCTACAACTTTATCAATATACAGGGTGGATTTTTTTAACCTCACTTGTGCTATGATGGCGCGAGTCACATGTTTTGCGGTAAAATGTCAGAATTATCCTAGTTTGGGACCACGATAAATGATTGTGTCATGTACTTTCACATACCATAATTATATTATTAATTTAACAATTGATGTATTGGAGAGACGCGTCGCCATACTACCTATGCTGAAGGGAAAGTACTCTGAATACGGGAGATAATGGTTGTGATCTGTTTTTTAAACCAAATAAATAAAATAATAAACTGGCCAAGTGCATTTCGGGCCACACACAATGTAGGGTTTCGTAGAAAGAGAGTAAGACAATCGGCTTACCTATACTGGATTTAACCAAGAGTACACCTAGTTCTTAGAATCGCTCGTAGCCCCGGCTGCCTGAGTGATCTTAAACGATCACGAAGGTTAAGAAACACAGGGCGCGTTCAGTGCATGGATGGGTCGCCGTCTATGCCTAACGCTAGTGGCATTTTTCCGAGCGGTTCCGTGCTTCGCAAGGCACGTTAAGCTGTTGGTGCCGGCTGCCGTCGATAGATGGCAGTCGTTAAGCCAAGTCAGAGGCCTTAGGGCGGCTTGACAACTTCTGACAGTAGACGAGCCACTAGTCTACAAGCCTCCACCAATCCGAACTTGGCCCCCATGGTGGAGTATGGCCTATACCTTCCTCAGGGAAGAGACCCGTGCCCCTCGGTGGGGACATAATGGGTTGATGATGAACTCCTAGTTCTAACCGGCTAAAACTAGGTGTAGCCGCACTTCGGGTTTTAGTCGTAACACATACACACACCAAATTACAGCTTTCTAGTACCACCGGCTTTTGCGCTAGGCCGCGGACGGACAGACAGACAGACAGACGGACATGGCGAAACTATAAGGGTTCCTTGTCGAACTACGGAACCCTAAAAAGATAGCAAATTTTACTCAAAGAAAGCAGTCCTTTGTCTTTTTTAATTTTAAGAGAGATTTAATTAGTTTCTATAACGTCAACGTGTGCCAAAAAGGGGCTTAACAATTTTGTTACCATTGAGTCAATGTTATTTGAAATCACTATTTGAAGTCCGTTTGCGTTTTTATTTTGTTCTAGAGTAAAATCCTCGTTTGGCGCCTGCCATATGGTGTCTCTTCGAAAAAAAAAAAACTGTTAGCATAAGCACATACTGTACCATCCCAAAACATATTATTAGGGGAGTAGAAGAATGAGCGCGCAATAACAGTATAATTGTCGCGTTCATAGATATTTCCCCCCTACTATAATTTATATATCTAGGTCTAAATAAGTAATTAGTAAGTATATTTAATAATTTACGAGTGAGTTGCAATACCTGTTAATGTTCTCTTCAAAACTTAGGTTAGCTGGTAGATAATGCTAAGTAGCATTAAGCTCGCCTATGTGCAAAACTGCCTGTTTAAATGCAATAAAGGATTTAATAATAATAATAAATTTATTTTTTTAATTCAATTCAAATATTTATATTCAATCGTCGAATCCAACTCGGCTGGGCAGCATTCGGGAAACTTAGAAAAGTCTTTTCGTCTAATATACCTCAATCGCTCAAGACAAAATTATACAACCAGTGTATGTTACCAGCGATGACTTATGGCACTTAAACGTGGTCTCTCACTATGGGCCTCATAAGAAGGCTCAAGGTCACGCAACGAGCTATGGAAAGGGCTATGCTCGGAATTTCTTTACGAGATCGAATCAGAAATGATGAGATCCGTAGACGAACGAAAGTCGTCGACATAGGCCAGCGGATTAGTAAGTTGAAGTGGCAGTGGGCGGGGCACATGGCACGCTGAACTGATGGCCGACGGGGCCTAAAATGAATGAATGATTTATAACCACAAACAAACATGGTTACACATAATAATAGTAAATAAAGAAGTGTGTGTGTGTCAATAATACAATTTCAGCGTTTGCTGTTTCTATTTGAAATATCGCTAAATGAAGAAAACGTGTCATGTACTAATTAAAAAATTAAGATTAAGAAAATTATTATAGAAGCAAATTAGAATATGAATAACGTTAACTTAGGAGAATATTTTTATACTTATGTAACAAAAATTTACAAAAGACTTCGTTAGAATCGATTTAGCAAAAAATTAAACATTTCGTAACAATAAAGTAATAACGGCTCAGTAAAGCTATTTTTAAAAAAAAGTAATAAAACATGTAATGTAGATCTTAAAATGCAATTTTAGTTATCATGTGAGATAGTCAATAATATCATTCAAGTCATCAATGTCAAAAAGGAGTATTCTAAACACCTATAAACACTAACCTACTGTTTAGAACCAGACATCGTTGTCTTCTAACTAAATATTGATATCATTGAATTGAATTGAATTGAATTGAAATAATTTATTCACTTAAAATGCAGTACAATGACAGTACACTGATAGTAAGCTTGCACAGAGTATGCTTAACACATTTTTTAAATTACGTTGAAGGTAACTCTAATATATCTTGAGGAGTCTTTTTGTACAACCTTAGACAGTATCCCATAAAGGATGTATTAAATTTTGCAAGTCTTTACCGTGGAAATGACAATTTATGTTTATTATTCATAGTTCCAATCATATCCGTAAGAACGTTATCGAGTTAAGAAATAATACCAGCATCTAAAAGGGCTTTGCACGGTAGAAATTGCGGCTCTGTGCTTGTAAAAATTTATAAGAAAATACCTGCTGAATTCCTAAAATTAAGATGGACGATTTTCAAGAGAGAACTATATAATTGGCTGTGCCAAAGTGCTATTATTATCTAAATGTATTCCTGACAGATAAAGTTAAGGAAAATGACTTTTCATTTTTGACGTTCCAGCTATTTTTTTTATAAGCTATTTACTTAATTCAATGAAACTGACATTTCAATTACTTAACTTGGACATTGTATTACATTATCAGGGCGGTGGTAGCCTAGTGGGTAGAACATTGGACTCGGAAGCGAGAGACCCAGGTTCGATTCCCAGTGCGGGCATCTACCCATGACTTTGTTTTCTAAGTTATGTACATTTGTGAAGTTATAGTAGCAATACCACTCGCTAACGGTGAAGGAAAACATCATCAGGAAACCTGAGAGTCTGAGCTATTCATATACCTCAGCGCCAGCCGCGGTGGGCACGCGTGGTGATTAAGCCTATTCTCTCCCTGAGAGAAGGCCTGTGCCCTACACTAGGACGTTTATAGGCTGCTTATGTATGGAGTTTTTTTTTTCCCGCTGCCTTTTTCTCCACTACAAATACGGCCCGAAGGCAGCGGCTAACATAGTAACATAGTACATTGACATTCAGCAAACAGAATGTAAATTCTTTACGTTGAAATAAATTATTGATTTCTGATTTCTGTTATATGTTGCATTATATCAACATCGTAGATTTTGTACCTGACCGTAGATTTGACATTTGTATTTCATAATGGTAAATTTATAAATAAATTTACTGTTAATTGCATATTTGCTTGTTAGAACTTACTTAACAGAATGTTAGCTCATATTTAATTACATGTCATCATAATGTACCACGTTCTAAGCAAAAAAATTATTTTATTTTACCTTACCCGACTACTAGCCGTATTTCTGGTATACTCTTCTAGAAGTACGTGTGAAACATGTGATTTATTACCGTAACCCAATAAAACAAGTAAAAACAATATTTTTCGAGACTCCGCTCTGCCTATAAAGTTTCCTTATCTATTTGTGTTTGACACGCGAGTTCTTTTTAGGACTCGTCCCTGTTATTGAATGTTTTACGGTTCTGTGCAGATAGAAAAAAGTTGAAATATAAACTTAGACTGTTAGTCTGGAAAGTAACACGTATAAATGGTGTACTGATCGAATAACTGTTTAGTAAAATCAAGAAATAACTTAAAAAAATACAAAGCTAAGATCTAGCAGATAAATTAAGTTACCCATAGAAAGAAACTAAGTAAACAAAGGCGTATATAAAACTCGAAAACTAACATAAGAAAAACAAGCTTTGTGATGAAAGTAATCACAAAATAAAAAGAGATCTCTTTATTCCACGTCGCACAAAATGCCGGCACATTTTATGGAAATAAATGTGTACACGTAGCGAAATTGTCAGGTATAATGTTCTTAATGTACGAGGAAATGTGGGACCCGCAATAATATTGTGAAAAAACTACCTCGCATACATTAAACTGAGACAATGTACCAGCCTAATGTAATTTTGAACTAAAGCTTTCGTAAATACTATAAATTTTCGTAATGTCAAATGTCCACCAGCCACAAAAGACGCAAACCATTGCAAACAGTCTCATTAAAAGAAATATAAAGTTTTTACTCACGTTCGACCTTTTTTAATGTTTATTTAAGATAGTAACGTACACCAAATATTGTTATATACTTCTCATCCACTGAAACCCACAAGGTTTATTTGCAGATCTGAAGGTTTATTTCAAGTGACAGTCGCTAGCTCAACAATAGATAGATAGATAGAGAACACTTTATTGTACATAAAAAAGGAAATAAAAGGACAACAAACTTATAAAATAAAAGGTTGGTACTACAACACGGCAGGTAACTTCAACTGAAATCCGCGCACTTGGGCAAAATTTGCCGGATTTTTAGGTTTCCGTAGTCCGTCAAGGAACCAGTAGTTTCGTAGTTTCGCCATGTCCGTCTGTCTGTCTGTCCGTCCGCAGCCTAGCGCAATGGCTGGTGGTACTAGAATGCTGTAATTTGGTATGTGTATACATATTTATCACGTCGACAAACTTAAAGAATAAAATGTTGGAAAAAAAATGTTTTTCCTCCAACCCCCCCCCCCCCCCAACCCCCCCGCTATGAGAAATCTTAAGCCCCCGAAACGAAGCGAGCAGAGCATTATGGTGATTACTATTAACAACATAAGTACATAAAGAACCATAAACCATCAATCAATTATTACTAAAATACACGTTTAAGATAGCGAGAGGACAAAATAAAACAACCTTCTATTAATTTCATAACAGTACCTGCCGTAAAGGTTTACATCCGAATTTCCAGGCGATATTTCAGCTTTTATAGGTGCCTGTTGTGTCCCAGTTATGCGGATTTATAAAATAAAATCTTTATTGTATGTAGAACCTACGAGGTGTCTGTGAGATCCACCTCGTAGATGGGATCCTGGAAGCACTGCGGTGTCTCGAGACGTTATTTCACAGTGTATTCACTAAATCCTTAACATCGTATTTTGCGGGCTTATTACGTGGCTTTGCGGCGATATTGTTTCCACATTGTTCGTTGGTCACGTCGCGTGACGTCATGTTCTGCCCAGTAAATAATGGATATAACATCTCAACCAATATCTTTCGATATGAAACTTTATGGTTTATTAGGAAATAAGTATCAAGATTTTGATACGGTCTACGTTTGGTGTGGTTTGGTACAGAAAATTGTAGTATATAACTGCGTAGTAGCAGATAAAGCTGAGGCTTATATAAGAGTCTGTGAGGCACAGTAAACTCAATACTCAATAATTTATTAATATTAATATGCTATAAAGTTTTTTCCAGAAATAAAGCTAAAACGTGGACGCTGAAGGCGAATACTACGCCGTAGCAAATGGTAGCATTGACTACGCAAGTTGCGTAGCAATAGAATGTGTTAATTTTCTTCTCAGTGTTGAATATGCAATCGCCTTTACGAGTCTTAATCAGATATAACGTTGTTTTATTTTAGTCTGGTTTATGATTCAGTGATCATCATTCCCACGTTCATGTAATACAATGCATACATAGCCTGTTGATTTCTCGGTGTAACAGTATGTTTTCACCCATTGTAACTGTTGTAAATCCTTCCACCTCCGATCTAGCAAAGTCATAATCTAAGGTATACCGCCCCAGAATCGAGCCACCGCCGCGCCAACTGTGGATTGCATCACATCGCCGCAGCGCCGCCGGTAAGCTCCCAACAATGAGATATTCTATCACCTTTATGAACAGACAGGTACTGACATGGAAAATAACATCGTAAGAGAATAGTGTTTTCCGTTGTGTTTTGATCAATTCAATCCACTGTGAGCAGTTTGTTCAACGTCAAGTCTGCACGAAAATGATGTCATAGAAGCTGTTATTGTTGTGAAATTACGAACTAGGTTCGTTATTGCGTTTTACATAAGCAATCTATATTTGTTCTACTGTAGAATAGAGACCTTTTCTGAAACAAAGAATCACCACGCATGCCAACCGCCAATTCCGAGCTAAATTGACAAAATATATTTAAATAAAAAGATAAGTAATTTTTAGGGTTCAATAGTCAACAAGAAACTTTTGAAGTTTCGCCATGTCTGTTCGTCTGTTCCTTCTGTCCGTCTGCGGCCTAGTGCAGAGACTATTAGTACTAGATTATTGCTTGCAGTAAGGCCGCCAATTGTCCTGCGATTTATTCAATTTCTGTGTACAATAAAGAATATCTATCTATCTACTAGAAAGCTGAATTTTGGCATTGACGTATACATTAATCACGCCGACGAAACGGTAGAATAATATTACAAATTTTTTTTGTAGGTGACACATACATTATGGATGATTTTTTTAGGATTCTATACCTCAAAAGGAAACACGAAACCCTTATAGGATCAGTTTGATGTCCGTCCATCTGTCCGTCTGTCTGTCAGGACACTTTATCTCGAGAACGCGTAAAGGTATCAAAATTAAAACCATAATACTGAAATCTCCGTGTATCAGTTCCTGAATCAGTTTCGTGTGGCGCCGGATAAGGAATAGCGTCACTCCATTTCCTCCCGTGGATGACATAGAAGGCGACTAAGGAAATCAATTACCAGGAGACGGGCAGCAGCGTCTTTCTGAGATTCCAGCCGCATACTGCGATCGCCAACCCGCCTGTCAAGCGTGGTGATTATGGCAAAACCCTTCATGGTTATGAACACCACGAAGGATGCCTATGTCCTGCAGAGGCCGTCAAACGGCTGATGATGATGATGATGATACTGAAATCTACAATCCCTTGAAGCTGTAAAAAATCAAACTTCTAAGTTAACATAAATAAAAGTTACGGTCGTTTATACCGCAAAAAATATATATTTCAGTCAAAATTTATAAAGTACTTTCCGTTTATTTATAGCTATAAAATTTGGCAAGTAATATCTGTACTACAAGTACAGGAAAAAAAAATCATACAGGTATTTGTAATTAAATAAAAATGTCTGGCTGGCTAATACAAGACAAGCGCTCTACCGATAGGCTATACCGCTACGATTTAATTTTATTTTTGCATCCAATTAATTGATAAATATTAATCTAGATAGCATAATCTATCAAAATACAACAAAGCAGAATACATAATGCATGATTGTTAAAACCCACCTCGGACCACTTTTACGAAAATCCTGTTTATGATGAACTTAATCTTTTGGCTATGGCAAGACAAATCGTTTGAGCCTAAAAAAACACTTCATACAAGTAACCCACTGAACTAAAGACATGAATATTTCAATGCCTAAACAAGGTGGGTTTTAACAGTTAAAGTAAAATTTGCACAAAATGTTTAATTATGCTTATTTCCATTTATTGTTATATTTTATACAACATCAATCATTTTCTTCTTCCTCGACATCATCTGTTGTTGGCCATTGCAAAATTTCGTCCCAAAACTTGACTTCGTCTTCTTCTGGCACAAACTGGACGCATTAGCTTAGGTCTGACTGTAAAAACCCATCTCATCCCAAAACTTTAAAAATATAAAATAAACATATAAACCTCTTTTATGTCGAAAGCGGGTGTCAAAGTTTGTATGGGAAGTGAAATATTTATGGTCAGATTTACAGATCTACCCCTAAGAGGGTGAAAAAAGGTGCCAAAGTTTGTACGGGAGTAAAATATTTGTTGTCATATTTTCTTCAAAGTTAATCCAAATGTACTTCAATTCAATTGATAAAATACTTATTTCATGGTTTTAAAAAGTCAACCCCTACGAGGGTGAAAAGGGCTGATATGTATTTTTACTGTTTCTTTTTTTCGTCAGCCACACGACACCCACTGCAGGACACAGGCCTCCCTCATGGTTTTCATAACCATGAGGGGTTTTGCCATAATCGCCACGTTTGGCGGGCGGGTTGCCGATTATTGTACTTCGATACAATTGACAAAATTATATTTCTCAGTTTTTTTTTATTCGGATTGAATTTAAAAAAAAAACTGAGAGGTGAAGAGGGGTGTCAATCTTTAATCGGCAGTCTAATATTTGACGTTGGATTTTCTTGAAACTTTGTTTAATCGTACTACAATACAAATGATAACTGCAACTTTTTTAGAACCACTCTTATCAACTAAATTCTGCGCGGACGAAGTCGCGGGCAAAAGCTAGTATAATATAATAATATCTGAGTTTCTGAGATGCTCACATACCTCAGCGCTTGAAATTTCATACCGTGGTGGGCACGCCCATACTCTCTCTCTGATAGAAGGCCTGCAGTGGGACAATTATTATAGGCTACACAAAAAAAAATTTCGAAGGTAAGTGAGACGTCTGTCACCTCAGTCTACCGAGACTACGGGACCTGCAAAAGTACCGGAAAATCGGAAATTTGTAAAATGAAAAATAAGCGAGTAATATCCATGCAAATTTCAGTTTTTATTAGGCAAGTAAGAGTTTATTGAGACCATTAGCTGAAACACATACAATAAAATTCTGCCAAACTACTACGTAGTTTGTTGGCAGATATACTCTTTGTTTTAACCACTTTATTATCTTAACAATTAAATTTTATCCATAATATCTTTTCTTAATCAAATTTACGTACGTTAATAATAACAATATATACCTACATATATAATTATGTAGGTTACTTAAAGCGTCATAGAGTCGTGCAAAGAATTTATCCAATAGCTTCTTGGACTCGGAAGCTACAATGTGATGCAACCGTTTTCCTCCTTGCGGTACGACTGTTCAAGCACCGCTTAAGTCCCCAAAATGTAGGTCAGCCAACGGCGGCTTAACCTCAACTAAAACAGAGACGATCCGAAACTCGGTGACCTCCGATATCGCTTGAGTAAATTCCTCATAAGAATTTATGCTGTCAGTAGTCGACCCATAAGATTAGACAGAGAGAGAACCAAAAGGTCTTCTACCTTGCGTTAGCATTAATTCCTGGAGTCGATCTCGAGTACATCGGCGAAAAAGTTTTATTGGATAATGCTTCAATCTTCGCTGAATATTTTCTTAGTTACATTTTTTGTTGCGTTGTGTTTCTATATAAGAGAACTAATATCGTTCTTTGATATGTAAAAATTGTTAAGTCTTACAAGTTTTTATGTAGCTCAGTTGTGTCTTTTGGTAGGGAAGGACACAACTTTATCTCATAAGATATCACAAGACTTTATCTCGCCACTCCATCCTGGCTTCGCTTAGGTATGGCCCTTTGCGATGTCCATCGCGTGGGTGAAACTTACCTATTAGATCTCTTACTTTCCAATTTAACTTGAGCTCAGCCAATGCACCTTCATTATAGGTTATTTTGGTTCTGAAGCACAGTATTGTGTATCAGAGTTTGTCAAACCCCTTTACACCTATACTGTACGTAAGTGCTGGCACAGAACCAAAAAGACTGTGCGATCATTGTTATGGTATTGTTGTAACGTTTACTTTTACTTGAATATGTATATGACATTAATTTTGTAAATATATATATAAAGTTCAACAAAGTTATTTTCCTTATATTTCCCGTTCTGCTTCGTATGTAAATTTTATTTTTATTAGTTAGGAAGTTCCCGCGCATCGGTCATTGCAAGTAGACGTGTGCGTTTTTTCTCCAGTGAAATGAAGTGGGGCTTGTGGTAAAAAGTGAAAAAGTGAGTAAGAAAGTTACATAGTGAAGTGGCTAATTCAATTTACTATCTAACTGTGAAATTTAAACTTGAAAAGTCCGTGTTTTAAAGTAATAATCGTCAAAAAACTGAATACAAAAACCGTTGTGATTGTAATAAACAGTGACAAAGTTCAATGACCGGCATCGACCGTGACCTTGACAAACAAAAAGCGCTGCTTCATACTACTTTTGCAAATAGAAATCGTCACCCGCAGAAACAGTTGACAAATTTTGCATATCTATGTAACTGTTACGGTAGCGCATTGGTGAGAATACCAGTCTTGGACGCAGATACCCCGAGTTCGAGACATAGTCACGATCGGACTGATTCGATATCTTTTTCTTGTCTCAGTGTCAAAAGGCGACATCTACAGGCAAAATGAGTTTCTTCGGAAGCATAACATTCCGTAAACCAAGAACTCAATCAGAATCTCAGTTATCCGAAGATGAAATTAATGCCACAAGAAATACGCTAGATGGCACTAGTTGTAGTTTGCCTTTAATATCGGACGATGAAAATGAGGACAAAATAGCCGAACTCAAACAACAAATTGCAGACCTCAAACTAGAGCTGAAAGCTGCACACAACGAGATAGATTCCTTAAATTTGGAAAATAAGCAAATAAAAAATTATCTTGAAGAACTAAAAAAGACAAATCTCCTATGCAAAAAAGTAATTAGCTTTTTAGCCCATAACACCTCCGATCTAGCAAAGTCATAATCTAAGGTATACCGCCCCAGAATCGAGCCACCGCCGCGCCAACTGTGGATTGCATCACATCGCCGCAGCGCCGCCGGTAAGCTCCCAACAATGAGATATTCTATCACCTTTATGAACAGACAGGTACTGACATGGAAAATAACATCGTAAGAGAATAGTGTTTTCCGTTGTGTTTTGATCAATTCAATCCACTGTGAGCAGTTTGTTCAACGTCAAGTCTGCACGAAAATGATGTCATAGAAGCTGTTATTGTTGTGAAATTACGAACTAGGTTCGTTATTGCGTTTTACATAAGCAATCTATATTTGTTCTACTGTAGAATAGAGACCTTTTCTGAAACAAAGAATCACCACGCATGCCAACCGCCAATTCCGAGCTAAATTGACAAAATATATTTAAATAAAAAGATAAGTAATTTTTAGGGTTCAATAGTCAACAAGAAACTTTTGAAGTTTCGCCATGTCTGTTCGTCTGTTCCTTCTGTCCGTCTGCGGCCTAGTGCAGAGACTATTAGTACTAGATTATTGCTTGCAGTAAGGCCGCCAATTGTCCTGCGATTTATTCAATTTCTGTGTACAATAAAGAATATCTATCTATCTACTAGAAAGCTGAATTTTGGCATTGACGTATACATTAATCACGCCGACGAAACGGTAGAATAATATTACAAATTTTTTTTGTAGGTGACACATACATTATGGATGATTTTTTTAGGATTCTATACCTCAAAAGGAAACACGAAACCCTTATAGGATCAGTTTGATGTCCGTCCATCTGTCCGTCTGTCTGTCAGGACACTTTATCTCGAGAACGCGTAAAGGTATCAAAATTAAAACCATAATACTGAAATCTCCGTGTATCAGTTCCTGAATCAGTTTCGTGTGGCGCCGGATAAGGAATAGCGTCACTCCATTTCCTCCCGTGGATGACATAGAAGGCGACTAAGGAAATCAATTACCAGGAGACGGGCAGCAGCGTCTTTCTGAGATTCCAGCCGCATACTGCGATCGCCAACCCGCCTGTCAAGCGTGGTGATTATGGCAAAACCCTTCATGGTTATGAACACCACGAAGGATGCCTATGTCCTGCAGAGGCCGTCAAACGGCTGATGATGATGATGATGATACTGAAATCTACAATCCCTTGAAGCTGTAAAAAATCAAACTTCTAAGTTAACATAAATAAAAGTTACGGTCGTTTATACCGCAAAAAATATATATTTCAGTCAAAATTTATAAAGTACTTTCCGTTTATTTATAGCTATAAAATTTGGCAAGTAATATCTGTACTACAAGTACAGGAAAAAAAAATCATACAGGTATTTGTAATTAAATAAAAATGTCTGGCTGGCTAATACAAGACAAGCGCTCTACCGATAGGCTATACCGCTACGATTTAATTTTATTTTTGCATCCAATTAATTGATAAATATTAATCTAGATAGCATAATCTATCAAAATACAACAAAGCAGAATACATAATGCATGATTGTTAAAACCCACCTCGGACCACTTTTACGAAAATCCTGTTTATGATGAACTTAATCTTTTGGCTATGGCAAGACAAATCGTTTGAGCCTAAAAAAACACTTCATACAAGTAACCCACTGAACTAAAGACATGAATATTTCAATGCCTAAACAAGGTGGGTTTTAACAGTTAAAGTAAAATTTGCACAAAATGTTTAATTATGCTTATTTCCATTTATTGTTATATTTTATACAACATCAATCATTTTCTTCTTCCTCGACATCATCTGTTGTTGGCCATTGCAAAATTTCGTCCCAAAACTTGACTTCGTCTTCTTCTGGCACAAACTGGACGCATTAGCTTAGGTCTGACTGTAAAAACCCATCTCATCCCAAAACTTTAAAAATATAAAATAAACATATAAACCTCTTTTATGTCGAAAGCGGGTGTCAAAGTTTGTATGGGAAGTGAAATATTTATGGTCAGATTTACAGATCTACCCCTAAGAGGGTGAAAAAAGGTGCCAAAGTTTGTACGGGAGTAAAATATTTGTTGTCATATTTTCTTCAAAGTTAATCCAAATGTACTTCAATTCAATTGATAAAATACTTATTTCATGGTTTTAAAAAGTCAACCCCTACGAGGGTGAAAAGGGCTGATATGTATTTTTACTGTTTCTTTTTTTCGTCAGCCACACGACACCCACTGCAGGACACAGGCCTCCCTCATGGTTTTCATAACCATGAGGGGTTTTGCCATAATCGCCACGTTTGGCGGGCGGGTTGCCGATTATTGTACTTCGATACAATTGACAAAATTATATTTCTCAGTTTTTTTTTATTCGGATTGAATTTAAAAAAAAAACTGAGAGGTGAAGAGGGGTGTCAATCTTTAATCGGCAGTCTAATATTTGACGTTGGATTTTCTTGAAACTTTGTTTAATCGTACTACAATACAAATGATAACTGCAACTTTTTTAGAACCACTCTTATCAACTAAATTCTGCGCGGACGAAGTCGCGGGCAAAAGCTAGTATAATATAATAATATCTGAGTTTCTGAGATGCTCACATACCTCAGCGCTTGAAATTTCATACCGTGGTGGGCACGCCCATACTCTCTCTCTGATAGAAGGCCTGCAGTGGGACAATTATTATAGGCTACACAAAAAAAAATTTCGAAGGTAAGTGAGACGTCTGTCACCTCAGTCTACCGAGACTACGGGACCTGCAAAAGTACCGGAAAATCGGAAATTTGTAAAATGAAAAATAAGCGAGTAATATCCATGCAAATTTCAGTTTTTATTAGGCAAGTAAGAGTTTATTGAGACCATTAGCTGAAACACATACAATAAAATTCTGCCAAACTACTACGTAGTTTGTTGGCAGATATACTCTTTGTTTTAACCACTTTATTATCTTAACAATTAAATTTTATCCATAATATCTTTTCTTAATCAAATTTACGTACGTTAATAATAACAATATATACCTACATATATAATTATGTAGGTTACTTAAAGCGTCATAGAGTCGTGCAAAGAATTTATCCAATAGCTTCTTGGACTCGGAAGCTACAATGTGATGCAACCGTTTTCCTCCTTGCGGTACGACTGTTCAAGCACCGCTTAAGTCCCCAAAATGTAGGTCAGCCAACGGCGGCTTAACCTCAACTAAAACAGAGACGATCCGAAACTCGGTGACCTCCGATATCGCTTGAGTAAATTCCTCATAAGAATTTATGCTGTCAGTAGTCGACCCATAAGATTAGACAGAGAGAGAACCAAAAGGTCTTCTACCTTGCGTTAGCATTAATTCCTGGAGTCGATCTCGAGTACATCGGCGAAAAAGTTTTATTGGATAATGCTTCAATCTTCGCTGAATATTTTCTTAGTTACATTTTTTGTTGCGTTGTGTTTCTATATAAGAGAACTAATATCGTTCTTTGATATGTAAAAATTGTTAAGTCTTACAAGTTTTTATGTAGCTCAGTTGTGTCTTTTGGTAGGGAAGGACACAACTTTATCTCATAAGATATCACAAGACTTTATCTCGCCACTCCATCCTGGCTTCGCTTAGGTATGGCCCTTTGCGATGTCCATCGCGTGGGTGAAACTTACCTATTAGATCTCTTACTTTCCAATTTAACTTGAGCTCAGCCAATGCACCTTCATTATAGGTTATTTTGGTTCTGAAGCACAGTATTGTGTATCAGAGTTTGTCAAACCCCTTTACACCTATACTGTACGTAAGTGCTGGCACAGAACCAAAAAGACTGTGCGATCATTGTTATGGTATTGTTGTAACGTTTACTTTTACTTGAATATGTATATGACATTAATTTTGTAAATATATATATAAAGTTCAACAAAGTTATTTTCCTTATATTTCCCGTTCTGCTTCGTATGTAAATTTTATTTTTATTAGTTAGGAAGTTCCCGCGCATCGGTCATTGCAAGTAGACGTGTGCGTTTTTTCTCCAGTGAAATGAAGTGGGGCTTGTGGTAAAAAGTGAAAAAGTGAGTAAGAAAGTTACATAGTGAAGTGGCTAATTCAATTTACTATCTAACTGTGAAATTTAAACTTGAAAAGTCCGTGTTTTAAAGTAATAATCGTCAAAAAACTGAATACAAAAACCGTTGTGATTGTAATAAACAGTGACAAAGTTCAATGACCGGCATCGACCGTGACCTTGACAAACAAAAAGCGCTGCTTCATACTACTTTTGCAAATAGAAATCGTCACCCGCAGAAACAGTTGACAAATTTTGCATATCTATGTAACTGTTACGGTAGCGCATTGGTGAGAATACCAGTCTTGGACGCAGATACCCCGAGTTCGAGACATAGTCACGATCGGACTGATTCGATATCTTTTTCTTGTCTCAGTGTCAAAAGGCGACATCTACAGGCAAAATGAGTTTCTTCGGAAGCATAACATTCCGTAAACCAAGAACTCAATCAGAATCTCAGTTATCCGAAGATGAAATTAATGCCACAAGAAATACGCTAGATGGCACTAGTTGTAGTTTGCCTTTAATATCGGACGATGAAAATGAGGACAAAATAGCCGAACTCAAACAACAAATTGCAGACCTCAAACTAGAGCTGAAAGCTGCACACAACGAGATAGATTCCTTAAATTTGGAAAATAAGCAAATAAAAAATTATCTTGAAGAACTAAAAAAGACAAATCTCCTATGCAAAAAAGTAACGGACAGTTTAAAAAATGACTGCGTTACACCAAAAAAGAAAAAGAACAAAACAAATAAGTCCACTCCACGACAGCCCTTCTACCCAACCCCAAAAGGTTTACAACAAAAAACATCTCCGAATCCTGAAGATCCTTTAGAGCATAATGCAAATACCGCTAACTTGGATGGCAGTATTATCAAAAAGACAGCCCTAGATAAACCGAGACCCATGAGAAGGAGAAATAAACTCTGTATACTAAGCTCCAACAAAACGAATAAAATATTGGACATAGCTGAAAGTACCTTCAGCAGTACGGATTACCAAATATGTCATTACCTTACGACAAATGTTGGAATCAAAGACCTATTGACAGGCTTAGATAAAAAAGTTAAAGACTTCACAAAACACGATTTTTGTGTGATCATGATTGGAGAGGAAGATTTTAAAAAAACTAAAAATTACTTCGATCTCGTAATCTACATAAGAGAGAATATCAAATGCATAGAGCACACAAACATTGTAATATGTTACCCGACATATAAATTCGGCTCTCATACAACAATGTTCAGATGGAGAGTGGAGACCTTTAATAACCTACTCTATATGGACCTACTCTCACACGAATACGCCTACTACCTGGATTCGAATGCCGACCTTACCTACGACCTCGAAATGTTCTCTGAACGTCAGGGAACAGTGAATAACAAAGGAATATCGAATATATTCCAGAACTTAAAAAATACAATGATGGAGATTGCGCAATACAACAGAGAAAATGGGTTGACTGGAGCCGACGCAATTTCTTCAGGAACAAACGAGGATCAAAAAGAAAATGAAACTGGTTTTTTTCTCTGACAACTATCTGTACATAATGCATCAAAATATCGCCGGTCTTATTAATAAAGCTGACTTATTAACAGTACACCTACATGATCTGTCCCAAAGAAAGACCCCGGTTGATATAATATGCATCACCGAACATTTCATTGCCGCGGGCCATGAAGATCTGGTAACAATCCCGAACTTTAAGGTAGCTGCCCATTTCTCAAGAGATGGGCACAGTAGAGGCGGAGCGTGTATTTTAGTAAAGGAAGGACACCATTACACGCAAATGGTAGACATTGCAAGGCACTCAATTCAAGGAATACTGGAATGCTGCGCTATCGAGTTGCCTGCCCAATCTCTAGTGATTGTTTGTTTATATAGAGTCCCAAATTCAAATCTTGAAATTTTTTATGATAAGCTAGACATAATTCTCAGTCAAGTATCGAAAAAGCATTGTAAAATAATTGTATGTGGTGATTTTAATATTAACATCCTAAAAAAAAATAGGCTTTCTCAAGATTTTGAATACTTCTTGCTGGGATATAATCTTAAGCTTGAATTAAGAGAGCCAACCCGACTTATAAGTAACACATGCATTGACAACTTCGCACATAACATAAATCGTGGTTGTAAAGGCGAAGTTATCGATTTGGGTCTATCCGACCATACAGGGCAGATTTTTAAAAGTCCCGCAAAGAGGACCTTTTATATTAACTCTTGGCGTAAAGAAGTTAGAGATGAAAGTTTGGAAAATCTCACAAAATTCAAAAATACTTTACAAAGTTTGACATTCTCAGATGTATATACAAGTACAGATGTGAACGAGGCATATGGAAGCTTCATAGGAATTTTTAAAATGTGGTACGATCTATGCTTTCCAAAGAAATACATTAGAATTAACTGTTTAAAAAAACCCAAATGGCTATCACGGGGTATTAAACAATGTAGTAAGAACCAAAGGAAACTTCTCTGGAACTACAGATTGAAACCTAATGTTGCTACAAAATTAGCGCTAACTAATTACTCAAAAAAATATAAAAGAATAATAAAAATGACCCAAAGAGCCCAAAACAATTTCTATATAAATACCGCAGAAAATAAGTCCAAAGCCACTTGGCAAACAATAAATAAATGTAAAAATGGAATGGTCAACGAACCAATACAGAAAATTAAGTATAATGACACTTTTATATCAGAACCCAAACAAATAGCGGAGACTTTCAATGACTACTACATTGATCAGATTAGAAACACCTCAAAAAATCAAACTCTTCCTTGCTCAGATAAAAAAAAGGTAAATATTAACACATCAAGCCAGTCTATGTTTATGCCACCCACGACACCTCTAGACATTTGCAAAGCCATAAAGTCTTTAAAAAATAAAAAAAGTTTTGGATACGATGAAATAACGACGAAATCTATTAAGTTTGTCTCCGAAATTATTGCACCCCCCTTGAGCCATATAATGAATCTTTGCATAAATAACGGCGTATATCCAGAGCAACTAAAACCTGTCATCGTTAAACCCCTTTTTAAAAAAGAGGATAGGACAGATCCTAAGTTTTATAGACCGATTGCTCTTATACCAATCTTATCAAAAGTGTTCGAGAAAAGTGTACCAAGCGTTGTATCACTATTTAGAAAAGTATAATATATTAGCCACTCAACAAAAAGGGTTTCAAAAAAATAAGACTATAAATTTGGCAATACATGACCTTTTAGAGTCCGTAATAAAAAATATGGATCTTCGTATTCCAGTATGCGCAGTCTATATGGACATGACTAAGGCGTTCGATTATGTTGATCATAGTACTCTATGTAATAAATTATATTCCTACGGTATCCGTGGTAACGTTCTATCATTGATAAAGTCATACCTTAACAATAGACCCCAACGCACACAAATAAGTAGGATATGTCTAAAAACTAAACGAGAAATTATCTACACATCACATAGTAGAGTTGTAGAGCATGGTGTGCCGCAAGGCAGTGTATTGGGCCCTTTGCTTTTCTTGCTCTACATTAACGATTTTCCCCTGAATGTCTCAAATCCTTTAATATTGTTTGCTGACGATAGCACGGTACTAATAAATCAAAAAGATCCATTGACATATGAAAATGATATTAACAACTCTATAAAAGAAATAATAACTTGGCTAGATAATAATAATTTAATAGTAAATTTAGGAAAGACAAATATAATGCATTTTTACCAAAGAATTCTAACGACACCAAATTTAAACATAGTTTATAATGATATAGTAATCAACGATACACAAGCAACAAAATTTTTGGGACTCACAATTGACAACAAACTTACATGGAAAAACCACGCCGACGAAGTTTGTAAAAAACTGAGTAGATGCGCCTACGCTCTTTTTAAATTGGCTAAAATTGTAGAGATCCAGGCAGTGGTAACCGCATACCATGGCCTAGTAGCTTCTGTATTACGGTATGGTATAGTGTTTTGGGGCAATTGCACAGATAGACATGTCATATTCAAAGCACAAAAGAGATGTGTAAGAGCCATGTGTGGCCTAAAATCTAGAGATAGTTGTAGAGAAGTGTTCAAAAAGTTAAAGATTCTAACCGTTCCGTCGCTCTACATTTACGAAACAGCAGTATTTGTCAAAGCTAACCCTAATTTATTTACAACAGCTGGCAGTCTTCATAGCCTGAATCTACGTAATAGAGAGAGACTGACCACACTGCAAAGCAGGACGGCACTCATGCAAAAAAGCCACCTCTGCATGGCGCCTAAAATTTATAATAAAATTCCCAGCAGTATCAAATGCCTTTCGCTTATACCCTTTAAAAGGGAACTAGGAAAGCTCCTAATTGCCAAATGTTTTTATAAAATGGACGACTTCTTCAATGAAAATCTCTAGGCTACATTTATGTTATTTCTTGTGATTGCAGACATTGTATTAATTTTATTATTTTGTTTCTGACTATTCCTAATTATTTGATTTTTGACATTATTCGAAATACTATTTGAGCTTTGACATCTTAAAAAAGTGTATTACTGTAAGTGTAAACTGGCTGTATGTAACGCTTCTGCATGGTAGTTTTAAAAATATTTTTGTACACCCAATGGGTATAACATAGAGGCACTTAAAATAAATGTAACACCTGTACGACCATTACCTATGTTAAACAAAATAAATTGATTTGATTTGATTTGATTACTTTAGACGAAACATTTGTGGATTTTCCTTTTATAATAGGCGACCTATTACTCGTCAACTTGTAAAGCCTACTTTGCCTTGATAAATTTACTTTTAAGTTCATCATATTTGCTACTGTCTTGATCTTTTTTTAACGTTTCTACAGTCAACCGTTTAGCCGGGAGATGGGGGCATGATCTACTCTGACAAAAAAATTGTGCTTTAAACGTAAATAAAATAGTAATATTTCGCAAACGGAACTCTAAATTGAAAAATGGTATTCGTACACCCACAATATTTTAAACGACCAATCCAATGATACCCCGCTCTATGGTGTGGGCGAGAAAAAAAAATGCATCCCAAATTCAGGTGTACGGGAGGTACCATACATTTTTTTAAAATTTTTATCCTACGGTTTTGTCGGCGTAGTAAATATATATATCTATGTCAAATTTCAAACATGTATAGCTTTCTGGTACGTATCGTCTCTGTGCCAAGCCGCGGATAGACAGACAGAGAGGCAGACAGACGGACGGACAAGGCGAAATTATAGGGGTTCCTTGTTGACTACGGAACCCTAACTAAGCTGTCAGGATGGTATAGGTGCTAGACCTAAAACACTGTCCCAGGCAAAGCAGCGCCCGAGTAGTCCCTTCACTGATTCGTTAATTTGTTGCTGACTAAAGAATTAAATCTGTATATAATTTCAATTTTACTACCATCTAATCTCAATAATAATGTGTGTTTATTCACGTTTATTCCTACAAATTCCTGGTCCGCTCGCAGTTCCAGGAATTTACATTTAACCTAACCTAATTTGCAATCGGTTAGTTTCAAATTGAATGGCAAGATTTTAGCTTCTCTTCTCTTAGTCCAATCTGGACCGTTCGCTATTGTAATTAGGTTCACGGCTAAGGATTGGGGTTATGTTGGCTGGGTGGTGTCGAACTGTTGAGAAGATTAGCAAACGCCTTGGTGGGGTGACCCCCGGTCGGGTTTATTACAGTATTTCTACACTGCGTCCTTAATTTGATGAAATATGTTTTAATGCAATGCATATTTGAATGGCCAAGTCATATTTTTTTATTAAAATGTAGGATTCTGTTAGAGACTGTGGAGTTGGGGGCTCGGCTCTTTATGAGATCTTCTCCCATATTACGCACACCAAATACTGAACGATTCCAATCACCAAACTGTCAAATTCCATAGTAATTGCTATCACAATCGTCAGGATTCTGACAGGGTTTGTTGCGCATGATTAGGCCTCTTACTTTAAGTGATTTTTTTGGTGTGATTGGATTAACTATGAGAATTATGCCGTTCATAGCTATGCCTAATAGTGGGTTCTGTTTATATAATTATTATTATTAATTCTTTATTGCACAAAGACAGTGTACAAAAGGTGGACTTAATGCTAATGGCATTTTCTACCAGTCAACCTGCAGGAGGTACAGGAGAGGCAAAAATTGAGGTAGGCGTGCAAAAAAGAAAGAGACAAAAGTACTTATAAGTACCTAATGAATTATAAAGAGGGTGTACTATAAAAAAATATAAGCTGATTAGTTAGATGGATAGATACGTCAATGTTTGAAATATCCAAACTAAGGTGCGTGGTAAATAAGCCTCTTGAAAGAAAGCCTTTGCACTGCAGGCCTTCTTTATGGGCTGTTAATGGGATGTTCGCAGGCTGTTAATGTTCAAGATTAAGAGTGCAGTGGTATAGCGTGTGTTATCGCTGCGGTATTTATATTTATTATTATTTCTAAGTTGGTAACAGACAGTCACAGGAATCTGAAGAATTTGCAAATTCTCGGTGGCAGTGCGACGTGTGTGGCCGCCAAGCCAGTCTGTTACTGGACCCCGAGCCACTACTCGAGCTTAATTGTGTAAATCCCTCGGTCTGCTTTAGATGGCCATTTTTAATGGGTGCTATTCAAACGATCAGCAATAAATACGGTTTCGGTCAGTAATGAAATCTTTTCTGTCGAGAATAAAAGTATTTTCAGTGGCAACTAGTCAAACTAATAATCAAACTGGGCAAAATAAATTCTAAATTCATCGGCAAAAAAATCCAAATAGAACAGCTCCCAATATGTTGTACAAAAATTAAAACTAATTTTGCTGACCATGTTTGGTTTTATTTGCTGATCACGCGTTGCTGCTCCTTTATTTATCCCGCTAAAATATTTGTAATTTCCACACAACACAATCACATACTTGTTCTTGTTCGAAAGTAAGATACCCTGTGCTGTGGTGATCAGGCAAGGACAACACACACTTGGAAGTATACCCAGACTGAGGCCACTTATACAAATCAATGAATAAAAAAAAAACGGTAAAGTGCAGTTTTACGGCACCCAACAGCATGGTTGCATTATCGTACCATTATCTATACAATCGAGAAAAAAAACGACAAAAAAATCACGTTTTTTGTATGGGAACACCTTAAAATGTTTATTTTAATTTAATTATTCGTTTTTAAAGTTAACATACAACTTAATTTTCTGTGAATATTTCAAGCGTCTACCTGTAGCCGTTATTAATATGGAGCAAAAACGGCAAATAAATAACGTTTGTTCTATGGGGGCCCCCTTAAATATTTATTTTATTCTGTTTTTGGTATTTGTTGTTATAGCGGCAACAGAAATACACTACGTGTGAAAGTTTCAACAGTCTAGCTAACACAATTCATGAGACACAGCCTGGTGACAAACAGACAGATAGACAGACGGACACAGAACGGGTACGGAACCCTAAAAATCAACACTGCGGATGCGCAATTTCAAATGCTGAGGTACGTGAACACCTCCGACACAAAGTTTCCTCACGAGTTTTTCTTCACAGTCAATGAGTGATATGCGACTAAAACTTCACAAATGTACGTAACTTAGGAAACAAACTCAATGATACGTGCCGTAATTCGATTTCACAACCTCCCGAATGCAAGGCCTGCTTTCTACCGCTGCGCTCCCGCTATAAAAATCGATATAAAAATATATATTGGTGTAACCGTCATTCCCAGAATACGAAAATACGAGTAACTCCCAACTGCAGTTCACAAGGAATATCTTGCATCTTGTATATGGTTATGCAAAAGAAATATAAAAGAAATACATGTATAAGACGAGAAGTGAGTTATTAGATATCTGGAAAAGAGATAAAAATAACTTATGTAATACAAAACAAAAGTAATAAACATGTAAATTAGATCCAAAACATTTTTTCAAGAAAGAAAATATAGACATTGTGAGGTAAAATAATATTTGTATTATTGATGATGTATTAAATACACACTTTAAAACTGAACCTTCTCAACCTACCCATAAAAAACAAAATTTAGAATCCAAGACATACGTAGTAGACCTCAATTTTCTATAAAATTAATTACGTTGTATTGGAGTTCAGCAAATTATCTGACCAGAAGATTGTAATTCTATTTTTTTATTGAGCAGAGGAACCCTTTCTTTGCTGTACCGCTATGGGCGCAAGGCATATATACCACCCCTTCATCGTAAACCCACGAAATCCCGAAAAGCACAGCACTATTTTCCATGAAAGCAAATACAGGCCATGACGAACCTCTCCCCGCCCCCTTAGCACCCACCCCTCCCCCTTGCGTCCACAAAACCCTTGGAGGCCTCAAGCAGCGACGTGCTACGGTGACGTGACCGGCCACCCGCTAGTAGGGACACGCAGTAGTACCAGTGCCAATAGTCGGGTAGTATTAAAAAACCGGCCTGGTGACAGACAGACAGATAGACGCACAGTGAAGTCTTAGTAATAGGGTCCCGTTTGGCACCTTTCGGGTACGGAACCCTAAAAATAAGCAAAAATCTTGGGTTGGCATGTATTAATGACTTTGTTTTCTAAGTCACGTAAGTACGTGTGAAGTTATAGTAGCAATACCACTCGCTAACTGTAAAGGAAAACATCGTGAGGAAACTTGAGTGTCTGAGGTGTTGACGTAGCTCAATACTCGAACTTGCGAATCCGCGGTGGGAACGTTTGGTATATAATCCCATACTCTCTTTCTCTGAGAGAAGACATGGGCCCTGCAGTGGGACGCATATAGGTTACATAAAGAAAAACCTTGAAATCATGACACAAAAAGGAAAAATAAAAACCGACTGCGTTTAAATGGTTTTGCGCGGTACAGCCAGTGAGATCTTCTGCATAAAATATGCTGTTGTTCTCTACCTCTATCTATCTATGCTCCGGAGCAATAGGATTTTTATTTTAATTTTAGACAAAACTTTGGTGAGCTTCATGCATATGAATTGTAGAATGGTTCTAATTGATTTACCAACATAAGTCCCATATAAGGGGTTTTGGTTTATCTGGCGTCAATCAATCAATCCGCCCATACTCGTCCACTGCTAGACACTAGCCTCCTCCAAGCCACGCCACTTCCTTCTGTCCTCGGCGATCCTCATCCAGCCGCTGCCAGCAATCTGTATCAGATCCTCTGTCCAGTGAGTATGGAGTTTGTCTGGTGTAACCACACCACAAAATATACTCACGCCTGTGTCCCGGAGACCAGGGCCTGCCACTTGCCACGATCTCTTTCGCTTCATCAACATTCATTAGTCGTTGCATGCATGCACGCCGGTCTGGTGCCTAACTACACCTAGTTAGTCTGAATTCTACTCAGTATCTCCTACTCACTCTATCGAGAAAATCTTCTGCAGTAGCTACTCCGTACGGCAGTTTACCGGTGGCTTTTATGCCGCTCTTTATTTCATTACGGCGTTCACTCGCTCCACCGCCCTCTAGCCCACCGTACTCTATACGGTTTTACCGGACATTGGTACTAAATAAACAGTCAGGTTTTCACATCTATACGTATAGCATCTATAACCAGTACAGGAGTAAAGTCGACTAGTCCTAAATTGCCTTGAGGTTCCATGTACCTATTTACGTCAATTGATCACAGTGAAAAGAAATGGTTCATCTGTTCAACAAAGTACCTAAAGATATAAAAGATTCAGATTCACCTCCAAAAGTTACGATAAGAGGTCACAATAAAGAAAAATATAAAATTTAAGCGTTTGTTATAATCTAATAAGTTAATTTGATGTAAGTTGTTGCATGTTTATGTTTATATTTAGTTATAGTCCTATTTTTCGATTACTTTTTAAAAATTGTCCTCAGCACGGATAAGTGCAACAAAAAAGAATATACAGCGATAGGTAAAGCGATATCACTCCGATGTAAAACCTAACTGCTTAGTGGGTGCTAGGGATGTAAATTGCTTCAGCCAGATGTCGCTGCCAGTTCGTAATACAGAGATGTTTGTAAAGAGGTTCGAAATTTCCCACTAGCCCATTAGCTCAGTTAGGAGAGCGCTGGCACGGTTAGCCAGAGGTCGCGGGTTCCAGTCCCGGCATAGGTGGAACTTTTAGCCTCTAAATAGGTTTTAAATTATAATTTTTTTTCATTTCATTATTAATAAAAGTTGCCTGTGTTTTAAGCAACCTTAAAATCGTACCGGAGATCCCAAAATATTAGTTGAGACTGCATAGTGAATGCACTGACAAGTGGTAGAATCTCAAACTTACTACAAACAGAAAAGTTAAATTCGAATGTTCAATAGAACTTACCGCTTGTCTTAAACCAATCTCCTTCCTATCTTACCGGTCCGGAAGAAGTTTATGTACTAGTTATACTTAACTATATAAGTACCTGCCTTAAGCTGCACTAGTGCTGGTGCACGGAGGACGAACCGAACACGGGACTCCGGAAATCCAAGAAGATCGAGTCGTCATAACTCTATTCCGGCCCTGCGATTTTAAGCGCTCCAAAGAAATTGCATTTAAAAATACTTAGCCTCGACTTTCTCAACAGAGCTGTAATGACTTCGGAATTCCGAAGTTACCCGCGGGCAGGTTTAGACAGTTTTCCTTAGCTATTTTTCGCGAGCAAACAAATTTCACAAAGTTACGGGGCGTGTCTTAATTGAAAAACTTGTCTTGAGCCGATGCTCATTGTTGCCCCAGAGCTCTGAGCTAATTAGCCTCCATCACGGAGTGATAATATGCAGAGAACCTAGTCTGCGCTTCAGTTTGGGTGTTAACCACACAGACACGTGCTTTGCGGTGAAAATTTATCAACAGCACGATTTACTAGGCCTAGCGTTCTCACCAAGACGATGCCTGCTATACATTAAAAGTACCCGAAACCGGTGTGCGTGCATGCAACGACTAATAAATGTTGGTGAAGCGAAATATTTTTTTCAGGATGCTGGCAAGTGGCAAACCCTGTTCTCTGCCCACCCTTTCGGGATACAGGCGTTAGTTTACGTAATGTATCGTACATTAATTATGAAACTGCGTCTATTAGAGACGCGTCGAACCGGATTGCCCACGGATCAAATCTGATGCAATTTGACGCATTTTGGCTCGACTCTGCTCTAATAGATGCCAGGAATTATCGGTTCATTTGCTAAAAGTAAATAAACAGTAATTGTAATATGTATATTGCACAAAGTATTTTGTTATGCGCTGAAACCTCACTGTGGAATATAAAGGTCTATGTTACAATAAGCCGGCGACGTGCGCGGATGCATGTTTCCGGCTCGTTCTATCGTCCTGGGACCAGTACACCTTTACAAAGTTAAATAATCCTTAAATACTTACAAGGTTGGAGACTACATTTAAAACAACTGTCCCCGAGCTTCACTGGGTAGTATTTAGCCTCACAAGGATTATTTTAGGTAGAAATCGCGGTGCCCGCACGCCGTTGGTGCGTTGTACTGTGGATAGTTCCTTATC
Organism: Yponomeuta malinellus; assembly: GCA_947308005.1. Taxonomy (NCBI): domain Eukaryota; kingdom Metazoa; phylum Arthropoda; class Insecta; order Lepidoptera; family Yponomeutidae; genus Yponomeuta; species Yponomeuta malinellus. Next base: position 403,311 of record OX371000.1, read on the forward strand.
ATTCTTACCTTGAACGAATATTTTCTCTGCTTTCGAAACTACATTTAAAACAGCTGTCCCCGAGCTTCACTGGGTTGTATTTAGCCTCACAAGGATTATTTTAGATAGAAATCGCGGTGCCCGCACGCCGTTGGTGCGTCGTACTGTGGATAGTTCCTTGTCATTCTTACCTTGAACTAATATTTTCTCTGCTTTCGAAACTACATTTAAAACAGCTGTCCCCGAGCTTCACTGGGTAGTATTTAGTCTCACAAGGATTATTTTAGATAGAAATCGCGGTGCCCGCACGCCGTTGGTGCGTTGTACTGTGGATAGTTCCTTATCATTCTTACCTTGAACTAATATTTTCTCTGCTTTCGAACTGCCTTCATAGTAGGTACCATACAAAACGTGTTAGATACATAAAGTAGGAGCGTATTTCTGCTTCCTTCTACTTAAGGTCCCAAGACGGTTAAAGGAGTAATTGTTTTGTGTTTGTTGCTACTTAGCCCTTTCTCGAGTCTTAAAGTGTTTTCAGACCATAGATACAGAGTGAAGTAAACATTACTCTTTATATTTTAAACTTAACCTTACCCTGTATGTACAAAAGCAACTAAAATAAAATTTTCAATCAATCAATCAGACTGTAACTGGTGGTAGCCGCGTGGGTAGAACATTGGACTCGGAAGCGAGATACCCAGGTTCAATTCACAGTCCGGGCATGTACCTATGTTTTCTTGACTTTATTTTCTAAGTTATGTATATTTTTAAAGTTGTAGTAGCAATACCACTCGGTAACCGTGAAGGAAAACACCGTGAGGAAACCTGAGTGTCTGAGCTATTCACATACCTCAGCGCCTAAAATCGCCAATCCGCGGTGGGCACGCGTGGCGATTACGCCCATACTCTCTCCCAGAGAGAAAGCCTGTGCCCTACAGTGGGACGTATATAGGCTGCTTATGTATGTTATATAATCGGACCTTTGAAGGCACGTCACTTCCTTCTTTTCACGGCTATCCTCTCCAGCCAGAAAAAAGTAAGGTTGAGTATTTATTACTCATGAATGATTTTTGTTGATTAAAAATTTATTTACAAAATTATAAATTAATTAACCGAATAATAGTAATTGAATAATTACCATGGTAATTGGCAAAGAATTAAAGACCAATATAACCAACTTAAGTGAAATACTACAAAACACCTTACAGTTTTTAGTACTGCAAAAAAATAACTTTAAAAGTTACTCGACGCCATATATTCTGATGCGAATGTCCCCATAACACTGGCTGCGTTACCGCGTTTAATGGCGGGAGAGACCCTTTGAAAATACAAATACAACAAATTGTATTCACATTTACGTTTACAGTGTTGCTGCATGTTGAATATCTATATTTATTTTAAATATTCATCTAGCCAAATCTAGAAATGGAATTAAGCTAGCCTGTTTCCTATTGGATGAAGTATTGATATAGGATTACGTAAAAATTGCGCATTTCTGTAACACTCTGATTCCAATTTAAGTTTTACGATATCGTTTCTACCGAGTATGTTTTTCTGAATTATATTTAAAGACATACTCTCTCCTCCTCAATGTCTGGTTAATTAATAATAGACTATAATAATATACTGAATAATAGAAGGAAAAGTCCGATGGCGATGTGTTCAAGTCGAAAAAGGGCCCATGGATGCGAATGCCGAGAGACCGCGTAATGGAGAAAAGGTCTATACCCAGTAGTGGGCAGAGGTGGGCTGATGATGATGATGATTCTGATTTATTTAAAAAAAAAACTTATAAATAATCATCAGCCATTTGACGCCCACTGCAGGGCATAGGCCTCCCTCTGACCATGAGGGGTTTTGCCATAATCGCCACGCTTAGCAGGCGGGTTGGCGATCGCAGTATGCTGTTGGAATCTCAGGAAGACGCTGCTGCCCGTCTCCTGGTAAATGATTTCCTTAGTCGCCTTCTACGACATCCACGGAAGGAAATGGAGTGACGCTATTCTTAATCCGGTGCCACACGGAAAATATTACTACCAAATACTTATCTTCTTACCCAAGTACGGACGTACTGTTTTTGATCACAGTACCTACTAGGTTTATTTTAACCTTTAACAAAGGGCTGGGTCGAAAAACAAAGCAAAACTTACGACAGAAGTAAATAGGAGTGCTCATGTTGTAGCAGTGGGGAACCGCGGTTACTGCCTACCTCTTTGGGATACATTTCTAGGGCTCTTGATAAAGATTAATCAAAATATACACGAGAAAGATTAATAAAAACATTCATTGAACTTTCGCTACAAATAAACACACTTTTCCAGAAAAGTGTGTTTATTTATAGCGAAAGTTCAATGAATTCAAGACAATTCAGAATAAAACGGAATAAAAAAACAGGAAAATAGATAATTTGCAGGTAGATAGTTGTGAGAGATAATCTGTAGTCAAAGGGTGAAGTAGTAATGAAAATACGAGAGAAATCTAGAAGGGGTGACGAAGGTAATTTTAAATTTTGAGTTTATGATGATAGACAGAAGGTTTGCACCGTTACACATTACACATTCATTACTTCCACGCAGAGCTTGCCCAGGACCCAAATTAGGATACGTCATGCTGTAGTAACCAGACAAAGATATTATAAACATGCAAAAATACCCAAGCCGAGTACAAATCAGAGTAGACTGGCCCTCAGCGGAGGCCTGTGTACTGTGTGCCCGGGGGAAACTCACAACATTTTATCGTGTTGATAATCAAGCCGCTGGCGAGTTGATTCAATCCAACTAAGCAGTCATAACACGACACAACATAGAGGGTATTAAAATATTGACGCCTGACCCAAAAGCTACGCATTCTATCACCAAAAATAAATAGTTTATTAAATGGGTAACTAAAAATATCATAATTATTGCTATCATGCAATGAACGTGTAACTTTCAACATTCTTATGTCAGCTTGTAAAACTTTCTTTTTGTTGAGGTTTCTTAGGAAGTAAATTAAGTGCTTGGAGTCTTTGGAGTCGTATGTGCAAAAAAAAAAAACGGCCAAGTGCGAGTCGGACTCACGCACGAAGGGTTCCGTGTTCATTTGAATCAACATTTGAATATTTCAAGCCGTTATGATATCGAGCAAAAACGGCAAAAAATCACGTTTGTTGTATGGGAACCCCCATTAAATAGAAAATAAATATTCTGTTTTTAGTATTTGTTTTTATAGCGACAACAGAAATACATCATCTGTCAAAATTTCAACCGTCTAACTATCACGGTTCGTGAGATACAGCTTGGTGATAGACAGATAGATAGGGTCCCTTACCCTTTGGCTGCGGAACCCTAAGAACCGCTTTTTTGCTTTCAATTGAACCCCAGTTTCCTCTAAGCCGTTGCTTACGCAGGCATGGCTCCTTCGAGCAAATTGTTGTAATGGTGCAGTCAACACGAGGGTTTTGAAAAGGGCGGTCGACATAACCGTCCGTATCTATGTCTTTATCTACCAATATCAGTATACCAATGACAATATTATGTACGTCAGGAAAAATATAAGTAACTTTAACACTGTGCGTAGCCAACATAATGTAAATTCTAGAAATAAACGTAAACATTCGTCCCCAAGATTCAGGCTGTCAAAGGTTAATACATCCTTTATAGGACAGTGTATACGTTTCTACAATAAGATCCCTGAAGATATAATAAGCTTGCCAGAAACGGGATTAAAAAAATGTGTAAAGCATACTTTGTGCCAAAAGGGCTACTACAACATTAAAGATAATTTGGATTTCAAAGATGTCTGGAGTTAAAGCCAGTTCAATGCTAATGCTTTTCTAAGTTTTATAATAATTATGTTGTTCGTTTGGAGTTTTTTTGTACATTTTTTCTCCAAAATGATCTAGATTTTGAAATGGACACCAATTGCCACGAAGCGCTATTTTGAATAAAAGCATTTTAATTTGATCTGATTTATCTCCAAACTGAGATCGAGTGAAAATAAACTCCTAAGGAAAAAAACTTTTGCGACCTCAGCGGTATTTTAATGAATGAAAATTTGACCGGGGCACCCCTCGTAATCGGCAGAGCTGCTCATCAGCTAGGGTTGTCAGATCAGAAAAACATTGAGAAGGGTGTTTTCCTAGAGAACTCAATAAAGTGAAAGTCAAAGTCGAAAATTTTATTCACTATAAAAGCAAAATATTTACGTACTTAATAAACGTCAAAGCTGTTAGTTTCCAAATTAATAGATTATGCGGAGAAGAAGCTGACAAAGAGACTCCATATTTATTCTGTTCAATATTATAGATTAATATTATAATATTAATTTCTGGTGCAAAAGGAAATAAAAATTTGAGTTCTCAGAGCAAGAGAGGCAGCAAATGTCCGAAAATGTTGATCTAAAATGGGGAAGCCCTTTCGCATGTCCCCATGTTGTGGAGGCTACATAAAAAAAAAACTTCTACATTATCGAAGAACAGTTTTTCAGATTTACTTATCAACGTTTTATGAAATGACGGAAAAATCCAGACGAATTTATGCTATTTGGCAACCCTAGCCCCCAAACTCACCGGATCAGATACGCGACTCATTACAGCGTTAAGATCAAACATGGGGCTCACCTGACCCCACAAGGGGCTAGGGACGGCCCTAATTACTTACAGTCTATTTTACACAAGATTTCTACAGTAGATCTCACCGCATTTCTGATGTACTAATGCGGGAAAGTGAAAGTGAGAAAAGTTTTATTTACCACAAATCATTACTACAAATCGTCGTTCGGCATCCAAAACCGCGATCGTAACTTGTATTCAGTTTTACGGAAGACACTAAAAACGTTACAAATCATACCGTCGTACACATACCACAAAATCGAAATAATGGTTTTTAGACTAATATGATTTAAGTTAGTCTAAAAACATACCGTTGGAAGTTCTTTTTGTCTCCCGTAAAATTTTATAAAGTCAGGTTCGCGGTTTTGGATGCCAAACGACGAAATAATAAATAATAAAATAGGTTAAGAGGGGTTCCGTACCATTATCTATACAAAATTTGAATATTTCAAGCGTCTGCCTGTTGCCGTTATTAATATCGAGCCAAAAACGTTAAAAACATCAAGTTTGTTGTATCGGAGCCCCCTTAAATACTTATTTTGTTCTGTTTTTAGTATGTGTTGTTATAACGGCAATAGAAATACATTATCTGTGAAAATTTCAGCTGCCTAGCTCATAAGATACGGTTCATAAGATACAGCCTGGTGACAGACGGATGGACGGACGGACGGACGTGGACTGACAGCGGAGTCTTAGTAATAGGGTTAACCTTTGGGTGCGGAATGCTAAAAAGCATTCAAGGCACAGACTTTCTCTCCGAGATAGTATGGTTCTAATAATTTACGCGTGCTCACCGTGGCTTAGCGATTTTAAGCGCCAAATATCAATACAGATACTAAAGTTTCCTCACGATGTGTAGCTTCACAATAAGCGCGTGATGGTCAGATATGAATTAGCTTATTAGCAGATCCTCACACTGTGATAGCAAATCTCGTTTGCTACCGATACGCTAAGAAAAAGCGAGACACTGCTACTACAAATTCTCAAATGTACGTAAATTAGAAAACAAATTCATTTGTTTATGCTGTGATTATGGGGTGACAGTAGCCTAGTGGGTAGGACATTCGACTCGCAAGCGAGAGACTCAGGTTTGATTTCCAGTATGGGCATGTACCTATGACTTGGTTTTCTAAGTTATGTACATTTGTGAAGTTATAGTTGCAATACCACTCCCTAACTGTGAAGGAAAATATCGTGAGGAAACCTGAGTGTCTTGAAATCTCCAATCCGCGGGGGCACCCGTGGTGATTAAGTCCATGCTCTCTCCCTGAGAGAAGGCCTGTGCCCTACAGTGAGACGTATATAGGCTGCTTATGTATGCTGTAATTTGAATACCCCATGTTCAAATTACAGCATATATATAAAATCGAAATCGAAGTGGTTTAATTCAAAATAACACAAAAACTGTGACTTAATGAACGATACAAGCAAACCTAGTTGTCCATTTCAAAATCTAGATAATTTTGGAGAAATAATGGAAGAAACTCTAAAAACGCTCAAGCGTGTAGATCAACGGGTCTATCTACTGAGCATTGGAATTCTCGTTTTTTAATCAGATTGTTGATTCTTGACGACCACCTAAAGAATGGCTAAAACTTTGCTGAAGCATTATAAAACAAAGATCCATCGGAAAACGCTACATTGAACTGAAATCCACAGCAGGTGAGACCAAACGGACCTACAATAACTTCAGTGAGAGGTCAGAAAAACACTCGCGATTGTCTAGAGCTTTCAGAGTTTTTTTTTTCTACAGATTTCTCTTCCGTAACTTTTCCTGACCGCGTCTTAGCGAGACAATACAACGAAGACACCGTCAATTAATCACTGAGCGATTTCGATCGTCCTACTTTTAAAGTGAACGCTGCAAAAAACGGGAAGCGACGAACTCGGATGGGACGAGAAGAGTGTGGAAAAGAAAGAAAGCCCACTTTCATCGTGTCCAATGGAGAACTTGTGTGAAAAATGTTTCAATCTCATTGGTGAAGCCATGTTAAGAGATCGAGGTATTTCTTTTCTTTACGACTAATACTTTTTACAATAGGGCTCAATTTGTGATGTCACAACGTGCTCGTAACGCCTGATAATGTATGAAGTACTTAGGTATCAATATATTTTGAGTATGTTTTTTTGGGTCTCCCTTATTGAAGTCGATTAGAATTCAATAATATGTAACAAGCCCTTTGTTATTTAAGTGACTCGATAAATTCATAAATTTCCGTAGCTTAGAAAATAAGGTCATTGGTTTATATCGGAATTGAACCCACCAAAATTTTTCAATTTGGACAAAATATGCGCGACGGAACTTTCGTAACATTCCATTGAGTGATTGAGACTCGGGACGGCCCACCGCGGCTGGGCTTAGTTTGGCCGCACTTGGAGACTTTTGCTGAGCTTTTTGTGCTTAGAAACAAATAAAGTGAGAATTAGAAGTACCTTGTCTATACTAGAGTCATCTGGTGCTAATAATTTGTACTTTTGCATAAGTGCTAGATTTTTTCCGAGGTGAACATGAGTTCGTCGGGGTTTACTAATGTATTGCCAAAAATCGTTTCCCAAAGTATTACTTCCCAAACTATTTTCCGCAAATTATCACTTGGCAAAAAAACATTTCTCAAAACAACTTAAAGCAAATAAACAGTTAGCAAAAGTTATTATGGCAAGTTATTGTTTACCAAATAAATACTTGGTCAAAATTCATTTTACCAAGCATTATTCAGTCAAAAGTATCGTTTGGCAAAAACGGCGGTATCCCACGTTTTGCCATATCATAATGTAGGGTACCTATGACTTTTCCATGCACCAACCTTGTTTAAGTTTGACACAAAACTAAGTTTTTTAGTGAAATATTTTGTTTCGCTTTTATATAAAAAAAAAGAACTAACACCCGAACTTCGAACCTATTTTTGCTTATGTGTACTGACCTAACAAACAAAGTGCGAAATATAAATTTAATCAAACAATTATTTGCTATATAACACTTGCCAAAATAAAACGTTAGCATAATAAACGTTTGTCTTAATAAAACTTGACACAGTAAAATTATGCGAAATGATAATTTGACCAAATGAATAAAATGCGAAATGAAAACTTGCTAAAGTTTCATTTGGGAAATGAAACTGATGCCATAAGTTTATTGGGAAGTAAAATTTGGCGAAAAATACTTTGGCTAAACGGCGGTATCCCGTTCGTCGGTATACGTTGACATGCAGCACTGTCGCAGACAACAATAGGTGCCTATATTTTCGCCATTTATGACGTCTTTACCATCCGCCCTTTATAGAAGTTTACCAAAATGGACGAGTGGAATGCTTTTGTTATTAAATAAAATAAATTTGATGCACAAACTCAACTTATAGCTACCAGTAAACTTTCTCGAAAGAAGAACGGACGAAAGATTCGAACTCGTATCTCTAGCTCATAATCCTATTTGAGTGTCCTGTATAGTTTGTGTCGGGCCTAATATAGGATTCAATTTGAAAATCAATTAGAAACATTCAATAGAAGCTGATTCATCATCATCATCAGCCATTTGACGCCCACTGCAGGACATAGGCCTCCTTCGTGGTTTTCATAACGATGACAGGTTTTGCCATAATCGCCACGCTTGGCAGGCGGGTTGACCATCACTGATTAATTGAGGAAAATTCTTTATTGCACAATAAAATATTTGTACATAGGCGAGCTTATTAATACTGCTTATTAGTAGCATAATAGGAGCTTAATACTATTTTCTTCCAACCTAACCTTCCTAATCTAATCTGCGTACAGACTCCCAAAAATAGCTCAAACCTTCCACCGAAAAGTCAAAAGATAATTAAGCCGTAGAAGAGAGTTCGTTAGATTCATCCCAGCCTCGGGAACGCGTTGCAATCTGTTTGCAACCGAGGCGACAAAGGCCCTCGAGGCGAGAGCGCTGAGACCGCCTGGGTCGCGCTTCGAGCTCCGGCTGGCTGGGATCAAACATCCACAGAAGCTGTTCCGCAAAGCTACAACCTGATAGCGACATTAATATGCACATTTACCTCAAATATGTGAATTTCTGAAACACATCCATTGGAGCTTTTAATTTTCAACCGCATTTGGTCTGCGACGTTCTACTTTTCTTTTGTCAATATATATTTTTTTCTATTTGATTTGAAAAACCTTGATTGCAGTAGAAATTAATCTGCACAATACTAAATACTTGCTAAACAGTGTATTCCACCAGCTAAACATGGTTTATGTGGATAGAGGAAGGTATTTTATTGTGTTGTTTTACTGTTTCCTTTTTATTTGCTGTTACTGTTTGATAGATGCTTATAATGATGTATTAAATAAAACGTGTACGGGGATGCCATACACGAATACGCGGCGTCAGAACTTTGCGCGCCCGCGATGTTTAGTTTACTTTATCGACCTAACTTCAGTTTACTATAAATCATCATAGCGTAAACGTGTATCAAAATAAGATCTGCCAGGTGTCATTATCAATGTATCAGGTGTTTTCAATACCAAATAAACTCTGCATTGTTTTCAATATCAAGATCTATCATTTCTATCAATCAAGCAATCAAATCATCTATTGACGTTTGGGTAAACACGCGAGAAATGGACATTCTTCTACGTAGGACAATCATTTACCAAGGTAAGTGAGATTGGTAGAGCGCGCAAATTTAATGAAATCATGTGAACACTGATATTTTGAGAGACATAAGTCTAAAAACCGGCCAAGTGCGAGTCGGACTCGCGCACCGAGGGTTCCGTACATTTTTCGGTTTTCGTAATTTTTCCTTTATCTATGCTATAAGACGTTGCTTCGTACCAAATTTCAAGATTCTGAGTTCACGGGAAGCACCCTGTAGGTTTTGATTCCCTTGCAAGTGTCGAAAATTTGCGGCATAAACGGCTGTATCTTTTGATTGCGTTAGCTTAGAAGTTTGATTTTTTCACAGCTTCAAGGGACAGTAGACCTGAGTAATTGATATAAATTTCAGCTTCATACCTCCACGCGTTCCTGAGAAAAAGGGTCTTGACAGACGGACGGACGGACGGACAGACGGACAACAAAGTGATCCTATAAGGGTTCCGTTTTTTCCTTTTGAGGTACGGAACCCTAAAAAGCCCACTAGACAACATTAGTTCTACAACATAAACTTTTTTTGGGTATTTCAGGAAAAGAGAAAAGAAGAGAAAAGTTCCTAAGCAGTAATAATAAAATATATTAATAATAAAAACTTTTTATTCTTGAAAAAGGTTCTTCTCAAAGCCTCCTATAGCACAGGAGGAATGTGTTAACTTGTAATTATTTTTTTATGCATAGGTATATCTTTAGATTGCACTGCATAATGTGCGCATGTTCCGACACTGAGAATAATATGTATGTTGAACACAGGACGTGTAATCTATGCTTCTATGGTATTCAGTGGTCTGTGTCAGCGGTAACGAGAGAACAAACAGCCCTCGACAGCGCTTTGTCTCCTATTGCTAGTGTATGCAGCTGAAATATACCGTGAGAGACGTGGGTAGACTATATGGGGGGATTATCACACGGTTGTGATTAATCTCCTTATATCTTTATACCACAGATAGACACTAAACGTTTTGCGAATTCGTTTGTGAAGAAAAGACTTAGAAATAAAATGCGTTGACGTGATTATGTTTACCACAAGAGTAAAGAAACTGAAATTGAAAATAACAAACGACCCGACTACTGAGCATTACTAAGCAGAGACCAACCTAGGTACCTCACAGTGAGTTACAACGTTGAATTTGTCTCACGTCTGCTTAGTAGTTTATGCTCAGAAATTGGCGTCAGTTAGCAAGGACGTGACATTATGTCGGACATGTATTACTACGTATTACTATTAGCTTGTGTAGAGGTAAAATTTTTACGGATAATTTGGTATAATCACATAAGGAAATTCCAAAAACAGTCGAGAGATATAATTTTTTGAGTGGAACCCAAAAATTAACCACGTATCTTTTACTATCGGCCATTTGACGCCCACTGCAGGACCTCCTTCGTGGTTTTCATAACCATGAGGGGTTTTGCCATAATCGCCACGCTTGGCGAGCGGGTTGGCGATCGCAGTATGCGGTTGAAATCTCAGGAAGACGCTGCCTGTCTCCTGGTAATTGATTTTCTTAGTCGCCTTCTACGACATCCACGAAACGAAATGGAGTGACGCTATTCTTAATCCGGCGCCACATGGAGAAATCCGGCGCCACACGGAGAGTTACACGTATCGTTTACAGAAATCAAAACAATATTTCAACGTAAACAACTACATTCGGTTTGTTGAATATCCAAGTACATTGTAAGCAGCCTTCGTGAACCTGGGGTTCGAAAAACTGTTGTTTATACCTACTTGTAATTAGTGTTAGCGGATAGAATTGTAGATAGCTTATCTGCAGCAGTGGAACAGGTTAGAAATTTAATTAAAAACTCCATCTTTAAGAGGAGCTCATTACAATGCTTTAACTATTTGACCTTTGGCTTATAAAGCTTTTAGATTACGTGATGTATTTAATTTAGACCTGAAAATAGATTGATACACCTCAAAAGCATAAAAAAATAAACTTTGGCCTTTGCATCTACGTAATGGGATGATTTATACAGCGTCCAGTGGAACCTTTACTCACACTAGATGTGTTAAGGGACTACTTGGACGCTACAGTGGCTGAGACATTGTTTTCTTTTTTAGATGGTTTTTTTTTAGTAGGCTTGCCCAGCACCTATACCATCCTGACAGCTTAGTCGGCCTAGCCCACAGGAAAGACATGTCAATACGTGCGGAGCCAACCAAGCCGTGGGTTTCCTCAGGATCTGCGAATTCGTCATAGCAATACCACACGCTAACAGTGAAGGAATAAGTATAAAGATTAACACAAAAACATAAATTCATGCCTGTATGTCGGAGGCACTCTTCACTTGGTGAATATAACGACCTGGTTGTAAAGGAGAAAAAAATATCTTCAAATATCAGTTTAAAATTCTTATTTAAAAAATACGTCTACAGACTTTTTATTCTCGATACACAACTGGCCCAAAATCACCAACTGGTTTAACTCGTTTGCCAATCACATGTACTTTTTTTTATCAAATAAGGGATGAACTCACAAAGGGTAAGATCTTTGTGAATTCATCCCTTATTTGGTTAAAACTACAAATTGAAATGTAAATAGATGCATTGTAAACAAAAGGGAGAAAATTAAACCTTCGCTGTTCGGTACATTAAACTTTATGTGTCTAGCGCTGTTCAAATTAGTCTGTTACTTAAAAATGAAGCAAAAAAGCGGCATTTCGTTTAATATCCATTAGTCTGAAGGGAAACGCTATAAACCGAGCTACACAGTAGTTATAGAAGTTTCAGTCCACTTAAACATAAGTAAGTTGTAGGTTGTTCTTGTAACTTAAGTACTGCTCGAGTGAGTAGCCAAGTGAAATAATCGTTTTCGTTGCCAATATTTTTTTTTTTTGTTTTTCCGTCTATTCTCCTTACTTTTATCCATAATGATTACTTAAAAAAGACACTTCGTCTGTGACTAATTTACTTAAAGATTGCCAGCATTAGTTCTCGATATTGGAATAATTATGCAAAGTTACTCCAATAGTGGGCAGCTATTGAAAGAGAAACAAATTCTTTTATTGAGACAGTTTTCACGTATTGTGGTCAACTATACCAAAATTTACATTCTCTTTAATCAATTATCCTTTGTTTTATCTGAACTGATCACTTTCACTCTGAAAGAAGGCTTGTGCACTACAGTGGGACGTATACAGGGCCCTTGTTAGCGCAATGACGTCATATCATATATTGAGATACGGATTTGCGACCATCTCGCTACTTCCGATAATGTCGCATTTTTCATAATTGCATTATAATTAATTGTCTTACCTTACCATTGTCGTTGTCTTACGTAACCATACCTAAAAAAATGTCGAAATGTTGACATTTGAGGTTACCTGTTGACCCAAGCGTGACGAGACTAATAATTCACAGAATTCGATACTACTTACAAATTACAAATACGGCATCTTTCAGCTTAAGGGCTCCATAGAGTAGCACACTAAAAAATCGTATAATTTTTTACAGATCATATTTGCAAAAAGTGATCATCATGTTAATAGTTATTTTTAGGACGCACCACCGATAAGTAGTATCACGATCCTGGGACTAGATAGCATTTATGACATAAACGTCCATTTTTGGCTTAGAAGCTATCTAGTCCTAGGTTTTTTTGCCTTAGGTTCACGTTCATGGGTCCTAACATCATTGATTGATTGCAGAAACCGGCGTGCGTGCATGCAAAGACTAATAAATATTGAAGAAGCCAAAGCGATCTGTCAGGATCGTGGCACGTGGCAGTCCCTGGTCTCTGCCTACCCCTCTGGGATACAGGCGTGAGTTTATGTAAGTATGTCGCCTATGTGCAAAACTTTCTGTTTTATATGCAATAAAGGATTTAATAATAATAATAATAATATGAGAGATTGATCTGACACTTTTCGCAAAAACGATCTGTAAAGAAAGACATTTTTATTTTTATTAGTGGCCTAGTTAGGCCTATGCAGCCCCTTAAATTTGTTCGTTTAGCTGAGAAGAGCAAGTGACGGGCTTGCTTCTGTACTTCGTTACGGCAAGATCGCAGCCCGCGCCAACACTGAAATTAATTTCCCGAAGAACGAGCGGACACGAGTACCGCTTAATCCGACGTTTCATTATTTACAAGAGCAATTTTTCCGAGAAGCCTCTACTCTCACTGAACAAGGCCCTTGCCTAGCAAATAAAGCTCTGTGTGTACACTAGGAAATTAAAACTTAGAGGCTATCTACTGAACTTGTAGGTATCCGCTTTGTTATTTTAAAATTGCGTTTGGTATACTAGGTAAACTGTGATGCTAGGTAAAACCATTATTTTAGTCACAGAAAGTCCACTGTTCTAAAACGCTGGTTAGTATCCTGCTTGCTGCGGATAATTGGTATTATACGACGGCGTCGGAGTTTCGGAACCTACTCCGTCAATATCTATGGCATTTGACGCTCTGATACAGATTAAAGTGAGAAACTATTATTATGCTTAAAATCAGTTTATTGTGAGTTTTTTGTGACATTGCATATTGAACACTTATTTAATACTGCGTTAGTGTTACTGTTAGTGTTCCGTGTGGCACCGGAATACGAATAGCATCACTCCATTCCCTTTCGTGGATGTTGCAGAAGGCGACTAAGGAAATCAATTACCAGGAGACGGGCAGCAGCATCTTCCTGAGATTCCATCCGCATACTGCGATCGCCAACCCGCCTGCCAAGCGTGGCGATTATGGTGGTTAGTGAGGGAGGCCTATGTCCTATGTCATCCTCAAATGGCTGATGATGATGATGGTGTAGAGTTACTTTATCTCCAAACGATTTAGATTTCAACGGACACCTACGTTTAATTTGAAATGTTTAATTTCTGCGTTACCTTGAGTATAAATTTTTTTATCGTTCTGAAAAATACGTGTCAATATTAGAGTATTGTTTTTAATGTGGAGTTATGAGTCTCTTTTACCTCTAAAAAGTTGGTTTACGTTGTGAGGAAATCCGCGACTTAGTTGGCATCGTACGCATTGACTTTTATGTGAAACTTGCCCGGAGCATACCTCTACAGTTCGACGCGGCATATCTAAGACGTTATAAGTCGAATGTTTGCTTAAATAAAATCGATGGATGTAACATTGCTGTGATTGACAGCGTCATCAATATTCTCAATAGGAAAAGTCTGGCTTAAGCATAACTTACCGTTATTTGACAGACACACGGGAGTTCATTCTATTACTAAAACAAGCATCCAATCAAGGCCGTAATAAATTATCTTCTTCACTTCAGATTTCAAGAGTTTTCTTTGTGAAGACAACCCGTTCTATTATACTATTTGATCTCTTAATATCCTGTCGGTTCTGTTTATGACGATAGTGTAATTGCACACAGCCTTAGAGTAGAAATAGTTTACCTTGTCAAGTAGTACACTGTACATTCAAAAAAGTCTACTGTCAAGCCTTACCCGCCCGCTGAGAAGCATACACAGTGAAGTTCTCTGAAAATCCTGGGAATGAGGATTCCGTATTCTCATTTCACTATCTCGATTTTGCAGTCCATCAGAAAATCTTACATCAGTGTTACATCGCCATTATCCACGGTAAATTTGCTTCATTTTGGACCTCACTGTGGAATCCCTAAAATGAGATAGGTACTTTCATGCCTCAGTGAGAATGTGTGGGCGCGCCTGTTTGCTCCTGTCTACGTCATCGTTTTTTTCCCCAAATTTTACCGTAATTCAAGACTTGCAAACCGTGAATCAAACTTTACACCCGTAATTTATTCTGCTGACTGTTCAGTTTCCACGACACAAAACACCATTTCAAATGTTACCTATTTCCGTAGTATTTATGCAAGAAACCTCACCAACAAGAGTACACGGAGCCATCGACAGAAGTTTTCCTTCTCGGGGGTCAACAAAGGCGCTACACCTTGGATCGAACACTCCCGACTGGCAACAAAAACAATTTGCGTCGAAACCCGCGCCCGTCCGTGCTGGCGAAGCACGGCGCGTAATCACATGGGTCATTGCACGTCACCCCTTCCCCCTTCCTGCCGCGGGACGCCTAAGTTCTGCTGACGCACCGGTTTTGCCAGTCGCAAGTCTCACCCAAATAATAATAACAATGCAGCATTTGAGTGTCCCACAGTAAGACACATACCTTCTCTCAGAAAGAGAGTATGGGCTTAAATCACCACGCGTGCTCACCGCCGATTGGCCATTTCAAGCGCTCAGTCGCACCCAAATTGGTACACAATTTCTTATCAATTTAAATTTCTTAATAAAATGCACCTTTTTGGAGATCTATATCAGTTGTATTGTTAGGGACAGTAGTCCGGAGGTAAACTTTTACGTTTTACTTTTACGTCAAAGGTTGAAGTTCTGTTAACAGTACGCAGCGAAATTTGTAAGGGCTTACAGGCGAAGAGTTTACTTTGGGAGGAAAAAATTCAGTTGTATAGTTTCACGAATTCTAAGAACTTGTATTCCATGTATGGACTCTTATGTTTCATAAATAAATGATTTGTATTTTGTAAGTAGAATGTTTAGAGTTTGGGCCGGGTTGGAACCGATGTACTCTACAAATCACTAGTTTTAATATCGAGAACATCCTTTTTCAATGTAACACCTCTTATTTTTAGGCTTACTTTGTAAATTATATAGCTCAGAAGCAAATAAATGAAGAAAGAATAATTCATCATCATCAGCCATTTGACGCCCACTGCAGGACATAGGCTCGGTTTTCTAACCATGAAGGGTTTTGCCATAATCGCCACGCTTGGCAGGCGGGTTGGCGATCGCAGTATGCGGTTGGAATCTCAGTAAGACGCTGCTGCCCGTCTCCTGATTAAGTAATACTAATCTTACCAAAAAAAAAAAAAATGTAAAAAAACTGGCCAACTTCTCGTCCCAAAAAGTATTTGATATCTAAGAACTTGCCAAGTTCCTTGTCTTCGCGGAATTAGCAGTGTTATGATAAATAAGGAAAAGTTGTGTAACTTTTTTTCCTGTTTATTATAACACTGCTAATTTCGCGAAGACAAGGAACTTGGCAAGTTCTTAGATATCAAATACTTTTTGGGACGAGAAGTTGGCCAGTTTTTTTTATTTATATTTTATGACTTATTGTGAAGAATGTTAGTTTGATGAAGTGCATAAAGGCTTACAATCGAGAATGGACATTACCTCCTAACAAAGCTTTTGTTACCTAAAACGGATTACATTGTCTCAACAACTCAACCCTGTACAAGACGTTCGTTCACACGATAGCTATAATTTTCATTATTGTAGATTTTTGTCAGAGTCTTCGTATGTCTAGGTCCTAATAAGTTGTTTGCGACGAAATTTTAATTAATTTTTTGATTTTGTGTTACTACTGACACTACATGTCTTATTTATGAATGCAGGAATTCATAACTTAAATAAATAGGGGTTTCCTTACAAAGTTTTCTATAGTCATTACTATAGTGGATTGGGCACTTAATACGCCGTCTCAAATTACTACCTTGTATAACCTAGTCAACCTGTATGTGTTAAACTATTTTCGTTATTTTTTTATTGGTGTTCACATGTCTCATGAAGTGCTAATAAGTTTATAAATATGGTCTATTGTCACTATAGTAGTAAAAAGTGATATTTTGATTTATTTTCTGACAGCACATTTTTTTCAAAATCTGTAAATGTAAATATAAAAAGCTTTATTAATTAGGATAGGTCTTCTAACAAACTTTTTCTCTATCTATAATGGATTTGGTAGTTGTCCTCAAATTAAGACCCTGTATAACACGGTCACCCTGTATATTTTTCATGATTTTAAATTTTTCCATTAGTTAATCAATAAACATCGTTTATATACCAAATTTCAAATACCTATTTAGTTCAATTAAAAGTACGCTAGACTTTTGATGATCTATCAGTGAGTGAGTCAGTGAGTGCCGAAAATTGCAATTTTTAGACCACCACATCTTCTTAACTGCAATTGTGGGGAGCATGAAATTTAAAGCAATCTTTCAATTTGGTGGCCTTGATTTTTAGTCATGTAGTCATGTGACACAACTGGCTTCAAAGATAGAGGGGGTCAAAAAGTGCTCGAATCGCTTCGTTAAATATACTCACAGCGCGGGCTAGCCGAGAACTTGGCCTGGCGCACTCTGTGCGCCTTGATTTGTTTGAATATCAAAATTGCGCAATTCCTATATAATAATACCGTATATAATTTATAATCCTTTTAAAACACATATGCATTCAAATTGATATGTATTTCCTGATGTAAAGAGATATTCTAATCTAAACAACATTATACCATCGGTTGTCACCCTCGATATGACTGCTGACGCGACACAATTTCTCATGCTTGACAACGTCACATACTGTTAGAGCGACGTTAATGCCGCCTGCCAACAACATACGCAAATATGTCATTGAATTTGATGATAGCTTATTATAGGAACGAAATTACATCGCCATTATCGTTGTTAGTAACGCCGTTAATAATTGAAGCTGTTTACCAACTAAAATAGAGAAATCATTTATTTGGTTAAGTGATTCGATAGTTTTTGTGCTGACATTTACTGGCGATATCAATATAATAATAACTTCCACCCAACGCGATCACTTTTCGCTGTCCCAAACTAGGATACCTTGTGCTATGGTAACCAGGCAAGGACATCGCAAACATAGAAATACACCCGGACTGACTTATAGATATAATAATAATTTATTCTGTTGACATTACAATGAAATGATAAAGAAGTCGGTCTCGATCGGAATATTTTGTTACCAATTTCAATAACTATCATAAAGAACGAAAGAGATCATTTATTTGTAGATGAAATCAAAAAGAGAAGTACAGTCAAGAGCACAGCAACGTTTAAATTTTAGTAGCAAAGTCGTCCTTAGTGGAACTGAATATGAATAGAAAATAGAATGCACGGATATAAAGCTTGATGTACCGTTGACCGTATAACTAAGTAATTTGTACTTCAAATACTTGAAGAGCGGTGGTAGCCTAGTGTGTAGAACATTGGACTCAGAAGGGGGATACCCAGGTACGATTCCCTTTGCGGGCATGTACCTATGACTTTGTTTTCTAAGTTATGTACACTTGTGAAGTTGTAGTAGCAATACCACTCGCTAACGGTGAAGATAAACAACCGTGAGATTCACATACCTCAGCTCTTGAAATCGCCAATCCGCGGTGGGCACGCGTGGTGATTAAGACCATACTCTCTCTCTGAGAGAAGGTCTGTGTCCTACAGTGGGACGTATATGTACTTGAAGAACAATCGGAAGTGACTTCGAGGTAGTCTGCTTACAACACTGGGATACAAGTGACATCTTATAGATGAAGAATCTCTTATCTGCAGCTCATGAGATAGTTTCTGGTGGGCCTCAAGTCTACTAAACGGCACGTAATAATAGCACACTGTTTTTCGCACGCATGAATGTGGTAGTATGCAACATTTTTCTTTATGACCACGTAGACGCCAAACGTCTGGACCTATTTTGACAAATGAGATCTAAAGTAAAAGATATGGACGTATTGAGTGATACTTTAATAATGATAGTTCAATAGCAATTCAATCAAGTTCCAAAGAAGTGATATAGAACAAATCGGTATAATGTAACTCTATGGCAGCTCAACTCAATTTCTAGTAGAGCTAAAATAGGTATACATGAAACGCCCAGATTTCCTCACAATATTTTCCTTCACAGTTAGCGAGTGATACTAATAATACAAAAGTACAAACTAATAATGTAAATGTACATACATGTCAATAAATTTATGAAAATATTATGTACGTTAGAAAAAATATCAAAGACTTCGAAAATGTTGGTGGCCACCATAATGTTAACACTAGAAATAAACATAAATTGTCATTTCCACTATTTAGACTTGCAAAAGTTAACACATCCTTTATGGGGCACTGTATAAGGTTCTACAACAAAATTCCTCAAGATATATTAGAGTTACCTCCAACGCGATTTAAAAATGTGTTAAGCACATTTTGTGCAAAAAGGCTTACTATAACATCAAGGATTATTTAGAAGACAAAGATGTTTGGCATTAAACAGTAAATTAATATTATTTAAAGGACGATTGTGACTAGTGTTCAACACATTCATGACTAATATTTTAAGTTGAAAACTGTGTTAATTAAGTTAAAACGTGTTTTGAAAAGAATAAATGTGGAGTTTCTTTGTTAGCTTCTTCTCCACATAATCCATTAATTGTGAAACTAACAACTTTGACGTTCATTAAGTAAATATTCTGTTTTTACAATGAATAAAAATATTTGAATTGAATTGAAAATTGAATTGTACAATACATAAAAACAAAGTCACGCCTTGGAAGCAGCTGTTCTGTTCACTGCGCTTAAAACCATGATACCGTATAGCAATTCTACCCCTATATACCCTATTTACATGAAACATTTTGTTTTATTTTGTGACAATTCATGCCACTGCATGAACGCAACCAGCGCCATACGGATCTGTAAAAATACGTGATGTAGTCGTATTTTTAAGTATTTTTCTGTACCTAATATACCTACTTCATTTTTTAAGTGAAAACATTTTTGGCGTCCTTTTCTGAACACTAAATGAAACTAAACCGTTATGCTACCCTGAATCGGTTATAATCGGTTCCAGTCGGTCGGCGACGATCATTGCTCTGAGGTGACACAGAATCGATTATACTCGGCTCCAATGATCTTCTCCAACCGACTGGAACCGATTATAACCGACTCACGTATACTTGGCTATAGTCGTAGTCTTAATTTGGAAAATAAAATCAGCAGAAAATAACAAGGCACACACAACATCACCACATGTAATTTTCGTAACCACACGACCTTTTTAGTGTTCTGTGCCCAAAGAGTAAGGGACCCTATTACTAACACTCCGCTGTCTGTCCGTCCGTCCGTCTGTCACCAGGCTGTATCTCATGAACCGTGATAGTTAGGCAGTTGAAATTTTCACAGATGATGTATTTCTGTTGCCGCTATAACAAAAAAATACTTAAAACAGAATAAAATAAATATTTAAGGGGCGATCCCATAAAACAAACGTGATTATTTTTTTTGATCGATATTAATAACGGCGACAGGCTTGAAATATTCAAATGTTGTATAGTTAATGGCGTGAGTCCGACTCACGCTTGGCCGGTTTTTTTTTAATTCTACAGCAGCTAAATTTAAATACCATTAGACGATCCTATTGCACTAGACCACTATGCATTAACAGACTTGAGGTCTTGGCGTGACGTTGTGCAATGTGGTTCCAGTCCGTTGTTGGTCAGCTCTAGATTGTATGTCGTAAATGTAACGGAAGTGGAGAATGTCACCTCTACGTTGTGTTGACATGGAATGGCGTTGCAATCACTTGCGTTATTTAGTTCCAAATAGTTCTCTCTAGGTTGGCAGAACATTTTTAAAGAGATGCTTAATACTATACCTGGTCAGTACTGAAAAAAGCCGATGTGACGTGGAGGTTGAGGAGGAAATACTTACAAATTATTTTAGTCTTACGACCAGCGCGTGTCTTTTTGTGTTTTGCTATTGTATTTTGCTATTGTTTCCCTTGTCGTAAAAGGGTACTCCGGTCGCGTTATCTAATCTATAAAAATGTCGTGTCACAGTGTTTGTTGTAGAACTCCTCCGAAACTGCCTCACCGACTTTTATGAAATGTTTTGCGTAGGTATATTTGGTAGGTCTGAGAATAGGTCATAGGCTAGTTAACATAGCAAAACAACGTTTGCCAAGTCAGCTTTTTTTATAATGGTAACTTAACTACCTTGTCTAAGACAAATATGAACAAGATTAAATAAATTACTTGTTTTGTACACCTACACGTTTATTTTATATTTTCCAACTAAAAGTTACAAGCGACGGAAAGTAAAACATTTAACAAATATTTGCAGCACTAAATTTATATGGCATGTATTTAACGCGGCGACAAATTGATACCATTCCGGATCTTAAAAAAACTGAAAATGGATCGTAAATAAACTACTTTGGCGACTAATTTGAGGTAGCATCTTAACTAAAAAGCGGCGGCTTTTTAATGAGTTTTGAGGTTTTATTTAAATTTTATCTGGCAGTGATTTTCTTTTGTGGCAATTGAATTTCTTCTAAGGCGACAAATTATTGGCGGATAAAAAAGTTAAAATAGGCTTTCATAAATTCTAAAATGGGGTTGTCTATAAACTATAAATACAAACAAGATCTTAAAAAAATACTTTTGGCTACATTTTCATAATGTAGGCCCCATGACTTTTCCATGCACCAACCTGATTTAAGTTTGACTCAAAACTAAGTTTTTTAGTGAAATATTTTTTTTCGCTTTTATATAAAAAAAAAGAACTAACACCCGAAGTTTCAGAACTTCGAACCTATTTTTGCTTATGTGTACTGACCTAACAACCAACCCAAAATTTAGATTGCCAGTAGTTGCCAGTGAAGAATGTTTGATATCCCCTCGGGATAATTAGTCGCCACATTAGGTTTTATAATACCTTAACCAGTTTTACACTGATCCCGCTTGATATATTTGACACCTTACAGTAGCCGCCGTTTTTTAGTTTTTTTGATCCTAGCCTTTTGTTGCTTGTATAGTTTAATAGTTGCTAAGATATTTAATCACTGAAAAGTTAGTTTTTTTGTGACTTAATAGAAAGTCGCCTAAAAAGGATTTCAGTTGCCGTGTTAAATATTTGCCAATTTATATCTGGACTGGACAATTAACATCTATGTAGCTCTATTCAATATTCTGCTTATCTATCACAAAACCACCAATTTTTAATAGCTCTATGCGATCTAGAATAGGATAATCTGACAAACTGTACCAAAATGGATTGTTTTAAGAAAATGAAGACCAATGTCCACTTTTATCGGACATCGCCAATCGCAATATATCATCTTCGATGATTATCTCTTCATGTCTCATGACTATCGATCTAAATAGCGTTTGAATTTATCAGTAAGCTGAATTACCTCATTATCCCGATACTCCAATCTATTATTTCACCGTCATTTCTTTCCCAATTATTCCCGTCCAATAATCGCCACGGGGGAGCGGTTTAATGCATAATGAATGAGTCGCTGATCACCCACTCGGCACACTGGTATAAATCGGTTAATGTTTATAGTCACTTCAACACCTATCCGGGGCCGGATTGTTCCAGGTGCTTACCCCGCCCCGGCCTCGGGTCAGCGCCGGATTTACATATATTTTACATATAATTAAGTAGAATGGAAGGCGAGAGGCGACAGGTGCTGAGCGGCCGCGCCGCAAGCCGATCGGCGAATATGGGATTGCGGGCGGCAGATTTATTTGAATTTAAATTATATTTCGCCGTTTCGCTGCCTTTTGCGCTAGCGTTTGCGAGTAGCGCTGTGCAAATGACGATTTAATTGCAGATCTGTACAAATAAGTTAGCCTATAAGCCGGGCAAGGTGTTTGTTCGTTCGAATTTTGAAATATAAGTCAGTATAAGTCATTGGTGAAAGTTCTTCAGAAACTGTGATGAGCGATTTCAATATTTTGCACAAGAATTCATTACAAGTGCTCATAAGTAAGAACCAATATTTTATGGATTTACAGCAATTTCTTTGCATCAGGAGCCTTTTTGTGTCAATGTCATTTGTCGCTTTGTCATTGTGTGCATATAACAGTCGTATTCCATGTATTATGTAGTCTATCTGTGTGCTAATTTTCATCAAAATACATTCAGCTATTTTCGTTTCCGGTCCTTGACTGAACATCAGAAGTCCAACCTCAAGGTTTGCCAATGGGCGATGGTGCACATCATGCTAGGCGTAAAACGAATTGACAAAATTCGGAACACCACCCTGCGCTCCAAATTCAAAATCACTGACGTTGGAGTTGCGACCGCTAAACTCAAGTAGAGCTAGGCTGGCCATGTCAGACATATGAACCTGGAAAGATGGGCAAAAATGGTCAACGATTGGATACCGTACGATGGCTACCGGAGACGTGGCAGCCGAGGTGGAGATGGTGTGATGACCTGACCAAATATTTACCTGGATAGGAAGAGTTGACCAAAGACAAGGAGGTATGGAAATCTAAAGGGGAGGCCTTTGCCCAGCAGCGGTTTACAGTTATGGCTAGAAAAAATTAATTAAAAAATAAAAACCGACTTCGAAACACTACAGCACTAAAAAGTTAGAAATAATTTAAATTATTAGAAGTACGTATACATGTAGGTATTTTAGAAGTATAATTTGGAGTCGGTGCCCAAAATATATGTGCTGATCAAGAAACTGTGCACGGACTAACATTTTTATTGTAGTCGGTGCCCAGTTTCAATTTATCAACAATACATTTTTTTTATTTTTTATTTTTTTATGGGCGAGCGGGAAAAAAATAAAAAAGTCCCTTATAACCATAATTCACCCTACTCAATTCGTTGCTTGATAATTTGATGTTCTCAATTTCCATCTCCGAAAGTCTTCACCAGAAGATCACCAAATTAACTAAGGACTACTTTTACGCTATTTTATAAAACATACGGATATTACTAAAGGATGGGCCCCATTAGGCCTTATTTACTGATGTCTATTGAAGAGTTCCGTTCTCCATCTCTGAAAGTTTTCATCAGATCTTCACCGAATTAAAATAGGTCTAATAGGACGTTATGTCTATTCGAAAAAAAGTGGTAATCGGTCAACATTTGACAAAGTTATACGAAAACATAGCCAAAGTACGCGTCGAATTGATAATCTCCTCCTTTTTTGAAGTCGGTTAAAAAATAGGTACTAGTATTCAAACTTTCAATGACATAAATTTGTGCTTTCCAGAGGACTAAGTGAATTGGCACTTGCCGTTATCATTAAAATGCAAATCAATTTCGTCCAAATTGTATTAATTTTCTAGAACCTAGAACTCTCGTAGTTCAAGACGAAGCCGATTTTTGTGACGTGAATAATTCTAGTACAGATTAATGGATCTCTACGATAATAATTTCGATAGTCCTAAAAGACTATCTCAGCATTTGTATTTGTTGCAAGCAAATGCGTGTAATTTATCTAGCTAATGCGTTCGCTGGACAAACATACGTCTTACCTCAGTTCTGTGCGCGGCCTAATGCATTGGCTGTGTGAGGGAGTGGCTCTAATAACATACACCGTTTGTCATGACGTACGAAAGAAAATTCTAGAATTAAAAAAAAAAAATTGATACTAAGATGCATTGAGTTCAAATTTGATGTAATTTTTTTTTCAATAGATATAGACTGTTTGAAAAGCAGAGGAGTAAAAAAGTAGTGGTGAGCTAATAAATGCCATTATTTTTAGCCATTCAGACATGTCCCACTGTAGGGCACAGGCCTTCTCTCAGGGAGAGAGTATGGGTTTAGTCACCACGCGTGGCCACCACGGATTGGCGATTTCAAGCGCTAAGGTATGTGAATAACTCAGACACTCAGGTTTCCTCACGATGTTTTCCTTCAACGTTAGCGAGTGGTATTGCTACTATAACTTCACAAATCTACATAACTTAGAAAACAGAGTCATAGGTATATGCCCGCGCTGGGAATCGAACCTGGGTCTCTCGCTTCCGAGTCCAATGTCCTACCCACTAGGCTACCACCGCTGTATAAAAAATAAGTTGCTTATTATTGTGTTACGGGTACAAGAGTGGTCCCAATAAAAATCGATTACACTGACTCAGAAGAATTGACGTTAGTTTTAACTTAAAAGCTATAAAACATAAACTCACGCCTGTATCCCGTAGGGGTAGGCAGAGACCAGGGTTTGCCACTTGCCACGATCCTGACAGATCACTTTCGCTTCATCAACGTTCATTAGTCGTTGCATGCACGCACGCCGCTTTCGCGTACTTTTTATCTTGCCCTTTGCTAATACATCTCTTATTTGGTCGAAGTATAGCAAAGTATATTATAGTGTACTTAATAGCTATATTAATTCCTGAGAAAAACGGTCTTTACAGTCATGTGGGCGGACAGACCTATAACGAAGTCCTTAAGGAATTTCGCTTATTTATACCATATTTTTATTGGGCTAGGGTGTTGTTGCTATGGTATTAGAAATAATTGAACTATCAGAATAGAAACACAAAGATCGGTTTTTGTGCTAGTATTCTACTGCCACATTCAAGAAAATTCTTGGTCCGCACAGCGTCGGGCAAATTCCATGCAATCTCAGGATTTCCCCGAACAATTTTTATTTCCTGTCGCCTTGAAAGGTGAGAAAACCTTTCGCCGATAATCCTTTTCTTCGCTCTCGACTTTTACTGCGATTACCTTCCAACAGTCCGCACTTTGTGCAAGTTTACCAAACTAGAAGAAAGATGCAAGAGTTACCGATAAGGCGTGCTGTGCAGCCCTACTGTAGCTGCTAACACCCAGCTTATAGGTCCATGAGCCATCCCGTTAGATATAGTGGCTCTATAAGATGCCGTTTTAGATCTAGTGGCTCCATAAATTGCCCGTTTAGGGCTTCAGCGGCTGCAGAAGAGATGCACTGTGCCCTATTTTTCTATAGAATGTATTGTCATACCATATCAATACAATATAAATATTTTTTATTGTGAGATAAACTGTGAAATTTGGGGAAAAAAATCAGTTGACATTATTATTATTATTATTATTAATACGTTTATTGCACAAAGGTATAAAATACAACGGCAATGTGGCGGACTTAATGCTATACTGGCTGAGCAAGTATCAAAATGTAGTACGGAATAGCGGACATTTTTATCAACTTTTCCAAGTTGGTCTTATAATAAAGGTTGTCTTTATATTGATTACTAACCCTCTCATTGGACCTCTCTATAAAACACTGTGAAACGTGTTATAACATACAACAAGTTTCTTCTGTGTCGATTAATAAAACCGCCCCAATAAAGAAAAGTTTAAAATGCACAATTTTATTTTTCAGACATTCTTCAAACGTCGCGTTCACAACGCGACAGCGAAGAAAAGCTTCTCAAATTTTGGATTATTGTAATAATTATGCTTATGCTACGTTGTATGGCCTGATGTTGAATATTCAAATCTTTGAGTACTTACTCGTATTTTAGCGGTTCACAGAGCTGCCTAAAAGCCTTGTGGTTAGTACCGCGTCACCATCGGAGCATTATGATAATGAGCACAGTCGCCAGATACACCCAAACCGGGCGCAATAGTCGTATCTCCACGCATTATCGTAAAACTGACCCCGCTTATAGACTACGAATGGGGCCCGCCCGCAGGCCTAGCGGTCTCTTTGCTAGATTAGAAATAGCCTAAAAATACGTCGGCTATTTATCCAACCGATACAATGTGCCTCACTTTTTAGGGATCCGTATTCAAAAGATATGAAAAATGTCGAGTCGTCACGGTTACCACCCGATGTGAAGCTGGTCATTGAGATATCGACTGAATATATTTTGGAATCAACGGGTGCCAAGGTAATCCAAGTATTATGCCTTGTCTGTTCCTTTTGTCTCTTTATTATACCTGTATATTGTTACCCGTTATAGAGTCAATTAAACTATATTAGTAAATATTTATTGTGATGGTGCTTCGCCCAGCAGGTAATAAAAATAGGGGGTACCATTTGAAAGTTCAACATTATAAAACAAACTCACAGACAAAAAACAACGAAATGCACATGTATCATTTGACAACACATCATTCCATATAAAAATGTTTCACAATCCTTACACCTCATAAAGTAATTATTTCATATAATGTCATATGGCAACATAACATTAGCTAACTTTTCTTTACATAAATGCATTAAATCGACAAAGTTCTATTGACATATTTTTCTTTCACATTATGGTTACTTGGTCTATAGACATTAGGAAATGTATCATTGTGTAAGTAACGTACAATGTTTTAAGTAGGTTATTAATTAGCCTCGCGAAAGAAAATAAAACTACCACAGACAAAAAAAATGCAAGAAGTACAGCACACGTAAGCCAGAGCAGGGGGATGCAGGGGGATGCAGGGGGGCGCAACCCCCCGCGAGGCGGAGCCCCCCGCATTAAAAAAAGATTCTCGGAACAGTGGGCTAGGTCAGGTTAGACTTCTGATCTCACTGCGCGGAGCGAGCGAAGCGAGCGTAGCTCCTTAGCGGCTACCAAAAAGCTCACCTAGCAAAATAACTTTGGTTACTTATTAGGTTACTTTATGAGGCGGAAAAAATTCCATTCAGACAATTATAAGGCTTCTGAGTAAACTTACCTTTAAATGATTTGTCCCAAATGGAAAAGACACCCTTGCAGAATAACATTTTCACAGTTTATTGTAAACTTGACATCGTAAAGAATATCAGCTTATCTTTTAAAATAATAATAAATAAAGTAGTTGCCAAGTGCATAATATCTGTTTTTTTTTACATTTAAGTTTATCTTTGAAACATATTATGAATGATGCATTTTAAAAATGAGTGCCTTTCAAATAAATATACAGACGACTATCGTTAATTCGAAACTAGAGGGACTCTTCAAATATTACGAATAATCGAGTGTTTGAAATATCAAACGGTTCGAAATTTTTGAGAGAAAATAAACAAAAATTCGAATTGTTGAGTGTCGATCTATTATTATTTGTTAACTGGTATTCTTTAACAATAACAAAAGCTTAGAACATCTTTCTCATTCTTTTGCAACGTCACTTTTCTTCTGACCTCCCTCTACTCTTTTGATTAGATTCTTCTTCTCAGTAATCGTCAACCATTTATACTTTTTAGGACTCCTAAATAGGAGACAACTTTAAGCTGTATACAACCCACGAAAGAGGAACAATCATCATCATCATCATCAGCCCCTTGACGCCCACTGCAAGACATATATTCCCTTATGGTTCTCATAAGAGGAACAATAAAACAAACCAATTCGTGCGAAAGTGTGTCTCGAACTAAACTAATTAATCAATTTTATTTTTATTTCATTCTAGCTTTATTTAATATAGCTTTGGCTGGAATAAAAATAATTTATTATTATTAATAATAACAAAAACAACCAAGTTTGAACTTGTCTCAAAATGTACTTACCTCTGCAAGTTCTGCAATCTTTCTGTCTCTTTCTCTATGCAACTTTCAATTATCAAGTGTTTGACGCCGATGAGTTGGAATTTATTAACGCGTCATTTTGTTACGTAGCAATGATTTTTCCATTTGAATTACCCAGTGCATAAAAATGTATTGATTTGGTTCGAAATATAAAGAGATTTTCTAGGGAACTCGTGATAACTTTGAATTATAGAGAGGTTCGAATTATCGCAGGTTTGAATTAAAGAGAGTCGACTGTATTTGTAAATGGATGTCGTTGTGAAACAACAGTTTGTTGACAAAGGTTGCTTGTGGAATAATAATTTGCTAAAGAATTGGTTGTAAGACATCATAGATCCAAAAATAGGTATCCCACCTACAAGAAACATGTTTTTTAAAGTAAAGTAAAAAGTATTTATTTAAAAACCACACAAGAGATAAAACAAATATATTGTATTCACATGGTGCAAAACTTATATCTCTGGTCACATAATGATATTGAAATCTGGTAAAAAATTACAGCGGAATCCACGCTAGAGTAGAGTCTGTGTTGTGGTAATCCAGGAACGACAAATTAATTTCAAGTACAAAATTAAGAGTGAGGTGGCGCTCTGGGTAGCTACTTTTTGTATCAACTTAAACTAAGAACAAAGTGTTATACTCTGGTTAATGTTCAATTATTTATTTAAGAACTAAAGTTTACGTAATACAGAGAAGTTTGTAAAGAGGCTTGAAATTTCACTGATGCCTGCACTTGCCTAATGGGAGAGTGCTGGCACGGTTAGCCAGAGGTCGCGGGTTCAAGTCCCGACATGGGTGGAATTTTTAGCTTCTAAATAGGTTTTTAAAATTGTCCTCAGCACGGGTTAGTGCAACAAAAAGAATATAATAAAGTTTAACATTTAAATATTGTCTTTTATTTTCTATCCTACGTATCAAGAGACTGGTCGCTTAGTAGGTAAGTAACTCAAGTTCACAAAACTACAACTACTACTACTACTACAACTAGTAACTAGCACTAACAATGTTAGTAATTTTCGCCTAACCTAGTCTATTTTGT
The DNA here is from genome assembly GCA_947308005.1 of Yponomeuta malinellus. Classification (NCBI taxonomy): domain Eukaryota; kingdom Metazoa; phylum Arthropoda; class Insecta; order Lepidoptera; family Yponomeutidae; genus Yponomeuta; species Yponomeuta malinellus. The sequence continues at coordinate 432,523 of OX371000.1, forward strand.
TAATAAATGTTTTATTTCGGGCAACAAGGTCCAATATTTTTATATTACAAATTAATTAAAATTACAAATTAACAATTTTACAGGTAAAAAACTTGCCCCAGGTCGGTATCCCGCGGCAGGGAGCCCAGGATGCTGGCAACATTCCCCCTTTGGATGGCCAGACTTATTCTCTGACTGAGGTATGCGCCAGCCCTCCGGTCTCCCGTGGCGTCGATGAGGCGCCGTAGAAGGAGTGGTTTGTTGCCTGCTTTATACAAGTAACAACTTTATAAAATAATTTTCAATAGAATTTGCACGAAGTTTTCCTTTCATAATTTGGTCGCCTATTACTCGGTAACTTGTAAAGCCTACATAGCCGTGATAGTTTTTTTCTCTTAAGTTCTTTGTATGTGCTTATCGGGCCACCCCACAATTGTACTTTTCGAAGTCATAATCTAACAGGCTGACCCCCAGTTTCTCGTAAACTAACACGCTGTTAATCTCCTGTTAACAGGTATCAATTGACCAAAGTGCATTAGGAAAAAAAACCACTGACGGCTGTACCGGAAACCAGGGGTTAAGCTTAATATTTCGCAAACGGATTCCTCAATCTAAAAATGATTTTGTACACCCACAATATTTTTTAACACCAAAGTGTGGTGTTTCGTTGGATTGACTTTAGGCTGACAATGGTTTCTTGCACTTTCGCCAGAAGGCGGTTATATGAGAATTGTTGGCTGATGGCCTGGATTGCCTCGATGGTCTAGCGGTAACATGTTTGACTATGAATAACAGAGGTCGAGGATTTGATTCCCGCTGGAGGTCGCCTAACTCACTTTATAAAACCGGCCAAGTGCGTTTCGGGCCACGTGCAGTGTAGGGTTCCGTAGAAAGAGGGGTTTCTTATCTGCTTTGCTAATCAATCTAATTTTCAATGGATTTCGTACGAAGTTTTCCTTTTAGAAGTTAGTTGCTTATTACTCGCTTACTTGTAAAGCCTACTTAGCCATGATATTTTTCCTTTTAAGTAAATTATATGTGCTACTGTCCTGAATTTCTTCACGTTTCTACAATCAACCGTGTAGCCAAGAGAGGGGGGGGGCTACTCTGTCAAAACAAATTGCGGAAATAAACGGAACCCTAAATAAAAAACCGGCCAAGTGCGAGTCGTACTTGGATTCCCTTATCTATTTTGTTTTATTTTTGAAGCAAAATATAGAACTTAATATTCTGTAATTATTTCAAGCGTCTACCTTTATTAAAAATTTGAAATTACCCTTTATAATTACTTTTCTTGTATGGGAGGCCCCCTTAAACATTTATTTTTTCTGTTTTTAGTATTTTTTGTTATAGCGGCAACAAAAATACATCATCTGTAAAAATTTCAATCGCCTAGCTGTCACAGCTCATGAGATACAGCCTAGTGACGACAGACAGATAGACAGACGGACTGTAAAGTTTTAGTAATAGGGTCCCGTTTGGCACCCTTCGAGTACAGAAACCTAAAAATAGTCTTCCTACACCCACAAACGACCAATCCAACGAGACTCCACATTATAACACTAATTGTGGTATCCTAAGAAAAAATATTTCGAGTTTTTATTATACCGTTTTGTCGGCGTAACAAATATGTTTGTTTATGCCAAACATTAGCTCTCTAATACTTATAGTCTCTGTGCTAAGCCGCGGACAGACAGACGGACGGACGGACAGACAGACGGACGGACACGGCGAAACTAAAAGGATTCCTTGTTGACTACGGAACCCTACAAATTGCCTCAGTTTGGATGTATTTGCATGTTTGTGATTTCCTTGCCTGGTTAATATAGTACAGAGTATCCTAGTTTGGGACTAAGATAAGTAATAGTGTTGTGTGCTTATTATTATAATCGGATTGGCATATGGCACGAACAATCATAGTCAAACCGATTATGTACTGGAAACATTTTCTTAAATTACCTCCTATAACTACGTATTACCTCGCTAATTTCACCGAAAGATTATAGGCAGCTTTCCCAAGAGCCCTTTAACTGCTAATAACTGGGATTTCAATAAGCAGATTAGTCAGTAACTAAAAGGATCACTGTAGAACGCGCCCGGTGTTGCCATCACGTGGGGAGCAAGGAGGAGAACCTGCTGCGTAAAAATGCATACCTATAATTTTGGTTATAATATGTATACCTATAGCCACAACCAAATGAAACAAATTCTTTTTTTTATAAGGGCGTTTAAAAGAAATCGAACCAATTATTTAAGTTCCCGTGTGGCGCCGGTTTAAGAATATCGTCACTCCATTTCCTTCCGTGGATGTCGTAGAAGGCGACTAAGGAGATCAATTACCAAGAGTCGGGCAGCAGCGTCTTCCTGAGATTCCAACCGCACACTGCGATCGTCAACCCGCCTGCCAAGCGTGGCGATTATGACAAAACCCGCCATGGTTATGAAAACCACGAAGGAGGGCTATGTCCTGCAGTGGGCGTCGAATGGCTGATGATGATGATTTAAGCAACGCGAAACCTGACAACCGTTCCGTTAAAATCACTTCTAACAAAATAAAATCTCAACGTTAATTCCTTGGGTGTCATAAGAAGCTACTTACGAAGGAAACATCCGGGTATGTGTTAAAAAATCTAATTTGGAGAAATCGTTAGACTTATTGCGTTACAAGTGTGGCCTAAGTTTATAGTGTAACTTTTTATTAGATGCAGTAAAATGACGTTTTGCGGGTTGCCACTTTTTGAAGAAAAATAAATAGGGATGTAGCTAAGTGAGTAAGTGAATCATTCAATAATGAATGATCAGTTTGGTTTGGTTTTAGAGATTTAATATTAAGTTATAATGTATTTTTGTTATTCTATTATTGTTACTATAGTAAAGGATTAATCTTTTTCAGTGGAATTATAGGGACGTACATTCAAAATGAAACAAAAATGTCGTAATAATGTTATCAATCTTTTTCGGAATCACTGTCGCTGTCGCTTTCGGTCACACTAATGACAAATCTGTCTGTCACTTCATCTATAATGTGATCGAGGTGGCACATTTTGTCTTCCTCTTTTATAGTGTGGGACACACAGTCACTCCACTTAGCCAGTGTCACTTTGTTGATTCCTTCTTGGAATAAAGTTTTCACGTCTTGCATTTTATACGTCTTATTATTGTTTGCGACGTGCCTTTTTACCTGAGCCCATACGAACTCGATGGGATTCAATTCACAGTGATAAGGGGGCAGTCTTAAAAGTCTGATATATTTTTGTGCAGCCATCCCGTCCAAGACATATTTATCAGTATGATTTTGTTGTTTCACAATATCTATGAGAGTGGCCTTCACCATATTTGGTTCAAATGCAATATTTTTAGTGGTCAGCCACTTTTGAATTCGTGCTTTCGTCCACGACATCTTCGGGATTGTTTCGATTTTCCTAGAGTGATAGGGCGCGTTGTTCATTACGACTACTGCATTCGGCTTGAGTTTGGGTAGAATGCCGGCTAACCACTAAATTATCACCTTCTTTCACTCCTTATTTCTGTACTCTGTTTTACAATAAAACGAATCGGAAGTTATAGAGTTCATAATAACTTTTATTTCATCAAGAACCCTTCACCTTTATCTACTACCTTACAATGTGTAAAAGGATCAACGTTTATACAGCCTTTTATTTACATGAAGAATAAATAGAATTATGTATGATCATTATGACTTAGTTATGGAACGATTAGATTTTATGTGAACTGAATCACATCCCTATTGAGATTAGGCTGCCAACATTATTTTACGTAATGACATTTCGAAACGTAATTTTACTGCATCTAATAAAAAGTTACATTATAGAGATTTTTGCTTTGTTAATACGTTACTAGATTTGCTACCAAAGGTAAAAAAAAAAATTAAGTTAATAATTTTATTTTTCAGCCCGGGTATCCTCTTGTAAGTGGAGGCAATAATACATTTTAGACCAAACGATCTACGCGCAGCGCAGGGCTTAAAAGAAACTCGAGAAATAGAACTTTCTGCCGAGTGATACATAGTGCCTTATACTACACTTACGAGTAAAATAAAATTATTTAGAATAATTAAAAGTGTATTGTCAAATTATCAATTTTGTGAAAAAAACAAAAAATTAACAAAACAAACAAACAAAGGTATGCCAGCCTCTTTTTATTGAAAATCGTTTACAAAATAAAAAAATCCCACCTCTTTTTTCTAATTATTTGTTATAAAACCTTTTTGAGATTTGTGGTTTGTTTTTTTTTATATTAGCTGCTAAAAAACAAAAGAACGCTAGCAGGGCAGGAATGGATTTTCATACAACATTCCTGCCCTGCTACGGAGGGCAAGAATGAAATTCTATATAACTTTTCCAGCGGCACATTTATAAGGAAAAAATGGCGAACTTTGTAACCCGTTTATGAACGAGCAATGAGACACTTTTTGAGTGGGTGTGGTATAAAAGAGTTACTTTTGGGGTTTCCGAAAACCCTTTCATTATTGTGCTCATGCTCAGCCTAACCAACGATGACAGGGAGCCTTTTACAGGTTCAGAGATGTAAAATAGTCGCAATACAGATTATCTGAGCACAAAAAGCAGATAGAACCTAATAGAAAACTAATACAGATGCCAAAGCATTCTACAAAAATGTCATGTAACTGAATCGCTTACTATTTGTAATAAATAAATTGTTATTCCATTTTATCTATATCGTCACAAGTGACCGCGTAGTCTGTTTGAAGGTTGTCCAAATCCGTTTATCTGTCCCCATCTGAAGTTGGAGTAGACAATAAGCTTTTCCATTAACATTAGGTTGGATTAACACTAAATTAGTACGCCGTGGCGCAAACATAACGTTCGCAAATCGTATTAGCTGGATTATTATTATTTCAACTAATTTGAAAAAAAACATTGCGTCTTTTCGGCAAAGCCTTGCGAAAGCCGCAATTGCTGAAATTGGGGGAGTTAATCTGCTAGATATAGACAAAATAGATACTAGATACAGATATAACAAGATTAGAAGAACAATGTTTGGCTATTGTCTGATCTTAATGACCTTTAAGTACTTCAATAACTTTTTTGTATTGAAAGCGTGTAAACTTGTGTCCGTATTGTTTCTTTCGTTTTGTCATTAAGGCTAATAAATAACTATACAAACAGACGTAAACTTATGTCTGCAACTCAAAAAGGTAAAGAGAGGTAGAAAAATTGTGATAATGACATATGAGAAAACGAGATACAGAAGATGCATTTTTATCTCCATCCACATTAGTCGTTTAGTCGCTGCATGCGCTTACCATTTACGGGTATTTTTTTCGTGTGTGCATCTGGCATCCCTTGTTGGCCCCTCCAACTTAATTTGTTCGATTTTAGATATATTTATTTAGGATGTACATTTAAATGCACGTTATAATAAAGGTTTCGAAAAAATAATTATTTATGATTTTCAAAATAAATCGTTTGCTCTATAATGTTAAGGATAGTAAGCGAATCGTCTTTGAAGATAAGATAAGATAAGAATATTCTTCACCAGGAAAACACAAAAAATAATATTTGCGAAGATACAGTCCAATTGGCGGCCTTGTTGCTTATAACAATTTCTTCCAGATAACCGACGATGGAAGCTGCTGGAGGAAAGGTGAGACAGGTAGTTGATACAAATATGAATATTGATATACGTATATATACTAAAATATGATATAACTTTTTTTTTAACTTTAAAATTAGTGGTTGGGAACCGAACCCGGACCTTTTGTATCAGGATCTTGAAACACTATGGCCATGGCCACTTTCTCTTGTAAAATATACAAATAATTATTACATATTGAACCATTATTTTATAGTTTGATGGCTTACCATCAAAGATTATTTTTAAATTTTGTGACGGACATTCTTTTGTGTGTGCATACATTTTTAAAAATTAAGGGTTTATTTCTCTCCTTTAACTGTTCCATGTGTAAGGACCAGGTTTTTCTTTTGTCCATTTTTTTCCTAAATGATCTAGATTTTCAAATGGACACCTAGTTTCACGTGTAACGTTCATTAAGTCGCAGCTCTTGTGCTACTTTGAATAAAATTGATTTGATTTGATTGATTGAGGTAAAGCCGGGCCAAGTACTAAGTTATGTTGTAAGAATTAACTACTACACTTTGATTAAAGTTTAACTTTCAGGTCATCTCTATTATTCATGGAGCTAAGAGCCGTAGCGATCGACTATTAATGGTGGTTTGTGATGCCAGCAGCAACAGTTTCCCGCGGCAAAGATAATGTGATGTGAACGTGACAGTAATATACATAGAAAACTTACGCATTCATAGTGCAAACAGAAATCCCACTAAAAATAACCAAGGCTAGCTGGTAGCATTAAGTTGTTAGTACAGGCTTCCCTTTGTGCAGACCATTTTCTCGAGCAAAGAATAGTTTTCAAATGAAATACTACTAGTATCTAATGTAGATAGAGATTATAATAATAACCTTCACACAACCCAATCACTTGTCCTAGTCCCAAACTAGGATGCCCCGTGCTATGGTAACCAGGCAGGGACAACCCTAACATGGAAATACATCCAGACTGAGGCCATTTGTATAAGTGCACGGCGTAAAAAATCGAATCCACTACCTCTGGTGTGGTAATCAGACGGATAAGTACTTCTTTAACCTACATCTCATTTCCATTATCATCGAAAAGAAAAATCTATGGTATCTGTCAAATAAAGGTCAGCCGTGGGAGAAGGTCGTTGCGGTCAAGCAATTGGCTGATAAATCGGACCCTGCACACTGTGCTGCGCTTTTTTCCCCCTTGAGCAGCTTCTGGCTCACGATGTTTGCCGGAATATGTACTACAGGGTCGGAGACGTTGCCTTTTATGATAGGTAAGAGTTGATACTAGACGTTGTATAAATCAACTATCACCTGAGTGTTCACCAAAAATCAAATTTTCTTAAGCTTATTATTTTGTTTATTACTTTATAAAAAATATAGTATCTTTGGTCTTCATTGGAAGAGTGTCAACAGAAATTGCCTTGAAAAAAACGGCCAAGTGCGAGTAGGACTCGCAAACGAAGGGTATTAGGTACCATTATCTATATAATATTAGACAAAGATCGAATTTGAGGACAGCGCCATATATAGAAACCAACGAGAAGCGTTTAACATTGACACTTAACGACATGACATCGGCGCTGTGAAGGTTACATAGATTGCCGCTAGATGGCGAACGCTGTCTTTAGACAACGGTTATTGTATGGGAGCCCCCCTTAAATATTTAATTTATTTTGTTTTTAGTATTTGTTGTCTACATCATCTGTGAAAATTTCAACTGCCTAGCTATCACGGTTCATGAGATACAGCCTGGTGACCAACAGACGGACGTTGAAGTCTTACTAATGCGGTCCCGTTTGGCACCCTTCGGGTACGGAACCCTAATGAAAAATTAAATTTCTATTTGAAAACCTCCACCTTCTTTCAAAGTCGGTTAAAATAGTGCTAATAAAGGGCTTTTGTTGATTTTACATTAGTGACCGGGTACATTGATAACATTCCCAGGCCCAACACATCAATAATTCCCACCCTCTAAATGCAAGCGTCAACTTAACCAAAGACCATTAGCAAGTTATCGGTTTTAATTGCTACGAAACCGACGCCGGCTCCCTCCAGTGAAACATCTAGCCTGACCGCGCGTCCTGTCATTTAATCCCGCCAGCTGGGACGGCAAACGTGCCGCTGCTGTAATGCCGGCAATGAGACTTGCCGTCTTGTGGCAGAGTTCGCGACACCCCGGAAATAACTTAGGATGACAGAACGTCTTGCTGAAGAAACAATGAACTGAGGTTATAGTGCAGCCCAACTAGCATAAGGGTATATAGGACGTCCGCTTACGGGTTTGGTGACAGCAGGTTAGCCATCTATTTTATATAATTAATATTATACCAATGGCTCCAATGATATATAATAAGGTGCCAAACGATATTAAGGACATGCATTTAAATTTATTCAAAAGTAGTTTATTTAAGTTACTGATTGATAAATGTTACTACAGAATTATTGACTTTTTAGAGGATAAAACAATTTAATGTCTACTTTAAATTTGACATTTAATCACAACAATTTTATAATTTGATTTGACATACAAATACACAATTATTGCATGCTTGCATGAATATTCATACGCCCAGACAGGCAGCACATGGAATGCACTGAAACTCTGTATATAAAGATCTATTTTATTTACCCATGTACATGAATAAACGATACTTTACTTTACTATACTTTACGGGAACGCATTACCGGGATATCAAGTATGCCTCAATTCAGGTCTTTGTCTATCGCGTGATTGAGTAAAAAACACCCCAACATCCAAACCTCCGAACATCCAAACATCTTCACAAACTTTCACATTTTCTTTGTCCTAGTTGGGGTCCCATGCTATGTGCATAGTGGTAACAGGCGTTGGAAGGAACACTGTAATTTTGAAGGAAAAATTCGTGAGAAAACCTGAATCTATGAGGTACTTTGTGTTTGCAGACGCTAATTTGGCTTTTTTCTGAGGAATTGCCTATGCCTGTACTCTTATCGAATAAATTAAAAAATAATATTGAAAAAGTAAAACCATTCCGGTGACTTTGCAACAGAAATGTTAAAGTCATTGCTGTTGATCATATACATTCTGCAACACTTATTTTCTCGTTTACTTTATTTATTATTTTTTGGTTAGTTTATCTATCCTCACTGCTTTATTAGTTTATTCGTAGTTTATCCTAACAATTCTTCTGTACTTATGTCGAGGCCGTAAGTTCGCTACATCCCGGATTATAGAGACAGCGATATAGTAATTATTGTTATTGATTTCTTATATATTCCCTACGTGCGTTGTCTTTTATGTTGCTTGATATGGGACGAAAGCGAAATTTTTGTCCCTTATTGGATAAACTGTTACGGAATCATTAACAGGTACAGTCGACTGCATATTGACCTTACAGAGATGCTCTCTGCGTACTTGTGGCTCGGGTGACTTTGAAAGAAGAATGTGAAGATTGTCCTACTGTCGACTGGTACATCGGTTAAATTGGCAACTTTAGGTTGGTCACCAAGGAGATAAAACGTGAGAACGTTGAGTACACGTACGTACTAATGTATACACTGTACACTCAGTGCTTTGTAGGGTTCCGTACCCAAAGGGTGCCAAACGGGACCCTATTACTAACACTTGACTGCCCGTCTATCTGTCTGTATCTCAGGTACCGTGATAGCTAAACAGTTGAAATTTTCACAGATGATGTATTTCTGTTGCCGCTATAGCAACAAATACTAAAAACAGAATAAAATTAATATTCAAGGGGGGGCTCCTATACAACAAACGTCGTCTAAAGACGGCGCTCGCCATTTATGTAGCCTTCACAGCGCCTATGTCATGTCGTTAAATGTCAGTGTTAAACGCTTCTTGTTGGTTTCTATAGATGGCGCTGTTTTCAAATTCGATCTTTGTCTAATAATGTATAGATTATGGTACGGAACCGTTGCTGCGCGAGTCCGACTCGCACTTGGAAGGTTTTTTATTTTACATGCAGCCTAAACGCGATTTTCTTACAAAATGTTAGGCTAACTATGTTGGTTAAAGAGAACATCAACCTTTACACGTAGTACACTACTAGAAGAAAGAATAAAATATAAGAATAAAGGTTATTTGACAACAATACGACGAATTAAATACATTGTGTACACAATCAAATTAAAAATCCACAGAATATATTTTAGCAAATTAATGCTTGTTGTCAAAAATTGGCCAGTCTCAGCTTAATGTCAAAATCACATGAAAGAAAAAGATGACATTTGTACAGAAACAAAAATACTTTCTAACCATTTAACTGTCAACATTTTTGTATAATTACTGGTGTGCAATAGATATCAACTATATAATTCCGGAGAGTTTCTAATCTTTACAGACGACGTAATAACGAAAATGTAAAGGTTGACCTGCATTTGATTTTACAAGAGTTAGTATTAGATCAATAGATTAAATAGGCCTTGTCGATTGTATTATTTGAACATTAGTGTGTTTTAAAAACCTATTTAGAGGCTAAAAGTTGAAATTGTGTTTTTCCTGGTACAATAAAGAATATTCTTATCTTATCTTACTGTCCTCAGCACGGGCTAGAGCAACAAAAAGAATATAATAATTAGTTTGTTACTGATTGAATCGTTCTGTCCCTTCAGATTTTTCAAAAAGGGACAACAGATACTTAAGAAATGACCTAGAGATACTCTGAATTCAGAAACCAGCAATAAATGGCGTTTAATTAAGTAAAAATATTTTTTATGTAACTGTAGAGAACAGCTTCCGTTTGTGATTTCACCCAGTTTAAAAAATGTCCGTCCGAACGAAGTAAATGTGTTGTTTTTCCGCAAAAAATGTGCCTCGCTCTATTAAACGTTCAACTTAATGTTTCGTGCGACCCGGCGCGCGGCAGCATTATGAAGTCCACATATTTCCACCGGCTGGTGTTTTAATTACTCTAGTGCTCTCTCCGCATAAAAGACTACAAGACCATTACACAAAATGCACAGAACTGCTGCTGTCATTAAGTATTAAGCTTTCTGTACTGACACAAGCGTTTAGTTTAGTTTCAGTTAGATCTGAAATTTCCGCACTTATGGCTGGTTTTTGAAATGAGAATTTCGCTAAGCAGAGGGTTGACTGTAGTGCTCTCTTCGAATTTCTCAGAAAAGAGCGTGACAGAACGTTACTTAAGTATTGACATAGTGAATTTCTCAATTCAGAAACCGGCCCTCAGACTCATAATCGGGCCACTGTACGTAGCAAGAGCTAATAAGTATCTATATCAATACCTCAGACACTAGGGTTTCTTTGTGATGTGTTCCTTCACCATTAGCGAGTGGTATTGCTACTACAACTTCACAAATCTTCGTAACTTAGAAAACAAAGTCATCGGTACATGCCAGGAGTCAAACCCACGACCATCCGAATGAGAAGCCGGCGTTCTACCGCTTCGTTCCCACCGCTTAAGACTAGGGTTAATCCTACGTATTAAATAAACCAAGCTTTTTGTGTGCTACAAAAGTCACTGGCTAGGGCCGGGTATACCCGATTCAGCCTCACCAATCCGAACGTGACAGTTCAGTTTGGTTCAGTTTAGAAGGAGCGCAAAGTGCGCTTCCAAAAAACAAAAAAGCCGGACAAATGCGATTCGGACTCGCCTACCGAGGGTTTCCTACAGTACGTACTTACATATTAAGAGCTTTTCCCGAACTTCAAATGTATAGTTTTCAGATTTTGCCCTGTACTTGTAGCATAAGACGTAAATTTCATAGTTCTAGGTCAACGGAAAGTGCCCTATAAATTTGGATTCCCTTGAGTGTCGAAATATACGTTTTTTGCGGCATAAACAGCCGTATTTTTCTTTATGTCTCTGCCTATCCTTCGAGGATGCAGTCGTGAGTTTATTACGTTAACCTAGAAGTTTGATTTTTTTCACAGCTTCAAGGGACTGTAGACTTGAATATTTAGTTGAATAAACATATGTTTTGTGCTAGCATTATAAAATTGCAGTGGAAGTTCATTAATAGTGATTCTCAAATATGGTTTACCGCATTATTATGTACACGTTACAAAGTTGCTTACAGATTACTTGGACCTGTAACAAAGGATTTTTTCCTAGCACAAGTATCGGAAGCACGCGGTATAAATGCCATGTAACTCTAATTTAATGTAATACCATATTGTAACAAGACGCTAAATTTGCTTTTGTATGTGTTTTCTGTCAATATTATATTTCTGTCATCTTATGGTTTTAATTTCAATACGATACCTCCACGCGTTCCTGAGATAAAGGGCCTCGACAGAAAGACGGAGGGGCAACAAAGTAATCCTATAGGGGCTCCGTTCTTTCCTTTTCAGGTACAGAACCGTAAAAACAACTTTACTCAGGACAACATACAAGGTCGTCTGATTTTCAAGTATTTTAGACGGAGGATTTTCTGTTTACATCACACCTATTGCATACGCTGGCTACTTAAATTTTACTGTACAAAGTTACTTCTGGTCTTCACCGCTAAGTTAACGGTAGGCGAACCAGGCTCACCAGTACTTTATGGTTACAGCGTAAAGGACTACGTATTTTCGGGGCAGTCTCTGTACTTGATAATTATCTCTATTTCGGCTCATGCCACTTGACAGTAGTTGGCACTTCCCACACGACACTTGACGTTATATTAGCAGTTGCTTTTTGTACGTTTTTGCAATCAACGAATGTTATTATGTAGAGATCCCGCTGTGTGACATGAAAAGGCTGTTAGAAGTGAGACTTTTCTGTGTTTTTTATAAGTATTTTGTATCCTTATAATTACATATTGTGGGGTATCGTTGGATTGGTCGTTAAAAATATTGCGGGTGTAGGAAAATCAATATTTAGATTTAGAGTTCCGTTTGCGAAATATTAAGCTTTAAAGCGAAAATTTTTGTCCGAGTAGGGCGTATCTCCTGGCTAAACGATTGATTGTAGAAACGTGAAAAAATTCAGGGCAGTAGCACAAATCATAAAATTAAAAGGAAAAATATCACGGGTAAGTAGGCTTTAAACTGATATTTACATTAGGTACTTATTTAAATTGGGAATATAACCATAATTCAATACTCTTACTTAGCGTAGCTTTTTAACTTTCATTTGGTAAATATTTAATTTAAATACCAATAGTTATGCCACGAGAAAAATATTTCCAACACTACAAAAGTAAGCAATTCAGTAGCTAATTTCAAAGCCAAAATGACAAAATTATGCGAGATTGTTACTTAACATGAAACAAAGGATATTTTCACTCGTATAACAAGTTTTTCGCCTTAAAACGAGCACCAACAACAGCGCCGCCGCCGTCACGGTCTAGATTTCGTCCGACAAGATCTAGGGTCGGGCAATTCGCACTTCTTACCGCTGCTAGACAACTGCCACAGAATGACGACTCGGAGAAATGAAATCCACGTGATTCGTGAGCTGTTTTGACGTGAAAAGTCTTTCAGTTCGGTAGTAGAGGGTCACTTGCTAAAGCCGCATGCAACGAAAAGATCACCTCGGTGAGGGCGGCAACTACATATTGTGTGCAATTCTTGAGTAGAGCAAAGTGGCCATTACTCGGGTGCTTGTCTTGAGATATATTATAGATGAATAAATAACTTCCGCACAACATAGTCACTAGTTCTGATCCCAAATTAGGATACCTAGTGCTATGGAATCCAAGCAAGCACATTACTAGCATGGAACAAGTACGGCGAACCAACAACTTTGGTTTTGGTAGTCAAGTGTGTTAACCTCTAGACCAAGGAAGCAGTTATTATGTATTAAGAATAAACGAAGCTAATGCAAAGGTGTCCGAGGTGTTTACATACCTCAGCGCTTGAAATTGCCAATCCGAAGTAGGAATGAAGCCTATACTCTCTCTCTGAGACAAGGCGTGTGCCCTGCAGTGGGACGCAAGCTAGATAAAAAAAAATGCAAAATGGTTCTTCTGTATGTTGTTTATATTGTGTCACATCGCTAATTCAATTTAGTCGCGCGCAACGTTTTCTTCTTATCGTGTACGTCTTTATTCCACAAAATTACACATTAAAGTAAGAGTACTTACAGAAGTTCCTACTCAACAACAGTTCGTACTTTCGTTTCCTTTCAGGGTAAAGGATAAAATACACCAACGCGGTGGCATTGGCGGTCCATACAAAATACTACTGCCGTAAATGATATATGCATGGACCGCCACCGCAACCGCGTTGGTGTGTGTCATCCTTTAATTACCTTCTTATTCTTCTTATCCTTCTTTCATTTTTAAAATTGATATTGTTAAAATTATGTAAAATTTGACATTATTCTTGACATTTTATATCATTGAAATTTTTATGTATTCAATTGAATTAATGTTATTTTTTATAGCTATTAATATAATTATTATCTCTCAATTTGACATGCAATGAACATTACCAAAAAAATATTTACTAATAATATAATTAAAATTAAAATATAATTTATAATAACGAGGCCGTTAAAACCATTGCAGTTGTTTTAAAAATGACGCGCGACCATTGCCGCTTTTATTAGCTGAGTTTGCAATCATTCCGCGAGAAAATGACTGTGAGTCCGATCATTTGAGCAAAACGTAGTAGACTCTTTTTTGTTTCTAAATAACTAATAAATAATTACTTAATATGAAACTTTTTTTATGATATTCCCATATGTATAATGTCAGATAACAGATTGTACTATGATTATACAATAATGTTTAAACTATGAATAAATTCACTCGCGTATCTCACACCCCACCTCGTAAGGTATGTTATAAATCCCCACCTTGTACGACGAAGGTTAAGGACGACACTCAACAACGCGGTGGCGTAGTGGTTGTGGTGGCGGTCCATACATAAATCATTTACGGCAGTAGTATTTTGTATGGACCGCCACCGCCGCCGCCACCGCCACCGCGTTGGTGTGTTTTATCCTTTAAAATTATGGATGTACGGAGCGGTATATATTGTTCACACCCCGTTGTGTCGAAGTGTCACGCAAGGGGAGGAGAGTTGTCAATTGAGTACACAGACGATATGTATGACGGTCTTACATAAGCAGCCTAATACGACCCACTGTAGGGCACAGGTCTTCTCTCAGGGAGAGAGTATGGGCTTAATCACCACGCGTGCCCACCGCGGATTGGTGATTTCAAGCGCTGAGGTATGTGAATAGCTCATACACTCAGGTTTCCTCACGATGTTTGCCTTCACCGTTAGCGAGTGGTATTGCTACTAAAACTTTACAAATGTATATATAACTTAGAAAACCAAGTCATAGGTACATGCCCGCACTGGGGATCGAACCTGGGTCTCTCGCTTCCGAGTCCAATGTTCTACCCACTAGGCTACCACCGCTGTAGTCCGATGTTCTATCCACTAGGCTGACTAGGGTACCCACTATGATGGCGGTCTATACTGCACTAACTAAAACATGTACAGAGTTTAGAATGTTTCAAGTAAAATGATTAAGATTAAGAGGAAAATGTAACAATATGTGAGTCGCTCATTCAATGGATAAAAAATATATTGATTTATAAATAAAAAATAGTTTTGGTAATACAACTCTGTAGTCCACAACTACACGTCACCATCACTTGTCCGAAAAATATTCTGTGATAACCTGGTGACATTCCAACATATACTTAACACCTGCCTGTATTCCGAAGGAGAGATACCAGAGTTGGCCACTTGCCAACTTCGTCAACATTAATTGGTCGTTTTTAGGGTTCTGTACCCAAAGGGTAAGGGACCCTATTACTAAAACTTCGCTGTCCGTCCGTCCGTCTGTCACCAGACTGTATCTCATGAACCGTGATAGTTAGACAGTTGAAATTTTCAAAGATGATGTATTTCTGCTGTAAATTTCTGTTTCTGATCAATTACGTTAAAGAAGTCTTTTCAACAAAAATGTAAAGGTTGAGCTGCTGTCAACTGTAATTTTTATCTCATCTTTCGCTAATACATCCCTTATTTGGTCGACATAATTATGTCCTGTTTTTCCAAACTTTAGAAATCAGAAATCAATAATTTATTTCAACGTAAAGAATTTACATTCTGTTTGCTGAATGTCAATGTACTATGTTACTATGTTAGCCGCTGCCTTCGGGCCGTATTTGTAGTGGAGAAAAAGGCAGCGGGAAAAAAAACTCCACTCTGACCATCTTTTCTCAAATCATCTTAAACTTATACATCAAAGCCTATATGATATGATTCCGTGATAGCCACTAATAACTTTAAAAGCCAAAATAACACTTCTTACAAAAGTAGGAAAAACAGTAATGCTGCGGCCAGACACACGAACAGCACCCGTTCACGAGCATAACGCAGGGGTCAGCCATCACCAGTCTCAACCATTTTAGAGGGAGATAGGTGACCCGGCCACCACGCCACCATTCGAATGACCTTTAGCAAACCTGCAGATTGAGTTCTTGTCAGCTATAAAATGTGTGCTATAGTTATTAATGTGCAATCACGTCGTCAGTACACGGTTTTAAAATTAAATAAATTATAATATTAATAATTAAATAACAATGAAATCGCAGTGGAATTGGCTTACTACCAAGGGCTTATATCGTTCATATACTCGTCTATTCTATAATATGCTTTTTTACATAGCGATTTTTTAATTAATGTTTTAAATTTATTTTCAGACAAGGATAGAACATGTTCTGGAATTCTGTTGTAAAAACGAACGCAATAGCCTACGAACGATGTATTTACCTTGGCTAAACGAAATTTAGAATAAGCAAGCTTATTTCTATTTCTAGTGTTTACGTTATGGACGTCCCTATTTAATTTGAACATGGTTATATTTTTACGAACATACATTATATTATCGAATATATATTGGCAAGCCAGTGTAAGAATTCCTATTTCTTTGAAACGCTCCCTTAGCGATTCCCTACTGCTTAAGTTGTAAATTGCTCTTACTGCTCTTTTTTGCAAAATAAATATTGTTTCTATATCTGCTGCCCGTCCCCATAATAACAGCCCATATGACATAATACTGTGAAAATAACTAAAATAGACCAGCTTCGCAGTCGATATGTCTGTAAGTTGCCTAATTTTTCTAACTGCAAATGCAGCTGAACTCAACCTACCCGATAGTTTTTCAATATGCGGGCCCCATTGCAGTTTTGAGTCTATTGTTATGCCTAAAAATAGTGTGGACTCTACCAGCTCTAATTTGTCACCAGATATTTTTAGACACGTGTCAACATTTTTAACATTGGGCAAGGAGAACTTGACGCATTTTGTCTTTTTCGCATTTAACATCAAATTGTTCACCGTGAACCAGTTTAGAACTGTACGGAGTTGAGATGGTATTTTTTAATGACTCGCGATGCTCACATATAATTGTATACCCCTATGACCTGTTAAGGTCTAATCACGATTGTCAAAAGTAATTGTAATCATCAATATTATGATTACAAAAACTCTGTGAAGTGTGTTGACTAAGTAAAGTATATAAAATATGTTACAATTTTAAGATAAGATAAGGATATTCTTCATTGTACACCAGAAAAAACACAAACATACTCGTAAAATATTTACGAAGATACAGCGGTGGCCTTATTGCTTATAGCAATTTTTTTAAGACAACCGACGATGGAGAGTTGCTTGCTGAGTTGAATTTTAAGCTATACTCCGACTTCGCCGATACTTCTAAAAGCACAAAAGGAACGCAGGATTGGTTTTTGCGACATGTTTGTTGGTTCTACCCACAACCAAACTTATTAGATCTTTGTTTCTTCGTGGGAGAAAATTACCCAGCGGGGAAGAAATTACCCAGCGCGGAGTTGCCAGTTAAATGCCGCAATAAAGATTAGCGAAATGTGCGCGCTGTTTTGTAGACGCTCTCGCGAGATAACTTGCCGTCGGTGTCACGTGTCGTCTAATTAAAGCCAGAGGGAAAGGGAGGGTGAAGGAGTTACAAAATTATCTTAAAATAGAAAAAAAACAACAACCCAGTGAGTTATATTCTTTTTGTAGCACTAACCCGTGCTGAGGACAATTTTAAAAACCTATTTAGGGGTTAAAAATTCCATCCATGCCAGGACTTCATCAGTGAAATTTCGAGCCTGCCTTCACTTGCCCATTATCTCAGTTGGGAGAGCGCTGGCACGGTTAGCCAGAGGTCGCGGGTTCAAGTCCCGGCATGGGTGGAATCTTTAACCTCGCAGCGCAGCGGTAGTACCCCAGCTTCACATTCGCGAGGTCGTGGGTTTGAATTCTAGCTACCAAACGACTTTCTTTTCTAACTAACGTCCGTTTGTTGTAGCAATACCACTCGCTAACTGTGAAGGAAATAATGGTGAAGAGACCTAAGTGTCTGAGCTGTTCACATACCTCAGCGCTCGAAACTTCCAATCCGCGGTGGGCACGCGTGGTAATTAGCCCATAATCTCTCTCTGAGAGAAGGGCTGTGCCCTGAGTGGGGCGTATATAGGCTACATGAAAAAAGTTCAAGTTAGACTCACGCACTTAGGGTGCCGTACGAACTTAAATGTATGTTAATGGTTTGTCTATCAGGGGGCTCGATTTTCGAAGATTAAGTTAGGTATAATTCCCTTGCGATTGTCAAACTATTCGGCATAAACATTCACTCACGATTTATAGGAGAAGACCTGAATATATTTTCTCTAAGTTGCATTGGACGAATGATCGGCAACATAAAGCGCTCCGTAAATGTAGAGAGAATAGTTTGGTCGTACCACCACATAGGACAATTAAGTACAGACAGGGTTTTAGCAGCCACCAAAATCTGGAATGATCTACGAGATCTCCGCCAGTTTGTGAAATAGTTAGGTACCCCGTTCTCTTTTAAACTGTCTGTTTTGCAATTAATATTGGACCGGCAGAAACAACCCTTCGGCTATGATGATGATGAAAATAAACAAACGGATTTTGTATTTTGTATTTAAGATTAATTCTTACTTATTTTAATTTTTTATAACAGTGTATTCAAATCAATAATGTTTTTTGTTTGCCTTTAACCCATATATTCTACGTTGCTATTGTGATGCAAATTTCAATCACTTAAGTTTACACTTATGTTTGTGTTTTTCCTGGTACAATAAAGAATATTCTCATCTTATCTTATCTTAAGTATTTTTTATTCTATAACATTATCACAAGTGTTTGCTCAACTTTGCGCTGGATACAAACTGAAAACCAGCGCTGTGCGTACGAGCAGCTTACGCAGAGTTTTGTCATACATTGCCAATTTATTGGCTTTACGTCTCTTTTTAAAGTATGTTTTAATGTAATAATTTTAAGTCTTTGTATAGCTGATTAATCGTAATAAGCGCTTTCAATTTAATTATTGACTGTGTACTAACCAGTTACTAATCCCAAAGCAAAAGATGATTCATAGTGTATGAGCTAACCATATTTTTCCCAATCACTAGTTGGTTATGGTGACGATAATGAGTTGGTAGCTTCTAAGTCGTCTGTCATAGCTATTACGAAAGTCGTAAGCTACTATAACCTGCCAGACTGAAACCATCTCACTTGATTGTTACTCGCAATTATTTTTACGTTTTCCTCAATTAAGAATACGATTTTCTGTAGCAGCAGCGTATGAACAGAAAAAAATGTTATGGAGTAGGCTTTTAAAATTGGACGAAGAAAAACAAACTGTGGATTAATCATTGTACACCAGAAAAAACACAAACATAAAATATTTACGAAGATACAGCGGTGGCCTTATTGCTTATAGCAATTTTTTTAAGACAACCGACGATGGAGAGTTGCTTGCTGAGTTGAATTTTAAACTATACTCCGACTTCGCCGATACTTCTAATGAAGTATGCCCAGTTGGTGGGGGGAGTGGTTGCAGGACGGCGGCGCAGCAGGGAAACGACAGGAACGGTTGATCACATTTTAATTAGTATATCGTTAAGACTCCAGTCTCTTAACTCTTAACTTCCAACTCTTCACTTCTTATTCTAGTCTTACACTAGCTTATATATAATAATCCTACGTGCCTTGGGAGGAATTGTCTATCTTTCATATACGTGAAGGCATGTGGCGTAATGATGTTATTTGCCTATCACACCTCCCCTGAAAAGGTAGGGATCCCCTCCCCTGAAAAGATTATTCATAAAATAATTTTAACCTATTCTTATGCACTAAATAGTCCTTATTGTCTTTATTTATTCTTACATTAGTTCCGACAATTTCTTTTATTCTAAATGGTCCTAAATACAGTTCATCTAATTTACTGCTATTTTCATTCTTAATTAAAATTAAATCTCCCACTTTAAATTTTACAACATTGGCTGTTTTATCATAACAAATTTTTCTCTTAGTCTTATTTATTATTAAATTATTTCTAGCATCTACATGTGCTTTTTGCAGTCGAAATTTTAATTCAAATGGGTAATTATCGTATACATACAGTGGTTCAACTTTATCTACAAGATTACTAGGGATATTACATGGTTTACCAAACACTAGTTCAAATGGTGAATACTTTGTGTTGCTATTTACGGATGTATTATAAGCAAAACACCAATATTGAATCCATGTACTCCAGTTTGATGAATCGTTTTTTGTTTGAATTCGTAAATAACTACCAAGATGTTTATGCCAATTTTCTAATGACCCTATGCTTTCATGGTAGTAAGGCGTTGAGTTTAGCTTCTCAACATTCAACAGTTTACAAACTTCAT
Source organism: Yponomeuta malinellus (assembly GCA_947308005.1). Lineage (NCBI taxonomy): Eukaryota > Metazoa > Arthropoda > Insecta > Lepidoptera > Yponomeutidae > Yponomeuta > Yponomeuta malinellus. The sequence goes on from OX371000.1 coordinate 452,734, forward strand.
TCAAGGTGGAATTCATGAATTCTGTACCACAATCCGTTGCTATAGTTTTTGGTATCCCATATCTTAAAACAAAATTTTTCACAAATGCTTTGGCTACAGTCTGAGAATCTTTTCTATCTAAAGCATAAGCCTCTACAAATTTTGTTAATTCACACTGTAATGTTAAAATATATTTATTTCCTGCCAAGTCTACATCTAAAGGACCTACAATATCTAAGTACACTTTCTCAAAAGATGTTGAAGCTGTGCTTGTTATGACCATATTGTCTCGAACTTGCCTTGTATTGAACTTTTGTTTCTGACAGTCCTTACAACGTCTGACGAAATCTTCTACGTCTTTACGCATATTTTGCCAATAGAACTTCTTTTGAATACCACTCAACATCCTAGTGATACCTGCATGCCCGCTAGTGGGTAACAAGTGATAATCATTTAGAATTATTCTAATCATGTCACGATCGGTTACTTTCGTTTTTCCTTGTATTATACATAATCATGGTAAATTACTTTCTTTACTCTGTTGGTAATTACGTATTAACGTTTCTATATTTGATTTATTAAGCTCATTTTTAACTATTACCAACTCTACTATCCCTAAACTCCTACATAGATCTACCAGGTCTCGTAACGATACGTCTAAGCGTGCCTTCGTCAATAGAGAATCCTGATTCAAATAAACCGTAGAGTCCACAATAAGTACATTATTCGCGGGTCCGGACCGCCTTGTTTCCAACATTAGTTTCGATAATTCTCTATATACTTTACTCGAGCAAATAATCAATTCCGTGTCTCCTTGTGTCCCTTTGATTATGTCAACTACTTTAGGCTGGCCGGGCACTAAAGGTGACAACCCTGTATCGCGGGGAACGTTTGTCATGTCAGTCTGTGTATTCGGTGAGCGACTCATAGAACGCGTAATTACACCTATAAAATCCGAACTTAAGGATTTTAGTTTGTCTGAAGTTATTATGATCCTTGATAAGGCATCTGCAGTTACGTTTTCAGAGCCCTTAATGTATTCTATCTCAAAATCATACTCTTCTAAACTTAATCTAAACTTAGTCAAACGACTACTAGGATCTGTCATGCTAAATAAATGTACCAAAGGTCGGTGATCCGTAAGAATTTTAAACTTCCTACCAAACAAATAAGGATGGAAATGCTTCACTGCCCAAACCACTGCTAACAATTCTTTGTGAATAGTTGGATAATTAATTTCTGACTTATTCAGCTGCCTACTAGCGAAAGCTACAGGCTTGTTATTAGCGTTTGACAAAACGGCTCCAATTGCTACTCCTGATGCATCTGTTTGGAGACGGAAAACATTGTCATCTGATAAATCTGGGTAATCTAGAACTGGAGGAGAGCTAAGTACTGATTTAAGCTTCTTAAACGCATCCTCGCAATCCTTTGACCACTGAAATTCCACGTTCTTTTTGCATAACCGATTCAACGGATAAACTCTATCTGCAAATCCATTTACGAATTTCCTATAAAAATTAGCAAAAGCTACAAAACGACGAACCTCATCTGCTGTTTTTGGTGAAGGATAATTTTTCAAGACGTCAATTTTACTACTATCTGGCAACACTCCACTAGAAGTTATTAAATGCCCTAAATAATTAATCTCTTTCTTGAGGAAGACACATTTGCTTGGATTAAGTTTTAAATTGACTTTCCTAAACCGTTCGAAAACTTTGATAAGGTTAACGTTATGCTCACGAAGACTTTTCCCAAAAACAATCACATCATCTAAATATAAGAAACATGCATCATAAGTCAATCCTGATAAAGCTACTGCCATTAGCTTTGAAAACGCACTGGGACTAGTTTTGAGTCCCATGGGCAATCTCTTCAACTGGTACTGCTTATCCGCTGTAAACGCTGTAAACTTCCTACTCTCTGGAGATAAACTCAACTGATAATAACCAGAACTCAGATCCAAATGCGAGAAATAAATACTACCCGACAAAGAATCCAGTATTTCCTGTATATTAGGCAAGGGGAATTTTTCATCTATTATTTTCTTATTTAGAAGCCTATAATCGATAACAATGCGCCATTTTTTTTCGCCACTACTATCGTCTTTTTTGGGCAAAAGCAATAGAGGTGAAGACCACTCACTAGTACACTCTTCAACTACACCTTCTTTCACTAACTTATCGATCTGCTTCGTCAATTCCTGTTTCTGCGAAAATGGTATCCTGTACGGCTTCACGTAAACTGGAGAAACATTTTCCTGCAACTTAATCTGGTAGTCGAATAAATTCGAAACAGACAGTTCATCACCTGGCATATGAAAAATATCTGCGTACTTAGCACAAATGCTTTCGATGTTACGACTTCCTTCATCATCGAGATATGATCTTAATTTCAACAACCTCAAAAGCTGCTTAACTCTGTCTACAGACTTTGCTCCCTGAGATTCAAAAGAACATACAAAATAGTCTGTTAACCTATGAATCTTCGGACAAAAATTACTAAGCTCCACATCACTATCACGCGTATTCAGAAAACGCACAGGAATCTTCCCATCAACCGATAACGCGATTGCTCCCGCTACAAATACACCTGGGGAAACCTCGTGTGGAACTATAACACACTCTCCTTGCAAATCTGTTGAGACAAGCTTAACTATCTCACATCTACCAGGAATAACTGCTGAATTTCTCGCTCCAAAACCCAACTTCAGAGTCAACTTATTCCCTGATGCAAGTTGAACACTCAATACCCCCAATTCATAATCTATACTACACTTATACCTATGGAAGAAATCTTCTCCTAAAATACCATCACCCTTACAACGTAGTCCTTCAAACACATAAAACTTGTGAACAACAATCTGCTCCTTTATACAAAGCTGTAAATCGACATAGCCTAGAGATTGCAATTCTCCGCAAACGCCTCGAATACTTAACCTATCCGGAACTATATGTAATCCTAATTTACTAATCAATTCATACTTTATAATCGACACATTAGCACCCGTATCTACTAACAGCGACAAATCATTGTCTAAACATGAAAACACTACGTGATTACTATTGTTATATGACAAAATATCTACATAATCTTTGTCACGGACGAAAAAATTCTAACTCCTCATTACGCTGTGAATCACGTTCGGTAGCGTCCGACTCTATATTATTCACGGAGCGCTGACCGCCTGACCTAGAAAAACCATACCTAGGCAAATTGTTATACGCCCGATTATGTGAGTTATGAAGTGAGCGCCCTCGACCTTGCTGACTTGCTGATTTATGTCCAGCGGTGCGCGTAGCATTATTTCTAAAACGGTTCCCTTGCGGTGGCCTACTCTGCTGAAACTGTTGTTGTCGTGGACCCATATTACGACCGTTGTTGTTAAAGAACCGATTACCCTGTCTACCGTTTGGTTTTGCGATATGAAAACAACTACTCGAAGGTTTCGGAAGAGAGTCTTCTTCCTCGGTAGCGATCGTGATCGCCTCCCGCATGGAGTCAACGGCTCGCGACGCGACAATAGTACTCAGCCTATCGCTATTCAGCCCATCCGAAAACCGCTTAATAGCTATCTTTTCGTTTATCGGCTTCAGAATAGCGTGCGATGCTGAATTACCATCCGCTTGCGCTAAAGTCAAATCCGATAATAATTGTTCTATCTCTTCCCCAAACTCGCTTACACTCCTATTACCTTGTCGACAACTTTGTAGCCGGGACAGAATAGCTGTGTATGACTTTTTCGGCAACAAATACCTACGAATATCTTGAATTAAGTCTGAGATGGATGAGTAAGCATTCTTGAGTTTTAATTTAGCCTTATTAGCAAGACGAGTTTTAATTACAAAGTTTGCTAGTACGGACTGATCCTCCTTCTTTAGGGTACTGCTATAAAAATCCAGACCGTCAATCAATTGATTAATTTGTTTCTCATCCGCATCTACTAACGGCAGCAAAGAGAGAGCAATCTTTAAGTCAAAGTCGGCCATTTTTGTTTCGTTAATACTCGCGCTTACCAATTCCTCGATTTCATTAAAACATTGGTCGAACTGCCGCGAAACACGATTGGCAAGGTCCAAATCCGCAGCTTCAACGTCTTTTTTACTAACCTCATCTAACAATGAGTCAAAACGTGACTTAATACTCCGTGCTGCTAATAACTTATTGCTACCTTGCGACGACACACGTTTAATTTTACTTAGTTTAATAATATCGCTACGAATAACCCGCAATTCTTCTAATATACTGGTGAGACTCGCCATCAACGTAAATGTTCACAAATAATAAAAAGTTATAACAACAAAAAATTACACTCACAAAAAAAAATTTAAACTGCACGCGAATCAAGCAGTCTCGCCACGGATCGCACGGCGAGCAGCCCGCTGCTTCTCTTTGAGGAAGGGCTTGAACAGTTGGAACACCATTTTGAAGATATAGGGCTGGTTCACGATGTACAACCCTTTGACGCGGAGTGGGATGATTTCCTGGCCGCCCATTGTCATTGGAAATCGGGGACCTGTTCCCAACACAACCAAAAGCACCTGCACAAGTCCAAAAACTCACGCCCTCTGCTGACGCCTCGCCTCGACATCACGGTCACGCTGTCACGCTTGTCACGCTTGTCACGGTCGCCATGAAGTATGCCCAGTTGGTGGGGGGAGTGGTTGCAGGACGGCGGCGCAGCAGGGAAACGACAGGAACGGTTGATCACATTTTAATTAGTATATCGTTAAGACTCCAGTCTCTTAACTCTTAACTTCCAACTCTTCACTTCTTATTCTAGTCTTACACTAGCTTATATATAATAATCCTACGTGCCTTGGGAGGAATTGTCTATCTTTCATATACGTGAAGGCATGTGGCGTAATGATGTTATTTGCCTATCACACTAAAAGCACAAAAGGAACGCAGGATTGGTTTTTGCGACATGTTTGTTGGTTCTTCCCACAGCCAAACTTATTAGATCTTTGTTTCTTCGTGGGAGAAAATTACCCACTTGAGTGAATAAAATTCGGTTATCCATTGGATCTGTAGTTAAACCGGTTTTAACTTAATTGAGCACAAAAACTAAATATAACCCTAAGTAAGGCCTTAAATAAAAACAATATAATATTGTGATTATCCTCGACAGCTTAGTTATTCACAAAAATAGAACATGATGAAATCCATCATTAATGTTAACAAATTGACAAAACTCAATCATCACTTTAAAAAGACGTCCTGAAAATGTCTTTAAAGATACTTTGTTCTGGAAAATAATGAAGATTTCTTGTTTTTAACTTTACTGTTCTCCAATTACTGATTTAGGAGCAATTGGCGTACCTAAGACTGAGTGGGCTGGTGCCGTGGGAACTAAACTTGGATATTAAAAAGGTTTTATAAAGCTATTCCAATATGATTACATAATTTAAAAGCTCAACGTTCGTTAGGGACAGAATTAATGTGCAAATCTGGCCGGCAGGCAGGCGGCGGCGGCGCCGCAAAATGGGTATTGGCAGAACGTTCTTGGCCTCATTTCATACTAGTACAATTCATGGTTTACTGTGACAATTATTTGTATATTGCACAGCCGATTAACCACAGATTAACAAGCAAAGGGCAAGATAAAAAGGTCCCCAAAACCGGCGTGCGTGCATACAACGACTAATGAATTGAAGCTTTCAGACTATCAAAGGCAAAGCGACTATCGATTTTTCATTACCTATAAAATATGATTGTAGACCTATGAAACGTGACCCAGGTCAATAAGGAGCCAAAACTGCAATGCTCGCACTTGACTGAGAAAAGCAACGTCGGGAAACTGACGTTCCTTTTCTCAGTCGAGTAAAAAGTTGTTTTTGTTCCTCAATCCGTGTGAAATAATGTACCTAATGTTATTATTATCTATTATACTAATTCTAAATTATCAAATTGCTATGCCATTATCGGTAAAATTACACTTGTACCACATTTTTTGTAAACATCATACTATACTGTAATTTATTGCAATAAAATGAAATGAAAAATGAAATGAAATCCGTGTTTAGATAATAGTGATATCGGTCGACGATTAAACGATGATTAATTCGTGAACTACCTTTATTACACTTTCATAATTTATTTGCACTTCACAAATTCATCACTCCTAATATCAAATGATTATTTATCACTTTTGAAAATATCAACGGGTAGCACGTCCGTTCTCTTCGATATATCCGATTTCAAAAGTCACCCTATCGTTACGCGCTTTACTTTTATACCACTCCACATCACCGACTTGTCAAAAGTGACAAGTCGTGGATCGAGTCAGCGAACGAAATCGAGTCAACGAACGAACTAGGTACTTATCTACAAGTAGTATTATACACATACATGAAATATTATTAGCTGTCGTGGACGACTGGGAACCACATATCTGTGGGAAATAATCATTATAACCTCTTAAAAGTTAACAATAGTCACCGATAAATCGTACAGCGCTTTATTATATTTTTACTAAAAGGAACACGGGATAATTGACAAACAAAAAAAAACTATGAGTACTTATCATTAAAACGATCAGATAAATTCCTGTTTTTAACCGACTTCAAAAAAGGAGGAAGTTATCAATTCGACGCGTATATATATATTTTATTTGGCTATGTTCCTCCATAACTCCGTCAAATCTTAACCGATTTCGACAATTCTTTTTTTGTTCGAACAGGTATAGCGTCCCATTAGCCCCATTTTAATTTGGTGAAGATTTGATGAAGACTTTCAGAGATGGAGAACGGAACTCTTCAATGGACGGCAGTAAATAAGCCCTAATGAGGCCCATCATTTTTCGTTTCGTTTCATAAAATAGCGTAAAAGTAGTCCCAAGGTAATTTGGTGATGTTCTGGTGAAGACTTTCGGAGATGGAAATTTAGAACATCAAATTTTAAAGCAACGAATTGATTAGGGTAAATTATGGTTATAAGGGACTTATTTATTTTTCTCCCGCTCCCCCACTAAAAATTGAAAAATAAAATATTTTTAATAAAAAATAAAAACCGACTTCGAAAGACTACAGCAATAAAAAGTTAGAAATAATTTAAATAATTAGAAGTATTTATACATGTAGGTATTGTAGAAGTATAATTTGTAGTCGGTGCCCAGTTTCAAGACCAGCACATATATTTTGGGCACCGGCTCTGTTTCGAAGTCGGTTTTTATTTTTTATTTAAAAATTTTTATAGCAATAAAATGTTGTCGGTCGGTACTAAAAATCATAGAGCACCTAACATATTTTTTTAATTTAATAGAATTTTTGTAATATTCTGTTTTTTTTTTTTTAGCTTTATTCCTTTCCGATAAAAACAAGGCAACTTCAACAAAATTTTGAGGCAAGTGCCCCATTATACACATCCTAAGTATCCACGTCTTGTGCAGTTCCTCTGCGTATCCACATCTTGAGACCAACGGCAGTCCATCGGTCGATTTACATTTCATTTACATCGTCTGACGGAAAAATTAAACCGCTTACTTTGACGCCACACGGGTGAGGAAATGCACTAAAACATGAGAACGTTTCGTAAAAACTTCTAAAAGAGGGTGTATTTTTCAACTCTCATTCTCACTATGTCTTCATACCGTAAGATTTCTCTGCACGTAAGCTAACTTATGACAAAAAATCTTTCAAAGAAGGAGAAGTTGTACGACTAAAGTCTGTTTTTTTATTTCGATGCAAAAAAACTGTCACTTTGTTATGTGCCGGGGTCGTAAACCATCACAACTCATGGTCAATACAAGTTTGATTTTTAAAGGTTGTAACAGACATATCGATAAATAATGATATATCGCGCGGTGTCTTGTTCTTGCTGAGACTAAAGGCGACCCTGCTCGAGCTCAAAAAGAGCAAAGAGCCATGCGACACGCTTCTTCAAGAACGAGAGGGAAGTGAAGAGGAGATAGAGGTGAAAGAATCCGGAAGGAGAAGGAGATCCGTAAACGTATGTCCAGCAGCGAACGAGTGCGGGCTGATTGATTGATTGATTGAATACTAAAGAACTACTACGCAGTTTTTAATATCAATCTTGTAAAAAGACAGATAAATTATTTATTTCTCGGAAACACACCTTTACAGACACTTGCATACAGAGAGCATATCACAAAGATAATAAATACAATGTGAAAAATGTAATCCAACAAACAACATGAAGCAAGTATTGTGTATTGCAGTCAACAGCACATCAAACACCTTTTTTGAGCTTCCTCCAAAATGACTTTTTTCCGCAGTCAGTTTTAAACTTTTTTTAACTTTTGTTTGCCTTTATTTCTTTCCTCCCTCTTGAACATAGCGGCCAAGTGGTTTGCTTTGTTGGAAATCTTATCCATTTTATCTCGCGTTACCTTAGGAATTCTTTTCTCTACTGTAATGCAAGTAAGGAGGTGAGATGGGGTAAATTCTTGCTCTAAGCTAAGGCCGCTTTTGTACACTTAGTAGCTTTTGTAGTTCACGACTTACGAGTATGTTATTTATTTGCCACAGTATTTTTTTAATTGAACTGGCTAACGCAGCGAAGGACGATCACCAGCTCGCTGGGCCCAATCTGAAGCAGATTGCTGACAGCGGCTGGATGAGGTTGGCTGATGACCGAGGACAGAAAGAAACCCTATTTCTTTCGCGCCGCGGGGGAAGGCCTACGTCCTGCAGTGGACGACTACGAGCTCATTGTTCTATTAATGCTCGACTTTGACATCAAGGGGTGTTTGTATTTCACGCATTTATTTGTCTGTCCGTTTGCCGTCCGTTCCCGACCACTTGAGAATTAATTAGTAATTTAGTGTATAAGTGTGAAAAATATTTGTTTTCGGCAATAAACGGTTATTCATTCATTCAATCGTTGAATTTCCAAATAAATGAGTATTTCAATCTTTTGCTTATTGGGAGTGGTTTAACTATCGCTATTGGCGAAAATAATTTGAGTTATTGTATTATTTCAATGGTTGCTTTATACCACAGGTTGATCATACAAGTGACCATACTTTTTGTTACGATGGAACTTCCAGAAACGTGGCAAAGCCGTTTAATACATCGATGACAAACTATGTATAAACAGTACGTGAAACAGTCAAAGCTACTTTATCAATAAGCTCTTAATTCGAATCCACTTGTTCGATTTCCGATAATGCAATTAGCGCTAATGTCCGGTAGCAGGTGCCTCCACTGTCCTCCATTAATGCCCCATTGGGTTGTACCCTTTCTGGATTTATCAAGCGAATTTTACGATTCAGGGCCCGGGTGTGGAACTAGCAACCCCAGACGGTGGACGTGGAAGGTCGACGCAGTGCGCAGGATAAAAGACGTTTATAAATCATATACTCTCTGATTACCATGCCGGAGGTTGTGGGTTCGATTCCCGCTTTGCGTAGAAATCTGTTTTACACTAGCTTCCGGCCAAGTTTGTAACAGAAATGTAAAGGTTCATTAGCTGTTTCACCGTAGTGGGCTTTGTCTATCATTTATATCTTTTAGTTTGGTGAGGTTTCTCTTTGAATCATCATCATCAACCCATTATATCCCCACCGAGGGGCACGGGTCTCTTCCCTGAGGAAGGTATAGGCCATAATCCACCACGGGGGCCAAGTCCGGATTGGTGGAGGCTTGTAGACTAGTGGCTCGTCTACTCTTGTCTGTCTCTTTCTGTCTCTTTGAATAATATTTGCTAATTTAGTTTATTTAACCACTAAACTAAGTCTAAGTCTTTTTATTCAAAATAACTCAGAAACGGTGATTTAATAAAAGTTACCAGTAAATTTAGGTGTCCATTTCAGAATCTAGATCATTTTGGAGACAAAGTGGACAAAAAAAGTCCGAACTTAATCTATTCAAATTTTCTCTTTCTCGTTCCTTAATTAACAGAGTTTTATTCTTACCTAGAACATTAGTTGCTGTAATTCCACACATCTTTATCATGTAAACAGTCCTAAATGTTATAATAGCCCTTTTGGAACAAAGTGCCCACTAGTGTTTAAATGTAATCGTATTTACGCGCTAGAGTGGTACTTCTAGGTAGAATATTATGCTATATTCTTCTGTCGGTAAGCGTCACCGGAGCATACGAGTAGGTAACTAAATTCGAACAAACCCTAATCAACAGGATCCATGCCCTGCCGCTACTAGCGTACTTTTAGGCAGCGCATGCGCTCCGGAGGTTCAAAAATCAAAGGGCCGATGTCCACACTTGCAGTTTATCGATGAAAACAGAAACACACTAATAATAATTTGGAAACAGAGTTAACAAAAGGACTACATGTTGATACTAACGGCTTTATTTATAAAAACAGGATTCCTCTAAGACCAATCCAAAACTCTGTTTATTTAATCTGTGGCTACATATTTTCCTTGTAAAATCTCCACCACAGACTATTTCAATCGGTGTTTTTGAAGTGTTTTAAGGAATCGAGTTCTTATAAAGAAAACCGTAAGACTCTCATTATTGCTTTGACTGCTTATTACTGCTGCGCGATGTGCGCGGGAAAACACTTTTATTGGCGCTATAGGACAAGGACCAAATCTAGGTGAGGCGAGCCGGACATAATAGTACGTACACTTTACCTAGCAAGTCTATATATCAGGTTCAAACTACACTTAACATAATTATGTGGATTTTTATTGATAATATTTTTAAATTCCATCTTGATAACTTTTTGATGAAATCTGAAGTTCAAATGAAATAGAATTTAAATTTATTGTTTGCCCGGCTGCGGCGGAGCCTAAAATGAGAGTAGTGTGTTTGGTTGGTGTATGTATGTACCTAGTTATGTCCGATTGTATGATCCGTATTGACTTGTCTTTTCTGTGGGCCAGGCCCACTAAGCTGTCAGGATGGTAAAGGTGCTGGGTAAGCCTACTCTATCTGAAAATAGTGTCCCAGGCACTACAGCGTCCAAGTGGTTCCTTCACTACGCGTGCCACTGGATGCTGTATAAATAATGTCATTACGTATATGCAAAGATGGGAGCGGTGGTAGATAGATAGAATATTCTTTATTGTAGACAGAGATTACATTAACAGAAATTCAATAAATTCAGTAGCCTAGTGGGTAAAACATTGGACTCAAAAGCGAGAGACCCAGGCGGGATTCCCAGTGCGCACATGTACCTATGACTTTGGTTTTCGAAGTTGTGTACATTTGTCAACACCACTCGCTAACCATGAAGGAAAACATTGCGAGGAATCCTGAGTGTCTGAGCTATTCACATACCTCAATGCTTAAAATCGCCAATCCGCGGTTGGCACGCGTGATGATTAAGCCCATACTCTCTCTCTGAGAGCAGGCCTGTGCCCTACATTGGGACTTATATAAGCTGCTTATGTAGATGCAAAGGCCAAAGTTTTTTTTGTGATCCTTTGTAACTCCTTAACAAACTGTCATACTTTCATAAATATGATCTGAATCGATTTATCATAATTGCGCGGGTAACATACGCGTAAATAAATCAGCATAAACCTGAAGAAGAAGAGTCTATTTAGTCTCTAGATAGCGCAATTTTAATATTGCTACTCAACACTAGGCGGGTATTGCTAAAATATAAAACCAGCCAACTGCGAGACGGACTCATGCACGAAGGGTTCCGTACCATTATCTATACAACATTTGAATATTAGAAGCCTCTACCTGTTGCCGTTATTAATATCGAGCAAAAAAAAATCACGAATGTTGTATTAGAGCCTCCCTTAAGTATTTATTTTTTTCTGTTTTTAGTATTTGTTGTTATAGCGGCAACAGAAATACATCATCTGTGAAAATTTCAACTGTCTATCTATCACGGTTCATGAGATACAGCCTGGTGACAGACGGACGGACGGACAGCTACAGGAGTCTTAGTAATAGGATGCCTTACCCTTAGGGTACGGAACCCTAAAGATCAATAAAAAAATACAAAACAGTAATTTAAAATAACAAACATCCCAGCTGCTACTAAGCAAATGGGACCCAAATTCAATACAGACTCATTGTATGGTTCCTAGGTTTATCCCGGCTGTAATTAGGTGTTTTTTTCTTTAGAAAAATCGTATTTTTATAAATCGCGGTCAAATCACATGTAGCAAGCGCAAGTTGAATTTAATATGATAAATTAAACTTAATAAGTTGCAGTAGCGTTTCTACATCAGACTGTTTGCTACCCAGCGCCCTAATTCCTATTTGACCAAGTCGAGCACCTTCCCGGAGCTAATTCACGGAGGATAATAGTCGTAATATGCTAATGTCGGTACTGCTTTGTGCGAGTGGTTTTAGGTTCTGAGGTCCTTCTTAATAGGCGGTAGTATACGGGTGAAACAAAGCCTTGTCAGCTGAAAATAATGGTGTCAATTCTTTTGGTATTTAGGGTGCTATTTATAAAAGCAAGATTCCTCTAAAACACTCCTCAGAGGCAGTTTAAATAATGTCTGATTACGCGTTTCCCTTAATTAAAGACTATTTAAACTGTGCTTGCGCCTGCCAAAAAGTATGCAACCTCCTTGCTAGTTCCAACTTATTATTTTTCTGTAAATCGTCTTTTGTTTCTTCTTCTCGTAAAAATATTAGCGCAAGCATTGATTCTATTAACATGTCGTCAGTTTTTTGGTGTACAGAAGAGATGAATATCTTCTACAGATTTTTTTATGGTCACATAATTATGATACTGCAGTGGTCACCTGAAAACAATTTACTACAATAGTAGCAATGTCGTAATACTGCATCTTTATATTATGTGTTAGTTTGTACTCTGTTGGTGATCCTATCTTATAAAAAAACCGGCCAAGTGCATGTCGGGCCATGCGCAATGTAGGGTTCGGTAGAAAGCGGGTAATTTTCTGCTTTACAGAACTAACAACTTCATCGAACTCATTTTCAAATTTTCAATGGATTTTGTACGAAATTTTACTTGTATAAGTTGGTTGCCGATTACTCGTTAACTAGTAAAGCCTACTAAGCCGTGATACTTTTTATGTCATGTTCATTATATGTGCTACTACCCTGAATTTTTCACGTTTTTATAATCAACCGCTTAGCCAGGAGAGGGGGGAGGGACACCCTACTCGGACAAAAATTTGTGCTTTAAAGCTTAATATTTTGCAAACGGAACCATAAATCGAAAAATGATTTTCCTACACCCACAATATTTTTCAATGACCAATTCAACTAAATCGCACATGATGGGGTAGACGAGAAAAAACATCATCTCTACTTTTCATGGTAGGGTAGAGTAAAAAAAAATCCAACACTTTATTGCTTAACTTTGTCGGCGTGATAAATATGTATACACACACCAAATTACAGCTTTCTAGTACCACCGGTCTTTGCGATTGGCCGCGGACGGACAAACAGACAGACGACCGAGGTGAGGAAATGACTAGATGCAAAAAAACACACAAAGGAGATTCGGAGTCTGAGTTTTTAACAAATTAAAAAAAGTTGTATGATAAAATCGGCACCAAGGAGGTAGAAGTAAATAGGTATAATGATGTTTTGAATTTACAAACTTAGTGCACTCGATGTTCTAGATTCAAATAACTTTATCCTTTAGCGGATAAAAACGCCTTTTGCACTCAGATATCGAAAAGCAAAAATACTCTTTGCGAGATGGAGGGATGAAATAGTTATTTTTTATACAAGAGTGCAATAGTACATTATTCACCGAGAGGAGAAAGTGACCGATTACCGTCGAGAGTGTCGTTTGAAGCCCGAGCCATAGGCGAGGGCTTTAAAACACCCGAGATCGGGAATCGCAGTTTCTCTCGAGTGATACATAGTGCTTTATACTACACCTGCTTGGAAAGTTAAAAAATCTTCATCATCACTATCACTACTTATCATTTTGATAGTTTTATTTTACTTTCTACGAAAACTGAATCCTCAAACAACACACAAATTGGAAATGGCGCCAATGGCGTCTGCAATTTTCACATGTTCTTTTTTCAAATTGTTTATCCTGCCGCCGCAGGGTCGCACTGCCAGCCCGACACCATCCAACACACAGCTAGTGGCCAGTGTCATTTTGCGAACTTGGAGATAAAAAATCACTGTAAAAACTTTTTGGCTTTTGATATTTAGGTTACCGGCACATAGTCTTACCCAAAATTAAAAAAGAAAAACCACGTAAGTAATGGATTTTCATACACTTTTCTCTCCCGCTCAGATGCGTTTTCTCCCCGCATATTTGTTCGATATGCAATGACGTACTTTCTACCGTAAATTTGATAAAGTATTAAGGTACTTTCCAAGCAGGTGTAGTATAAAGTTGCTTTTTAACCGCGTGCTCAATTTTGATGACAGAGCAAGCTAAGGATTCTAAAATTAAATCACAAGCACAGTGAGTGATTCAAAAATTAGAATCCTGAGCGTTAGCGAGGGAATCAAAAGAGCACGAGGTGAAAAATTATATTCCCCCTTTTGGCTTGTATAAGGTTTATACAACACTTGCACGAGAGGCGCACAGTGTCTCGGCAAACCTGAAAAATGCTGAAGATTTCAAACTATCAAGCTCATTTTACGATGCCGAAACGTGCTTCAGCCCCTTCGCTTTAAGTACATTAATCAGTGGTATTCAAACTTCGCGTGTGATCCAACTACCTCTACTCAACCAAGAAATGTAGAAGATTCTCTTCACGGTGTATTCTCCGCAGTTGATTAAAGAATAGTCAAGGAGTAAGCTGCTTTTATACTGATGCTTAAATGATTTAGCCAAATTTTTATTTTACAAAGTTGGATGTCCTGAAGTACTAGGCTGCGAAGGAACTAGCCTCTGAGTACATAAAAAGTGCTGCACTAGTATGCAATAACATATACGTTTAAAGATATGTCCATGTTACAACGTTTTTAACCTAAAATAATCCTTAAATAAGTTACAAAATACAAGTGTAAAAAGGCCCGTTGCCGTAACGACTTATCTTATCTTAACTCACTCAATAAATACGTACATTACACTACACAAACTCGCGCCTGTATTCCGGAGGGGTAGGCAGAGACCAGGATTTGCCACTTGCCACAATCCTGACAGACCTCTTGCGCTTCATCAACGTATATTAGTCGTGGCAGGTGCGCACGCTGGTTTCGGGTACTTTTTATCTTGTTCTTTGCTAATACATCCCATATTTGGTTGAAGTATGTTCACCTGAGACGTCACTTACCGGTCCTGCCAACCACATTCACTCGATGTTATAAGCAGCCTAATACGTCGCACTGTAGGACACAGGCCTTCTCTCAGAGAGAGAGAGTATGGGCTTAATCAACACGCATGCAAATAGCTCAGACAGTCAAATATATTTCATAAATATTATTTACCCAATAAATCTGTTGTATTAACAGTACGACTCGTGTATCTAGACACCGTTCTATTTCTTGTTCATCTTAACACAAACTGCGGTTTAATAGCCAAACTTTGTCTACACAAAGGTAGTTAAAGTATTTAATCTAGGGCTCAGGGGTGGTCAAACGCCGCCTCGCGCGGGCGGCGAGCCAATATCGGCCGCTCTCAATTTGGCAGAGTTATTTATCAGGGTCAGTTATCGCGTCCTAATACCCGCCGCTGTCAAAACTAGAACCTATGTCACACTGGATTTGTCCTGTTTCGGAGTCAAACTTTATATCCATCGAGCGGTCGAAGAAAAGTAGTCCGTATGCCGATGTAGGTAGAGTTTGTGATTGGTGAAGGGTGGATTGGTCGGGCTGGTATGATTTCTTGGTCACCGGCTTAGTAGGCCTATTGAATTGGAAATTGAGTTATGATATTTGTTGAAATGTTACGTTGACCTAATATTATTTGTTTGGTTGTTTGTGCGATGTTTCGTTCGTTTGTTCATTTGGTTGTTTGTTACCCTTTATTGCACAAATAAAACATTAACATAAAATAAAATGTGATAATAAAACTTTGAAATTAAAATTTCAAGCGCGTTTATTAATGAATAATCTCATTTATTTGAAATAGAGGGACCAAGACCGAAATACATGATATTAAAAAAATGCAATCTAAAGAAACCTTTGTACATAAAATTTGAGTCTTAGCTCCGACAAAACTGCAAGGTTGCAGGTAAAATAGACTTTGTACTTACAGGGGTCAACACATTAGCTGCCCTGTTTACAAAGAGTTGATTCCACTAATAGCCGGTTTATAATAGGAACTTCTCTGATAAAGCGGATTTAACTCCGTCTGAACAGTGTTTTAGTGAAACTGACTTTTTATAAATAAGACTTAGTGTAAATATACACATTGCTACTTCTTCGTTCTTTTCAACTCTAACTTGACACGCTGACTGCTTTACTCGCTTGCTTTACTTCAGTAATCGCAGTTTAAACTAATATTAGGAAACTTCGGTCCTGCTTAGAATTCCAAAACAACATTCAGAAGGATTACTGATCAAGAGACTAATCGCATAAGATAACGTGCATAAATTACAAGGCAGTTAGAGTTGAGTTTAATATTTGACCAATATTTATTTTTATTCCATTCCAACCTTAGAGTTTGGGGAAATTACTAAACAATAAAAATAACAATATTATTGTTTGTGTATGGAAACGTGAACGTTAAGAAATTGAGAATCTATTAATTTAACCCATTGCTTAAATTCTTAAAATGAGTTTTCATTAGCTTGCATCATAGTGTAGAGTATCATAAAATTTGTCATTTAAAAATATTCTATAATACTGTAGGAAAACAATTTTTCGCGTAATTTTTAGGATTCTGTAAAATAAAAGGAAACAACGAAATCCTTATAGGATGACTTTGTTGTCCGTCCGTCTGTCTGTTGTCTTTGAAGTTCGGGAAAAGTTCGGAAAAAACTGCGAGACTCGATCCTGAACTATAATTTTTCATCTCAGTTTTCGGTGGAATTTTTAGGAAGTTATCCTTTTATAAGTTGGTCGATTATTACTCGTTAATCTGTGAAGCTTAATTAGCTGTGATAGTTTCCCTTTCAAGTTCATTATTTATGTGCTACTGTCTTGAATTTTTTCACGTCTCTGCGATTAACTGTATAGCCAGGGGGAGCGGTAACTTCTCTAACAAAAAAACCGGACAAGTGTGACTCGGACTGGTTTTTCCGTACAAATTTGTACATATTTTCCGTACATATTATGTAAGTGTACGGAACCAGTTAATGGCAAAGACGTGAAAAAATTCAAGGCAGTAGCACATAAATAATGAACTTGAAAGGGAAACTAACAACTTATAAAAGGATAACTTCCTAAAAATTCCACCGAAAACTGAGATGAAAATGTTAGTTATGTTGTTAGTTGGTAGTTCTACGGAATCGTACATTGTCGTGACCCGACAAGTACATGGCCGGTTTTTTTTGTCAATTTATCCTATGAGCAACATAACCATTAAAACTTGAGCCCTGAAAATTTGCCAAATTGCATGCAGTAGCAAGAAGCCCAACGACATTTTATTCAAAATACTTAAAGAGAGTTGTCTGTCCCTGTAGTTACGATTTGAGAAACCTACCGAGATCGCAGTTGGAGCCAATAATCCCGCACTTTATTTATGAATGAAACATCCCTTTTTCGCATTGAAGAGATTATTGATATACAGATCGTCAAACATAAAACAGGAAAATTAGTAAAAAATACGCATAAAAGAAAACTATGAAAATTAGCCGCCCCGGGACACATACGAAGCCCCACTACCCACTACCCTGGCAGCGTTACCTCGCTGCACTGCAAGGAAGATCCTCTGCATAAGACAAGCCCCCGCGTGGCAGTCACAGCAACGGTCCTTCAAACGGCATCGTATATCCTTAATAAAGGTTAGGAAAAATATCAGCAATTTCGAAAATATTGGTAGCCATCATAATATTGATACTAGAAATAAATGTAAATTGTCATTGCCACGTTTTAGACGTGCAAAAGTTAATACATCCTTTATGATGCACTGTATACGGTTCTACAATAAAATTCCTCAAGATAATAGGGGTTAAAGTGTGAAATTGCCGTTTTATTTCAATAGGTTCTTTGAATTGACATAGAATCTTGATGGTTTGAGGTTTTCGAATGAAACTTTTTTCAAATGGTTTCTATGATGTTCTTTTTTTAAAAAATGTGAAACATTTGAATATCGACTTTCAATTGTTTTTGTTATTCAATTTAGACAAGAAAGATGGATACTGCGAAAATTCGAGTGATTATGAGGCACCCATTGTTCGTATTTTTTTATTTTATTGATTTGACGCAAGTGAGTCAATATTGTGGGTAAGGTAACGTTAAACCATGCCGCTAATTCCTGGGTAGTTTGACTAGGGTCGGCTTCCACTATCTCTCTTAATTCATCGTTATTCACCTGTGTGGGCGGTCTTCCTCGTGGCTCGTTCTTTAAGTCGAAATTTCTATCACGAAAGCGTTTAAACCAAAATCGCACGGTGCGTTCATTAGTAGACCCCTCTTTAAACGCAGCATTGATATTGCGGGCTGTTTCTGCCGCGTTAGTTCCGCGTCGGAACTCGTATTCAAAAATCACTCGAATTTTCGCAGTATCCATCTTTCTTGTCTAAATTGAATAACAAAAACAATTGAAAGACGATATTCAAATGTTTCACATTTTTTAAAAAAAGAACATCATTGAAACCATTTGAAAAAAGTTTCATTCGAAAACCTCAAACCATGAAGATTCTATAGATAGATAGATAGAATATTCTTTATTGTATGTACACCAGGAATTACATATAATTCTATGTCAATTCAAAGAACCTATTGCAATAAAACGGCAATTTCATACTTTAACCCTAATATATTAGAGTTACCACCGACGCGGTTTAAAAAATGTGTTAAGCATACATACTCTATGCAAAAAATAAGGATTATTTGGAAGACAAATATGTCTGGTGCTTAAGTAATGTTCACGGGGACAATTTTATCTAGTGTAGTGTAACTTTAAGTTGAAAACTCTGTTAATTAAGCAAACCTTTCTTGAAAAGAATAAATGAGGAGTTTCTTTGTTAGACTCTTCTCCGCATAATCTATTAATTGTGAAACTAACAGCTTTGACTTTCATTACGTAAACATTTTGTTTTTATAGTTAATAAAATTTTTGACTTTGACTTCTGCACTCCCTAGACCACAGTGTTTTCAATAATTTTATTTGTATTTTGGTAGAATATTTTTAGAAAGGTAAAAGAGAAGGCTTTACTCGTGCACTGAATAGTTAAGTTCGATACCTATAATTTGGAGAAAACGTTAGTAACGTTTATGGATAGTGACGAGACGAATCATGTAACAGCGCAGCTGGGTTAAACAATTTCTGTACAAATGCTTTTAAGGTTTGAGGGTGGACGCACGCACGACTGCCTCAAATTAGTCGACTGATAACAATCGTGACGTAAGCCTGGCTGTGCTATTCCTGCCACTACTGCAAGCCTTAAGGCCGGTGAGATCCACGTTATTTGCTCGAAAACTAGGTCACCAGGATTTCGTTAGTATAACAGAGGCAATAAATTGGCGCACAGTTTTGTTCACATATAATAATGACATGTAAAATATCTTAATCCTGTTATACTTTTCGATAATTTTTTATGAACTTAAAGTACGTAAAATCTTCATTTAAGACGGTTTGCGGACGTTTACTTGGATTAAAGGTATATGACCTTTGTGTGAGGTTACTCGGTTTCAGCTTTTGAAGTACCTGCGCAACCGATACACATCCAACTTTCTTAGTTCGAAGTTGCCTTCTTCTAAACACACTTTTGCTAACGCCCTTAGGCAGTTTAAGGTTTATACATCAGTTACAGTGACATTACAAGCAAAATGTCTTTCATATTTCTTTTGGTAACGTACGTACAGATATCCGTATCCCTGATTCGGTAACAAGGGATCGCTTCCCTTCATCAGGCCGAAACGTGACTCGGTTTCATAACCGCGAGGCGAGATTTGAATGCCGAGTATGAAATATTGCCGCCCGATTGATTCAATAAAACTTGCCCGGTGCTTGTTTAAAAAAAGACTACGCTTTATTACTATTGGTTGTCCTTTCGGGATATTTATGGTGCTTTCCATCGGCTTGTTACAATAAAGTTTTTCGATTTCAGTGGGGATTGATGAGTTTTCAGGGGACTTTTGCAGGCTGCCAATTGTGCTGCTTTCTCACTGTCAACATCGTCTTTTGTTTTCTTTGCTTGTTTTGTTATGTACAATAAATCATTTTCTTATTTTATCTTTTCAACTGCCAATGCATTTCAGCCTGTGTTGAATTCAATAAATAGAGATTCTTGTCAGAATTTGTACCCATACTGTGTGTGTGTGTGTGTGTGTGTGTGTGTGTGTTTGTTTGTCGATATGTCAGATCTTTTTCATAGTGAGGGTATGAATGAATTAGAAAAAAAATTGCACGAACTTAACGAACTTTTAACACAGAAAATAATGAATTAGACCCAACCTGACTAAGGCAAAGAAAACAGTGCGTTAATTCTCTAACCAGCGAAATAACAAAGCGTTCCGGCTCCCTCGTAACCCGTATTTTGGCAGATGTTTTGCTTGAGACGCCGTGGCCTCCAAATCCTATTAGTGAGCTAGTGTTGTCGAAGGCAGAGATTTGTGGTGAGCTACTGGCGAAGAGAGTAGTTTGCAGGCACAGGTTCACTACTTCTCGGATTTATGTCGTTTCCGTAATGCAAATCAGCAAGAAGTAGAAGTTCAACTGAACCAAGCCTGCCCTACTACGCTTTCAAAGTAAGAACTATATTTATATGTTCACGCTACGCTACGCGTAAACATAGAAATACAATTCTGCGCTCACGGACTTACTACGAAAAAGCTGATATCTGGCAAGAGTGGGTTATTTTAGTACTAAACTGTGGTCCACTTGGATAATGGTATACATCTAAATGAATTTGGATTTTAGCTTTAGTTTTTAGGCGTTTTGTAGTGACGGTGTCGCTAAAATTTACTGCTACAAGGGATAGAAATATGGTTATCCTCGAAATTCTACAGCAGAAACTTAAAAAGGAAAGAGAAAGAAAAGTTTGCTCTCAAAAATGGTCACCATACATTTCACAACACTTCACAAACATCAACAATTCACTTCCACTTATTTTTTCTTACGAGTCGCAGGATTGTACAATTGGCGCCTTTCTTTCTACTAATCAAATTCAAATTCGAATAGTTTAGTTCATTATAATTTTTCAAATAAAATACAGGGGCTGGACCCTCCTATTAAGTTTACAAATACCTGTGTCAGGAGGAGCCACTCTTCCAAAAGTATACAATTGCTAATTAAAATCAACGTAACCCAGGCCGGTCCAACTTCGTGAAAAAGGTTAATCGTCGAATCCAACTCGGCTGGGCAGCATTCGGGAAACATAGAAAAGTCTTTTCTTCCAATATATCTCAGTCGCTCAAGACAAAATTATACAACCAGCGTGTGTTACCAGTGATGACTTATGGCACTGAAATGTGGTCTCTCACTATGGGCCTCAGAAGAAAGCTCAAGGTCACGCAACGAGCTATGGAAAGGGCTATGCTCGGAATTTCTCTACGAGATCGAATCAGAAATGATGAGATCCGTAGACAAACGAAAGCCGTCGACATAGCCCAGCGGATTAGTAAGTTGAAGTGGCAGTGGGCGGGGCACATAGCACTCAGAATTGATGGCCGATGGGGCCGAAAATGGGGACCACATATCAGCAAGCGCAGCGCAAGACGACCAGCCACAAGATGGACAGATGACCCCATCCAAGTGGCAGGAAGACGCTGGATGGAAGTCGCTTCCAACCGGTCTTTTTGGAAATTCATGGAGGAGGCCTATGTCCAGCAGTGGACTTCTTGTGGCTGAATGATGATGATGATGAACCTAGTATTCATTTAAAATTTAATTACATTCAATATGTGTGTTTGTGTATGTGCGTGTGTATATGTCTGTGTATGTTATTGAAAGTTTTATATATGCATTTGCACGCTATATAATAAATTTTAATAAATGTTCTACCTCATCGTAGCTTAAACTCTTAATCCATTCACTCAAAACTTGATGAAGCAAAATAAATTTGTCAGGATCATGCCAAGTGGCAAGCCCTGATCTCTGCCTACCCCTCCGGGATACAGGCGTGAGTTTATATTATGTTATGTTTCAGCGCACTCGGGCCGAGTTCGATCGTGTACCATCTTAGTACACACTGACAAGAACGGTGAATTTTAAGTGTACTTGTGTTCTCCTCGTCCGAACTGACTAAAATATAATTGGTAAAACAAAATGGTGCTAGTGATAGTTTTTTTTATTGGCCGATATCTCTGTATGCCCTTTGCGACACGCTCTGTATAAGACGTTTATATAGCCTACGCATCATTCTTAGACTGCATAAGTTATTGAAAAATACCGCACTAATGGATTGTAAAAAGACTGATTTTGCTAGTTGGCAAATGGCAAAACAATCTGCACGTTTATATAATAAAATTAACAAAACACTAGACACATACCCTAAAACAAACTTTGAGTTTTAGTCGTTGCATGCACACACGCCGGTTTCGGGTAAATTTCATCTTGTCCTCTGCTAATGCATCTCCTATTTGGTCGAAGCATTTCCGCCTGGTATACATGTGGCGCCGGAGTAAGAATAGCGTCACTCCATTTCATTCCGTGGATGTCGTAGAAGGCGACTAAGGAAATAAATTACCAGGAGTCGGGCAGCAGCGTCTTTTTGCGATTTCAACCGCATACTACGATCGCCAACCCGCTTGCCAAACGTAGCGATTATGGCAAAACCCTTCATGGTTAGGGAAAAACATGAGGGAGGCTTTTGTCCTGCAGTGGGCGTAAAATAAGGACGTCCCTTACCGGCTCTTCCATCCACATTCGCTCTATATTTCATAATATATCTTTCGTCAATCTTTCTTCCCTCGTCCACTCCAGAGGCCCTAACCAACGTAACAGTCCTTTCTCAATCATAGTCACTGCACTTACTAGTGCACTGACGAGGAATCGTGAAAACTCTGCTTTAAACTTCTGTATGAGTGCAGATGTCGGCCGCGGGTCCAGACCATGTTATCGTGTCGTTGGGCAACCCGCCAAAGTGTCTCTCGGCAGTTGCTTTGCCAGCGACCGCGCCGATGCCAATTGTTATTCCATTTAGCTGAAACATGAGGGTTGCAGCGCCACGGGGATGTGGGTCAAGATCGGAGGAAGAGGCGAGTTGAAATCTTCGCCTTTCTTGGGAGGAGTTTGTCCGTTAGCGGTCATATTTATCGGAAGCAATTTGTTTTTATTATAAGAGTTCCTTTTTACCCGACTGCGGCGGAGCCCAAAAGAGGGCAATGTGTTTGGCTCGTGTGTATGTATGTAAGTATGTCCGATACTATGTTTTGATTTTATTTTTTTGAATTTATAAGAAAACCAAAAGACACGATAAAACATAAAAAATGCATAACAAAAGTTAAATATAACATATGAGGCCCAATTACAGGTTAAGATTAAAACACTTTACAAAAATTTGACACGCAAACGAATGAAGAAAGATAGTATACCTTAAAAGGTTTGTAGCGCAGTTATACAGGTTTTCGTTCATAACTCCTTAACCAATAATCAGATTTTGACAAAAAGGATCTCAACCGGTTCGTCGTGTTTTCGCGACCGTCGTTATATAAAACTAGCATAAATCATACAATAAAGACAAAACCTAAATTCTGAAATAAAAACATAGCCAAGACCCCGATAAACTACTAAGCAGGCGGGGCCCAAATTCAACAATGTACTTAAGTTGGTCCCACCTGGCTCAGCAGTCGAATTGTTGGTAATTTTTTATTACAGTTATTTTTTTATTTTAAGGTAGGTATAGAACCCTAAAAACAACAATCAACTGTTAACAGTTAGTTAACAGACTAATTAAGTACGAGACGACAGGGTGCCAAATGCCATTTTTGTGAAATAAAATCAGAATTATTTAAGAGTCTCCAAAACTTGGAGATCGGAAGTAAGTTTAAAAAATTGCTGCTGTTAGGCGCAACATCTTGTCTCAGAGAGAATGTTTGGCCTGACAATAGAGGTTTTTACACTCCCCCAAGTGTATAAAAATGGTATAACAAAAATTAAAGATACAAACATTATTATTACCGTGTGAATCTCCTCATTTTTGAAGTCTGTTAAATACTACGTGGAAAAATTAGTAAGGCTTGCCAATGTTCACTGGCCATTTTGATCATAATAGCAGCAAGGGGTGTTACAAAGCTCTCAGCGCACTGGCTTACGTACAATCCGAGCGTTGAGCTTACGAACAGCAATAGGCTAAAAAGTAAGCTTAAAACTTCGTTCCATTAAGGTTTCCTCAGACACACTTAGTACAAAACTCGGAAATATCTGCCAGTTTATGCTATCCTCGGAATTCCTCTACGAGATCGAATCAGAAATTATAAGAAATTACGAACGAAAGTCGTCGGCATAGCCCAGCGGATTAGTAAGTTGAAGTGGCAGTGGGCGGGTCACATAGCACGCAGAACTGATGGCCGATGGAGCCGAAAGGTTCTCGAATGGAGACCACATATCGGCAAGCGCAGCGTAGGATGATCAGCCCCAAGATGGACAGATGACCTCATCCAAGTGGCAGGAAGACGCTGGATACAAGCCGCATCCAACCTGTCTTTTTGGAAATCCATGGAGGAAGCCTATGTCCACCAGTGGACTTCTTGTAGCTGAATGATGATGGTGATGCTATCCTAACTCTCCTCATCAACACTGCAATATTCTGCTTTGTTGTGGCACTCTATATATTTCACTAGAGAGAAAAATACGTAATGTATCGACTGTCGACTTTGAGATAGATTTTAATGCCATTTTTTTTACGTCATTCAAGGGGGATTTGCTGTAACGAACTAACCTAATTGGTCCCCTTTTCTGTCTCCGTGGTCCTTTTTACGCAGACATATAATTACGAAAAGTTATGAGTCCATTAGACAATTAGAGCGCGTCTTTTTGAAAGAAAATTTCCTTACATTAGCGAAAAGTACCTGCCTGGCGATTTCAGTAAACAAGTTAATCTACTTTGCTGCAAGTAAAAAGTTTTCTGGGAAACGAATCCATTTGGTTTTTAATATTTGCAAGAGTTAGAGCCTAATTGGGTTGACAACATTGAAAAGGAAAACGAAACCTGTCAAGCGTATCTGTAATCTACGTCACAATTTGGCTAGAGAAGTTCCAGTGACATGCTTATCGACAACTCGCTTATCCGGAATAACAACGGTGTAATTACATTTTTGCAAATTAACAGGAGAACATTTCGATGGTGGTTTTACAGAAACTAGAATGAATCAGTATGTAATGCGTAGTGGATCTTTTGACTGAAATTAACAGAAATTCAAGCGTGGCGATGTTTCCTCGAGTTTGACTTACCTATAGGAGTGTTATAACACAATACTCTTATAAAAACCTATTTAGAGGCTAAAAATTCCACCCATGCCGAGACTTGAACCCGCGACCTCTGGCTTACCGTGCCAGCGCTCTCCCAACGGAGCTAATGGGCAATAATAATACTCTTGGACAGCCCACTTTCAAGAGTGTAATTTCGCTGTTGTTGTTCCGTATGAGCGAACTACAAAATTTAGTAAAGGCGCCGATAACAATGAGTAGAAAAACTATTACTATAAATGATAATTATTAAACTACTCATCAATACAAACCACTTTTATTCCTCTTAGCGTGCCGACCATTTTTATTATTAGACCAATTCTGAAAAACCGAAAAAATATCTCCTGTTTGATGTATTTGCCAAAGTAGGTGCCTAAAACAATTTGTATAGTTTTTATTTTTTCAAAGCTGAGGTGAGGCGTGTGCTCAGTCAGTTGTTATTGACTCGCAATCGAATACGGTGGAAATCGAAGACACTACTTCTTTTTCGGCAGACAAGCGGATCAAGCTCTAGACTAAAGGTTGAAACACACCAGCGCGATGGAGTTCGCAGTGGCGGTCCATACATACGTCTATATTAATACTATGCAGTAAATTACGTATATATGGGTCGCCACCGCCACTGCGTTGGCGTGTTTCGTCCTTAACGAGTTTGTTGTTTTGTTACAACAAATGTATTTACGAAAACGAGTAAATCTCCGTGAAAATTCAGTTTTTATTATGTCTAGTGCTGGTCCTAACTTTAGAAAATACTAAAATGTATTTACTTTAATATAAAATCTGAAAGTAGAGTAACTGTACCTCCGGCACAGTAAGGAGTAAAGGGGTCCCCGGCGAGGCCGTCACTAAATTAATTGTGTTACGTCGGGCTGCCCTTGATGGCAATTAGCATAATGGAGCATTTTCAGATCGGGAGTAGGTCTAGCATGCAGTCAATACCCAGCGGTTTACAGGTTCTATATCACAATACCCATCAGTGAATCTAAGAACTTAAAACTGGTAAAATCACGATCCAAAATTGAAATTAGGACTTATAAGCACAGGTACCGAGGTACCGCATGAAATGTGGTGGGCACCCACACTCTCACATCTCTTTCTAGCTCTGAAGGTAAAGGACAACTTTGTGAGGAAATGAGCGCTTGAAATTACCGATCCGCGGTGAGCACGCGTGATGATTAAGCCCGTCCTCTCTCTTTGAAAGAAAGCCTGTGCCCTGCAATGGTACCTACGTGTACCTATAGGCTGGTCATGTTCGTCCAATTGTCACCCGTTGTTTACATTACACAACATAAACTCACGCATATCACAGAGCTGTAGGCAGAAGCCAGGTAATTAAGTACAGCGAGAGTGCGTACTTTATTGAGAATATTGAGTGCGAACTAGGGTAAGCACACGGAGAGACCGAACCAACGCTTTTAGCAGAATACTGACAGGGAGCATCGCCTTGAGTGGTAGCTCTTGCTTGGTAGTGGTAGGTCGTTTGACATAAAAGGAATGGAAAGTGTGGATATGCGTTATGAAAAAAAAAACCCAAGTATGAAACGGACTTGCGCACGAAGGGCTCTGTATATTGGAATATTTCAAGCGTCTACCTGTTGCCGTATTAATATTGAGAAAGTAATGGCAAAAAAATCACGTTTCTTGTATGGGAGCCCTACTTAAATATTTATTTTATTCTGTTTTTAGTATTGGTTATTACAGCGGCAAATAGTCTAGCGGCCATCTATGTAACCTTAACAGCGCCGATTTCATGTCAATGTTAAACACTTCTTGATGGCACTGTTCCCAAATTCGACACTGTTTACAAATAGACAAAGGTCTAATGTTGTTTATATAATAGTACGGAACCCTTCGTGCGCAAGTCCAAGGGTTCCGTACTATTATATAAACATATAATATGCGTATAAAAAAAGACAATTCAGTTGGCTGGCGCCAACCATAAGACGCTCAAAACATAGTTTATTTTTTATTTTTGTACCTCTTCGTCCCGATATTCTAATGCTTAAATGAAGTAATTTTGGGTAACAAAACATTTTTTCCTCTGGTTTTTTTTTCAAAAGTAGCACAATATGTTTCTAAATCATTGTGAGAATGCCCTCTCATAATTCGGTGAACGAATTAGAGTCACCCTGATAAACTTTTACGTTGTAGTTGCAAAGTTGCCCGGGGAAACCCAACTAAGTAGAGTGCATGTGTGTAAAGGTTTATATGCTGTCGACCGCACAGCGCACTTCGTTACGTATTGGGCAACTTCGCAGTAAAAATCATACTTCCCGTTAGTAGGCATTACAGCACCAAAAATTTACGAAAATATTATGATAGGGAATCATCATCAACCCATTATGTCCCCACCGAGGGGCACGGGTCTCTTCCCTGAGGAAGGTATAGGCCATATGATAGGGAATGGACGAGAGTAATCATAACACTATTTTCACGAAATTACAATAACAAAACAGGTTATTGTAAATCCGCAAAAATTGTAAGATAATAATATACAGGTGTAAATAATTTCAACCCAAAATCTCTGCGACTAGTAAGCGGTTCTACCCGTCAATGCAGACAACTTTACAACAAAAAAGATTACCTGCTTCATACTAATGTTACCACCTATGTCATTAAAATGTTTGTAGCTGATATTTTATTACGATTTCCAAGTTTTCCTCGTAGTTTTTCGTATTAACATTAGGATTATTTCACACCCTATAGAAAGCCGAGTAGAGGGGAAGTCTTCGGCCGCAAAGAACTCTTCCAAGTCTTAAATTCGATTAGTATTGTTCCGCGCGGCCAAGTTTACAATTAACGAGCCAAGTTTAATGAAGTTCCACTGCTTAGACACTCAATAAGGAGGTTCGGAAGATCCGCTCACAAACACAAGTACGAGTAGTACCTAACTAATCAAATAAAGCTATCCAGTCATGTATTGAATAATAAAAAGTAATAGGATCACAAAATAAATCTGGTAGTTAAATTGCATCGCTAGTTTTCAGTACACACAGTTTGTCAAAAACAGAGTGGGAAACTATGTGAATTGGTGAGTTTGCATAACATATGTTTTTTTTTTAAAAACATGTTTTTAAACAATTTTTTCAAATAATTCATTGACTGAATTCAAGACAAATCAATGCAGATTGCGTAGCCGAATCCTCCTACTTGTTAATACGATTTTTATTTTATTAAATTTTTTGTTTCCATTATGTCGAGAAAAAAGTTTTTTTTTTCTTTTTTTTACTGAAATAGGGCCCAGTTATCAACGGGCTACACTGTGGCCCGCCGGCCTTGACATTCTTGATCTAGACTATTATTTATTTATTTAATAGACACAGCCAACTCACCTACTAATTTGTAAACGTCTAGTTCAAGTGTTTTTTCTAAAGCATTGTACAGACTCTGCGGACGATTGAGAGGTGCAGATTTACCGGCATTTGTACGAGCTTGGTTTGGGCAATTAATTTTGCTCGTGAGGTATGGTTCAGGAGTATTAGCACTGTCTGCGACCGAAAATCGGTGCCTTGCAGAATTAAGTAGGCCCTTCGTTGTCCTTTCAGGTTCTTCTTGTTAAGTGAGAGGCTAGACGGCGGCGCGGCGCAAAAAGTGTCCTCTGCCACGGGCGGCACAAATGGCCGGCGCTTTTTGCCCGCGCTCACTTGGCCCAGTCTTGTCGAGACGATTCTGTTAGTATTATAGAGAGCGGTGTGGCCCAGTCTTGTCGAGACGATTCTGTTAGTATTATAGAGAGCGGTGTGGCCCAGTCTTGTCGAGACGATTCTGTTAGTATTATAGAGAGCGGTGGTAGCGGGGCGGTAGAACGCCGGATTCTGATTCGGGAGGACGTGGGTTCGAATCCTGGCATGTACCAATGACTTTGTTTTCTATGTTACGTACGTTTGTGAAGTTGTAAATATTACTCGCTGACCTTGAAGAAAAAAGTCGTGAGGAAACCCTAGTGTCTGAGGTATTTACATACCTTAGCGCTTGCTACGTACAATGGCCCAACTATGTGCGGAAATCTCAGTCTAACTAGGACTAAGTAGTGTATTATAGTATACTCCGTTCCACGAGTCGAACTCCTAGGGAAACAAATACTAGAATCTCATAGGTCAATGCGCGCGGCTAGAGATAAGCGAAACAATAAGCGAAGACGGTCCGCTTCATAGGGTAGGTTTAATTAATGCAGTGGCTATTGAAGGTTACGCGCATGAACCAATGGGTGTACATAGACGATTTTCCTTCGTGGAATGGACTATAGAGTGACAAATAGACGGGAGGGTCACGTGACATATTTTTTACCATTGACGCCTAGAGACCAGGGACTGCCACTTGCCACGATCCTGACAGATCACTTTCGCTTCCTGAAAATTCATTAATCGTTTCATGCACGCGCGCATTGTCATTGATAAAATTACTTATTAATGGCAATCGCGAAATAACAAGAAACATTATTTAGGCAGGATATTAATGCTTTACATGACTACATAGAAATGTGTGACATTATTATTACAGAAATTCTTACAATACTTTGCTTAAATAATAATATCTTAAGCCTTAAATGACTGACAAAGAAAATAAAAGCAACTCTAAACTAGCTATTACCTGTTAGACTTAAATGGGCCTTTTTCATAGCCCACAGGAGTCGTCAAACAGCCCCAGTATCCAGGTTAACAGCGCAACTTCGCCAGTAAAAGGCTATAGGTTCCACTACTGCCTCCGAAACGAAATTATTGATACTCACCGCGTTACTTTGAATCTGTCGGTAATAGACCTTAAGCTAGATCGATAGAGATGAATAGAAAAAAAATCTTTGTGTGTCGTACGTAGAGATAAGATAATATAGATATAAAACTTTAGTTTTATATCCACAAAACATAAGCACTTACACTGGTGTTGGTAAAGTATTTTGCGATATGGTGACTAGGCAAGGACATCACAAAAAATACCGAGACTGACAGCTGGTTAATATATTTATGAGAATTCTGTGTATGTCAGGAAAAATATCGGTAAATTCGAAACTAGAGATGGTCATAATGTAATACAAACTTTTATTCCCAAGATTAACGTTATGAGTTTACAAAAACTCATAACGTTACAAAATATGTCAATTTTGCTGTGATACAATAATTTGTGACGTTTTCGTAAACGTGATTGCGTCGGTCGTTATATTTGTTTAAACTGAACTCTATATTAATAATACCATTCGACAAAATAATCTGTCAAACGATCATAAAATGTCTGGCTCACAACTGTTTCCCATTTAGATAGATAGATAGATAAATAATTTATTAACATAAGTCACACACACGTATACAAAGCACAAACACATCTAATTACAAGAAACAGCACAAATAAAACATAGTACAAAGCAGAAGCACACATGCAGAGCAAAAGCATTTAGATTTTAAATGCATTGTACGGTAATGTACCAATTGGTGAAAAGAGTCGCAACGTAGGTGTGGCAAATGTAAATGGGCTCCGACTCAGCATGTGCTGAAAGTTTGGGACATATCTGCCGGTACCCAGTGTGAGCGGCATGCAGCGCCAAGAGGTGAGATAGTCAAAGTGGTAGACTGGCGTAAAATATATTTGTAATGTCAGAATAAGTATATAATGTCATGCTGGTAATATTAATAGTGATATAAATTGTATTATTAAATAAGTGTAGTATTAGAAATAATTATAAAATATAATATTCGTGTAAAAATGTCCATATAAATCCAGGTACAAGAAAATAAGTTTAGGTCTGTGTAGTTAATGACTGCCTCATTGGTCTAGCCCTTAAGGCGCTTAGTAACCAAAACAGAGGTCGTGGGTTCGATTCCCACTGGGTGCCGCGGTACATTTGTACAAATGGCCTCAGTCTGGGTTCATTTTCATGTTTGTAACGTCCTTGCCTGGTTACCATAGCACTGGGTATCCTAGTTTGTGACCAGAGTTAGCGTACGCATCTAATCGAGTCTTTATGCATGTGAACATAAATTTTACGCATGATATCGTGTTATCCGTTCTCAGCCAGAATTTCTTACGTAAATCTTTCATCATTCAATCAAGAGATTGCCCCCGAAAATTGGCCCTAAAGTCAAGGTTCAGCGTATGAGAATCCTAAATAATATTCAGCAGGAAACTCGCGCAGGCATACGTTAACAAGATGTATCGAGGAGGATGCTGATAAGCGAGCTCATCCAATCCTGGAGGAGGCTCGTTTTTTCACGCGGCATTATTATTTATACGTGTTATCCATAAAATGGCACCGGGGTGAGGATGTGACGTGAAAGGAGACAGAACTTCCGCTGGAGAACATACTCGATTTTTATTTTTATTTCACGATTTATGTTGAAATTTAATGAAACAAACAAAATAATCCAATTCATCATCAACATCGACTCTCCAAAGTTCTCGAAGAAATCTCTTAAGAGATAAGCTCGCCTTTGTATATGTTATTTCTTATGTAACGTCCTGTTCAATTCGACTAAGTTGTCACGCGAGTAAGTCCTGTTATCTGTTCAAATATTTCCATCTCCAAAGGTCTTTCTCACATTATCACTGTATTACCCTGGGACGTCATATTTTATGAAATATACACCACTTGCTTAAGCTGACCAACTGTTTCAAATTTGAAGTTCTAAATTTCCATCCCCGAAAGCCTTCACCAGAACATCACCAAATTGCCTTGGGACTACTTTTATGCTATTTTATGAAACATACGGATATTATTACTAACGGATGGGCCCTATTAGGCCTTATTTACTGTTTTCCATTGAAGAGTTCCACATTCTCCATCTCTGAAAGTTTTCATCAGATCTTCACCAAATTAAAATGGGACCAGAAGGACGTTATATATTATATTCAAACAAAAAAAGAATTATTGAAATCAGTTAAGATTTGACGGAGTTATAGAACCATAGCCAAAAACAAAACAAATATACGCGTCGAATTGATAACCTCCTTCTTTTTTGAAGTTGGTTAAAAAATACGTGAGCCTCCTCCTTGTTTAGAACCTCATCGTTTTTGAAGTCCGTTAAAAATCAAAATAACTCAAATTAAAAGACCGAAGGAGAAGAAGGAGGAAAGAGGTTTTTCAAGATCGTGACAAGTTGAAAACTCTAGGCTCTGCCTAACCCCCGGGATAAAGGCGTGACTTTATGCATGCATAATAAAAGATTGAATAGTGTACGGGTTTACACTAAGCTCTGATAAATGATACGAACTGACTTTGGAAACTTATAACTGATATATTGTCAATAGTACTAGGACTAAGATGAGGGGTGAGATGAACTGGTATTGTACTGATAATGAGGACGCGACGAGTGTCCGTCTGAACGGATCGGCTCTATATCGTGAACTAACTTCGATTGCTACCGATAGGTAGCGGGTGACGGCAAAGGTCCGCGGCCTCGCAGAATTGCTGACAAGCAATTCGTGTATACTATGAAACTGTTCGGGTTGGCCCGTACATGCTCCGGACAGGGAAAGAAACAAAACGATAGCCAAAAAATACAATATTGGACTACCTTAAACTACTGCTAGCATTACTGATGTGTTAAGTCTACTTGATAAGCAAAAACCTACTGTTACTAAGTTATTACTAAAATGAGGTGATACAGGTGATATGAAACAATAACTTAAATATTTCATTCACTTAAAGTCTCTAGGTACGTGATCCAACGCAAAGACACTTTTATGATACACTGCTCGGGGCCCTAAATCCTCATTACATTCACTGATTGCCTTTGACGCATTTAAATCACTCTCACTTTGCCAATGCCTTTTTTCCCTAATCGTTACACATTTACACTTATCACTTGCACTACTGGTGACCGGATCGGCGCCGGGGGCGGGGGGCCGTGGGCCCCGCTCCACCTCCGGGAAGCGCGAACGGGCTGCGCCTCGTCTGCAACACCGTCGAATCCCGATTCCTGCTGCTACTATAATTGCTAGACAAACTATTACGTATATAGCAACGTAATGGTGGACATCGTGGTATGATACGCGGTAGGCAAGTGGTGAGTCTGCCTTCATGGCTTCTATCCTGCTATGAATCTCTTGTAACTGCTGTTGTACATCAGAATGGGCTGAGATTGACTCAATTTTGGGAATGGTCACATTGAAAATGTTGTTGACTGGCGAAATATCTGGTAGAAGTATGTCTGGATTCGTATGCATCGTACTCATGTCTTGCTTATGAGCGTGCACAGTAAACTGATTAGTCTTGATCATACAACCATGACCTATGCTAACAATCCCTGTGTTGTGTAGCTGTGTCACGGAGACTTGATCTCCGCAAATTATTTTGAGTGTGCAATCGTTACAACAGAAATAAAGGTACTGATTGGGCTTGTTTAGTTCAGACCATCTATTCTGGCATGGTGTCGTAGTTGTTTGGCAGTGGGTGGTATTTACATCTGTTTGACAGAGGTTTTCATCTTGTCTCATGTTGAAGATTGGTTTTTGTAGGCGGCAGATAAAGTCTTGTTCGTGATGTGAACAAGCTCTTACTTCCATCTCCATCATTTCTACATAGGCATCCTTCTTGATGTTCAATGCTATGTACTCTGACTTGGGCTGCACCAAAATAGCCTGATTTCCAACCTTCTCGGGGATAGTTATAATTTTGAACAGTTCGTAACTGTCTCTGCTGACTAATGGTATCTTGATCTCAAACAGCAAAAAGTCATTGGTCATTCTTGCTTTGACGGTGACTAACTGATAGATATTTCGTAGATCATCCTGAAGGTTAGCAATGGGTAATGTTAATTCGGGTGCCAGTTGATTAGATATGGCATTCAGTTCCTTTCTGAGTTGGTCTGGAGTCAATATATGGAAATTGAAACGGCCATGATAAATATCTGTTATTATATCCAAAAGTGCGCTCTGGATGCTCTTCAAAGATTGAAGCATATTGCTTGCTGTTAGGGCTTCCAAATTAAATTCGTTAGCGTTGACCTCGTCTTGAATATTCTTGTTAATATTCATGATGTTCTGCTGCAGGACATGAAAATTCTGATTAATGAGTTTCTGCTGCTTGTTCATGGTTTCTTCTGTCCTTTTTAATAGGTCGTATTCTGATGCAATGATTGAAGTCTGGTTTTTCCATAATGAAGCCAAGTGTTGTTGATTTTCGCGCACGAGAGAAATATCTTGCTCATATTTTTCCGCGAAATTAGCGTCGAGTACGCCGAAGAGAGCATTAGCTACGTAACCGACACCGTTGATAAGGCCGCGCGCGTATCTCGAGCGCGCGCGGGAATGCTGACTCAGGAGCAGTCCATTGTAGTAGTCTAGCTCTGAGTATCCGTGACGTAACTGGAGAGATAACACTTGACAGTGTGTTGTTAAGTTTATTTTGGCGCATGCTCGCTCTATTTGTTTTGTGTAATCGACGAAAGCTGCGATGCCTTGCCAATAGGAAGACAAGTCATAGTATACCACAAGTTTCCAGTCGTCTCTGATAAGTTTTAAGCTTGATATTTTGTCGAAGTATAGCTTCTGTGTTTCTCTCAGATTTGTGACGTTGTAAGCGCCTTGTGAGCTTGGTATCATGAAAAAGGTTAACGCTAGAGCCACCAACGTAAAACTGAATTTGGATCTTCTAGGATGTTTTTTCGGTTTATCTCCTGTTCTGTCTCCGGAGGCTGTTGTCGAGATCTGTTTGTCGTCCGAAACGTTGCTATGGACGGGCAGCGGTGATAACTTGATAATAGGGCGTTTCATGTAGCCGTTTTTCGTTTTCAGCGTAACGACTCGCACTAGCCCATCCTTACCGGGATGCAACTCAACCACGCGGCCCATGGCCCACTTCCCTGCTGGAAGATTATCGTCGTGGATGATAACGACGTCATTCAAGCTTATGTTTTCTTTCTGTTGAGTCCACTTGCTTCTTGTTTGCAACTGGGTGAGATATTCTGTTTTCCATCTCTTCCATACATCTTGAAAGACGCGTTGAGCTAGCTGCCATCTAGTTCTTTGATCTCGTTCTGTTTCAAATACTGTTAATACGGGCCCACTTGCCAAAAAATGTGCAGGAGTCAAGCAGTCGTCGTCCGGGTTTTCTGATAATGGGCACAATGGTCTTGAATTTAGACAGCCTTCTATTTGAGCTAACACTGTGGATAGCTCCTCGAACGTCAATTTTTGCTCACCAATGACACGTTTAAGATGATATTTTAATCTCCGGACCCCTGATTCCATCAACCCTGCTGCTGATGGCCACGATGGAGCGTTAAAATGCCAGGTGATCTCCATCTCTGTTATTTCTGCTAGGAAGGTGTCACTGAAAATCTGTTTTAACTCTTCATGCTCTTGTTGTAAGATGTTATTGGCGCCCACAAAATTTGTGCCGTTATCGCTGTACATGTGAGCTGGCGTGCCCCTTCTAGCAGCCATTC
Organism: Yponomeuta malinellus; assembly: GCA_947308005.1. Lineage (NCBI taxonomy): Eukaryota > Metazoa > Arthropoda > Insecta > Lepidoptera > Yponomeutidae > Yponomeuta > Yponomeuta malinellus. The sequence goes on from OX371000.1 coordinate 488,392, forward strand.
TTCGTAGGGCAGCGATGAAAGACGACGATGTTAAATCGGACACGAGCTCGATATGTACGGCCTTGGTCGCCATACACACAAACACGGTAACGTATCCTTTCGTCGTTTTAATCCCTCTCCCTTTGTTAGCTTTCAGCATGATGAATCCTGTCAAATCCACTCCAGTGTGGTAGAAAGGTCTGGAAGGGTTACATCTGGCTTCTGGTAAATCTCCCATCAGCTGATCCTGTTTGGTTGGTGCATGTCTCCGGCATCTCACGCAAAGCCTTATCCACTTTTTCGTTACTCTGTTGCCACTGATAAGCCAATACTTGTTTCTAAGAAATGACAGCGTCAGCCTTGCCCCGCCGTGAAACGTGAGCTTGTGTGCATGATTCACTAAGAGCTCAGTGAACCGACCGTCCTTTGGAATGATAATTGGACATTTCATGTCCTTGCTGACATGCGCATTTCTCAATCTGCCTGAGACCCTAAGTACTCCTTGCTCGAGATACGGTTTTAAGTTGGAAATGCTGCTTTTTGGGCTCACTTGCTTGCCATGTTCGAGATCTCTGATTTCAGCTGAAAATGCTATTTTTTGAACGTACTTTATTATCATTACGGTTGCTCTGTTGACCTCCTGTAATGTTAGGTGAGTATGACACGGCCTTTCCTCTGGCTTGGTCAAAACTCTCAATACTCTTGCTAACACGTTTACCACTTTGGTAAGTGTACTGTACGTTATTAATAACTGATAAATGATATCACTTCCGCTATTCTGCTTAGCGTAGTTTACTTGCAGCACTTTCTTGACTTCTTGATTAGTCTCAAAACGCTGTTCCTTTTGTTGACTGCTCTGATAAGTGGGCAGCCATGCTGGCCCCTGCCACCATAGAGCGTGTTCTCTTAGTTGAGTGGCAGTCATGCCTCTGCTGGCGCTGTCTGCTGGGTTCTCAGATGATTTTACATACCTCCAGCAATCAGCGGGCATAATTTGGGTTACTTGCTTAACCCGATTGGATACGAAAACTTTCCACTTCTCTGGGTCACCCTGTAGCCACCCGAGTGCTACCATGGAATCACTCCAACCAAACTGTATAATTTTATAGCCACTTAGTGCTTGTTTCACTTTTTCCATGAGTTTGGCTAATAAGTATGCGCTACTTAGCTCTAGTCGTGGTAAGGACACTTGTTTGCTGGATGGCACGAGTCTTGTTTTCCCGACCACCAACACGACTGATGATTTTTCTTGATTTTCACTGTTTATTTTACAGTAAATGACGCATGCGTATGCCTTCGTTGACGCATCGCAGAACCCATGCAGCTCTATGCTGTCATCCTGCTTTGTTTTTAGCCATCTTGGGAGCTGTATCTGATCGATGTTTTGGATGTCATTCTTGATACTGAGCCATTCCTTGATGATGTGCTCGGGAAGGCTATTATCCCAGCCAATGTTCAGTAACCATACACTCTGGAACAGTATTTTCAGTTTTGTGCTAAGTGGAGAGAGCCACCCTAGCGGATCGAATAGTTTTGAGATGCTTGATAATAGTGATCTTTTTGTATACTTGGTAGTTGATCCAATCTTGCACTGAAACTCGAAGTGATCTTGAGTTGGATTCCAGGTGAGGCCAAGCGTCTTGGTTGATTCTGCCTGTTTGAAATCAAAGTTTTCGTTTTTGTCGACATCCTCCAAAAGTTCGGGTGTATTTGCTTTCCATTTTCGCAAATGTAAGCCACCGGACTCTAGTAAACTGATTAAGTGCCGTTGTACCTTTAAGGCTGATGCTGTTGAGTGGCACCCATGAATCAGGTCATCCATGTAGAATTTTTCTTCTAGCACGGTGGCTGCTTCCAGTTGATATATCTTCTCCTGGTCTGAAGACGACTGCTCTCTTGCTAATTTCTGTTTTTCCTCGCTCGCCAACTGTTTCAGTGTCATCATAGCGAGAAACGGGGCTGCTTTTGTACCATAAGTTACGGTGGTTAACTGATACTCTTGTATAGGGTCTTGCTCTGTATTCCTCCAAACAATTTTCTGGTACTGTTGATCTTCTTCGTTGACTAGTATGCATCTGTACATTTTGGCTATGTCAGCAGTAAACGCTATCTGATATTGTCTCCATGTGATAAGCAACGCTTGGAGGTCTGTTTGTAAATTTGGACCACGGTACATGAGGTCATTTAAGCTTCGTCCTGATGACGTGGTGGTAGACGCGTTAAAAACCACTCTAAGCTTGGTCGTAATAGAGTCCACTTTCAAAACGCAGTGATGCGGCAAAAAGTAGTCGCACGCTGAGCCAACCGCCGGTTTCATATGACCTAACGATAGGTACTCGTTCATAAATAGCTTATACTCCTTTGCTATGTCTTCCTGTTTAATGAACTTTCGTTCCAATGATCGAAATTGTGAAACGGCCTTGTATTTTGACAAGCCGATTTTTTCACTGATATCTGGCTTAAGAGGGAGTCTGACCTCGAATCTGCCATCATGAAGCCGTTTTGTTGTGGCCTTGTAGAACTGCACACAATGTTGATCTTCTGCTGATAATGATGTTTCTTCTGATATGTCCTCAATCTCCCAGAATCGCCGCAAGTCGTTGGTGTTATGTAAGACGACATTGCATTGAAGTGTTTTCACATTCCCACTTAGTATCCACCCTAATCGCGTCTGTTGTGCGATAGGTACGTTCGGGTTTACCCGGGAAATGCCTTCTAAAATGATTTCTGAATAAATATCGGCGCCTAGTAAGATATCGACTGGACGACTGACGTTAAAATCTGAGTCTGCTAGCTGGATATTTTCCAGATGTGGCCATGATGGTTTAGTGAAAGAGTGTGTAGGTAAGTTATTGATGAGCTGTTTCATGATGTAAACATCGGCCGTAAATGTGAAGTCGCTGCTAACTGATTGGCATGTTATGGTCAAGAGCACTTTGCAATTGCTTTCCTTGGCACCTACTCCAGATATAACGCCATTACATTTCTGACGTGGCAGTCCCAGCAAAGATGCTGCTTCGTTGCTGATAAGAGACGTCATCGACCCTTGATCTACTAAGGCCCTCATCTGATAATAACTTCCATTCCCTGCTTGTACGTTAATTAACGCAGTGGCTAATAAGGTTTCCGGTATTTCACGTTGCAGGGAAACGTGACTGTTTTGCTTTACCTGGTTCGGTTCTTGCTTTATTCCGTTGAATCGGGAAAATGCCTCGTGTAAAAGTGTGTTATGTGGGGCATCACACTCGCGGCATTTTCGTTCTGATTGACACACCTTTCCGTTATGTGAATACAGACAGTTTTGGCATAACTTTAGGTTGTTGACTGTTCTGCGCTTTTGGTATGGCGACATGTGCAAAAACTGCTGACAGTAATATAACCCATGTTCGGTACTATTGCACAATGGACACCAGTACTTGCTTGTGTCATTTTTTGAGGCGAATGATTGCTTGCTTACATAGTTTGACTTGTTATATTTTGCTGCTTTGTTCGGATTGCCCGACTGATATGAGCTATGTTTTTGCGCAGGGTTCTCTTGCTTCCTGCGGCTCGACTCCATAGCTGTAAACTTGCTTTCTAGGAAGGCGAGAAATTCCTGAAGTACTGGGAGTTGTTTTGGCTGTTTCACTGATGCTGTGTAGTCTTGATGTGTCTCCGTGTCCAGTTTCTGGGTCAAGAGATGAACTAGCATGGGGTCCCACGTTGTGACATCGATGCCTAAATTCTTGATCGCATTTAGGCACTCTAGTGCGGTATCGTGAATACGCTTGATATTCTCAATCGATGCCTGTTGCATGACTGGGAGGCTGAGTAAGATGTTCATATGCGACGAGAAGATTAATTTTTCGTTATTATATCTGTGGTTCAGGATGTCCCAGCAGATATCGTAGTTGGACGAACTGATCTGAAGATGTTGAATTAATTTTTCTGGTTCACCCCGGACCTTACTCTTGAGAAACTGCATTTTTTGCGCGTTGGACATCGACGGATTGTTATGTATAGCTTCCACAAAGAGGTCTTTAAATGGTACCCATTGATGATAACTGCCGTTGAAGACAGGGATGTCCATTTGAGGTGTAGCCTTCTCGCGATGTTGAACAGACCATAGTTTGCTGTTGATCGCCCTTTTCATCTTGTTATACTGAGCTTCATATTGTGTAATTAAGCTTCCATACTGCTTATTTTCACTGGATGCTCCGATTTCCGAATCGATTTCCCAATGGAGCTTGTCAATCGTAGCCCACCTTGACTGCAGAGTACGTAACAAGTCTTCTAGTTCCCATTTTTCGGAAACGGCTCCTATATCCATACCTGATACTGATTTGTGAAACGCTCTAAAGTTACTTGCCTGCTTCCGAAACATTTCGTCTGTTTTTGAACTGATAGTTTGATGCGCCTGTAGTGACTCCTCGAAGCCGCTACCGTCTTCTTCTTGATTCTGATCTGAAGGTGGATCTCTACTACCACTTGCCACCGCTGATAAGTCTGATTGTTTTGGCTCAACATTTTCGAACGCTTTCGTGTTTTCAATAAGCGATTTCACCCTAACATACTTTTCTTGTACTGTTTCGTATTTATTATCGGTGAAATACTTATGATTTTTGGTACCTAGTCCACACAATTCTACATGGTTTGTCTGAAATTCCCTCCACAGATTGTCTAGTTCGCTAAGCTTGCGCTTAAGGTAATCTGCTGTTTTCCTAATAGGGCCATCCTTCCTGAAGTTGACCCATAGATGCTCGATTGCTGCTTCGACCTGCTCTTGGGTCGAAGCGAGAACTTCCATACGCGACATTTTACTTGCTTAAATGTAGGCATAAAATGGAAAGGTCTCACTTGATATGCTGCTGCTGGTGCCCCGCGTGGCCTTGTTGCTCCTTGGGACGTGCTGATATCGAACCGAAGCGGTCTTGCTACGCCATGGTTCGTTGTGCTGCTGCTGCTGCTGCTACTGATAGTGACATCCTAAAACGTCGTGACTGCTCGCACTGCTATTGACGTCGTTAAACGACTACTGCTGTCTGCTGATAGTGTCGGTAACGGTCCTCATCCATTCACCGACTGCTGATACTGATAGAGACGGTCCCCAAATCGTCGGCTGATGCTCGTAGAAAACTGATAGAAGTTCACTGATTGATTCCACTCACGTGTCACAGTATGTGATTAAACTGGGTCACTAAATGTAATGTCACACGCGAGGTCTCGAAGGACCAAAAAACTAATGTACGGGTTTACACTAAGCTCTGATAAATGATACGAACTGACTTTGGAAACTTATAACTGATATATTGTCAATAGTACTAGGACTAAGATGAGGGGTGAGATGAACTGGTATTGTACTGATAATGAGGACGCGACGAGTGTCCGTCTGAACGGATCGGCTCTATATCGTGAACTAACTTCGATTGCTACCGATAGGTAGCGGGTGACGGCAAAGGTCCGCGGCCTCGCAGAATTGCTGACAAGCAATTCGTGTATACTATGAAACTGTTCGGGTTGGCCCGTACAAATAGAATCTAATTAGAATCTAAAGACACTGCTTGTGAACAAAACTTCTACAATTCACAGTTTTGTTGCAAGGACTTTCCACCGCGGCTCTAAAAATAACTTTATTTCTTATTTCTTTATATATAAGGTCCACATTGATATATCTTAAAGGCTCTTTCTTTTTTGGTGGAGAGTGGGACCGCATCTCCAGTATGTAATTGAGTTTATGATACCGAGCGGCTCGAAGCCTGGCGCTAGCGAGAGTCATCGATTGCTACATCTTTTGCTTTTCTATTTAACCAGAAATAACCGTAAAAACCGGCCAAGTGCATGTCGGGCTATGCGCAGTGTAGGGTTCCGTAGAAAGAGGCATTTTTATCTGCTTTACAGAACTAACAACTTCATCAAACCTGTTTTCAATGGATTTTGTACGAAGTTTTCCTTTTATAAGTTGGTCGCCTATTACTCGTTACCTTGTAAGTCGTGATAGTATTCCTTTTAAGTTTTATGTGTGCTTAGCCTTTTATGTTTAGCCAGAGGAGGGGGCGACGCCCTATTGGGACAAAAAATGAGCTTTAAAGCTTAATTATTCTTAACGGAACCCTAAATCGAAACTACAAGGGTTCCTTGTCGACTACGAAACCCTAAAGATGGTCTTCCTACACCCACGATATTTTAAACGACCAATCTAACGATACTCCACACTATGCTGCAGGCGAACAAAAAAGAAATTGCTCTAAAAACAATTTCTTTTTCGAGATCTTTTTTTACTGTTTCGTCGGCGTAATTAATGTTATACCTATGCCAAATTTCAGCTATCTAGTACTTATCGTCTCTGCGCTAAGCCCCGGACAGGCAGACGGACAGACAGACGGACGGACATGGCGAAACTATAAGGAAATCCTCACTTCATACATGGGCGGTTTGTGTTTTATTTACCAACTGCCGCGGCACAGTGTTCCTTGAATCTGTTAATGCTCAGTAAATTCCCGCTCATTGGATTCATGAGAAGAAAGCTTTTAATATCGCCTCCGAGTGCGGTTCCATGATTATTTCCCCATATTCCCGTATTCCCGTATTACGCTCCGAGTGGCTCAGCCCCCACTTGCGGCGACAGTTTCATATTCCTCCCGAACGCCAGCCCTTTACGACGGCGGTTTATGAATACACAGCGCCAATGCGTCTCCCATTTCCCGGTATGTGACATAAAATTGACAGACAGAAGTTTTCTTGTTTTGATCTCGCTAGTAAATCGCTTGCTGGTAGTCACTGCAGTCAGATGTAAAGTAACTGAATGAAGTGTGCACGTATGTAAAGTTTGATGTGCTGTCGAATACATAGAAGATTATTCAGAGGTGCTTTAGAGTGCATTAGGTATTTTTTTATTTATTGATACACAAAATAGTGTTACGGACATAAATTTATAAATATTAAATGACATAAAAACACTCAAATCATATCATAACACCAAGACATGTGATCATATCATAAGCAGCCTATATACGTCCCACTGTAGGGCACAGGCCTTTTCTCAGGGAGATAGTATGGGCTTAATCACCACGCGTGCCCACCGCGGATTGGCGATATCACTCGCTGAGGTATGTGAATAGCTCAGACACTCAGCTGCTTTCCTCACGATGTTTTCTTTCACGGTTAGCGATTGGTATTGCTACTATAACTTAAAAAATGTACATAACTTAACAAAGTCATAGGTACATGCCCGCACTGGGAAACGAACCTGGGTCTCTCGGTTACGAGTCCAATGTTCTACCCACTAGTTTACGACACCCTCTAGGTCCTTCTGTAACCCTGATGTATTGAGTGTAGCAATATCATAAGTCGAGGACTGATATTGTTGCACTTACCGACCGATCGAGGACGTATTGGCAATCGAGAAGGCTCGAGAAATGAGAGGAACGTCATAAAACTAAAGTGAATAAAGCCACCCGCAGAAGATGCAACGCTTATGTTCCTGTTCCTGTTGCGGAGACTACTATAGACAAAACAGCTTCGTTGCACGAGCGAGTAATCTATTTAATGCCTCGAGTGATCATTTAGACATTAATTTATTCAGTATTTCCTGAGGTTAACACGAGCACTAGACATAATGAAACTGAATTTTAACGGACTTTTACTCGTTTACTTTTCCATTTTACAATTTTCCGACGTTTTGGTACGTTTGCAAGTGCCGTGGTCTCGGTAGACTGAGGTGACAGGCGTCTTTTTGAAAGCATTAACTGTTAGTTTATTAGCCTCGGGAAAAATTATTAAGTTACGTTCCAAAAATATTTTGGAAATTTTTTAAATTGATTTAAAACTACAATAATTTTATATAAACTTAAAAATACTGATTATTAGTTATTGAAATTAAAATTGAATCTAAAAAACAATGCCTATAAAAGGCATATTACACTGTGGTGCAAGTCTGCCTTAGTATTCAAATCATATTGTACCTAATACGTATTAAGCAGTATGCGACTCACACTCCAAAGCCCAGTCAGTCTCGTTCGGCCAACGTCCAGCCATTATCATTAGCCAGTCATTTGCATCGCCAAACTTACCCCCGGCGCGTTTGATCAAATTTTACGTCTGCCTATTAAACAGTGCCTGTCTGTTAATTTAATTTGAGCCGCACATCATGAGTTATCAGCTAGGCTCTTGCTGTGAATAAAGATAGGCAGAAAGCTTGTTATGTCCCTTAACTTGGCAAGACACCTACTACTGTAACCTCATTTTAGAGTGGACTACGCCGGATAGATAGAGTTCAAGTCAATAACAGAGAGATTTAGATAAGTTTTATTGATTGAATAAGATACATGCTACTTAACTAGGTGCCACTAGCAGGAAATTTCGAGAGTATAAAAAAAAAAAAGAATTTTTCGCAGATTCGAGTGAAAATTCGGGCCCAAGCGCGACGTTGACGACCTTTCCGAACATATCACTGCTTCATAATAAAAGCCCAACTCTCCGAGAGTTCAAGATTGTTGCACATTGTTGATGGCACTCATGGGATGCTACCTACTTGAAAAGGCGGTCAGAGTGCATTTTTTTAGCTGTCTTTTTCTCCACTACAACAGCTCGACCTGAATACACCTAATAACATTGTACATTGACATTCAGCAAACAGAATGTAAATTCTTTACGTTGAAATATTTTTTTTATTTCTGATTCTCTATGGGGTCTCTCAGGATCTGTGGCCCGCTGCGTCGAAGCCGGGCTATCTGGTTACCCGCGCCGCGGGGACTCCCACTCGCTGTAATTACACTGCTGCTGGGTCCTTTTCACGCCCTTCATTACATTATTGTGCTATAGGGTAAACACCGGCCCGACCTAAAATACCGTATTCACTTGGTACTAATGTTTTAGTACATAATCTTCGATTTGGATTTAGGATATGATTTTTTTATACAATCAGAAGAGACAGATTAGTCTTGCAATATGCTTACATGTCCGTCTTGCGCCGGATTAAGAATAGCGTGAGCCCATTTCCTTCTGTGCATGTCGTAGAAGGCGACTAAGGAAATCGATTATCAGGAGACGAGCAGCAGCGTCTTCCTGAGATTCCAACCGCATATTGTGATCGCCAACCCGCCTACCAAGCGTGGCGGTTATGGCAAAACCCTTCATGGTTAGGAAAACCATAAGGCAGGCCTATGTCCTGCAGTGGGCGTCGAATGGCTGATGATGATGATGATGAAAGCGAGGGAGAAGGGATCTGAGGGTAGAGTGTACTCTGCGACCTTCTACATTCCAAACTACACAATAATAGAAGCCACAGTAGCATCCTTAGAGTAACTCCTTGTGGCTCCCCACTAGTGTGAGTGATGAATGATTGATTACTTTATGCGGAAAAAAACTGTTTCCGCTAAGAACCGATTTAATTTATTTCAATCAATTAATTAATCAATACGGGATATTCGTCCACTACATAGGCCACTTATTCCGGTCCTCAGCCACCCTCATCCAACCGCTGCCAACAATCTGCCTCAGACCGGACCAGCGAGCTGGTTATTGGCGTCTCAGCTGGCTGGTATTAGCGTCTTAGTTGGTCCATTGTACGAGCAAGCGCTGAGGTACGTAAACACCTCACACACTGAGGTTTCCTCACTATGTCTTCCTTGATAGTAAGCGAGTGATAGCTACTACAACTTTAAATGTATGTAATTTAGCAAACAAATTAATTGGTATACGGGATTCGAACGCACGACCTCCCAAATGTGAGGCCGGCGTTCTACCTCTACGCCACCAGCACTTCGTTTTTTGGCGTTTTTCATTTCTTCTTAAAGAAGCTGCATTTTAAGGACTTATAATCTCCAATATTAATGCTCGTGAGGAATAAATAGCACACGCAACATAAATTAAGCAAACGTCCGCTGTAAATCAAAGTGCGGTCTTAAATTACCGGCCTCTCTTTGAAAAACCCGTGGACGGTTGGACTAAATTTAGTTAGTCTGGATTCATTTTATTTCCTCTGTAGCTGATAATTAAATTGAAATTGCTGCAAAATGGGTGAAAGGACTTGTTTTGTAGCGAAAACCCTAATTAAGTCGTGGTTTTGTGTCATAGGTCTTTTTTTAAGTGAATTGAGCACAAAACTAAAAAGAAGTTTCTATATATTAAAATACGTAATCGGAATTTATAAATATTGGTACATATTATTCCATTTATAATTATACTAGCTGTCCCGGCGAACTTCGTACCGCCACAGAATCCGTTTAACGATTCTTGCACAACACCATCTATTTGAAGACACAACGTTCGCTCGCACAACGCCAAACTTAAAATAAATATTATCCCACGGCAATGCATTACCGGGACATCAAATATGCTATGTCTCAATTCAGGTCTTTGTCTATCTGTTCGCCAAGTTTCATGTAAATCCGTTCAGCCGTTATTGCGTGATTGAGTAACAAACGTCCAAACAGATGTTTCACGGAGGTGTCACAACCTTTCACATTTATAATATTGTAAGTAGGATAATTTTCCCGTGATAACATATTGGTGACAGGCAGCTGTCATTCTGCCATGACCTAATTTATATTATTTAGTGAGTAAAGGCTATTCTCTGTACGTATTTCATCGATACTACGACACCGATAATCGATTATCGGGCTCTTTAATACTACTCTGCTAACAAGTTGAAAGGGTGTTATGCACCAGTTGATTATTCAATGGAAATTCCTGGCAGGGCAATGAATCCTTACAAGGTTGCTCTAAAATGCACAAATCCTGGAACACGTCAATTAGAGTCTGTCATTTAATAATAATAATAACTTCCACACAACACAATCACTTGGCCTCGTCCCAAACTAGGGTATCATGTGCTATGGTAACCAGGCAAGGACAAAACAAACATGGAAATACACCCGGACTAAGGTACAAATGTACAAATAAAGTACGGTGTCCTCCAGTGGGAATCAAACCCACGACCTCTGTTTCGGTATGAAGCATGTTAACCACTTTTTGGAAATCCATGGAGGAGGCCTATGTCCAGTAGTGGACTTATTGTGGCTGAATGATGATGATGATGTTACCCACTAGACCAACGGTGCAGTCAAACTGGCACCCACGATACGGGGTCTCCTAGTGTGGATGCCGCTGGAAAATATATCTAATTTTAAGTTATGAACAATAAACCATTTTTTACTTTACTTTACTTAATTTTACAACAACTTTTGTCCTTCGACCTCACAATTTATTTGCACATTAAACAACATAAACCCTGGGCTTGCCACTTGCCTTCACAAAAATAAAAAGTGTATTTAAGTGTTTATTTTAGAGGTACATATTTCATGCCAGTTTTAAATAATTACCCTCGACCAAAGTCGGACTAACCCACCGAAGGTTCCGTACCGCTATTAATATAATTTTGTGGTTTTAGAAAACATGCGTTTTCTTCCATTCAGTTAACCGTTAGCAACAAATAACAGAAACTAGTCAAGTGTGAATCGGACTCCCCGACTCACAGTCTAGTGAGTTGAAGAATCCGAATAGTTTCTGATATTTTTTGTTGTGCTATACTTATCATGAAATGCGAAAATATTTTAAAGGGACCTAAAGTACGTGGCCTCTAAATAGGTTTTTAAAATTTTCCTCAACACGGATTAGTGCAACAAAAAAAAATACTTAAAATATTCAACATAGAAGCCTCACTGTAGAAAAAGCGCAGCCTCCTAGATAATGACACAGATAAATTTTAAATTAAAAGGAGGTTTCGACAATGCATGTGCATGTTCTATTGGGTAATAATATAAAGGCATTTTAATTAATGTTCAGTTATTTTATTCCCTTGTTTGGTATGAACGCGTTCATTCGAAAGATAAATCAAAACTTCGTACAGACCGCACTTAACGTACACACCGCGCGTTCGCAATGCATTGTCGGAGCTTTGTGTAATCTAACTTTCCGTTTCAATTATTTTATTGAGGCAAGGTGCGATAATTTTCCGGAAAGTTTTTAATACGACCCTCCCTGGTATTTTCACTTGCCCATATCCAGTAAATTAAAATGAAAATAACACCCTAGTTAGGTACGGATTATTAAGAAAAATAAATTATTTAAAGTGAAATTATTATTAACATAACACAAACACACGCCTGTATCCCAGAGGGCTAGGCAGAGACCAGGGACTGCCAGTTGCTACGATCCTGACAGATCACTTTCGCTTCCTCAAATAGGGGATTTATTAGCAAAGGGCAAGATACTTACTATAGGTACTTTTTGTACCCGAAACGACTAATGAATGAAACTATTATTAGTTGTAGAAATTATTTTAAGTGAGTCTTATGTTTATTACGGCCCGAAGGCTAACATAGTACATAGTAAATTCTTTACGTTAAAATAAATAATTGATTTCTGAATTCTGATTGGGGAACTGGAATTAAAACAGTTGAAGCCATGTGTATATTGCTTTCATCTTATATTCAAGCAAATCCTTATCATAGTCCTTAAATTTTTTGACTTTATATATTAATTATTGCAAAGGAATTAAAATCAGACATAAATTTTGTCCATCAAAACATTTGCATCAATGCAGAATTAATAGATTATTTGGAGAAGAAGTTAACAAAGAAACTTCACATATTGATTAGAACAGTTTATCCGTAAATGCGTAAAATACCAAAAACTGCATTAATGTGCTCGACAAATGTATACGTCTAGTGGAAACTTCTATCTATTCTATAGGTGAAGTAGTCACTATATTTACGGTGTCATCACTCAGATACAGCCTATAGTATGTGCCTTTTAATTAAGTTTGTCAGAGAATTTCAACTGTATGCTGTGGTGATGACCACTGCATTTGTTGCAAAACAAGTAAATAGACCAAACGCGCCTCCGTTTACATCGCAGGCTGTACATCCCTCCCTTTTCTTCCTATTTCCTTATTTACAACCGGAAATACGTAAGTTATGAATGCTCACTGGCACCTGGTTAGGGGCGGTCTAAGCGTTTTGTTTCGAAGTCAGCTCTGTCCTTGCAGCATGGCCGGTACGGCTGAAATAACAGGTGATGTAACAGTGCCATCTTACTTTTTATGATGAGCAAGAGCGAGATAGCGTGACGTTTAATTGCATTGTCGCGCTCAATAAAATGATCGTGCCCCCAGCAAACTTTCTAACTTTGTGTTGACTCAATAAAACACCTACAACTGCAAGTTCTTTCACCATTACACATACCTTCACTCATGTTTCCCAGATGGCTAGCCAGAGACCACGGTTTGTTATTTGCCACCATCCTAACAAACCCCTTTCGCTTCATTAACATTAATTAGTCTGTGCACGCACGTTCGCCGATTATTCATGTTTCTTCGAAGAATAGAGTGAGCCAATAGCGAGCAACATATGAATTGTGTCGTCAATACAGGACAAACACGGTCGCAAAGCTAAACTCGAGGCAGGACACCTATAACATTTACTTTTCTTAATGCTGCGGGCTCACTGACGGATGAACCCCATTACAGCAGTAATTACTGCGACGCAAATAAATTGCGACATGACGGTATTATTCATCCCAACGTTGAACAACGTTGGGATGACGAAAAAAACTTTTTGTCACAGTAAGTATGTGACTTTTTGGAATTTTTTTTTTTCTTATTTGGAGGTTCACAAAACTGAGTATAACATCGGCAAAACACGTAAAATATACAATAGTCTCTAGGTACAATGCACGCTCTACTGGATGTGAACACAACATGCATAAATAGCTAGACAGACATAAAATGGAGCTAGACATAAAAAAGCTTTGTAAAAATTGGGAAACATCTCATAGATACACCGACTACCCGTCCAATTTTCCCATCAGCAACTTTCCATCATAGGGTTCACTGGAAGAAGTTGTTTTTAGCAATAAGGCCGCCAATTGTAGTGTGTAATTTTGCAAATTTTATTTTATGTGCTCTTGTGTACATTAAAGAATATTCTTGTCTTCTCTTATAGATATTTAAAAACACACGCTCCAAGAAATAGGCCGATATCACGATTTTCCACTTGCCACGATCCAATATCTCAAAAAACATTGTTCACCGAAATAGCTCATACAGCGCGTTTTTTTCTCATGTAAAATTTCATAGGTCATTAATAGCCAGTCTCCTTTTTAGGGTTCCGTACCCAAAGGGAAAGGGACCCTATTACTGAGACTCCGCGGTCCGCCTGTCCGTCCTCTGTCAACAGGCTGTATCTCATGAACCGTGATGATTAGACAGTTGAAATTTTCACAGATGATGCATTTCTGTTGCCGCTATAACGAAAAATACTAAATATACAGTAAAATAAGTATTTAAGGGGATTTTTTAGCCGTTTTTTACTCGATATTAATAACGGCAACAGGTAGACGCTTGAACTATTCAAATGTTGTATAGATAATGATACGAAACCCTTCGTGCACGAGTCCGACTCGCACTTGGCCGGTTTTCCTACATAAGCACACTAAAACTTGTATGCTCATGTAGAAAAATAAAAAAGTGGCGATGCAAGTAGTGTATGGAAGGAATGTAAGTAGACGCTCGGCGTCGTCATTTTCAGTATGTAGGTCGCAAAATTCCTCAACACAGGATGCCCTGCATACAGTTGAGGTACGTTTCACACGTCAAGTACCATTGTGCGAGTAAAAAGCAGAGTGTACAGCCGGAACTACAGGAAAATGTACAGGAAAAAATTCAAAAAAGAAATCTCTGTTTCGCGCTCCGGCTTAGGCTCTTGTGCGGTGGAGAGCGAGGAGCGTAGCGGGTGCGAGAGCGGGTGCTCGACAGAATTATTGTAGGATGATCATTTAAAGCTATTGATTGGATGAAGCGAAAGAGCGTCAGGATCGCGGCAAGTGCTAGCCACTCTACCAAGATGCAGACGGAAATATGTGTATGACCATAAATTATATACTCACCCCTTTGATAGCAGTTATTTTATATTATATCTACGATTGAAGTGTATAATTTGGGATTATGTAAGCAAGTTTTGTTTTAAAATTAATATGTTACCAAAGAAAGAAAGAGGACATTTTACAATTTTAATTTATTTAAAACAAACAAAAATTAATATGTTATAATAGACGTTAATTTTGAATTTTAAAACTACGATTCAGAATGTGACATTTGACTTACGATGATCGAAAAAGCTTCACTAAAAGTTTTAAAAGTACAAAAGAAAACCAAATCCGAAAACCATAGGGACTATGATTTTAGTAATAATTATGTACTTTTTCATTGTAACTTTCATATTTTATGTCTCGCTTCTTGTGTGCAATAAAGAATATTCTTATCTTATCTTATTGACAGTTCTTTTTCCCACTTTTTTTAGACCAGTGCCTCGTTAGAAAGCAGTGTGAGTCTCACATTCAAGAGTTCCTGTATTCAAATCCCGGCATGTAAGAATTAATTATTTTCTGAGTTACGTACATTTGTGAACTTGCATTAGCAGTGTCACTCGCGCATGAAATTACCAATCCACAGTGGGCACGCGTTAAACCCATACTCCCTCTCTGAGAGAAGGGATATTGGACGTGCATGGGCTGTTTATGTACAGCTCCCGCTTTGACCGTCACCTAATCCGCCCCTCGCGCCGTGGAGCATCCCATCCCGCGCAGCCGGCGCCGGCGCTCTCATTATGTCATTTCTTAACGCGATGTAGCGATTTACATATTATTTATGGTTTTTTAACGACCGCCACGGCATAATGAACGTCCGACGCGCGCAGCACTGGGCCTTTTGTGCCGCCTTTTTGTGTGCTGTTTGTTATTTTAATTTCTTGCGCAAATACTTACCTACAACTGTTGTGGCTTTGTACGTACGTTTGGGGTGCATGTTCAATGGTGAACTTTCGAATTGGTCAAAACTATGAATTTAGGTGATTGTACAAATTATTTTGCTAATACCACTCAGACAAGAACTTATTAAAGAAGACTTTTTAATCATTCTTCGACTTCAATTAACGATCAGGAGGTGAACACAACTTTCTTCTACTTTTTACTTTTCGCACAGTGCAATAAGTAGTTTCAAGTTTACACAAAACTTGACTCAACAAAATCAGGTATTTATAATGTTTTGACATCGTTAGTTTATTTTAATTAGCACAGGCCGATATTTGTTTCGCAGTGTTACTGTTTTCCTAAAGTACAAGTTCATAATAATATTAATAATAAAACACCCCAATTTTAGAAAAGGTGAGAAGATATCATAATTTCTTAGTGTAATATACATTTTGCTTCAATTCACAAAGTCAATTAGGATATTCAATTATTATTACAAGCGAGAATATTACACAGACGCAATTACGAACAAAAACAATTCGCCGTTCGTTTTCAGTGAATCCGAGTCTTGAGACGCAATTTAAGTTCTGACAGTGTACCCTGCAAAATGAATTATGGCGCTACACTTTTACTTCGCTAGAAAATTGGTGACTATATAAGTAACACGGGCACAGAATTGGAGGTGGGATGTAATGTAAACGGCAGTTACGATGAAACAGAGCCTTGTAAACAAGCTCTAATTTGGAGCGAATCATCTGTTTGAACAGCACAAAGACATAGAATAGAAAAGGCAGTAGACCTAGTAAGATTTAGTTTCAATGAAAAAACTTTTGATGCCAACCTGTGTCTCTGCTACAAGTTTTCAAATACAGTTTACGTATATAAATTACTAATCGTCAATTTTATTTTGTACTACGCTCGTCAAGTGTAAAGTAATTGCTATCACCTAACCCATTTACGTTGTTTTGGTTATGGCAGTTTTTATGATCTCAAGATTTGTGGTAATTCTTGTAATAATTATGGTACTTCAGGCAGGTAGAAATTAGTATCTCTTGATCTAATTTCTTGACATGTAAACGAATAATTTGTAGTTTAAATTTTATCAATAACTGACATTTCGCATTTCATGAATTGTAGTTTAAATTTTGTTTTTTAATTAATTTTAATTTTAAATTAAATCTAAAGTAAATTGTACATATGTATATAATTTATTTATATAACGTTCTAATTTTTAAATTTTTTAAATCTCATCATCAACCCATTATGTCCCCACCGAGGGGCACGGGTCTCTTCCCTGAGGAAGGTATCGGCCATACTCCACTACGGGGGCCAAGTCCGGATTGGTGGAGGCTTGTAGACTAGTGGCTCGTCTACTGTCAGAAGTTTTCAAGCCGCCCTAAGGCCTCTGACTTGGCTTAACGACTGCCATCTATCGACGGCAGCCGGCACCAACAGCTTAACGTGCCTTGCGAAGCACGGAATCGCTCGGAAATATGCCTATATATAATTTTTAAATGTAATATGTATAATGTAAATAATGTTTCATGCAATTAATTACGCAATAGTTTTAACTGTAATGTAATAATTTTTCTTGCAATAATAAATAAATAAATTGATTTTTTGTGTCCATACAATAAATTATGGTTTAAAAATCTATTTCTGTGAATTTGGGCGGACCTTTCTGAAATACATTTCCTTGCTGCTATCAAAACTTATAAAAGACAACTAAGGCCGACTTGCGACACTTTTTTTAATATGGCTTAAATTGCATTTAACTAAAATTCTTCACACAAAAGTCGACTTAAATGGCAACTTAAGTGACATTTAAGATGTGGTGCAAGTCGGCCTTAATTGTAAAAAAATAATTTTTGGCAACAGCCACGTGTACCCTTTCTTTTCTTGACGAGGACACCGACTAAAGAATAAACATTTTGGATGAAACACTTTGATGACAATATTATTTGTGTGAGAAACAGTTGTTGTTCAATACAAAAAAAACACAATGTCTATTTTTTGTGAATGTGTTTGTATGGACCTTCTTTCTCTTACTGGTACGGTTAGTTAATTCACCAAAATTCCAGCAGCGCAGAGAATTTTCCCGATTTCCCGAATCAGTGTACACAGAGCCTAATCGTGTTTTGTGTGTGAATTAAAATTGAGAGAAAATTTAAACAGAGATGGGGCCAGAGGTCTTTACTTATTATCTTTAGCTATAGTTAGCTATACATTTTCCGTTCCCAACTAAAATAAAATCGAGCGGTGGTAGCCTAGTAGGCAGAAGATTGGACTAACAAGCGAGAGACCCAGGTTCGATTCCCAGTGCGGGCATGTGCCTATGACTTTGTTTTCTAAGTTCATTTGTGTACATTTGTGAAGTGATAGTAGCAATAACACTCGCTAATGGTGAAGGAAAACATCGTGAGGAAATCGGAGTGTCTGAGCTATTCACATACCTCAGCGCTTGAAATCGCCAATCCGCGGTGGGCACGCGTGGCGTTTTAGCCCAGACTCTCCTTGAGAGAAGGTCTGTGGGACATATATAGGCTACTTACGTAACTAAAATAAAAACCTCTGCTTGTAAGTCGGATAAAAATTGCTTAATTAATTGAAAATCGCGTACCGCATAAAAATGTTTTCGTGTTGAAAATGCAACATGCTTACATTTTCGTGTCCAACATAGCTTAACATTTTGACGTAAAATGAAGAGAAGTTCCATGGTCGAGTCTAAATGTAGTTATAAATGGTCCATTGCTTCACTTAACCGAAAGAGTCGAAAAGAAAAAAAACCGGCCAAGTGCGTGTCGGGCTACGCATAGTGGGGGGTTCCGCAGAAAGAGGAGGTTTTATCAGCTGTACAGAACTAACAACTTCATCAACGTAATTTTCGATGGATTTTGGACGAAGTTTTCCTTTTGTAAGTAGGTCGCCTATTACTCGTTAACTGTAAAGCCTACTTAGCCGTGATAGCTTTTCTTTTAAGTTCATCACATGTGCTACTATCCTGATTTTTTTCTGGTTTCTATAAATTAAGTTTTTAGCCAGGAGAGGGGGGAGGGACGCCGAACTCGTACAAAAATAATTTCAAGCTTAATATTTCGCAAATGGTAAATCAGAAAAATATCTTCCTACACCCACAAATCCAACGATACTTTAGTGTAGGCGAGAGGAAAAATAGCCTAATTTATAATTAATATCCCTAATTTAAGTGTAGGAGGGTACAAAAAGGTTTGAACGATTTTATTCTACTGTTTGTCGGTGTGGTTAATATGTATGTACATATATGTCAAATTTCAGCTTTCTCGTACTAATCGTCTCCGAGTCAGGCCGCGGACAGACAGACAAATTCTGAAAATATGAGCGTTTTGTATTATTTTACCAGACTGCTGTTAACACAATACTTTTAACTGACGACTTTGTGCCGAGAAACTTATATTCTACCATGTACAGTCGACTGCAAGTCAATCTCATCTCAGTTAGGTACATTACTGGCTATTTCGTGGGAAAATGTGAAGGTTGATCTGTTGTCGACTGCGCAGTCTATAAACCTACCAGAGTAAGTGAGATAGCAACTGTACGCTCGTCTACTTATCAACATTCACACAGCGTTCAGAAACAACAGCCGTCTCCACCATATCTCACAAAAAGCAGCTAATCCCGGCTGTTAAGCAAAACACTAGTCCAGCAATGAAGTCCAGACAGCCATTGCGGCTGGGAAACGGCCAATTAAGTGCCACTAACTGCGGGCATTACAATAACTGGGACCCGCAAATCATATCCCTCTTGTCTCTTAGAGGGCAGTCTCATAATACTTCTAGGATCTTAAATTACGAACGTTTTTTCTTGGCATAAATACCTACTTGAAATGGTAGATAGGTCTCGTTTTCATTTAGTTCATTTGGTGCCATCTCCTATCGGAGGTCGGCTATCATTGTGGCGACTTGGTCCCGTGATGTTGCGGCTCGGAAGAGTTCTATATTTCTCGTGTTAAACCACTCTGCAAGATATTTTATAACTTAAAACTTTCGTAAGCACTGCACATTTTATATATTGGTAGGTATATTGTAAGTAATACCGTTAAACCAGTATACATATAAGATTTTGGAGCCACGATGTTTTTCTACGGCTAGCAGAACGAGTTGCGTTAGACTCTTCTACTAGATCGGTACATAATTTATTCATATATATATAAAAAATTAAATGTACCAGATGCGGATCAGACTGGCGCACTGTGTGACTTACTGCCTCACATATAAAATGCCTTTTTTATTATTCCTTTAGGGACTCTTAGCGGGAGTCCAACTCACACAAGAATCATACTATATACTTTTAAACTGTTGCTTAAAGTAATGGCCAAATTATTATCGATACTTAATAAACGATTTTCATGTTATCCATTCTTTACACAACATTCTGTGTTATAATCATTCAGCATACAGGTTATGGTGGGTACTCTATCTCTATTGAGGGGCTCTATATGAGCATGTGCTGGGCAGTGGTACACTACACTCCAGCGTAAACATTCCGTAATTAAATGGTTTACTCCGTTACTTAATTGCTAAGCCATTGATTTAGCTTTATTTTATCAGTGAAATCCAGACATAAATCTCGTAGCTGTTGTTAATATTAAGATAAGAATAAGATAAGAATATTCTTTATTGTACACTAGAGCACATGACATAAAAATTTTAAAAATACACAGTACAATTGGCGGCCTTATTGCTAAAAGCAATTTCTTCCAGACAACCCTATGACAGAAAGTTGCTTACATTACATTGCTTAGTTAAGTGCATTGTTTACTGGATTTCTCGATCACTAAAAAGAAATAAAGGGTTTCAACTTTTCAAGCGCTTATGGCAATAAAAAAACTAGCGTAAGTATTACCTTTTGCCTTATTTTATGTCATTACTAGTTAAGCCTTACTAGGTTTTAAGTTTTTTTTCTGATGAGGTAATAAATACTTTTTTTATCTTATTTATCTTTTCTTATTTAAAAACAAAAAACCCAAAGCCAAAAGAGTTTCTTTAATACTTTTTTGCAGTTGAATTTTTGTTTCTAAGATAAGTATTTTTATTTGATACTTTTTGGTAAATCTTAATACACAATATTTTATTACATACATACAAACTTTTATATACACATACATGCGCGAGAGAAACATTGCAAGCAGTGGGGTAGAAATAAACGTGCACTAAAAATTTACGAAACCGTTCACCGTGAACCAAGTAAGTTGCATCCTAGAACTTGTATTATGACAGAAATATGTACTCCCCTTAGCTGGTGTGGGAGCCATGTGAAGCATCTCATTACAGCCGCGTTCGACACAAAAGCTTTTTTACAAAATGTTTTCACTAACGCCGAGGGAAAGCACCATACGTCGGCCTTTCTCAATGTGTGTTTCCCTTCACTAAATGCTTGGAAAGGGGGAGCTTAAACTTATATTCGACGACCTCGTGGCGCAGCGGTAGTGCATCTGCATACCATCCGAGAGGTCCCGGGTTCGAATCCCGGCTGGGGACAAAAAAAACCCCAGGTCTTGCATGTTTACGTGTTTGTGATGTCGTTGTTTCTGGTTCCCACGACGCAGGGTATCCTAGTGTGGCGCCAGAAGCAATGTATGTGCCTGTATGTAAATGTTTACGTTTTATGTTTATGTTTATATAACTTATGTTTTATCGGTTTCTAAGGCCCGGTTTATTTAAAGCGCGGTCGCCGAGCAGAAAGAATTTCGTACATTGACCTTTTTACTTACGGGCAGTAGTCACCAACATTCTTTGTGAAGTGCAAGTTTATATTGATACTAGTTCGGACAGGTCTGTACAATTAATGTACAATTTTAATCGTATGTTAATTTAGTTTCTCGTACGTATGATAGAGGCGCTGCTGATTTTCTTATATTATATTCTCGCGTATTTTTCGATACGATTTCGAATTTAAAAAAAAAAAATTGACTCCAGGTCAACCGAACACAAGCGTACAAGAATTGACCTTACCGTCGCAGGTAAAAGGTTTGCAATACCTTAAGACGGCGGCCAATGCAGCTGTGCGAGTGTGACGCAATATATTTACGCGGGAGCGGCAGATGTAGATACACCACAGGCTACATCTATGGTCCTGTTTTATTTATTCGTTTTGTCTGTTGTGTATTTAGTTTTCCTTCTGTGTTGTGCATATTATGTTACTTATGTGCTTATTTTGTTTCTGTGATGTATCTTGTTGGTATAATAAATGTCTTTCTTCTTCTTCTTCTTCTTCTTCAGATAGCTAGTAACAGTTTAATGTACGAAATTCTTCCTGCTCGGCGACCGCCTTTTAGAAGCTACCGCCCACGACTAATTTATAACGCGATGCGTTTTCGTTTTACGCCTCTTTTTGTCCTCAGCCACCCCCGTCCAGCCGTATAACTTAGTAAAATAGTTAACTGATCAGAAAATACATAAATTTTCTTTCATTCGTCTGACCGGCGCAGTTAATTTTATTCAATTGTTATTAAATCTCATTCGGCAAAACCTCCCATACAGGGAGAGACCCATGTCCTGCAGTGGACTGCTATGGGTTGATGATGATGATGCGTTTACTGTATGTCTACGTTTTGAATTTCAAAGGATTCGAGATTCTACCGGGAGTGGCCGCCAATGCCCTCGTTTTATACCAAAGTAAATGCATTAGGCGATTATCATTGTTCATTTACGATTCGTCCGTAACTTATTTAGATAGAATTAGAACCTACGTACATACATATATAAACTCACACCTGTATCCCGAAGGGGTAGGCAGAGACCAGGGTCTGCCACTCGCTAACTAGAACCTATTAAATTAAATCCCTGACAAACAATCATTAGATTAGATTTTCTATTCATTAACTTTTAGGGTTCCGTACCCGAAGGGTGCCGAATGGGGCTCCCTTCGCAATTTAAAGGGGGCTCCCCTCCGACACACCAAACGTGATTTTTTTTGCCGTTTTTAGCTCGATTTTAATTACGGCAACAGATAGGTGCTTCAAATATTCAAAGAATATTTAATTGCGTATTCACTTCAAAAACAAATAATTAAATTAAAATAAAATAAATCAAGGGGGCCATACAACAAATGAGATTTGTTTGCCGTTCTTTTCTCGATCTTTGTATCTAATGTTGTATAGATAATGGTACGGAACCCTTTTTGCGCGAGTCCGACTCGCACTTGGCCAGTTTTTTGCATTAATGTGCGTCATAAGCAGCCCATATACGTCCCACTGTAGGGCACAGGCCTTCTCTCAGAGAGAGAGTATGGGCTTAATCACCACGCGTGCACACCGCGAATTGGCGATTTCAAGCGCTGAGGCATGTGAATAGCTCAGACACCCAGGTTTCCTCACGATGTTTTCCTTCACCGTTAGCGAGTGGTATTGCTACTATAACTTCACAAACGTACATAACTTAGAAAACAAAGTCATAGGTATTTAGGGGGGCCGTTGGTTCACAATAATACGGCACAAGTTTTCACCAGAGTTTATTCAGTAAGCACACAACAGATTACGTTATACAGGCTAAACAATGTACAGGGGAGCGGTCTTGTGAGACTCACACAAGCGACTGGCCGCAGGCCCGTCGCGCACCACTAACGTCGAGTCAGCAGTCTCGACCCCTACAGGTACATGCCCGCACTGGGAATTGAACCTGGGTCTCCCGCTTCCGATGTGTGTAAATAGGCCTTATCACAGAGATAGAGAGAGAGAGAGTGTGAGAGGCCTATTCTCTTTTCAACACTCGTGCAAGAGGTAGTCCAAGAAAAGATCAGATAAAATATTATTAACCTAAATTTAAAAATGTATTTGCATTTTTAAATAAACCTACGTAAATATGGATATAAAATACCTTCCTTCCCTGTATTGCTATACAAATTCACAAACGTACGTAACTTAGAAACTTAGCACCGGGGCTCGAACCTACGACCTCCTGAATGTGAGGTAAGTGTTCTACCGACCGCGCTACCACAGCTACAATTGTGTTATAGAAATTATTATTGTTTTGCCATATTAATTAGCCTATGACTTATTTTTAGACATCCCACATACAAAAAAAAGAAATCATAAAAATTGGTGAAGCCGTTTCGGAGGAGTTCGATAACAAACACTGTACCACAAGATTTTTATATATAAGATTTATAAATTACTGTTGAGGAAAACTAGCTACTATAGTTGTCGAAATGTAAGAAGCCCGATTTGACAGCTACACAAAAATGCATTTTACTTTGGATTTACTCGAACAAATACATAAAAAGACACATATGTACTCCGGCATATTATTTAACGATCGAAAGAAAAAACACATTTTGTAGCCCGAAAAGTTACTCATAGTTTAGATTTTTAATGTTTTTGATCTCAAACTAGGTTAGATTCTATTGTTTTAGTAGCTGTCAAAACGGGCCTCTTATATTTTGACGACTTTAGTGTTACAGTGTTTTGATTCTTGCTATGCTAGATTAAAAACAGTCATTTTATAGATAAAATCAATTATAACGTGATTACAAACCTAATATATCAAGCAATGATCGATTTTCACTGTATAAAGCGAAACGTTGAAAACGTTGATGAATCGTTTCACAATGCTAATGATTATGAATGGCATTATACGTATTTTTGATATTAAAACCATCCCCGAGGGACGCTCCATCATTTCCTTTCTGAATAATTTATGTTTAATAAATAGTTGGTTGTCTGAAGATGTTGCTCTTAAGTATAACTATGCCTAGATAGGTATGAAAAGGTTTTGACAGTGCGAAAAGTTGGTAGAAATGTTCTTTTTATTATGATAAATATTACTTATAATGATTGAACAGAAATGCCATAGGATAATTATTCGAAAATATTCGTAATATGTTTATTACTTTGGTACGAAACTTTCAATTTAAATTCGAAGTGGTAGTAAGTCTCACAGCATATAAAAATGTTTTTTGTTACGTTAAATGCTTAGGATTCTATCGTTCGATATGCGTAAATAAATAAAAGAACAGTTGAGTTGGCCGACGCCGACCATAAGACGCTTGAATAGTGATATTTTTTGTTTATGCTTAAATAATATAATTTTGGGTAAAAAAAAATTGTCTCGTAATTTTTATGGTTAAAATGTCGTGTTAAAGTTGACAAAAAAATTCAAAGTCACCCTGTAGAATATCAGGCACTGCGTTTATTTTTTCTTGTACCGTTTACTTACAATGCAGCCTATATACGCCCCACTGTAGGGCATAGGTCTTCTCTCGAAGAAAGCTTCATAATCATGCGTGCCCACCGTGGACGGGCAATTTCAACCGCTAAAGTATTTAAACACCTGAAGCAATCAAGTTTCCTCACGATGTTTTCCTTCACCGTTAGCGAGTGGTATTGCTACTAAAACTTCACAAATGTACGTCACATAGAAAACAAAGGTTTGAACCCACTGCCTCTTGAGTATCACGTCAGCATTCCATCGATGGGTTATTTTATGTAAGGCTTAGAGTTCTTTTGAAAGACTTCACATTTCAAAATCTACATGGTTTGCTTGTTAATTAATCATCATCGTAATAATCAGAAACTTCACCGTATTTATATCTATAGGCCGCTTACTATTAAGGTGAAACGTAGCATTGAACAACGGAGATTCGTAAAACCAAACATTGGATAAAATGAAATATCGAACCAACAAACTGTCGATGAGTCGGCATAGATGAAATGAAATTCAGTGATACGTGTTTTGGAGTGGCGTAGTGAACCCAACCTAAACATACATATCATAACATAAGCAGCCCATATAGGTACGTCCCACTGTAGGGCAGGGAGAGAGTATGGGCTTAATCACCACGCGTGCCCACCGCGGATTGGTGATTTCAAGCGCTGAGGTATGTGAATAGCTCAGACACTTAGGTTTCGTCACGATGTTTTTCCTTCACCGTTAGTGAGTGGTATTGCTACTATAACTTCACAAATGTACATAACTTAGAAAACCAAGTCATAGGTACATGCCCGCACTGGGGATCGAACCTGGGTCTCTCGCTTCCGAGTCCGATGTTCTACCCACTAGGCTACCAACGCTTTTTTTACCCTAAACATGTTTTTCTGATATTACAAATACACTTCTACATACCCACCTGAAGTTCGAGCTGGTCTTCTGGTTTCCTCAGTTCAGTTCAAAAGTCCACCGACGATGTCTCTCGTTTTTCGGTTCTATCGCTCGACGACGCCCGCGAGTCACGAACTAAGTTCAGCGTTTCATTCCGTCTGCAAATTGCCCGTAAAAGCCTTATGGCGTGATGAGTGCTTCCTCCAGTTGGAAGCGGTGTGATGGGAGTCGTAAACTGTGTTTTATTGCAAGGACTTCTAGCGTTGGATAGGTTGTCACTTTTGTGTATTGCAGAGGCATCTCAAAAGGATATGAATTAAGAGCGTTTATGACGACGACGGCATGACCTTCCACAATTATTATGATGGGCATAATAATTGTGGAAAAAGTACCTGGTCTGAACGGCACCGGAAAATTAAGTTACAAAAATGTTAAACATATCTTTATGTATGGAGTCAGACTTCTATGACTTTCTAAAAAAAAATTTTCCACACAACATTCAGTCGTGCTTACAAAATTTAACTTAATGACATTTAAGGCCCAGGTAGCAGGTGAAGAGGGATTATGTCCAGTTTTAAGCTATTGCTTAGATCTCATTTCTTTAATATTAAGTTGACAAATGTAAGGTCAACACTAATTATATTTAAAAAAAAAACTGATAAGAGTGCATGTATGTAAAGGGCGATGTGCTCTAGACTGTACCTTATGTTAGAAATAAATAAGAGCCAGAATTTATTGCACAAGAGTGACATAGCAGTTTCTGCCTACATAGCTCATTTTATTTATTCAAAACTGCGTGTTTTTATAAATATTTAATATGACCCTGATGTGTTCCGATACACAAACAGTGCAAATCAATAAAGTCACTGATAGGTCTTTTATGATGCACTCGTTTTACACAATATTGGATAAGGGCCTTTAGAGAGAGAGAGAGAGAGAGAGAGAGTATAGGCTTAATCACCACGCGTGCCTAGCGCTTGTTGGCAATTCAAATGCTGAGGTATGTGAACACCTCAGACACTCATGTTTCCTCACGATGTTTTCTTTCACCGTTAGCGAGTGGTATTGCTACTACAACTTCACAAATTTGCGTATCTTAGGAAGGAAAGTCATTAGTACATGCCGGTATCTAACCCATGACCTCTCGAATGTGAGACCGGAGTTCTACCGTCTACCATCACTACAAAAAAAAATAGGGCTATTTTCTTTGTATCTCAGAATAAAGTGACGGTTTTAAACCACACCGGGAGACTAACAACAATAAACAGTATCTCTAAGGCTCCCCAAAAGCGTCGTGAAGTCGAAACAAGTTTTTCGCAGTAATATTTCATATTCTTACGACTCAGGTAACTTTGTTCTACGCGGACAATGGCGGCTTACGTATGGGTCCCACATTCTGATCCTGATCACTGTATATGCAGACTGTGGTTTCGTAAAGTCGGCCCGACTCAGTGGTGCCTCTATATCTAAAAGTCACTGATGCAAAACAAAATATCTTAAAATATTTTTTTACTTAGCCTCTTTTGCGTCCCAATGCTGGGCAAAGGCCACTTGATTTCCATATCTCCCTGTCCTTAGCCACCTCGCACCATCTCGGCAGAATACATGTAGGTCGCCCCGCCATCTTCGCCTTGGTCTGCCGCGACATCGTAGCCATTTTGCGAAACCCTGTCGTTCGCAATTTCAGCCCACCTATCTGAGCTCACACGGCAGAAATGGCCGGCCAGTCCCACTTTAACTTTCCTTTAAATTAGGAAATTAGATCGTCAGGTATTTCATGCACGGTCGGACCAACCGCCACCGCCGCCGGTTCGGTCGCAGGCGGGCGCGCGCGCAGCATGGGCCTTCCAATCCGCAGTAGCTTAGAAGTAGTCAATGGAAATGAGACAAGATTAGCAAGCCGAAAAATCGACAGCCTACACTGGTAAGAAGATTCACAAGTGGATACCAGAAGCTGGCAAACACAACGTAGGACGCCCATTAGCTCGGTGGACCCATAATCTAAGGAAGATTGCTGACCGATGACTGATGAAGATGACTGAGGACAGAAAGAAGTGGCGTGCTTTGGGGGAGGCCCATGCCCAGTAGGGCCAAAATAAAACTAAAATAGAACAAATTGATTAAAAGTCTACGTTAGCCGTGTAACTCTTATGTGCTTATATTATGTTACTTATGTGCTTATTTTGTTTCTGTGATGTATCTTGTTGGTATAATAAATGTCTTTCTTCTTCTTCTCTTTCTGTCTCTTTAGAGAGGATATGTCCCTGTGAGCTCAAAAACATTATTAAGTAGATTAGAACTCTTTATGGCATAACTCTTCATCTTAGTATAGATTTCAATAAAAAACTGAAATAACTTTTCAATATCTAAGACTTTAGTAAACTATGCTGTTCACTTACAAAGAGTGCTAGACATTCCATACACATTCTTTTGGAATGCGATCGAAACATGCGCTCCAATAGAATATAGCTATGCGATGCCGGGGACCTCTACAGAGTAGCGCGAGCACAGAGAGTTCTCGACAAATACATTTCCATTTGCCGCGCCCGCCCGCCGCCCGCCGCCCGGCCCCTCCGCCGCACAGCGGCACAGTCGCTTCACACTCTACAATGTACCTATGATAGAAAACAAAAATAACCAAACAACTTATCAAAATAACGCAAAACTGTAGCATGCGGTAGTCTTTTTAATAAGGGATAGTAAGTGGTAAGAGACGGAGCTCGCGAAAAGTTTAGTTCGAAAAGCGGTAAAATTATATTTAATTGTAGTCATTCTTACTATTAGTAAGTGGAATTAATTGTAATTTTTCATTGTGTTAATTGTAATTATTTTGATAATTGTAATAATTGTGATAATTGTAAATTTTTAATTACTGTATCCGAATTATCAATTGACGTGTAATTAATGATTATGAATAAAGATGTCTATGTCTATGTCTAGTTTGTTTATTTAATATGTCTTGTACGCATTTATGTACATATTTTCCATCCCACTTTCCTACAATACAAATTAACGGAAAACAAAGTGTTGGTTTCGTATATTCTCCACGTTTTCGTTGGACGTTACATTCTTTTTAAAGTCGATTGTTATGTTCAAGTGTGTTACAATGTGTATGAAGCGTTGGTACTGGGCAGTTAGTGCGCCGGGCATAGCAGATACAGTTTTTATTTAACTTCGTTTGCCGTTTTGGACCCGGACAAGTTTCCAACTCCAGTCTCCGATTCATTACTGCCCGGTAGAGTTGCCGACAAACAACTTCATAGGAAATATATCACAATTCTCGAAGATATATAGATAAGATCATATAAGAATATATCTGATCTTATTATTATCTGGTCTGATCTGATTGATAGATAGATAGAAAAGACTTTCTTACACAACCAGGTGAAAGATATAATTGATATAATTTAAAAGGAACTATAGCATCAATCAATGACCCCGTATTCGTCCACTGCTGTACACAAGCGTCCGCCGAGGCACGCCACTTTTATCTGTCCTCAGCCATCCTCATCTAGCCACTGCCAGTAATCAGCCTCCTCAGATCGTCGCTCCAGCGAGCGTTCGCCAATTTGTGGTTCCAATTGAGAACCTTTTCACCCCATCGACCATTGTTTCTTCGGGACAAATGCTGCCACTTAACTTGCTAATCTTATAGGATATGTCAGTCACCTTAGTTCTTTGGCGAATTGTCTCATTTCTGATGTGATCCATCAAAGAGACTATCCCGGTTGTGCCCGGCCAAGGATAACAACTTTGACGTTCATTAAGTAAACATTCTGTTTTTACAATGAATAAAAATATTTGAATTTGAATTTGAATTTGAATTTGAATTTGAATAGCCCGTTTCATAGTTCCGCTGATCCTTTTTGATTCAGTGGGCTATTCCTAGCGTCAGTGTCCACGTTTCCGCTCCGTAGGTCGTATCTGGCAGAACGCACTGGTTGAAGACTCTTGTTTTAAGGCTCGATATAATAAACGAGTAAAATCGGCGGTCTTATTGACAATAGCAATTTATTCCAAATAACCTTAGCGTTAGGTACGGGGCTCAGCGTAGTGGCACGGTACATAACTCGATCAAATTACATATTAAGACTTTTTATTTTTTATTTAAAAGGTTTCTTCATGCAAGAAAATTCTCAGAAAACCTTCCTAATTATCCCGCCCCGACGACCTCGTGGCGCAGCGGTAGTGCATCTCATACCATGCGAGAGGCCCCGGGTTCGAATCCCGGCTGGGGACAAAAAAAACCCCAGGTCTTGGATGTTTACATGTTTGTGATGTCGCTGTTTCTGGTTCCCACGACACAGGGTATCCTAGTGTGGGGCCAGAAGCAATGTATGTGCCTGCTGTATGTAAATGTTTATGTTTATGATTTCTAATTACGTTGTGGGCGACTGCAACCAGCATTTAAAGGTTAAAACAACTGTGTCGGTAAAGTGGTAGTGCAGCGGTAGAACGCAAGCCTCACATTTGAGAGAATCGCGGCATTTACTTTGTTTTCTAAGTTACGTATATTTGTCAAGTTGTAGTAGCAATACCACTAGCTAACTGTAAAGGGAAACATCGTGAGGAATCCTGAGTAACTGAGGCGTTCACAGACCTCAGCGCTTTAAATTACCACTCCGCGGTGGGCACGCGTAGTAATTAAGCCCATAATCTTTCTCTGAAAGAAAGCCCGTGCCCTGCCCTGGGACGTATATAGGCTAATTAAATAAAACGAACTGTCGACTGTACTAGAGTCTCCGAAAGCGTATGAATCAAGTAGGCAGCACTTTACTGTTTCAGAGAAGTCTTTTATACCGTTTTCCTACCGTTTACCGATCTTATTTAAAAGTTTTCAAACATGAAAAAAGTTCGCGCGACAATTTAGTTGTAGAGGCTATTGTTCTAGTTTGCCTTTTATTTTGTTTTTCCACGATCCATACACCTGGCCCTGGATTCTGTTAGGAGGCTGACGCACAATCTTCAGTCGGTGTGGATTCGAAGGAAGAGCAACAAGACAGGGCGCACCACTGATATTAAGAGAAGAATTATGGTAAAGTCTAAGATGCTACTAGATTAATAATTATAAACAGAAATCAACAGTGTAAACATAAACTTCACAAAGAAATATCGACGAGCCTTATCGATTCGTCGGGTGATCTAAGAGCTGGTAGCTACCTAGGCCAGCGATTATTGACAATTTTTAAGGTTTCGTACCCAAAGGGTAAGGGACCCTATTGCTAAGACTTCGCTGTCCCTCCGTCCGTCCGTCTGTCCGTCTATCACCAGGCTGTATCTCATGAACCTTATGGTGATACAGTTGAATTTTTCACAGATGATGTATTTCTGTTGCCGCTATAACAAATACTAAAAACATAAAATACATATGTATTTTATATAGCCCCTCTTGGGCTTCCATACAACAATTGTGATCTTTTTTGCCGTTTTTTCTCAATATTAATAACGGCAACAGGTAGACGCTTGAAATATTCAAATGTTATATAGATAATGGTACGAAACCCTTCGTGTGCAAGTTCGACTCGCACTTGGCCGGTTTTTTTTATATATACGTAGGACTTATTGTAAATATTATGATACAAACAATTGTGATCTTTTTTGCCGTTTTTGCTCAATATTAATAACGGCAACAGGTAGACGCTTGAAATATTCAAATGTTATATAGATAATGGTACGAAACCCTTCGTGTGCAAGTTCGACTCGCACTTGGCCGGTTTTTTTTATATATACGTAGGACTTATTGTAAATATTATGATAGTTAAAATTAGATAAGTTAAATTAAGAAAATTAGATAGTGTAAATATTAGATTTGTACAAAGATTTCATGTTAAACCACAAAGTTTATTTATTAATATTTTTGCTACTACAACTTCACAAACGTACCTACATAGCTCAGAAAATATAGCTATTGGTACACGCCGGCATTCGAACCCACGACCACCCATGTGAGGCCGGCATTCTAGCGCTGCGCTACCACTCGCTGATACTAACGTGAAGGAAAACATCGTGAGGAAACCTAAGTGTCTAAGCTGTTCAGCTCTCATACCTCATACGCGGTGTGAACACCTCTTGATAATTTAGCCCATACTATCTCTCTGAGAGAAGGCCATCGTGTCCTAAAGTGGGGTGTACAGACTAATAGTACAATGCGGCTGACTTAGTATGAGCATTTTGATAAATATTTTTTGTTATGCAAACGATAAATTGAAATATATGCTACACATAGAGGTATATATAATTGCTAAATGTTTATTTTAATGGCATTTTTATCGAGGAATGTCATAATTTTGTTTCATAATATTCATTAAGGCTTCAAGGTAATAAAAACATGTTTGGAAATTGGTGTTTTACTTATTTTCTAAATTGCTGTAAGCGATAGTAGCCCAGTATATGGAACTATGGACTCGGAAGCGAGAGACCCAGGTTCGATTCGCAGTGAGGGCAGGTACCTATGACTTTGTTTATTTTCAAAGTTACTTACGTCTGCAAATTTTTACACACGCTAATGGCAAGGAAAACATCGTGAGGAAAACACCGCGGCTTGGTTGGCTCCGCACGTATTGACATGTTTTTCCTGTGGGTTAGGCCGACTAGGCTGTCAGGGTGGTATATGTGCTGGGCAAGCCTACTCCATCTAAAAACAATGTCCCTGGCACTGCAGCGTTCGAGTGGTCCCTCCACCCACCTAGTGAGAATGAAGGTGCCATGCGTAGGTGCAAAGGCCAAACTGCTGTTTTTTGAGATTATTAATCCTCTGCTGTAATATTACTCAATTAAGTGTATACCTACAGGAAAGGCATGAAAAGAGATCATTTCTGTAGTAACAGTGTCAATAGAATTAGATTTTCCTTCTTTTCACCTTAATCATTCTTAGAATTTGTGTTGGATATTTTAGCACACGCAACACGGAAGGGTAGGAACTAAGCAAGGTGGAGATTATAGCTTTTCTGGTTATCTTTTAGCAATTTCCTTTTTAATTATCTTCCTTACTTTTATTAAAACAATGCTTGACCTTGACGGTAGGGGGACAAATCAGTTTTGTGTTATTTCACCACAATATTTTTTGCTGCTGTTTAATTAGTACAAATCAAACAGCAGCCCCCAGCAGGAATCGAACTCACGGAGCCTGTATTGATAATCAAGCCTACTACCGCTAGATCAACGTAGCCAATGACACCGCCACGAAAACATCAACATCTCAAAGCGTTCCCATCCAGCCACTCCAGGCCCGTTACAGCGGGCAAAGGCCACTTGGAAATCTTAAAATGGCGGAAAATTTTCCGAAATAAACCTCCCGTATAATCCGGTCCAAAGGTTCACAGGCGGAGTGCACACTGCATTATGCAGCAGGCTTTTCACCGCTTTCAAACTAAATAGTTACACAGAGAAGTCACACAGAATGCTTTGTTGAATTTTTCAGTCCTGTGCCGAGATCTGCTGTAATCGGGATACGGGAAGGGATTTTTATTATTCTGAGGTAGAAATGGAAAGTATTTATTGAGGTTTTTGGGTATTAATAGCTTAGCTATTGATTTGTTGTTTGAATTTCTGGATATTGTGAAGATTTAGATATTAATTCTTTCTCAGACAAAACCACCTTAGGGATGTGAAAAGAAACAAATGTGATAATATAGTCAAAGATAAAGATGATGCTAGTAAGCGACACGTAAATTTTAGACTGTGGTAAATTTTAAGATACCTGAAGATGTAATAAGCTTAATAAATAAAGAAATAAATAAATAAAAACGCGGTAATTTTTTTTTATAAAAGACGCTTTGTACCCAAAAGGCTACTGTAACATTAAAGCTTATTTACACTACAAGGATGTCTGGAATGACGACCAGTTCAGTGCGTCAATTCTAGATTTGAGAATAATGTGTAGACTCTGTTAACTAAGGATAAAAGACTAAGGAGACTAAGTTTGGAGTTTTTGAAATGAACACCTAGTTTAACTTGTAATGTTGATTAAGTCGCAGTTTCTGTATCATTTTTAATAAAAAAACTAGATTTGATTTAATTGAAATGTAGCCTTAGCAATTCGAATGCGGCCCCATTCGTGCTGACTTTCTGAGTCTCTCTATGCAGTAACTCCGGCGACTCTATGCGCCACGTTCGTGGAAATGGTTCCGCTTCTCTGCTGCAGAAATGCGCTAGAGAACGTTAAAAATTGATTACCGCTCGCGTATGCTTCACCTTTTGACGGCCAACACATTGTTATTGTGAAAGAAAGCCGTTTTGTGAGTTGCTGAAGATTGAGCGTGGGTTTTGCGAGAAACTTTGTCGACATAAAGTACCTCTACAGTCGACAGCACATCAACCTTTGCATTTTAGTTGCAAAGTCGACCATAACTTGTTTAAGTTAGTACCCGAGTGCGTATCCAAGTGCTCAGGTGTAAAGATTTCATCCCTGAGGCAGTGCAGATGATCTATCCGTTGACTCAAAACCCTATGCGAATATGCCTATGACTGGGTTTTAATGGAAATATGTCAAAAACAAGTAGAGCTCGCGTTTTGCCTCAATTTCGCCTTTCCTCACTTGTAATAGTTATTTGTTTCGAGTTAAGTTCAGTAGTAGTAGTAGGTAAAATTAATATTCACATTTTCATTATTTTGACTGTAAGTTGACATCGACAATTTTATTATTATTAAAGTTGTCGATGCGTGGTCTAAGTAAAAAAAATGTCGCCTAAACATTAAATTGGATTTTTTGTTTTGGTTACGGAATTGATCGACACCCTTTGAATTTATCAAAAAAATGCAGGTAGAATGTAAAATTATTTTGTAAGTGCTATTTTCGTGTATTGATATTTTCATGAAAAGAAAAAAAATAAAAAACTATTTTACTGGCAGTTCATTCAATTGTGTGCAATAAGGTCCTTAACAGCGTTTGATAGACACTAATAAGAAAAAAATGCATTTGTTATGCAAGGAAAATAATGAAACAGGTAAAAACAATAGGCGACCCAGTGATGTCCATTGTCCATGCAGCGGTAAAATGACTTCAAATTCAGTATACGCTGCGGTTTTACCCTCATAACTAAATGCCAGCACGGGCATTTGGTAACTCACGGAGTTTCAACGAAAAGCAATGTGAAATATTAATCAACTGCCCTATATATTCACCAATATTAGTGTCCTATATTCAAAATAAGTAAACATAAGACATAAGTTGTATGGAAGAACTTTTTTACTATCCACATCCACTCACATACACACACACACACACACATACACACACACACACACACACACACACACACACACACACACACACACACACACACACACACACACACACACACACACACACACACACACACACACACACACACACATGCACGCACGCACGCATACACAATGTAGTTTAAGAATTTTCGATAATTTTGTTTACTTTCAGTCTCTCTTTCCTATTTGAGACAGTCATTGGCCTGCAAGTACGACACAATATTTATTTATCATATATTTTGAGCTGGGAGGCCTGGAGACATAAAATACAGATCTCCGATCTAGTTTAGGCTCCAGTCTTTCCACAAATTCTACTATCGCATCTACCATTTGTATCTATAATATAAACTGCACTAGTTTTGTGGATTGACAAAATAAACATATTTCTATGTGTATTATAATGCTAAAAATATAATTGAGTCGGGTTTTCCCGAAAACAATACACTTGATTGTTCAACTGGTACGTACTCCATTGTATGTACCTAATAATAAAATAACAAATCATTCGAGCTATGATTTTATATTTAACTGCTAAAGGAGAACAGTCAATATTTTTTTGAATTCGAAGATTGTATAAATAAACCTGTATATTCGGGGAAAGCATCAATTTTCATTTTCCCATTAAAACGGTAAGGTTAAGCCTTTTTAGTAATTGGGGAGACGCTCCCCTGTCTCGCAAATTAATAAATGTCCAATTTGCTCGGGAAAAACAGAAAATAAGAAACTATGAAGTGGCCGTTATCGCTAGATATTATAAAACCGAATGTCTTCTTCCTCTATTGCTTAACTCCATCGAGAAGTTTAGGGTCAAGAAAATCACCGAAGCCTCTGTGTTATTATAAGGTAATTAAAAGTTAGGTAAAGTGAATGCGAATGTAAAAACTTAACTGCAAAGTGGGTTACTCGGGGCTGCAAGTGATGTAAATTGCTTCGGCCAGATGTCGCTGCCTGTACGTAATACAGAGAAAGTTTGTAAAGAGGCTCTAAATTTCACTGATGCCTGCACTTGCCCATTAGCTCAGTTGGGAGACCGCTGGCACGGTAAGCCAGAGGTCGCGGGTTCAAGTCCCGACATGGGTGGATTTTTTAGCCTCTAAATAGGTCTTTAAAATTGTCGTCAGCACGAGTTAGTGCAACAAAAAGAATATAAAAGTGAAGTGTTACTTTAATTAGTAACCTTTTAATAAATAAAATAACTTCCATAGAACACAATCACTTGTCCTGGTCCCAAAGTAGGATACATATGTCCAATACGTACCTAAAGTGGACGTAATAATATATTTGTGGTGGTGCGAAATACTTGGTGCACGAGTTCGACTCGCACTTGGACGGTTTTTTTGCCCTCGGCCACCTTCCAAAGGCAATAATCCTTCAAAATTACCTACGAAGAATTACTACAAAGCGACCTTCTATAGTTTCGAAGTCTATCTCACGGTATATTCCACGCGGCAGCGTAGCTCTTGCTTAATTCTTGTTTAATGTACATAAAGTAATTGAAAAGCGACGGAACATGAAATAAAATTGAGAGCATTAGAGAACGTGTACTGTCGTACGATACAGTACAGCGGGCGGCATTTTCGATGCAAAGTTACCCGTAACGTGACTGAGTATACTCCATTACATGAAACGAGCTCCCAAAGATAGATAGATAAACCATTCATTTACATTTTCACACACCCACAACACGTAAAGAAAAGAAAATCGTCCATGTGCGCCCATTGGTTAATGCGTGTGACCTTCAATATTGCTACTTAACCAATATATTACTCGTAATACAAAATATTACTTTTTATCATTCCAAGAAGGGATAGTCAAGGTCAAAAGTCAAAGTCAACAATTTTATTCACTACAAAAACAAAATGTTAACTTAATAAACGTCAAAGCTGTTAGGTTCACGATTAATAGATTATGCGGAGAAGAAGCTAACAAAGAAACTCCACATTTATTATTTTCAAGACGGGTTTGCTTAATTAACAGAGTTTTCAACTTAAAGTTGCACTAGACTAGATACAATTGTCCCCGTTAACATTATTTAAATACCAGACATCTGTATCTTCCAAATAATCCTGAATGTTATATAGGCTTTTTGTGCACAAAGTATTATATTATGCTTATCACATTTTTATAGCATGTCGGTGGTAGCTCTAATTTAGGTATCTTGAGAAATCTTATTGTAGAACCGTACACAGTGTCCCATAAAAGATGTATTAACTTTTTCAAGTCTAAAACGTGGAAATGACAATTTGTTTTTATTCCTAGTATCAATATTACGATGGCTACCAATATTTTCGAAATTGCTTATATTTTTTCTAACATATAGAGCTATTCCTTCTTGTATTACAAGAGTTTGGAGGTAGCCTTTGACTGTTCCTACAGGCTTGAATTGTAATGTATTTGTATTCAGCCTATATACGTCCCTCTGTAAGGCACCGGCCTTCTCTCAGAGAGATAGTATGGGCTAAATCACCACGCGTGCCCACCGCGGATTGGCAACTTTAAGCGCCGAGGTACGTGATCACCTCAGACACTCAGGTTTTCTCACGATGTTTTCCTTGTAACTTAGAAAACGAAGAAATTGGCACATGCCGGGATTCGAACCCACGACCTCCCGAATGAGAAGCCGGCATTCTACTGCTCCGCTATCGTCGCTCTTGATGTATTTAGGAACATTAAATTTAATTGAGTCATTAAAAACATTAACAAAGCATTAGCAAAAGGCAAGATAAAAAGTACCCGAAACCGGCGTGAGTGCATGCAACGACTAATGAATGTTAAGGAAGTGAAACTGATCTGTCAGGATCGTGGAAAATTGCAGTCGTGAGTTTACTATGTATGTATATGTATATGTAAAAACATTAAGTGCAGCTCAATTTATTTTGCTTCATTTAAAGTTATTTCATTTAATCTTTAATTTGGAAGGATTTAAAAGGACTTGTCACGTTTACTTAAGAACTTACAACCGATGGAATAAAAAGTTCTAAACATAAAAACAAAACCCGAAGGAAGTTAAAGTAGAGTTAAAATGGGGGACCGCTTCACGATTTCGCAACACACATTTTCATTTTGTATCTTTTGATATAGCTCTGCCTGTTTATGCGGAGGCACGGAAAGTCTACTTTAGGTTTAAATTCACGCTTTTTCCTAGAAGTAAACTATGCTTTGACTACACACATAGCATAAGCATACATACTCCACCTGTTATAGTCTTTGCCGCACAAGTGGCCCGCCCACTTTCTCTTCCTCAGAGCCTTTGCAATGACTGTAAGCCTTTATCGTCGCTGAGCTATACTGCATAACAGCTGCTTGAAAGTTGGTTTCAACAAAAACGTTAGGAAATCTTAGCAGCTGCTAACAATTGTTGAAATAGTCTCTTGTCAATTATTAGCTTATTTCCGGATTCACTCACTTGCTTCTGTCGGAAGAGTCCGACCAGCTTTCGCTCTGATTCGCAGAGCTTAATCATGGTGAGCTTAACTGAGTAAGTGAATCTGGAATTAGATAAATAACTTATTTACACTTGCATATACACACACACACACACACCAAAATGTACAAATCAAAACTCTATAAAAAGAGCACAGTGAGTAGGTGAAACACAACAAAGAAACAAATATAACAAATCGAACATAACATAAATTGCATGGATACAAGGTACAGTATGTACTTACATCAAATAGGTACGACCATCGACATAATATTGCTGTGAGCGCGGCAAATGCACAATGGTACTGACTCAGCACATGCTGAAGAAGCGAACTAGTCCAGCGCCAGTATTATGTCAGTGCCAATGAAACTAATAATAATTGTAATTATTTTAGGTAAAATCATTTGTAGACCATGAAACACTTCTCATAAAATTAAAACACTAAATGCGAAAATCTTAAAACTTAATGACTATATGAAAACATATTTAGAAGGGAGGGTTCAAAAGCTGACATAAGTAGAACTCAATTGTCAGGCTCAGAGGTTAAGATAGGAGTGCCACAGTGATCAGTTTTGGGGCTGTTCCTTTTCCTCGTTTATGTAAATGATTTGCTCAAAACAATGTCAGAGATAGTATTATTTGCAGATGATACGCCACTTATTTTAAAAATTAAGAGACAAGTAAATAACCTTGATGATACAAAAAATGCTCTTTCTTAGGTACTAAATTGGTTCACTTCTAATAACTTATTGTTAAATTCAAAAAAGACTAAAGGCCTTCTTTTTAAAATCACGATTCCTCTAAAACCAATATAAAACTCTGTTAATTTAATCTATTGCTATATCTTCTCCTCGCGAAATCTCCACCACAAACTATTTTAATCGGCGTTTTGAAGTGTTTTAAGGAATCGAGTTTTTATAAATAAGACCGTTAATGTCCCGGGTTCGAATCCCGGCTGGGGACAAAAAAAAATAACCCCAGGTCTTGGATGTTTACATGTTTGTAATGTCGCTGTGTCTGGTTCCCACGACACAGGGTATCCTAGTGTGGAGCCAGAAGCAAGCTTATATGTAAATGTTTATATTATGTTATGTATACAGTTCACTCTACGAAATGTCAAAATAGTTGACAGCAACGTTATATTGGGTAATAAAAAACTAGACCAAGAACTCAACTATAAGAAGAAACTTTATTTCTGGGTATCACAATTGACGTAGTTTCAATGGGGTCCTCATGTAGAAAAATTGGCGCATAGGCTTAGTTCTGCAGCATATTGTAGTTAAATGAATCCGCGAACTAACTGACGTCGCAACTGCTAGGTTTGTTTATTTTAGTTACTTCCATAGAGTTATGTCCTATGCCATACTACTGTGGGGTCAGGCAGCAGACATTGAGATCATCCTCGTCTTGCAGAAAAGAGTAACCAGATTCATTTATAAGCTAGGCAGTAGCGATTCCTTGAGAGATTTCTTTAAATAAACTAACATCCTGACCGTTACTATCTATGAGAATATTATATACGTCAAGAAGAATATCAGTTAATTTAACACTGTGGGTAGCCAACATAATGTAAATACTAGAAATGAACATAAACTTTCGTTCCCAAGATTTATGCTGGCAAAGATTAATACATCCTTTATAGGGCATTGTATACAATAAAATCCCTGAAGATATATTAAGCTTGCCAGGAACGCGGTCCAAAAATTGTGTAAGGCACACTTTGTGCCAAAAGGGCTACTTTGCTACGGGCCCTGCTTTGGCCCGTTCTAGGTTTAAGAATGATTATGTAAACTCTGTTAATTAAAGAGCATATTTCAAAAGTTTGGAGTTCTTTTGTCTGTTTTTTTTTGCAAAATGATCTAGATTTTGAAATGGACACCTAGTTTTACTTGTAACGTTCATTAAGTCACAGTTTGTGTGCTATTTTGAATAAAAACATTTTGACTTGATTTGATTTGACTGTACTTTCTTTTGGCAAAAATCATGCCATGTCTCACCTTTTTAAACTCTACACTGTAGTCTATCCCGTTGTTTGCGAGTTGTGTGTATTGTCTGCAGTTTAGTGTGTCTAGCATATCAAATCTGGTGGATGCTCTGCAAGTTTCCTCTGTAGATAAAAGTAAAGGTGGACTTATGCGAGTTTTTGCAAATTAATTACGTGGAAAAAGACTACCGTTGACGAGGCAGTAATAGCGGCAACGTTGTGTCACCTTACAGCCTCTATTCAAAATATTAGAAGGTATGGCGATATTATCAATCAGTCAATCAATCATATATTTATTGTCATAAATAAATAAAAGCACCTGAAGCAGCGGAAGCACCTGAGGCGTTTGGAGTCGAGGATGGCTGGTTGCCGTACATTACCCGCCTGTGAACGGAACTGTTATAAGCAATGAGTGCATAAGGTATTAGATTTTTGGCTGATTCATTTTTGTGTTTTAATCGCAACAAACGTAGGTGTTCTATGAGTGTAGAATGGAAACGCTCTATCATTCCGTTTTGATTAGGAGCATGGGCCATGGTAGTTCTGTGTTCTACGTTATGCAATCGCAAAAATTCGCGAACTACTTGGTTGACGAATTCTGTTCCTTGGTCTGTAATTAGCATCAAAGCCGCCGTTCCGTTACTATATAGTACCCGCCTGCCTTCGATTCTATGTGCCTCACATGTTCTCTGCACGATTGCTTTATTTTTTTTTTGTTTCTATTTTATTTCGTTTGTTCACCTACGTGTTTACTTTGTGTCTTTGTGACAATTCTTATAAATGTCTTATTTCTTTCTTAAATTACATGTGCATGGTTGTTTATAAATACATGACAGTTTTAATGTAATTATTATTAAACATTTGTTTCAAAGCAAGCAACGCTATCTCTCCATTAGGATAGAGCTTATTACAAAAATATTCACTGTTTACAGATAACCACAATTTGAACTCTTAAAAGATCGTCAAATAGGTACAGACATTGGACACATACCTCTTTGAGTCTTTTAGTTCCTCAAAATGAGTTAGTGGGTATGCAGTAGTCATTCAGTCGTCAGCAGATCAACCCTAACAGTTCAAGTGACCTGCAGCAAAACCAAGTAGAGTGCAATATTGCTGTACTTGATTTTTTTTTATCGTAAATAGTAGAAATATTCCTTTACCTGAGTATAGATCACCGCATATTCAACGTTGCACGCCAACGGTAGCGTTCCACTTGATCGAAGCAATTCAGCAATATCGATGAGATAATGAACATCTCAACGTCCAAGATTAATCATATCCTTTTTAACATTAAACCCTGTTTTAGGCCGGGTTCTCCGAGATGATCGAGAATAAAAGAAAGTTAATGTCTACGTTGAGCAGTGGTTATATGGACTGGATTCGACCATTTCTTATCAACTTAATGAAATAAACAAAGTTATTAGTTTTGTGCTTAATACTTTAACTCATACGTTATTACAATATTATGTTTCATGAATTGTTATTTTCCTCCGCAGCCTCTGCTTCCGCTAACTTCTTTGCCGTGTCCGTGTCCAGGAGTGGAGCTTCTCCGTGGAAGGTCTTCTCCGTGTAGTAACGGTTCTGTTTCCGACCAGTGCCGTGCAGCTAAAACAACGGAAAACTATTCAGTACAAGCAATTTTAATTTATATCTCTGCAAATCTCGTGGCCAGCCCACTGCCACTTCAGCATGCTAAATCGGTGGGCTATGTTGATGACCTTGGTTCTCTGTCGGATCACCTCGTTTGGAATTCGATCTTTCAGAGAAATCCCGAGCATAGCCCTTTCTTGAATGGAGATCGCTGATCGGTAACCGTAGTGTAGGACGTCCTCAGACTCGGTGGAGCGATGATCTTCGCAGGGTAGCTGGCAAGAGCTGGATGGGAGTAGCCAAGGATTGTGCTCAGTGGGTGCAATAGGAGAGGCCTATGTCCAGCAGTGGACAAGCGTAGGCCGATGATGATGATGATGATGATATCTCGTGGATGCCTCTAACTGGGATGCATACCTGGGTCCTGTTTCATAAACTACAACTCATACAGTTTATTATGACAATTCGATGTAGATTGCGTAGCCG
Organism: Yponomeuta malinellus; assembly: GCA_947308005.1. Lineage (NCBI taxonomy): Eukaryota > Metazoa > Arthropoda > Insecta > Lepidoptera > Yponomeutidae > Yponomeuta > Yponomeuta malinellus. Next base: position 530,879 of record OX371000.1, read on the forward strand.
AGTCTTTCTACTGGTTAATCTGTAGGTTGATCGACTTTACAACGTACATCGAGTTATCATAGTAAACCATGAATTGTGGTTCTACGAAACTAGGCCCCAGAAGATTGGACTGAACTGCCCTCGCGGAACGCAACGTATAGGTGGCCCATACTAAGTTGGACACAGATCTGTGTCGCGGCAGATGAGTGGTTAAACTTTGTTTCACTGGTATTTTGGTTGTTATTATGTAACCTATTGGAGCTCCTAAATAAATGGATCAATTTATAAATCAATTATTAATGAATGGTAAGTACAGAAAAAAGTATCTGCTGTGATAATGCAGAACGTAAGCTTCTAACTTTGCGCTTTAGTAATTTTTTTCAGTTATCATGTATGTATGTATGTATGTATGTATAATCAAGTAACAATTACCCAAACGTCTTAAAAATTTTCAAACAACGAGACACCGCAATATTCGGCAACAGGATAAACTGCCATTGGTCACGTAAAGTCAAAAATATATGCAAGCATAACATTTATATTGTTACGTGGACAATTTCCGTGAGAGTTCAGTTACTCATCTAGCGCTCAACTTTAGTTTTCAAGGTTCCGTTCCTGAAATGTGGGAAATAAAACCCAATTAATATACCTGTGACATCGGTGTATCTGTGTATCTATAAAGGGCTTTATCTGTTGAACCGTATTAGGTGGCTAATTTAAGTTTCACTATGTGGACACGCCTAAAACTTAGATGACGAAATAATAAAAGGTACTAATTTTGAGTTGGACACACCAACTGGACACACCTGTGTCCGGTCTCTTGTGTCGAGTTGGTGAATAACCCTAAATTTTTACAGAATATGCGTTATTATGACGGATTGCACAGTAAATAATAAAAAAAAACAAGGCAGTACCAATACACACACACAACGTTGTTAATAGTATGGTTAAAGTGCCCTTGAGAGTCCCGAACATAATGAAAGAAAAAACATTTTTTCTAAGTGCGCGATCCCTCAGTGCTTGACTTGTACTTTGCCGATTCTTTTGTTGATATTTTTTTTGTTAAACCTTTTCACTCCTGCTCGAGTGCAGCGTGATTTTAAAATCGTTGGTAATGTTGTACGAGATTGTGGTTTTTTATTTTGATAAACAGTATTATCTATGATTTAAGAGTTATGGTGTCACATATTTGTAGATATTTGTAATTTCTGACCTTTGATCGTAAACTGCGAGTCCAAATTCAAAGTTGCGGAAAGTACCTTTTCATCATGATATTTTTTGTTTATGCTTATGTGAAGTGAAATGTGAAATGTTGGATAGCAAAAATGAAAATTCCTTATTGAAGCGTTTTTATTTAAAAACCGGTCAGGTTTGTGTCGTACTCACTCACGAAGGGTTCCGTACCATTATCTATACAACATAAGACACAAAGATCTCTTTTGTTGTATGGGAGCCCCCCTTAAATATTTATTTTATTTTAATTATTTTTTAAGCAAATATAGAACTTTATATTTTGAGAATGTTTCAATTACCTACCTGTGTTGCCGTTAATAATATCGACCAAAAAACGGCAAAAAAATACGTTTTTTGAATCGGAGCCCCCCTTAAATATTTATTTTATTTTGTTTTTAGTACTTGTTGTTATAGCGGCAAGAGAAATATATGATTGTGAAAATATCAACTGCCTAGCTATCACGGTTTATGAGATACAGTCTGGTGACAGACAGACATACATACAGACGAACAGTAGTAGGGTCCCGTTTGGCACCCTTCGGGTACGGAACCCTAAAAACTAGCGAAATGTTCCTAAATCATAGTTAGAATGTCCTCTTCAAAAACGGTTAACCAGTTCGAAGTCACCCTATACTCGTAGAATGATATCCAGGATTTTCCTCGCCTTAGCAAATAGGGGTACAAAACAAACGTAACCTTCGAACTACCGCTGCCAACCTTCCTCTTAACCGAGCAAAATTAATCAAACATCAAAAGGCACTAGTCAACTGCCTTCATTTGGCAGTCAGTCAATATCATAATGAGAAGACGAGTCTTGAAAGCATAATTACGTCTGTAACAGCCTCTGAGTGAACGACGTTGTAATTTGCAAGGAATAATTATTATGATTTCACTTCCAGCACATGATGAAACGCCGAACGAGGCGAGTAACAAGCTTCTAAGGCTTCTACCATTTAACTACAGCAGGTGCTCTAATATCTATCTATCCATCTATGGGCTGTATAGCCCATGGAATACGCCCACTGTTGGGCACAGGCCTCTTCACCGTCACGCTAACCTCAACGGTTCTCTGCTAATCTCGTCTATCGTCTTCCTGCCGCCTCCTTAATTTCAATTTAACTTTATATAGGGCCATTGACTAAATTTATATGGGGCCACCTCTCCGGGGTACCTCCTTTCTAACAAAAAAGAAAATAATCAATGAAATCGCACAACGTGGTACAGAATTATCGGCGGTCAGTCAGAAGACCACCAGCGGTCGGACGATGTGGTCAGGCCGGCAAGGGGCCCGGGGATGCGTGTGGCGAGAGACCGCGAATGATGGTGGGATGTGGAAAACGCCTACACGCAGCAGTGGGCAGAGGTAGGCTGATGATGATGATGACGATGATGATGATGAGTGCCTGAGGTGTTTATATACTTGAGCGCTTGAAATTGCCAATTCGCGGTGGGCACGCGTGGTAATTAAGTCCCCACCTATCTGAGAGAAGGCCAGTGCCCTGCAGTGAGACATAAAAAATATGAATGCTACAAATGAGAACCCCTCACCTTATCCCAGAGGTCCATGTTGAAGCCGAAGTTGCAGTGGAAGAACTCGTGGTGCTTGTCGTGGAAGTCCGCGTCGGGCTGCCACGGCTGCCACCATTGCGACTTGAAGTTGATGCCCGAGTGGTCGATGATGCCGTGGTAGTAGTTGTACATTATTACCATGTAGAACGGCACTGCAAGTTGAACGTAGAACGTAACTATTATAATACATTCAAGTGTCACATGGTAAATAAATAATTCATAATATGTATCCCATGATACCGATTTACTCTAGTATGAGATACATATTTAATCGACTATTAAAACAACTCTGTTGGTACTTAATCTAAGTAAAACTAATTTTAATTAGTATAAGAAGTCATGCTGTAAGCTATAGTCTATTGCATGGGTCACAAAGCAAAGAGGAAAAGAAACAAAGTTAACATACGAATCATGATTCCTTAAGTGAAATAAGAAAACTTTAATGATCTAAGTGCAGATGAAAAATAGAATGCGGAGAAGATTGAAAAAGGTTTTTGACCTTGGGACTAAGTCAAGTATTTGATAGCACATATCATAACGCAAGAGTTCCATAGCTGTGAGTTTTTTCTATTTAAATTCAATAAAAATTTCGGCAAAAATTATTACCACGAATTAATGCATATGAGAGTCAAAGAAGAAGGAACCTGTACCAAGATTATTAACTTCCAACTAAGTTACGAGTGTTGGTAATTCAGAGATAGAACATTTTTTTTTAGCGGGCAATGAAGAAGTCTTGAATCTTTTTCAGCGAGGTATGTGGCGGATTTGCAAATCGTTATATTTCAATATGGAAAACAGTATTACGTAAATTCGAGTGAAGCAGTATGTCACTTATACCAATGACGTGGACAAAATAACTACATCATTTGAGGTTAGGTTACGTTAGGTTAGGTTTTTATACTCGTCTACTTGATATTGCATAAGCATAAACTTTTTCAAGGCCTTCTCTTTTCTTCGATAGATCATGTACGAGTATAACAGGGCCTTGATTTTGTCCATACGACCACAGATTCACGGCCAGAGACCTAATTATGCGCACCAAATCCTCTCGGAATTCTGAAGTTGGCGATAGCAATTAGTGTGGAATTTGTCAGTTAGGCGATTGGAATCGTTCAGACCAATTACGGGGGAATATTACGTGACACATTGTTATATTCCATATTATCTAATATATAAAAGTCTCGTATCAGTGTTTGTTATTGAACTCCTGCGTAATCTTCAAGGATATTTATGAATTTTATGACTGAGAATAAGGAGTAGTTACGTACGTTACGTATAAGTTACGTAAATTTATGAAATTATAGTAGCAATACCACTCGCTAACGGTGAAGGAACATGATTGTCGGTGTCTTCACATACCTCGGCGCTTGAAATTTCCAATCCGCGGTGGGCACGCGTGGTGATTAAGCCCATACTCTCTCTCTGAGGGAAGGCCTGTGTCCTACAGTGAGACGTATATAGGCTGAATACAAACAATTCCGTGTGGCGCCGGATTAAGAATAGTGTCACTCCATTTCCTTCCGTGGATGTTGTAGAAGGCGACTTAGGAAATATATTACCAGGAGACGTGCAGCAGCGTCTTCCTGAGATTCGCATACTGCGATCGCCAACCCGCCTGCCAAGCGTAGCGATTATGGCAAAACCCTTCATGGTCAGGAAAACCACGAGGAAGGCCTGTGTCCTGCAGTGGGCGTCAAGTGGCTGATGATGATGATGATGACAAACAATTTGTTCAATCACCATTGTATTTCAATGCAAGTGGCATTGAATACTGAAATACTTACACCAGTGCACAGGGACAGTGAACAGTGGCAGACAGGCCGTCAGCTGGATGTGCATGATCTCCACGGGATGGATGGCGGTCACGGAGAAGGCGGTCGGCTGCTTATACTTGTGGTGCAGTTTGTGGAAGTGTTTGTACAGCCACGGAGTGTGGTACAGTCGGTGCATTATGTACGTCGTGTAGTCCTGTGGACAAGCGAACAGGGTGTTGTCAAATCAGACATCAAAAATGTATTTAGATTAAAACATAGATAGAGAACACTTCATTGTGCAACCAAGGGAAAGAAAATAATTCAAGAAAGAAGACAGGAGCGTAAGTAATTTATATTCTGTTCGTTGAATGTCAATGTACAATGTTAGCCGCAGCCTTCGGGTCGAGTTGTAGCGGGCCAAGTTTCATGTAAATCCGTTCAGCCATCATAACATCTTCACAAACTTTCACATTTGTAATATTAGTAGGATTCCATCTCAGTTCCCAATATGCTAGTCAATTTTCTGAATCAACTTATATAAGCAAACTTTGCTAAGGCACGGAACTAACTAATCAGCAATGATTTCGAGTTTGATTTTAGTTTTTAATGTGTATGTTTTCAAAAAAACAATTATCGTGTAGGTACCGAAGTAGAACTGAACCGAGTTGGAAATACTCGTATGTAGGTCAAACTAACTTGAAGTTATGTAGCGCGTGAGTAAAGTGAAGTAGATTATGCGATGGTTTGGTGGTTGAGTAGTAAATAACTCACTATTCACTCACAGTAAATTACTTGACTGCCGATTGGCCTAACGGTGAAACGTTTAATTACCAATACGGAGGTCGTGGGTTGTATTCTACTGGAGGCCTTCGTGTTGTGATTTGTACAGATGGCCGCAGTCTGGGTATTTTTCCATATTCGTGATGAGCTTGTCTGGTCGAGACCCTGCCTACCCCTCCGGGATACAGGCGTGAGTTGATCTTATGTTATGCTTGTCTGGTTACCATAATACAGAATAACTAATTTCGGGACTAAGACAAGTGTTCTATGTGTGTCCTATGGATATCTATGGTGAAGTGTTCTATGGATATCATCAATATTATTGTTGTTTTGTTCGCTTTCTGCTTTGTTTACACAAAGTGATTGGCTTGTTTTACAATCACCTCGGCAACTTAGTGACCTTTGCACTGAATTATTGTATAATCCCCCCAATAAAATAGATCTTATCATTCGCAATGTCATTACTACCAAAAAATTTAAGTCACGCAATGCTAATTAAATACGATTAGTTGATAAAAGGCAACCATCCGTGTTAAAAATTTAATCTATAAAAAAATGTGTGTTTATCTGTATCAAATTATTATCTCGTTGGTTGTGAACAAAGCCACCAAGAAACTAATGGCCTAGCTGATAAGACGCACGTTCATTATAAAATTAAGCAGTTGTGATTGAAGCAAAGTCATAAAAAACAAAAACAAAAGAGTGTTGAAGCACAATAATAAAAAATAAAGATATTAAAATTTAAGTACAATCACAAAAAAAACAAAAGATACTAATAAAGTAGAAGCGCAATCATAAAAAAGCAAAATATATTAAGTACAAACATTTGGGCCGCATTTCATAAGACTCCAATTTTACTCGGGGCTTCAAGTGATGTAAAATGCTGCGGCCAGATGTCGCTACCTGTACGTAGTACAGAGAAGTTTGTAAAGAGGCTCGGGATTTCGCTAATGCCTGCACTTGCCTATTAGCACAGTTCGGAGAGCGCTGGTACGGTTAGCCAGAGGTTGCGATTCAAAACCGGCATGGGTGGAATTTTTAGCCTCTAAAATAGGTTTTTAAAATTGTCCTCAGCACGGGTTAGTGCTACAAAAACAGTATAACCAATACAATTCGTAGTTTATTACGACAATTCGATACATACACTATCGAATAACATACGAATCGCTCGTAGCCCCGGCTGCCTGAGTGATCTTAAACGATCATGAAGGTTAAGCAACACTGGGCGCGTTCAGTGCATGGATGGGTCGCCGTCTATGCCTAACGCTAGTGGCATTTTTCCGAGCGGTTCCGTGTTTCGCAAGGCACGTTAAGCTGTTGGTGCCGGCTGCCGTCGATAGATGGCAGTCGTTAAGCCAAGTCAGAGGCCTTAGGGCGGCTTGACAACTTCTGACAGTAGACGAGCTACTAGTCTACAAGCCTCCACCAATCCGGACTTGGCCCCCGTGGTGGAGTATGGCCTATACCTTCCTCAGGGAAGAGACCCGTGCCCCTCGGTGGGGACATAATGGGTTGATGATGATTACGACAATTCGATACATACACCTAATATTACCGAAGACGCAGGCTAGCCCATAGAAAACAAAAGTCGGAGTTATCAGAAACTTTATTGTTACAATTACTACTTACAATGTAGAGGAAGATACAGGGGAACTGAAGGAAGAACCAGAGCCAGCCATACTCGGCAAACTGATAGTAGACCGTGGAGGGGTTCCCGTTGTAGATGTAACAGGCAAGGAATGCGGAGAATGAGCCGGTGACGAAGAGCGAGAGCACGCCCACCATGATCTCATGCCGCTCCAGCTCAGGAGAGAGCCACTTGTCCGGCTGGATCTTCCACTCGGCTGCCTGGTGACGCCGGTTCATATAGAAGTACCACTGGAATGTAATAAGATGTTTATTAGCACTGCATTCTTCTCGCCCTTCTTCTCTTTCGTATGAGGGCATTTGTTCTTTTAACGGGATTCATGAGATTGACTCGCACTACTAATGAAAAAGGAAAGGAAAGGAAATTGTTATTGAAAAGTGTAGTAGTGATTTTTAGAACTCATAGAAGGCCTGGAACTATACAGCATTAACGCGTAAAACAGCTGTTTTTGCCATAAATGCTAACTAGTCTCATGTGGTGATTTGCAAAAAATGGTCTGTAAAAAAGACATGATTTTTTCCTTTGCTATAGCTAGTGAACCTCATGGAGCCCCTCAACTCCTTCATTTAATAACTTGCTCGGAAGCTACATCGATACAGTCAGTGATAGTTAAAAACATAGATGTCAAAATAGCGCTATAAAATGACCCACGTTTAATTGTGGGATGACGGGCGGAGCTTGTCAATTGTGTCACCAAGCGGAGTGAGTTTAGTATTACGCGGAAAAATATCTTTGCACCAGCCACCGTCAGGCCGCTAAAAAGCGGGGTACCTAGATATCTTGACGGGTTACATCAATGAAGTTGTTGGTTTGACATTTTTGTGTTACAACAACCATCAGTAACACTCTCACGTACTATCGCCCAATCAATGTTCACGTCACGCAGAATGAACCAATCACAGAGTGATTTACTCTGCAGCACATCTTGCGCTCATTTTATATAGTAAAGACTTATCAAGAGAACTGGGGCCGTTTTCGAGTGTGAAATTTGTAGGAGGAAACCGTTCTATGGTTTTTTTATTCATAGGATGCAATCTATTGTTGAATAGATTGTATCCTATGAATAAAAAAATAATCAACACTCTTCATCTGTTGATATTACAGAATATATGCAGCTCTAGTTACCAAGATACTTTTACGTTATTTTCTATATCAATTGGATGTCAATGAAATATGGTTGTTAAGAAAATACAAGAATAAGGTAGTGCGAAAATCAAAGTCAGGGGAGTCCAAATTGGCGGGCCAAAGACCAACAGATGCATCGGTGACAGCCTATCACTTCCTTAATCAGGGCCTTATCAAAGCATCGAAAGACGCAGCCTCTATTATTTTATGACATGCACAAACTGAATAAAAACTCTAAATCTCCTATTGAATTTCCGTAAAAACTCACATGCAGGAAACCTCCAATCAGGAAGTAAATACTGTAGGAGACAATATGTGCTACGATGAAGAAGAAGCTGAAGTGCTCGAGACGCAGATTGCTCTCGGTGAAGAGGCCGAGTATTTCTGCTGACGTCACGTTGCGGTCCGAATGCGTATGTCCCGAGATCTGCTTCAGTGCCGTGACCAGGATAATGACCCACTCGCCTGAAAAGTGAGATCAAGGAGTCCTTTATAATTTACTTTCGATTCGTGGGAAAACACTTAACAATGTTATAAAAACACTGAAATAAAAAATATGCAACAACCCGACTGCTGAGCATTAATATTATATTACCACTAGCTAACTCGGCGAATGTTTTTTTTTTCTATAACCTATTCTCAAGCCGTTTCGGAGGAGTTCGACGACAAATACTGTGACACGAGATTTTACATGTTAGATTAACCTAATAAATTATTCCATCAGTTCAATCTGATAATTATGTTTTGTCCGAAACACTTGGTGACACAATCATCATCCTACGCGTTGTAATAAAATTATCAACGAACTTCAAGCCAAAGTTTGTTTTTGTCGACAAGCTGAAGTATTTGCATGCGTCTGTAACCAAGTCCTATAAGACACTTTGCAAAAGAGTGGTACAGAAGCATTCTCATGGTAAATTAAGTCATGAACGTTGGATAATTATTATTTGACAGAAAAATCACAAAAAAATAAAAAAACTCTGCCATGCTTTTCAAAAATACTAGCCAAATATAATGCATGCATAAACTCACGCCTGTATGCCAGACGGGTAGGTAGAGACCAGGGACTGCCACTTCATAAGCATAATAATCATAAGCAGCCTATATACGTCCCACTTTAGGGCACAGGCCTTCTCTCAGGGAGAGAGTATGGGCTTAACCACCACGCGTGCCCACTGCGAATTGGCGATTTCAAGCGCTAAGGTATGTGAATAGCTCAGACACCCAGGTTTCCTCACGATGTTTTCCTTCACCGTTAGCGAGTGGTATTGCTACTATAACTTCACAAATGTACATTACTTAGAAAGAAAAGTCATAGGTACATGCCCGCACTGGGAATCGAACCTGGGTCTCCCGCTTCCGAGTCCAATATTCTACCCACTAGGCTACCACCGCATCAGGGACTGCCACTTGCCACTGCCAAATATAATAATTTCAAATAAATTTAAAAGCGACAATGTTATACTCGCGGGAGGCTTATGCAGGCATAGTTCTAGTTAGTTCGACTGGAGATTTCCGAACTTAGCCTCATAGTCAGGCCATTGTACGTAGCAAGTGCTGAGGTATGTAAATACCCCAGACACTGACGTTTCCTCAAATTGTTTTCCTTCATCGTTAGCGACTGGTTCTGCTACTATAACTACACAAATGTTCAAACTTAGAAAACAAAGTCATTGTTACGTGCCGGGATTCGAACCCACGACCTCCAGAACGTAAAGCGGGCGTTCTACCGCTCTGCTACCACCACCTTTTATGTAGGGATATAAAAATTGTAATTGAAAAATAAAAAAAGACTTCAAATCACTACCGCACTAAAAAGTTAGAAATAATTGAAAAGAATACTATAATAAAAAGAATTATGTTTAAAGAATATGTATACATGTAGGTATTGTAGAAGTATAATTTATAGTGGGTGCCCAAAATATAAGTCCTGGTCACAAAACTGTGCACCGAAGTGAAAGAGGTTTGTTAGGATCGTGGCAAGTGGCAAATCCTAGTTTCTGCCTACCCCTCCTGAACATGGGTGCGAGTTTATGTATGTTATATATCAGAAGAACACAAGCAAACCATCCTCCGATTTTATTAAACGACACTACATTTATCTGTAGCCCCGGCTGCCTGAGTGATCTTAAACGATCACGAAGGTTAAGCAACACAGGGCGCGTTCAGTGCATGGATGGGTCGCCGTCTATGCCTAACGCTAGTGGCATTTTTCCGAGCGGTTCCGTGCTTCGCAAGGCACGTTAAGCTGTTGGTGACGGCTGCCGTCGATAGATGGCAGTCGTTAAGCCAAGTCAGAGGCCTTAGGGCGGCTTGACAACTTCTGACAGTAGACGAGCCACTAGTCTGCAAGCCTCCACCGATCCGGACTTGGCCCCCGTGGTGGAGTATGGCCTATACCTTCCTCGGGGAAGAGACCCGTGCCCCTCGGTGGGGACATAATGGGTTGATGATGACTACATTTATCCTAATATACGCAAATATCCTTAGAATAATAGATAAATAATCTGTAGTTTCGTATTATCCGTTTCTTCGCGGATATCACAGGCTATCGCTATAACATATTATGTAATTATACGCTGGTATGGTGGTATTAGTATCCCTGAGAGAAGGCCTGTGCCCTACGTATATAGGCTGCTTATGATGACGGTGGTACGGTCCACAGCTGATACATTTGGCATCGTTTGCAAGCTCGTCTGTAACGTTACTAAGTAGAAGAGGGCACACATGTAAAGACCAACCAGAACAAAGTTAAATAAATCGTAAGCTAGCCCATCAGCACTCAAGATTCCTATGATCCTAAGACAAACCCGTGTTTTTGCAAAAATCCCAGAAGGATGAGAAATAATTGTACAGATTACTATAATTATCCATCTCAAATCGAACTGTTTTCTGCCGCTTACATAATAAAGGTTTGTATGTTGTTTGGCGCAGTACGTTTTACATCGTTGCAAGCATTCTTGAGGTATGTTTATCTTTCCGTTCAGTGCACTGTTGGACGGAAATGGATATTATTCTTAAAAAAAACTATGTATTCATTAAAAAAGGTATTTTATTCCCTCAAACTTTGAACACGGGAAAATGGAAATAGGAAATAGTATCTTAAGACGTGACCGTGTCGGAACGAATATTGAAAGAAACTGCCTGCTCCAGCGCACCCCGGCTCAGCCATAACATAGATCTGACTATGAAGCAGTTTAGGGTCGATGGTCAGCCAGTCTACTTCCATTGCAAAGGTATAACAGCACTATCTGCACCTAGTTACTCTATCTTTCCCGGAACATTGGCAGCATTTTTCCCGTTAATAATGTTGCGGACAGCGTAGGCTTAGTTCTGGCGTGGATTGTGCCGTCCATTTTCTATCGGACAGGCTAGTATCAGCGAAATGGTCCTATTAGCCATAACGACGTTAAGAGCGGTGGATACGCTTTGGACAAACCGTTCGATGCCCGGTTTGATTACCTTTGACTTGTTTGTGAATTTGAAATGCAATACCACTCGCCAACTCTTCACAGTGGAAACCTTTACTAGGAGGTAAGTGAAACTGATGATACAATCGAGTGCTAATGTAGTGTCTTCGTTTGACTTATCAGTATTGGTTTGCAACTAAATAATTGTCGGCATAGGCGCATTCAATTAAATCCAGGTATTGGACCTAACCTTATTTGTACCTTATTTGACTTATTCCAAATGCACAATAAAAACCGGAATATATAGATATATCCATATATTTGCGGATTATTTCGTATCTGTCGTCTCCGTATTTATCATCCCACTGCAGGGCACACGCTTTCTTTCACAGGTCCAAGAACAGTTTGACCACCTCATCTCTCTTAGCGCTTTCACCGTGTACCAGCAAAATATCGGCGCTGAGGTTTTCCCCAAACTTTCAGCACATGCTGAGTCGGAGCCCATTTACATTTGCTGCACCTACGTTATAACTTTTCTCACCAATGGGTACATACCGTACCGTATATGGCTAAGTTTCTATTCTCTGTTTGCTTTCTACGTATACATTGTTTTGTTCTATGCTTTCTTTTGCTTTTCATGTGTGCACTGTTGTGTTCTTTGGTTTTGTTCATGCTTTTACTTGTGATAAGATTTGTAATGATTTGAATACGTATGTATATCTTAGGTAAATAAATGATTTATCCATATATCTTTCAGAGAGAGAATATGAGCTTAACCAGCAATTGGCCGCGAATTGGCGGTTTCAACCGCTAAGTCATGAACACCTCAGACACTTAGGTTTTCTCACGATGTTTGCTGCATCATAAGAAGCCTAAATACGTCCCACTGTAGGGCACAGGGCTTCTCTCAGAGAGAGAGTATGGGCTTAATAACCACGCGTGCCCACCGCGGATTGGCGATTTGAAGCGCTGAGACATGTGAATAGCTCAGACACCCAGGTTTCCTCACGATGTTTTTCGTCACCGTTAGCGAGTGGTATTGCTACCATAACTTCACAAATGTACATAACTCAGAAAGAAAAGTCTTAGGTACATGCCCGCACTGGGAATCGAACCTGGGTCTCCCGCTTCAGAGTCCAATGTTCTACCCACTAGGCTACCACCGCTTGTTTGCCGCATACCTGAAGAGTAAAAACTATTACACCTGCCGAAAGATTTCCTTAAGTGACGACGTTAATTCAGCCTGTTATCAGATAAAACATTACTTATTACACGGAGTTGATAAGGGCTCATCAATCACCAGGTTTTAGCTGCAGATTTGCGCGATACACGCCAATTGCGTCACCATCACTCATCGCGTCTAGCTCCGAGAGATCCGGAGCTTCCTGCCGAGTGTGTACTCGTAGAGATCGCTTTGTTAATTTGATTTAGGAAGTCAAATTTTCATTCGCGGTGCTAGCGTCGAGCTTAAGTAAGCTCGGGATTAATCTCAGGTAGTAACACCCGTGACATGGATTTAGAATACAATATATTTAAATGGCCCCAAGCTAGGAGGTAACGGTATCTAGATATGGACATCACAAACATGGGGAAATACTCAGTCTGTGGACATATTACAGATCAAAGTATGGGGAGCCAGTAGCAATTGAAACCACGAACTCTGTCTTGGTAGTCACACTAAACTAACGAGTCAGTCTTGTACGTAACCGATATAGTCCATAATGTATGTACGTACATTATGTTAATGCAGGTAATGAAGAAAAATACCGTGTGAAAGCATGTCTAAGGCATTTATTTATCTGAGACACCTTGAAATTGACATCTTGGACACAGCAGTGAGACTTTTATAATCATGCTTTTTATTGTAAGCAACCTTTCTGTAGCGTCCTTAATTATTGACCTAGATCAAGCCAGTAAATTTTCGCTCAATAAATTTTCTAAGGTGAAAGGTGTCACCAGCCAGCTCTCCAACAAAGGCTTAAAGGCTACTAATTTATTACTAACTAGCAGTGCTGACTACTTAGTGCTGACTACTGAAGTACTTTCAGAGATTTCCTGCGATCTCCACGCTATACCTTATGTGGAGATCTCCAGCATCACACAAAATACAAATTTATTTACAGGTCCCTGTAAATATTTGTATTCTTTTATTGTTATAATTGGCAAATAAACTCTATTTTATTTATTTTTATTCCAGATTACCCCCTACATACAAACATGAAAAAATACAAACTTTTCCTCTTTTTAAAATGAGTGTAGATGTAGAAGACAGCTGGAAGGGGTCCAAAAGGGGTCCGAACCAGCCTTATAATTTCATTACAAGGAGTTTTAAAAAGACTTGAGACTTCACCTCAGAAAAGATTTCAGACAGGTTGAAAAAAGAGGGGGAAATGTTTTTTCACACATATTTATTCTTATTCCTGGTAAATCAGCGTCTATTAACTTGATACTATGGCTCTTCAGTATGTTATGTTAGATTTAATTTATTATGTATTTAAATATGTAAGTGCGGGGATAGCGCAGGGTAGAATGCTGGTCTCACATTTGGGAGGTCGTTGGTTCGAATCCCGACATGTACCAATTTGTTTTCCACGTTACGTACATTTGTGAAGTTGTAGACTTGTAGCAGCAAAACCACTTGCTAACTTGAAGGAAACTATCATGAGGAAACCTGAGTGTCTGAGGTGTGGCTTCTTATGTTTCGGTTCTCGCCATATTTTAGCACACTGTCATCACACGTTAAAAGGTATGTAAACAGATTATAAGGTATGTAAACAAATTATAAGCCTTTACCATGATTTTAATGTGATATTACGCATAATGCTGTGTAATGCAATATAAACGAGTCGGACTCACGCACGAAGGGTTCCGTACCATTATCTAAAAGAGAATGAAAGAAAGAAAGAGAAACATTTATCGCAGCAACTCTATACAACATTAGACACAAAGGTCGAGAAAAAACTTTTTGAAGCGAATATAGAAATAAATATGTTGTGAAAATTTCAAGCGTCTACCTGTTGCCGTTATTAATATCGAGCAAAAACACGGCAAAAATTACGTTTGTTGTCTATTTTATTCTGTTTTAGTATTTGTGGTTATAGCGGCAACACAAATACATAATCTGTGAAAATTTCAACTCCCGAGCTATCACGTTTCATGAGATACAGTCTGGTGACAGACAGACAGCCAGACACAGACGGACAGTGAAGTCTTAGTAGAAGGTCCCGTTTGGCACCATTCGGGTACGTAACCCTAAAAACAAAAATACGCGTGCGGTCATTACCATATCCGTGACCGACTTAGAGATTACAACGAATGTTATTTAAAAAATGTACCTAGGAACGACATCGCTGATAATATTCTATTTGCTCATTTAAACAAAGATAGCAATATAAATAACCAGCTGTGCCCGCGACTTCGTTCGTGTGGTAATTAATAAACCTATAGCCCATATCAATTCAATTGCAACACAAAAATATTTTCATTCATTATAATTATTTTCATAATATAAAAATTTTACTTATGACTGTGTTGAACACGATTGTCCTCTAAATACCCATTAACATTTATCTACTGTTTAATACCAAACGTCTTTGTTTTCTTAATAAGTCTTAATATAATAGTGATATTTTGCATTGAGTGTGCTAAACACATTTTTTATCCGCGCTGGAGGAGTTTTCAATAAATCTGGGAGGATCTCGCTGTATAACCTTATACAGTGCCCCGTAAAGTATGTATTAACTTTAGCAAGTCTAAATCGTGAAAATTACAATTTATGTTTATTCTTTGCATTAACATTATGATGGCTACTAAAATTTTCGAAGTCATTGATATTTTCCTAACGTAATAATATTATTACGTAATATTTTCATAAATATACTGACTTGCAACTGCTATGATGTTAGTTTCTCTAAAAAAATCTCTTCATTTTTCTCGCAGGTTAGTTTTTCTCTACATAACTCTTTTAGCAACTCCGTAATAGTACAAATCTACAAGTATTCCTTATTTTAAAACAGCAAGACCAACAAGTGCAGAATAGACACATATCCTAACCTCGAAGGGTGGCTCCAAGCGTGAACACGGCCAGCGTAGCAATGAAGGTGCTGATGAACTCCGGAAGCCTCTCAAAGAACTTCTCCAGGGACTCGGCGTAGCCCTCGATCCACTTGACGCCCTCAGCCAGGGGGTCCTTGAACAGGGCCTTCTTAGGGCTGTCTGCGGGACCGGTGGGGTCCTCAGCAGGTGCAGGGCCGTTGACCGGCCGCTGCCTCACTTCTGCTGACATCCTGGAAGTGGTAGGCATTCAGGGGTTAGTAAGAATGGAGTTTGTAAACAAACTTGCTCTACACTACGTAATTTGATATAAAAAACTTATTACTTATAAAACAAAAAAAACCCGATAAAAATTTACTTTACTTAATATTATACTTTATTGCACACATGAAGATGATGATGATGATTAATTAATTATGATTTGAAACCATCGCGGTGGGCACCCGTGGTAATTTAGCCCACTCTCTCTGGGAGAAGGCGTGTGACCTGCAATGGGACGCCATCGAAGCAAACAAAATTATTACTTATAAAACAAAAATCCGGTCCACTAAAGTAGACGACCAATAAACAAAGGCCTAAATGAGCGTGTTTGATTTGGGGCCGACCGTACCTATACAACTTCAACGATAGGGACTCATTCAGTCCTTGCTTAAGATTCTTTAGCAGATTGATTGTTTTTGTTTTGTAGTGTTATTTATTTAATTTTTATTTTACTTTGCTAAGAACAACAACAGCGTAAACTGATTATAATTACTTATTGACTAATAACTAAAAATAAAGCCAACAACAGTTGTCCACAGCTTACCAATTAAATAATGAACGCATATGTATGGAAAGCTCGCTGAAAAATGCTTTGAAAAATGCAGTCCGCGAATTACCGATCTGGAGACTCAACATGACTCTGGTGTCCCTGAGCGCAACAATGAGTCCCTCACTGACTTGGTGATCGATATTGCTAACTACGCCGGAGTGAATTACTTGATATTGCTTTACTGTATATATACTATCTGATAGACTTGTCGCACCTGCTTTTTTATCCTTATTCGGACTTACTGTTCCACCACGACAAACCCGCATACCGGCATACATGTCAGAAATTGATGCATGTGCCTTTTTTGCACACTAATTATGCCCAAAACCGCACTTCGGTACGTTTGGCACGCCTGTACGATAATATATTTTCAGATGCTGATCCTTTCTCTGAGTCTAAGAATTCTTGTTATACTAAGATATCTGATGCTGATATACAGATATCTTCCAAGGAATCACAGATATCTTTATCCTCATCCCGAACGCCAGGAAGTGTGTATTAATTTTAGCCCTATGCCTAGGTTTCAACGAGCCACATCATATAAGAACTGTTGGGATTTTAATCTTCTGTAATATGGCACGTTGAGTGCAGTTTCTTAGATAGTCGACATCTGATAAACCTTTATGTTTCGGACTTTGGGCCTTTGGCATTTGCATCACAGAGGCAGAGTCCAAATGTAAAGGGCAAAGTGCTATCGGCTGCACGTCCCCTAGCACTCCTTGTTCCCATTGTCCGATAACTGATTGAAAAGGATATCAAAGTTGATGGACAATCAGTAATCCGTACCTATGAAGATATAGGAGCACCTGACAGATAACTGAAAGATAACAAATAAATTCGCATATACAACGTAAAGTTTTAATCTCCCCCTGCGGAATAGAAAGCATAACATTGCTTTAGTTTTGTTAAATACTTGCCTCTAAAGCTGTGTTCTATCCTAAGCTAATAATACTTACATTGAATATACACAGCAGCTATTGACTTCACAGAATTCCGAGAACATTTTCCAGCTTGAGCTTGATAACATACAAAGCGAAAACTAAATATAGGTAAATGAAACTAGGAATTTTATTAAGGTAAAAATATTAAGGCTACATTTGTGCTGTCGATCGGTAACGGTGTAAAGCGCACTTTGTGCCAAATGGGCTTATTTAGATGACAAAGATGTCTGGAATGAAAGCCAGTTCCATTCATTAGTACTAGGTTTTAGAACATTAAAATATGTAAGTAAACTCTGTTAATTAAAGAAAGTACTGAGTTTGTTTGTCCATTTTTTTCCAAATGATCTAGATTTTAAAACGGACACCTAGTTTTACTTGTAACGTTCAAAAGGTCACAGTATTTGAGTTTCTTTGAATTTTTTTTTAATTAGAATTTGAACCCGACCCAAACAATTTCGAGTCGAAGGTACCTCATCATCGGCCTACGCTTGTCCACTCCTAGACATAAGCCTCTCCTATTGCACGCCACAGACCACGGTCTCTCATCCAGCTCTTGCCAGCCGCCCTGCGAAGATCATCGCTCCACCGAGTCTAAGGACGTCCCCCGTTACCGATCCCCGAGAAACCCCGAGCTGAGTGACTTTAAATTTGACGGTACCTGCTTCAGCTAACTTCTTTTACGAAACGTGTAGACCACAGAACATAGGAATCTCTGTTCTGTGGTGTAGACCGTGCTGACTTTGTTAGTATTGAAAACAGATGGGCTCCAGAAAATAAAACCCGTGGGAGCACATTTAACTCAGACCATATCCAATTAGGGGCCATTCATTTATTACGTAGAGTAATTTTAACAGCTTTCTGTACCTCTTTCACCTACGTAAGACGGAATCAGGCTTAGTTCAACCCTAAATTAATATGTCCGGACTTCTTCCCATATCGTCTCACATATTAAATGAACAGCCGCTTGTTAAGCGATGAATCCAATGATGGTGTAACATTCAATTGGTTTCCCTTGATAGCAGGTCGTGTTATTTTGGATGTAACGAGTTCACGTCTTTTAATGGTTAAACTGTTTAAGAAAGTTATAATCACAAACATTTAAAAAAAGCACGATTTAAAATACTGAAAAGGTTGAGTTGACCGGTCGGTTTATAATTACCAGAAACCGCCGCATGCAGCGATAGCGAAAGAGGTTTGTCAGAAATTTGACACGTGAAAAACCATGGTCTCTGCCTACCGCTCAGGGATACATGCGTGAGTTTATGTATGTATGTATGACATTCTTAATTCACCTACTTAGTGAATTCGTAAAAAAATAATATGCTCATCGCATGATGCAACGGACACAGAAACTAATATGAAACGTGGCTGTCATTGCTCCCAAATTCAACTTACTTGTCTTTGGCAACACTAGGTAATTATGTAACTCTATACACCACCGAACGTCTTGACATCACAACATTTTATTGACGAGTGGGTGAGTTACCGGGCGAAATCTGTAAGCAACCGATAACTGCAATGGATAGGTAAAATTATACGTAAATAATTCACAATTAACATGCTATTTGAATGAAACAGAAGGTTATCTGCGGGCAATTTAATCACTTAATTTCTTTATCATGGAGCGGTGATTCAGAGAGCAGAGATAACTAAGTGAGCACTGGACAGACCACGGCCCTCTATTATATAACTACAATTCAGGTTTTACTATGACAATTCGATGTATTGTATAGTCGATTAACTCACAAAATCTATGATTCTGGTTTTATCAAACGCGGCCCTGACGATTTCAAGTACGTGAGATCTCGGGTTTGAAACCCGGCATGTACTTACCTATGTCTTTATTTTCTACCTTCTCGCTAACGGAAAAGGAAAACATCGTAAAAAAAACCTAAGTGCTTTGACGTATTATTTGACATTTGAAATGTCTTTTCGTTCGCTCCAGTGTAGGCTCCGATTTCACGAAAAATTGCGATGATCCTCTTATATCTCAGAGAGTTGTGAAGATATGATATTCAAAAAAGGCGCGTATTCCCGAGAGCTGTAAGGCGCAAAAAGAATTGTATTATTCAAGAAAGTCTATAACGAAAAATGTTATGGCCAAAATAGTGAAAAAGAATAAAAAAAAATTCGATTTTTTTTATTTTGGCGCTCAATATTTTGGAGACGTAGAATAAGATCAAAAATTTGAGAAAAGTTCCTCTGGAAAATTACAATTTGAGCCTAAAAAAAGACGATCGGGTTAAGGATTTGCCCTGTGGCCTAACCTTTTTGAAAAAAGTCATAAAGTAAGAACGACATTTTCCACATGACAATGACTCGATTCATTTCCAATGTGCTCGATAGTCGATAGGCATTTTAATTTTATTTTATTTATTTACAACATAACATAATATAGGTGATACAGTACCACTAAAACTATGGAACAAGATTAGATAATATATGGTTTCCTGGAAGAAATTTTAAGCATAATTCTATTTTCTCAAACGTGAGCATGGAAATTTGAGCATTATAACCTTCTTCGAGATACCTAATAAACGAAATTGCTGAACTGGCCAAATACATGCGAGCAGCGACCGGCAAAAGTTGTATGAAAATCAGTATCTGTCGGCTTTGCCTCGGCCCATATTTACGACCGTCCATCAATGCCTCCTTTGCTGGCCGCTGCAGTAATGTTTTATTTGGTGCACAATAAAGAATATTTATTTATCTATCTATATCAACACTGTTAGTCGCCAATCAGCGATCGATCGATAACCGTATTCTCTCGATCTGCAATATGTATACAATTAATTATTGAAGTAACGCAAAACAAGCAACAGTTTTCTTTTCTATCGATTTAAATTATAATAATTTCAAGCAGTAAAAAAAACATTCATGTTTCTGTACATAATTAATTTAACTAATACATTTTATTTAATTCTATTGTAATGTTATTTAATATGGCTTTGGCTGGAATACAAATTATTTATTATTTATTTATATTTATTAGTCTCTGTATGCCCGCACGGTGGTTCCAGCTACTTTTTGTCTTGCCCTTCACTAGTTTGTTGACATAATTATGTCCGCCTGAAATGTCCCTTACAGGCCTTTCCACCCAATTTCGCTGGATATGTTTATGTCGTCAATCTTTCAACATCAATCGTCATCAAAAAATCTGTAAAGCACACTGTGTCAAAAGGGCTACTATAACATTAAAGATTATTAAGATGACAGAGATGTCTGAAATTAAAGCCAGTTCAATGCATTAATACCTACTAGGTTTTAGAATAATACGTAAACTCTGTAAATTAAGGAACTTACTTGAAAAGACTAAGTTTGGAGTTTTTTGGTCCATTTTTTCTCAAAAATTATCTAGACTTTTAAATGGACACCTAGTTTTACTCGTAACGTTCTGTGTTAATAAAAAAAATAAAAAAATATTTGATCTTTCTTCCTTCTTCCTTAGTTCTATATGGTTCTATCATAAAATGAGTCAAATATCGATTTTATTTGTGAAGATTTGTGCTGGAATTCCTAGTTGCAGTGGAACTGGAATTTAAATGAAAAAGAAATTAAAATTGAAGGGGAACCTGGGTCTTTTTAACTACATTTTGACTACCTCATTGGCCTAACATCACGTTTGTTTGCCATGATAGAGGTAGTGGGTTTGATTACTCTTCTTTTTACGAATGACCTCATCACTTTGTTTACCATGATAGAGGTCGTGGGTTTGATTACTTTTATTCTTACGAATGACCTCAGACTGGGTGTTTTTACGTGTTTGTTACTTACCTGGTTTCCATTTCACAAGGGCATCTTGGTTTATGACCACAACAAGGAATCATACGTCGCGGACCCAAACTAGGATAGTGAGCATGCTATTATTATTCATACGAACTTAAAGCGATAATGTAAAGTAAAGTAAGTAAAGTAAAAATATATTTATTTCAAATTACACAGTTATGAAAGAGAACTTTAAGATGCATGGATATATCCTGGATATAAAGAAATTTAGTTAAAATCTAGAATTCAACGACAGCCCCTAAACTCGGCTGAGCCTGTATCTTGCGGACTGTTTTTCAGTTTTAAAATATTAATTACTTTAATAAATGACTGTCTAAAGCACACTAGACAATTTGTTATAGACATTTAAAACTGAACATGCATTATAATTAAGGCTAATAGCTCCATTGCAAATTAGAATTAATACATAATAAATTCATTTTTAGGTATTTTTACTAAAAAGGTTTTCGGTATCTTCGTAATTTAAGGTTTTCAAATATTTGGTAAGATGGCTATTGTATAATATGACCTTTGGCCATCGAGACCAAGTATTGTATTTTGATACGAATAAATTTATTCGAAACTTTATATTGACTAGGGACACAATGCATGTGCCCCTTTCTTCAAAGCGACAGATTGCCAAATTGTTGGCATTCAATATTTATGACCCTATTATTGTTAAGACAATAAAACAGGGACCAGTCGTGGATACAAACTGTAGAAAAAATTCTACTTGCAAACCTCTGTATTCTGAGGCTGTAAAAAACCTAGCATAAGTAGGTTAAGCTTGACTGCTGATTTAAACTGTCAGCGCAGACAACAGAAAAGTCCCCCTTAAACAAACTTGTCTTAGCTAACCAAAATTTACAGGGTGGCTTTTCTGGTAAACTACTAGAATTAGAGTTGTTCTTAGAACAACATAGAGTGAATATACTTTGTGTCACAGAGCACTGGCTACTAGAGTCTCAAATGAATTTTGCTATACATAATTATGAAATAGCCAGTTGCTTCAATAGAAAGTCTGCATTGCACGGGGGATCCTTAATAATAGTAAATAGTAGTTTAAAATATAAAGAACGGAAAGATATTTGCAGACTTTCTGTTGAAAAAGTTACTGAGCTATCATGTGTTGAACTGGCTAAGCACATTGTAGTAAGCGTATACAGGCCCCCCGCCAGTGACTACAGTTTATTTGAATCAGTACTAGAGGATGTCTTAAATGTAGCTTCATGTAGTAGCAAGAACCTTATAGTCTGTGGAGATTTTAATATCGACTTGCTGGTAGATTCCACTTTAAATACTAAATTAAAACTTATTTTCAAGTCTTTTAATTTAGTTAATATTTTCTTAGAGCCCACTAGGATTACCGAAATCACAGCCACCTGTCTTGATAATGTATACTGTGACTGTGAATTTTCGCACTATTCTACAATAAATTGCTTAAAGTCAGACCACAGTGGTCAAATTGTACACTTTGAATCTGATTTTAAAAAATCTGATCAAGATATACTTTACAGGCCCATGACAACAAAAAAATTAGAATTATTTAAAACTGATTTACAAAGTAGTTTACATACCGAAAAAAATAAAACCATCAATGCTAATGCCCATTATGGAGATTTCTTTAAGGTCGTTTCAGATAGTTTTGAAAAAGTTTTTAAATTGAAAAAGCTATCATCGAAAGGAAATAAGGTAGAATTTAGTGAATGGGCCACTGCCGGCATCCGGAAAAGTAGGGACACACTTTATTCACTATATGAGAAAAAGACATACACATATGACCCTAGTTTTCTACAGTATGTTAAATTATATTCAAAATTATTTAGGGCCGTCTGCCACAAAGCTAAATGCGAGCATATAAAAGCCAAAATTCTTAAATCGTCTAATAAATCTAAAACCATTTGGAATATAATAAATAAGGAAACTGGTAAATCCAAATCAGCGGACCCCGAATTTTCGCTTAAGATAGATAATAAATTAATAACGTCAAATGAAGACGTTGCCGCGGCTTTTGAACAATTCTTTACAAATGTTCCAATTATAACTACGGCTCCTTTAGATTCATCTCCTGATCTTGCAGAAAGTATTTTGAAAGATAATGTCCCTCCCTGCGATCACGATTTTTCGTTTGATTATATTGAAGCTCATACCGTGAATAAAGCGTTTAAAAAGCTAAATCTTAAAAAAACTGAAGACCTGTGGGGTATGTCAGTAATAATAGTTAGCTCAGTAATCGATGTCCTAGCACCCCATTTGGCCAGAATCTTTAACAAATGTTTAGATGAGGGTACATTCCCTGACCTAATGAAATATAGTAGGCTCGTTCCTTTATTTAAAAGCGGCGACAGGCAAGATCCCACAAATTTCAGACCAGTCTCGGTTCTACCCGTTTTGAGTAAAATATTCGAGAAAATAGTTCTAGGTCAACTACTTACACACTTTAATAATTATCAACTTTTTCATAGTGAGCAATTCGGTTTCACGCAAGGGCGGTCTACGACGGATGCTGGTGTCACATTAGTTAAACATATATTTAGTGCATGGGAGGATCGGAAGGATGCTATAGGTGTTTTCTGTGACTTGTCGAAGGCATTTGACTGCGTGGACCATAAAACACTTCTCTTAAAATTAAAACACTACGGAGTGAATGGGAGGAGCTTAAAACTTATGAGATCATATTTAGAAGGGAGGGTTCAAAAAGCTGACATAAATAGGACTAAATCATCCGGGTCGGAGGTTAAGATGGGAGTGCCACAGTGTTGATGGGAGTGATCACAGAGTGATCTATTTTGGGGCCGTTCCTTTTCCTCGTATATGTAAATGATTTGCCGTTCATGGTTCAAAATATGTCAGAGATAGTATTGTTTGCAGATGACACGTCACTTATTTTTAAGATTAAGAGACAAGAAAATGACCTTGCGGGTACAAATAATGCTCTCTCTAAGGTACTATATTGGTTTACTTCTAATAACTTATTATTAAATTCAAAAAAGACAAAATGTATAAAATTTACACTACCAAATGTCAAAATGGTTGACAGCAATGTTATATTGGGGAATGATAAACTAGACCTTGTAGAAGAAACTGTATTTCTGGGTATCACAATTGATTCAAAGCTTCAATGGGGTCCTCATATAGGAAAATTGGCAAATAGGCTCAGTTCTGCAGCATACGCAGTTAAAAGAATCCGGGAACTAACTGATGTCGCAACTGCTAGGCTTGTTTATTTTAGTTACTTCCATAGTATTATGTCCTATGGTATACTACTGTGGGGTCGGGCTGCAGACATTGAGACCATCTTCGTCCTGCAGAAGAGAGCGATCAGATTCATATATAAGCTAGGCAATAGAGATTCGTTAAGAGATTTCTTTAAAGAAACCAACATCCTAACAGTTGCTAGTCAGTATATCTATGAAAATATTATGTATGTTAGGAAAAATATCAGTGACTTTAAAACTGTAGGTAGCCAACACAATGTAAATACTAGAAATAGACATAAACTTTCGTTCCCAAAATTTAGGCTGGCAAAGGTTAATACATCCTTTATGGGGCATTGTATACGTTTCTACAATAAGATCCCTGAGGATATAATAAGCTTGCCAGAAACGCGGTTCAAAAAATGTGTGAAGCGCACTTTGTGCTAAAAAAGCTACTATAACATTAAAGATTATTTAGATGACAATGATGTCTGGAATTAAAGCCAGTTCAATGCATGAGTTTTAGAACATTTATATAAATCCTGTAAATTAAGGACTTGAAAAGACTAAGTTTGGAGTTTTTTTGTCCATTTTTTCTCCAAAATGATCTAGATTTTGAAATGGACACCTAGTTTAACTTGTAACGTTCATTAAGTCGCAGTTTCTGTGCTACTTTGAATAAAAAAAATTGATTTTGATTTTGATTTTGAACTGTTTTTGCCGCGAAATGAGTTAAATTTGTGATGTTTTAGAACGGCAAAAGTTTATTATATAGAAATGGGAAAATGAACGAGGGAAAGCGTTGGGCAAATGAAGTTTTACACATACCTAATGGAATAAAAACATGATCGTCACTGACAATGCAAAGGTTTCTTGCACTCTAGAAACTGGGCCCTATGAAAAAGGGCCCAGCGGCCTGTTTCACAGATCTACAATAAAATTCATGGTTTATTATGACAATTCGATGTAATCGTCATAATATACCTACCTACTACGAATTATAGAGTTCGGACTCGTTGTCACACCATTGCAGTTTTATTAAGCTCGGCCCAGGTTCTATTTTCAGGATTTAATATCGTATCAAAAAGGTTATTTTTATGCAGATTTTTTTTTCATTTTTGACTTTCCTATATAACAGGAAAGTAAAAAATATAAAAGGAACAAACTACAGTTGGGAAACTAACAAGTAGGTACGTTCATAAAATTTAAAAATAATAATTAGCGCCATCTGTGGGCACTAGATTAAACTAGTATTAAGATAGCGCGCCAGACGCTACCACTGAATTGTGTAATTTATAGTTACTGATACATATTTCTACGTTTTAGTTTTAAGAAGGGCCACTAGATAGCACTACTTGTATTTTCTCTTCGGCCTTTGCCAGCGGAAACACAGAAGGGCCGTGGGGCGGGCCGCAGAAAAGACACGTCGTTAATCCAATTCACTTTCATACAAAATGTACGCCCCTTCAGTACCTACGTGGACACCTGGGCACAATTGAACTAGTATCCATATAGCGCGCCACACGCTAGCTCTGAATTGTGTAATTTTATATTACTGGTACATATTTCTACGTTTTAGTTTTACAGAGGGCCACTAGATAACACTACTTGTATTTTCTTTTTCGGCCTTTGCCACCGGCCATACAGAAAGGACGTGGGGCGGGGGCGCGGAAAAGACGCGTCGTCACTCCAATTCACTTTCATACAAAATGTAGGTACTGAAGGGACGTACATTTTGTATCAAAGTGAACTGGATCCCTTCCAGAAGGACACGCCCCTTCTGTGTGGCCAAGGGCGAAGAGGCAGAAACTAGGGACCTGCCTTCAGTAGACAGTTATTATTTCCGAGAACTATTTGTTCTTCATGTTAAGCTAAAATAAATTCCAAACAGCTTTCCCAGAACTGCACTCTGTCTATCGGCTAAAAATATAACTACCCACCTACCAGCTTTCGGTGCTTAAATGATAAAATACGGTCTTCGGCCCTGGCCACACATGAGGAACGTGGGGCGAGGGCGCGGAAAAGACGCGTCGTATTTCCAATTCGCTTTCAGACAAAATGGCACGAAGCCGAAAGATAGGGCGAGAGCGCGAACTACATGGAACGCGTCGCGTCTTTTCCGCACCCTCGCCCCACGTCCATTCAGTGTGGGAACAGAGCCTATAGTTCAAACTACCTATTTGAATAAATCTACAGAGCTTTAAATAATTACCTATGCACCTCTAATGTTAGAAGGATAAACTTCCCATGCCAGATACAGCAGGTTGTTGTAATAACCTCGCCGCCCGCCAGGTAGCCATAATCCACCGCCCACGGGGCGCCATTGGAGCCCTAAATCAGCCTTCGGGATTCGCCCCAAGAACCGAAATGAGTGATTAGACCTAGAGGCAGAAGTACAATCGACCGCTGATTAAACTACATTTTTACCGGACTGCGGCGCCGTCCAAAAGGAGGGTAATATGGATATTCATTGATACACACTGAGACTTACCTGCGTTTTAATGGACTTGGTATGGACAAGGTAATTGTAACAGAAACTGGATTCCTTGACGATGACGAAGCTGTTTTGCTTTTCTCTTTTTTACCCGATTGCGGCGGGGCCCAAAAGGAGAGTACCTAATGTGTTTGCTTCGTATGTATGTATGTCTGTAAATATGACCGATTCTATGTTTCCTCGTAACTCCTTAACCGATGGTCAGATTTTGACAAATAAGATCCCAATCGATTCGTTGTATTTGCGCGAGTGTCATAGGCTGTATGAAATAAACATAAATTCAACATAAATAATATTTTAAAAAATCACAAAATTTATTAGGTATACACGGCGGCCAAAAATTATGGGCCATGAAGGGAAAGTACCTTAAGAGTTATTAGTTTTTGGCCATTCTTTCGATTGGCATCATAAAAGTAGGGGTGTTTTTTTTTTACATTTAAGTCGGTTCGATTCCCAAACGACGCAAGTAATTTTTAGAAAATATTTGAATGCAGAATTACTAACTTTTAAAAATAACATAAAGTCTTCTTTCAGCAAAATACCCTATCTACGATATTTAAGGTACTTTCCCATCATGTCCCATAACTTTGGGACGCCCTGTATATACGTTATCACAATTTAAATAATAATAAACTAAGAATTAAAAAAGAAAATAACTAATAATTTAAATAGAAAATCGAAGCCAAATCGCTGCTGTCGGCCGGTAAGGTCCATAGAAGGCTGGCAGGATTACCTCGCTGAATAACGAGACTCAGCCGCTGCTGCCAGAAGTATGCACCCAGCCCTCGGGTCACCTGATGCATCGACCAGGCGCGACGAAATGTCTCTAAACCTTTAACAGTCGCCGCGCTTAAATTAAATCACAAAATAGGCAAAAAAACTAACTGACATAAAAATTACTTACAATCCACCTGCTAGCATTAACTACAAAGCAGGCCGGACCCAAATTCAGCATTATAACACATTGCGAGCATTGCGAGTACCCACGTTGATCCTTCCTGCTTAATCGGGTGGTTCATAATATTTTATTTACAATCATCATGTCTTGGACGTTTAGAGCACTTGATACACTTTACAGACCATAAACCGATACGGCGACTTTGCAATTAAATTTTAATGGTTGAGTTGCTTTCGGTAGTATAATAGAGGTTACATGATTTGTATGAGAATTTTATCAAATCAAGAAAACATGACAAGCATTTTCACCTCACCGTAAGAATAATCAATACTTGGCATTGAACTATAAACTGTATCAATTTCAAGTTAGGGATTACATTGAGCCCCTGCTGTGGGCATAGACCTCATTGTTACTGTGCTCGAAGTACTAGTGGCCCAGGCGAGACCCCTGTGTAGTCATAGCGGATTCAGCTAGTAGAATATTAAAACGCAGAAGGTATATTCTACAGCAGACCTTAAACTAAAAATGTGGAATCAACAAAGCCTTAAACAAATTCTAAACATATTTTACGTAGGTAAAGGATGAAACACACAAACGCGGTGGCGGTAGCGGTGGCTGTGACAGTGGCGGTGGCCGGGGTGGTGGTGGTCCATACCCACATTGCTTTCGGCAAATTATTACTGCAAAAGTATTTATATGGAATTCATTCATATTCAGCATACATGAAAACAGTTTTTTTTTGCTCTAAGCGACTTTTTAATTTGTTGTATATCATTTAACCTAAAATTTAAGGCTTTTACTGAAAATCAGCGTCGGCAGTTGATTGTTCCTGACGACTTTAGGCTGAGTATCAGACCTCTTGGCAAATTTAGTTTTTAAGATTTTTTCAGTTATTGTACTTTATTTAATTTTTATTGGCAATGAAAACAATTTCAATTTCAATAAATAAATAAATAAAGTTCCACACAACACGATCATTTGTCCTGGTCCCATACTAGGATACCCTGTGCTATGGTAACCAGGCAAGGACATCACAAACATGGAAACACACCCAGACTGAGGCCATGTGCACAAATGTACGGCGGCTCCCAAAGGGAGTCGAACCCACGACCTCCGGCATGATAATCAGACGTGATACCGCTTGACCAACGAGGCAGTTCACAATGTACATCGAATCGTCGTAATAAAATATGAGTTGTAGTTTTATGGCCCATGGCTTCTCTATCTTATGGTCGCTGACTGCGGTACTTTTGCGTACTTCTACTCTACATTATAGTGCCCCCTGGGAGGCAACCGCCCTGGGTGTGCACACGCAAGATTATTAGATATTTTAATATTTTTAATCTCCATGACGTAGCCACTCCCGGTTAATGATTAGTTGACGACATGGGGTCTGGAGGAGTGCGAAGGCCATTGTTAGTTCGAAACAGAACAGTTGCGAGTTTGAGAGTGAATAGATGGATGGGGTGTCAGATTTGGACTGAGCTCCGATTTTCTAGCTCAGTGGTTCCGAATGGGTCGAAGCCACGAAGTGCTACAGCTTTGATGTGGCGATTACACTTTCTAATGACTCCTTTTCTATCATCGCATGGGCGAAACCACTGCTGTTGCGTTAGACTATGAAGCAGCTCTCTGTGTGTCCTTGTGCCAGTCCAAATGCACTCGAGAAGACTTGCTGGAGGCCACAAATGCCGGAGTGCGCGTGGCTCAGTTCTGGGCCACTAAAAATCTAACTGGTTTGGTGACCAACACGGTAAGAAGGTGGGTAGTAAGTCTAGTAAGACGACGCGAGTCGCGCGTTTTGAAAGTTAAAAGCACGTTAAAAGCGCGTCTTTCCTGTTTATTTATT
Source organism: Yponomeuta malinellus (assembly GCA_947308005.1). Taxonomy (NCBI): domain Eukaryota; kingdom Metazoa; phylum Arthropoda; class Insecta; order Lepidoptera; family Yponomeutidae; genus Yponomeuta; species Yponomeuta malinellus. The sequence continues at coordinate 560,385 of OX371000.1, forward strand.
GTCAAATTCCGACGTTTTAGCGCCTCAAAACGCGTGACTTACACTATCGTACTACCTATGCTGTAATGGTGGTGCCGGATTAAGAATAGCGTCACTCCATTTCATTCCGTGGATGTCGTAGAAGGCGACTAAGGAAATAAATTACCAGGAGACGGGCAGCAGCGTCTTCCTGAGATTCCAACCGCATACTGCGATCGCCAACCCGCCTGCCAAGCGTGGCGATTATGGCAAAGCCATTCGTGGTTAGGGATAACCATGAAGGAGGCCAATGTCCTGCAGTGGGCGTAAAATGGCTGATGATGATGATGATGCTGTAATGAGTTTGAGCGGGCGACAAGCTGCGCCGACGACGTACGATAATAGAATAGTTAATACAACCACGAAAAGGTCTCAAGGGACGAAATTTAGAACGGGGATAGACCATGCCCTTGATTAAGGGGTTAGGGAACTTCGCTTAGTTGCGGGCACAGCTAGTCATAACATAATTATATTAAATTTTGTTATGCAAGTGGCAGGAAGGCGCTGGATGCAGGGCGCTTCCAACCAGTCTTTTTGGAAATCCATGGAGGAGGCCTATGTCCAGCAGTGGACTTCTTGTGGCTGAATGATGATGATGACAATGATTTTATGCTATGTTAGGAGTTTCACTGCGTGATCGAACCAGGAATGAGGAGATCCGCACAAGAACCCAAGTTACTAACATAGTTCGAAGGATTGCTCAGTTGAAGTGGCAGTGGGCGGGGCACATAGCTCAAAGAAGGCCGCTGGGGCGAAAAAGTTCTGACCTGGCGACCGCGGACCCAACGACGCAGTGTGGGAAAGCCCTCACCAGATGGTCTGACGACCTGTGGCCTAATTACGCTCACCAAATCCTGAGCAATTCCAATCGTCTAACTGTCAAACTCCATACTAATTTGACAGTTAAACGATTGGAATCGCTCAGGATTTGGTGAGCGTAATATAGGGGCTGGTTACGGTGTCGGCACGAGATCGGGAAGCTTGGAAAACCATGAGGGAGGCCTATGTCTTGCAGTGGGCGTCAAATGGCGGATGATGATGATGAGGTTATTAAGTTTAATGTACCTCATATTTTATTATGTATCCTGCTCCAAGGCACCAGTCTTTTCTCAGAGGGAGAGAGAGAAATATATGTAGAGAGAGAGTAGATATATAGGTAGGTAGGTAGGATTAGGATTCAATTTACGAACGCCCTTCCCGAAACCCACATATTCTCTGCAACATTGGTACTACAATTTTTCCAAGAGAACACGGACTGAAAAAATCAGCAACTAAGGAGATATTGAGGTTGAAAGTCACACTTTCATATTTTTATTACTCGGCCACTGCTGGACGTACATAATTATTTTATTTTAATACATAAATAAAAAAACACAATTCATACGTATGCCATTCGCTGGCCCCTTAGCATGTTGTCTCTCTCGCACAATTTAATATTTTTTGTGATCGTATTCAAATGAGTGTATTATTGATGAATGTGCTCCGAGAGTTTGAGGGATAATAAAATTACCGACATTTTAAATATTTTTTTTTTTTGTTTTCTTATACGTAGTTTGTAATAAAGAAAATTTGTTTCCAAAATTATTTGCGCCAGAATCAAATTATTTCAATCAAAATCTATTAGTACCTACAGGATTAGAAAAATATGCCTTGAATATCCGCAGTTTAATAATTATGCATCAACCCCTCAGACCACATTTATCAAAAGTACACACATTTTATTACAATCATTAAAAATATTCAATTATGCGAGCGAGACAACAAGCTCCACGTAAGGGCTGCATGAAAAAATCCAAGATGACTTAAAAAAAAGCTTTTGCTATTATCAGTGCGAAGGCGTTCCAAGTATTTTGGCTCTATGATCGCAATCAAGACGCTCGCAGTTTGTTCCACGGCTTCCGAGTGGCAATAAATATCAGTGCATCCGTTTCCGGCTTTATAGGGCCATAAAGTACAATCCGTGCCCTTCCAACAGAACAACATTGCAACAAATTGTTCTTGCGATAGTGCTTCCACTAGGATTTCGTGTGACTTGTAACTTGTATCACAAATTAAACAAAGTCAACGGTACGTCGACAAAGTACCTAGCTCGTAACGTGACTATGTGGAATGCCCGTGTGTACAGTTTGACGTACTGTCGACTGTACATAGTTGTCTCTGTAGATGTTTTGATTATTTGAGATGATTTTGTCAAATCATCAAAATATATTAATGAGTTTGTTCACATACTAATTTATTTTTCTGGTGGTGATTATTTACAAATTATCAATTCAAAAGATGCCTACATATTTTATACGTATTTTTGTTATTCAATATAAGGTACAAAGGTCTGAACAGAGATTCTGACAAGACAATTGACAACAATTATTGAAAAACAAACCGGCTAAGTTAGCGTATATACTCCATTCCACGAAAAGAGCTCCAAAAGAAAATCGTCCATTTGCGCCCATTGGTTATGCGCGTGTCCTTCAATAGCCACTTCAACAGCGGACCGTCTTCGCTTATTGTTTCGGTTATCTCTAGCCGCGGGCAGTGACCATTGAGACGTAAGTTTTTGGTTTCCTAGGACTTCGACTCGTGGAACGGAGTACAGATCAGAGACTCTCAACGCAAATTTTGCCAACTTGTGTTACAATTTGTAAACAAATGCACTCATTTACTAGCCAAATAATATGCCTTCAGTTTCCAATGCGCACTACAGTTTCAACAAGTTTAATGCAAATTTCACATAACCAAAACGTTTACTTAGTCGTCTTAAAGCATTTGATTAAAAATAATAATAAATAACTAATAACTTCGACAGAATACAATCACTTGACCTGGTCCCAAACTAGGATACCACGTGCTATGGTAATCAGGCAAGGACGTTACAAACATGAAAATACATCCAGACTGAGGCCATTTGTACAAATGTACGGCGGCAGCGGCCCCCAGTAGGAATCGAACCCACGACCTCTGTTTTGATAACTTCCACACAACAAGATCACTTATACTGGTCCCAAGCTTGGATACTTTGCCCTATAGTAACCAGACAAGGACATCACGAACATAAAAATACACAGACTGAGACCATTTCTAAATGGAAAAGGACGGAACGGAAACGGAAAACGGAAGCCTCCGGCATTATCGAACTCACTACCTCTGGTCGGCAATCAAGCGCGTTACGTGTAGACCAGCAAGACAGTCAGAAAAGACTGTGGTGCAATTGTGAACACTATTACGTCGAAAATAAAGAGGCTGCTCAGGAAAAGTCAGGACACCCAGTATTATTCGCATGCTGCACTATGTACGATACGTATCCGAAAGGCAGAGAAGAAGCGGATAAAAAACTCCACCGACGAACCATCGGTCGCGTATTGCCTTTTCTCAGCATTCGTCACCATCATCATCATCATCATCAGCCCACCGCTGCCTTTTCCCCCAAATGCCATCTCTCACGGTCCCTTGCCATCCTCATCCACGGACCCTCCGCCGGCTCAACTATCGTACGACCATCGGGCTGCTGGTCTGCCCACTGACCGTCGTCCGTCCGACCGTCGCGGCCGCCACTCTGTGATGTCCCTGGTTCCCCTGCCGTCTTCCCGCCTCGCCAGATGTCCCACCCATTTCCACTTCAATCTCGGTACTCCTTCGCCAATGTCGTCGACAGCATTAACCGCTATAATTCCACCGCATCAAACTGACGGTCTCATTTATAAAAGGTCGATTCCAATAAAACACTCTTAGGACGATGATACCAGGAATTCCTGATTATGAGTGTGCTAGTGGAGACCACTTTTTATAAATAATAATACCTACAGTGAATCTCTACCCACCTCGCACAGTGAATCCGCGGGCCTCTAGCCGGAAAACTAATTGAGGTTTCCGCAACATCCCTCATGCGGCGGGCAGCGCGATTTTATCGCTCCTCCGAACCATTAAACCGGCCATAATGAAGTTTCCCGACGGATAATGCACTGGGGCATTACGCAATGATTTACAGGGGCGGCAATAAAAAGAATTTAAGGGATGACCCGCGGCAGTAAAAATAGCGGGCCGGCTCGTAAAGGAGAGGAATGGCGGTGGCGGCAGCATCTGCTATACTCTATACAGCACGTCAATCTTTACGTGCGTGCACTCTATACTCCGTTCCACGAGTCGAACTTCTAGGGAACCAAATACTCACAAGTCATTGGTCAGTGCGCGCGGCTAGAGATAAGCGAAACCGTAAGCGAAGAAGTTCCACTATTGCAATAGCTATTGAAGGTCACGCGCCCAGGGAGTAACACTAGCGCCACTGAAGACAAAAATCATGTCTTTTTAGCTTAAATTTGCAAAAAAGTGTCAGTACAATCTCCCAATCATGTTAAAAGTAATTTTTAGGACCCACGACAAAGAACAGGATCACGAACCTGGGACTAGATAGCATTTATGCCAAAAACGGCCGTTTCTGGTGTGAAATGCTTATCCCTAAAATTTAATACTTTATTCAGATACTCAAATTTACATGTGGCAATGTTGTGTGTCCATGCTTTAGACCACAACTTAGTACGCATGTCATATTATTACTTTTATATTGTATAATGGTTGTGATCTGTTTTGTACACCAAATAAAATAAAATAAATAAATGCTAGGTTTTTTGCCTTAGGTTCAAGGCCATGGGTCCTAAAAATGACTATTAACATGATTAAGAGATTGTACTGACACTTTTTGCAAATTTGATCTGTAAAAAAGATTGCTTGGTTTTTTGTGTTAGGTTCAGGGTCATGGGTCCTAAAAATGACTATTAAAATGATTAAGAGATTGTATTGACACTTTTTGCAAATTTGATCTGTAAAAAAGATTGCTAGGTTTTTGCCTTAGGTTCAGGGTCATGGGTCCTAAAAATGACTATTAACATGATTAAGAGATTGTACTGACACTTTTTGCAAATTTGATCTGTAAAAAAGATTGCTAGGTTTTTGCCTTAGGTTCAGGGTCATGGGTCCTAAAAATTACTATTAACATGATTAAGAGATTGTACTGACACTTTTTGCAAATTTGATCTGTAAAAAAGATTGCTAGGTTTTTGCCTTAGGTTCAGGGTCATGGGTCCTAAAAATGACTATTAACATGATTAAGAGATTGTACTGACACTTTTTGCAAATTTGATCTGTAAAAAAGATATGTTTTTTCCTCGGTGGCGCTAATGTTACTCCAAGGACGATTTTCTTTGGGAGCTCGTTTCGTGAAATGGAGTATAGTCGGTAACGTTGCGCGGGATTTTTGAACGAAAATGTAAAGGTTGTCGACGATACATCGTCATCAAATACAAATACAAAATGGTTTATTGACACGAAAGATATGTTCATACTGTTACATAAGTATAGGTATAGAGGCTTGTGTAAGTATAAAACAATAACGTCAATAGAATCAACCTTTAATTATAACAGATGGTGTAAAGTAAACCTTAGAGTAAAGTAATGGTGTAAACCTAGGATCTCATAATGTTAGGTAGGTACTCTAAAATATTTTAATCAGTCGGATAAGAAACAGTAACAGCCTAAGAGCAATAACTACCCTCCGCACTAGTTAAAAACTGTATCGCGGCAGGAGTAGGAATCGTCGAGGACTGACAGTTTTGGTGACCCATACAGTATAGTTGTTGTTGAGGAGAGTTAGGTTCAAGTAATATTGGACGATTTTTGTGAGATGCACAGTTTGTACAGTATATGCACAGAAACCAGACAAAGCGTATACAAATATTTATAGGGAAGTTTATGAATTTTAGATGAAAAAGAAAACGGACACCATCATCATCACCATCAGCCAATTGACACCTACTGCAGGACATAGGCATATATAACCATGAGGAGTTTTGCCACAATCGCCACGCTTGGCAGGCGGGTTGGCGATCGCAGTATGCGGATGCGGTTGGAATCTCAGGAAGGAAGACGCTGCTGCCCATCTCCTGGTAATTGATTTCCTTAGTCGCCTTCTACGACATCCACGGAAGGAGATCGAGTGACGCTATTCTTAATCCGGCGCCACACGGGATCGACTATACAGGCAAAGCCGAAACATAAAACTTTTTCATAAAACTGCAATCATAGTTTGTAATGACAACTTGATGTACATTGCGAAGCCGAGTTTTCGTACTTGCTAATCTGTGGGTCAATCGACTTTGTAATGTGCATCGAATTGTAATTGTAAACCACGAATTGTAGTTATATGAAATAGGGCCCGCCTCCACCGACGCCGCGCCGGACTCACCGGACTGATACAGACAGATACAGTAGACAACACTTCAACCATTGCGTGGATTGTATTCTCCTAAGTTACCTTACAGGCGACTTTGTAACGAACATGTTAAGGTCGAACTGCGCCGCATTTCCTTTAACTACAATTCGTTTTTTACTACGACAATTCGATGTTCATTACATAGCCGACTAAACCGCATATTAACAAGTAAGAAGACTAATACCTAACACAGTACAAATAAAGATAGTAAGTAGGTAATCTTCGGGCCCGCGCGAAGCATAATACTACAGCTAATAATGTCCTAGGTATACCTATCTACGTATCCTAGGCTACGTTTTGAGTGTATTATAAATTTGACTATGAATTATTGTAGTCTTACGAAACGCGGCCTGGCATGGTGACATAGTGACATGGTCATTTTGGCAGAGACGTTGCAGGACCTACAAAATATGTTAAACGGCCTAGCTGATTCTTCTCTCGTAGCATGCATAAGTCTTTAATCAGTGCGTCCTACCCGTCGTGACATACGGCGCCGAGACGTGTACACTCACAGTTCGACTAGTCCTCCAATTTAAAGTCGCTGAGCGAGCTATGGAGAGAGCTATGCTCGGTGTTTCTCTGCCGAATCCGCAGTAGGCTGGTCATAATATCTTCCGCAGGACCGATAACCGTTGGGGTAGACTGGCTCTAGAGTGGAGACTGCGAATCGGCAAACGTAGCGTAGGACGCCCTGTGGCCAGGTGGAGCGACGACATTCGCAAAGCGGCGGGCAGTGGCTGGAAAAGGGGAGCCCAAGATCGGGCTCAGTGGCGTGTCTTAGAAGAGGCCTATGTCCAGCAGTGGCACATTTATACTGACACCGGCTGATTATAATGGTGTACAGTCGACAGCAGCTAGACCCTTTAATTTTCGTTGTACCTGTGTAACTGTAACTGTAACTGTAACTGTGTACTAGAGTGCACGCATTTAAGGATAGCGATGTGCTGTCGATTGTACCGAGTTACTGACGTCTCTTATGTATACACAGAACAAAATCCCCATATCTATATGAAAGTATTCGTCAATACTTTTATTATGGGGGTGAACTTCGAAGTAGTTAGCAAATAATTCTCAGTTGTCCCATACCTACTAAAGTTACCCACCAACGAAAATAATTGAAATATAATTATGGAAGTACAGGTATTTTTTTTTTTGTGATCTGGAAGTTCTTTCCAGACCAAGTAGCGCAATTTTTGAAACATTCCACACAGTTTTTCACATACAACCATAACTTTTGAAAATATTTTGTTCAATTTTCCAATTTAAATTTTACGTATTTATGAATGCTTAAAAAACCACACGTGTTCAGTATAATATTATCATCGTCTTAGGACAATGATTTACCGATTGGTAGAACGTGTAAACCGAAAATTTAATAATATTGTGTACCTAAGGCCTTGCTTGTAACGTTGTCGGATTTATTAATATGTCCGATTAAACATTATTCTGTTTAGTCAATGTGTAGTACCTAGTTAGGCGATATCAGGTTCAACACCGCCCTAACAAACGACGACGCAAGCTAAAATTTGAAACGCACACATCGGCTCTACTACCCACCACTACAACACTACTACACTCAAAGACCGGAGAATGGCACGGGGAGCGCGGGGAAGGGAACGTCCGCCGCTCGCGTCACCCGCGCTAGTCGGCCCGCGACCTTCAGCGGTTATATACGTTAGATTCTACGCGCCGCGTTGTTCACCCGTCTCGCTCACTCCCACCGCCCGTCGCATCTATCTAGCTCACTTCCACCTGCTTTACCGACCGGCTGCGCGCAGTACCGTCAGCAAACACGGTGAGACATTATTGTAATCCACGCGCACTATGTCAGCCTCACAGCTGAACACAGTAAATTATCTCGACCATAATGCTCGCGTTATCATAGCGCGCACATATCAATACATGAAGAAACGAGAAAGCTCAAACCTAACCGAGCCTTTTGAGTTAACTGTCAGCGCCTTAGGCCTTCCAAGAAAAACGGTATTCGATGTTTTGACTCAATGCTTTGAATTTGATGTATTATTACACGAAAATGATTTAAAAAATTGTACACTTGTGAAAAGAAAGCCAAAACAGACGGCCAGTGAAATATTTAACGTTAGTAAATTTGGTATGCAAAAAATGAGAAACTTTTTGTTGGATCTACATATGAATGATAAATACCCATTTAACATGAGAGAAATAAGCAATCAATTAAACGAAGAATTGCAGACTGGATATAGTGGGCCGTGTTTAGAATCACTAATACGCGAATTAGGATTCAAGAATATCGATAAAACATCCAAACATTACTTTATTGAAAGACCCTCTGTGCGTTTGGAAAGGATCCGTTTTATAAAAGATATTCAAAGATTCCGAGGCGAAGGTAAAAACATCGTATACGTGTACACAAACGAGTTGAGTGGACAAAACACAGCAATGGCTCAGGCGGCGGACGCGGGCGGCCTGCACGTCGACTCGCTACTGGTTCTCGGGTTATCGTCAAGTAACTTTTGGTACACCCACATCTGTACCAACTACCACAAATGGCTTGTAAGCACATTACTGCCGTCCCTTCCTTTTAATTCTGTTATCGTTTTAGGAAAGAAATCTTATGAAATGATGACAATAGCAACCCCAGACTGGTTGGAATCAAAGGAATTTATGATCAAATGGCTAAGAGACAATGGCATTGACTGCAATGAGAGTCTTTCAAAACGAAATATCTATATAATGATAAAAAAATATAAGTATAGATACATCCAATTTCAATATGGAATTCCTGTTGTATTGTTACCCAATTTTACTCCAAGCTTAAACCCTTTGGAGACTGTTTTCGAAAGCATACAAAGTAAAGTATGCAATTTTATAAATGATAAAAAAGAAAAAAAATATATGACAACGGAAACTTCAATAACCTTTGGTGAGGCTCTCAAACACATTTCCTCGAAAATCACAAAGGAGGAGTGGGCAAGTTCAGTCGAGTACACTGTTTTGTACGAGAATATGCTTCTAAACGAAGATATTGATCATGATGAATCAGGTGAATGTATCATTGACATTGACACGAGTTCTCCGCAATCTGAAAGCGATTTCACTGATTATGACTCTAATGCTGATGAGTTATAGACAACGACGCATTCTAATCGATTTGTTTTTGTTAATAAATAATGTATAATTTTTCAGAAATGTTTCATTTGTACCCCCGTTTTCTCGCACACTAGGTACTGTTAATCTACTACTAAGAGCTGTCAGTTCTTTCTTGTAGGCACTTCGACCACCTGTCAGCTGTTAACAAAGGTTTACAGATTATTAGTGTACGACAAACAAGGAGTCACTTTATCAATATAATGTTTTTTTAGGGCAAACATAGAGATAACTGCTTTTCCTAATGGTAATATCTCAACTATGTTGTACCTATGTTTCACAAATAAATATTTATCTTAGCTTATCTTAGATAGTTCTTACCTTTTTTTACTCTAGAATTTCAAAGGTACTCTTCAGCTATCCAGGATGCTCTAGCGAACTACTGTAGAAAAGCACTGGCCAAGTGTGAGTCATACTCGCGCAGCGAAGTTTCCATACTACCACACATAATCTATTTAACACGCAATATAGAGGGTTATTTTTAAAATGCGCATTTAAAAAGTACGGGTAGTTAAAGAAAATGACTAAATAACTATTAAACTCATACGATTTAGACTGCAGTAGAACGTGAATAGTTACCCAGTCATTTTTTTCAATGTGTTTTAAAGTTTATATTTTACAACAAATTTTACTTATTTTACGTGATGTGAACGTTTTGTAATTTGTCGGTACGAATTATTTTTTGTTTCACTATAAAGACTGCCTTCTCTACAATTCGATTGTATTTGTTACTACTTTTATAATAGACCCAAAGTAATAAACGCTGTTGGAAGAGTCCATGGATGTCTAAATATAATCCAAAACAAATCATAATATTAGTATATCAATAAAGAAAAAAAATCTTGTTCATTTATATAGTCATATCTATCCAGTACATAGCCCAATTTTTCAGAACAGCTTCTAGTCTGAGACCTTTTTCCTGTCACGTCAAAACTTTCGATCCCCAATCAAGTTACTGCAAGTTAATTCACTGAACTGGGCCGGTTTTTTTAATTTACATAATGCAGTACGACGGCACTAATGACATTTAATCGATCACGCAGGTAACGGATAGCAGAAACAAGCGGTGTGCCACGTTGCAGTCAAAGGCTCAGCTTGGACTTCTCACTCGTCGCCAATATTCCGGTGTAGCTGGTGAAATAAATTATGCATTACACTCTAGAAAAGGGGAGCCAAGCTTCCGAACTTGTTCATCGTTTCTCCGAATTCTTAAACGAACAACATTCCGAGCCTCCTTATGCATTTCGGGAGACTCTTAAAGTTTTTAACATTAATGAAATCACATCTTTGACAGCTGCATTCAAATTAGGAAAAGGAAAAGAGTCTTTAAAAGAAAAACAATCCCTTAAATCACATGAAAAAATTACAGATATACAGTATCAGGTCATACGTCACAGTATTATGAATACACATATCGAGGATAAATCTTTACCTGAAATAGAATTTCTCCAGGAAAAAATCACTCCACGGATTGATCCTGAGCGTTTTAAAAAAAATTTGCAAAACATGGGTTTTACAATCTACAAAAATAAATGCATCGTTGAAACATTTAAATCTCGTCAACAACGAGTTAAATATTTGGAAGCAATAAGAAAAGCTAAAACTGAAGGCAGAAATATTGTTTACGTTTATGTGTTTATAAAATACAACACTAATAATATAATCGTTTTGACTCAGGCAGCCAACATTGAGGGTTTTATACCGCTCACTCTCAGAATATCCAAGGTATCACAAAGAACATTTGAGAAGCGTTCGCCAGCATCTGTATTATTAATATGGTTCAAATTTCTGGTATCCAAAGTACCTGCAAATACAATTATTGTTCTCGATCAAGAGACACATAAAATAATAACGCAAGATGCACCAAATTTCTACAACTCTAAGCGTAGTATGTTAGGATGGCTATCAAAGCACGACTTTCCAGTCGACCCAACTCTTCTAAAACCAGAGATTTATGAAATAATAAGAAATTACCGATTACAATATCTTGAATTTGAATTAGGACTACCCATACTACATTTGCCTAAAAACGACAAATTTTTGAATCCGTTAGAAGCAGTATGGCCGATGCTTCTGGATAGAGTACTGGGAATGATATTGTCTGCAAGTGATATGCAACTAACATCGTCTAAAGTTGAGAAAGAATTTACCAAAGAGCATTGGGAAGCTGGTCTGACGCAAGCTGTAATGTATGAAGATTCTTTTTTAGAGGAAGAAGCTGTGCTGGAAGAGCATTTGGATAATATGATATCACGTCAGATCTTGCTAGGATTAACTGAGCCCGAAACGGTCGAAGACTCAACAAAACCAGGCCGGCCGTCGCAGATAGGTCATGAGATGACACTGGCAACCACTGAAATTTTATCTAATGACGTGGAATCACAGCCTGGGCCGTCATGTGAAATAGGCGAGTTGATAAAGGAAGAAATTGGCCATTTGGTCCACGAAGATAAATGACGCACATGCTAAGATTAAAATTAAGTCTCCTAATAGTTATAAGATATTATGGCTGGCTTGCATATCCGACTAAAATCCTTTTAACTTTAAGTTAGATAGAATTTCGACAGATAGTGTATGGCGGAACTGTCAAAATTCTGTTTAACTTAAAGTTAAAAGGATTTTAGTCGGTGGTGCAAGCGGGCCTAAGTGTTTGTAGTAGATTGTGTGATATTTTATATATATATATAAAGCTATCTGATTATATGTATAGTTAAAACAAATTTCAACAGACTTTTTCTACCAAATTTGACCTTTTTTTTTACTTAATATTTGAGCAAATAAGTAGGTAAATGCGCCATTTTCATTCCGCCTGATTTTTTTAAAGATTTTTTTTAAACATTTAGAAATGCGTGCTAAACGTACTTCATTTAAAGTTTATCCGATACCCTTTACAAAATTACTGAAGGCACTAGAATCCAATAAAAGAAACAGAAGTTATCGACTTATTTTAAATAGTGATGACGTCTATAGCAATGACTTTTCTTAAACGTTAATGACGATAAATAAATGGTGATGATGAAAACGACTTTCACGAAAAAACAAAAATAGCAAAAAACAAATTTCACGACCTAAATTTATGGTTAGGTTAGGTTAGGTTTAGGAATGATAGGTGAAAAATGTACAGGACATTATTTGTATATCGTAAAAAAAAAACAACAAAAACGTATTACATAAAAATTTTCGTATCTCAACGAAGAACCGAGTTATTATAAAAAACTGAATTTTTAAAAAAACCGTTTTTTCTCGATCTTTGTGTCTAATGTTGTATAGATAACACACATTATGTCATTACCGTTCACATTTTATCATTACCATTAAAAAAAACGAATGGTAATGATGACAATGGTGATGACGTTTAAGATTTTTTTATTAAGAAGCACACGCTAAAGTCAACCACCGCCCATTTAAGTGGCATAATTATTGTGAATAGGATACATACGTATGAAAAATGTAAAAAAAAATGTATTGTTATTTATGTACTTAATTCTTTTCTGATATGATAATAGTGATAGCGTAAATTCGTGACAAACTGTCCACAAGCCATCCTAAGTCGAAAATTCTTATACCTCGGAATAGATAAATTGTTCTGCACTACGCTCTGCTTTGTAAGCCGGAAGGGAGTCATGGCACCTCTAATGTGGAAACCAGTAAAGGAAGCGAAAGTGCGAAGCAGTCCCTGGTCTCTGCCTGCCTCTCTGGGATACAGGCGTGAGTTTACGTATGTATGTATGTATAAATCACTATCTTGGATAGATGATCAAGGAATATAGCTGAAAGAATAAAACTTGAGCATAAAAACTTTTGACGTTAAAACCATTCCATGGACAAAACACGTTTTTGTTGTGTTGACGCTACTTTTAGCAATAAACAGGGTCGGACTAGGCAATGTAATGGGGCACTTATTTAACTAAATTATCACGGATGAAGTAGCTTTACAATCCTGGTTCACAATAGCAAAAAGGATAAAAATAGAACTTTTTTAAAAAGACGAGACAAAAGTGAAAACAGTGAGACTTTAATAAAATCCATCTTTGTCGCGCCTGAATCTTTATACTATGTACTCGTGTTGGTCCGAGTTCCAAAATTTAAGGGGTGCAAGATTGCGTATAGACAAGAAATGTTTTTTCGGAGAAAACGTACATACCAAACAATGTTAACAGGGTTAGATTTGAAATGGGCAATTTAGGAATTGCACCGCGACTTTAAAATCAATTTTGTTCAATTTTTCAATTAAAAACGAACCCGGTCATGTGCGTTTCGGGCCACGTGCAGTGTAGGGTACCAAAGAAGAAGGGGTTATTACCTGCCTTACAGAACTAACAACCATCTTAGTAAGTAATTTTCAATGGAATTTGCACGAAGTTTTCCTTTTATTAGTTAGTCGCCTATTGATCGTTAACTTCTGTAAAATAGATACAACCCCCTCTTTCCACGGAACCCTACACTGCGCCCGACACGCACTTGGACGGTTTTTAAATTAATCTTTTTGGTGTAACACTGGGGTGGCGAACGAGCGACCAACCTTAGATAGTAGTCAGTTCAGTTTTTATAACCATCCGATTTGAGCGCCCCGAGTCTTAATGCGGCCCTGGAGGCTGGAGCTCACTCACACAAAGGGAATTCTTCTATCTCGCTCACTCCTCAGTCCGCAGTTCCCCACGCCACCATAGTACAAATAAAACGCCACACTCGCCTTCCACAGTGTGCGTTAAGCTGTGTTATTGTTCCTCTAACTAACCGCCGGTTTCTAAAGCGAGAATTTCACTATAATTATTATGTACCTACTTAAATAATTATCGTTCTTGTCCTTTATATGATTCTAGCTATACGTGCTAGCAGCAAAGAGAATATAACCACTACGTTTTACTGGCTAGCAGGGCAGTAATTGGTAGACAGTTGTTTTTTTTTTCACAAAATATTGTGACGTTTTATGGCAGAGTTTATTTATTTTTCAGAATTAGAACCTCTTTGTATCAGAGGATACAAGAGACATAGGATAATGATGAACATAATTTCGTGGCGCACGATGAAACCTGTATATATATCGATGAAGATCTATAGACAAACAAATAATGTCATATAACATTTTGAACAAACAATAATGTCATATAAAAGTCCTAAAGCGCAAGGTTCTCGAAATAATCCATGTTGAAATCGTGTTTTTTCGGGTTCCGGTTTAACTTTTTGGGGTACGTACCTAACTATAAAAATATCGACAGAACGATGCATAGTAAGTACCTACATCTCAGTAAAAATCTCAGTTTAGAAACCGGCGGTATGTAGATTATTACTTTAAAGCATACACTATGATTTCGTTGTACTTAGAAGTTCTTACGTAATATAAACAAAGATTTAATAAAAACTTGTACTGCATTAAGTTACGTTTTATTTACGATTTCTACTCCTTTTTGCCAAAATATACGAGTGTCTTAAGTGCATGAGACTCTTGCTAGAAGTGTGACTGTAGATGTAATTTTAATTTCAATAACTAATAATAAATATTTTTGAGTTTACCTATATAACATAATTGTATTGCCAATTTAAAAATTTGGCAAAATATTTTTGGAACGTAACTTAATAATTTTTTGCCGAGGGTAGTAAACTAACAGTTAATGCTTTCAAAAAGACGCCTGTCACCTCAGTCTACCGAGACCACGGCACTTGCAAAAGTACCGAAACGTCAGAAAATTGTAAAATGAAAAAAAAAACGAGTCAATATCCGAGCAAATTCAGTTTTTATCATGTCTATGAACTTACATTCTTGATTCGGAAACCGGCGGTTATGCGGCGGAATATGCTATTCATTCTTCTACAAAACTGTATTCAGTAAGTACCACTACAGAGTGTGACGAACAATATTCCGGTCGAAAGCGGGGCGACACGCACACATTAACGTAACATACACACATGTTACGTTAATGTGTACATGTCGCCGCGCAGTCGTAGATTGTAGTTGCACACAGGTAGTGTAGTAAGCGATGTTCGCAGCCACGCACACATTCGCATTATTAGTGCTGTCCATTGTGCAACTCGGGCATTTGTACTATTCGCACTAAACCCAATTATTCGAATAAATCGAATTTTTAGAACATTTGCTATTCCATGGAAGTCTTTTCATCTCCTCGTAAGATCATAATTTTGTGGTTTTCGGAAGGCCTCACTAAACTTCTTAGCAGATTTATATACTTCGTTAATGTAGGATAATAAGAAAATAACTCTCAGTTATAAATTTTCGTATAACACCGTTGTCGCCAGCAGTAGGTACTTGTTGACTAATAAAACCCTTAAACTCTTAATCTGTTCAGAAATTTTTGCAAAGATGCCATATTATTATCAAATATTTTACTTGAATTTAACGAAAAAGTGTCAGAAACTAAGTAATTGACAAGTTTGTTAGCAGTGCTTTTTAATTTTGGCCATACCGATGCATGGGACTAGCATCGAAAATAGTTCAAAAACGCAAATTTATACAATATTTGTGACATTAGAAAAATTCGAATAGTAAAGACCAAAGTATTCGAACAGTAACAACTTTGACGTTCATTAAGTAAACATTCTGTTTTTACAATGAATAAAAATATTTGAATTGAATTGAATTGAAAAAGTAAAACAGGCGAATATTCGAATAAAAAGAATATTCGAATAGCATCGTGCAACACTGACAACCGGTTACGCTAAGCATGCCAATGGAGACTCGAAAAGATAAATAAGCTTGGAATTTTTTTTCTCTGCGAACTACTTTTGATAATATTACCAGTCGAAAAGTCAATATACTTAGGTAGTCACGTGGTACTAAAACGCGCCAAACAAATCGACCTTAGACTATGACGTCACTCCCTAGCGTAACATCTAATGTATGAAGCGTTTATCAATATTTGAGTTATGTCGTAAAAGAATGTTTTTACGCATGTACACCCTTATAAGAAAACGTTCATAATTCAATGACAAAACGAAATCTAACAAGTTTAATGTTAGGTATTAGAGTAACTTTATTTTTCGCATATTTTGTGACCCCGAAAACCCCGAAGAAATGTTTTTATTGTTTTATTTTTCCAATGTTTTTGCATGACTTCTATGGCATAAAAGCGATGTTAATTACTCCAATCTTAGCTATACGCAAGTTCCCCATTTGGCTACCGATTTGTTGCCTCACTTTATAAGATTGGACTGCAATTATTCTATGAAATCCATTCCCTTTGCCTTTGAAAATGAAATTACTTAATTAAAAAATTGCATTGTATATATAGGTTATGTTGTGTAGGTAAAGCCAGGTATTGGTATCCAAATCCAATTTTTGGATAAACAAAATATTAAACTGATATAACTAAAGACTTGTATCTTTACATTAGTGCACGTAGCTCCACCTCCATATCTTGGTAGTAACTAAATTGCATTTTTTCCTTATTATTTTAATATGGATTGACACGGAGCGCGGAGTTTCATTCTAGTGATTCGGTGCTGTTTTACCGACAATTTTAGGCTTTTTATCATTGATCTAATAGATGGGACGGCACTACACCTTTTTTACCAGAAAAGCTACATAATACATACATTTAATAAAGTCACGCCTGAACCCAGGGTTCTGCCACTTAATAATTATAATAATATACTTACCTACCTACAAGTCATTTTGTTGTGTGGCCGTTACTTAACTGCCACACAATAAAAAAAATTGTCCAGGCCCTACATCTAAGCACGACAATATAATCAGTTGTTTGTCTCCATTTGGTAGTAAGCAATAGCAGTGTCCTTCCAATGGTAAACAAAAATAATAGGTATTTGCGCACCCTGACGGGTAGAACATGCTTGCGCCATAATTTTAAGTTACCACCTACATACCTAGGTACATAATTTGTAATTACCATGCTTTAGCAAATAAAAAATACTCATACTCAACCCGCGCAAATTAAATTATGGACATCTCTCACGAAGAAAATCTTATCACGCGAGGTGGCGCGAGGCTCCGATTGAAACCAATCCGACTACCAATACCTAGTATGTGATAGTATCAACGCAACGACACAACCATTGCCGTAACCTACCAATATCACTATTAAACAACTATACATTTCAGACAAAGTTATCTAACAATAAAAAACACAAAAAACCGGACTAGTGCGAGTCGGACTCACCCACCAACGGTTCCGTACAAATTAGTAGGTAGGTACATAATATGTAGGTATAGTAAAAAGATTAGGAACTTATAGTTTTCAGATTTTTCACTGTAGGTACTTACTTGTAGTAAAAGACGATAGGTATTACTTGCCAGATTTCATAATTCTAGGTCAACTACCCTATAAATCTTGGTGCACTTGAGTGTCGAAATATACGTTTTTTGTATTAGCATAAACGGCCGTATGTTTTTTTTACGTTAACTTAGAAGTTTGATTTTTTCACAACATCAAAGAACTGAAGACCTGAGAATATGATTTCAACTCGATACCTCCACGCGTTCCGAGATAAAAGGTACCTATTGACAGACAGACGGACGGACGGACAACAAAGTGATCCTATAAGGGTTCCGATTTTTCCTTTTGAGGTAGGTACGGAACTCTAAAAAGTAACAAATAGTTTTAGTAGGTATTCCGTACCTGAATGGTGCCAATTTGGGTGACCCAATTTATTACAAAATGCCACATACGCTGGCTGAACCGTCATAGGTACCTACTTATTTCTTGAAGCATAACGTCATATAACTTAGGTAATGTAACCAAGGGCCGATTTCACCAAAGTCGGATGCTTAGATCAATGCTCCGTGATCTCCATTACAGCCTTAACTGAGATTACGGCTCCAAAATGCATTTCATCAAACGCGTTCCAAGTTGATCCAGATCAAATGAAAACCATCAGTAGGTAGGTACTCAGTTATAGCTGTCACCACAGAACAGAGAAAATCAAACCTATGACGTTTTCAGTGCTGAAGGCAGTTGAGGACAGACCGGTACGTAACAAAGCGACATTCATTCTGCAACTCCGGGTGAAATTATACCTAGTACCTACCTACTCCATTTCTAAAGGTGGTTGTGTGGATCACTTCCTCAGCACAACGCTGAGTCAGCTGCCTTTTGTGGCAATGTAGATACACCACAGGCTACATCTATAGTCCTGTTTTATTTATTCGTTTTGTCTGTTGTGTATTTAGTTTTCCTTCTGTGTTGTGCATATTATGTTACTTATGTGCTTTTTTTGTTTCTGTGATGTATCTTGTTGGTATAATAAATGTCTTTCTTCTTCTTCTTTGTTGCTGACTGTGAAATAACTTATTATAATAATAAGGACCCAATAAAATTTACATATTAATATTCTTCCAGAAATCGCAGTGTGGCTCCGATAAACCAGCTTCTCATAGAAACATAAATTGAAATAATATTGTATATTGGCGGTAGAGACAGTGACTCATCCAGCCTGAAAACTGACATAGTCTGATACATCAGGAATTCGACAGTTGCTACCACCAGGGCCGTATTTCATAGTTAAATATTACCAGTTGAATTACATTGCATAGCAGTCTTCCTACTCTTGCCGGTCCTGTGGGTTAATCGACTTTGCAATGTACCTACAAGGAATTGTCATAATAAACCATGAATTCTAGTTCTATACAACAGACTCCTAATCATAAAGATCAAGAAATTTCATAAGATTCTGTTGAAAATTAAAAGATTGTGCTTGACTGAACCGACTTGGTTTTGTTCTCATTTGAATTTTGATATAATTTAATTTTAATAGTTACCTTGCGATATATAATTATAAGCAATTAAAAGTACGAGTAGTTCAGTTGTTAATACCAAAAAACTGAACTGAATTTTTGTGAACTTATGAAAATTGAGTATTTCTGTAGCTATGGTAAATAAAACTCTTTTAATGTTGCTTCAATTTTTAACAATTTATATCACTGAACACTTGAGTGAATTTTATTGATGAGCTATCAGTTATCAGTTGGGGTTCACTTTTTACAAAAACTTATTATGATTTTTCCATTCAATGGTGCTGCCTGGCTAGTATGTACCGAGTCGCCCCTTGATGGCCATATCACAGTACAATTTAGCAAAATTCATTAACAATTTAGTAAAATTGATGAACAATTTAGCAAAATTCATAGCATTAGAAGTTGTTGCATAAAAAAAAGGTTCATCATCATCATCAGCTCCTGTTGACCCTCATCTAATGCCATTTACTGATCTTTATTTCCTTTTGTGTTGGATTTTTAAACAATTATCCTCCAGAGTTCTGCATTGATGATGGTTTTTAGCTAGAAGATCTGTATTTGCCTCAAACATTTATTCACAAATACTTGGGAGTTGACTTGATAGGTCCTTTCTGACGAACCATGCCTCACACCTGTAGAGAAGAAACAACTATAATTGTTTTATTTATTGTAGTTCTTCATCTGCCATCAGCTTCTATGCCATTTTCAGATTATTTGTTCAGTTTTAAGGTTTGGGAAGCCTTCTACTATTGAAGGCATCTTCTTTGTTGTTAACTTAGCTTCACTGGATAAAGTTCAAGATATCGGGACGTTTCAGTCGTGCAGTCATTATCTGTGGTCAAAAGCTTGCTTGCAAGAAGATTTATGTGCTTTTGTAGATGGAGTTTGTATGACTCAATTCTTGATTTTAACTCTTGTTTAACTGTTGCATTTCAAGTGTATTTCTTCATTCCCTGTGAACCAGGGCACTGCACATATGGTGCAAAGAACTTTATTTTGGATTCTTTGTAGTATTTCTATGTTCGATGAGCGAGCCGACCCCCATAGTTTGATGGCGTATATCCAGATAGGTTTGAGTGTTGCTTTCCAGAATATGGCATTTATCGACTAAACCCTTTTTAGACCATGATCATGTTGAATAGTGACAGTTTTGATGACCTTCCGAGCAGGCAGTATAAATTGCTGAATTTGATGTTCACTTCGTCTCTTTTGGCCATTATGAGATGTGAGCCTTCCAGTAGGTAAAGGAGTCTATCCAGATGACATCCCAGATACTTGACACGTTTTGTGGGGAAGAGTTTTTGCAATGTGAATGTGATGAACTGAGGAGTTCCACACTTTTCGCCTTAGCTGTGCAAAGGCTGCTCGGGCTTTACGAGCTTCTATGTCGGCCTCAGTTCCAAAGTTCTTGTTAACATAATAGGTAGGTATCATGTCGTAGCAAAGGTCAGCCGCACATCTCTTGGAACATAGAGAAGCGCTTGTTCTGTTATGAGTAGCATAGGTACCAAACAGACAAAACGTTGATTAAAGGAAAGTACTTATGCCTATACTTATCTATGTT
This sequence comes from Yponomeuta malinellus, assembly GCA_947308005.1. Classification (NCBI taxonomy): domain Eukaryota; kingdom Metazoa; phylum Arthropoda; class Insecta; order Lepidoptera; family Yponomeutidae; genus Yponomeuta; species Yponomeuta malinellus. The sequence goes on from OX371000.1 coordinate 581,058, forward strand.
ACGCCAGTAAATATACTTATCTATGGGAAAGTAAACACAGAACAGAACAATGATTTGAAAACTGGAAAACATACAATACAACATAGGTTTCTTTGACAGCGGCAGTGTTGCCACATGGCGAGATTGAAAATGCGGTGGCAGTGCTTAAAACATGCGGATTTTTAATTAACTAAAAATGTGAGATTCCGTTTTTATTATGCATCGATTTTACATAGGTATACACTTACTTCGTGGCCTTCATGCGCTTATTGCTGTTTTTGATTGTTGATTCATACAAGCAAAAGGCAACACACTATATTGAATTTAAAAAAAAAAACGGCCAAGTGCGAGTCGCACTCGCGCACCGAGGGTTTCGGACTCACGCCTGGCCGTTTTTCATTATTTGTCAGTAGAATATAATATGATAAGTACTACAATCACGCCAAGCTTGATGCATAAAGAAAAACGGCGAAAAAACACGACACCCTTATTTTTCATTGGAAATTTAATAATTTGCTAAATAATCCGCCGTAATAACACATATTCTGTAAAAATGCATGTGGCTACTTATTACCGTTCCAAAGATGATCATGCTGTTCTTACCTGGAGCATGCTGCTTCGCTTGCATAATTTGTCATTTTTAATTATTATTGTCTTCATTCCAGATTCACTTACTTGGTTTTTTGTCGGAAGAGTCTAACCAGGTTTCGCTCTGATTCGCAGAGCGTAATCATGGTGAGTAGAGACGGAGCTCGCGTCGTCGGTTGCTCGTCTCTGACTAATAATTGTAGTAAAATGAGTAAAATTTTGATGCGTTCTGAGGATTTGATGCATAATTAAATTCCGGACATTCCAAATTTATTTTTGTATTTATTTACATAATTTTAATAATTGTTTCCACAATTATTAACTTTGGAATAAAATTTTCTCAGTCAGAAACTTAGTACAGGATGAGAAAAACATGCCTTGAATATCCGCAGTTTAATTATCTATCAAACTCTCTGACCACATTAATAAACATTATAGTCATCGCTACAAATTTTAAATCGTCCTTGTGAGACAGCATGCTCCACGTAAGTATGGCCTTTGGGTATGGCGCCCTAAAAGACAAGATACAGCCATTAATTTTTTTGTGGCTTTCCCTCCCTCCCCAACAAAATATTTTCTAAAAATCCATCCATGCCGGGACTTGAACCCGTGATCTCTGTCTGGCTAACCGTGCCAGTGCTCTCCCAACTGAGCTAATGGGCAAGTGCACGCATCGGCGAAGTTTCGAGCCTCTTTACAAACTTCTCTGTATTACGTACAGGCGCATATTTTCTGTTCTAATGCAAGGAAGGAACAGTTCTTTTACCACTTTGGTTCTGTGCCCTTGGCAACTACAGATAGACGGAATGCAACATAGTCTTAGAAATCTGTGAATCGAACAAACATATTATTATACAACTTCTTATTAAAGTGAGAATAAGAATCGAAATGCTCTACCCAACGGACTTTTTTGTGACAAAATTTATTTTTATTTTTCGAACCGGAGGTTCGAGTAGATTTGAAAAAAGCGCATTCGCGAAGGCCTAAAGCGGAAAGAAAATCCATAGCCAAAATCGGGTAAAAAGCGGAAAAGCGATGTATCTGGCAATGCTGGGCAGCGGCGTTCCAGATTTCATCGTTGGAATATGTTTCATCAGTAAAAACTGAAACGCATCTGTTAAAATCGGGTTCTCGTATCGTAACTCGGCTTTCGTACTGGCTGCACGGACGAAAGTCCTTTGTAGCAGAATAAGATGAAAAAAAAAATCGGCTTTCGTAAACCGCGATAACTGGATTTCATTACAGTATTGGCTATGTTTGTGAACGCGTTTAGCCTCAGAGCATTGAATGATTTGTTTTTCAAACGTATTAGCCTATTGTATGAAAGCAACATGAGGTTTCATCTGTGAATTTGACGTTACCGATTTCATTTCAATCTCTAATCGAGATCAAAAATGTATCGGTGAAATCCATTTCGTTTGACTGAAGATTTCAAGCCGAGCTTCCGTAAGCCGAGTTCCCAGGAACCCGGTTCTCGCTTTTTTTGGTGAAATCGCCCCTAAGTCATGTGTAAATAATAATATTATTGAACAAGGTTTGTGCTATAGCGCCTGTCTTTAGTTGTAGAGCAAATTGTAAGGTTTTGCAACTGTAAGACTGAACAATAATAAAGATGCAGACAACAGCTCTGCTGACTAACTTTTTTTTGTTTGAACTCGATTCGTACTCTCTTTAAAATTTATTCCAATTGTATTGTTATAGGACAGATAATAATTAAAAAAAATGTCCCATTGACAAATCCTGATCAGGATCATCACGAATAACGATTTAACGAACTAAATAATGAAAATAGATAATAACAAAAAAAAATATAAAAAAAACACGCTTTCATTGCCCATACTCTCTCCCTGAGAGAAGGCCTGTGCCCTATAGTGGGACGTATATAGGCTGCTTATGCTATGCTTTCATTGTAAACCGGACTTACTAAAAAGTAATTAAGTAACTAACAAAAATATAATGACATTGAAAAAAGCGTGGGGTGCTGTGTACGACATTGTCACTTTAACTCTGCAGTTTTAGGGTGTATGACTACATAGAACCCTTATAGTTTCGCCATGTTCGTTCGTCTGTCCTGTGGTCTGTTTGTCCATTTGTCTGTCCGCGGCTTCGCACAGAGACTATAACTACTACGAGTAGAAAGCTGAAATTTGGCATAGTTATAGATATTTATTACGCCGATAAAACGGTGCAATAAAATAATTAAAAAAAATGGTCCAGGCAACCCCCTTCTACATCTAAATTAGGGATGCATTTTTTTTCTCGCCTACGCCGCGCCATAGGGTATCATTGGATTGGTCGTTTAAAAATATTGTTGGTATGTGTTGGTGTAGAAAGACCATTTTTCGATTTAGGATTCCGTTTGCGAAACACTACGTTTTAAAGCGCTATTTTTTATCAGAGTAGGGTGTCGAGTAGGGTAGAATAGGGCGAAGAGAATGTACAATAAAACGATTTAAAATCGGAATTAAAATAACAGTCCCCTTGTCCCTTGTTCTCAGCTTTCTGAAGAGACACTTTTGCCACGCCTTGAAATAAAGTGACACTTCGATATTCCTCGACTTTGCGTACATCTTCAATACCAAACAGTTTTCACTGTTGTGAAGAAATTTGGAATTAATCTGCAACGAAATAAGGGTGACGATTGGACTGTATCGAGCCGTAATATTACAATAATAGGAACAATTTTACTAATTATCTCTCGGAGTTGATCGTTAGTCTCAAGAGGAATGGGCGGAGACTAGCGACACAGGAGGTAGGTACTTCAACTTTCAACATTTCCCGAATATTACAGGAGAAATGAAGACCAAGATGGGAGCCTAAACACAATTTAGATTGACAAAAGATGCAAATGAGGGCTTTTTAAAGGGTCTCAAAGGTGAAACAGTGAAAGCTGACGTCACATAATATGTCAAAATTGACATGACATCACTGTACCTTCTCTGTGGTTTCTGTCACGTTGCTCGCTTTTCGTTGACGAGGGGAGAGATTTTTAGGTTATCACAGATTAATAACGATGTGCAACATTTAAAACGTATGATGATATTTGTTCTCCTTGCAGCGCCATCTAGTTTTTTTAATGAGACTCAGCTGAAAGCTGTCATTGAAAAGCCCTCATTGGTTTAATTTCTCAAAAGCAACGTTTATTGCATAGATTTTTTTTTTCAGTGACAAAGTGTTTGCTTGCCATTTGAACCATTATTATATAAGGGAAAGGAGTAAGTACCCAGAAAATTGTTCCACATTTTATTAGTGTTTGGTGGACTGTACCAAATCAATTCGTGTAGATGTTTTATAACATTGAGGCTTTTGTTTCTTGTTTGCGTTTACATAAATAAGCAGCCTATATACGTTCCACTGTAGGGCACAGGCCTTCTCTTAGGGAGAGAGTATAGGCTTAATCACCACGCGTGATCACCGCGGACACTCAGGTTTCCTCAAGATGTTTTACTTCACGGTTAGCGAGTGGTACTGCTACAATAACTTCACAAATGTACATAACTTAGAAAACTAGGCATAGTTTTTTTTTTGTTTTTATTACATTTTCTCCTGATAGTTTATTTTTGCTTAAGTTTGGGTAACATTTTTTTTTGTGACCCGTTATTTTTTTTAAACTACGTAGCACCATATGTTTCTAAATGATGGTTAGGATGTCCCCTTAAAATACTGTGAACGAATTCAAAGTCACCCTGTAGAAACAGTGGTAGCTAGCGTACTAATGCAATGCCGTTCATAAATAAAGCATCAGCATAGGCACGAAGGTCGATGGTAGCGAGAGTCGAACCCGCGGCCGGTGGCAGCGCGGGCTATCAGTGGCACGGTAAATCACCGCCGCCGTGACCTGTCCTATCGCGCATCTACGCCCGGGCAGCCAGGGTTGTCGCTGCAATGCTCACAGCGAACATCCACGGCTAAAAAAACTCTGGATTTTGAGAAATTCTGTCAGGTTTATCAGGTGTTTGACAGTCGTTTTCAACCCTTTAACGCTTCATTTTTATAGATAGATAGACAAATAATTAGAGAAACACACACATAAAGCATTAAGTACCTACATACATTGTAATCGGAATATTTTTATTTTCTTTTGACTTATTATTTTTCGTCGATGGTTTTTCTCCATCGTGTAGAAGCTTAAACCATCCCAAAGACACTTGACCTGCCGGTATTTTAATAGGGCATCAGCGGAGGAACACCAGCGGAGAACGCTGATAGCAAACCAACTTCGCTGGCTACAGAAGGCGTAGCATTTGCCTGCACCGTCCGGGAAGCGTGCCACAACCCAGGACGCTGAATGCAGCCGCAGGGCGTCTTCTTCTTTTTCCTTCATCCTACATTTCATCTGGGAGACGAGTTCCCCAGTTCTTCAGTCTGCATGCGGGTTCCGTAGTTTTCACTTATATATTTCTTTGGCACTGGAATTTATAATTTAATATTCAATTCGGCAGGACCATATCTTAAATCTGTTTACGCATAAACTGGAGCGCAGGTTTCCACGCTTCAGTAGGATTTTAATAACCTTAAATTAACACCATCGATAATTATATTCATTTTGTTGCACTAACCCGTGCTGAGGACAATTTTAAAAACCTATTTAGAGGCTAAAATTTCCAAACATGTCGGGACTTGAACCCGCGACCTCTGGCTAACCGTGCCAGCGCTCTCCCAACTGAGCGAATGGGCAAGTGCAAGCATCGGCGAAATTTCGAGCCTATTCACAAACTTCTCAGTATTACTATAACAGAACAGAGAAAAATGTTCTGTGATAATGACATACACAAAACATCGTGAAAGAAAAAAAAATCAATAAAAAATAAAAACCAACTACTTACAAAAGACTACAGCACTAAAAACAGAAATAATTTAAACAAATATGACCTTTAAATTGCATTTGCATTTATTAGTATCTGAAAACAGAGCCGCAGCCCTGCGCGCGGGCCGCGGGTCGTGCGAGCGCGAGCGTTATTGAATTTAGCATAATTCCTCATATCGAGACATCGCGCACATTGTTCCGCCGCCGCCGTATTTCACACACAACGCTGCCGCCACGCACCTAATACTACGAGAGGAGTTACCATCGAGCCTGCTGTCTGTATACTCGAACGACAGCAAAAAAAAAAAACCGGCCAAGTGCGAGTCGGACTCGCACATGAAGGGTTCCGTAACATTATCTATATAAAATTAGACAAAGATCGAATTTGAGAACAGCGCCATCTATAGAAACCAACAAGAAGCGTTTAACATTGACATTTAATGACATGACATCGGCGCTGTGACAGTTACATAGATGGCCGCTAGATGGCGAGCGATGTTTTTAGACAACGTTTGTTGTATGAGAGCCCCCCTTAATTATTTATTTTATTCTGTTTTTAATATTCGTTTCTATAGCGGCAACAGAAATAAATTATCTGTTAAAATTTCACACGCATATTGCCGGTTATTAAAATAAGACTAGAGGTCGCTTCAGGCTCGGATACCACAGAGGGTTTGAGACCATTTTTAACCTGGAAAGTGTACTTTGATGTCAAGTTTCACATTCATATGATATGAACATAAATACGTTGATTGACAGTTTAACTTTACTTTTGCGACTGTTTACATTGAATTGCTTCGTACTTCGTACTATATACTTCACTACCTACTTCCAGTTCGGGATATTTAAACTTTAGAAGAAATAGGGATAGAAAATTACATGCCTAACAGTGAACGGTTCCTGACGTTTACTGCTTGACACTGAAGGTCAAACTATTACTATCACAGAGAATTGACATTACATTACATTACATAAACCCACACCTGTATCCCGGAGGAGTATGTAGATACCAGGGTTTGCCATAGAGAATCGTTCTCAAAACGAGATAGCCAAATTGATCTCCAACCTCCGACAGCACACAAAGAAAAAGAAACTATCTACTAAAGGTCTATCCATAGGTATTAGGACGGGCTAGCGACGCGCGGGTGCAAGGATATAAACTAAAATAAACCTTAAATACTTTTATATCATCTGAGTATTGGAAATCGACATTCCGCAGTGAGCATTCTATCGCTTTTTCGAACTAAAACTTTCGTACGCACTAGACATTATTAACTTAATTGGGGATTCACTTACTTGCTTTTTGTCGAAAGAGTCTGACCAGATTTCGCTCTGATTCGCAGAGCTTATTCATGGTGAGTAGAGACGGAGCTCGCGTCGTCAGTGGCACGTCAGAGACGAGACACTCTATCTCTCTTTCTCTTTTACCAAAAGAAGGCCTTTATCCTGCAACTGTGTAATGTTCCAGCCCCAGAGCGGTGGACTTAATATACGAATATTAAATCCATGTCTCCACAAACGTATCGCGTGATTTAGTGCGGGGAAGCGTCCCGGCGGATCCGGCGATATCGACGATAAACAATTGCTCCTGACGTGCCATTTGCATGCAGCGCGCGGCCCGAGGATTGATGCGCCGAGCTGGCCGGTGCTGTGCAGTGCATCCGTTGGACCACTGCAGATGATTTATACGGCTTCTAGCCTTCCTAATAACGCTTACACAGCCCTTATGTTACTGTTTGGCTTCTCAGCAAAAAGTAATACACATGCTGCAGAGTTAGCTACAGTGCAGACGTTCTGCAGATGCTTCAGTCCTAAGGAGACGCCTTATGGATTAATTTAGTCAAGTGCGGAGTCTTATGGACCTGACTTTATGCACCCCCCGGCTACACAAGGGCTAGAAGGTGCTCAATAGTTAACTCTAGGCGCTTTATACTTTGGTTGGTAAAAGGCTTGGTAAGTCTTTGTTTGCGGCATAAATTCGAGAGATGAACAAAATGTTTTTTGCCACTTTCTTCTCTACTCCATGTAGTGGCTTGGCTTGTAATTCACCATCAATAAGTAAATGAGTAAGTATTAAATAAGTCACGTAAATGTAAAACAATCCCCCTCTACTGAAGATCTTTTGCAAAAGGCTATCGTCATACTCCGAGACTAACAGCGCCACATCCATAATTATGACACGCGCGTGAGTGAAGTTTGGTTGACAAATTAAATCACAGGAAATGCCATATCAGAGGCCCAGATAAAAGGAATCGGCGATAGAATTCCAAAATCCAGATTTTCTCACGAAAATTTCCTTCTTTGGGCGTCGACTGTACCTAAATCAATGTTCACACCTCTTGGCTCTTGAATATCGTAATACTCGAGACCGTTCGGGATGAAATAATGAACTGGCTTTCGGAAACGCCCCTCGTTAGCTGTCGAGTGGCTCATTAGTGATGGGCGGAGCGACCGAGCGGAGCGGGGAGCGGAGCGGTTAAGGGGAAGACTCATTTGCATTCTTGGCTATCAAATAGCCAAGGACTTGTATGTTGGGAACTCACACAATGCTAACATGTGAAATAAACCGGGTTTTTACCAATTATTGAATTCGATACTTTTTAGGGTTCCGTACCCGAAGGGTGCCAAACGGGACCCTATTACTAATACTTCACTGTCCGTCTGTCTGTCTGTCTATCCGTCTGTCTGTCTGTCTGTCACCAGGCTGTATCTCATGAACCGTGATAGCTAGGCAGTTGAAATTTTCGCAGATGATGTATTTATGTTGCCGCTATGGTATCAAATACTAAAAATCGAATAAAATAAATATTTAAGGGGGCCCCCATACAACAAACGTAATTTTTTTGCCGTTTTTTGGCTCGATATTAATAACGGCAACAGGTAGAGACCGGAAATATTCACAGAATATTTAGTTTTATCTTCGCTTCAAAAATAAATAATTAAATATTGTATAGATAATGGTACGGAAACCTTCGTGCGCGAGTCCGACTCGCACTTGGCCGGTTTTTTTAATCCCGTTTCGTCCACAATAAATGTACAACCACGAATGTCTTAGGAAGTATCACACACATTGTCAGCACTTGAAGACTATCATCAATTTTGTAGCTTTATTACGGGTAGTATAAGATCAATGACTGAATAATTTGTAAGTTTCTTGTAAAACTTACGGGGAGTATAAACTAACACCTCTATTCAATTCAATTCATCATCATCATCATTCAGCCACAAGAAGTCCACTGCTGGACATAGGCCTCCTCTATGGATTTCCTAAAAGACCGGTTGGAAGCGGCCTGCATCCAGCGCCTTCCTGCCACTTGGATGAGGTCATTGAATTCAATACAATTCAAATATTTTTATTCATTATCAAAACAGAATGTTTACTTAATGAACGTCAAAGTTGTTAGTTTCACAATTAATGGATTATGTGGAGAAGAAGCTAACAAAGAAACTCCACATTTATTCTTTTCAAAGCACGTTTTAACTTAATTAACAGAGTTTTCAACTTAAAATATTAGTCATGAATGTGTTGAACACTGGTCACAATCGTCCTGTAATTAATATTAATCTACTGTTTAATGCCAAACATCTTTGTCTTCTAAATAATCCTTGATGTTATAGTAAGCCTTTTTGCACAGAATGTGCTTAACATGTGTCTATCTCGCAAAGATTTACCAAGTGGCAGGTGCCAGCACGATCCTCACAAATCTCTTTGGCTTCTTCAGCATTCATAAGTCGTTGCAAGCACACACGCCCGTTTCAAACTTTACTAACCAAATACTTCTGCTCAGGGCTGCAAAAAGTTTTTTTTGTGGTGAACTGTTCTGAATTATGTACTGAAAGAACTTACATCCTGATTTACATCCAAACACTCTTCCGAACACAAAAAACATGTCAGGACAAAGGCTGCGCCGCGTCCCAATGTAGGTGGTACAGGAAGTATCCATCAGACAGGACATGCGATACCGTCGGCGCTCGGCCGAGCCTTAAGCGGCGCCCCGCAGAGCTGGGGCTCCGCCCCCGAGCCACGCGAACGAGGCTAAGAAGGCCCATCGTCCCACTAATATCATAAATCGTAGATATGTTGTGAAAGTTCACGAGAGTTGATTAGCTAGGCCTGGGTGAAGATAGCCTAGGACCGAAAACAATTAAGGCCTGTGGGCCTCTCCTAAGATCTAAGGCATTGCAGTTACAGGCCATACAGTTTTCCCTAAGGCTGGGCCTGTCCGACAGCGGATGAATATGGGCTGGTGGATTGTTATTGGAAGACAGATTTTGCATTATACCTCGATCGTTTGCCATCGATCCGCTAAGAAGAAGACATATTGGATAGCCCAGATAACGGGGTTTTCATGGAACGCAAAGTACTAATCACACTGAGCCATTACAATGTATAATGATTTTCGTTTCAGTCGGAATGCTTTCCAAGTGTGATGCTCTGCTCTAATTTTATATTAACTACCTATAGAGCAAGATGCCCTACTTTTAGATCAGAACAAGAATGTTTTTGTTCTGGTCCATTACTTGGCCTACGTTTTTGTTTTCAAGAGTAACACTAAGTAACACCTATACCCATTACTCTTTACTTCAAAGTTTTAATTGATTTGTCATCATAAGTTTGTTTACTATAGTAACTTAATTCCGGTATCACTTACTTGAATTTTTGTCACAAGACTCCTACCAGGTTTTATTATGTTAATAATTTGCAGTGCTCACGATAGTTTTAGTTCAAAAAGTTTGTTCACTATTTACTTCTTCTCAATGTTGATAACATACTCGTTAAAAAACGTAAAGAGAGACCTTCTGTGTGGTATTTAATAGCCAGCCAGCCCTGCCCTCTGAGCATCGAAAGCATAAATTATAACTCTATAGAGAGAGTGGAGTTTGAAAGGAAACGCATTGTTGTAAAGGTAGTGAAAATAATGATTATGGTATGGGTGTAGCCAGTCAGGATAATTGTGTGTTCCCTACGCTGGTCACAATTGTTATACTTCTTGCTATCATTATTATTGCAGCGTGACTTAAGCTTAATAACAGGTAGTGGACAGTAAAAATTGTTGTAAGCCGCAGCGGGGCATAAGCTGGAAATTATTATGTTCTTGTTGTGCACAAATAAGTAGCTGTTTCCGCGACTCCATTTGCTAAGGATTAGGATAAAAAAGTAGCCATCTTTATTTAGAAGTTAATTAATAGTAGTTATTTAAGATACACGTGCGGAAAGTAAGGTTTTATACGAATAAGTGCCAAATTGAAAACACGAGCGCAGCGAGTGTTTTCATTGGCACGCATTCGGATAAAAACCTTTTACGCTCAAGTATCTTACAACATTTTTCAATGCATTTTGCGAGGAAATACAACAAAAAAATAAGTATAATAATAGTAGTTTATGTGACTGTCACATAATGAGGGTTATTAAAACACGAGCGAGATTTTAAAAAACGAGCCTTGGCAAGTTTTTTAATAGCATTCGCGAGTGTTTTAATACCAAGTTATCTGCAGTCTCAAACACTACTTTATCTACACTCATAATGAAATTTTTGAAACAAAATGGCGCAATTTCGACAAAAGTATCTTGACAATCAATCGTCTGCACTCAGTTTTGCGCGCGCAATTTTAGGTATTTTTAGTTGCACTTTTGGTACCACGAAAATGAAATTAGGTTTTTTATAGAGTCAACTTTTGACATTAAAAAAAAAACTTAAGTTTTGTTCCGTGATCACAGCAACACTTTAAAAAAAATAACTAACATAAAGTGAAATGACTGACCTTTAATGTAACTTTATATTACACTTTTTTTTTATTTTCTTTAAAGTTATGTATTGTTTAAAGCCTGTCAATATGTGTTTACCTTTGAATTCTTAATTTGAAGATTATGATATGAGTGTAGATAAAGTAATTTTATTTTACCAAAGCCTATTTAAAACAAAATGGCGTGGTTTCTTTGCAGAGCGCGCGTTTCATACAGTTTTTTTTTCTTGAGGCAAAGTGTACCTTTGCATACAGCCAATAATGTGAAAAATATTTTTGTTTGCGGAAACAAAACACGTATTTTTAAATGAGATAATCAAGAATCTTATGTGTTATGGTGTTTATCATGATTCAATTATTGCTAGAGCGCGCATACTTATAAATAATTTTTTTTTTGGACAGCAAAACCTCCTTGCATCTTTGTAATTTTTTAATTTTATGACTTGCACCATGCACCACAGAGTCAAAAACTTAAAAAAATTACTTTATTTCACGCGTGAAATAAAGGATTTCAGTACTGTTTTATTTCACGCGTGAAATAAAGAGTCAGTTTCCGCATAATTTTGTTACACAAAAAAGAAAACTTTACGAGCAACTGCATTGAAAAATTTATTTAGACGTCTAAATGTAACAAACGGACAGATCGATGCAGAGATAAACGAATAAATAGCTATTTGAAATTGAAATTGAAACGTTTTAATTATCACAAAAAATACAAAAAACTTAACATAAATTGTGTGAATTGGGTATTTGACAAAATATTAAATACTAAATACATACTTTTAAGACGGAATTTTGTAGGAAAATACTGGCTTATGACGTCACATTTCAGCTCTTTTTATGTTTAACCTATTCAAAAATTGTAATAACTAGTAATTGACTAAAACAGATACATTTTCCGAAATACTTTGTAATTTTAGTTTTAATCGAGCATATGAAATAATTTATTGTTGATCGTGTCAAATACCGAATTAACGCTATGCGATAATAAGGATATGCTCAGCTTAATGCTGCGTGTGCGAACATCAGCGCAGCGCTGATTTTCAGCACATCCTATTTGCTAGCAATTGACATGTTGGTAGCTAGACATGCTAGCCGATATTAAAAATAAAAAAAATCTTTATAGAGATTAGCACAAGAGTAGACTGCATTACAAACATGACACCATAGCACAAACAGCACAATTAAACCTGTGGGCACTACATTTATTAATATCTTAAATATTTGATAGGTTCGTCTATAATATTGTTTTTCCGTGAATAGCTCTGCAAATGTCACGGTGCAAGATATTTTTGTACCCCTGGGCTACCCCTGGATTAACACATGGTACTATCGGATAGCGTTGGCGCAAACATTCAAGTTTCTACACAATCAAAAGATACGTCATATTTTTTATTTTTCACTCACAAAAACCTTGACACAGTAATGAAATTGGAAAGAACCAAGTTCTAACGCTATTAACAAAAGAAACAAATCCGAACCTCGTTCATTTGCCACAAAAAATAACAATGATAACTTCCACACATCACAATCTCTTGTCGTGGTCGCAAACTACGATACGCTGTGCTATGGTTGTCAGGCAAGGACATTACTAACATAGAAATACATCGAGACTGAGACTATTTGCACAAAACAAGAACGCGGCTTCCAGTTGGAATCGAATCCACGACCTCTATTTTGATAGTCCAGTATACGAACCGGTAGACCAACGACGCAGTAATTAGAAACTTATATTATTTGCAGTTGTTTTGTAACTGTAGTCTGTGTTTTTATCTCTTTGGAGTACCCAGAACGTAGAAGTACAAGGAACAATCTGAAACCACCATCGCTTAGCAAATAAAATATCCCACTGGCGCAGAGCCTAAGGTACTTAAACACAATAAAAGTCTAGACTAATGTTGTCTGTAGGTCCCACATGAACCAAACAAAGCTTGAACCCTGATTTTAATTATTTAGTTAACTTTGTTTGGCACATTCAACTCATTATAGAAGTTCAGAAATATAGCATCTGCAAAGTTGTAGTAGCAATACCACACGGTAACCGTGAAGGAAAACATCCTGAGGAAACCCGCGGCTTGTCTTTCCTGTGGGCTAGGCCGACTAAGCTGACAGGATGGTATAGGTGCTGGGCAAGCCTACTCCATCTAAAAACAATGTCTCAGGCACTGCTGCGTCCAAGTGGTCCCTTCACCCATCTAGTGTAATTGATGATGCCACTGGACGCTGTATAAATCATCTCATTACGCAGATGCAAATGCCAAAGTTTACTTTTATTAATATCTCCTACTAGTGCAACATGATCCAAAAGCATGCATTTTATAAATTTACGCCTGTATCACGGAAAGGAAGGCAGAGACCACTTTACACAATTCTGACAAACCTCTTTCGCATTTATATACTCCGTTTCACGAGTCGAACTCCTGGGGAACCAAATACTCGCATCTCATTGGTCAATGCATGCGTCTAGAGATGAGAAAGAGGGTCAGCTATTGAAGTGGCTATTGAAGGTCACGCGCATTAATAACTAGTGGGCACGCATGGATAATTTTTTTTGGGAGCTCATTTCGTGGAATGGAGTATAGTCACTACACGCACGCATGCCGGTTTCGGATACTTAAAAATATTTTGATCCATACTCGTAGTTCAGGCTCAAGACTTAGACCAGACTTGGTGCATGTGCGTTTAACCAATAAAGCCGTTCGCGGCCTATTTTTAGGACTCCGTAGTCAATAAGAAACCCATATACCTAGTTTCACCATGTCTGTCTGTCTATCTGTATGTCTGACGGTCCGCGGCTTAGCACACAGACTATAAGTACTAGAGAGCTGAATTTTAGCATAGGTATACAAATTTATTACGCCGACAAAACGGTAGAATAAAATACCTATTTAAAATTTTTTTCTAGGGTATCTCCCCTACACCTCAGTTAGGGATGCATTTTTTTTCCTCGATTACGCCATGTTGTCAAGTATCGTCGGCTCGGTCGTTTTAAAAAATATTGTGGTCCATTTTTACCCGAATGCGGTGGAGCCAAAAAGGAAGGTAATGTGTTTAGCTAGTATGTATGTATGTATCCTTTAAATATCTTGTCCGTGAACACTACCTTAGTGCCATTAAGAACTGACTGTCCTTTCAGACCAATAAATAATTTATTTTTCAGTGAAAGTATTTCCGTTTCCTTTCTTTCTTTTGTTTTGCTTATTTTTTTCTCATTTGCATTAGAGTAAACATCTATTTTATTTTGTCTATCTTTAAAATTTATTGTTATAAATATGTATAATATATAATATACATATATATTAATATACCTTATCTTATTATATGGTATATATCACCGTAATTATTAGTATGTTAGTGTGTATTGTATTACATAATTGCTAAAATAGTTATTTTTATAGGTGCAACCCTCCTTATAATACATTAGGTACTTATAAGTACCTTTATCACTTTCTTGTTGCACACCTACCTCAATTTTTGCCTCTCCTGTACCTCCTGCAGGTTGACTGGTAGAAAATGCCATTAGCATTAAGTCCACCTTTTGTACACTGTCTTTGTGCAATAAAGAATTAATAATATGTATGTATGTAGGTATGTCCAATTCTACGTTCCCTCATATCTGCTTAACCAATCATCCTTGCGCGAGTATTACCTATAGGATTAAATTAATATTAATGGAACAGGAAACTAACAAAAAAATCGCTATTAATTAATATTGTAACACAGCCTTGAGTCACTAGATGTCGCTGTTATATTTAATTTATTATACTTAGATTATAATTTTATTTAACTACGCCAATCACGTGCAATGTATGTAAGACATCTGTACATAGGATATATATATATAAATCAGCATTAACAAATCACTAAAAAAGACAAAAATAAAAAAAACTGAAATAAAAAATAACCAACTACCCGACTGCTGAGCATTAACTACTAGGCAGACAGGACCCAAATTCAGCAATGTAACTACTTAGGTTGGCCCCGCCTGCTTAGTAGTAAATGCTCAGCACTCGGGTTCTTGGTTATTTTTTATTTCGGGTTCCGATTGCGAAATATTAATCGTAAATTTTTGTCCGAGTAGGGTGTGAAAAAATTCAGGGTAGTAGCACATATAATGGGTAAGTAGGCTTTACTAGTTATCGATTCATAGGCGACCAACTTATAAAAGAAAAACTTTGTGCAAAATCCATTGAAAATTACTTTGATGAAGTTGTTAGTTCTGTAAAGCAAATAAAAACCACTCTTGCTACGGAACCCTACATTGCGCGTGGCCTAGCAAGCACTTGGCCGGTTTTTTACATCTCCCTGGCCTGCTTCCTACTTGGTAATGGCAGAGTCACTGCCAGAATAAATGTTGCTTAATACGTTGGAACTTTTGAATTATGCCGAGCTGAAATGTTACGCTGAGAGACTCATAATTTACGCCTTTATGGCACAAACTAAACTCGACAGAAGAATATATCTACTTTAGGATTTCTTAGAAGTTGAAAGGTACAGAATCCGTTGAGTTACGGACCAATAGCAGCAAAATCTGAAGACAACCCTACTTGTCTCAGAACAGTGCCTGTGTGCTTAATCACCGTTAATTTTAAGATATATGATTAGTTCAGGCGATGCTTTCAGTCAGAGTTGGCGAATAGTATACGTAGACAGATTTCAAACGAATGAGATTTATTAAGACCTTGAGACATTTGTCATCTCAGACCCCGTGACCACGAGCCATGTCACAAAGTTTGAAGCGTCAGGTTTGAATAATGTAATAAATAACTAATGGACTTAACATGTGTACGGTCATATAGGGCCAGGATCCTCGTTCAAAACCCGGTTTTTACGAATAACTTTATTTTTGAAGTTTCGTCTAGTTATTTGTGAATTTAGTAGCATTACAAACAGTTAACGAAAACATCCTGAGGAAACCTGAGGGCCAAAAAACAAATCAAATCATTTATTTTTGACAAAAGGAGCATGAAATACTGTTACAAAGAGTGTTCCATAAGTGGTAGTTAATGAAATTAAAAACAGGACAATAGCTGGCTGACTGTCCTTTTGTTGCATTACTCTATGTTTATAGTGCAAGTTAGCAAAGCTTTTTGCCGGCACCCGCCATGTTTCTTTATTTATAGTGCGTATTTGTTTAATTTAAAGCATAGTTCAGTGCCTCTTATAAGTGGTCTTACTTTTCAGCTTGTGTTGCTACAGAAATGTTTAACATCCTTGCATGAAAGACACTAGTGTGGGGTCTATTCCAGAATAACTTTTAACGACTGCCTTGTTGGGTTGGTATTACATCTGATTACCATCCCGGAGGTCGTAGGTTCGATTCCCACTGGGGGCCGCTGTAAATTTGATAATGGCCTCAGTCTGGATGTATTTTCATGTTTGTGATGTCCTTGCCTGGTTACGATAGCTCAGGGTATCCTAGTTTGGTTGTGTTGTGTGGAAATTATTGAGAAATTATCAGAAAATAGCACTCTATAATCGTTTCATATAGAGTCTACATTTATAGTAGACTTTATCACTATTAGATGTAACCAGGAACTTATAGAAGTAATAAAGAAACCAATACACAGTTCTTAAACTTAAACTCACGCCAGAGGCTAGGAGGGGTAGGCAGAGACCAGGATTTACCATGATTTGCTTGACAACTCTTATTCAGTCGCTGAAGTAAACGCGATTGCCGGCTATGAGTAGGTACTTTTTACAATCAACTTTGTATAACAAAAAGAGACAATGCTTTGGATAAAATTGCTGTTCCATTATGGGAAGTAAGTTTTTGTCAGTAATCAGACTATGATGAATGACTGAATTATATGACTGAAAAAACTCGTAAAAGCTCGACCCACTGCAATGTTTTTACATCACTGATTTTACTACATACTTACAATGTTGCAGAAAACAATCCAATCTGGAAGGGAATCGACACAAAATCACAAGTTACACCAATAGGAGAGTATTATGCAGAGACCTCCCATCGGCAGTTGCGAGGGCAATCTCCCACCGGGTCGGTAACGACGTACGATGGAGCCGGCACATCTCCGCGCGCCACGTAAGGGTCGTTACAGATAGTGCATATCGCCGCGCTATCCCGGTCACACACAGCACTTGAGTTGTAAACAGAAGTTCGGAGTCAGCCTAAACTCAGAAAAAGGGAGTATGAGATTATGTTTCATCACCGATTTGTCGTACAGTAACAATCCATCATTTTCCTGTTGTCAGTTAAATAACAGTTGTCAATACATGTTTTTTGTTTGCCAAATGACCGCTGTTAACAGTTTAATAACATAATTAACTTAATAACGGATTCACTTACTTGGTTTTTACATGGTCGGATAACGTGTAGGGCTTACAAAAGTTTTAGTTAAAAAGTTTAATAACAGATTGGTAGTGTAAAAATACTGAGGGTTAGTGTGTATGTGAAATGGATAGACAGTTCCAGTGGCTTTTTAAAATAAAATTTTATTGAGAGATTGAGACCTTTTGCTGAATAACTATCTTATCTCTATCATCCTGTAACTCAAAGACCAGTAAGTTAAAACTATATCAAATTAACAACAAATAAATATTTTTTCTTGTTCCTAGAGCAAGATACCGAAGATAAAGTATTTTTTATTATTCAAAACAACATACAAAATTAACGATACAAAGTAAACATTGGTGTTTATTTAAAGCAAATCCAGATCTTTGCAGATAAAAAAATAATAAAAAATTCTAAACGCTCAAGTTTAGTGTGATCGAATCACATATCAAGCGCAATTTCCAAACTATGTCATCCTGTTCTAAATTATCAATACAATGTGATAGGAGGAAAATGTGCCCTTCAGCATCTTTCTATTCTGTATCAAGACTATATCCATGGAGTAAGGTGGTTCAGCAAAATGGAATTACGTTGGTGACCCCCCGATTGCACGCCCCTGCTTTGACGAGTAGGTTTCCACGAGGTAGAGTTTTTATAGCAATAGGTACAGCGAAATAGCTTCGATAAAGATAGGAAAGCTGCTCATGCTGACACTCTATTAGATATCGATAACCTTAGATATGAAAGAATATGATACAATAAAGCTGATAGTGTTTTAAAGCTGTATTGACAAATGGCTATCAAATTACCCATTTAGGAATTTGAGATGATAGGTACTAGTGTAGGTATATAGCATAAGTAAATACGGCTCACTGCAGGGCCCACATCTTCTATCCTAAAGAAAGATTTTGGGCTTAATCACCAAGTGAGCCCTCTGCGGATCGATGATTGTAAGCTTTATGTTATTTGAACACTCAGACACTTGGGTTTGTTCGAATATTTTTAGAAGTTTCTTCATCTGCCGGTAATCTAAATGCAGCATAAATTTTCAATTTACGATGGTTTAAATTCTCATCTGCAACCAATATACCTCACAACTCGGCCCCAGGCAAGTAAATATTAACCATGCGTTAGCTCAATCATCACCTGATACAAGGGCTAAGGTGTACTTATCCATACAAGTTCCGTGAGAATCTAGAACTAACCCTAACCACTTGAAAACTGAAGTGTAATAGTACTCTCAACAGCTGGCTCTTTTGGTCGTCCTCTCGTCAAAGAAAGCTGTTTGGAGCCAAAGGTCTAGGCACCATCATCGTTTGTCGCCGCAACTAGGCCCTATTACACAAATTGCGGCGGCGAGTGCGGCGCTAGGCCCCGCCTAGTTAACCTTTGGTTTAGCGCGTGAAATGGTGAATTATCTCGCCAGTCGCTAGGATAATACCGGCAGATTTATGACGTCGCGCAGCGCGCCGCGAGCGGTGATTTACGAACCGGCGGTAAGGAGGACAGTAGGGTTCTGCACGGCTGGTCTAGTTGGGTACACACTCACACTTCTGTCACTACGATCAGTCGACAGATCTGGAAGTCCGAGATTGAATTAAATAAACATATCACGTGCTAGTAGGAGTGATTCCGACTGCTGAAGATCTATAAGAATATCTCAGACACTCTCGTTTAACCATGATAATTATTTAACTCAAGTTGTAACCCAATTCAGCACACTTACAGACAGAGATTCCAAGGTATAAAAACAAATGAATTTGAATGAACATTGCTAAATATGTATGTACATAATGATAAGTATTTGTAGGTGTGTACGTGATTCCCTGGATAGCTATTAGTTAGTATTATGAGAGATCTTAGCATAAAATATATTAAACGTTTAGGTATGTATTTATTATATAAAAAAAGTACAAGTTTTTATATAAAAGAAACTTAATAATCCCTCAACTCATTCATTTAATTTATAATACCTTTTTTAGTTTGAATTAGCATAAATTTGGGTTTTTTTTTAATTGGTTTCTTTTGTTTTTATTTAAATATTCTTCATGCCATTGCATTATCTAAATGCTCAATTTTTATAATTTATCTGTGTGTGTAAGACCAAGCGAACCATTCTCATCAAGTAACATCTCTGTAGGTAGGTACTCTAACAAACTGATTTACGCCTTCCTCCACCCGAGGATAAATTATGACGGGCACGATACCCGACAACCCTGACTCCTGACTCGTAACGCAAAGGCTCTACGGGTCATTTCACCTTGTCAGAGCTGTAAGATGAGGTTGGTATTTGGCTTAGTTGCCAAATCGGCGCCGGAGTCAGCTACCGATGACGCAGAGTGGAGAGTTATGGCTGATGTATTGTCTGTGTGTCTGTCCCGCGGTGGCTTGGCTGTGACAGGGTGATTGGTGCCTCTTGTCTGGAGTTTCCCTGAAAGGAAGGAAACGAAGTTTCAGAACTGTAATTTGTGATCTTCTCTTCTAAGGGGTATCTATAGCAAACGAGATTCACAATAATTATGAAAGGTTTTGCCAATTAAGGACAAGGTCCTTCTGATTCATAGCCCATGGTGCACCGGACGTAGAGGATCAATTTGTGATGAGCGACTAAGGTAACTAACATAACATAACATAAACTCACGCCTGTATCCCAGAGGGGTAGGCAGAGACCAGGGACTGCCACTTGCTACGGTCCTGACTGATCACTTTCGCTTCCTCAACATTCATTAGTCGTTGCATGCACACACACCGGTTTCGAGTACTTTTTATCTTGCTCTTTGCTAAAACATCCCCTAGTTGGTCGAAATATGTCCGTCTGGGTCGTCCCTTACCGGCCCTTCCATCCACATTCGCTGGATATATTTGTTTTGTCAATCTTTCTTCCTTCATCCTCTCCACATGTCCAAACCAACACAATAGTCCTTTCTCAATTCTAGTCACTACATCCTCTTTCAGTCCACAACGTTCTCTAATCACACTATTGCATATCCTGTCATTCAAAGTAACACCAGACATATTCTCAAGGTAACTTTTCTTAGTAAATTGTATTTTTTTTTCGAATAAATAATATTAAAAAAACCGGCCAAGTTCGACTCGTCGGACTCGCGCACGAAGGGTTCCGTACCATTATCTACACAACATTAGATAAAGATCGAGACAAGATAGATTAGGTACATTGTGAACAGCGCCATCTATAGAACCCAACAAGAAGCGTTTAACATTGACATTTAACGACATGACTTCGGCGTTGTGAAGGTTACATAGATTGCCGCTAGATGACGAGCGCTGTCTTTAGACAACGTTTGTTGTATGGGAGCCCCCCTTAAATATTTATTTTATTCTGTTTTTAGTAATACTTATTGTTATAGCGGCAACAGAAATACCTACATCATCTTTGAAAATTTCAACTTTCTTGCTATCACGGTTCATGAGATACAGCCTGGTGACAGTCGGACAGACAGACGGACAGTGGAGTCTTAGTAATAGGAACCCCTTTGCCCCTTTGGATACGGAACTCTAAAAAGAGAGAGAGGGAGATTAGAGACCATTTTCACATATGGAACTTAATATATTATGTTTAATTTAATTACTTATACTATTTTATGTTCAGATGTATGTATTATAATGTGTAAATAAAATATTATATCAAGTAAAGTATAAATAAATAAAAAAAACGAATACTCGTATGTTCACTTATACAGGATGTTTCAGAAAGGTCCAGTAAAACTTAATAACGATTTGTCGTTAAGGTCGAGTTGACACAACTCCTCTACAGAAAACGTTGTTTGAAGTGTCGCTAAAAGTAGGTACCTACCTATGAACTATTTTTTGTCGTCACTTGTTATTCCATCGGCCAAGTCGAAAGTATTTTGTCGGCCGCAATTACTATCTATTTGAGTAGTTACCGGTAACGCTGCCATGCTAAAGAAACGTCACTTTACCTTTTCCTAAAAAACCTGTAGGTAATCTTAGTAATGTTATCTCCTTGAGTCTTTTCTGGTTTCACGAAGAAATTAAGAACGTTCCTGTCCAATCAGTCATATATTGACGCAGAGGAGCGTATTGAAATAAGTGCAGGAGTTTCATGTAACTCAATTTCAATGCACCTTCGGGCACACAGCTTTCTAATTATGTACGTAGGGCATTTGCAAATTCAATTATTTTTGATTATTTTATAAACACAAAATGTTTACTCAATGAATGTCAACGTTGTTAGATTCACAATTAATAGATAATGTGGAGAAGAAGCTAACAAAGAAACTCCACATTAATTCTTTTCACAACGGTTTTAACTTAATTGACAGATTGTTCAACTTAAAAATTATTACTTATGAATGCCCATTAACAATGATCAAAATTGATTGCATGAGGACAATTTGTTACCACTTTTACTTATGTAAATATACATACATTTCACTCATCATACATCATTACGTCATCAACTTCACCACACTCTTCCCAGAGATTGTCAATTTCTTATTCACATCTCGATTTCCATAACTCGCGAGGCTTTATTTACATACTGCCTTATCTGTCTTGTTCCTTAGCAATAAAGTGCATAATCCCTTTGCAAATATCTCCACGAGAGGGTTATTACTTATTTTACCAATGAGTTCACCCACTGCTAGATTAAGATTTATTTTCTGATCCAAGACATTATAGAGTCTTATGTTTTACGTCCTCAGACGTGACAAAACATTATCTTTTTACCCGACTGCGGTGGAGCCATAAATGAGGTAATGTGTTTAGCTCATATATATCTAAGTATGTCTTCGTAACTCCTTACCTAATCGTTAGATTTTGACAAATAAGATCTCAATCGATTCATGTGCTTGCGCGAGTGTTACAGGCTATATTAAAACCACATAAATCCGACAAAATCATTTAAAATCATTACAAAGACTAAAATAAAAAATAACCGACATAACGACAGCGCCACAGACCCTGAATCGGCTATAATCTAGGGATGCACCGACTGTTCGCCGACCAGTCGGTTAAGCCGACTAGTCGGCCATATTTGCAGTCGGCGACTGGTCGGCGAACAGTCGGCCAAAACTGCCGACGGATTAGGGTAACTGAAATACGTATTTATTTTAACTGTTATGTAATCGTTTATTAGTTTGTACCATATTAAAGATATTCCACTTCTAAGATACTCTTCTTACGAGATCAGATCAGTCATAAAATTATATACGTATAAAAGTAATCAACAGTCAAACCCTAGATCTAAGCTGGCCTCTATGCTCTCAGGCTTAATCATAACGAATTTAATCAGTCTTATTTATAAGTCTCGATTAGGAATCTGAAAGATCTTATCTACTAAAACATTATAATATTTATAATATATAAACAAAAAATCATGTCGCGACGTGATCACGAGCGTTGCCGAGGTCACCCGAACTCCCCCGAAAACAATGTCGGCCCGGCCGACATGTCGGCCGACATGTCGGCTAATTTGTAGCCGACTGGTCGGCCTGTCGGCCAGTCGGCCAAAGTCACAGTCGGCCCATCTCTACTATAATCGACTCCGGTGACGCTGAATCGAGTATACACGGCTTCAGCCATTTGGTGACGCTGAATCGGGTCTACTCGGCTCCAGATGGTTGATGACGCTGGTGTTTTCACTTCTATCGTGTGGCTATAAGCACACATCACTGTTTTTGATACTCGGCTCTGACCCAATTTTGGTTATTTTACACACACCCTAGTTCCGATTTAACTGAAAAGGTGAAAAAAATGCGGAATAGACCGTAAGATAATTCTTTATTGCACACAAGAAACACGAGACATAAATAATACCGCACCTATTCTTACAGAAATAATGCATAGAAACTTCGATCGATGTTTCTTTCAATCAGAAATCAGAAATCAATAATTTATTTCAACGTAAAGAATTTACATTCTGGTTGCTGAATGTCAATGTACTATGTTACTATGTTAGCCGCTGCCTTCGGGCCGTATTTGAAGTGGAGAAAAAGGCAGCGGGAAAAAAAACTCCACTCTGACCATCTTTTCTCAAATCATCTTAAACTTATACATCAAAGCCTATATGATATGATTCCGTGATAGCCACTAATAACTTTAAAAGCCAAAATAACACTTCTTACAAAAGTAGGAAAAACAGTAATGCTGCGGCCAGACACACGAACAGCACCCGCTGCAACAACTTTCTATAGCAATATGTTGAGAACAAAGTACGTCGTAGTAAGTCAGTTATCCGTGGTTGATGATGACTTGGCGACGTTTTGGGTTGAGTACGTCGCAACCCGCTGGGGCTGTAAATAACTTTGCGCCCCGCCCTTAGATCTCTATACGCGCGGGCGATAGCGGGGTTGCCAGCGATTGCCTCTCCAGTGCACACAAATTCAGAAGCGGTACAGCCGTTCAGAAGCTGAACTGGGTATTTACAATTCCTGAACTCGTTGGTTGGTTTTCTTGGTTGGTTGTTGAAATGTAAATGAGATACTCATTGTTCTCAAATCAAAAAATAGTTTTCATCCCCCCATCTCGGAAAGAGTATTTTTGCTCTTCGATATCTGAGTGCAAAAGCCGTTTTTATCCCCTAGAGGATAAAGTAAATTGAATTTAGAACATATCGTGTGCACTAAGTTTGTAAATTCAAAACATCATTAAACCTATTTACTTCTACCTCCATGGTGCCGAATTTATCATACAACTTTTTTTAATTTGTTAAAAACTCAGATTCGGAACCTCCTTTGTGTTTTTTTGCATTTAGTCATTTCCTTGCTGAGGTGGGATGAAAAGTTACGTGTCGCACTCGAGTGCAAAGATTTTTCACCTCGTGCTCTTTTGACTCCTTTGCTTGCTCTGTCATCAAAATTGAGCACGCGGTTAAAAAGCAACTTTGCACTCTTGTATAACAAATAACTATTAATTGCAGACCGACTCTAAAAATAACTCTTCGCGAAAAATACATTCTTGTATTCATGCTCTTAATTTTTATTTTTGGAGCTTACAATATATAATAATAATAATATTTATTTCTTTAACATTTACAAATAGTGGTTTGTTACATTTTTTTAAAGGTATTACAATAACTTAGGCTAAAGGCGAAGCTGCATATTATGAACAATTCTCTTCTGCGCCTGAACTAGGTTCTAGACCTGTATCTCAGGCATCAGTGCTCTTCTACATTGAATACAGTAGGTATGTAGCTTAGACATGTGTAAGTTAAAAACAGTACAATTACATAAGCAGCCTATATACGTCCCACTGAAGGGCACATGCCTTCTCTCAGGGAGAGAGTGTGGGCTTAATCACCACGCGTGCCCACCGCGGATTGGCGATTTCAAGCGCTGAGCTATATGAATAGCTCAGACACTTAGGTTTCCTCACGATGTTTTCCTTCACAGTTAGCGAGTGGTATTGCTACTATAACTTCACAAATGTACATAACTTAGAAAACCAAGTCACAGGTATATGCCCGCACTGGGGATCGAACCTGGGTCTCCCGCTTCCGAGTCCGATGTTCTACCCACTAGGCTACCACCGCCGAATAGCACAATACCTAAGTTAAATAATAGGAGTTTAAAGGAAAATTTATCGCTTTACTATGGCAACACCACATCCTTCGTCGAGGCTCACGTATGTATGGTCAGCGCACAATACATCATACTTCATGGGCCGTGCCCAGCCCCCAGCGGGCGCGGCGCGATGGTACTCGTGAAATACGATTGAGATGCGCAGGCGCGGACGGCGATCAGCTGATTTATTGTCCAATGAATGAACAGCGAATGGAGAATTATCGTACACAGGCGAATTAATTACTTCGGAGAGATTGAATGGAGTGTGTGCACAGAATTTGCATTATTTATTGTGAAAAGTTTAAGGTTCTAGAAGCAGTTTCCTCACGTACTAAGAGATTTGACGGATACTGCTAGACGAATTGTTTTATTTCTTTGCCTCGAGAAATTCTATATTCGATTATAAAAAATAATTACACGTATTTTGCCAATAGATTTATCTACTGAACTATTAGTTAATTTAATTAGCATTACTTGTTAACTGGCCATCGAGAATGTTTGGCGATAATTCGAATATATTAATGTTAGCGACGTTATAGTATTATTCTACTTCAAAACGTAAAAAAAATGCATTCAAGCAAAGATATGTTAGGAATTTTCTCAAATACATGTTAGGAATTTCTCCTTAAGAGGATCCATGGGGCTCATGAACGCCACCAATGAAAAAAAAAAACATATCTTCTTTTACAGATCGTATTTGCAAAAGTGTCAGTACAATCTCTCAATCATGTTAACAGTAATATTTAGGACCCACGACAGAGAACCTATGGCTACCGATTTGGGACTAAATAGCATTTGTGCCAAAAACGGCCGTTTTTGGCGTTATTGCTATCGTTACCTATTGTGATCTGTCAGGATCGTAGCAAGTGGCAGTCCCTGGTCTCTGCCTACCCCTCAGGGATACAGGCGTGAGTTCATGTTATGTTGTGTTATGTTATGCTATCATATCTGGTCCTAGGTTTTTTGCTTTAGGTTCACGGCCATGGGTCACAATCACTATTAACGTGATCGAGAGATTATAAAACCACTTTTTGCAAATTATGTCTGCAAAAAAAGATATGACTTTTTCCCTTGGTGGTGTTACTCTATGGAGCCCCTTAAGAGCACCTTTTAATCAATAGATATATACTGACCTGCAAAAGTAAGTATCACACTTTTCATTTTATATTTTTTTCTAAACTATAGTAGTTAAAGATTTAAAATAAAATAAACGTTTATCAACTAATTTTATCAGCTTTCTTTTAAACTATACTGCAAAAAAAAAAAACTATTTTTCCAGTCCTTTTTATTTCTAAATTATATCTTGTGTACATAAAAAGTTATTGCAATTTTAAAAGTGTGATACTTAGTTTTGCAGGCCAGTGTAGTTGGCTCTTTCCACAACACTAAAATATAGGAGAGCCTGAATCGAAGTAGTGTTTTATTCCTCTGACGAATATCGCGGTTAAACCGCTTGACTATCAAAACAGATGTCGTGGATTCGATTCCCATTGCAGGTCACCGTGCTTGTTTTGTCGCCGTGGCCTCAGTCTGGATGCATTCTTATATTTGTGATGCCCTTGCCTCATTACCATAGGTAGAGGACTAGTGATTTTGTTGTGTTTTAAGAAAGTTAAGAAAATGTGCTGAATTGAAGAAAATACTTAGATTTACGTAGCCTAGTTTATTTTATGAATGGATTACCTCTTTATGACGGAGTGATCATTAATTTTATTGATACAAATGACACGATTCTCAACCCTATCGTAAATACAATTATCATGTGTTCATATATTTTTATTGCTATTGATAAGCCAATCATTAAAATGTCAATGTATATAACTGATAGCTGTAGAAATGCACGTTATCATGTTGTCACGTTTAGCAGCAGCTAGTGACCCGATTAGGACTAAGTCGAGATTGTTCAATTACCTCCCTAACGATACTATAATGTCGGTTAAAACATGTTTCCAACAGCTGTGTGCCAAACAAAATCCTTTCCATAACTTATAATCACGCTGTGCGCATAAGTTTAGGGTTATGGGCTAGATCAAGGTAAACTATTATTGTCTGTAACCTGTTTTGTGTGTGAAATAAATATTAAAAAAAAAAAGATTCAGAAGCAAGGTCAAGATATTATAGTCCCTATTTTAAATTATAACTTACTAGCAGTGCATACGACTACGTTCGCGTAGTTAACGGATTAGCCTATGTCCTATGTCCACGCTGAGGGTCAATTCTAAACACTGGTCAAAGAATTTTTTAAATTGGGTGAGTTTACTATGTCCACGCTGAGGGTCAATTCTAAACACTGGTCAAAGAATTTTTGAAATTGGGTGAGTTTACTATGTCCACGCTGAGGGTCAATTCTAAACACTGGTCAAAAAATTTTTGAAATTGGGTGAGTTTACTATGTCCACGCTGAGGGTCAATTCTAAACACTGGTCAAAGAATTTTTGAAATTGGGTGAGTTCTCTCGGAGATTACCTCCTACATACAAACATATAAGCTCACAAACTTATTATCTTTGTAATATTAGTAAGCAGTAAATAGAATAAATATTTAGTATTATTAATTTTATTTATTTATCAGGTTATTCAGCTGTTGCGAGATCCTTACATTCTAATAAAAAAATTGAAATAAAAAATAAAAACCGACTGTAAAACAATACAGCACCGAAAAGTTAGAAACAATTTAAAAGAATACCTTTAAATGAGAAATATGTACACATGTTGGTATATACCGATAATTTGGAGTCGGTGCCCAAAACATATGTCATGATCATGAAACTGAGCACCGACTACTAATTATACTTCTACAATATCTACATGTATTCTTTTAAATTGTTTTTAAGTTTCAGTGCTGTAGTGTTTTGAAGTCGGTTTTTATTTTTCGTTTAATTTGTTTTTTTCCAATTTTTAGTAGGGTAGTAAAATAAATGAGTCCCTTATAACCATAATTTACCCTACTTAATTCGTTGCTTAAAAAT
The DNA here is from genome assembly GCA_947308005.1 of Yponomeuta malinellus. Taxonomy (NCBI): domain Eukaryota; kingdom Metazoa; phylum Arthropoda; class Insecta; order Lepidoptera; family Yponomeutidae; genus Yponomeuta; species Yponomeuta malinellus. The sequence goes on from OX371000.1 coordinate 608,984, forward strand.
TTGAAGTGCTCAATTTCCATCTCCGAAAGTCTTCACCAGAACATCAACAAATTACCTTGGGACTACTTTGCGCTATTTTATGAAACATACGGATATACTAAAGGATAGGCCTCATTAGGCCTTATTTACTACTGTCCATTAGATAGATCCGTTCTCCATCTCTGAAAATCTTCGGGACGGGACGTTATATCTATTCGAACAAAAAAGAATTGTCGAAATCGGTTAAGATTTGAAGGAGGAGGTTATCAAACCGCGTCGAATTGATAACCTCCTCCTTTTTTGAAGTCGGTTAAAAAGAGAACAGACCATGTATTAAACTAGATGTACAACTAATTACAGATAAACTATACAGATAAAATAGAAATATACAAGTACCTACCTTAATAATATAAACTTACTATAAGGCAAACTACAGATTTAGGTGTTTAATTTTTTTTCCCGTAACAATGTCGAGAAACGGAGCCTACGTCTAAAATGCTACTGAATTATTTATTATAGAAGTTGCTCAGACGTAGAATCGGTGAGTTATATCCCATCACAGTTCTTGTATGCGGAGCTGATATTGGATAAGGAATTGCTTTACGGGGGTATGAGCAAGGAACATTGGGCGTAAATTATTATAAATTGGTATCTGAATCGACAAGCGTTGTTTTGCCATGTTAGTCAACCTACGACCTATTCTCAGACCTACCAAATATACACAAAAAAATTCATAAAAATCGATGAAGCCGTTCCGGAGGAGTTCGATAACAAACACTGTGACACGGGATTTTTATATACTTATTAGACAAATCATTATTACAGTATCGAAGTATAGATATAAAAAAACCATACTTCAAAAATGTTTGGAAGAGATCGCTTTTAGCGATAAGATTTGTTACATTGTACACTGTTACCCTAGTACATTGTTACCCTAGGGGTGAAAGTAACTTATTTAGTCCCGAGACGGGTTTGCCAATAGTTTGAGGGACTAAATAAGTCTTTAACCGGAGGTAAGCACTGTGCTTTTTATTACGAATACATATATAAGGAAAGTAAAAATAAAAAAACGAGTAAGCTAAAGAAAAAAAACAGACAAGTGCGAGTCGGACTCGCCCACTGAGGGTTCCGTACAAATTTGTAGGTACTTACGTATTTTAAATAGTTCAGGTATCGAGTCTCGCAATTTTTTGTACAACCCTAGTGTAATAAAATTAATAACGCAAAGCAATGCTATGCCTTAAGCGATTTTATCGTGACAACTTCCAGCGACGACGTGTTACTTTCAACGGCTTACGACATCGCTTGTTTGTGGCAAAGAATGACCTAAGACCATTCATTACTTTATTCTCCGCAACCATACTTTATATCGGCAAGTACACGTTATTTATAACTTATAATCTTTAATGTGTGGCTCGATCAAAGCCTGTGTATGGTATGCAATCCTCATGGCTGCTAACACAGGGAGAAGAAGGCGCGATTTTGTTTAAGTCGATTTGATCGATTTGACTAACTTAAGGCTGGGTTATCCGAAATCGGGTGTTTTAAAATACATTTTACTCTGTAATGGTTAGTATTTCAAGTCTGAAAAAAAAATACTTTTCAATATCCTATCTAGGGCCGTCGGTCATTGTTTTTAATATGATTTTTGAAACTTTATAGCATCAAAAAAATATCAAAATATAAAAAAATAACAAAATTTTCACTAGATATGGTTTTATTTGTGCTGTAGTGAGTTTTAAATAACTATTGTATTGTTATTTATAAAATTGTATAAGTATTATTAAGAAGCATGTGCTAGATCAAAATAGTATTTAATTAATAATGTTTGATAATACTAGAATACAGTTAGAATTAAAATTACATAGGCTTAATTTATAAAAGCCCCCTATTGTAGGAGGCTTTTATAATATTGCGTGTTGTAGCCCCTCAACCCGCTCGTCGCTTGTTCTGTGGCCACCGGCTCGCGGCCGCTGTTGATAACCCGCGACAAGATACAAGCGCCTCGCGCGACCCCGCCCCTTCACAATTTATTGCCTAATTGATGTTTTTCATTACACGCGCGGAGATGAAACAAAAGAAACGACAGCTTGACATAAACTGTGGCTCGACTATCATTTCACGTTTGGTATAATTATAATTGGTATTATTTTGGTATTCATACCGAGCGTGGAATACTCTACCTGTCGTGAGCTTGATCCCAAAACTAACTAGGTATAAATAAACTGGCCAACTTCTCGTTTCTAAAAAACTACATGATTTGTAAGTACTAACCAAGTTCCTTGTCTTCATCCTTGGTTTGATCACCACAGTACGAAGAACAAGGGCAGGAACTGGTATGAATGCCAAACGGGGTCTATCTATTGTGAGCACGTGACATGTGAATATCATTTAAACGCTACTGTATTACTGTTCTCTTTTTAAATTAATTTTTCGACCCTAGATAAATTAAATTAACGACAATATTATTCTAACCACAATGGCTAAGTCCTTCCCGAAATAAATTAATGTTCAACATAAGTAATTTATATTTCCTGGCCGAAATTATGCAAAATGGTTACCTTACCAAAATGGTTACATGCTTACAAAATGTTATACATGAAATTTAAATATTGATGATGAACGCAAGTTGTTGATTTTTTTTTGTTTAAAGAGCTTGTTTGGTGTGCTGTCGATTTTATTTATTCTAACAGGAAAATCACTCGTCCATACTATTACACTTGGTTATACATTTAACTGTTCCAATCGTGATTGCTTATTAGGTAAACTTTATTACCTTGGAATGCACTGAAACTCTGTATATAAAGATCTATTTTATTTACCCATGTACATGAATAAAAGATACTTTACTTTAATTCCCGAGGTCTCAACAAAGTTGCACTTGCCGTGGTCACGGCAAAATTGAAGTGGGTAATTCAGTCAGTTTTAGTGAGATTAGTTAATTTACCCTCAAGCTATTTGTCATCGCGAGTCATTAAAAATACTTTACACATTGGACCGTTCGTTCTCACAATTTTGGTATACTTGGACAGTGTAAAGAGAGAGACGTGCTGTCGAGTTGACTTTACTTTCTGTGACTTCACATTCAATGCATACACGGCACGCCCTGCCCGAGATGAACGTTGGCCCTTTATCGTTATTAATGGAGACTCGTTCATTCGTCTGTCTGTTTGTTTCTTGCATGAGATACGCCGTATAAATCCTAGCAGTGTAGATTGAGATTTTCGACTTGTTTATTTTTGTACATTGAGGGTGCAAGTACGCGGCCACTGCTGGACGTATGCCTCGCCACTTCTTTTTGTCTTCACCTATGTTTTCCGTTCAAAAAAGGCTCAAAAGACGCGTATTCATGAGAGTTGTAAGGAGTAAAAAGATTCATTCGAGAAAATGAAAAACGAAAAATGTTATAGCTGAATTAATGAAAAAAAAATTTTTTCCGATGTTTTTAATTTGGCGCTAGATATTTTGGAAACGAAGAATGTCATGAAAAATTTGAAAGACTCCTTTGGAAAGTTTAGACAGCTACAATTTGAGCATAAAACAAAGACAATCGGGTTATGGGTTTTGCCTTGTAGCCTAACCTTTTTGTAAAAAGTCAGAGCGACATTTTTCACATGACATAATAATCATCTTCAGCCATTCAACGCCCACTGCAGGACATAGGTCTCTTTCGTGGTTTTCAAAACCATGAGGGAGTTTTGCCATAATCGCCACGCTTGGCAGGCAGATTGGCAATCGCAGTATGCGGTTGGAATCTCAGGAAGAATCTCCTGGATATTGATTTCCTTAGTCGCCTTCTACGACATCCACGGAAGGCATAATAATATATGACTCGATTCATTTCCTGTGCTCGATAGTCATGTGAGGCATGAAATTTGTGAATCTTTTGGGTACTGATCGGTCAGTAACCTCTTACGCGCGACTGGTAGAACACTTGTCCGAAAAAAAATTGAACAGGTGACAAGAGACCATCCTCTACAATTAGATAGCCCTGTTGTTAAGATAAGAGAGTGGACTATGTATCACACTGGTTTTAATTGAAATAGGAAACAAAATGGATATATTGCGAATCACACTTCTTTCTGTTGGCTGATCCGTGAATGGCCAACGTGTGAATGTGCGGGGCACATTGTGTCGTAGACAACAATGTTGTTGCAAAGTAACCTGCATCGTAACAGAGTAGAGTACACGCGTGTAAAGATTGCAGAGTTCCATAAGTCAAAAGAAAACAAAGAAATCCTTACTGGAATTCGTTTTGTTCGTTCGTCTGCAGCATAATAATATTGAGTTTGAGCTATTGAGTAAATTGACAAAAGAGGGCCCTTTCTGCTAAAAATAATCACACAAGGTGAAGCAAAATGAAAATTATGCGCATTGAAAATGAATTTCATTGTACAAAATCAACACGAACAGGAAACCCGGCTTACAAGGAATCAAAATGTTTTCCAACAACATTTTCTTTGTCAAATTCTGATGTTCCGTCTTATCTTTGTTATGATGCTATTACTATAGTAATAGTATGAGAATAGAGTTTAAAAAAATATGGTATCATTTTAATTAATACTTATTTACTACCTACACGCGAGTGTCGCAAACTACATCCAATTATTTTTTTTTATGAAAATATCTTGCGACTCTATTATATTAATAGCGATTATAAATTTATAAATTACACATGCGAGCATGAATTCATTCGGCGTTGCCTCACAACAAATGTTAATTGCATAAATGAATTATTACATTCAATACCAACTCATTGGTGATCGTATATCAAGTGCCAGTAATTATGGACTGTAGAAAAAGGCGGTAGCCTCGGCAGATAAAGGTACTCCCACCTTTGAATTTATTATAAAGTATAGTGTAGGTGCACCTTCATAATTTTATTTATAAACAAACTCCGTAAATGGTCAGGCCTTTACATTAATTATTATAGAGCGAACAGAAAGTTAACATAACGCGAATCCGTTTGGCGCCGGATTAATAATAGCGTCACTCCATTTCCTCCAGTGGATGTCGTAGAAGGCGACCAAGGAAATACATTACCAGGAGACGGGCAGCAGCGTCTTCCTGAGATTCCAACCCCATACTGCGATCGCTAACCCGCCTGCCAAGTGTGGCGATTATGGCAAGACCCCTCATGGTTAGGAAAACCATGAGGGAGGCCTGTGTCCTACAGTGGACGTCAAGGGGCTGATGCTGATAATGATGATGATGAACAGAAAGTTAACATAATAACGCGAATGTTTAAAAGTAGTTAGCATACAACAAACTTTTGCGACCTTGAAATTAAAGCCGGGTTTTGACGGTCTTAGTACGCTTGGACGCACACGGCGTACAGTTTTAGTTAATTGTGAAGCCGTTTTGGAGAAGTTCGATAACAAACACTGTGATACGAGATTTTTATATATTAGATATACATATATTATATGAGGATATTATTACGCTACTGCTGTTAAAGCCCCTTATTAGACAAATATTCAAAATATACATTTTTATGGATTTTTATCAGTTCCTCTGTACTTGTCCCTACAGACTTGAGAAACATGAGTTATCGCTGTACTGTCAGAGTCACAAGAGAACACTCCCACCTTTTTATTCGATACCGGCATTTAAACAGAGTGCCAAAGATGTGCTGCAACAGTCGTAGACTGTACTCGAGGCAGATATTCACGATGAGATATTATCATTGGGCCTCCTTAAATAACTTTTTGTTTGTTCAATAAGACATGATTGCTATTATTTGACGTGCAAAACAGAATCACTAAAAGCTGGTAGCGTAGCGTTAGGGGGCGCCGGACTCGCATTAGGGTGGTTGTGGGACTTTGTTTTTAAGTTGCGTAGGTACATTTGTGAAGTTGTAGTAGCAATACCACTCGCTAACCGTGAAGGAAAACATCATGAGGAAACCTAAGTGTCTGAGGAATTCACATACCTTAGCGCTTGAAATTGCCAACTTGCGGTGGGCACGCGTGGTAATCAAGCCCATACTTTCTCCCTGAAAGAAAGCTTGTGCCCTGGAGTGGGACGTATATAGGCTACATAAATAAATAAATAAATGTCTCGACATGTAGCGTTGAAGCCTGAGCAACAGATTTGAATTTTCGTCAAGCATCTAGTTGCATCTTTCACAAATACATGTGTAACAGTATTACATGACATACGTGGAATGCCTCGGGAGGCTTTGGTCGTGAATCAATGAGTGTAGACTGATTTATTGAATCTAGCAGCGTTGATGATTACATTGAAATTCAATACACCGTCATCATTCAAAACTGGGTGTTTTCTTCGTCCGATCTTGGAGATAAACCCTGCGACGAAACAATACGTTTTTGAATATATGAAACCGTGGCCCAATAAAGTCACCTAGGTTTACTGAAGAGTCAATTTAAAATTAACTCACAATCATTAACATGTCACCGGTGACGTCTGAACGATAGAGCTTGAGCCACAAATCACTGCAAACAACACAGCACACTATAAAATCCTACTTTCACGTGCCGTCCCTGCAGCCTTTAACGTTCGTCATAGATAACTACAGTAGATACGCTTTAAATAAAAAAGGTGAATTGTAGAGAGAGAGAGAGAGAAACAATTTATTTAACGGCACAATACTCCAAACACAAACAAAACGATAGCAAAAAAAAAGAACATAAAAAAGACAAATTTAACAACAACATAAAATAAAAATTGAAAACATTAGCACAAAAAATTGTACTGTGTAAATATAATTATTATCTACTTTATTGTGATTATCAAGATTGTTATTTTGTTGTATTTGAAAAGTGGCAAAGGGTTGCTCACATCTGCCGAAGAACCCACAACAGGGGTAAAAAGGTTCTCAAGTTGATACCACGAACTGGCAAATGAAGCTTAGGGGGCCTACTAGCCAGTTGGACCGATGATCTGGGATGAGGAGTGAGAAAAGAAGAAAGAAGTGGCGTGGCTTCGAGGAGATCTATGTCCAGCAGTGGACAGTGGGTTAGATGGTTAGTTGTAATCAGAGCGAGCGAAACGAAAGAAAAATGTTTTAATTCCTACAATTTTTTTTTTCATTTGCGCCGCTAACACATCTTTCTTTAAGGATTCTAATTACAAAAATCTCGTGTCACAGTGTTTGTTTTCGAACTTCTCCGAAACGGCTTCATCGATTTTTATGATTTTTTTTGGGGATATTTGGCAGGTCTGAGACTAGGTCGTAGGCTAATTAATATGGCAAAACAAGGTTCGCCGAGAAAGCTAGTAAATTTGACAGTTGACAGCACATAAACCTTTACATTTTAGTTCCAAAGTCACCATGAATGAATTATTATTATTAATTCTTTATTGCACAAAGACAGTATACAAAAGGTGAACTTAATGCTAATGGAATTTTCTACCAGTCAACCTGCAGGAGATACAGGAGAGGCAAAAATTGGGGTAGGCGTGCAAAAAAGAAAGACATAAAAGTACCTACTTATAAGTACCTAATGTATTATTAGTAGAATGCATTTTAGTAGAGTCCATGCGTGTAAGGGTTTATGTCCTGTCGAAAACATATGAACAGTATGTCACTACACGAATTAGTTCAGAATTATTTTTGCTCACACCTGAAAATAATAAATAGCCCTTTGCTATGTCTCTACCCTTATCGACCTAGTGAGTAAGCTGATAGAAACAAAAGGCCTATTTTTAATCAAACCGAAAAGCAAAGTTGTCTTCAGTTGCCATCCTACCTATTTACTATACACGCGTTGTCGTTACTAAGGGTGGCACTGCGTCTTCTGTCTGGTCGGTGACCCGATGAAGTGGTAATCGGTTCTCTGCCTTAACGGCTCATTGTGCGCTGATTTATTTCACGAAGCGATACTTTCACCGATTACAGTCTGCACACTTGCACAGCCGTTTACGATGGGCCGGCCGCACACATGAGTTATGGTATTTGTTCAGAGAGTTTGGATCAGCTCTGTTTAATGGATTAATCAAATTAACCATATGAAGTAACAGTGCGTCCGGCAGTCAATAAAACTTAACAGTTTGGTATTTGGACCATTGACTCTGCAAAAACGTTCAAGTTTTCAGTTAAATCATAATCTTATAAAAAAAAAAAATCTCGTGTAACAGTGTTTTTGTTAACGAAACACTGTACTTGTACCTAAACTATTTTATGTCATCAACTTTTATGTAAGTACTTATTGCTTTATGTGTGTGTGTCTCTTAGCACACATAAATGATTTATCTATCTATCTATCTAAATCCTCCGAAACTGCTTCGCCGGTTTTTATGATTGTTTTTTGTCTATATTTGTTAGGTCTGAAAATAGGTCGTAGGCTGACTAATATAAAAAACATGGTTTGTCGAGTCAGCTAGTACTATATCGTATGTAAGGTAAGAAAATTTGAAGCAATATACCTAAGGGCTAAAGTCTTTTCTTTGGCAGATTTTGTACCATGTAGTTTCAGTTGAAGCTGTCTATAAAGTCGATACGACATCACAGTACACCTACATTCCAAATTCGACTCTATCGATATATCTTTGTCAGTCAGATTAGTTCAAATTAAATCGGAATAAATGAATTAATAAATTTAACTTAATTTACTCCTATAGAATCACTCTAGCATTTTATACAGGGTGTGAAAAAATCCCCATATACATCTGAAAATAGGGGGTTCCAATAGACAATAGGAACAAATTTTAAAAGTCCAAAATGTAGGTTTATTGTACCTACCTTCGTTATAGTGGATATAAAATCACTATCACAATAAATCCCCATTCCGATTATCCTGCGAGGAGCAAACAAAGCAAGAAAGCTGGGAGTAAAACAAAGAACCGCACAAGATGAGCTTCGGAAATCGCGAGCAGTGTCCGGGGTGGATGCCATACTCAACCGAAAGTCTCTACTACGAGCGCTAAATCTAAAGTGACTTTTCAGGGTACCGTATCCCAAAGGATCACTTTGCTGTCCGTCCGTCTGTCAAGATCCTTTTTCTCGCATGAAAGCTACGAAATGGAAATCGAGATGTAAAAAAAATTAAGCTTCTAATTCATTTGTAGAATAGAATAGTACATTTTATACAACCGAGAAAAGGTATCAAGGGACGAAATTTAGAACGGAGATAGACCATGGCCTCGATTAAGGGGCAACTGAACCCCCAACTTTTGGATAGATGTGGGGATTTGGTCTTTTCAGGGTTCCGTACCCGAAGGGTACCCGGACAGTGAAGTCTTAATTATAGGGTGCCGAACGGGACCCTATAATTAAGACTTCACTGTCCATCTGTCTGTTTGTCTGTCTGTCACCGGGCTGTATTTCATGAACTGTGATAGTTAGGCAATTGAAATTTTCATAGATGATGTTTTTCTGTTGTTGCTATAACAACAAATACTAAAAACAGAATAAAATAAATATTTAAGGGGGGCTCCGATACAACAAACGTAATTTTTTTGCCGTTTTTTGCTCGATATTAATAACGGCAACAGTTAGACGCTTGAAATATTTACAGAATATTTAGTTCTGTGTTTGCTTCAGAGATGAATAATTAAATTAAAATAAAAAAAGGGGGCCCCATACAACAAACGTGATTTTTGCCGTTTTTCTCGATCTCGATTCGCACTTGGCTGGTTTTTTTGTTCTCTTAAAACATTCATGAATTGGTCTAAACTCGGAGTTATAAGTGCAACCATCTAGCTCGGTATCCATTGCGGGCGATAAAATGTAATGGCTGCCAGCAAGCAGTAGAACAAATGCATTGAATTACAATCAGTACAATACAAACATACAGAAAATGGGGGTAATTTCGTTTTAAAGGTATTTTATAAAGACAATGTCGAGCGATACAACTAAAGCGTGATAATTTAAAACATAATTCTAAAGACCTGTTTTGAAAGGTGAATAGAAACGAGAAATCTCACAGTCATCCTAAGACGAATTTAATTATGGTAGTAATTAATCCATAATCAATCTTGTTTCAATTAAAACGTTTTTCAAAGTCTCTTCGACTCAATACTCAACGGCGGTGAAGTCGAGCAGAGGGTGGAGGCATTTCCTTGAGGTAGTAATATCAGTCAGTATTTCGAGTGTACTCGAGAGAGAAACCAATAAAAGTTGTGTCACTCGAGTAAAAATTTGTATTTTTGTGTTGGCATGCTAATGAGATCGATGTGATTTTAAAAGAGACCCATTTAGAGGCTTTTTAAAAAAAATAGAAATCACTATTAAAATAATTATTACTGTGAAAAAATGTTATTCTAAGGCAATTACTTTCTTTTTTATTTTAGAAAACACCCTATAATAAATATACGATGCACACAAAATAATTTCTACTATATCTTAAAATGTATCGGTCGTCATCGTCAATATTGTGCATAAATAAGATCAAGGTCCGGTACCTTAGCTTTGACAGTTGATTACTCGACTCGAGTGAGAAATTAGCACGAGTGGAGGAAATCTTTGACGTTTTATAATACCGTTTTCCTCAGGAGAGGAAGAGTGGAGTCAAGGAAGACTTCGAGGAACGTCTTGAAATACGGGTGTAAGTCTTTCCCTTGTCAGTCAGTAAAGGCACCAATAAATTATGGACATTCAAACACGGATCAACAATCTTATCGCCGATTGAACTAGAAATCGTTTCAATAAACCACGGACATAGAAAATTCAGGGGGAGAAGGTTCGTTTAGAAAAGAGCGGTAAATACACCTCTGAATAATTACATACATACCTACATAAACTCACGCCTGTACCCCAGAGGGGTAGACAGAGATTAGGGACTGCCACAGAGTAATTGTCTTCTTCTTTATAAATGTATAAAGTTTACCTTACCTAACGTAAGATTAGCTGAGAACAACATAGTAATTTTAAATGAAAAACTAGAATTTGTAGTAGATACTGTATTTCTGGGCATCACAATCGATGCAAAACTACAATGGGGTCCACATATTGTAAAATTAGCACACAGTCATAGCTCTGTTGCATATACATACATAACATAAACTCACGCCTGTATCGCGGAGGGGTAGGCCAAGATCAAGGATTGCCACTTGCCACGATCCTGACAACCTCTTTCGCTTCATAAACATTCATTCGTCGCTGCATGCACGCACGCCGGTTTCGGGTACTTTTTATCTTGCTCTTCGCTACTACATATTTGGTCGAATTATGCCCGTCTTTACCGGTCCTCCCACCCAGATTATCTCGATATATTTTATTTGCCAGTTTAATAGATTACCTTATAGCCACTAAATATCAACTGTCCAATCCATTCCCATAGCACGGACTCATCTCTTCTAATCAATTAAATCACTATTCAATACGGCCGTTATGGGGCCGACTACATAATAATTAACGGCGGAGAGAGAGCCTCTTACTCCGAGAATTTATTAAGATTATGACAGGCGATAGTGCGTAGATGAAAACAGAAAGTTAGTTTTTGTAGAGAACCGACATGCTGAGAAAATGAAAGACAGATCGGTTATGTACGTTACAGCCGATTTTTCAATTGGAAATCATCATCAGCCATTTGACGCTCAGTGCAGGACATAGGCGTCCCTCTTAGTTTTCTAACCATGGAGGGTTTTGTCATAATCGCCACGCTTGGCAGGCGGGTTGGCGAATCTCAGGAAGACGCTGCTGCCCGTTTTCGGGTAATTTATTTCCTTAGTCGCTTTCTACGACATCCAAGGAAGGAAATGGATTGACGCTATTCTTAATCCGGAGAATTGGGAATAACGATTTATATGTTTTTTTTATAATAACATCTTTATTTACTGTAGGTGAGAGATTAAAGTACCAATATGTATCCAATCTTAAAATGGCAGGTAAACAATATTCAGCGATACTCACTGCACACTAGGCCAGCCTGTATCGTGGGTACCATACTAGAGGTAAGCAAATGGTCCGAATGGCAGGATAGATTTATGGAGTCTATACGTCTTATTATTTTTGAGAAATCTGATAAGACTAAACGATTTGATGTTTACAATACTTTTTTTTAAATTGGTATATTGTGAGACAAAACAGAGAAAGAATAGTTTTGGAAAAGTCATCGGAATGAAATCCAGAACAGATTTTCGTCGTGACCAATTTTGCGGCTTCAATTTTAGTTTACGCAAGTTAATGTGTCTTTTTTAGTTTTGAGTCTTAGTTTAACTTAATCTTAGCTTAGTTATTTTCTTAGATAGATATTAGGAGAACTTTTTATAGTAAAAAACTGGTCAAGTGCGAGTCGGACTCGCACTCGAAGGGTTCCTTACCATTATCTATACAACATTTGAATATTTCTACTTGTTGCCGTTAATATCGAGCAAAACCACCACCTTAAAAACTTCTTATATTCTGTTTTTAGTATTTGTTGTTATAGCGGCAACAGAAATACATCATCTGTGAAAATTTCAACTGTCTATCCGACTCGCACTTGGCTGGTTTTTTATGTATGCTTCCCGATAACTCGAAAACGCGTAGACCGATTTAGAAAATTATTCTTTTTTTAAAAGGGTAGACTTGGTCTCACAGTCATCGAGTCAGGATCTAATGTTGGGGTCCTGGAGAAATCGAAGGAACTCTTCAAATGTTAAAGGCAAACTTGAAGCGATTTGGGTGTTTTTTAAAGTGACTCGAGCATTTGTTTTCTGAAAACAAAAAATCGTGAAATAAAAGTTTTTGAATAACAAAAGGTAATTTAATCTATTAAAAAATAATAACATAAAAAAGTAAAGTAAAAAAAAACCCATTTTAAAACACTACGGCACTGAAAACACAGAAATAATTTCTAATATGCCCTAAAAGCCCAAATAGCCCTAAATCGAAAACTTGCACCAAAAATGTTTTAATATATGAAATCGGAGAGACCATGTTAAATGATAAATAAAAAAAGATAGGTTACATATAAATTCTATTTAATGTTTTTTCTTTCTACGACTAATACTTTTTTTCATAACATAACTTGTCGAACTGTTATTGACGAGTTGTTTGTTTGCATATTTACGAGAGCTCAATAAGGTTAGGTAGGGCGTTCCAAAGTTATGGGAAGGGAAAGTACCTTAAACATCGTAGATAGGGTATTTTGCTGAAAAAAGTAATTCTGCATTTAAAGAGTTTCTAAAAATCACTTGCTTCGTCAGGGAATCGAACCGACTTAAATGTCAAAAAACACCCCTACTTTTATGATGCCAATCAAAAGAATGGCCAAAAACTAATAACTCTTCTTAACCCTATTGGTCGTAGCTGCAGCTGCCAAAAAATGTGTCGTATTCGTGAGCCTGCTATGAGTATGTTAAGCTGAGGGAGCGCCTGACGACCTGTTTGATTAGCATGCGCGTTTTGACTCTCTCTCGACGTCGATCGAGAGACTTAGAAGTACTTGCCTTGTCGAAAGTGTGAGCGTGGTAGCCGAGTCTCGAGATAGTCAATAGAGTACGGAATTGTCTACCAAAAAGTAATTATTAAATAAAGTGTTGTATTTTTGTCTGGCAATCTGTAAAAAAATATTGTTACCGGTTTTTACCGACAGCGGAACTTCAATAGAAAGTTACGAATTGCGTTTCTTTCCTTCGCAAGCAACTAATCAAAACCATTCATTTTTATTCGAATTTTTTTTAATGAGCATGTTCCACAATAGTAGCAACAAAACGTATTCCTATAATTTTCTATGGTTTTCTTGTTTATTTTTGCTTCGACTGGGTTCTTTTAAAAGAAAAATAGTTCTATGCACTAAGTATAGAAAAAATTAAGAAACTAACATCAAAAAGAAAGTATAATACAGCAAGAATACAAAAAATATTAACAAAATATTTATTTTTTGTTGAATTCTATGGTCTCAAAGCCTTGTCTTCACCTCGGTGGGTACCAGACATGTCTCTGTCGCATATGTCAAAATTAGGGTCTAACTCGGCCGAAATCATCTCGGCAATGCCGCCATGTTCCCGGTTGTAGACAAGTCTTGGTCGTCTCCATCTCGGTCGCGGTCACCATGCTAACGTCGAGACATCTCGGGCTCGACAGATAAATTGACATTTTTGCATAGAGAAGAGCATTTCTCGAATTCTCCGCCGTGTGGCGCCGGATTAAGAATAGCGTCACTCCATTTCCTCCCGTGGATGTCGTAGAAGGCGACTGAGGAAATGAATTACCAAGAGACGGGCAGCAGAGTCTTCCTGACATTCCAACCGCATACTGCGATCGCCAACCCGCCTGCCAAGCGTGGCGATTATGGCAAAACCCCTCATGGTTATGAAAACTAAGAGGGAGGCCTATGTCCTGCAGTGGGCGTCAAGGGGCTGATGATGAGCATTTCTCGGGCATGGCATGCTAAGCGTACTGGTTACGGTGGAGGGGAGTCGCTGGATGCGGGCGGCACAAGACCATGAGAGTGGCCTATGTCCTGCAGTGGGCGTCAAACGGCTGATGATGATTATGATGATGATGGGGTATCGCATCGAGTAAGTGCTTGGCTTACGTTTGAGAGATCTTGAGATCGGTTCCGGGAAGTACCAATGGCTTTGTTTTTTAAGTTACGTATATTTGTAAATTCGTTGTAGCAATGGCACGCTTATCGATTGCTTATACATACGGATACAACCTTTTACAACTTCGTGTTTTGTATTTAGAATTTATGAAGATTATGGCAGGTGGCATTAACATAATAAAATGATAATGGTCGCGCAGCTCCGAGACTCTCTAAGTGACGTGGAGTGACGCCGAGTGCTTCTTTATATGTGTTCAGTGGACATTTAACAGGGGTGTTGTAGAGTATTATAACATTTTGACTGCATCATTGGTCAAATGGTTACATGCTTAAGCACCAATAGAGAGTTCATGGGTTCGATTCCCACTGAAGGCCACCGTACTTGGTGCCCTCAGTCTGGGTGTATTTCCAGGTTTATAATGCAAGGACATGGAAATACACCCACGAGGAAATACGCTCAATCTGAGGATATCATTGCACAAGGTAACCTAGATTGTGACTAGGACAAGTGTGTGCGTTGTGTGGAAATTATTAATGCCACCAAAAACATTTTCATGTAAAATGTTGTCAAGACGAGACCATATACCTATATACCTCGCATTGTCAAATAATATAACGTTTGAATGTGTGGAGAAGTTGGGAGGAGTAACTAAAACAAAATGTTGCTGAAGTGTATCTAGAAATGAAAGATAATTCTACATAATCACATGTTTTCTTAACAGCATCTCCTGCTGAAATACCTAGGTTTGTAGTCTGTATTTCTGCACACTGATTACAGCAGCTGAAGTCTGAGTCATCATTTAAAGATAAGATAAGAATATTCTGGAGTACACTGGAAATAATTACAGTAAAATAATTAATATTTTTTAATGATTTTATTTTATCAGTCATGATCTCATGAATATCACCTTTTGATATACAAAGTTATACTATCGATACGGGGTCTCCTAGTGTGGGTGCCGCTGGAAAATGTACCTAATTTTAAGTTATGAACAATAAACCATTTTTTACTTTTACTTTATATTACGATCTCCAGTTCTCCCAGTAAACTAATGCTATAGACAAAGAAGAAGAAAGACTTTTATTATAACAGCAAGACACATCACAGAAACAAAATGCACAACAACCAAAAGAAAACTAAATACACAACAGACGAAACAAATAAATGAAACAGGACTCTGGTGTGTCTAAGTTGCCAAAAAAGGCAGCTGACTCAGCGTTATAGGCTTAAGGTCTTATTTATAAAAACACGATTCCATAGTCTTTGGTGGAAATTTTACACGGAAAAAACGTAACCACAGATTAAATAAACGCCTCTCTGGAGTGTCTAGAGGAATCGGCCTGAACCTTAATTCCAAGCGAAAATAATCCGAACGCTTCGCAATCAGCAGAGCAATCGAATTATGTAGACGAGCACAAATCATTTGGCTCGGTTCCACACCTTTGACCCAGTACGAGAGACGATCGACGCAGCGCTGATTTATTTTACAATGAATACTTAATGTATTGAAAGGCACTTATAAAATTGTAGAGAAGGTTGACGTGGAAGTGAAATATTAGACTTTTATTAGGTGAACTTTATTTATTAGCTTTTTCTCCACATAATCTAATTATTCCGAAACAAACAACCTGAGAAAAGGCCTGTGCCCTACAGTGGGACGTATATAGGCTGCTTATGTAACAACTTTGACGTTCACACAATTTGTTTTTATAATGAATAAAAGCATTAGAATTGAATTTGAATAATATTGAGGCTTCTCATTTGAGAGTTTCTGGGTAATAAGAATCTTAATTTCTTTACGTCCAGCAGTTGACCGGTTGAAAATGCTTGAAGCATTGAGCCTGCTGCATTGCCATTATTACTTATGTGAAATATACTTATTAATAATAATATTAACAGTTAAGTATAGTGTTATCTGGGTAGGTTTTAGCCAAGACCTATACTAGACAACCTACTCCGTCTGTGGTTGCCTGGAAGAAATTGCTTGTAGTAATAAGGCCGCCAATTGAACTGCGATTTATTGAATTTCTGTTAATGTAATCTTTGTGTACAATAAAGAATATTCTATCTATATATCTAAGACTGGCTAAAGTTATAGTTAAAGTAACTAAGGTTATATTTACCACCAGTTTCTCGTACGATAACAATATGTTAATCTACTGTTAACAGTTGTCAGTTGCTCTTTTGTATGCACTTTGGTAAACTGACAGCTGTTAACAGTATATTAACAAACTGTTCACACTGAAATTTCACATTCTTATTTCGTCGTATTTCGTCTATTACGTAGTGAATCCACCATACTATGGAGACGATGGCATACCATCTATTGAAAAGGTTAAATGCTCCCAAAAGTTAAGTGTAGGACAGTTCGAATAATACCTCAAATCAGTCTCTGATTTACGTCAAAACATCTTCGACACATGTACGAGGAGTTAAACGCGGAGCAAGCAAGAACACTGACAAAAATAGAGGTACAGCTGCACCGATATAATAAGTGGTTTCATTGAACCATCTGTTTCTTCCCGTTTCCCGGCGTTGATTTATAAGGAATATTAATTTAAACAGACTGCGCCGTCGGAGCGCGCGATTAAGCGGCTTATTTATGTCGCGCGTCGCGTCGCGGCGGTGTGTGGGCAACTTTATGTCGGAATGGCCGACGCTTTGTCTAGTGTCGACGGCTTGATTTAGCTATTGCATTTGTTTACTAGTGGTCGATGTGTTAAGGTGTCATTTTATACAATCAAATGTATTTCTCGTATTTCGTAAATCGTATTTAACGACTCGAGTTGCTGGTTGCTTTTAAACTTTTCATTTAATGAGTACGTACTTAATGTACTTAAAAATGTACTTAAATGCTATACAGTCAAGTTGGGTAACATTGAATTTCCTTGCAACTTTGAATAAATATTGTCTTTGGAAAATTGCACACAAAATTAATGATTAGCTTCTGATGCCGCGCTATAAAACCTGTATAACAGCAATCAGTGCCAATTCCTCACCGAAGTGACGATTTGTTTAACTTGAACTTGGGTTTAGATGCCTAGGCGGCGATATTGGTCGAGTGTATAAAGTGCAAATGTAATAAATTTACGTAAACCCTGATGTTCAAAAAAAAAAAATATCTTAACAAAAACTCAGATGCAAAATTTGTTGCAAAAAGCAAACTGTAAGTTGGGTTTCTTAGGAATTGCGCATTTAAGAATAAACCCGTATAACAGTGGCAAATAGAGGCTAGAATTAACTGACAGCTCGGTACTTAACTAAATAGCACATCTTATCACATTATCCTATCTTATCTTATCCTTAAACCACTCAACCGAAAACAATTGCCCGCTCGGTCTCAAATCAGCAGCCAACAGACTCGGCAACTAATTGCCGTAAACACATACATAATGCAACGCGGAGCATCGCTCACACGGCCGCGCTTGATCGATGACTTGCGCGTTACAATGGTGCGACCAGCCGAGGTGAGCCGCCAACTAAAGGTCTATTCACATTACAACGGGCTTACATTACATATTCAAAGCTAAATCTTATTTATAAAAATATGATTCCTCAATCGCTCGAGGCAGTTTCCCTATTCCCTAAAGGAAAAACCTTAGATTGTTTAAATAGCCGCTGAGGAGTGTTTTAAAGGAATTGTGTTTTTATAAATGACACCATAATACTTTTAAGGTTAGAAACAAAAAAGCCCGGCCCTGTGCGGCCGAACGGGCCGTCGCGGAGACGGGCTTTTTTGCGCTCGTATTGCAGACTTTCACTGCATGTCGCCAGCCCGTTGTAACGTGGAAGACCTTTACTTTGTGATGCCCTTACTGTGGGAAAAGATTAAGCACGGCTCGGTATACGTACCCCTCTATCCTAGACGCATTATTCCGCGTAATAGGTGATACCTATTTCGATATTGCTAAATCGTATTTAATTTTCTTTCTGTTGTGCACTTTATGTCACTTATCTGTTTACTTTTTCCTGCGATGTGTTTTATTGCTATAGTAAATATTTATTCTTTCTTCCTTTCAAACTTGTTGAACAAAAGTATTTCAGAGCAATAAGTAGAATCACCTCCCCATAGTCTTCAACTCATCACATTTCTGTGAGATGTTACAAAACGTCATGACCATGGGAAGTTTTTTCCCGTAATCCTTTGACAGCACGAGAAAACTCTCCTTTGTTTCTGTTTAACACGCGTTAATTGTGCATCAAACTACGCGTAAGTAAACCTACAGTTTTGTACCTGTGATCTACCCTGAGAAGGGGCAGCAGGAGTCGCGGGAGGCCAACCTGCGCTGGCGACGGCGGCGTAGCGTGATAAATGTACGCCGAGATAAACACGGCTACTTTATTACAAGCTATGGTTATGATTTATTCATGCTCCCGTCCCATTTGAGAGGTGTCGGTCGGCGCCAGTTATGACCGTGTGTTCGTGCCTTTTAAATAGGCCACGTTTTATTTGTTGCTCGCCAACATTTAATTTTCGTGTGAAGCTTGCAGATTATTTTGAGTTCAACCACCTCAATTCGCTTGCTTCATGAAGATTAGAGAAGAAGCAGTGATAATATTCAACGGTGTACTGAAAATGGTGCCTATGTCTCTATAGAAGAGACGATGCATGTCATGACGTAGGCAGTGAAAGAACTGACATGTGAGCGACGCGCGTGGAAAACGCTGCACCGACAACCGTCCAACTAATTGTTCGCGAACTTTTTGGAACAAGATTTCTCAACTCGGAACAAGATTTTTAATTTACGTCTGTACCAACTTAAAAATAATAGTCGATATAGATGGCATTTTTAATAACTAATTACATACCTAACTGTGGCTTTCAAACAACCCAGATTTTAGCGTGTATAATATAATAATAAAATAATAACCAACTTGGCAGCAGGCAGGCGGTACAGAATTCAAATTTATAATGATAATAAATATTATCATTAAAATAAATAAATGATAACTACTCAATCTAAAAACAATGTCCCAGGCACTGCAGCGTCCGAGCTGACCCTTTACCCATCAAGTGTGAGTGAAGGTACCTACCACTGGACACTGTATAAATCAACTCATAGCTTAAATGCAAAGTCCAAAGTTTTTTTATTATTAAGTTCTTTATTGCTTCAAATTGGAATTGTTTAATGTGCGGGCATGGTAGTAAAATTACAGGCTATTGCTAGACTGAATAAAACTCTCTTATTCATGAACTTTCTTATTCTATTTTAAGGACAACTGCTGCAGATAAATTTCGTTTCATTTCTCTTCTATTTTAATTTTTTTACTGTTTGTTTGTTTGTTGTTGACCTCATCCAAGTGGCAGGAAGACGCTGGATGCAGGCCGCTTCCAACCCGTCTTTTTGGAAATCCATGGAGGAGGCCTATGTCCAGCAGTGGACTTCTTGTGGCTGAATGATGATGATGATGACTGTTTGTAGATGGGATTCTAACTTTCTCGAAAAATCTCTAAGTTCGTACGTGGGACGTTGTTTTTAGATTAAGCGTGAAAATTGTTACTAAGATAAGACAAGAATACTCTTTATTGCACACAAAAAACAAGTGACATAAAATATGAAAGTTACAATGGGCGGCTTGTGTTTAAGAAAAGCTAGACCCAAGTATAACCAGTGGAGATTTATGATCGAGGTTAAAGGTCGGAAGCGGCATAAATCGCCGCGAGTTTAGTACCGTCATTACAGTGGCCAAGGCTTGCAGGAATGACTGATGACTCCTTCATTGACGGATGGTCTCCGACGTTCTTTGGCTGGATGTGCGAGTAATATAATATATTGTAGTTTAAGTAACATAATGTTGAGTGAATCCATTCTGAAAGATACCTACGCGGATATTGTTCGAGTTATGTCGATGTCTTTTTCGAATTGATACTTCAAGGGTGAAACCCTATGGGGATACCCGGAGCTAACTAGCGCCTGTAATGGAAAGTATTGTATATTTTTTTTATAAGACTTTCTTTGCAAATGTAGTTATAATAACATAAATTTCAATGCTTATCATAGCTACTTTTAGAATTATTTTTTAGTATAGCCTATATACGTCTCACTGCAGGGCACAGGCCTTCTCTCAGAGATAGTAAGGGCTCAACTACCACGCGTGCCCACCGCGGCTTGACAATTTCAAGTGCTGAGATAATATCTCATGTGTACACCTCAGACACTCAGGTTTCCTCACGATGTTTCCTTTCACTTTATTTTTAAAACTTATTTGCCTTACTTGCCGAATTCTAGTGGCACCTAGGACTTTAATTGATTTCCGCTAAAAGCGCCGGTTCTGACTAAAAATATTTAACTTCCTAAGTTCTTTGTCCTAGGTTCTGGGCTGTAGGTTCTAAAAAAAATTAAATAAAAACCGACTTCAAAACACTATAGCACTAAAAAGTTGGAAATAATTCAAAAGAATACCTTTAAATCAGAAGTATGTATACAAGTATGTATACAATTGTAGAAGTATGCTTTGTATACTTTGGAGTCGATGCTCAAAATATAGAAACTGGGCAGCAACTATAAATTATACTTCTACAATACCTACATGGATACATACTTCTAATATTCTACAATGTATGTACCTACCATCTTTTTCAAAACTCATGTTTGACAAATTCATAATAATAACTTCCACACAATAAGTACAATCACCTGACCTGGTCCCAAACTGTACCCTGTGCTATGGTTATCAGGCAAGGACGTCACAAACATGAAAATAGACCCAGATTTTTTTATTAATTGTGTCTTATTATGTGTTAATTTGTAAGTGCAAATGGATGAGTGCTATATTATTTTTAGAAATAGTCTTCAGGGCGCTAGAGTAAGAAGTATTTAAAATTTTGAGGTCAATTTAACAGAATAAAATGACAATAAACAGTGACTAATGTACTGCTTACAATGCGGACATGAAACGATCTCTATCGCCAACACATTAATATAAATTTAGTCATCATTAATCAAAACCAAAAAAACTTAACAAATTACTTCCTCCTCTACTCACAAACTCGGCATCAAAAACAAACTTAGCAAAAAACGGTAGGTAATTCAACGAAGAGTTGGTATAATTGTGTTCCCAAACAGCCCCGCAGGTCGACTGGAAGATATTAAACTGTCGTTAAGACGCGGCTCTGCTTATAACATGTTACGCACAACGCCCGCGGTCGCTCACAATGTTTGTGCGTCATTACTTGATTAAAGCTCCTCTGTTACGGCTGCAAAGACTTTGGACTTCAACAAAGAAAGACATGTTATCTACTCCATCTGAAGTTTGTCTGGAAGAGATCGCTCTAATCGTTAAGACCGCCAATTGTATAAAATTAAGAAATCATATTTTGTAATTATTTTGCAATAAAGTTTTATATATCTATCTACGTAAAATACAGTCGACAGCAGGTCAATTGAGGCATTATTTTCACAAAAATAGTTTTTCGTTTTCTACAATACAGGATAGCGACGCACGCCTCCCCCAAAGGTCGAAAACTTGGTTTGTTATTGAGAGCTCTTACCCAAACAACATTTACAAACGCTGTTTAATTTATATCTTTTGCAAAGTAAAAATACCTAGAGACTGTACTAGAATAAAAGTTTGTTGTAAATGACAAAAAAAAATTTGAGGTAACCCTGTAAAGCTTAACTCTCTTATTATACTTAGGTTGGCTTGCGCCAACACTACATGATAGCTGTATCTATCTGTTTATCCAGGGGTAAGCTCTATCAAGTGAGTAAGTCCAAAAACGTCTTGCATCATGGTGTTTGCAGAGCTGTGTGACTGGGAACCCTGTCAATCATTTATGTATTCGTTTATATGTAGCTAGGTATTTATCTACTTACTTACTTATCCAGTCTCTTGGCGCAAGTCACCCTTATTTGTACAGACATTTTGACAAGTCCACAGCATATCTAACCGCTCAGTGGAGACTAGGTCCCCGGAGCAGAGCGGCGGACAATTTGTCAAAGTCAGCGCTCATTTTTATTGTAACCGACTTGTCAGCTTGTCAGAGTGATCGCCGCCCTTATTTCAGTTTAACAAGCTGTCTGCGTTTGCGATGTAGGGTTGCCAGATGATAATTTGATAACGGATTGCTGATGCGTATAAAAAGGAGGATTTTCTGTAAAAAAAAATGAGGAAATTCATAATAAAAAAATGTTTTTCGTCATCGCAGAGCTGCTTAATTTTGCAAGAAGTTTTTTTTTTCATCAAATTGTGGAAAAGGAGGACATCATCATACCATACCATCCGGCAACCCTATTGCTATGGAACTTTCAGACTGGGGGAAAGTGGTTCGGAACTTTGACATGGTGGCGTGGGGTTAAAAGGTCGCTGAATAAAAGATACGAGATGCTAATGGCTGTAGCTACGGTAAAATTGCTTTTGTAAATATTGGTAGCATACAGGGTAGAGAAATCACAAAGAAAATCGTGTCTGAAGATGACAATGATGACTATTGTACGATATCTTTGCTGAAATAAATAATTTTGTATTTGTAGATTGAGTTTCCAAATGCACAGATACAGTATTTGCAGTATCTTTTTTTTGTTCATATTTCGGGTTCCGTACCCGAAGGGTGGCAAACGGGACCCTATTACTAAGACTTCACTGTCCGTCTGTCTGTCTGTCCGTCTGTCCATCCGTCCGTCCGTCCGTCTGTCCGTCTGTCGAATCTGTCTATCTGTCTATCTGTCTGTCTGTCTGTCTGTCAGTCAGTCACCAGGCTGTATCTCATAAAACATAATAGCTAGGCAGTTGAAATTTTCACAGACGATGTATTTTTGTTGCCTCTATAATAAAAAATACTAAAAACAGATAAAAATTAATATTTAAGAAGGGTTCTCATACAACAAACGTAATTTTTTTGCCGTTTTTTCCTCGATATTAATAACGGTAACAGGTAGACAGGTAGTGCAATATTCACAGAATATTTAGTTCTAAAATAATATTTCAGGGGGGCTCCCATACAACAAACGTGATTTTTTGCCGTGTTTTTCTCGATCTTTGTGTCTAATGTTGTATGGATAATGGTACGGAACCCTTCGTGCGCGAGTCCGACTTGCACTTAACCGGTTTTTTCGCCAAAATAATCTAGATTTTAAAATGGACACCTAGTTTAACGCGTAATGTTTAATAAGTCGCAGGTTCTGTTCTGCTCTGAATTAAACACTTTTGACTTTGAATTTGAATAAACAATGATTTAAATGATTGTAGTTGCATATCGGTACCTAACATTACAACATAACATAAAGTTACGCCAGGAGGGATAAGCAGAGAGACCAGGGGTCTGCCACTCGCTTCGTCAACATTCATTCGTCGTTGCCTGCACGCACGCCGGTTTCGGGAACTTTTTATCGGTACCTATCTCTGATTGTTACCGACTGAAATGCTAAGGTTCAGGCACGCTTTCACTTGTCATCCATCAATAACCGAATCTCTCAACTATCTAAGTTCTTCGATAATTACAGGTATATGTAGGGGGTCATTAAGCAAGCACATCTATCATTGTGTCCCGGGTTCAGTGCCGCCTGCCGGCGTGACATCCGAGCCATTAGTGTGTAATAGACGAATTTATAAACGTCTTTCTTTTTGTCAGAGCTCTAAACTTTTTTTTAAATGGTGGTGTGTGCTTGGGATTAAGATTAAATCGTTCGTGGCTGGGATACGCTTGACACGTAGGGATCAAATAGGTAACCCGATAAAGCGGTCTTACATCACTGAGTTAGGATTTAGCGTTCGCTTATTTCCGGAACGACAAACGATAAAATCTGGGTGGTTTGAGAGCCGCATTGCGAAAGGTCCCGGGTTCGAATCCCGGCTGGGGACAAAAAAACCCCAGGTCTTGGATGTTTACATGTTTGTGATGTCGTTGTTTCTGGTTCCCACGACACAGGGTATCCTAGTGTGGGGCCAGAAGCAATGTATGTGCCTGTATGTAAATGTTTATGTTTGTTTAACAATACTATCTATTTTATTATTATTATTATTATTATTATTATTATTTGTAGACGGGCAGGCAGTTGGAACAACTGATAATTGCCCGCATCCAGTTTCACTTGGTTTCACTGTAACTATAGACGTAAAAAAATATTGAGAAGTCTTTTTTCGAAATGAGTATCGCCTGTCCGTTTATCAGAAAAAAACCCGGCCAAGTGCGAGTCGGACTTGCGCACGAAGGGATCCGTTCGTACTAATATCTATTCAACAGTTGAATATTTAAATTTAAGCGTCTACCTGTTGCCGTTATTAATATCGAGCAAAAAACGGCAAAAAATCACGTTTGTTGTATGTTGTTGTACGGGGGCCCCTGGTTAAATATTTATTTTATTCGGTTTTCAGTATTTTTTTATTATAGCAGCGACAGAAATACGTCATCTGGGTTTCAACTGTATAACTATGACAGTTCATTAGATACAGCCTGGTGACAGACGGACGGACGGACGGATGGACAGCGGAGTCTTAGTAAAAGGCTACCGATAGGCTACTGCTGCGATTGCCACCTATTTGCAATTCATTTTTCCAAATTATATGCAAATCTTACTCTTTGGGTACGGAACCCTAGAAATAACCCCTGGACCGGCGGCGCACACGCAACGCTTTGGCTTGCTACCCATGGTTCTCACAGATTGTAGTTTGTGTCGAGATATTTTTGGAAAATGCAAATAAAAGTCCTTTAAAAAATACTACCGTATTCGATAGCCTTTGTTCAGTCAAGTTTATTTTGCTGTGGCTCTCAAACCACCCAAAATTCATACTGTATTTACTTGGATATTTATCCTGTCTTTTCAGTTGATTTGCGTGAATACCCTTATTTGGTTGATTTGAGTGGGAATGAGTAAGTCAAGATTGTTTGATTTATTTGATTACAAGCTACCCATTTTGAGCTTGTAATTTATTGTCGTCAGATATACCATTTCCAGAATCAACCATCGTCATCATTTTCAGCCGGTCGATATCTACTGTTGAAGCAGCTGCTCTGCGCTGTTCTTCTCCAGGTCTTTCCTGCGGCCTTGTACATGTATTTTTTAAAACCTATTTTGTATATGTATGTCATCGCGCCACCTGGTTGGTGATCGGCCTACGCTTCTATGTCCAGATGCCTAATTACGCCTGCGTATTCGTTAGCCTTTGTTCAGACACGTTCATTTTGCTGTGGGTCTCAAACCACCTAAAATTCATACTTTATTTACTTAGATATACATCCTGTCTTTTCAGTTGATTTGCGTTATTATCATTATCATCAGCCATTAGGACAAATTTTGTCGGAATCCTGATATTTCGGATAGCAATTACATACTAATTTTACAGTTAGAAGATTGGAATGGTGCGTGTAGTACAGCTGCCACTATAGTAGCCTGCGACTACATCTATCTTCTTTATGCCTTAAATGACTAGTAAATTTCCATTTCAGAGTGTCAACCGTTATTGTGATGTCAGTTGCTTTGGTTTACCTGCTTAGCGTTAGTGTTCCACACATGATATTTAATGGAGATCGCTCTCTCCGTGATTAAAACCACATTAATTTAAACCTATCTATTATGTGCAACGATAATTTAATCCCTAATAATGTATCGAACACCCTCAACCGAACCCAGGATTAATTAGACGGCTCGCCATAATAACAAGAAAAGTAGCCAATTAATAGCGAACAAATTAAAAGTTCTCGGGTGAAAACGTGATAAAACTCAAAAACACTTTGTGGCTTAATATTTATTAGGATTTATGGCAATAAATCAGAGGATTACGCTGTCATGCCAGTAAATACAATTCAATCTAAGATAAGGGGCAAGTATAAGCTGGATAGATAGCGCTGTGATATTTATAAATACTTTATGGCTATTAACCTTATTAGAGTTGTGCAAGGCAATAAAAAAGCATAGAAGCACGACTTACCCCCGGTTTCTCGCACACTAAGCCCGACATACACCACTTCTTAAAAGTCATTGACGTAGCGATTTTAACTGATTTTGTATGAAGAGTTTTAGGTAGATAGAGTAAGATAGAGTTTTCCTTCAACTTATCATACGAGGCAAGATTTCTGGAAGAAGGAGACCAGCAAAGATAGTACGACGCTAGTCGCGCGTTTGAAATATCAAAAACTGCTACAATTCAGTACATTAGTTGTCTGACATTTTAGCGCGACAAAAGCGTGACTCGTACCGTCGTACTACCCGTGCTGGGAGACCAAAGATATCCTGGCCGCAACTAACGGCAGTGGTTTGAACATTGTTACAGATCCTTGCTTGTTTGGGCAGTCTTGAAAAGCAAGATCGCTGAATAAGCACATAGAAGAGAAAAGTCACTGAGTGGTATTGGTATGTGAAGGTAAGATACGATAATGAAAACATTTTTCTATTCTGTTCTGTTTTGATTGTGTATCGAAACAGAACAGTTTAATCTAAAATAAATACATTTTATTGCATTATTAAATTCGCATTATTAAGGTCGCCCAACGAGCAATATAGAGAGCTATGTTGGGAGTTTCACTGCGTGATCGAATCGGGAATGGGGAGATCCGCAGAAGAACCCGAGTTACTGATATAGCTCGAAGAATTGCTCAGTTGAAGTGGCAGTGGGCGGGGCACATAGCTCGGAGTACTGATGGCCGTTGGGGCGAAAAAGTTCTGACCTGTCGACCGCCGACCGGACGACGCAGTGTGGGCAGGCCCCCCACCAGATGGTCTGAAGACCTAGTCACGGTGGCGGGGAGTCGCTGGATGCGGGCGGCACAACACCGGGAAGCTTAGAAAACCATGAGGGAGGCCTATGTCCTGCAGTGGGCGTCAAATGGCTTATGATGATTAAATTAGGTCTGCAGTCGACTGCACATTAATCTTTATAATTTCGTAGCAGAGTCGCCCGTAACACAACGAAGTACAGTAAATGCGTTTAAAGGTTGATGCAGTGTCGACTGTATCAACACTAGCTAGGAAATATGTACTTGTCCCGTAGTGGTTAGGAATAAATCTTGAAGTAAAGCTTACAAAACTAAAGCTTCTAGTCATAACTACATATTATTTGCTTCCGATTATCAATATAAGCTAAAGAAAGTGAGACGATAAAATCGAGACATTAAATATATATATATTTTTATACATACATACACACGTAAACTCACGCCTGTATCACAGAGGGATGGGCAGAGGCCGGGGACTGCCACTTGCCACGATTTCTGACAGATACCTTTCGCTTCCTCAACATTCAAAGTCAAAGTCGAAAATTTTATTCACTATAAAAACAAAATATTTACTTAATGAACGTCAAAGCTGTTAGTTTCACAATCAATAGATTATGCGAAGTGGAGGTTACATTGTCTATATACGTTTTTTTTTTTTCTCTTGTACCTCCAACATAATCGGAGACTATGCTAATCTAACTCTTTCATTCCAGTTCAGTCTTTTATGCTTCTCGTACTTTCATTCTGCATACTGGTTCTTTCTTGCATCCTTCATCTTTCATTCTATAGTGGGTGGGATTCCCATTTCCTACGTCCTTAATCTCACTAACTAACTATCTTGCCGCTTCTTTATTTCAATTTCAGGTTTTAGGGCCTAGAAACACATACACAGTTTTTTATTCAATTGACATTTTGCAACAGGGAAATTCTTATTTTGTGGTACATCTTTGCAGGAGACAGGCCTTCTCTCAGAGAGAGGACAGAGAGAGAATACGGGCTTAATCACTACGCCTGCCCACCGTGGATTGGCAATTTCAAGCGCTGAAATATTGTAATAGTAAAGATTTAACAGGCCGCTTCCAACCGGTCTTTTTGGAAATCAATGGAGGAGGCCTATGACCAGCAGTGGACTTCTTGTGGCTGAATGATGATGATGATGAAATAATTATATCAATCATGAATACTAATTAGCCTAGATTACTACTAATATCATCACATCAATCAATATTAGTAATCAAAGTAAATACAATACAATCATCCCCATCTCTAACTAAGACATCTTGTACCTACGAGTACTTTATAAACCAGACAACATTGTCCATGTATGCAATGGGGAACTTGCGTTGCGTCTACCTTAGATTCGAGTGATATTGCTTTTATACTATAGGAGACACATAAAAACTCACTAAAAATGTAAAAATAAAACGACAAAAATAATTTATTTGGGGTTTTCGAGGTCTCAAAAATTGCGAAAAATCAAACTACTGCAGTAATAAAAAACTTATCAGATTTTGTTTTTTCATTGAATTCTAAATGTTTTCTAATAAGGGTGAAGATGTATAAAAACAACATTTTACGAGATAACTCAAATATTTATAAAGGCTTCATACATTATAAGACGCTTCGTGCAAGTTGTGACGTCATAGTTTGAGCCCTATTTGCATGGCGCGTTTTTGTCGCACGTGACTATATTGACTTTTCGACGGGTCATAATACGAAAAGTATTTGTCATTGGAAAAAAAATATTACCATGTTTATTTGTCTTTTAACATGGCCTTTCCGATTATATTGAATTTTTTTTTGCACTTGTGTTCGGCATGATTGTATTAGGTAGACTATTATTTTTGTGTTCTCGTTTCTCTCCATAAATTTGTTTTATTTTTGTGTTATGGTCATTTGTGTTACATTGGAAATAAATGTTTTTCACTTTCACTTTCACTTTGAAAGAATGAAAGAATAATCATTTATTGCCATGCAAGATTTACAGTAATTAAATTATAGCTAGTAGACAGGACTTGACTATACAAACTTAAACTAATGTGGTTTGCACAAGGTCCTGGGAATGCATGACAATCGGTCATACGGTCAGCATAATGCTGTTGATAGATCCTAAAAACAGCGCTGACTTTAGTGCAAGTTCTCCATTTCAGACGGAAATTTCTCGAGTGGTTTAAGCAAAATGAGTGTTGTCACCTTGTCATCAAACGGCGCTTAGTCTGAATTCATTAGCCCGTAATTCGCTTGCATATTGCTCTCACTTCTTTCTATCCTCGACTGTAAAGACGAAAATCCATCATCGATCAAAAGCACGGACTAAACGAGGTTTAAGAGCTTAAGAAATCCCTGTGATTACTCGCTTCTAGTTAGAAGATGCCTTAAATCAATCAGGATTATGTTCCAGCTGCCATGTCTGATTAGGACTTATGATGACATCATCATCACCGCTGTTTGCCGATAAAATAAAAATAAATACCACAAGTTTATAAATGAGAAGTTCCTTGAATAATTTATTAGGCATCGTTCTGTCGCTTCATATTTTTATTTTAAAATTTGCTGCCAACGCTGCTAATTATAGTATATTAGCTGTTGCCCGCGACTGAAGCAACACCTAATGAATTTTTGTACTTGAAGACGTATTATAAAATATAAAGACAGACTGTAATTTCCGTATTTTAACAATTTCCATTAACGTTTTGTTTGCTTGTGGACCAAAGCTGACTGAAACAAAATACACATATGTGGCTTCTTCGGATCTTGCCCTTTGTAACCGCACCCTAGTGACAATAAGGAAGCTTTTGTCCCAACAAACTCTGTCGCAAACAGATCTGCCATCTGTCACACCTTTCTATCCAAGACACCTCTCGCTTATAGGCAACAACGCGACTATGTAATTTGGCATCATTAAACCGTCTCCCATGACACCGTGGCGTGCAATCACCGCCCATTACTGACAGAATTATATGCACTACAATATCATTTGACAGAGCCCTTAGAACCTACTTTGAGTCTTGCATTAATTCTTAGCCAACTTATTCTTGCACCTCATTGTGGTAAAGTGATATTTAACGCGATCGCAATAGAGGTTTGGGCTTGTGAACCAGTGGTATTGGAGGGCAATAAAACACGTCTGCAAATGGTGTAAGAGCTGACTGCACGAAATTATACAAAAGGCCTTCTCAACAGAGGACCCACAAAATGTAGACTCTGAAACTTCGGGAAACTCATTTATAAAAACACGATTCTTCTAAAACACTCCTCAGAGGCCGCTTAAATAATCTGTGCTTACGTCTTTCCTTTTACCACAGTCAATTTAAGCTGCCTCTGAGGAGCGTTTTAAGGAATCGTGTTTTTATAAGTGACACCGCTAGACTTTGTGGAATTAATTACCATCTATCGAATACTTTTAGTCCACTTTTAGCTAACGCACAGGAAAACATCGTGAGGAAACCTGTGTCTGAGCTATTCGCATAACTCAGCGCTTGAAATCGCCAATCCGCGGTGGACACGCGTGGTGATTAAGCGCATACTCTCTCCCTGAGAGAAGGTCTGTGCCCTACAGTGGGACGTATATGTATAGGCTGCTTATGATAAATGATGATTTAAAAACTTTAAAAAAGAAACATGTGTTGTAAGCAATAATGTATATCAAGTTGTTTGCTCGCCAAGGTTCCTTTATCATTTATTTATCTCTGTAATTCAATTAATATTAACCCCACTGACAATTGAACTGCCTACTGCAGAAAGGAAACATATGCGCACAGCGGCGAAATTGAGTTTCTGTCAAAAATATGTTTGAAGAGGGTAATTACATCGTTTACTCTGAAAAAGAAAAAAACTGTCGCTAAAATTAATAGTGTGACGTCATGCTAAGAGTTTTGTTTACTGCAAAAAGGCAACATGTCTTACAGATGTTACAGTATTTTGTAAAAGTTCTGTTTTGTGTACATGTTTCCTTTCTGCAGTAAGCGGTTCAATTCATAGATACATAGACGGAATGTTCTTTATTGTACACTTCATTGTGCTTTAAAATTATATATATACTATACTATAGCAACCGATTCTGGAGTAGACTATATATCTATTACAATAATTTTGGAAGATGTGTACTTACGGGAATCCAGGAGTCTAATGAGATAACTAAATTGTTAGAGAGGTACACGAACGTGAATCTATGGAATATTAAGTCTCCAATTTTTCTGCTTATGAATTCATTTCTGGACGTTCTGTATCTTTCGACGTCGTCGGACACAATAATTTAAAATGGATAAGAACGTCATTTGTCAAGGGAGGCCGCGTGGAATTACACGTGTTCGGCTTAATGAAGGGGTAACGACAGTGTAATGCGCTGCGCCCAAGGCCACGGAGCGGCGGAGGCAGGAACCTCACAGCTGGCGTGAAACATCGACGCAATGAATGTATGTACCCTATATACGTCCCACTGCAGGGAACAGGCCTTCTCTCAGAGAGAGAGAGTATGGGCTTTATCACCACGCGTACCCACCGCGGATTGACGCAAACTAAAGTTAATCTATCGGGCACCATGCAGTAACCAATGGACAAAGTCATATCTTATTGACAGATCGTCTTTGCAAAGAGTACCAGTACCATTTCTCGTGACTGTCATGATTTTTAGCACCCACACCCGAGAAACTAGAATCGCGGACTTTATGCAAAAAACGGCCATTTTTGGCGTTAATTACTACCTCCTATTGGATTTTTTGCCTTAGCTTCACGGCCACGAGCCACGGCAACGGAGCTGATTCAGTCCAATTCTACATCATGTGCAGCGGGAGATGGCTACACCTAAACCAATCTGTCTCCTACCTCTATGCCGTCTATCGCTTTCGCTCTTCGGCGAATAATTTATGTTCCCTGTCGAACGGTGAACGATGCCGATTATTCATATTTACCTCTAGCAGTGCCCACACAGCCAACAGTTTACACAGAAGGACCTCAGAAGGTAGTTGAACGTTCGCCAGGTTTGCCGAGTTAGCCAGGTTTGTGTCCCACTGTTGGGCTAAGGCCTCCTCCATAATCTTCCACTCCTCTCTGTCTTGAGCCATCCTGTCGCACCCGGGCGAAAAGGTTGAGAGGTCGTCCCGTCGTCTCCGCATTGATCGACCACGCCTGCGATGTCTGTCGCTTAGAACCCAATCGGTCATAATTTTCGTCTACCTGTCCGGGCTCATAAGAAAATTTACCGCATTTACCTGTTCAAAAAGAAACTATCTGTTCTTAAAACCTATTTAGAGGCTAAAAATTTCACCCATGCCGGGACTTGAATCCCGCGACCTCTGGCTAACCGTGCCGTAACCGTCCAACTGAGCTAATGGGCACGTGCAGGTATCGGCAAAGTTTCGAACCTCTTTACAAACTTCTCTGTATTACGTACAGGCAGCAACATCTGGCTGAAGCGATTTACGTCACTTGCAGCCTACTCAGGGCTTAGGTTTTTACATCGAATTGTCCTCAGCACGGGTTAGTGCAACAAAAAGAATATACTCTAGATAGAGAACAGATGTTCGTCAAGACTCTTTTTCACATTCTCCAAATCAACGAAATCAAAAGTTAAAACTGTTTATTTCTCGTTTTTCATGCAATAACACGTATTGTATGAACTCATACCTGTTTCCTGGAGGCGCAGGTAGAGACCAGGGTTTGCCCAAATACAATAAAAAAATAAAACTCACTTTTAAAACCTATAGACGGCACTTCCTCCACAAGTAAACAAATCGCTCCAAATCATTTATCTCACTAATTAAAGAAATGTTATACCTTATTATAAATTTCTTGACTTTGACAGTATTTAAAAAATTATTTTTACACCCAAAGCTGAATGAAACGAAAATATAGCTGTACCATATACTTAAAGACAAATGATAAGGCGTTTATGGATTGTCTAAAGAAATTGACAATTCCTTATTTAAACACAAATAACACCGCAACAATGTTATTTATAAAAAGTCGATTCCAAAAAAACACTCTTAGTTATAAACCGGAGTTAAAGCCGGCTTATGCCAGGAATTCCTGTCGTAAACCTTCCATAAACCGGCTTTGACTCTGACTTAAGAGTGTTTTAGTGGAATCGACTTTTTTATAAGACTCATGTTTTTGCGATTGTTCACTTACTTTTACAGGTATGTCATATGGAAGTAGCATTACACATATAGTACAAGGACACTTACCCATGACTCATCCGAACTAACATTCATTACAAAACAAAAGCAATAAAGTAGCCAAAGAGGTCTGTCAGGATCGTCGTAAAAGGCAAACTCTGGTCTCTGCCAACCCCTCCGGGACGCAGGCGTGAGTTTATGTAATGTAATGCCCAAAAGAAGTTCTTCTGCACTATACAGCCTGTTCTTTAGCGGTGGGCCCGTGATATATTGACTGGGGGAAATTGCTTTGCGCGCCCGAGGTGCCCGGACTGTCGGCGGTGCAATGTAATGGAAATACAACAAGGGGCCTACTTCAAATGGCCTCTTTCTTATAAACATAAAATAGAATACTTTAAAATATAATATTTATTGAGCAAAAACGTTAGCACAGAGCTTTTACAAAAAAAAATCACTTAAAGCATTTAAGCACATTTTTTTTGTAAAATCTTTGTACACACACACACGCACGCATGCACGCACGCACGCATGCACGCACGAACGTACGCACGCACGCACGCACGCACTCACGCACTCACGCACACACACACACACACACACACACACACACACACACACACACACAGGTTCAATTTAATATTTGTGCATTCTCCAATATCATTTCTAAACAGTGTGTTAACTTAACTTATTAAACTTAATTGTAATTTAATTTGAGACTATTTCCTAACCGTCTTCTAAGTTAAAATGCTCAACCTGCTTGACCAGTCCCCCTCTAGTGTGGGAGTCGCCGGTAAACATTGTCGTTTTATTCTTAACCAATTTATTTTCAACGTTCTCATACCCTTTGTAACTTGTGTAAAGTGGTTTTTAAATAAACATTTTTATGTTGTATGCTTTTTTAGTTTAGGCTTAGCATTAACTAGGCCTTATGCCGCCCTGAACCACTTTTTAAATGTGGCTTTAGTAGCATTTTTCTGGAAATCATTTTGGAAAGTCTGAACATCAAAATCATCAGTTAGTAGTCGTATTTCTCATAGAACCAAAACGCATTTTCTTAGTGTCGCGTAATTTAATTCACCACAATAATATGATATTTTGAATTGTTAGTCTTTCTTCACCCAGTGTACTAAGTAGCTGAGGATCAGAACCATTATTTACACATAACTCAAGGAGAGAAAGGAAAAAATACGGCTCATGAAATGTTAGGAGTAATTTATTGCCTGTAAGTGGCTCAATTACTGTCTTGATTTGCTATAGAGTAGGGCGTAATACGTTAATTATTTGCTCATCGAGATAACTTACTAGGGTATGGTCTACATGGTCCTAAGATAAAGACGAAATTGTGGACAGAAGCGGTGGCAGCGCAGCGGTAATATGCCGATCTCAGATTCGGGAGGTCGTGGGTTCAGATCCCGGCGCGTACCGATAAATGAATGAATGAATGAAAAAACTTTATTTAGAAAAGGGGTTAAGAATCAGTTACGACCATGTAGTAGCAACGCTGTGAAGGAAAACATCGTGAGAATACCTGAGTGTCTGAGGTATTCACATACTCGCTCGAAATTGCCAATCCGCGGTGGGCAAGCGTAGTAATTAAGCCCATACTCTCACTCTGACAGAAGGGCTGTGCCCTACAGTGGGACGTAAGTATGCTACATAAAAAAGGCTACCGATGCGCTACACCTACGATTGCCACCTATTTCCAATATTTTTTTCCAAATTATATGCAAATCCATTCATCTGTTTATCTTTATGCGGTACGAAAATTTGGCAGTTCAGCAGCAGTTCCTTGCATCAAAACATTAATTCACTCTTTTACGATGTAAGTGGAACGTACATATGTTCAAACTGAACCACTCCAACCTCCATTAGACGATCAAAAATGATCTCGCAGCGGTCGGAAGTCATCAATTACGATCCACAATTAATGTTGTGAGATCAAACGTGTCGGCGGGGCTCTTTGATTGCGCCCACCGCTGAACACACAAATCTTCAATGCACAAACAACTTGTAGAATCGCAGCAACGAGCACTGAGGCCAGGGATGTATTATAGGTGCGATGATTTGCTAACCATTTCACGGTTCACGTGAAAATTGAGAACGGAATGTTGCGTTGGTTTGGACATTTGGAGATGGTAAAGGATGGTTGACGAAGAAAATATAACAAGTGTATGTGGATGGTAGAGCCGCTAAGAAAAGTCCCAGGAGGATATAGATAAACCAAATAGAAGATGTATTAGCGAAGAGCTACGTAACTTCCACTGCTGAATGCAGACTTTCTCTTTGAAATATGACACATATGTGCTTATACACTATAGGAGTCCATTTAGTGCATTTAAATGATTACGGACTATCCATGTTACTAGGGACCGGCGATGTTTCAACATCATTATCATCATCAGCCATTTGACGCTCACTGCAGGACATAAGCCTCCCTCATGGTTTTCCAAGCTTCTCGATCCTATGCCGCTCACATCCAGTGACTCCCTACCACCGTAACCAGATCGTTAGACCATCTGGTGGGGAGACTGCCCACGCTGTAGGTGGACGGTGACGTCTGGTGGTTCGATTTTAATCTTAAATAATCCTTAAATACTTACGAAGTTCGAATCTACAGTACAAGTGCAAAAAATAGCCCGATTCGTGACGTACCCGTCGGCCGCCCATTGGCCACACGTGGCCGAGCTTTTATGGCCCTAGTATTATAGTCTCTATTCTTAAAAGTATTTAAGGTTTATTTTAGTTGCACCCGCACGTCGCCGGCCCGTTTTGAAGTGCACCGTACTCTAGTCTTACGCTTCGGCCCGATACGCACTGCCAAAGTTGTGATTGGTCTGGCAACATCTTTGGATGCCTGTATACGCCCCTGTCCTCAAGTTCAAACGTAGGCGCTTGTTAATTGACGAAGCCTCGACAAAGGAAGATAGATGCGCTCGCCGAGGACAGACAGACAGACCGACAGACGGGCTGTGTGGTCGCGGTTTTGTCAGACACGAGTGACTGTGCAAACGAAACTGGGTCGTGCAGGGCCTGTTTCATTGTAATCTAATTCGTGGATTACTCGTACCTACTATGACAATATGACAGATGTACATTGCGAACTCGATCCACCTTCAGATTATCAGGTAGAAAGGCTCGGATGTTAGTTTTTATACTTCTGGGTGAATCGGCTATGCAGTGGATATCGAATTGTCATAATAAACTATGAACTGTAGTGTTATGAGGCCCAGGAGGTCAACTCAATCATTGCCAGAGCCCATGGGGATAAAATAAAAATAAAAATTAATAGAAATAAAATTCATGCTTAACTATGACAATTCAATGTACATAATTGCATAGCCGATTTACCCACAGATTGTCAATTAGGAAAACTAGTTGTACTTACTAATCAGCTACACAATGTATATTGAATTGCCAAAATAAACTATGAATTGTAGTTTTCTAAAACGTGACCCAGATAGGCACTCTAACTACTTCTTTGGGATACAGGAGTGCTAGCAAACACAAGATAATAATGATTATAATGCCATAAGTGGCCACTTGACCAGCGAATAGTTTGAGGTTACCACAGAATTATCCATACCATTTTGCTTTCACCCGCCACCTGAAACAAAGTGGAAGGCGCTAGTACATCATTACGTTTTGTGCTCGAGATAAAGATAAAGATACGGGTGCAACTATTGTGTACATTCAGTAGCAAATCGAATAGCTAAGTGACTTGGCTGCTCAGAGCGTCGCAGAACAAACGCCATCGCTCCACGTCTTGACGTCAGGAGGTGGAAACGCGGCTCGTACATCATCGGCGCTCATTTATCTTGCGCAGACAACTTGATAGCTCATCGCAATCTGTCACGGGGAGCCGGGAAGGGAATCTAGCGTGCTGTGCTCGATGGATGGGGCAAATAGAATATCTTTAGAGACTCTTTTCTGCCTGAGGAGGTGGGAATATGGCAGGTGAACCAGGGCAGTAACGGAGTGGTGGACGAGAACCGGACGGGTACACCGACAGCCCGATAATCGAACGATGTGGTCTAGACGGCAGAGAGCCGGTGGTTACGAATGGTGAGAGACCGCGAAAGATGGCGTGATTGGGAAAAGGCCTATGTCCTTATTATATAGGTTTTTAAAATAGGCCTATCTCCAGCAGATGACAAAAATGGTCTGATGATAATCCTCACTCCAGTTTAAACTCCTAAAAATGTAATATTTTTCCGATTCCGGTTTTTGGGTAGGAAGTTCTGTGTCGTTACTACAGGGTATAAAGTAATCCTCATGCATAATCATATTTGCGTTTTATTTCGTGATTTTGAGGTTTTCACTTCAGTAAAAGTTGTTCGTATTGACGTGTAGAACCTCCCATTGTTGGTTTCCAATTGATAGCGCGTCGACTTTAACGTTCATGGAATAAAACATAAAATATTATCATATCACAGTAGAGAACCATAGAGATGCTAGTACAAATGATGATTGCTCAGATAGTGCCGCATCCCAATGTCATGACGGCCAGCTTTATAACTCCTCGGTCTATTCATGTAGCAGTCAGTGGCTGGCGGGAAATAAATCGTGTTAAGCAAGTAGACCCTTATCTGATACAATCGCCTGTAGCCGTTGGCCGGCTCTAATTACCGCGAGCAATTGTCTCACAAGTGTGGTACAACGATAAAGTTATCTAGTTCCTAGTCGGAAAGTTCAATCTCTTGTAATGGGTCCCAGACCAGACTGTTTAGCAACAATCTAACAGACATTTTGCTTAAAAACTAGTGATAGGTGAGACTGAAGTTAGGATGGTGTGAAGCTTGCATATTTTACACATTCGCTCATAAAAAGTCTTTTAGTCAATAGTTACGACTCAAAGGAAAGTTGTAAAAATTTTACGTGCATTCTCAGAGTAAAACTTCAATTCATGGTTTACTATGACAATTTGATGTACAATGCTTAGCAGAGTCTTCCAGCTTATTCGCCTGTGGGTTAATTGCATAGGCTAAATTGCCTTGTAGTATGAATTGAATTGTAGTAAACCATTAATCATACTTTTATGACATGGTGCCCAGGTACTACTAATGGCAGCGTCTAAATGCTTGAGCGGACGTTAGTTTTAGCGAATTTGTGATCTTCTCTTTCTTAACATTCTTCATGGCACAGAAAAAAATGTGTGTTTCCGTGAAACATAAAATGCACCTTTCTTACGGTGTCGTATTTCACTATTATTTGGCCACAGTTGTCACCGAGGTGATATTCGTCAAATCTTGTCATTCCTCTTCACATATTTACGTAAAAATATTACGACTTGTGCATGCCCACTTGCACCAACGTTGAGTTAACTCGGTTTTCTTAGAAAAAGACAAAAAAAGCAAACAAAGCATTGCATTATGTTAGTGTCCCGAAGGGGTAGAGAGAGACTATGTTGTCTGTATTGGTATCCTTGGTCGCGTTTTATAAAACCATTATTTCATAGTTTATTACGACAGTTCGATGAACGTCGATTATACTGCGTAGCCGATTAGTAAAATTGGTTTTGCAACTCTTGAACCCTCTTAAGTCCTGACCTTGAAAGTAACAATGGTTTACAATTGCTATTTTCAAGGTCAGGACTGATTAATCTGTGGGTTGGTCGGCAATGCAATGTACATCGAGTTGATATAATAAGTAACCCATGAATTGTAGCTCTATTCGGGTCGGATGTCAGTTTTTAATACATAAGCAGCCTATATACGTCCTACTGTAGGGCACAGGCCTTCTCTCAGGGAGAGAGTATGGGCTTAATCACCAAGCGTGCCCACCGCGGATTGGCGATTTCAAGCGCTGAGGTTTGTGAATAGTTCAGACACTCAGTTTTCCTCACGATGTTTTCCTTCACCGTTAGCGAGTGGTATTGCTACTATAACTTCACAAATGTACATAACTTAGAAAACAAAACCGCCGCAGCAAAAACCAACTCTGTATGAATGTAAACAAGCCTGTATCCGGCACGTCAAAGAACTAAAAATTAAAATGACGAAAATTGTTTATTAACTGCAAATATTTTGCTTTGGTTTTAGACGACCGTATATTATTTTGGTACATCTAGCTCGCTTACTCAGGGCGCTCGTTTTTCAGCGGAGCTTTATTTTTGCGCTGTCAATCATATTTTTTGCTCTACAGCCAAACGTGTTGAAATGTTTGCTAAAATAATATTAATAACAGACTTACCATCCAGCTAGTGAACGTGGCTTAGATCTTTTTGTCAATACTTAAAAATATTTTAACACTGAATTTTGTAGTGCTTCCAGTGGCAACTACCTAAAGTGAAGCAATTAAGAACAGGCAAAGAAAAAAACTGGAAAATGTCTAGATCGTCATCATCATCATCAGCCATTTGACGCCCACTGCAGGACACAGGCCTCCTTCGTGGTTTTCATAACCATGAGGGGTTTTGCCATAATCGCCACGCTTGGCAGGCGGGTTGGCGATCGCAGTATGCGTTTGGAATATCAGGAAGACGCTGCTGCCCGTCTCCTGGTAATTGATTTCCTTAGTCGCCTTCTACGACATCCACGGAAGGAAATGGAGTGACGCTATTCTTAATCAGGCGCCACACTAAATAGATACTGATAGTTATTTAATTTTACTCGAAGGATACTAAGTTGTGAACGTAGAGCTATATAAATTAGACTAGACTAGACAAGGTGTAAGTAACAAAATCCACATAACCTGCTAAGTCCTGACCTTGAAAGTAACAGCCGAAAACCATTGTTATTATTGAAATCACGAAAGATATATCAACTATCCTTTTCTAACATTATGGAGGTATAGAACAGCCGATATTTTTCGTGATTTCGTGGTTTTTCCCAAAGTAAAACTTTGTAGTGCGAGTAGATTTTCAGGTGTGTGTGTGTGTGTGTGTGTGTGTGTGTGTGTGTGTGTGTGTGTGTGTGTGTGTGTGTGTGTGTGTGTGTGTGTGTGTGTGTGTGTGTGTGTGTGTGTGTGTGTGTGTGTGTGTGTGTGTGTGTGTGTGTGTGTGTGTGTGTGTGTGTGTGTGTGTGTGTGTGTGTGTTACAGCCTGTACAAAATAACCATCTCACCTCGATGAAGGCCATCATCATTGTGACTGACTCAATCAAGTGTCAAGTCAACTCATTCAAGTTAACTCGAAAGATTACTTGCCATGTGAACTAAACTAATTTTGCTCAAGTGAACTTGCACGAGTAATATTTTCATAGTAATATTTTGTAATATCCCGTCTTTGCTTTAGCAATCTGATAAAAAATCGTATCTGTCCAACACCTCTATCTCTGATTTCGCCGTATGGAAAAAACATGTACCCAAATGATAAACGTGTCAAACTTTTTGAAGCTTTTTGCGAAGATAACGCTGGTACGTGTCAAACGGTGTAGTGTATAGGAATGCGTAGCTGAACGTATTCATGTGGAAACGATAACGTAAATGATAACTTTATTTATTCGAAGGATACCTTACACTGAGGCCGACTTGCACCAGTTTCTTAAATTAAGGTTAAACAGGATTTAACCAAAATTATGTATTACTATATACTATATGAAAGCCACAGAAACATTGGCATTAATCCATATCACAGTCGACTCTCATTTGTTTCTGTGAACTTTGTAGAAACGCCACATACGAACAGGCAAGCGTTTCTCTCGGTTCGGTGTAGGATTTTATTAACGCTGCCCGGCGCATCGGGCCGTCGTGCAAAACAACAGATGCATTAAATCAAGCGCGCCCCGCCCATCACATGTGCAATGAATGTGCGCCGAGCATGTGTGCACAGCCTTAGCGCGTTAGATTGGCTGCATAAAAAAGGCAGAAATATTAATAATAATAACCTTCACACAGCCTACAACCTGGTCGGACACTGCCGACATAAAATTAAGTAAGTAAGAATAACTTCCATACAACACAAACACACTTGACCTGGTCCCAAACTAGGACACCCTGTGCTGTGGTAACCAGGCAAGGCCATCACAAATATGGAAATACACTCAAACTGAGGCCATGTTGTACAAATGTCCTAGGGAATCGAACCCACGACCTCTTTGTAGTAAGCACCTTAACGGCTAGTCCAAAGAGGCAGTAATTATTATGATTCCGGAATTATGTTGATAACTTCCACACAATACATTTACTTGTCCTGGTCCCAAACTGGGATACCCTGTGCTATCATGTGCTATAACAAACGTGGAAATACACCCATTTATACAAATGCACGGCGGTCTTCAATGGGAATCGAACCCATCGAACCCGATATTATTATTATTTTATTATAAGTGAGAACCTTCCTCAGGGAAGAGACCCGTGCCCCTCGGTGGGGACATAATGGGTTGATGATGATTATAAGTGAGTTGGTTTGGACATTGTGGAGAGGATGAAGGAAGAAAGATTGACAAAACAAATATATCGAGCGAATGTGGATGGAAGAGCCGGTAAGGGACGACCCAGACGGACATACTTTGACCAAATAGAGGATGTATTAACAAAGGGCAAGATAAAAAGTACCCGAAACCGGCGTGCGTGCATGCAACGACTAATGAATGTTGAGGAAGCGAAAGTGATCTGTCAGGATCGTAGCAAGTGGCAGTCCCTGGTCTCTGCCTACCCCTCTGGGATACAGGCGTGAGTTTATGTTATGTTATTATAAGTAAAAACTTATAATTCCGGCATTAGTTGCAACGCATTTTTTTCACACAAGTATTGGTGTCGGTGGTGGTGTGCTTATGTCTTGCTTCTACTTGAAAAAGTGGGAGGGAGGACGGTGCATTAACTAACCGCATGGTGCTTGTGGAATTTTGGCGGAATTTAGCAAAGTAATTTTCACATTTTAATGCTACTATGGATTTTCACAAAATAAAACGCCTGATTCCATACCATGTCTGAGATTGATATTGTTGCGTCAAGAATACAACGTGACTAATTTCTCGAGCAAATAGAAGAGATTAATATCGTTTCGAAATGCCACACTTACTTACTGCATTGAGCTGGACTAGAGTTGCGAAGTAGATTTGTGTACGTGTATAAATAGAGACGGCATGATAGGTGGCGCGTCCAGAACTTCTCAAAGTGTTAAATATTGCACTTGTCGCTTGGATACTACAGAAGTAGCGCTTACAGCATTACGACATTGTGTTGCAATTAACATTCAAACATACATACATACATGAACTCACGCCTGTATCCCGTAGGGGTAGGCAAAGACCAGGGACTGCCACTTGCCACGATCCTGACAGATCACTTTGGCTTCCTCGACATTCAGTAGTCGTTGCATGCACGCACGCCGGTTTCGGGT
Organism: Yponomeuta malinellus; assembly: GCA_947308005.1. Taxonomy (NCBI): domain Eukaryota; kingdom Metazoa; phylum Arthropoda; class Insecta; order Lepidoptera; family Yponomeutidae; genus Yponomeuta; species Yponomeuta malinellus. The sequence goes on from OX371000.1 coordinate 651,447, forward strand.
ACTTTTTATCTTGCTCTTTGCTAATACATCCCCTATTTGGTCGAAGTATGTCCGCCTGGGACGTCCCTTACCGGCCCTTCCACCTATTCGTCAATATTTCTTCCTTCATCCTCTCCATATGTCCAAACCAACGCAACATTCCTTTCACAATTCTAGTCACTACATCCTCTTTCAGTCCACAACGTTCTCTAATCAAACTGTTGCGTATCCTGTCATTCAAAGTAATACCAGACATACTTCTCAAAGACCTCATATCTACTGTATCAATCCTACTTTCTTGCTTCTTTTGCCATACCCAAGTCTCGCTACCATACATAAGTGTTGGGACCAGCCACTCCATTATGGAAGGCCAATCTGGCTCTATCGCTCGTTGCAACTAAATACTCCTATATTAATACGTAAACGTTCTCATGTCTCCCATACGAGTGTATTGTATGATGTAAACATTAATAAAGTGCCCATATTTCAAATAAACGAGCTCTATTGAAACGCCATACCTACTTCGATGTTAATGTGGAACATAGAGGGGCTAATTAGCTACAAGATACGATGACTGAGTTTTGACAATGTAGCTTAACAGGCTGTCAATATTTACGAAATATTTTCGACAGCAGGTCGAACTTTACATTATCTTTTCAAAGTCGCCCATAGTGTGTCTGGCCGCAGCATTAATGTTTTTCCTACTTTTGTAGGTGTTCATTTGGCTTTTAAAATTATTAGTGGCTATCACGGAATCATATCAAATAGGCTTTGATGTATAAGTTTAGGATGATTTCAGAAAAGATGGTCAGAGTGGAGTTTTTTTTTCTGCTGCGTTTTTCTCCACTACAAATATGGCCCGAAGGCAGCGGCTAACATAGTGACATAGTACATTGACATTCAGCAAACAGAATGTAAATTCTTTACGTTGAAATAAATTATTGATTTCTGATTTCTGTATATCTGCGTGTAGTAGACTTGTGAAGGTAGGTATATGTACTGTCGACTTTAGTATCGATTACCAATCAACATTGGGCCTCTTCCGTATTACATACATTAATGGGTTTAGCTAACCTTCCTATTACGACTAACCAATAAGATGTAGGATGCAACGAGCGGAGCAAAGACTTTTAATTAAGTAAAAGAAAAAATATTTTTACTTTTAACAAATACCACTCGCTAACTGTGAAGGAAAAAATCGTGAGGAAACCTGAGTGTCTGAGGTGTTTACATACCTCAGCGCTTGAAATTGCCAATCAGCGGTGGGCGAGCGTGGTAATTAAGCCCATATTCTCATACTCTCTCTCTCTCTCTCTCTCTCTCTCTCTCTCTCTTTCTGAGAGAAGGCCCGTATATGGGCTACATAAAAAACAATCGTACCAATTTTACATTGTATCTTATTAAGGGTTATTTTTAAAGTGCGCCATCCCTGATACATTTCTGTTAGATTACAAACATTGAAACAAAATTTAGAAACATATGGCGCTAGTTTTGAAAAAATGGGACGTCAATTTTTTTTCTGTTTACTTCACTTAAGCGTGAGCAAACAATATCAGGACGAAAAGTAATAAAAATCTAAAAAACCTATGGGTCGAGCGGCTAATGGTCGTCGCCGGCCAACTCAAACGTTCTTTTAATTGTTTACTCTTACACATTTAACATATTAGAAAACATCTTTTAACGTATGACGTTCCTACCACTTTGAATTTGTATTCACAGTTTCGAGCAAAAGATTGGAAATTATATATTCTTTTTGTTGCACTAACCCGTGCTGAGGACAATTTTAAAAACCTATTTAGAGGCTAAAAATTCCACCCATGCCGGGACTTGAACCCGCGACCTCTGGGTCACCGTGCCAGCGCTCTCCCAACTCAGCTAATGGGCAAGTGCAAGCATCAATGAAATTTCGAGCCTCTTTACAAACTTCTCTGTATTATGTACAGGCAGCGACATCTGGCCGAAACAATTTACATCACTTGCAGCCCCGAGTAACCCGCTTTGCAGTGTTACGCCATGTTATGTTACGCCAATAGATGGCACTCAACACAAGTTGCGACAAGCACAGAAACTAGAAAGAGAAATTTCGCGAGGTGAGGCGATGTCCAAATGGTTTAGTGTTCCGAGCTCTGGCACCGCGTGCCAGAGCGCAGGTTCGAATGCCGCCTCGATCTGGAATTTTTCTTTCTCTGTGAAGTTTGTTTATCAGATGTAATCAATTGAAATCAAATCAATATTTTTTATTCAAAGTACCACAAACTGCGACTTAATAAACGCTACAAGTTAAACTAGGTGTCCATTTCAAAATCTTGATCATTTTGCAGAAAAAATGGACAAAAAAACTCCAAATTTGGTCTTTTCGAGTCCTTCATTAACAGAGTTTATATACATATTCTATAACCTGGAACTCATGCATTGAACTGGCTTTAATTCCAGACATCATTGTCATCTACATAATCTTTAATGTTATAGTAGATTTTTGGTACCATTTTAATGATGTATTTATAGGCCAAAGGATTCCTCAATGCAATGCAATGCAATGCAATGCAATGCAATCAATCCAAATAACAAATTTGTTATATGCAATCAAATTATAAATTTGTTATATGCCTAGTAGGTAGAACATTGGACTCTGAAGCGAGAGGCCCAGGTTCGATTCCCAGTGCGGGCATATACCTATGACTTTGTTTTCTAAGTTATGTACATTTGTGAAGTTATTGTAGCTGTAACACTCGCTATCGGTGAAGGAAAACATCGTGAGGAAACCTGAATGTTTGAGCCATTCATATACCTTAGAGCTTGAAATCGCCAATGGGCGGTGGGCACGCGTGCCCTACAGTGGGACGTATATAGGCTGCTCATGCTATGCCATCTAAAGAATATATTTACGCACTTTCTAGTTCTTCATACTCTATGTTTCCACGTCTTCAAGTGTAAAGTATTAATGGATTCACTTGTCCGACATGGCGGCATATGGGTAGGTAATATTAATTGATCGGATTAGCGATTCTATTTCGAACGTTGGCCGACACACTGCACTGGGCGGGTCTGTATGTATCACTAAACTGATTTTATTAAGGCTACGACATATCATAATGAGGACTAATGCGTCTGTCTGATCTGATGGAGCGTTATGAGACTTTAGTAAGAACTAAGTTAGATCTATGAGACTGCCATAAGTACTAACTTGAAGCATTCATCTTGACATGGCAAGTGTCGTTGTTATTTAAGACTACGTAATTACCTATTTTTGTTACGTTAATGTCTCAAATTCTCAGAGCGCGGTGGTAGCCGAGTGGGTAGGACATTGGAATTGGAAGTGAGAGTCCCAGGTTTGATTCCCAGTGCGGGCATGTACCTATGACTTTGTTTTCTAAGTTGTGTACATTTGTGAAGTTAAAGTAGCAATACCACTCGCTAACGGCGAAGGAAAAACATCATGAGGAAACCTGAGTGTCTGAGCTATTCACATACCTCGCTTGAGATCGACAATCCGCGGTGGGTTCGGGTGGTGATTAAGCCCATGCTCTCTCTCAGAGAGAAGGCCTGTGCCCTACAGTGGGACGTATATAGACTGGTTATGAATGTGTCAAGTTACTACTAAATTAACTGAACAAGAATACCCCAAATAGAACCCCCCATTTTCAGAAGTAAATGGGAATTGAGATTTGTCTGGATCGTGGCAAGTGGCAAACTTGGGCTGCATTTCATAAAACTACAATTCATATTTTATTATGACCCGTCAAACGTTGTTTTGCCATATTAATTAGCCTACGACCTATTCTCAGGCCTGTCCAATATACACAAAAAAAATCATAAAAATCTGTGACGCCGTTTCAGAGGAGTTCGATAACAAACACTGTGACACGAGATTATTATATATTAGATACAGCGTAGCCTTGTCTTCCTAATTCCTAATCTGTGGGTTAATCAACTTGCAATGTACATCGAACTGTTAAAGTGAACCATTAAATAGTAGTTCTATAAAATAGGCCCCGGTCTCTGCCTACCCCTGTGGGATCCAGGCGTGGGTTTATTTATAACGAGGATTTCTTTACACCCTGATTAGTTAACTCTTGAAGCTTTCTACTTGAGACACAAATACATGACATACAAATGTTTACTCTCTTATATATAAGATTTATTGTTTTGCTAACATCTGTAATTTTCGATGCGTAACGTATAATACCGTGTACATTGTGTTGGTGTCAATCTTTACTTTATGGCACCAATCTTTTGTAGTTCTGGAGGCCTGGAAACCTAAAATACAGAACTTTTGATGGAGTTCAGGCTCCTGTGTTTCCACAAATAGTATATTCTGTTGCAGTGTATCATTTATTCGATGTGGTTTTTACATACTACAAATGTAATTTGTGGACAAAAAATAAACAATCTTATCTTATCTTACTTGATGATAAAGAATATTCTTATCTTATCTTTGTGCAAGTCGGGCACCTACCCTTTCACTAAAGGTTGACGGGTCCTTTCCCCGCCATTATTTCCGCGTGTGCCGGTGCAGACTGTCTGTCACCGGCGCCGTTCATTAGGGCTGACATTTCAGAACTCAATCACTGCCGCCGGCAGCCGACTGTCCGGGCGAGCGGCTGTCAACCGGTAATCAGTTGCACTGAGGTGGAAGTTACGAAAGCTCTACTTTAGCATATAAAGTATACTGTGATAGGTATATAGAACATTAATAACATATACACCCGCAAATTACGAAACTTAAGTGAAGATGTGCGGGAGATCTGTGAGACGAGAAGATGGACGGTGGACGAAGGCGGTCACAGAGTGGTGGCTGAAAACAGACCGTTGTTTGGTGGGTAAGCTCTCTACCCGATGGATCGATGACATTAGGCAGGCGATGGAGGACAATGGACGAGATTGGCAGGGGATCGGCGCGGTAGCCGTAACGGTGAAGAGGCCTAGTGCCCAAAAGTGTGCGTCTTTTTATTGTAAATACATAAAAGTGGCAAAAAATACTGGAAAGAGCTCAAAGATCAGTTCTGAAGGTGATGCTTAGAAAGCCCAACTAAGCCCAACCGCCACGATACTAAGAGAATCAAAGGTATTATCCGTTCGTCAGCTCTACTTTATGCGATTGACCTTATTGGAACACAGATTAATTTTAGGTTCCCCAGAATACCCAAAACATGTACAACACACTCTCGGCGTTTCTTTGCTTTAGCGGCACTGAATTACTCCAAGACGGAATCTCTTCTAGTTATAGTTACTTAAATTGTTAAATTATTTGTTTAAGATCACTTTTTGTTTATTCTAGATTAAGTTTAGTTTAAGTAATTATTATAAATAAGTATTCCTTTTTTAGGTACTTTGTTTTTTTCTAAATTAAAGATACGCCCATTAAGAACAGCAAAACAATAGATACGGATCCCACAATGCAGGTCCGCCTAGTGTGGGATTCACAGCGTAGTTAAATTTGGTGAAATTTTTCTGGAAAGTAAACCTTTTTTTAACTTTTTATACTGGTAAGAGTACGTAGTACATATACACAGATGAGATACTTCTAGTGGGGGTATCAGGGAGACAGGGATAACACTGGTCGAGTAGGGGCCGAATTATGGGCACCAAATCCTGAGCGATTCTAATCATCAAACCCAATTCCAAATCCTGAGCGATTCTAATCGTCAAACCCAATTCCAAATCCTGAGCGATTCTAATCGTCAAACCCAATTCCAATTCTTTGTTTACGGCCTTGGGCTATGAAAACATTCCGATACTCAAAACATAACATAGCATAACATAAACTCACGCCTGTATCCCTGAGGGTTTATCCCTGTATCCTGACAGATCACTTTCGCTTCCTCAACATTCATTAGTCTTTGCATGCACGCACGCCGGTTTCGGGTACTTTTTATCTTGCCCTTTGTTAATACATCCCCTATTTGGTCGAAGTATGTCCATCTGGGTCGTCCCTTACCAGCCCTTCCATCCACATTAGCTCGATATATTTGTTCCGATACTCAAGTCACGCTAATAGTCAACGAATCTAGTTTGAACTTCTTTGACACTTTCCTTTTGCATGTGTTTTCAGCTAATACTTTCCCTTCGCTTATTTTATTTATTTATTAGATACAAAAAACAGTGTTACGGACATAAATTATAAACATTAAATCACATATAAACGCTCAAATCAAACCATAACGCCAAGACATGATGTGCATATAGCATAAGCATAATCAGCCTATATGCGTCCCACTGTAGGGCACAGGCCTTCTCTCAAGGAGAGAGTGTGGGCTTAATCACCACGCGTGCCCACCGCGGATTGGCGATTTCAAGCGCTGAGGTATGTGAATAGCTCAGACACCCAGGTGCATACAGCATGGTGAATTACATTTTAATTACATTTTCAATAAAAAGAAGTACAAAATATATAATTACGATTATAGTTACATTTAGGTACTATTTTAAAATAAATATTTTGAAATTAGTTAATTTTTATCAGACAAGGCAAGGCAAGGATATTTGCTATTTTGAATTTAAAAGATACGTGGGAGTCATGGTGGATGTCAGACACACTCTCCGGATTACTCAAAATAATGTTATTTTAAGTAGAACTAGATTGGTCCCTACACGTATTTAGACCCGTTTTTTACCGCTGTTCCGACTCTCCGAGGTCTGCTGGAAAAAATCTCTTACAGAAATAAGCTCGCCTCCTGTCTCCCGTCCTGTTCAATGTTTCGTGTGCAATAAAATATATATATATTATTGGTTACTAGGTGATCGCCGCGTCCTACAGTTTACCTGCATCACTTCAAGTCTGTGTTCTCCATCAGACGGACTTTCTGCGTGTCTCCATGTTGCGGAGTGTCGGACAGTAATCTGCGTCGAAACAGCAACTCGCAACGCATAAATTACGGGCGGTTCGCGAACTGACAGCTAGGCGCGGCTGGCTTGCTTGTCGATAGATCTGTCGATAGAATCCCCTATTTTGGTTTCAAAGGCAGTAAGTTAAGTTGTGTATCATCATCATCATCAGCCTATGCTTGTCCACTGCTGGATATAGGTCTCTCCTATTGCACGCCACTGAGCACGGTCCTCGGCTACTCTCATCCAGCTCTTGCCAGCCGCCCTGCGAAGATCATCGCTCCTCCGAGTCTGAGAACGTCCTACACTAGGTTTACCGATCCGCGGTCTCCACTCAAGAACTCGTCTACCCCATCGGTTATCAGTTCTTCGGATGATATGGGCGGCCCACTGCCACTTCAGCATGCATGTATCATTAACTACGTATTTTTCAAGACAGTAGAGGACAGACCTACTTTAACTCTTGTAGAACAAATTGAACTTTAACTTCCAGCACAATCACTTTGTATGGTCCCAAACTAGGATATCCTATGCTATGGCAAGCCTGTGCATGTGCTACCCAAACTAGGATTACAAACATGACATTGAACTATAAATGAACTAACTAAGAGTCCTGAACTATAAATGAACTTAAGTGTTTGTTAGCTCATCTGAAACATCTCATAATCAGACTACATCTGTACCATCTTTCGCTCTCTGACCATTTGCATCCACGGACTTTCTATCGGCTTCACAAAGTGTATTTTTTTGTGTGTATTCAATATATTTCAATTAATTCTATCATATTCTAAAAACTTATTTAGAAGCTAGAAATTCCACCCATGCCCGAACTTGAACCCGCGACCTCTGGCTAACCGTGCCGGAGGTCGCGGGTTTAAGTCCCGGCATGGTTGGAATTTTTAGCCTCTAAAAAGATTTTTAAATTTTCCTCAGCACGGGTTAGTGCAACAAAAAAAGAATATAATCTATCATATTCTATCAATGCATATGTATAAATCATATTCACACATTATCCACTGCACATGACATCATGACATCAACAGATGTCGTGGGTTCGAGTCCCACTGTGAGCCGCCGTACATTTATACAAAAGGCCTCAGTCTGGGTGTATTTCCATGTTTGTGATGTCCTTGCCTGGTTACCATAGCACAGGGTATCCTAGTTTGGGACCAGGTCAAGTGAATGTTTTTTGTGGAAGTTATTATTTATCGATACTTTCCCCCAACAAATGCTCAGCGATACGAAACCTGAGCGCACCGTCAAAAAGTTATGTCAGTCCGGCGGCCGGGTCTATCAGCGGCACGGCGAATGATGCGACTGACAGCGTGGATAGCTGCTGACAGCTCGTAAAGCTCAGCAGAAGGTAGAAGGTTCGACGCCATCACGTCTACCGTACGTTAGGCTTTAGCGACTATAGGAATCAAATTCATTATCATCAGCTCATCGCTGCCCACTGCTGGGTGGCTTTTCCCCCCAGTAGCATCTCTCACGGTCTCTTGCCATCCAAATCCACGGACATTCCGCCGACTCTATAACATATATCGTCCGACCGACTCCACTGCGTTACCGCGAAGTACGATACCGCGATATAGTACGTTACAGCGAAATACACTCGTACATACATATATACATAGAGTACACGCATACGCGTAAAAAACAATAATGTCGGAATGTTGAAAAATTTTTTTTAGACTACCCTAAACATTCCACCCAATTCATTAACTAAAGGTTAAAGGTCTACTTTCAGTTTCTCGTAAAGCTAACACTTTGACCATTGCTTTCGATGCAACATACATTCGCTGTAACGTTCTTCGCAGCTATGAACTTTCGCTGTAATGTACATCGCAGTGCCCTACTTTGCGGTAACGTACTTCGCGGTAGCGTAGTGGAAACGTCCACTACGATCCGGTTGCCGGTCTGCCCACTGACCTTTCGTCCTGTTCTCGGCCGCCTCTCGCAATAACTGTGTTGGCATCCCCAACAGATTATTTTGATATGGTAACATTTTGTATGCTATCTCTCTCTCTCTTCTACCACCTACGACGCCATTGAAACGTGTACCTTGTGCTTCGCAATAAAATATTATAATATTCTACGCAACAAGTGTTTTCACTCTCGGCCAGCGCTGCTCCAAGTCCACAATAAGGCCAGGTACCTAACATTCTCTACAACTGTATTCCTATAGTACAAATACCTAACAAATACCTATGAAAATTATTTTGAAATCGATTACACTTGCCCAGAACCTATAATGGTCGTCTTTGCAAACCCAAACCTGAACACAAGCATCCAAATGTCAGGAAAAAAGCTGGAAAGAGTTACAAAGTACAAATATCTGAGCAGCTGTCTGACTGAAAACTGGGATTGCGATACCGAAATAAAAACCCGCATAGAGATCGCCTTCGAAGCACCTTCAATAACATGAAGAAAGTACTTACCAGCTGGAGTCTCAACATTACGCTACGTAACCGTCTGTTACAGTCCTACATTTGGCCCATACTTTTACACGGATGCAAGTTGTGGACAATTAAAGAAGATTTTAAGAAAAATATAGAAGCATTCGAGATGTGGTGCTACAGACGCATGCTTAAAATTTGCTGGACCCAAAAGGCTACCAATGAGGAGGTTCTACGATATGTCAACAAGAAGCGCGAGCTTTGGAATTTCATCCGAAGGAGAAAGATTGCTTGCTTGGGGCTTGTATTCAGTCACCCAAGATATCGTCCCCTACATCGTATAATGTTGGGAAAAATCGCCGGCAAGAAACGCGTAGGCCGAAGAAAGAAATCCTGGTTGAGAAGCATACGGAAATGGACTGGAATCACAATTGCTACCGAGCCCTTTCACCTTGCGAGAGACAGACATAAATATGCGGAGCTGACTGCCAACCTTCGCTAGTTGGAGAGGCACCATAAGAAGAAGAAGAACCTAAATAACCTCAGCTTATTCAATCTAATGCATGTGGTATTGACAGTATAAAATATGTGGCTCACAGGCGAGTTTAATACTATTACGCGCATTTGAAGAGTTAGGTTGTAGTCGATAGATGATGAACTTTCGAATTAATGTTGTACACATGTCCCTCTAGAGTCATTCTAGATCTAGAGCAGAGCAAATCTGTATCGTCGTGACAATGACAAGAAGAAATAAGCTTGCCAGGCACTTTTTTATTTTGTGATTTTGGCTTTTTTGTGTGCAATAAAGTAATAATCTGACAGTCGAACATCTTCTTTTGGTGGCAGAGGCCAAGATCCACACTAATGTTGAAGATGAAGTGCGTCTACCATACCTTCCTCTTTTGTGCGCAGGATGGCGTACGTCAGTAATATGAATGTAATTTGCTAATTGCGGGCGCGATGCACTTTTCGCCTGTAATAACACGGCCGTAAGGGTTATTTACATTGTTTATGTCTACTTGCCGCGTAGTCGTTAGATATTGTCTCTGGTTACTGCAGTATCAGTGTAATACTATGAGATGAAGAGGTCACCAGAGTTGTCAGTATTGGGTTTGACAGTTGGTTATTTATTAAACTGTTGCTCTAATAATAAATAGGTGTTATTACACGAGACCGGTTTTAGATACTTATCGTGTTAAGTTTTTCTATGGCGATTGCTTGACGTATCATTAGTTTTAAGAAGCAGAGTCCACGACTGTGTTCAGAATTCTTTTTTATCCAGCCTGTAAACGTCCTACTGCAGGGTACAGACCTTCTCCCAGAGAAATAGTACTAAAAGAGCACGAGATTATGGGCTATGCATAGAAGTTATCTTATTTTAATTTAGGCATTAAGATTAATCACGTTTATGGGTGGTCACTTGAAAAGCATAAAAACTTTCACGTGCTTGCTGATTCTCAATAGTGTTGTTCTTTATATAGTTTTAAAATTATCTTAATATGGTCCAAATTTAGGCCCGTGTCTAGTGTCGAAATGCATACGTAGTGCATACAAAAGAAGATCAAATTCAAGGAATCAAACCCATACCCCTCCGCCCTATCTCGCATCAACAGGTTACAAGCGACCTACATTCCGCTCGGCAATAAAACATCGATCGATCGACAGGCCCGCTCGACACCTGCCAATTAATCACTTACGACAGTTACATACCTACACACTTCACACATATATCTTCTACAAACAATGGATAAATTGTGTGTTAATTTTGATCGAACAAAAGTAATATAACGGGCCATAAATGCATTGTGTTAACTGTTAAGTAAGATGATTAGGTGCTTGTGTTTGGAATAAAAGTAAAACCGGACAACACTGCTCAGAACGCTGTGGTCAGAACTGTCACTAGTATCTCTATATAGTCTGTGGTCAGACCTGTCCCCAGTATCCCTATATAGTCTGTGGTCAGAACTGTCACTAGCATCTCTATATAGTCTGTGGTCAGAACTGTCACTTGTATCTCTATACAGTCTTTAGTCAGAACTGTCACTAGAATCTCTATACAGTCTGTGGTAAGAACTGTCACTAGTATCTCTATATAGTCTGTGGTCAGAACTGTCACTAGTATCTCTATATAGTCTGTGGTCAGAACTGTACCTAGTATCTCTATATAGTCTGTGGTTAGAACTGTCAATAGTATCTCTATATAGTCTGTGGTCAGAACTGACACTTGGATTTTTGTTGGAAAATTGGTGATTCACGCGGCGTGATATAATTCAGAGGATCGAGTATTCCCATGCTTTCGTGCAACAGCAATGTGTGGACTAATTGATCAAGTTATTTTGTGTTTGTGCAATTGAAGTTCCGGTCAAAACATAACCTTCGGCCACGCGGTGTCGGCCTGAACTGAAATCTGCACTTGTATTTAGCGTTCGAGCATACCTAACAGAATGTGTGCTCATATTTAATAACAGTCATCATAATGTACCACGTTCAAAGGAAATAAATTTATTTTATTTAATTTAATTTTATTCGTGGGATGAGCGCTCTTGGGGTAGTCTTCAGGGAAGAATAGGGCTCTCAACTACAAGTGCACACCAGGCGGGAGGCGTGGGCAGACTCTTTCATTCATTGTCGACTGGACGGAAAGTGGAATTGGGACGCTTGTATGTGAGTTGTTATTTTAGTAGCTTTAAGTTCCTTAGTTTTAAGATTCTCTTGTCGTTACAGTAGGCCCAAAATTTTCACTCGTCTATGGGTCCCGGGCGATGAACCTTCGGCTCCTGTAGCCAACAGCTTGCTAGTGTATGTTTTGGAAATAATGTCACTTTCACTTTAAATTGGGACTTTAATTTTATAATTTTTTATTATTATTAAATTCTTTATTGCATAGAAAACAGTTTTCACACAAAGGCGTACTTAATGCTATATTATTCAGAATCGGTAATAATAATATAATAATAATAACAAATTTATTTATTTCAAAGTAGTACACACCGGCACAATACAGTTATACTGAACTAATTACAAAATAACGAGTTGGCCTCCGTTGCCGAACTAAGTAAGAAGCTGTATTTCAGCAAGCAGCGCCTTCCCCACAGAAAACAAATATAGCATCAAAAATGCAGCAATAACCAACTTTAAATTGTAGCTTAAATAAAATAAAGTGTGAATGTAGTATGACCTCTCGGTGTGTGGAGTATGTATGTGTATGTATAAGTGTGAGAGCGTGAGTGTGTTTGTGTAAGTATAAGAAGTGGATTTCACTTCGTCGCTCCATCGTTTTGTTGCCCTACCGCGAGCTCTAGGGCACTGTAAATTTTACTGAACTACACGTACTACATAATTATTGTCTCCGAGAAAAACAGTTTTTGACTGCATCTTTGAAATTAATCTTGTTGTAAAGTTAATCGATAATCTAGAGTTATCGAGAAAATCTATTCACCAGAGTAAAAATCTTTCAAAACAAGTCTTGCATGTTATTCGTGTTGGCAGAAGTCAATTATGTTCGACATAGTTGATGGGCGTAATCACGAAGACAAAATAGAGCAACGATGATGAATAGGAGTCGATTTCATTGATTTGTTCGATCTAATTGCGCAGGCGCAACTTGTTTGCACGCGGCTTTTGTTATTGCTGTTGCGATCTATGATTTATTTGTTATTTACACTTCAGACACAGAATTGAAGAAAAGGAAGGTTCGCAAAGAAAAGTTCTGATAATTATAATAATATCCACATAACTTATCATACCGCCGTACTCTTGGCGTTAGTTTTATTTAAGTTTTTAATACTTTCTAAAATAAAAATTTGTGTAATATTTTTGAAATTAAAATTTAAAAGTGAACTAGGTTCATTTTTGTAGCATGAAATGAGTGTGCTTAGCTGTGGCCAAATTCGGAACACGATAATATCAAAAGTTATGGAGCTGGTCCCAAACTAGGATGCCCTGGGTTATCGCATCCGAACAAAAACCTCACTAACATGTAAAATCCGCGTTGTCCGTGTGGCGCCGGCTTAAGAATGGCGTCACTCCATTTCTTTCCGTGGATGTCGTAGAAGGCGACCAAGGAAATCAATTACCAGGAGACGGGCAGGTTGGCGATCGCTGTATGCGGTCGGAATCTCAGGAAGACTGAGATTCCGACCGCATACTGCGATCGCCAACCCGCCTGCCAAGCGTGGCGATTATGGCAAAACCCCTCATGGTTGGGAAAACCATGAGGGAGGCCTATGTCCTGCAGTGGGCGTCAAATGGCTGATGATGACGATGACATTAAATTTGTGAAGTTGTAGTAGCGATACCACTCGCTAACTGTCAAGGGAAACATCGTCAGAAAACCTGAGTTCCAGTGTTCACATACCCCTGCGCTTCAAATTTCCAATCCGCGTTGTGCGCTGTGCCCTGCAGTGGGACGTTACAGGCTACATAAAAAACTACAATATTGTATGGAATCAGGCGTTACTTTGCGGAAATCCATAATAGAATTAAAATGTGAAAATTACTTTGCTACATTCCCCCAAAATCCCACAAGCACCATGCGGTCAGTCGACCATCGGAGCCGGAGGATGCCTCGTGTCAGAGGCGAAACGCATTGCAACGCAATGCGTCGGTGGTGGTGTGTTTGTGTCTTGCTTCTGCTTGAAAAAGTGGGAGGGAGGGCGGTGCATTAACTAACCGCATGGTGCTTGTGGAATTTTGGCGGCATTCAGCAAAGTAATTTTCACATTTTAAATACAATGTTTTCAAAGTAACCGAAGTGATCCTTTTGCGAAGTTTGTCGTAAGAGGCGTGATTACGACACGCAATCTTCCAATTCCTTGACTGTACGTAGACAACATAAGTGCTATTTACACCTATTTAATTAGTGGGTAATCCTATGTTTCAACAGCTCCGTATATTATTTGTGCACAATTATTATGAGTATTTCCGTTTCGTGTTTTATTCTCAATTACCACGAATTTGCTTACCAGAGCTTGTCCGTCCATTACTGTGGTTGCGTAAGTGTTAATTAGCGTGTTCTGATGGCTGACATGCGTTTACACAAGCGTTTTTAAAATTCAGATGATATAGAAGAAGAAGAAGAAGAAAAACATACCAACAAGATACATCACAGAAACAAAATCAGCAGATAAGCAACATAATAATTATGCACAACAACAGAAAGAAAATTAAATACACAACAGACAAAACGAATAAATAAAACAGGACCATAGATGTAGCCTGTGGTTGTATCTAAGTTGCCACAAAATGCAGCTGACTCAGCGTTGTGCAAGCGAATGTGGATGGAAGGGCCGGTAAGGGACGACTCAGGCGGACATACTGCGACCAAATAGGGGATGTATTATAGGAAACCAGCGTGCGTGCATGCAACGACTAATGAATGTTGAGGAAGCGAAAGTGATCTGTCAGGATCGTGGCAAGTGGCAGTCCCTGGCCTACCCCTCTGGGATACAGGTGTGAGTTTATTGTATGTATGTATTTATGTAAGTAGCACGCATACCCATGCTGTTTCTAACTAGAAAGATTATGAAATTATTGCTTCCCTTTAGAAACCTATTTAGAGGCTTAACCACTCGTCTGCCGCGACACAGATCTGTGTCCAACTTAGTATGGGCCACCTATACGTTGCGTTTCGCGAGGGCAGTTCAGGGGTTAAAATTCCACCCACGCCGGGACTTGAACCCGCGACCTCTTGCTAACCGTGCCCGTGTTCCCTTTAGAGTTTTAAATTAGTATTTCTTACCTTATGTCGCTCAGGACACAGGCCTATCCTAGTGTGGGGACACCATTATTCTAGATTATCTTTTCTGTTCGGTGCACAATGCCTTCAGCCACTGCCAATTTTCTTTTAGGTTTGATAAGAGTAGGTACACTACTTTGTCATTCATTTAGACAAATGAAATTAATAAACTATAAATATATGAAGTCCTCCACCAATCCGGACTTGGCCCCCGTGGTGGAGTATGGCCTATACCTTCCTCAGGGAAGAGACCCTTGCCCCTCGGTGGGGACATAATGGGTTGATGATGATGATGAAGTAACCTAGAATTTACCTAAATATCTTTTTTTAGGTTAACAGAGAATTAATTCATAACATTCATAACCATTTTTGATTTCGATTTAACTTTTTTCAGACTTACTATTCAAATTTTTTCATGAAGATGAATCTTTAGGAATGATTGCTTTCAGGCACGGAGAGGAATAATGTTGGTTAATGTACCTAAGATTTGCCGTAAACCACATAAATGCTATCCAGTGACTATTCCCTTATTATTAAGGAAACTCTATTGAACGTTTGCTTCACAATTTTTTTACCTGGGCAATTAATTAATATAGTTAATTCGAAAAATAACCACACTTACTTTGCCTATCTTGACGTCATTACCATTTCAAAGATTTTTAGATTTAGAAAACTTATTGAGTACCTACAGAGTTCACCGGTTTGCGTGTATTTCAAATCATTCATCATCATTCAGCTACAAGAGGTCCACTACTGGACATAGGACTCCTCCATGGATTTCCAAAAAGACCGGTTGGAAGCGGCCTGCATCCAGCGCCTTCCTGCCACTTGGATGAGGTCATCTGTCCATCTTGTGGCTGGTCGTCCTACGCTGCTCTTGCCGATATGTGGTCTCCATTCGAGAACTTTTCGGCCCCATCGGCCATCAGTTCTGCGTGCTATGTGCCCCGCCCACTGCCACTTCAACTTACTAATCCGCTGGGCTGTGTCGACGACTTTCGTTCGTCTACGGATCTCATCATTTCTGATTCGATCTCGTAAAGAAATTCCGAGCATAGCCCTTTCCATAGCTCGTTGCGTGACCTTGAGCCTTCTTATGAGGCCCATAGTGAGAGACCACGTTTCAGTGCCATAAGTCATCACGTATTTTAAATACTTGGAAACAAATAAATCGGAAATTACAGAAGCATAGTACTCAACAACAGCCATCAGTGGAAGTTATTTGAAACCCTCCGATGCGCCATTAGCATGTCTATATGTAATAAATCAATCTACCATCCAGCTGTCAATCATTGAATGTACACTCAGAAGTTTAGATGCACTCAAGAAGTTTCGTTATTGATTGTAGGTACATATGTTAGAAAAAACTCATAATTCGGCCAAGTGCGAGTCGGACTCAAGCACAAAGGGTTTCGTAGCATTATCTATACAACATTGGAATATTTCAAGCGTCTATCCGTTGCCTTTATTAATATCGAGCCAAAAACGGCAAAAAAGTCAAGAATGTTCTTTTTATTCTGTTTTTAGTAGTTGTTGCTATAGCGGAAATCATCATCTGCGGAAATTTCAACTACATCATCTGTGAAAATTTCAACTGTGCAACTGTCACGGTTCATGAGATACAGCCCAGTGACAGACGGACGGAGACGGACAGCGGAGTCTTAATAATAGAAAAATAACCCTGTATGGGTCGTGAAGTTATAGTAGCAATACCACTCGCTAACGGTGAAGGAAAACATCGTAAGGAAAGCTGAGTGAGTTGAAATCGCCAATCCGCGGTGGGCATGCGTGGTGAAGCCCATACTCTCTCCCTGAGAGAAGGCCTGTGCCCTACAGTGGGACGTATATAGGCTGCTTATGATGATGGGTCGCAGCGTTTAATCCATTGAAGTAGGCTATCTGTATCTATTTTCCTACGGTATATAATAAATCAGACTGTAATCAGCTGTCGATCACGAATACAGTAATGTCGTCATCACCGAAGTACCGTCAAGCAATCATGGCATGCTAATTATGTAATATAGCGTTCCCATGTCGCCCTCATGTCTCTTTCAAGAAATTCAGGAAGGAATGATACAGAGCTGTTGAGACGTATTTTTGACGGTATGGAGAGAAAAATGTATGAAGAGGAATAAAGGCATATGAATTATTAGCTAATGCGAAATGCGTAGTATGCCAAGGAAGATGAGCATTGTATTTCCTTAAAAATTTCTCCTCTTCCACTATTACAGATATAAACATAAACATAAACATAAACATTTACATACAGGCACATACATTGCTTATATGATATGATAGGGAAAGTCTCTCGGTTTTAGTTTTTGACGTAGTAGTATTTGAATAACAAATTGTTTCAGTTTCACCGTAAAAGACAATCTGAAACTCCTACATTACCTTTTTGAATTGCAAATTTTACAACTACTCCTAAAATAATTTTATTGTAATTGGTGTTTCACAACAATTTTTGCCCCATGTGCTTTTTTTTTCAAATTGATGTTCTTGACACGGATTGCATAAGTTTATGAAATGGGCTCAACTAATGTTACAACTTCAAGTAAATCATTGGTCAAGACAGCTCGCCGCCGCACTAGGAGGCGCGCGGGGATTGAGCGGGCGCGGGCGGAGGCCGGGGCGAGACGGGCCCCCGTCGCTGCGCCGCCGCATACAGCACTTCTTTTTCCGTCGTCTCTCGAAACAGATATGTCCAAAGAAGCGTTCATTGCTGCTTTAAACCGTTTTATTGCTCGCAGGGGAAAGCCGCAAAGCATCTTCTCCGATAATGGCACCACTTTCGTTGGTGCATTCAACGAACTGGCCAATATATTAAAACAACAATGTACTTCAGACATGGTAGAGCAAGGTATCAATTTTTCATTCATTCCAGCCTACACTCCACACTTTGGTGGACTGTGGGAATCGGCGGTTAAATCCACAAAACATCATTTACGACGAATTCTAGGTCTAGCTCATTTGACATACGAGGAAATGTCGACATGCCTCATACAAATAGAAGCAATATTGAACTCTAGGCCTATTACTCCTATCTCATCCGACCCCTCAGACCTTACACCACTGACTCCTGCCCACTTCCTCCTGGGACGGTCTCTAATCTTTGTGCCACATCCGCAGGTTTTAAATGAAAAAATCACCAGCTTAAGTCGGTTTGGTCGCATAGAGTACCTCAAGCAGCATTTTTGGGCGAGATTCTCTAACGAATACATTTTATGGCTCCAACAGAAAACTAAATGGTGCAGAGCCAGAGGAGAGCTCAAAGAAGGAACCATGGTAGTGATTAAGGACAAAACCCTACCCCCGTTGATGTGGCTTCTGGGTCGAGTCATCCGCCTTTTACCTGGCTCCGACAACATCGCCAGGGTCGCAGACATAAAAACAAAAAAGGGCATCCTTCGCCGTGCCTTCAACAATATATGCCCTCTACCAGTTAATCTTCTTGAAGAGACTTCAACGCCGGGAGTATATGGTCAAGACAGCTCGCCGCCGCACTAGGAGGCGCGCGGGGATTGAGCGGGCGCGGGCGGAGGCCGGGGCGAGACGGGCCCCCGTCGCTGCGCCGCCGCATACAGCACTTCTTTTTCCGTCGTCTCTCGAAACGACCGATTCTTGTACGGGCGCGACGCGAACGATTGTACATACCTACCTATATCTACATTATACTTACCTTTACAGTCCACTATCATTTATTATTGTAGACATCCCAAAACTGCACAGTGCGGGTTCTACACTCATCAATCATTGTTGTAAAATGAAGAATATCTATTCTTAAGCATTATCTGTCAAACAGTACCACTACAAAAAAAAATCTGGCAAGTGCGAGTCGGACTCACGCAGCGAGGGTTCCGTACTCGCGTTTGGCCTTTTTTATTCTTTGTCGTGGAACATATAACAAGTCTCACAATCACACAAAGTTTGACGCCTGCATGTCTTGCCGTTTTTACGATGGAGCATAAACTAAATAAAAAATATATTTTTTTATGATTTCATTACAAATGTGTAGTTTTCAGATTTTTCCCTATATTTGTAGTAAAATACGGTATTACGTGCCAAATTTCATAGTTCTAGTTCAACAGAAAATACCCTATAAATTTTCATTCCCGTTAGAGTTTCGAAATATACGTTTTTGCGGCATAAACTGACGTAACTTTTTTTTAAGTTAACTTATAAGTTTTATTGCTTATAGTTTGATACCTATAGCTTAAAGGGGCTGTAGACTTGAGTCATCATCAGCCATTCGACGTCCACTGCAGTACACAGGGCTCCTTCGTGGTTTTCATAACCAAGAGGGGTTTTGCCATAATCGCCACGCTTGGCAGGCGGGTTGGCGATCGCAGTTTACGATTAGAATCTCAGGAAGAGTTTTTTTCTTTTTGAGGTACAGAACCCTAAAAAACTAGAAAAACACACGTTTTTTTTTATTCAAAGTCATAGAACAAACATTTAAGTGACGAACTCTAGCTGAAGTGTTTTATAGGAATTTTAGAGGAGACCCTGTATTTTTTGGCCTTTTGAATGATTAAAGTTGAAACCTCAAGTACTGCGCTCCACTACAATTTTGCGTGCAATTGTTTAAAATGTAAATTGCGCTATTACAAAAGAGATAATTCACAATGATGCTAGAAACAGAAAGTTAAAGCTACACTGAAACTAACAGACGTTAAACTACGTAAAGACTCTTAAAGTACTTTAAATAGTCTGTTTGTTAGTTTAAGAGGCTGACACGCCAGCCTTCGTCATCCCTGTCAGTTTGGATTCGAATAAAGGAGGAAAAACATGGTAACATTATGGGAAAAACTTTAAATTTATTAATCTACTACTAAACTAGTAGATTAATTAAAATTTTGAGACAATAATGTCTTAACACTATGATGATTATATATATATATACCTACTGGAAATTATGAGCAGTTGTTTCCTTTAATCTTTTTATTAATTATCTAAAGTGTTCTCTATCTCTATCTATCTATCTATCTATCTAATCTAATATATAAAATCTCGTGTCACTGTGTTTATTATCGAACTCCTCTGAAACGGCTTCACCGATTTTATGAAATTTTCTGTGAATTTTTCCGGTTGAAACCTGGAACTCGTCCATTGAACTGGCTTTAATTCCAGACATCATTGTCATCTAAATAATCTTTAATGTTATAGTAGCTTTTTTGGCACAAAGTGTGCTTTACACATTTTTTGAACCGCTTTTCTGGCAAGCTTATTATATCCTCAGGGATCTTATTGTAGAAACGCAGGTATACAATGTTCCATAAAGGATGTATTAACCTTTGCCAGCCTAAATCTTGGGAACGAAAGTTTATGTTTATTTCTAGTACATTGTGTAGGCTATCTACAGTTTTATAGTTACTGATATACTGACTTTCATACTTATACTGACTAGCAACTGTTAGGATGTTAGTTTTTTAAAGAAATCTCTTAACGAATCTCTACTGCCTAGCATATATATTCATATTCATATTCATTTATATGAATCTGATCGCTCTCTTCATTCATTGTCTTGAATGTCCGTTATTTTTTTTTTACAAATTTTGTTTTACATGTTAGATTGTGCAACCGAGACAGTATGCCAGATAGCAGCCTTAAATGATTCTGACTCCAAAATCATGGTGAGAACCATGCAATTTTTCAAAAATTCTCATGTCTTAGATTGGATGTGTATTATTTGAATCGAATATTCTGTGTTTATCTACTGCGGGGTGAATATAATTAGAGTCATTATAATGAAAAGAATGCAGCATGAATCGTGTAATAAAGGTGTTTTATCACTCATTGTCAGACAGATAGTCATCGGCGAGTGCTGTCGACTAGATAGCTGGAACAGAAGACCGTCGTCTTGTTTGTGAATTTTTTTTGGTGTATAACAAACTGAAAAAAGTAGAAATACTAGTAAGTTTTTGTTTATTTTTACATTTTGTACAAACATTTTTACAATAAAAAAAAATTGTATAAAAAAGTATAAATAAAAAAATATAACTCCTACGCTGCTTTCGGATCGATTTTGTAGTGATAAAGTATTGCGAAGAAAAACTTCACTCTAACCATACTTTCTCTTCTTTATAAGTACATACACTCTTACTTCATTTGTATAAATTTAATTATATAATTTGTATAAACGTGTTTTGAAAAGAATAAATGTGGAGTTTCTTTGTTAGCTTCTTCTCCACATAATCCATTAATTGTGAAACTAACAACTTTGACGTTCATTAAGTAAACATTCTGTTTTTACAATGAATAAAAATATTTGATTTGAATTGAATTGAATTGAATAAAGATATGACCATATTCACTACCCTGTTCGGCAACGAAGTAAACAATTTATATGACCCAATAATTTCTTTCACGTAGTTTATATTATGATAGAGCCAATTGTATGCTACAAATTCAGTCGTCAAAGTATTCAGTGGTCAATGATATAATACATGTCGATACTTGAGTTATCAAAATTTAATTCCGAAAGTCCTTCTTCTGTTGTATCTTTGTGCTATCCAATGACCTAGATATCGTGCAGTAAAACTTAGCATAACGATAACTTTTTACTGTCTTAGTAATTATTTAACTACACTATTAAACTTGCAATTTTTAGGTTATTATGTTAAAGTGGTTTTGCTGGTAATTTCGCATAAAATTTGCTGTATAAGATGCCAATTGAGGAAAATAAGCAGCGATTTATTGTAATCTGCCTCTTAAAATGTAGATGGCTTTGTTAATCTCATTTTCTGAGTCATACACATAATGCATATCAAATCAGATTTCGTTTGCTATATACTCTGTTAATTATATTCTTTTTCTTGCACTAACCCGTGCTGAGGATAATTTAAAAAACCCATTTAGAGGCTAAAAATAATATAATCATGTAGGTACAGCGATATCATTCCGATGTAAAACATAACTGCAAAGTGGTTTACTCGGGGCTGCAAGTGATGTAAATCGCTTCGGCCAGATGTCGCTGCCTGTACGTAATACAGAGAAGTTTGTAAAGAAGCTCGAAATTTCGCTGATGCCTGCACTTGATCATTAGCTCAGTTGGGAGAGCGCTGGCACGGTTAGCCAGAGGTCGCAGGTCAAGTCCCGGCATGGGTGGAATTTTTAGCCCCTAAGTAGGTTTTTAAACTCTGTTAATTGTTTTAAGAAACGGCCGACGCTGACTCAGCCATTTTATGGATGATGACATCAAAATGACCAACAAAACTAAGTTATTTTTCTTACACTAGAATCTGGCCAATATTATTTATAGGTGAATTTATTACGAGAGAAAGAAATAATATTTTTCAGTCTCTTACTTACTTCTGTCTTTCTTCTGTACTTTCATTTTGTAATCTGCGAAAAAAATACGTGTTGGCGTAATTTCCGAAACTTATTCCGTCTGATTCAAGTAGGATGTTACAGTAATTTTATCGGATTAGAGCTAACAAAGAGTCATAATTGCACATGATTTTGTTGAAATTTTGAACAATAAATTCAACTGTTACTCTGTCATATACTGCCTTCTTTAAAATAAAATAAATTACTGTTCAGTTACAAACGAAGTTAAAGTAGCAATCATAATCAGCCTATATGCGTCCCACTGTAGGGCACAGGCCTTCTCTCAAGTAGAGAGTATGGGCTTAATCATCACGCGTGCCCACCGCGGATTGGCGATTTCAAGCGCTGAGGTATGTGAATAGCTCAGACACTCAGGTTTCCTCACGATGTTTTCCTTCACCGTTAGTGTGTGGTATTGCTACTATAACTTCACAAATGTACATAACTTAGAAAACAAAGTCATAGGTACATGCCCGCACTGGGAATGGAACCTGGGTCTCCCGCGTCCGAGTCCAATGTTCTACCCATTTTAACGGTTACTGTAGTAAATCTTTCAACAATAACTAATAATTAAGTCAATAACAACTTATAGTTACAATTATAATTGTTACAATAATGTTAACAGTAAATTTAACTCATTAAAACGCTTCAAGTATTGGCCATGATGAAACATCATGCAATAATACTGCATGAGTGCACTAATCAACTACGCAATGGTTGTTAAACAAGTCCATTACACATTTGCATGTCCGACCATACAACTAATTGACACGTCTGTCGCGAGCGGAAACCCGTGACGTCAACTCATTGCGAATTGCGAGTAATAGTGATGTGACAACGAAAATGTTAATACCTAACGTGCTTATTTATGCTGTTGCTGCCAGATATTTTGAAGTAACAACTTTTAAGACGCGCTTTGCGCTCTTTCTGAATAGTAAAAAAAAAAAGAAACTGTCATGTAGGTCGGTGACTTGGGTATTGTCGGCTGTAGGCGGACGATGAAGCTGAAGTTTTCACTTCTATCTTATGGTCATAATGAGCACATATTCTATTATGTTTTTGAACAAGATAAAGAGGTACGGAAAGGTACGGAGAAGCTACATTAGGCAGCAGGTATATTATACCAACTCGAAAGATTTATTATAAATTTTTAATTTTTATAAAATCCATTTTTTATAAAATTATCGTGACTTAGCATGCGGACATGTTTACTCGACTGCATTTCATCGTTCTCTATATCTTATCAATATCTTTTGTTCTTCACAAAACTTACTTATTTGTCTCATATTCCGTTCAAGTAATTCTCTCTACTCTCATCCAATATCACCTCACAAATTCCTGTCTCTGCTTAGCTGACAAATTGGATGTCGTTACGTTCCACGCAGACTGGCATGTAGTATTTCTTATGACTCGATTACACTCATGAATTCAAATAACTTTTATTTGGTAGCAGGTCTATAATGTCGAAAAAAATACCAGTTGTATTATACATTCACTGCAGCAAATATTTTGTTCGATATTTGAGAGTTTGTGCACAATATAAGTTGTTTGCATTGATAAGTAAAATAACCCCCTTAAGTTTCACCGGACCTTTCTAAACTTTATTTAAGAGTTGGAAACTAACTAACTACTGACCATGCTCGGAGGTCAACAGCCAAAAATTTACGTGCACAAAGCTTACAGACCTTCAACTTATCGATAACCGTATGATGTCCCGACCATCGCATCACTAAGAACCGCCTCAGCTGTCAGGCCACCGGAGCGGCGGAAGACGGAAGCAATGGCGCGCGCTGTCAAGACGCGTCGCCTCTCCCGGGGCTGCCGTCGTATCGTGTGACGTCAGCGCCCGTAGCATCACTGAACACTGTTGCACTTGTAGTTGGAGTTCATTTGAATACTGTGACTATACTTGCGCCATATTCGATAAAGAATAAATGTAAACAAAGCAATTTAGGATCACAAAGCGAGCTAAAAAAATACAGTATACTATTGGTATTATTGATTTGATTACAGCATTTTACACAGTAATATTGATAGGTTTATTAATTTCACAACACATTTCACATAAATCAGTCATAGAACTTCGCTAAAACAGTAAATAAGCGAAAATCAAAAATAAAATAATTTATAGTCAAACGTGAAAACCCTACAAAATATCTGACATTGCTAAAATTCAGATGTTACAAACATTAATTTCATTTAAAGTAACTGCCATTTCAGCGGACACTCATTTCTCTACATATTGCACTAAATTAATTTCATTTGAAATCCGTCGCGTAATTCGTACATTGCAACCCTACCGCGTATAAAATAACAGCGTTTCGTTTCATTCATACGAGTTTCAATTTGTTCCTTTTTTAATGTGTGCTATGTTTGTTCTAAACCTCATCATATGTTTACGAAATGTAAGAGTTTATCATACAATTATAATATAAGACATTATGATTTAATCATAAAATGGAACGCGGAATTTTAATTTGGTAGTATTATAATATTATAATGGCAATATAGCGTCAATGTTTGACGTCAATGTAACCTTGCTTTCGAGTACAGTACGTGTTATTTTTGTTGCTTTTCGCTGATATTGTTGTTTTTCTCTTCGTTATTTCTTGTTTAGTTGTAATTTGTTACATTTTGTTATTAAGATTTTATTTTTGTGTCAACTTGGTTCTTGGTTGTACATTGAGAATGGGTGACTCAATGCCCGGTCCCAGTGGACTGCAGAAGTTTTCTTCTCAAAAAAAGAAACGAAACAGAAAATCGTCACTCTGTTCGTCAGAAAAGGTAGTAATCTGCAATATTTATAAACTGGTGGAAGAAATGTGGCCTAAAGACCAGTATGTATACCACAAAGATATTGCAACAAAGACTGCTGAAACTGCCGGTGTACATCTTAGTACTATATACAAAGTACTCAAAGAGTACCAAATAGAGAAACGAGTGAATTTACCGACACCAGCACGCAAAAGGGATGCAGTGATTTTAATTTTTCAAACAATTTTTTTTGTTACAAATCAATAAATACTGTTAGTTTCATAGAAAAAGGTTGTCAGTATATGCCTGTCATTGGTTGCTAAGCAACGCTTTTTATTAAACACTCTTTATCGAATTAGGCCTAACTATAGATGTGGAACTAGTCGCAGACGCCTGTTTCTTCAGCGACGTGCAGGGTGTAACAAAATCCCTATATCTATCGGAAAGGGGGAGGATTCTACTCGTCAATACTTTCACGAAATCTACTTTAAGAAATACTTCGAAATTGTGAGGAAAGTAACACCTACATAAACCATCTGCACCGGGCATTAAAATGTATGAAACAGCTGATTTATTTTTCGCGATTTCAAAGACACTTCGAAGGAAGCTTCGTAAAAGTTGGTCGTCTTAATAAGTGGAAACACCAAAATATCTTATGCAGGTATGTGAAGATATTATTACACCCCGTATACAGATTCCTCTACTATACAAAGAACCGTGCAGGTAGTGACTAAGGTTTAAATTCGGGCGGAATTGTGTTAACAATCAATGCTTCCACGACGGATGTAATCCACTGCGACCTGTTCCAAGACACAAGAAGGATTAAAGTGAACAGGAGAGCTTCTCCTTTAAGAAACTGACCTCATCTTTTCCCTTACCAGCCACGGAGCGTGGGGGCAAGTGCTACATTACCAAGTCGACGCTTCGCACGCAATATGTCATGCCGCGCGCCAGCAGTGATGAATGGATGCGAGACTCGTTAATCACAGGGTTTGGAACGCGTATTCCGTATTTGAGTAGGGATTAAGTTTCGGGTGCTGAAATGAGGTAGGGTTTTGGTGAGGAGAAATTGGGAAACATGAAATTTCGTGAAGCTAGAGCATAAGGCGGTTGAGAAAAGTTCGTCTCCTTACAAATCTTTAAATACAGATAGACCCATAAACAGTTTGTATGACACGAAATACCTGCAAATGCCTGTTGGCAGTCTTCAGATGCTAGTTTTTTACGAGAATATAATTAAAAAGATAGTCTAATCTTATCTAGCTTGCAGGTTTAAAACGTTTAAAAGACAATTTACAAATGGTATGTTGAAGCTTCGTTAATCCTGCGTAAGTATCACCATAAGCAGCCTATATAGGTACGTCTTACTGTACTGTAGGGCACAGGCCTTCTCTAAGTAAGTATAATTAGTTGATATTAAAAAAAGTTACAACATTCATATATTGACACATATGTACTCAAGCATTTATCTCGGAGGGGGGAGGCAGAGACCAAGAGTAGGTTCTTCTATTCATAAGTTTATAATACTTTAAGGAATAAAGGCCCTTTTAACAGCGATAAAGAGAGCACATACATCCATATGCATCGGCGAAAGAAGAAAATCCGAGTATGGACTACCAAATAATTCTTCAATTCTGGCCATTAAGACAAACAAGATATGTCCAGAGCTCACGACCAATCTTCAACAACAAACGCACAGAAAATAGAAGAGGAAATCCTACGCTAATTAAGTTTACCTCATAAACAATCGGGATTAGACCCACGAAAACATGATTATCTTGACAATTGGTTTTTGTTTTTCTTATAGGGTTTGAAAATACGCTTCCGAAGGGCTCATCAGTCATCGTCAAGGTACAGGCAGGGCCCGCGGTAACTCGATGCTATTTAATTGAATTGAGATACGGATTTCAGCACAGCGCCTGATAAGGCAAAGTATTGTTTGCTAATGTCTGGATTTCGATGAAAAGTTATTTACAATAATGTAATATTACCTACTACTTAGTGTAGATTAAAATAAAAAATACGTAACATTACTTTGTTTTGTAAGTTACGCACATTTGTGAAGTTGTAGTGGAAATAGCACTCGTCAACGGTGAAGGAAAAAATCGTGAGTTGTGACTGAGCTGTTCACATACCTCGGCACTTGAAATTGCTAATCCGCGGTGGACACGCGTAGTAAATGAGCCCTATTTATTAGACTAATCTCTCTTTATTTTTATATTTTTTTTAAATACATTTCAAAAAACTACTACCATAAACATGCGGAGCGGTGGTAGCGCAGCGGTAAATACCGGCCTCACATTCGGGAGGTCGTGGGTTCAAACCCATATAACAATGACTTTGTTTACTAAGTTACGTACATTTGTGAAGTTGTAGTAGCAATACCACTCGCTAACCGTGAAGAAAAACATCGCGAGAAAACCCTAGTCTAAAAATCTTTTGGAAGATGCAATACTGAAAAAAAAAAAAAACTCATGTTCAGTAAACGACTAAAACTATCGACTATCGACTAAAACTTGCCATTTTGGTCAAGTGAAAAATGTTCAACACACAAACTTTCGAATTTCTTGAAGTGAGATGGTGGATGATTAATTTTATAACACCAACAACATAACTGATTAAATTGGAGTCTCCCACGAAATGAACTGATCGTCGAACCGCCTTTAATTTCCCAAAAATATCTCACTCACTCCCGATTAAAAATACAAAAATTAGTGCCGTCAATCAAACACGTCACGAGCGTGACGTCAGATGTCACAACGCGACGTCGCGTCGCTCCGAATTACCCTTCGACCAGTCCTACGTCCTACCCACGAACCTAAAGCCAGACAAAATCGACCTCTAACACTTGGTGTGAAGGTCCACGGTTTCTAAGACAGGTGTCAAGGTTATCTGGTGGTTGTAGGTCGGATGATGAATGGCGCAGTCGTTAATCACTGCGCGCTAAGGTCATCTTTCATCGTCAAGGGGGTGCCTCTGCCCACCCCTCGAAAGCCCGGGGGGCGAATGCGGCAGGAACAAATCTCTTCCGCGGAGGTGTTTTGTTTAGGAAGTAATGGTTTTGGATTGAGATAAGTGTGCTTCACTGGTGGAATAAGGTAAGGTAAATCTACCTAAGACAATTTAGGTAGGTTTATGGTAAGTAAAGCGATGGTAGCGGAGCGGTAGAACGCCGGCTTCTTATTCGGGAGGTCGCAGGTTCGAATCTTTGCAAACCCTTCGTTTTCTAAGTTAAGTACATTTAATTTTGTGAAGTTATAGTAGTAATACCACTCGCTAGCTGTGAAGGTAAACCTTGTGAGGAAACCTGCGTGTCTGAGATGTTCACACAATTCGCGGTGGGCACGCGTGGTGATAAAGCCCATACTCTCTCTTTAAGAGAAGGCCTATGCCCTGCAGTGGGACTTATATAATGTACATAAAAAGGTACAGTACACTGTAAACAGTAGATTACCAGGATGTTGCTGTACCAGAACCGGGGATGAGACTTTTACGTTTAGCTGATCGTTTTTAAATAGATTAATAATTTTATACTTTGACATTGTTTGTGAATGTGTTACTGTTATACCTAGTTGTTGCCTATTGTTGTGTAATAAATAACTTTTGACCTTCTATAGCATGTGAAAATATCATGAAAATAAACTGTTACTACTTACTAATCTAGTAGGCTTACTTTGTTGTATAACCTCCTCAGTCCTGACCTTGAAAATAACAATGGTTTTCAATTGTTATTTTCAAGGTCAGGACTGAGGAGGATAAAGTTCACTCTACCAAATGTCCAAATAGTTGAGAACAACATTATATTGTGGGTCCTCATGTGGAAAATTTGTCGAATAGGCTTAGTTCTGCAGCATATGCAGAATCCGGGAACTAACTGACATCGCAACTGCTAGGCTTCCATAGTGTCCTATGGCATACTACTGTGGTGGCGGGCAGCTGACATTGAGACCATCTTCGTCTAGAAGAGAACGATCAGATTCATTTATAAACTAGGGAGTAGACATTCGTTAAAAATATATTTCTTTAAAGAAACTAACATTCTGACAGTCGGTATATCTACGAGAATCATCATAAGCAGCCTATATATGTCCCACTGTAGGGCACAGGCCTTCTCTCAGAGAGAGAGTGTGGGCTTAATCACCACGCGTGCCACCGCGGATTGGCGATTTCAAGCGCTGAGGTATGTGAATAGCTCAGACACCCAGGTTTCCTCACGATGTTTTCCTTCACCGTTTGCGAGTGGTATTGCTACTATAACTTTACAAATGTACATAACTTAGAAACAAAGTCATAGGTACATGCCTGCACTGGGATCGAACCTGGGTATCCCGTGTCCGAGTCCAAAGTTCTACCCACTAGGCTACCACCGCTATATCTACGAGAATATTAAGAGGAAACTTTAAAACTGCAGGTATGTAACACAATGTAAATACTAGAAACAAACGTACACTTTCACTCCCAAGATATAGGCTGGTAAAGGTTAATATATCCTGTAAAGGGCATTGTTTACGTTTCTACAATAAGATCTCTGAAGACAAAATAAGCTTGCCAGAAATGCGTTTCAAAACATGTGTAAAGCAAACTGTGCGGAAAGGGCTACTGTAACATTAAAGATTATTTAGATGACAAAGATATCAGGAATTCAAGCCAGTTCAATGCTAATTTGTTGGTTTTACAATAACATACGCTGTTAATTAAGAAACATATTTAAAAAGACTAAGTTTGGAGTTTTTTCGTCCATTTTCTCTCCGAAATGATCTAGATTTTGAAATGGATACCTAGTTTTACTTGTGACGTACTTTAAGTCACAGTTTCTGTGTTATTTTTTATTAAACATTTTAATTTGTTTTTCTTCCACTCAATCCGGGATCCTTAGGAAGTCGAACTCACACAGGACTTACACGACTGACAATCAAACATCGTAGGCATATGAATATGATCCCGTTTGAAATCCTTAAGGTACGGAAGCTTAAAAACAACATGGAGTAGCGATTTTGGTTAAATTGAAACAATACTTAGATTAGATATAATTCTGACGTTCCACTGCAGACATGCTCCAAATAAAATAAAAACACACGTAGAAAAAGTCTACTTTGTCAGCTGGTAATAAATTAAGCTTACCCCACGTTTAAAATGAGCAAATAAAAGTGCTCAGCAAACAGCACCACAATTCGGTGATAGCACTAAATGCCGAGCAAATATTATGTTAGCGCGGAGTGACGAATGCGTATTTACAAACGCGCCTCTATTTGCTTAAAATATTGAATAGAGAAGGACAGAAGTTTTCTTAGTATATACATAAATTAATTAGTCTGAATATTATTAATGTATGGTCAAATTAACTACGTTAAGGAAGACGCACCATAAAAACACAATCAACAAGGATTCTATCTTTCGACATCTCTTTTTTGGAACGTTATTAAATGTTATACTCTTTTAAATTACGACAAATGGGCCAAAGGAACTTGAAGTAACAAGCCGATAAATTCATTATTTTAGTTTAATTACCCAGACGTTAATTTCTTTCATCAAATCGAGAATCCACTGCGATTTCAACTAAAAGATAATATTACCGATAATACCCGTATTACGGCGTATTGATGGCATTTGGGGGAAAATGTCTATAATCAGCAATGGGCCACAGTGGGCTGATGATGATAATACGGCGTAATGCTAGGCAAATCCCTCTCCTTTAGTTTTCCAACCAGCCGCATCCCTTTCCTACACACCTCCCACTTCGAAA
Organism: Yponomeuta malinellus; assembly: GCA_947308005.1. NCBI lineage: Eukaryota > Metazoa > Arthropoda > Insecta > Lepidoptera > Yponomeutidae > Yponomeuta > Yponomeuta malinellus. Next base: position 682,210 of record OX371000.1, read on the forward strand.
ATGATGTAGTTTTACAAAAGTAATTTACTTAGTTCGAAAGGGAACTTCTATGCTCTTCCAGGCAGCTCTAATTTCCCGTCAGGTGGCGGCACGATTAACTCCACTACTATTTGTCTTCTGTCATCATAAGCCCGCGTGAGTAATTTGAACAGATAATTTGGATATAAATACTAAATGCTGCAGCTCATTTCTGTTTACGCTTCATAAATTTATTTGAGGATTTTCTTTGCGTGATGTTTGAACCGTGGAAAATTACTAGGTTTCGCATGCCGCTTCGTTTGACGACGGTCTGAGAAACATCCAGCCACTCGATGTTGACTTTTGTTTAAATGTTACAACATGGTTTGTTTTGCTTGTAGGTATACATTATAGAAGAATCGTTCACGATTTCTCACTTTATTTGTCTGAAATAAAGATAGATCCATAGAAAATACTTTATTGCACAACTAGAAGAATTTCTACGATTCGTGATATAAAATCTAGAAATAAAAAATAAGTAAATCAATCAATCAATCAATTAAGCTAGTGTATCCTGTTTAATGACTATTTAGTTGAATTTAGTGCTGGAAAAATAAGTCTCAATTTTCGGCTTTTATTAATGTCATAATGGAAAATAACAAGTGAATGACAAATTATGTCAATTTCAACATATTTTGTAATCTATATCTATAAAATACTCTCTAATGTCATAGACATAACCACTTAAACCGCTTTTTAAGGTTTCCTAGTAAACAAGAAACCCTTCTAGTTTCGCAATGTCCGTCCGTCTGTCTGTCTGTCTTCGGCTTAGCTCAAAGACCATTAGTATTAGAAAGCTGAAGATAGGCATAAAAGGACATACAGATCAAGCCGCCAAAAAAGAGCATAAAATGTATAATTTTTTTTTTAAAGTACCTTCCCTAAGCCTAAATTAAAGTTGTTTTTTTTGCGTGCAATTCATAGTGCAGGATATCATTGAATTGATTATGATGAAAAAATTATTATATTTGCCCTAGCAAATGTATGAAACTGCTTATGCTCTCTTTTTTTTTTTGGTTTCATAATAAAAGTTGTTGGTGTTGATGAGAATAATCTCCTTTAGTTTCTCCGCAGCTTTCTGAAACACCCTGTACCTATGTGATCAAATTATTGGTAATCCTTTACATACCGATCCTAACTTACTTCTAAATTATTAATTGCACATTCCAAGCGATAATTAATTCATTATTCTACTTATCTTCTCACAATTCTGCGACCGGAATGGAAACATCAATAATTTTCTGCCACCGCGCTTGATACGAGTGAACCCAAAAACTCTTAGGTAATATTTGAGCAATAGTCATCGATCATTTACCGATGATGGATAGTGCTTTGTCAGCAGTTTCTCGTTTCCAAAACATCACAACTACCGTCACTAGCCAACCTGATTTCAACTTTATATTTCCTCTGCTAAAGGATAGATTTCTGGACTGTTGTGTTTGAAGTAATATGGGGTTTGTGGCGGCAGTTGCCCTCAATATCCAGTAGGTTACTGTTTGAACATTCGCGCGGGGAGTTGTGAATGTTTACGGAATTGACATTATCGTTATGTGTCACTTAGCAGTGAATCTGTCGGCGTTACGCTGCATTGCGATCTGATAACGGCTTTAAGGTAGTTGCAAAAACCACATAGTATATAGCACATAAGAAGCCTAATAATATATAACTGATTCAGAATTAAAAAAAATATTGACTGGTAGTATCAACTTGACAACTCCATCAAATAGGGTTCGTATCACAGAACAGAGAAAACATGTTTTGTGGTTCGTATTCTTATGAAAACCGGTAGCCAGCCGCAATGCTTTATTTAAGTGCAACCACTAAGAGTATTTTCTAGAGAAGTTGTCTTTTCCGTTCCAGAGCTATCAATTAAATACAACTTGTCTTACATTTGTTTTGCAAGGTATAAACTTGACATTTTCACGTAGTTGATTTTTTTATTTGTTACCATACTTACGAGTATATTGACTGAAAAATGTAAGTGAAATATTAATAGTAATTATTATCACAAAGAAAGTGAACAAAAGGTGGAGTCAATGTTAATAGCATTAAAATCTGCGTTATTCAATTGAAATTTTTGGCGAAATTTATGATATAAAAGTAACTGTATACCACAAATTTTGTAATATAATTTCGACTTTATGGTCGCAACACTGTAGCCAGTTGCATTTTACACCTCAATTTAGTCCACGCGGGAGATAAAGTCGTGGCTTCTTGGGAAACAAATAAAAAGCGCGCGAGTTGAAATACGAGGCGAGATAATGAACTGACAGTCGCAGAGGCAAGTGGGCTCTACGAATGTTCACGTAGGAACAGGCACTTCATCCCATAAGTTTTATTTGATGGGGTTACATTATTAGCACAAGAACACGCCTTCTCTCAGAGAGAGAGTATGGGCTTAATCTTTTAATAGTTTTTCTACAGGCCGGCATTACTAGAAATTCCTAAATGCTCGTAACTAAGAAAAAAAAATCATGGGTGCCTGTCAGGATTGGAACCCAGACCACTTACTTGTGAAGCAACTGTTCTATCCAGTTTGGTTCACAATTTTAAAACTAATAACTAACTGCGAAGGAAAATATCATGAGGAAACCTGCGGTGTTCGCATGCCTCAGCGCCGGTCTCAGGGCCCCACTTCGCAGAATATGTGATGCTTACAACAAACGCCTGGCTTCGGTTGACTTATTCAAACAATTCGTTGGCTCAATTTAGGGCAATGGTGTATAATTTACTGTATTCTGATTGCGAGTCTAGTAAAATAACAATGTAATTTTGTAACCTGTTGAGTGGTCTATAAGAACCTATTTCTCTTTAATAAGTTGTTTTTTTACATGTTCGACAATAGTAAGCGCCTCCCGCTTTTACATATTTTTTTTCTCACTTATAGTTCAAGCAGGTAGCTTGAACTATAAGTGAGAAATGTTTCAAGGGCAGATAAGGCCATACCCAATATTGTAAAACATAAAATATTTATTATCTCTGCCTGTATTTTCTCCAAATAATTAAATTAAATTAAATTAATTAGAAAAAAGTTAGAATTTGTCATCGTCTCCATTCCTAGCTCTCTGGTAGCGGCAGCCATGTTCAAATAATAAATATTATGGCGCGCTATCAAGTCGGTTTATTTGTCACTACATTACTGTTTAAACACGCCTGTAAAGGCGACGACTCATCAGCCTTTATTATACCTAGTAGCACATACTAGATGCTTCCAGAAGTTTCGTTAAATGCTTTTCGTATAGATTTTAGAGAATTTGAGCTTTGAACAAAACTTAGTACTACAAAAAATACTATGTTTTATTATGTCTTCCAACCGGTCTTTTTGGAAATCCATGGAGGAGGCCTATGCCCAGCAATGGACTTCTTGTGGCTGAATGATGATGATGATGATGATTATGTTTGAGTCATGCAGAGTTTCACTGCGTGATAAATCTTATATTTTAGTATTTTTCATGAATCGCAATGCTCATACTATATATAAAAACTAAATAGACCACCCTCAAGGGTAGATGAGGGTTCAATACAATAATTGACTGTACTCGCCACTTCAGTCTACCCGTGACCGCGGCAGCTGCAACGTTGAAGAAACGTCGGGAATTAAGGTAATAAAATTTTACCTAATAGACAATCGCGATTAGACTCGTAAAACAATTTGCATCGGTTTCAACAAGGTTAAAAATATGTAGAGTTTTCTGAATTGGCATAAGAAAACAAAACCTGTCCTCTACCTCTTTCGGAGAAATCAAAAATAATGCAGTGTAAACAGATTTTTGCGACGTCGCATCGCAGTTTTGTGTATGGGCTCATATTGACTTGTGGTTTTATGAATTGCATTGCATTACTTATAATCGCGATAGCGCGCACATTTACACAATTCTAGACAGACCTATAAACCTATATTAAAGGCAATGTCTTTTTATTGCCGCCATTTCCTCTAAGGGAGATTAGAATCGTAGTACTTATTACCGCCGTGCTCTGAACAAAATTGGCTTCGTTGAGCGGCACTTTGCAATCTTATTTATTGAACCAATAAAGATATTTACTGTCATAGTTTTTTTCTTGTTCTGCATAAACTTTTATTTGAGATGACAACACATACTCTTCATTACCATCGTGCTGACTCTCTACTCGCCATTTTGATTTTGTGTATTCGTGTGCTTGTTATATAACGTGTTATTTAATTAGCACAAAATGTCCACGATGACTGTCTGTCTGCATGCCTCGTTGGTCTAGCGGTATCACGCTTGATTGCCGTGATAGAGGTGATGGGTTCGATTCCAACTGGGGGTCCCCGTACATTTGTACAAATGGCCTCAATCTGGGTGTTTTTCCATGTTGATATCCTTGGCTGGTTACCATAACACAGGGTATCCCAGTTTGGGACCTAGACAAGTGATTGTATTGTGTAGATGTGTGAAGGTTGGATGTTATATAAAAGGTTTTATCTCTTGTACCGTAGTAGGTAGCCGGTTTAAATTTGAACAGAATTTGTATTATTACGTCAGATTGCCCAACAAAAATTAAAAATTCAAAAACATTAAGAAACAAACAATAGAATGTGATATTTGTACGTTTTTTATTATTTTTGCTCTATCGTAAAAACGATAACACATACAAGTGTGAAATTTGTTGTAATTATAGAACAGTCCCTACAATATTTCCGAACCAAACTAAAAAAATAATTTTGCTACTTTATCAGTCCAACTAGCTCTTGACATTTGTTTATATATGTTACATTTTAAACCTATTCTGCTTAACAGATAACTCAAATAGATTCAGGAACACAACATAAGCCTACACGTCTCTACGAGAGACCCATGAGTCTCAGAAATCTGAGCAGTCGCTCCAAACCAACTCCTGTTGCTCTCTTAATATGGTCTAAGTCGAAAGTTTGCGGTATTATAAAACATGATAAATTGCGAACAGGATTGGCTATTATGCCGTAATGCGCCAATATATTACGCGTCTCAAAAGGCCAGAGCAGTTGATAAATAGCGTTGTCACTGCGCAGCGTTCGGGCTCTTTTGTCGTCGGCAGGCGAGAGCTGTGCAGACTCACTGTACCCAGCTGTTTCGGTCTAGCCGTCCGGTCCTTGAACAGCGATCTTATGTTGGCTTGCGCCAACGCTATCTGACACCGCAATCTATCGGTTTATCTATTGAATAACTCCAAAAGCGTCTTGCAGCTATTCGTAGAGAAATTAAATGACGTCAGTGATATAATGACGTCAGTGATATAATTGAACCCGGTCAATCAAGTACTTGCTTTTCTAAGTTATGTACATTTGTGAAGTTATAGTAGCAATACCACTCGCTAACTGTGAAGGAAAGCATCGTGAGGAAACCTGAGTGTCCGAGCTATTCACATACCTCAGCGCTTGAAATCGCCAATCCGCGGTGGGCACGCGTGGTGATTAAGCCCATAATCTCTCTCTGAGAGAAGGCCTGTGCCCTACAGTGGGACGTATATAGGCTGCTTATGAATAAGAAGGGAAAAATATCAAAAATTTTAAAAAAGAAACAATAGGTATGTGAATAGCTCAGACTCTCAGGTTTCCTTACGATATTTTCCTTCACCGTTAGAGAAGGGCATTGCTACTATAACTTCACAAATGTACATAACTTTGTCACAAAGTCACAATTAAAACAAATTCATAGGTAGGTACATGCCCGCACTGGGAATCGAACTGGGTCTGTCGCTTCCGAGTCCAATGTTCTACCCACTAGGGTACCACCGCTGCTCATCACCACAAATCACTGCCTTCTTATTATTGTGTGGTAATTGCGAATAGATCAAATTTATCTATACATCTCCTTGTGGAATACAAGAATGACAAATACTTCTATTCTTTTTAAGGAATAATATCACTGGGTGCACAATAGTGTATCGACGAGTCCGCAGGCCAAAAGCACTGACATATGTCGAGAGCAAAAAAAGGCAGGTGTTGGGCTCTCACAAAAAAGCTTTTTTGCGCGTTAATAATTTATAATAAGCAATTGATCGCCAATTGATACGGTGGCTTAGACCCGTGACAAAGCCCTCAGTGATTTGTGGATTTAATTCCGATTAATGTCAAGGTTACAGCGTGTTTTGTGTGAATTTATTGGTATTTTTCTCATTCAATTGGTTCCATTCGAATCGATACAGTACGGCTTTTAGTTTGTCTGTTTTTTAATTGTTTCCATTTTTAGGTGCGTGGTAAGCGTTCTTTTTATAAGACTGCAAGTAATTACAGGCCTGCAGCGTTGGTAGTATGAAGGCGCGAGAAGCACGTTTTGTGGTGGTACTTACGTTTTGGTACGGCGATTCCACTAAAGCACTTCTCAGAGGCAGTTTACTTAATCTGTGGTTAAGTCTTTTCCTTGTAAACTCTCCACCACAGTCTATTTTAATCGGCGGTTATGGAGTTTTTTAAGGAATCGTGTTTTTACAAATAGGACCATTAGTATAGGAGAAGTTATTTAATGTCGTATAATGTTGATATATAAAATGTTAATGCATTTATTCTTAACACAACAAAAAAAAAAACTCGCCAAGTTCGGACTCGCGCACGAAAGGTATCCGTACTATTATCAATACAACATTAGACAAAGATCGAGAAAAAACGGCAAAAAATCACGTTTGTTGTATGGAAGCCCCCCTTAAATATTTGTTTAATTTTAATTTAATTATTTATTTTAAAAGCAAATATAGAACAACATCCCTATTCTGTAAATATTTCAAGCGTCTGCCTAATGCCGTTATTAATATCTAGCAAAAAAGGGCAAAAAAATTACGTTTTTTGTATGGGAGCCCCCTTAAATATTGATTTTATTCTGTTTTTAGTATTATTTGTTATAGCGGCAATAGAAATACATCATCTGTGAAAATTTCAACTGCCTAGCTATCACGGTTCGTGAGATACAGCCTGGTGACAGACGGACAGACAGACAGACAGACAGACAGACAGACAGACAGACAGACAGACAGACAGACAGACAGACAGACAGACAGACAGACAGACAGACAGACAGACAGACAGACGGACAGACATACAGACAGATGGACAGTGAAGTCTTAGCAACAGGGTCCAGTTTAGCACCCTTCGGGTACGGAACCCTGAAAAACGGGACTTAACTAAACTATAATAATAGGTATATAAATGTCATAAATTCTATATTTACAAATAAAACACCTACCACTGTCCTGCGGCAATGAGCCCAGATCGCTGGCGTCGTTGCCTGTTTGGATGGCCAGGCTTATGCTCTGGCTGAGGTACGCGCCAGCCCTGGTCTACTGATGCGTCGATTAGGCGCGCCGCTAGGTCTTTGAACAGCGGGTGCGCCACTGGACCCTATGTGCCCAACATGTTACATTAGATCAGTTTGCAAATTTCTTCATCATCATCGGCCTACGCTTGTCCACTGCTGGACATAGGCTTCTCCTATTGCACGCCACTGAGCACGGTCCTCGGCTACTCTCATCCAGCTCTTGCCAGCCGCCCTGCGAAGATCAGCGCTCCACCGAGCGATGATCCGCCGTCTCCACTCAAGAACTCGTCTACCCCATCGGTTATCGGTTCTTCGGATGATATGGCCGGCCCACTGCCACTTCAGCATGCTAATTCGGTGGGCCATGTCGGTGACTAACATAATATATAATAAAATAAAAGGCTATATTATTATTATTATTATTATATTATGTCGGTGCCTTCTTTGGTTCTCTGTCGGATCATCTCGTTTCGAATTCGGTCTTTCAGAGAAACTCCAAGCATAGACCTTTCCATAGCACGCTGAGCGACTTTAAATTTGTGGACCAGCCCCACCGAGAGTGTCCACGTTTCGGCACCGTATGTCATGACGGGTAGGACGCACTGATTGAAGATTTCCCACGTTTCGTCTTTAGACTCTGTGGGAAATTTTTATAACATCAATTAATAAATAGATCGCAATTGATACTTCATTACATAGGTATTTTCTTTCTTGACAAGATTTTATTTCACGTTGCTCTCCTGCAAAGATGCACTTTTGCACTTACGATGATCAACGTAGGGGCCGTCAAAATAAGACTGAAGGGTCTTATGTTACACACTGCATATCAGACATACTTTCCTTCAACTAAGCGTTACTGCACAGTTTTCAAAAGAAAACGGCAACATTTGCCCTTAACACGAGTAGTGAACTGAATAGCCACTAATAACCATGGCTCCACAAGGAAATCACCATTCAATGTCATAAATTATGCCCCGCTGCTTCATAGAAACGTGCCAGTGTGCGGGCATTGTCACAAAGAGTGCCCAGTGCGCCGCCGTGTCAAGTTGTCACATAAATTAAATGCACAGTGCCACCCTGTCAGAGTGTCAGTGGACAATGGTGACGCATGGTCGCAGCCCGGTGTCTCACTCAATTAATGGTTACAAGGTGATCCGACACTATGGACCTTTTGTAGAGATTAAAGGAAAATGTTTGGCTGAACGCTCTGGGTTGTTGGTTACAGTGTCACGCGTAAATGATTACGTTGCTCAAATTACACGAGCCTCTCTCTAGTCTAGATCTATTTTCGCAGTGATTGGAATTAGAAACTCAAACATGGCTTTGACATTACTATTTTTTATCTGTACTTGTCTCTGACAAAATCGTCCATTTTTTACTACTAAAAATGCTAGCTTAGTAAATAAAATTAAAGCATAATAAAGAACATTTCTTGTTTATTTTACTTAACATATATAATTAATAAATTATCTTCATTATAATTTTCATTTTATTCAGTAATCATTCTTCATTGCTGCAAATACCAAAATATCTTTCTTTCACCTCCTGTGGTTAACTGGTATAAAATGCTTATGGCATTAAGTCCGCCGTACTGTAAATTAGGTTAAGTGCAATAAAAATATGAAATAATAGTACCAAGGATTACTTCAGTAACTTATGTCCATTGCTCTCGAGTGTAATTTGTAACATATATACTTTTTATTTTAGCATAGTTTATTTGCACACGAAACATAAAAAAGGACCACGTCTAGTAAACTTTTTGAAAAGGCTTAAGGATTATCCACATTACAACGTGCCGGCACGATTTTCAGTCTAAAAATATTCTTAAACCTAAAAGGTTAGAGCTACCCGACGAAGCTCGGTGACAACAGTCGGTCCGTCGGTCGTGCTCGTATTAGTAAGTTTTACGGTCAATTTCAGTTTGTATCTTTACATTCACACGACCCCGGCTTGTTGTATAGTGGTAAGACTTAGTCTCTTCGAGCCAAGGCAGCAGACCGCGCTATCTGCAAACAAAACAAATGGAGTGCCTCCCCGCGACAGACCGACAGACAAGCGATAAGGCGAACGAATGTGCTAACCGTTCGCCCGCTATCGGCCCTGATAGATCGGTACGTGTTACCGCACCGCTGTTGCCATTACTCTTAAGCTTAGGAGCGCCCTTAAGGTAGCATTCGGTTCTTAGCGACCGCGACGCGCGACTGGCGACCATACAACTACGCGACCATGGTCGCCTGTCGCGGGGCGACCCCTAGCTTTCCGATGTCAGCGGCGGCGACGTCGCCACTCTTCCCGCAGTTATTATGGGTGACGGTTGTGTTCTATGGCAGTACGATATGTCGGACAATTTATCCGCAGCTAGGAAAACAGTTATTCAGCAGCTATTGGAGGATGAAGAAGAAGATGATATTCTTATTATGTTACTAACTATGTCTCCGGAAAAAAGGATGAAGATTGACTCAATTTTCAAGTCACGAGAAGAAGGGGGTTGCTTTCAAATACTCATAAAACGACATTTAAATTATAAAGAAGAAAAGTTCAGAAAATATTGTAGGTTAAATTAAAAACAGTTTAATTTGGTCAGTTTGATTTTTGCGTCGCGTGACGGTACTCCCTCCGATGCGACTGGGTCGCCTCGCCTCACCGCTTAAGCCACGCCCACCGGTTGCGCGACGCGGTCGCCGTAATTGTTTTTAGTACACCATATAAATCCATACTAAGCAGTGGGTCGCGCGACCCGGTCGCGGGTCGCGGTCGTGCACTAAGAACCGAATGCTACCTTTAAGTGGATTTGCGAAAGAGTTTGTGGAGCATTTAGTTTCTGAAACGCTGGCCGATTCTGTTTCGTAAGTTATTGATTGGCATGGATAGAGTGTAATACCTGGAGAACAGTTGTTAGAACCACAAAAACTGAACAAAGATTTAGTTAATTGGTCGTTTTAATAGCTCCCATTTATGTATATTTGCCAACTGTAGATATTTTTACTCTACTCCGATTCTCTACTGTTTGTTTCAAAAATACGTTCTAAATAAGTCGCTATGAAGTTACTCAGACTGCTAGTTGGCTAGTGATTGTGATGTTCTTTGTTTTTAGGGTTCCGTACGCAAAGGTTAAGGGACTATATTACTAAGACTCCGCTGTCCGTCCTTTCGTCCGTGCGTCTGTCACCGGGCTGTAGCTCATGAACCGTGATATTTAAGACAGTTGAAATTTTCACAGATTATTGGATTTCTGTACTGTATCTTTTCTTTTGACATTGCTCTTTCTGTAACATTTTTTCCGGTACACAATCAAGAATATTCTTATCTTATCTTATTTTCTGTGGCTGCTGTAACAACAAATACTAAAAACAGAATAAAATAAATATTTAAGGGGAGCGCCCATATAACAAACATGATTTTTTTGTAGTTTTTTACTCGATATTAATAACGACAACAGGCAGACGCTTGAAATATTCAAATGTTGTATAGATCGGCCGGCCGGCCAAGTGCGAGTCGGACTCGTGCACGAAGGGTTCCGTACCATTATCTTTACATCATTAGACATAATGATCGAGAAAGAAGGGCAAAAAATCCCGTTTGTTATATGGGAGCCCCCCTTAAATATTTATTTTATTATGTTTTTAGTATTTGTTGTTATAGTGGCAACAGAAATACATCATCTGGAAAAATATTAACTGCCTAGGTATCACAGTTCATGAAGTGCAGTCTGGTGACAGACAGACAGACAGTGAGACAGACGGACAGACAGACAGACAAACAGACGGAGAGTGAAGTCTTAGGAATAGGGTCCCGTTTGGCACCCTTTGGGTACGGAACCCTAATAACACAATGCACCATACTTACCCCCGGTTTCTCGTACGCTAACAAGCTGTTAATCTACTGTTAACAGCTGTGAGTGGTTTTTTTGTATGCACTTTGGTTAATTGACAGCTGTTAACAGTAGATTAAGAGCGTGTTAGTGTACGAGAAACTGGGGGAATATCTACCAAAAGTTTCGTCCAGAACACAGAACAAATACGTTTAATAACGGTTTAGGCATCCAAAAAAGCCTAACCTAATAACGCCCCTTCTCCCAGGGCACAAGAGTGAGACCGTCCGGACGGTCTCCATCGGTGCGCCACAAGCCTTGAATTTAATATAATAATAACTTGCTTGTCAGTGCTACCACTGTGCAAGTGAGATGAAATGATTTTACGTAGTTGCATCGGGTTAACATGTGTTCCAAATTCAACACAGAAAGTATACTTTTAAGGGAATCCATGTGGTTTATAAGAAAATGTTGTACAGTTTGTTTTCTAAAAAAAGCTGTCTGACTATTCTCTCAATTATGTTGGTAGTGATTTTTAGGAACTGTGCCCGAGAACAGACACTTTATGCGAATCCATCGGCGGTGCTAGTAGACCTCATGGAACAATTTCCCAAGATTCAGGCTGGCAAAGGTTAATACCTACATACTTTATGGGGCATTAGTATAGTACAAATTAGGTTTCTACAATAAGGTACCTGAAGATATCATCAATATCATCAGCCACCCGACGCCCACTGCAGGACACAGGCCTCCTTCGTGGTTTTCATAACCATGAGGGGTTTTGCCATAATCGCCACGCTTGGCAGGCGGGTCGGCGATCGCAGTATGCGGTTGGAATCTCAGGAAGACGCTGCTGCCCGTCTCCTGGTAATTGATTTCCTTAGTCGCCTTCTACGACATCCACGGAAGGAAATGGAGTGACGCTATTCTTAATCCGGCGCCACACGGAAGATATAGCTTGCCAGAAGCCCGGTTCAAAGAGTACGTAAAGCTCATTTTGTACCAAAAGGGCTGTTATTAAAGATTATTAGATTATTTAAATGACAATTATGTCTAAACCAGTTCGAAGCAGGAGTCCTAGGTTTTTGAATAATTATGTAAAATCTGTTAATTAACGACTTTGAAAAGACTAGCTTTGGAGTTTTTTTCACCATTTTTTCTCTAAAATGTTCTAGATTTTGAAATGGACACATAGTTTTAACCTGCAATGTTAATTAAGTCGAAGTTTCTGTACTACTTTGAATAAAACATTTTTAAATTTTACATTTTGAACCCCTTAGCTAAATTAGGAGGCACAACGTACCTACAAATTATTTGTGCCTCTCATCAACTTTGTAAAGAATTACCCAAACCTACCCTCTCCATCTCTGTTTCTCTTCATAGCTCTGTCTCCACATCATCATATAGCACGACCACATTAACACCACACCCTCTTCCCCGCGACCCCCGCGGGCGTGCTCTTAAACTCGTAAAAGGCGCCATAAGTTTGAGTTACGAGTTGCGGCAATCACAGAACTGCAAGACATAGAGGGTACAAAAGTTGAGTTAAAAGATCGCAATTGGTGCGAATCCTGAATGTATTCACCATCAGCCATTTGACGCCCACTAAAGGACATAGGCCTGCTTCATGGTTTCATTACCGTGAGGGGTTTTGCCATAATCGCCACGCTTGGCAGGCAGGTTGGCAATCGCAGTATGTGGTTGGAATCTCAGGAAGACGCTGCTGCCCGTATCCTGGTAATTGATTTCCTTAGTCGCCTTCTACGACATCCACGGGAGGAAATGGAGTGACGCTATTCTTAATTTGGCGCCACACGGATGCATTATATTCAGTCAGAAGAATCCAGGAACTAACTGATGTTGCTACTTCTAGGCTTGTTTATTTTGGTTACTTCCACAGTTTTGTATCCTACGATATGCTACTGTTGGATCAAGCAGCAGGCAGACATCGATCCGATTAAGTTACGAGTATAAGGCAGGCATTAAGAACAAATGTGTAATGCACACTTTATGCAAAAAGCTACTACTAGGCTAACCATTAGAGATTATGGAGATAAAAAAAAACTTTTTTATTGTAATTGTATACGTAATGACACCTCCCTAACACAGCCGCTATCGCGTTGTCAATAGAAGTAAAAAAAATGTCTCACTTAAAGTCTGAGCAGACTCACCTACTGAATCTCTTAACAGAAATACTTCACAATGGTGCCAGATTTCCGAGTCTGAATTATGGATTAAAATCCAGATCTGTGAGGCTGAGGTATACGTTACAATTTCTGCGTAGACACACAGATGCGGGACGTAAGTCACTTGCGCGGCGCGGCGCGTTAAGGAAACATTATTATGTGTGAAAGCAAAACTTATCAAGTAAACTTGATCGTGTTGGAGCCACTGCTAAAGTGGTACTACTGTAAGTACACTGTATGTTAGGCCACGACGTGAAGCTGAAGCGGCTAATGAATATGGCCCACTGTATATTTCAATTTGGTCGGAGAGGTGTGTGTCGCCTCGTGCACTTTTATGTTTATGGGACTCGTGAAACGCGGTTGCCCTTTTATTTTACTCTCGTGTGTGAATTTAAAGGATTAAGGGCCCGTACACAAAACTGCGATGCGACGTCGCATCGTGAAAATCTACGACCTCGCGTGACGCATTGCAATAACTTGCGAATTGATTCTTTTTCCTGTATCTTCTTAGCATAAACAGAAGTGAGCACTTCTTTTTACGATCCATGTCACGACCTAGTTTACAAAATACGTTCAGTATGATTGACGGTCGTCGAAGGATTGGTCACCCGAATCGTGGAAGGGAGATGCCTTGCCGCAAGAATTCGTGTCGCAGTTTTCTGCGTTGCAAATTCGCATAGCGCGGATTCGCAGTTTTGTATACGGAACATAAGGTATAGATGAACAGTAACTTTTCATGTAACAGCTTTCGCTACATTGACGGCAAGCTTTTAAGACCTTAATTTTTGTACCGATAGTTGAAAACTTAAAAGGTTGCCTGATTGACTTCATTTTTAGGGTTCGGTAGTCGTCAAGGAACCCTTATAGTTTCGCCATGTCTGTCCTTCTGTCTGTATGTCTGTCTGTCTGTCTGTCAAATTTTAATCCGAGTAGGGCAAAGTAGGGAGTCTACCTTACTCGCTTGGCTAATTATTTTTGATTGTAGAAACGTGAAAATTTTCAGGGTAGTAGCACATATAATGAACTTAAAAGGAAATCTATCAAAGCTAAGTAGGCTTTACAAGTTAACGAGTAATAGGCGACCAACTTAGAAAAGGATAGAGATTGAGATCGCTTAGATCGCTTTTAGCGATAAGGCCACCATTTGTATACGGCAAAACTTAGATATGTGAGCCTTTTAATGTATTTTGTTTTCTGGTGTGTGCAATAAAGAGTTCTAATCTGATCTAATTTAAAAGGAAAACTTCGTACAAAATCCATTGAAAATTACGTTGATGAAGTTGTTAGTTCTGTAAAGCAGATAAAACTCTCTCTTTACGGAACCCTACACTGCGCGCGGTCTGACGTGCACTTGGCCGTTTTCATTTATGTCAATAAACCTTGGCATAAATTTTCTAAATACCCACATAAAATATTAAATTGTTATTTAGTTACCGATGTAGGTATAATATTTTGTTGCTTCGTTGAAGCAAGTTGTTGAGTTTCGCATTGTTGGTAAAAAAATTGTACCGAGTACTAGTCTTACAAACTTATTCTAATCTATCACCATTTTAAACTTTAAAAACTGCAAAATGATTATCTTTTATACAATATGATGGTATAAATAATAGCATAATATAAGATAAATCTCATTCATAAATTAGACTCAGAAATAAAAAGCAGCAAACAACTGAAAAAAATACACGCACAGCAAAGGGGATAAATATATCGAACCCCACTGTTTGCACTATAAATTACACTCCAAATCCAAAAACATAAATTAGGTCGTTAGTCACACCACAAGCTATAATATCCCTATTAATATAACGCGGAAAAAAAAAACTAAACGGCGTCTCGACAATGGCCCTAAAAGAGAATGGCTAATTTACAGTGTGCCATTCCGAGTGGCAGGGGAGGCGCAAACCGTGCTGCGGAGGCCACGAACGCATGCGCTGCAGCGGACCAGCTAGTGCCTTGCTCACCGCTCACCGCTCACCGCTCCGCTGCGTATCCGCGGTTTTTTATCATCATTATCATCATCATCAGCCACTTTAGCCGCCCACTGCACGACATAGGCCTCCCTCGTAGTTTTCCAAGCTTCCCATTTAAACTGGCTATAATTTAAACAACAACAGGGAATATACTTTATCTCACTCTAGTAGGATTAAGGTAACATGCACATGCACATCATCATCATCATCAGCCATTTGACGCCCACTGTAGGACATAGACGTCCCTCGTGGTTTTACAATCTTCCCGGGCTTATCCCGCCCGCATCCAGCGACTCCCCGCCACCGTAACCAGATCGTCAGACTATCTGGTGGGGACCTGCCCACGCTGCGTTGTCCGGTCCGTGGTCGCCAGCTCAGAACTTTTTCGCCCCAATGGCCATCAGTTCTCCGAGCTATGCACCCGCCCACTACCTCTTCAACTGAGCAATTCTCTGAGTTCGGGTTCCTCTACGGATCTCTTCATTTCTGATTCGATCACTCAGTGAAACTCCTAACATAGCTCTCTCCATAGCGCGTTGGGTGACCTCGAGCCTTCTTATGAGGCCCATAGTCAGCGACCAGGTCTCACATCCATAACTCATCACTGGCAACACGCATTGGTTATAAACCTTTGTCTTGAGACACTGAGATATTTTGGACGCGAAAATATGTTTCTTTGGGTTTCGAAAATGTGTGCCAAAGTGTCGGGAATTAAGGTAATCAAGTTTGCCTACTTAAGAAATACTAATTAAGAATTCTTAACAAATACTTACGTATAAGCGTTAAGGTAATAAATACTAATTACGTATAAGTACGTATTCTTGTTTATCTAACGTAATTAGGTATGGTACGTATTATTATTTTAGATTATTTATTTGTGTGTGGATATTTTGTGATTTTTTTTTCCGGCGTCTTATCCTATCTTGTAATATTCACTTTATCCTGTTTTATATTTAGGCAAGTAGTAACCTAATACGTTAGTTGGTCAATATCAAGGTTAAGGGTATATCAATATTAGAGTCTGCCTATCGACCGCTTACTCAACCACTACCACCACTCTGTGTCTATTATTTTAATCCAAACATTTTTAGTTCAAAATTTTTGCTTTCTCACGCTTTCCGCAACATTCCGCCGTCTCCCCGGCCCGCTGCGTCCGTGGCAGCGACATTTAGGCTCGTATGCGTCGTTACAGTGCCATAACTCAAAATTACGAGCTGCTTTACGACTCTTCACGGGCTCGCTTTAGGGGATGTGTAGCTCTAATACGGACGGGGCCGCCTTTATATCTCTTCTGAGAGAGTTTGCGCTTTTTCGAGAGGCAGAGTTTAACAGCTTGTAGTATATACGAGTTTTTGAATATGAGAGTGGAGAGTTCTATTATGCAAGCGGTTTTTTAAATAAGAAGTTCTGTTTGATGACAAAATTCACCAAAGTGGCATACGGGAAACAGAATTTCTATGCGCTCACGGCTCGACTTGATAGACTGACTTGGTCGATCACTTGAGTCTGTGTATCGAACGATTTCACAGCTAAAAGTGCTTAATTAATGTGGCCTCTAGTCAGCCTTAGTGATTTATCGATGGTCGTTGTAGAATTACATTGCCACACTTTTTTCTTACTTTGAACGTGGTGCCGATACGATGCTTAGTGTAAGTTTTTCCTGATAAATATGCCTCATATCTTCAGACGAGTTGATTTGTACGGCCTCACTCTGGGTGCATTTTTATGCTAGTTGTGTCCTTACTGGACCCCATAAAGTTGTGTAGAAGTTATTACAGGTAGTGGGCTTGTGTGGATTTTAAATAATGGTCTCAAGTCCCCATTAAAATGTTTCAAACGACTTTGATGTTGCGTGTAGAGTGGCAGAATGGGTGATTGCATGAGTCTCATAAACACACAGGTCCCCGGGGTAAAGCAACCATATCCATCCTAGCCGAGGCGATTATACCAACAATACGATATAATAAATTAACCATCAACAAAACAGCAAATCACCGCGTCCGATCCCCCACACGCTGCTACAATGGAGAGAAAAAAAATGCTCTACCATACTACTTATTTATTTATGAGCTCAATTCAGAAAGACCCTCTTTACACGCAAAATATTGAGCGATCGATATCACCTCATTTTGCTGACAAAAGGACGTGTCAAAAAAACCGGTCCGAGTGTCATCCCCCTTGACAGATGACAGCTGGGGCTACAATACATTGCACCCTTAATCTCTACACGTTGCTCAAGGAAACATCGCCTTTAAAACTGCAGTGTTAAAAGCTACATTAAGAAAGGAGGATTTTGAGTTTATCTTTGTCGGTCTTGGAGCTTTTATTGATCAACAACAATGAACACTCGCTGGGTCTACCCTATAACAAAAGCCACAGCCTGGACGACCTTCTTTATGTTTATTTTCTTACCGCCTGTTAGTGCTTTTATTTTGCATGGAACTAGTTTAGTCTGTGAAGGTAACGAGTGCAAAATATTGTGGTGTAAATTGTTCCGTTCAACCAACGTCATAATTTACCTTTTACTATACCTACTGCTTGGTTATAAGGAATATTTTTGTATGGCAAGAGGGGAAAAAGGTCTGCCTTCTTAGACAGCCGTGAGAGATCGACAATGCATGTGATTTACAATGATAATAAAGAAATCCTGCATAATAGCAAACACGGATTTCACGCTTTAGACTCCCGGGTTCACTATTCGCAGTATCACTTGCCTTTTAGGTACAAAATTAATATGTTATTTTAGTTCGGAAAGGTTTTTAATGTATTTTATTTTCAGGTATCTACAACAATGAGTTCAGATCTAAGCAAAACTAATCTTTACTCTAATATAAAAGTTTCCTTTTTAAAGTTTAAGAATAATATTTAATTTGGATTACATAGATGACGGACCTATTAAAACGCACACCAAGCTTTTTTTTAAAATAAATTTTGACGTTTATTGAAAAATACTCTAGAAAGCGGAATCGGTTAAAAATTGATTGTAATTTTTCAGAGTATAATATTTTTTTACAATGATTATTGTTAAATATATAATACTGTTACTGAGTATTGTTTGTCTTGTTATTTTTTGAGATACGTACATAATCGAATGGAGAGGGTTGGTGGCAAAAGTTGCCTCATAATCACGTACCTCAGTCGTTAGGCTGCGAGCTAAAACAAGAAAAACATTCCTGAACAAACAGATCTAACATCACTTAAACTTGTCAATTCAAACACCCATCGGTCGATCAAGAAATTTCATTTTCAAAACTATACCGTTCTGTAAACGTCTAAATAATCCTGTGCATTATTTTTTTTTTGTTGCACTAACCCGTGCTGAGGACAATTTTAAATACCTATTTAGAGGCTAAAAATTCCACCCATGCCGGGACTTGAACCCGCGACCTCAGGGTGCCAGCGCTCTCCCAACTGAGCTAATGGGCAAGTGCAGGCATCGGCGAAATTTCGAGCCTCTTTACAAGCTTCCCTGTATTACGTACAGGCAGCGACATCTGGCCGAAGCAATTTACATCACTTGCAGCCCCGAGTAACCCACTTTGCAGTTAGGTTTTTACAACGGAATGATATCGCTGTACCTATATGATTATATTCTTTTTTGTTAGTTAGCCAGAGGTCGCGAGTTCAAGTGCCGACATGGGTGGAATTTTTAGCCTCTAAATAGGTTTTAGTCTTGTGCAGACAATATATAAGAAGGATTCTACTCGGTTAAAGCCCAGCCCAGATACGCCTGCACGCTTCTCAGCTGCTGTTGGTCGCAGCGAATTTATCACCATCACCGGTGTAAAATGGGACAATAAATCGCGTGCAATTGTTGCCGGGACAGTATTGACGGCGCGGCTAATGTATGATGCGTGCGGAATGATAACAAACGGCTTCAGATTGTTATTAGAGCAGCGACGAGGCCCATTGTTGTGTGGAGTTGTGATCTATGGCTTTTGGAAGGCGAGGTGGCTCCGATTGATTTGGGATAAGGTTTTTGAATGGAGGCGCGGGATAAGTAGGTAGAAACGGTGCTACATTAAACTGAACTATAAACAAAAATGTGTTTTTGCACGTATAAATGTTACGTCCTGGAAGACTGAATATAAGTTTTATTTTATTTTAGATGATGAATGTGTAGATAAATATTATAGCTAGATTTATAGCTGTCCATGATTTTTTTTTTGTTTGAATCGTCTATTGTAAAATTTTTTCACTGAATCAACACTAATTATGAGATAAAATTATTAGTGAATAATAAAGTCAGATGGTTTGTATTTTATTTTTTTCCTCTTGTGCATGCTTTTGGAATCAAAATAAAAAAACCGAACAAGTGCGAGCCGGGCTCGCGTACGAAGGGTTCCGTACAATTATCTAAACAAAATTAGACAAAGATCGAGACCAGATAGATTAGTTACATTGATAATAGCGCCATCTATAGAAACCAACAAGAAGCGGTTAACATTTATATTTAATTACAAAACATCGGCGCTGTAAAGGTGACATAGATGGCCGCAGAGCGCTGTCTTTAGATCACGTTTGTTGTATGGGAGCCCCCCTTAAATATTTATTTTATTCTGTTTTCAGTATTTGTTGTTATAGCGGCAACAGACATACAGCATCTGTGAAAGTTTCAATTGTATAGCTATCACGGTTCATGAGATACAGCCTGGTGACTGACAGTCAGACAGGCAGACAAACGGGCAGTGGAGTCTTAGTAAGAGGGTCCCTTACCCCTTTGGGTACGGAACCCTAAAAAACAACTACCACTCAATACAATCACTTGTCCTCGTTCCAAACTAGGGTATCCTGTGCTATAGTTGCCTGCACACATAAAATGGTTTATGTAACGTTGGTGCCCTCTTAGGTGTATATTCGGTTTCATAATACATATAAATGTTATCAAAGGTTTTGTAATAACCCGTGCATGGCTTGTGTATTGTAGACGTACGAGATATGCGTGATGAACCAAACCTATAATTATACTCCAAATGAGTGAAAAGAGGCTATTGTTTTTTGGTATACAACATCTTATAAATGTCAAATATACGCTAATGTTTTAAATGAAACTGAAAATAAAAGGTGACATTGGTAGTAGCAAAATTGCATTATAGAGGTATTAACATCACTGTCTATTATGTTGATGAATTGAAAACATTTTGTGAAACTGAATAGACAGTTCTACTAGTTACGAAAGCATTTGATTTCTATGTAAAATTAAAAGAAACTGAAAGAAATCAGGATTTCAAAATCAAAAAAATGAAAATCAAAAATATTTTATTCAAAGTAGCACAAAAATGCGACTTAATGAACGTTACAAGTAAAAATAGGTGTCCCTTTCAAAATCTAGATGATTTTGGAGAAAATATGGACAAAAAAAACTTCAAACTTTCACTACTCCCTTTCCGTTTCTTTTGAAAATAGCTAACTTACCCTTAATATTTCCCTACTGTTTCTTCTCAACTGCTCTAAATACGCATTTTACGGCTCCTTCTATGACCAACTAACCTACACCGCACTACTGGTCGCAAAACACTATCACAGTAGGGGGTATATTGTCACTGTCACGGACTATGATAGACAGACGGACGGACAGACGGTGCGGTCCGAGCTTCCTTTAAGCCGCGCGATTGTAAACACTCCGCTTTGACATCAGTCAACCTTAGCTATAGAGCCTTCAGACTGACAAACGAATCGCCACTTAAATCTCAGAGCTGTAGAGATGGATTTTCCATAGCATTTTTGACAAGTCCTAGTTGTAAGCAAAAAGGTGTAAGTGTGTTTTCATTCTAGTTGTAAAGTTAACCTTAAAATTGGATTCGTAAAGATTGTATTGATGTGTCTTTGGGCCAGTTGTCAAGCCGTTTCGGTCAGTTATTTGGGGTAAGCGTGCGGGTAATGGACGAGGCAATATCGAATAGTACTCGAGTGTCTCTTGGGTGGTCACTCCACACTACGGCCGTCTAACTAAAGGGTACCGTAGATTGCTCATTCAAAGGTACGTTTATAGATCCACCCGTCTGCTATTGACATTGGCCATTGTATGGAGTGAGTTATGAATAAATTGTAGCGAGTTATGGAGACACAAATCATAAGTAAAATCACCGTCTCGCATCATAAAAAGAACTTTGTCTAATAATAATACGGTATTTTATTGTTATTGTCAGACATAGCACAAATATGAGGTCTAAAAATAATAATAATTTACATAAGTTCACATAAGTATTACAATAAAATACTTACAAGGGTAGGTAGGTACTTGTACCAAATAAAGTATTATACATACATAAGCAGCCTATATACGTCCCACTGTAGGGCACGGGCCCTCTCTCAGGGAGAGAGTATGGGTTTAATCACCACGCGTGCCCACCGGAGATTTCAAGCGCTGACGTATGTGAAGACACTGAGGTTTCCTCACTAGGTTTTCCTCCACAATTAGCGAGTGGTATTTCTACTACAACTTCACAAATGTACATAACTTAGAAAACAAAGTCATTGGTACATGCCCGCACTGGGGATCGAACCTGAGTCTCTCACTTCCGAGTCCAATGTTCTACCCACTAGGCTATTGCCGCTCAAGCATTATACTTCAAATGTATTACACTTCAAATGATTTGAGAAAAGATGGTCAGAGTGGGGTTTTTCCTGGCTGTCTTTTTCTACACTATAATTCGGCCCGAAGACAGCAAATAACATTGTAATATAACACTTAGGAATAATTAGATCCGCAGAAGAACCCGAGTTACTGACATGGCTCAAAGAATTACTCAGTTGAAGTGGCAGTGGGCGGGGCACATAGCTCGAACAACTGATGGCCGTTGGGGCGAAAAAGTTCTAACCTGGCGACCGCGGACCGGACGACGCAGTGTGGGAAGGCCCCCCACCAGATGGCCTGACAACCTGGTTGCGGTGGTGGGGAGTCGCTGGATGCGGGCGGCACAAGACCGGGAAGCTAGGAAAACCATGAGGAAGGCCTATGTCCTGCAGTGGGCGTCGAATGGCTGATGATAATGATAACAAGAAACAGAATAAGTTTACTGTTTGAGCTAGATAAGATTTAGTGATGAAAATTTCCTTACGTAGATTACGACTCTGAACTATGACTAAGTTTCTTCCACAATAATGCAATGTTTTTATGGACAGCTAACTTCCAAATTCCAAATGGAGTTACGCCAAGTTTAAATAGACTTTAAGCAAAAAGACCAGACAGTAAATTGTAACAATGATAAATCACATCCCCTAACAACATAGGTAACAAAACGTCCCATTCAAATTCCAGTCGGCAACACAATGTCATAAAACAAAAACAAAAACTCCCATAATAAAATATCGCGCGCATCCGTAGCACTTCCTTGGGCAATATTTCGCTGCTGCTACGGCGTAGGCCTCGTAGCGCTACGCCGTAGCAGTTGAAATATGGCCCATGTATTATTCAAAGAAATTGCTGCATATTTCATCTCAGGGAAATAACTCGGAGATGTGGACTGTGGGGTCCACGTATAGAGGATTTTTTTGGTTTTTAGCTTAACTTGAGGTGTGAGCCTAATTAATATCTGTTCTTAGGTCAATGAGAAGTCCATACCCCAACGGATTATCTTAATAATTTTTAAAACTTACTAACATGGGCATTTTATTTTATGAAACAAAATTTACGCAAAATTTACATAGAACTCACTCATTTGACATCGGTCACCTCAGTCTTTCTTGAACACTCTCGGAGCAGTCTGCCTGTCTACTGCCAAATGTTTTTACTGCCAAACGTTTTCAATGATTTTAAAGTTTTTTACCTATATATTACACATCTACACATGTCTTGCAGCTTAGCGATATTTTGCAGAAAATAACCTTACATTTAGCGCAATATTTGAACCTGAATATCTAAGAAATAAAATAAATTTGTCTCAAAGTTCCCTTTTACAATCTCGGCTCGCACAGCCTGATATATTTATCAAGCTTGATAAAGTGATAATGTAATGCACTATCTTGCTCTCACTTGCTAGATTTCGTAAGATGCCGGTATTATATCGCCCTACCTAGGGCAAGACATAAGTTATACCTATATTAATTAAATTATAATTCTGAAACAGACAAAAACGTGCTTTATTTTTGTTTAATGTCAGTTTGCTAAAACCAATAACTGTGATAAGTTCGATCAATCATTCAGTTATTTTTCAATAACTCTGGTAAAAGACCTCCTCCAAGTCACGCCACTACATTCTGTCCTCGGCCACGCTCATCCAGCAGCGTTTTGACGTTTACTAAGTGACAAATTTTATATTGTATAATTAAAAATATTGTATTTGCTACTGGGGCAGGTACCCCAATTTGTGAGCCTCGTCGCAGCCACATCCGAGGCGTCGGCGCGGACTAGCTCCACCTTATCTTCGTGAAAGTGATTCCTTTTGCCGCCGCGCGATATTTATGAGCGCTCGGTGATTTACGCGCTGCTTACCCGCCGGGAGCGTGCTAGGGTCACTTTGGCGGTAGCACGATATGGCACGCAAAAAATAGACGCCATTCCGCCCTTACGTAGCGGCTGGCAGCGGGATGGCGCGTGGTTCTGTCTATTTCTCGCGTGCCAGATTGAACTTCATACTGCCTCATACTAGCCGTGTTTTCAATGCGCAAAACAATATTTTTATTTTACTTCCACTAGCAACGAAAAGTTTGTTAGCATGGAAACTGATTGTTTCGTTGTAACGTTTTTTAGGACGAATCACACCTTAAGACAAAAATGCATTAAAAGTTCTTGCATAATATTTGATGTTCGATTGAACATCAAATATTATGAGATCCATGCGTTCTCCATGAGAGAAGGCTCGTGCCTTGCAGTGGACTAGTTCCACCTTATCTCCACGACAGTGATTCTCTTTGCCAACGCGCTATATTTATGAGCGTCCGGTAATTTATACGCCCTGCTAACCCGCTGGGAGCGTGCTAGGGTGGCTGCTGGACCCAGATTTCTGCTGTTATTCTTAGACGTATAAGAGCTTCTTGAATAATTGTAATTATTAACTATTACTATACTTATAAGAATAATAATGTACGTTTATTTAAGACCAATGATCAATAGTTGTCAGTATAAGCTTAACCTGTGTCAGTAAACATAAAATAAATCAGACTGAAAATTGTATTGGGACATTGAGACATGCATTTTCATCCAATGGATAGGACAGTCAAACTTGTCAGATATGGTAATATTATAAGATAATTTATAGAATTATTATTCTATGGGACCCTATTACTAAGACTCCACTGTCCATCAGTCTTTCACTAGGCTGTATCTCATGAACCGTGATAGCTAGACAGTTGAAATAACAAATGATGTATTTTATATACAATCTATTTAATACTAAAATCAGAATAAAATAAGCATTTAACAGGCAACAGGTAGACGCTTGAAATATTCACAGAATATTTATATTTACTTCAAATATGAATAGTTAAATTAAAATTATATAAATATTTAAGGGGAGCTCCAACACAAAAAACAAAATTTTTGCGGTTTTCTGCTCGATATTAATAACGGCAACAGGTAGACGATTAAAATATTCAAGCGTTTTATAGATAATTGTACAAAACCCTTCGAGCGTGAGTCCGACTCGCACCTGGCCAGTTTTTTATTTATGGTTGCTACATTATTAATTGATCATCCTTTTAATTCGCAACGCTAAGGGAAATAAAGAGTACTACATGATGTTAAGAATGAGTTTTATTATCATAACCGCCTATCAAGGACTTGTACCAGTCGAAACCCATCTTTGGGGAAGATACAGGATTTTGATGCATCTTTTAGAAATCTACGTACATACATAGACTCACGCCTGGGCCAGGGTTTTTGCTTGGCACGATCCTGACAAATCTCTGTCACTCGCCGCACGCACGCACGAATGTTTCGGATAATTTTTAGCTAGTATATCTCCGATATGGTCGATGCATATTCGCCTGAGATGTGCCTTACCTGCCTGTGCCGCCCAAAGTGAATATTTGACTGTCCGTTTCTCTTTAGGCATTAGCAAGCAACAATCGGAGCCACAAACTGATAACTAATCTCGCTACACATCTGCAACAGACTTAAACGCGGTCCCCTGCTCACAAAGCATCGTACTACACTCAGCTTCGCCGCAGTCCATTACCGCGCGCCCGATGCCATCACGCTAGCCGGCGGGGGCAGGCAGAGCTAATGAGCTGTCGTCGCGAAACGTGCGCTAGCGTGGCGCTTACATACGCGTTTGGAGGTAACAGGGTGGCAGGGCGTTTGTTGTGGCTAGTAAACCAACATTTGAGGCGGTTTTGTCAAAGGTATTTTACCATTATCTAATATGGATAGACGAGTTGTTTGAATTTAGGGCAACATTATTTTCAAAGCCGTTAATGAATAGAGATATACAAATCGATTTGATTTGATGACTAACGCCACTGTCATATTACAGTACAACATGAGCTAAACTTATTATAATTGCTCAGATCAATGATGTTAAATTAATTATGGTGAAGAACGAAGGCAGCTACAAAATGTATCGTCTATACGGAAAGCAAACTGCAATCATAAGAAACATAAGTAGCAGACAGGTACAAGTTAATGTGGCAATATGATGAAGAATCCAATTCACATCCCGACTTTACATATTAATAATCTAGCTGCACTTGTAACAGCAAGCTCAAAAACAAGAATATATAGACAAACAGCTGTCATTAGTTTTCTGCATAAAAACAGGCCACAGCCGCGGCTGGTTAAAGCTCAGCCACGAGTATTTCCATGGCTAATATCTCACTGGGCTCAAAAGGGTTATCATGGACGTACGAGGTTAAATAATATTGTCTCTCCTTTTTTGAAACAAAACTTTCTTAAAGCACTGCACTTTATTAACTTAATTCCGGATTCATTTACTCAGAGTAAAGTCAGAGATGAGCACCATGATTAAGCTCTGCGAATCAGAGCCAGAACCTCGTCGGACTTTTCCGACAAAAAAGGAAAGAAGAGATGTAAATTAAGTTACTATTGTCTCTCTTATTGATTATTAACGATATTGATTACCGAATTTCGACTTTAAATGGCGATGGGCAGGACAACTGGCTAGGCGCGAACATGGCAGGTGGACAAGTGCAGTAACAAAGTGGCGACACAGAACCAGACGGCCTTTAGTGGTTAGAATGGAATAATCAGCTAGTAGCTATATTATTCCATTTCATTCAGCTTTATTCTGAGTGTTAACCATTTTTTTAATGCTAGCAGAGCCAAGAAATTGATAAATAGGGGCTCCCATTTCTTGAATGAATGAGATCATTGAATTACCAACGACAAAGAAAAAACATACATGATTACTTCCCATATTTTAAAGATTTCTATCAACGCTTAGTAAAGTTCACATGTATACAATACCCGAATGAAATTACATATACCTATGTAACTAAATAAATAAATAAATAACTTCTACACAATACAATCACTTGTCCTTGTCTTTGACTAGTCACAAACTAGTATACCCTGTCCTAAGGTAACCAGGCAAGGACATCACAAACATGTAAATACAGCCAGACTGAGCATATTTGTACAAATGTACAGCGGCTTCCAATGGGAATCGAACACACGACCTCCGGCATGGTCATCAGACATTATGCTGCTTAACCGACGAGGCATTCATTTCATTTCTTGTACATTATTACGCTACCTCACCATTCTTCGTATTTATCACTTGTTTTGTGGTTTAAAAAAAAAACGACGAGCCTTTGACGAGAGCCAAAGAACGTTGTGACCGCGTTCCCGCCATAGTAGACCGACGGGTGCCGGCTTCGAACCCGCCCCCTGTCGGCCGCGGCGTCGACGGCTCCCGTGCTATTAATTGCTCCAATAATTTATTTGCGGACAGCACGCGTATTTCACCGCTCGCTGGCTGCCTGCGGTACTCGGGTTGCGCGATGTGGAGACAATCTCGCGCCGCCATTTGCTTAGCGTAATATATATAACTTGCTGTTGCCTGGGACTTCGTTCGCGTGGTAAATTTGATGTATATTTTTCCGGGATAAAAAATTGCTTATGTGCTAATCCAGACTTATCTATCTTCGTGCAAAATTTCATCCGGATCCGTTAAGCCGTTTTTGCGTGAAAGAGTAACAAACATCCATCCATACATACAAACTTTCGCGTTTATAATATTAAGTAAGGACAAGCAGCCTATATACGCTCAGGGAAGCTTAATGGTATAGGCTTAATGACCACGCGTGCCCATAACGGATTATAACGGATGACGCTGAGGTATGTGAATAGCTCAGACACTCAGGTTTCCTCACGATGTGTTCCTTTACCGTTAGCGAGTGGTATTGCTACTATAACTTCACAAATGTACATAACTTAGAAAACTTAGCTTACATAAAAAACAAAAGCTAGCCAGTCTGTACAGGCGAACCTCCAAAATGCGCAATTTCTGAAACACGTATTTTTAGTGCCTTATGGTTTATAATAGACTTACCTACTTATTTCATTTAATTTTCTTCATTAGGCCTAACAAACCGAAGTACGATGTATCTTGAACAGATAATTTAAGCTTACTTACTTACTTTGCCTGATCATCATCATCATCATCATCAGCCATTTCACGCCCACTGCAGGACATAGGCCTCCTTCGTGGTTTTCATAACCTTTGCCTGATAAGCGCTTTTAATTAAAATTGTTTTTGCCTCGATTACAATTACTGTAGGTTTTAAACATTGTAAAATTTTTTAGGTTAAAAAGAGAAATTTAAATATCAGTCGAATAAAGTACAATTGTCATTAGCATTTTTTTCTAGGACTATAACTGTTGTTTCAGCATCACCATCATCATCATCATTCAGCCACGAGAAGTCCACTGCTGGACATAGGCCTCCTCCATGGCGTCCAGCGTCTTCCTGCCACTTGGAAAACGAGCTATAGAAAGGGCTATGCTGGGAATTTCTCTACGAGATCGAAACAGAAATTGTTGTTTAATTGTTTTTAATTTAAATCTTATGTGCTTTTATTGTATTGGTGCGCTAGTGGCTCTGTCTGACAGACAATGCTTAAGGCCATAGTCATAGAGAGATAATTCCATGTAGGACCAGAGACTGAGACATTGGTAAAAGTAGTATTTCGAAAAGTGGTTTTGAAACACTAACGCTAATCGACGTGTTTCAGGAATTCCTAACTTAAGAATTAACCGTGTATAAATATCCTGTTGCAGAGCGTGTGCGGAGCGGATAAAAAGATGGAGACCACGAACTGGCAGCGGTGACGTGGGACGCCCTTTGACTTGCCGGCTTGCAAGGCAGAATGTTGGCGGCAGCTGGATGAAGATCACCGATGGGAGGAAAGAACGGCGTGCTATAAGCCTGTCTTCAGCATTGGATGAATATAAATTGAAGGACCAGATTAGATTGGATTTGGTTTCCTTACTAACTGATCCGAAAAAGAGGTGGTCCTGTCAAATTTTGAAATTTCATAGACAAAAGCACTTACAGTTGCTTACGCGACACTGCTGTATTCACAAATTTTAAATTGTCTGAGAAACTTTTATTAATTTAAAAGCCTATTCGGACTATTACAAATATAAACAATAACTAAATCAGCCAACCAAAGAACAGTATTTAATTTCTATTTAATATAGATTAATGACGACTAATAAACGTTAGGGAACAAACGGTGGTCTCTGCCTGCCCTTCCCGGATACAGGCGTGAGTCTATGTTATTGCTAATGATGTAGGATACAGGCGTGAGTTTATTTTATACATTATTTTCTGCAGTATTACCAAAATTTTATCGCCCACGAATATTTTCCTTAGTACCCCACCTAACAAAAGGGCAGACCACTCTGCCCAGAGCGTGACGAGAGCGATAAAGATATCTGCCAACGCGAGACAAAACGGGGTGCGGCGGCGCGCTTACAGCGAGCTTAGACCAGCTTACAGCCCGCTCAGATAGTAGCCTCTGTGCAGTGAAGCAAGCGTTTTGATAATGCAACTAAGAGCCGTCGCCCACGACGATTAATAAACGCGATTCAAACGCGATAAACACGCGCAGAGGCGCAGCGCTTCTGTAAAAATGGAAGCAAAACGTATCTATACAGCAGCGCGTTTGTATCGCTTGTAAAAATATTCTAAAAATATCACTAAATGCGCATATTAGTCTTCATGGGCGATGGCTTTAAATGGTTGAGACTGGCGACGGTTGACCTCTGCGTTATGCTCGTGAACAGGTTCGGTTCGTGTATTGGCCGCAGTATTGACGTTTTCCTACGTTTGTAAGAAAATCAACCTATGTTTTGGTATTTAAATTTATTGATAGCAGTCATGGAATGTCACTATATTCCTAGAAACGGGTAACTATCTGTGAACATCGCAAATCATTAAAAGTTACCGCTTTCACTCTCATTTGAATTCGCTAATCTTAGAAGCTACGTAGATGTTGGACCGACCGGTATAACTACCATGACCTGAATATAAACACTGTTATGTCTCTTTCTTGCACTGCGTTTCCACATTTCTTTCTATAACCAAACCATCATTTCGACCAATTCCTCGTAGAACAAAACATTAGTGCTCTCCCGGAGATTTATCGGCACTACGGCACATTTCCTCGGGGTAACGTTTTAATTACACAGATCGCCGATAAACCATCCTGGGGGCGCACTTTTCTTCATTAGCTGATAGATGGCGCTGCTGCCACCGCGAGATTTATACCCGGACAGGTTTAATGGTCTGCTACACGGTGGTGGCGAAGGTGGTTCTTCGTCCTCAGGTCATCGTTTATGGCTAACCACTTTTTAGGGTCTAGCCCTTTGAAGGACTTTATCATCAGTCCACCGCTGGCCACTGCTGGGTATAGGCCTTTTCCTCCAAATACCATCTGTCCCAGTCTTCTGCCATCCAAATCCACGAACCTGTCACTTACTGAATATTGGATATCGTACTTTGTCACTTTGACAAAAACACTTTTCATTTTCATGGGGCTGCTGGTCTGCCCAGTCATCCTGCTCTCGGTGACTACTCCGTGACTGCCTTGGTTTCTGGTTAGAACAATTTAGTTCTTCCTTGTTCAGTCTATTTTTATAGGGTCTTTAAACTAAATGGGTTTGAAGGAAAATACTAGCCTCAAAGCTTAGTAAGCTGAAGTGGCAGTAAGTCCACATCGCCACTGATACGTATGGGACAAACAAGTGAAACGCGACACTGCTGTATTCACACTGACGTTATAAACGTCTATCGGAGTGGCGGCGCAGTGCGCACTTGGCGCACACATACAAACTTCAGGCCACAAAAAATATTATCTGTAACATAAAATGTTGTTTGTATGTCAAGTAGAATCACCCTCATCATCATCATCATCAGCCATTTGACGCCCACTGCAGGAAATAGGCCTCCTTCGTGGTTTTCATAAACATGGAGGGTTTTGCCATAATCACCACGCTCGGCAGGCGGGTTGCCGATCGCAGTATGCGGTTGGAATCTCAGGAAGACGCTGCTGCCCGTCTTCTGGTATTTGATTTCCTGAGTCGCCTTCTACGACATCCACGGAAGGAAATGGAGTGACGCTATTCTTAATCCGGCGCCACACGAATCACCCTATTTTATTAGTTTCACTTACACCCTGTACAATAAAACCGTTTTGTCACTTCCGAAGGAGACTCCCTCTTCTCGGGCCCCTCCGCCCGCGGTATGTAAGTCGTGTGTTTTCGGCGGAATGGTGGAGTTAAGCGCGCCGCTAATTGCTTTATCTCTCGCCGAGAGATTGATTTGTGTCGGGTGTCTCTTCTGGCACAGAGATATACCTAGTTGTTGCAAAATTATTTAGCTGTGTCGTTTGCTGATTGACCGAGATACTATATGGGCATTGTACATTCATTTAAATTTTTGGTGGAATAGCATCCAGCCGATGTCGACTATTTCTGCCAGGGTCACGTCTAGACACGACATACGCATAAAGAGACAAGTAACATATTGTACTTTGTCATTAAACAAACAGTATGTAAATTCTTAAAGCTGAAATAAATCTGATGACAGCAGCTCTAACCCTCTCGACGGGCCTGCTGCAAAATTTCAGATGCTGTTTAGCGGACATAACAATTCTAGAATTAACTCCTTCTTAATACTAGTTAATAAAGCTACTGTTGCGTCTGGCATCCGTCTAACATAGTTAATGATTGTAAAATCTGCGGAGTCACTAGATAATAAAGTTACGGACATTGTAGACATGTTTTAATTTTCATATAATACTTAGTTTTTGGTAGAGAAACATGGCGTAAGAAATGTCCTGGCGTCACCGATTGCAACATTATTTGTTTGTTACACTTTATTGCACAAAATTCAAAATTTTACACTTAAAAAAACATGAATATTTGAAACTGTGAGCAAGGGCGGGCTTATTTCAAGAGAAAAGTTGGATACTTTTTACAACATCGCACACGAACGGATTCCCGGGTACAGTCAACGCCACAAGCTTAATAATTATAATGCACTCTTCTGCTCTGCTATCTGATCTGACCTTCAACTCTTATCTGCTGTCGACTGTACATTTACTGAATAATGTGTATCCGTCTGTTTGGCGTCCTTTAGTGCAATGCAAAACACAAGATATATATATAATATACGTGGCAAAAACCATAAAATAATAATAGCACAGTTCTTTATCTCAGTAAATCATGGCCGCATGCGGTAAATTGTTATTTTTCCGGCGTCTCATGCCATAAATGCAGCGGCATTAGATATTAAACTGATATCGAAGCGTGTAGTCTGAGATCCAGAATAGGGAGAACGGAGAGAGAAACAAACGCACTATACGCATTTTCTTAGTTTAAAAGTAGCCTATTGTGTGTAAATTAATTATTAGTTTAATAAACTTATGATTTCTGTAATCCTGAACCGATTAATATATACATTTTCAGTTGTTTTTTTTCAAACAAGTAATCCACTTGTACAATTTGCTTTTATCACGAATCGCGTATGAAAGAGTACGAATACATTGTGTTTTATTTTGATAATAATTTGAAATAAAATTTGTTTCTTATTTGAGATGTTTACTACCTACTTTCCATAAATTATACATGGATAAGTATTATTTTGACTTTATAGTTAGTCCTCAAACAACTTTTACAATTGGTTCTAAGATTGGTTATATAAATATTTTTTTAAACAAATAAAGACTGTAAATATGATAATCCATGCACAGATCAAAATAACCTAGCATAAATAAATTTAGCATGTCATCCTACTAATATTATACATGTGAAAGTTTGTGAAGGTGTTTGGATGTTTGGAGGTTTAGATGTTTGGAGGTTGGTTACTCAATTACGCGATATCCCGGTAATGCGTTCCCGTGGGATAATATTTATTTTAAGTTTAAAAAAGATGGCGTTGTGCGAGCGAACGTTGTGTTTTAAAAATAGATGGCGTTGTGCAAGAATCGTATAAACAGATTCTGTGGTGGCACGAAGTTTGCCGGGACAGCTAGTTTATATACACATAAACTGACTACTGTATTCCGTATGGGTAACCAGAAACCATTATTTTCCACATGCAACAATCCTAAAAAAACTCTTTCGTTTCATCAAAACTACCAAGTCGTAAATATTCAAATATTTCAAATAGTATTTGAGTAATTACTAGTGTGCAATAACTAGATATCCACTATTTAAATTACGTTTTTTGTATTCTGTTGGTGCTCCTTCATAAATAAGCCTAGCCTCATAGAGTCACTAGATTGCACCCGTCCTCCATCGATTCCGGGTCCTAGCCTACTAGGGTGAGCGCAACAATATTGGCCCTTTGATCGACGAGCGCCGGATGACGGCCAACTTTCACCAGTACTTATTGTTTGTTTTGATTTAATGTCCGAGGGCACTTGGCTGATGTATTGTTATTGCCCCCCATTATTTTTGTATTAATTTAGTGTGGGTTTGTTCCGTTAGCTTGCCTGCTGTCGCGGGGGGATGAAGCTTCCATTTCAGTCTTGAGATTTTGCTCGGTCCCTACTCATTAAATTCTTCTTCTTCGGTCCTTTAACTTTTGTTGCAAGTATTATTTTGGCTTTTAAAGTTATAGATGGCAATCACGAAATTAGAAATAAATTGAGGCTTTGATGTATTAAGTTTTACGATGATTTGAGAAAAGATGGTCAGAGCGGAGTTTTTATTTTCCGCTGCGTTTTTCTCCACTACAAATACGGCCCGAAGGCAGCGGCTAACATAGTAACATAGTATATTGACATTCAGCAAACAGAATGTAAATTTTTAACGTTGAAATAAATTATTGATTTCTGATGATTAACTCCAACGGGAGCATAGGGTCTCAACCATAGACTTCCGGTGCTTTGCATCAGCTTCCGATTCGGGCCAGCTAGTCATGAAATATCCAATTGATAATTTTGATATTAAAATAATTGTAAGACGGTTAAATTTTCGCAAAAATTTGATAAATTTACCAGAAATAAATTATTTGGAAACTAAAACTTTCGTAGGCACTAAACATTCTTAACTCAATTCCGGAATCACTCACTTGAAATTTTGTCGGAAGAGTCCGACTAGGTTTCGCTCTTATGCGAAGAGCTTAATCATAGTGAGTAGAGACGGATTAAAATAAATTAAGTGAACTTAAAGTGTGGAATAAAAAGGATATGCTCAGCTTAATAATACGTGTGCGAACATCAGCGCAGCGCTGATTTTTAGTAGATATTACCTACGTATGTTATTTGCTTGTAATTAAGTGCACATAGACAGACTATTGGAATTCGTGTGATCCTGGGTTCGACTCCCAGTATTTCGGTTTGACTTCAGTTTTTATGTTATATAAGTGAAGTAAGATAGCAATATCACTCGCTAATTGTGAAGGAAAATAGCGTGTGGAAACCCGCGCCTTGTTTTTTCACATTTTTGAGGTAACCCTATATAAAGAAACATAGTGACTGCACAGATAAGTCTTTGATCACAATCACAGGGTGCGCTGAGAAAACGTTCGACACTTCCCACAAACACTTTATCATTCTTTGCTTACACCGCCGGCGTTGTAAGGGAATCTTTACCTAATCGACACTGTTTCACACCTGTTACTATTAGTGAAATACTTTCTAAAACCCCGTCGTCTACAGCATTGTTTATTCTAGCGATTAAATCGTTTTAAAGGCAGTTAAAAGTGCGTTTTCTTCAACAAACCGACAAAAGCTTATCAGACTCGAAACGCAAAAACAAGCACAAGATCCCGTCAAAATCCCAGTGCATCTAACGGCAAAATTCCCTTGGCGGGGCCCGTCTGGGAGCGGGTCGCCGGCCATTTGTCACGGGCGCCCATTTGTACTTGTCGAATCAGGGCCATTAGACGCGAGTGTGTGACCGGGAGGTTTAGGACGCCCCGACTGTGTGGCCGGGCCACCGTCTTCACACAGCCGGGGGCTTAGTAATTTTAAAGAACTACAATTCATGTTTTTTTTTATGAAAATTCGATGTACATTGCGAAGTCGATTAACCCATAGATTAACCAGCTCGAAGGCTGGCCTATGCAATGTAAATCGAATTGTCATAATAAACGATTGATTGTAGTTTTATGAAATAGGTTGCTAGAAGGCGGTGGGAGGTGAGTACCTAGTACTATACTGGCAGATTTCGAGGTGGTTTGGAAGCCGCTGATGTAATTAGTAATTAAACATGACAGACGCTTTAAGTATTGTAAGGGACACACCCGTATTTTCCTATGTTTGACTATGAAAATAGTGGCAGACGTCCCTATTTGAAAAAAAATATTTAAAGAAATACTCACATTTATATTTATACTTGTCACATCGTCAATTACCTAGTTAGCATTATTATAGTGAATAATCCGCAGAAGATAGCAAGATTATTAGGTACTCGAGTAATTTTCTTTACAAAATTACAACTACCTACGTCCTTCCCGCCAAAAAACGATAAGCCAAGGTGGCGCCTCCCTTTCTTTTTTTCAGTGACGTCATCACATGAAGGTTTCATACATTCATGTTGATCTAGATTTGTACTTTTATTAAAAGTTACCTCTCGATCGTGAACCCTTTCAACTGTGACGCCAGCGTCCACCCGGTGCGCCACCGTCACTAACAAATCGATACCCGGTATTTCCTACACTGTGGAGTACCACAGTTCGGTCACGACCCAAGGGGCAAAGCACTTGTCAATATCGACTCGTGTGAGGAGAGCTGTCCTGTCAATTTATCTTACTTTGCGGCGGCCACTGCGTGTGCGGCTGATTTATAAGGCAGTGTTAATTACCGCAGTGACGGCCGCGCGTTTGGGCGAGCGTGGCCGTTTATTAGGCGAGTGAAGGATGAAACCGCGTCTGCAGTCAGATCAGTAAAGCCACAGGTAATTCTTTCTACAGGGTTGTAACTAAAACGCGGAATTGTTTTAAACACGCCAATTAGAAACTGTGTTCTGCTTTACAACAACTTTTGCTCTTTGAGTTTTCCACACAAAACAATCACTTGTCCGGGCTAAAAATAATGTAGCCTATATGTATATGTCCCACTGTAGGGCAAAGCCTTCTCTCGGAGAGGCTTAATCACCACGCGTCCCCGACGCGGATTCGCGGATTCGCGATTTCAAGCGCTGAGGTATGTGAATGTACGTACTGTATGTATGTAGTCAGGTTTCCTTACAGATTCAGATTTCAGATTAATATTTTTAAATATCTCCTGAAGTTGTGTGAAGGAAACAAAATATCGTGCAGTTACCGATATCGTCCAATGAGAAATCGTTCAATAGCCGGTTATACTTATATTGGACGATAGTCGTAACTCTACGTCTAGTTTTGTTTCTGTGATGTATCTTGTTGGTATAATAAATGTCTTTCTTCTTCTTCTAGTATTTACGCGTTCACACAACAGCCTTAGTAAATGTATGAAACTACCAAACCGATAATGTGGTCTTTTTACAGTTATCGCGCAATATAAGACCTGCCAATGCGGCTGACGTGAACGATGCCACGACGGCGGTAAAGCCCTATACCACTCTTAGATATAAGAAATTATTTGTAATTCTTTCACCTGGTTGTGCAGTAAAGTATTCTCTATCTCTATCTATCTGTCTTCTACCCAGCAGAGGTCAATGGTAGACTAATAATTATTATGATGACTAATTCTTCTAGAAAATAGTTTATACTGGCTATGGAACAGCGGAGTGTCCTAACACAGGCATCTTTATGCTTAAATGGAAGCTCCACATACTGTTAAGACAAATGTACCTTAAGTTGATGAAATAAACATTTTATTTATTTATTTATTTATTTAATTTTTCAGGTTTATTTTCTATTTTCGGCATATTAATCGAATTAAAAAAAGGACTAGGTTCTCAGTTTCTATATAGGTACATTTATTTATGTTTAGTGATAATTCCGTACCACGCAGTCAGATGTAAATGGTTCTTTTTTGCTAGAAAGGCGGTAGTCCAGAGGTTAAATGAGAAAATCTTCAAACTCTTCAACTTGCCAAGGCACCTCCACCACGGCTTTAAGGACACAAACATACCGCGATAAAGAGCACTGACGGCGTCACCTAGCGTTAAAATTTGCGAACTATAGTTTTAGCAGTGCGTATTTTGAAGGCGGGCTTTAATGTCCTTATCGACTATAGGCCAGGTCTAAGGTTGAGTCCGAGACGAGCAATCGACGTCGCGAGCGAAACTTGGTCAGACTCGACAAAAAGTCAAGTATGTGATTGCGGAATTAAGTTAAGAAGTTGAGAGTTTGTTTTGTCTCCCCGTGACTTTCAGCAGAACCCTCGGCCCTCGTTTCGCCCCAGAGCCCGCCATTACAGAAGCGCACTCGCTTAAAGTCCCCGTTTATCTGGAGCCCTTTGAAGTGTTCAAAAACAAACAGCGCAATAAACCGCGCTTTATCCGGCGCGGTCGACACGCGAGCAAATT
Organism: Yponomeuta malinellus; assembly: GCA_947308005.1. Taxonomy (NCBI): domain Eukaryota; kingdom Metazoa; phylum Arthropoda; class Insecta; order Lepidoptera; family Yponomeutidae; genus Yponomeuta; species Yponomeuta malinellus. The sequence goes on from OX371000.1 coordinate 719,316, forward strand.
TACGGCGCGGCCGCGGGTTTATCTTCATTAGCCCATCGATTCACAATTAAGACGCGGTATAAATCTCCCGGGCACTCGATGGGAACACACCGAAAGGCGGCGTGAGCTCAATGTTTTAGGGATTGAGCAGCAGGACCTTATTAATGTGCCTGCGACGTCCATTTCTATGTCTCTAGATACATAGGACATAAGGAATTACAATTAAAGCTTACAAAATAGTACACGTCGTGCAATATCTCTCGAACCGAAACAGAGAGCTAGTTATAGTATATTTCATTACAAGTGCGGAAAGGCTGTCATTGCAAAGAGTTCCGTTCCGACAAATGTCTACCCGAGCCGAGGCGCAGCCGAAGGTGAGGGTTGACAGTCGGAACAAGTTGCAATGACGGTTCCGCACGTGTACTGAACAACTATTTTTAATACAGTTGCGAAAAAATTAAGCAATTTAATAAAGAATTTTTTTGGAAAATGGCGCCACCGCCAACCGTAAAAGAATATAAGCAGAGTTTTTTTCTTTTTTTTTTTCTTCACCCATTCTGGGTAGGCAAAGGGAACTATGCCCATACAGCCAAGTCTTCAGTAGAATTTTTTTATTGATATGAAATGAAATGAAACCTAATCTAACTCATTGAATCAAATCATTAAATCTGATATTGAAACAAATTAGTAGCTTCTTTTTAGAAATATTTGCATGAGTGCGAAAAGATAAAGAAAAAGCTCGAGTATGTAATAGCCCACATCCCGAACGCTATACGTCCCTGCAATACGCCGCTTTTTGAGCAACTGTATTAAAAAAAATTTAGAGAACAAGTGTTACTGTAGCGGATACAAAATAAGGGAGGAAGTGTTAAAAAAATATTAAACGTATCTGCAAAAAAAAACCTTCTGCTGCATTTTCCACCTCAACCCCTTATTCGATTTTTTTTGTATAGTTTGTTCCGTTGACTTGCCTCGTCTTAGTAATCGGGTAATAACCCGTAATAATCGGGCATTTGCATGCGCAAGCAAGCATTTTTTTTATTATTATTATTATTGTTTAATAAAGACCTTTACATTTTTTTTACAAGTTTCGCCAAACTGCGGATACTCACATTCTCTGCATCAGCGCATGCCTGCTTGTGAACATTTGCTCATTATCGAAGAAATAAAGAATGTTCTATCGGATGTGTTATCGCCGATAGTAAAATAAAAATAATGGCCTAATAATAATTAGGAATGGCCTGTGGTTGGCACTGTCTGTTTATGGGATCTGTTTATTTTCTAACAGGCTAATATGATGCCGTGAATTTCATCGTGACCGGGCTACTGGGTCCCTTGTGGCGGCGGATTAAGAATAACGTCACTCCATTTCCTTCCGTGGATGGCGACTAAGGACATCAATTACCAGGAGACGGGCAGCAGCGTCTTATTGAGATTCCAACCGCATACAACCCGTCTGCCAAGCGTGGCGATCATGGCGAAACCCCTCATGGTTATGAAAACTACGAAGGAGGCCTATTTCCCGCAGTGGGCGTTAAATGGCTGATGATGATGATAATGACGGGCTACTGATGTTTACAGCAAAGCAGATCAGCACCTCTGTTCTAGTTCAGTCTGTCTGTAACCGCCGCCGACTTCAAACAGATGTTACGTATAAATAAAGCGCAGCAGCCACCCGATATATTCCTGTCTGCGGCTCACTTTACAGATCTATCTGCCTTACTTACGCCACGGGTCTGCCGCGACATGTTCACGGGATACTCGACCCTATCGACACTTCGTTTTACTCTGCCTTCTTTTATTGATGAACATGTCTTAAATATATGTAGACTCGCGCCTATATTCCAGAGGCGTAGGCAGAGAACAGAGTATTCCTGTTACCCTTATCCTGACAGACCTATCTCGCTTTATCAACACTTATTATGCGCTGCATGCGTGCAGGTCGGTTTTGGGTACTTTTTATGTAGCCCTTCGTTGATACATCACCTATTTGGTCGACTATCGCCGCCTGGGATGTACTTTACTGGCTATTCCCTACACGCTCGCTCGGTATATTTATTTCGTCAATCTTTCTTTCGTTATCCTCTCCTTATGTTCAAGCCAACGTTACTCCACTAAAGTCTAATATTTTAAGGTCTAAGGTCTACGTCCACTACTGCCTCGTTGGTCTAGAATTAACACACTTGACTACCAAAACAAAGTGGTGGGTTCAATTTCCGCTGAAGGTCATCGTACTGGGTTGTGACCACTGTGTATTTCAGGTTATGTATTTCCATGTTTATGATAGCACAGAGTATCCGACTTTGGGACCAGGTCAAGTATTGTGTTATGTGGAAAGCAATAGCGATTATTTTATTTTTGTAACAGTCCTCCAACAAATCATAAACAACACTTCAGCAGCCCAAAAATGACACATCTCTGTTCGCTTGGAACAGCGCATTACCATTTATTTCTGATGGATGGTATAGCCCGCGGCGTCTGTTGGGAAATTATGTAATAGCAATGATGACTTTTATTTTTTACTGACAGTTCAAGATATGAAACTAGACATGCATCTTACAGGAGATGACCGGGTCTAATCGCGATTGTTTATTAGAAAAAAAAAACATTTTATAAGTTTTCCACACACAACAGGTAAATGTTGCGAAATTACTCGATTCTAAAGACACAGATAACAGTGCCTTTATTCCGGACCTGAGATTGTAATAATACTACCCCCTTGCTCGTACACTAACAATCTGTTAGTCTCCTGTCAACATTTGTCAGTTGTTCAAAGTGCATACATAGTAAAAACTACTGACAGCTGTCAACTGTAGTAATACATTAAACGGGTCTAACCGCGATTATTTATTAGGTAAAATGTTGTTACCTTTGATTCCCGACGTTCAGTCAGCCACTTAAGTCTACCCGTGACCACGGCAGCTGCAACATTGCCGAAACGTCGGGAATCAAAGGTAATTAAATTTTACCTAATAAATAATCGCGATTAGGCCCGTTTAATATTACTATGTATAAGCATCGCGAGTCATTAAAAACACTGTTAACTAGTGTATACTGTTAATTAGTAGATTAACCTATTAATCCCGTGGTTTCCCGTAGATTAATCTACGGGAAACTAAGAGTTCGTTTCTAACATTTCGACAACGTTGCAGTTGTCGTGGTCACGGATATACCGATATAGCGTGTGCAGTTAATTATAGAGATAGGTAAGGGGTTTATTCGGTAAGTATACCAATAAACCCAATAGTGGGGTAGAACATAGTAGGTAGAACATTGGACTCGGAAACGAGAGACCCAGGTTCGATCCCAGTACGGGCATGTACCTATGACTTTGTTTTCTAAGTTAAGTACATTTGTGAAGTTATAGTAGCAATACCACTCGCTAACTGTGAAAGAAACCTCGTGGGGAAACCTGAGTGTCTGAGGTTACCTCATGAGGTAAAGTCAACGCTATCAATGGTTCATTAACCATCGCGATTGGCTCTGCCAAACTATGCATGAGCGTCGTGAATCATTAAAGACACTAGGAGAACAATGGTCATCAATCAAGTTCACCCAGCCACCTTTAAGGTAGCCAGCGTTGTGCTGAACTGTTCTGAACTGTCAAAATATTCAAAAACAGCCTTTCGACGCTAACATTACAAGGGTGTCAACATCACCCGCTCGGTGCATTACGCCTGATGAATGGTAGAGCCTTGTGCCTGTCTGCGCCGGACGATTTAGCGTTCTGGCGCGGCGTCCGCCCACCCGGCTGTCTGCCGGCGGAGAATTACTCGTAGGCTATCACCATTGGCAGAAGAGACTATGAGCTGGATGTGGACACGTAAAATTCCACGCATTCTTTTTAGGGTTCTATACCCAAAGGGGTACGGGACCCTATTACTAAGACTCCACTGTCCGTCTGTCTGTCTATCTGGCTGTCTGTCATTGGGCTGTATCTCATGAACCGTGATAGCTAGACAGTTGAAATTTTCACTGATGATGTATTTCTGTGGCCGCTACAACAACAAATACTAAAAGCAGAATAAAATTAATATTTAAGGGGGACTCAATCTAAAGACAGCGCTCGCCATCTAGCGGCTATCTACGTAACATTCACAGCGCCGATGTCATGTCGTTAAATGTCAATGTTAAACGCTTCTTGTTGGTTTCTATAGATGGTGTTGTTCTCAATATAACTAATCCATCTTGTCTCGATGTTTGTCTAATATTGTATAATTATGTAGATAATTAATGGTACGGAACCCTTCGTGCGCGAGTCCGACTCGCACTTGGCCGGTTTTTCTTCAATTCTACGTTTGACTGCCTCGTTGGTTTATCGGTATAACGTCTGATTACCATGCCAGAGGCCGTGAGTTCGATGCCCAATAGAGTAATTTTTTTTATTATCACTAAGAAAGATGTCGTTTCAAATATAGTGGCCTGTCATCACATATTCTCACGCCTGTATCCCTTAGTGACTGGCTAAGTCTTTTTTTTAGTATATTATATAAATATATATACATTATGAAATATATAGACTAATTTAATATGCGTAACAAGCTAAAGTAATAAGTAATATGCGTAACACTATTTGCAAACGTGTTATGTCGGATATGTTTAAAGTTGGTTTTTTTATGCTTTAGGTTCATGGGGCCTAAATTAGTTTTTTTTTTGCAGGAAGCTAATAGAAATATAAATGGATAGAATATTAGAAAATGATAGAAAACCAGAAACTTTTACTGGCCTTAAGCTCTTGGGAGTAGTAATTGAATTACAAAAGAAAAATAAGATCCACACAAGAAGGAAGCGATGTCGCAATTCTTGTTCAGGGCTAGTAATGTTAACTGCGACAAGTTTAGTAAATCCAATCCACGTGTAGTTTTTTCTCAATGGCTATTGTAAAAGCTAACACGATTATCACTAACACAACATCATTCCGTTGCCGATAGACGGATGAGTTCAATCCGGGCGCGTCACCCGCTCCTAATGAATCGTCCCAAATAATTGTGCTGACATTTTATACCGCGCGTTTGCTGTAGGCCCGTGATTTGTAGGGACTCGCCCCGCCCTGGGACGAGCCGGGTGGGTAGGTACGCCTGTCTCCATAAAACCAGAATCAACTGACGCTACTTCGCGGGACAGAGCATAAACCCTTCGTAAAGAGAGAGAGATTATCAGCTAAGATATTTCAATCACTGTAAGAAGAACTAGAAGCTAGTTTGGGACAAAGATTGATTATATTTATTTTAAAGGCTTTTTTTTTAAAAAGAAATAATAATCTACAGTTGGCTCGTCAAGTTTCTTTCATAGTTAAATCTACTGCAAATTCACCACACGCCTATTGATTCTAAAGCAATCGAGATGTGTACAGTACAATGTATTTAATAAATGCATTGCGCTATCACCGCTTGGCGAATGCTCGGTTTGAACTTCACGCTAGGCTATAGAGTCCACATACATAGTTTTTTTATGGAATACATAATCAGGACAATAGTTGTTATTTGCCTCCATATGGTAGTCTACAAAGCAATAGCCGTACAGTGTCATTTAAATGGTATTAACCTAAGAAAATAAACGGGCAAGTCTCACGAAGAGTGAATGAATGAACGAACGAACGAACAAACGAACGAACGAACAAACGAACAAACGAACAAACGAACGAACCAACAAACAAACGAACGAACGAACGAACGAACAAACGAACGAACGAACGAACAAACAAACGAACGAACGAATGAACGATTTATTGCCACAAACAAACATGCTTACATAATAATAGAAAAATAAAGAAGTGTGCGTGTGACAATGATACTATTTCAGCGTTTGCTGTTTCTATTTGAAACGGCGCTGGTTTTCAAATAGCACCGCGAAGAAGATCGAACCACGCGAGCCGCCGAGCTACATTGGCCGATTCCGAAGTAATATTCGCAAAGTTTACTTTATCTTTTGAATCACGTTTTCTAGACTTAGTATCCAGCACTTATGCTATCGATGCAGACGGATCTGAACCACAAGTTTCAAGTGACATTGATGCACATTCATCCCGCTACTGTCCAAACAATACTCATTCACTTCCCTTGGCGCAGACTAAAAACACTCTTGGAACCACCAGAATTAGGTCCAAAAGGCTGTTTGGTCTGTTATCGAGTAGTAATCTTAGCGCTTGTCACAAAAGCATTTGTTACAGAAAGGTATCAAAATTGTTACAGATGTCAGATGTGTCTATATTATTACAACCTACGTTTACAGCCATTTTTTATGATTTTAATTGTTCCATTGTAGAGTTGTAGCAAAGAAAATTACGTCATGATAGAAACTAGGATGAGGGCTTGTGTGAATATAGTAAAAATAAAATATCAATCAACTATAATAGACATAATTGGTTTCTCTTTGTCAGGAAAAGAAAATGACGCTGAAGTCAAGCTTTTAGAAAAAACTCACAAAACGGCAATTTTGTGACCACAGCATTCAATCGACCTTCTTTAGTCTGAGCTATCCAGTATACATGTTATAAATCACGTTTTGGAAATAAATATCCGTTTGCAGATTTAATTTAGTGGTTGGTTTGAACTTTTAAGCGCCCTCACAGACGGCGCATTTTTTAATCGACTGCGGCGGGGCCCAAAAGTAGGGTAATGTGTTTGGCTCGTATGTATGTATGTGTGTATTTAAGTATGTACGATTCTGTGTTCCCTCATAGCTCAGATAGTCAGATTTTTACAAATAAGATCACAATCAATTCGTAGTGTTTGCGCAAGTGTCATAGGCCATATGAAATCAGCTTAAATCCAACAAAAAACCTCTAAAAAGATAAAAATAAAAATATAAAAAAATAACCGACAACCCCGCTGCTTAACTTCTAAGCAGGTGGGACCCAAATTCAACAATAAAACTTCTTGCGACTAGTAGATACTAGGTTGGTCCAGCCTGGTTAGTGGTTAATGCTCAGCAGTCGGGTGGTTAGTTATTTTTCTTTATTTTTTTCGTACCTGCGTCCGTCTATAACAGCCCAAAGACGCATTACTATCAATGAACCTATCCAGATATTTACTGGTAGACCTTTTGTATGACTCTGTCACAAGTTTCTGCGCTTCTGCGCTTTTTGAGTGACACGCACGGCGAGATAGCTCGCCGCTGACTTTGATGTATGCTTTGTGATTCTAGGGAGGTGAGAGCGCGCTATGGACGTGCTGAGAATATCATCGATGCTTTGCAGCTTTGATTGTCATCGGGAGTCAAGGTTTTGGGACAATCGCAAACATACCTCCGTAGCAAACTTGTCTCCAAATCAGATTGAAGTGAAGTAATATTATCATATAGGCCAGGGATGGCCAACCAATGGCACGCGTGCCATTGACGGCACGCAGCAAAATATTATGGGCACGCGCACCGATCGGTAACGTAACAAAGTTGCAACAAACACACGTTGCTGCAACTTTTATTATCGTACTTGAAGTGCATTTTTTTGGTTTGTAAATAATGACCTTTGATTTGATACATAAGCAGCTTGTATGCGTCCCACTGTAGGGCGCAGAACTTCTCTCAGGGAGAGAGTATGGGCTTAATCACCTCGCGTGCCCACCGCGGAATGGCGATTTCCAGCGCTGAAGTGTGCGAGTAGCTCAGACACTCAGGTTTCCTCACGATATTTTCCTTCACCGTTAGCGAGTGGTATTGCTACTATAACTTAATAAAAGTGGTTCTTAATGATTATTCTTATTGTTGGACAAAACCCTGTTTACTATCTCTTAGCCGGTTTTTATGACCCCCGCGTGGGCTCAATTAAGTAGAGCTGGCCATCATCAAGAAGGGTAGTAAATCTACATTACTTTAAAACAAAGCTCGAAAAGCCCCTTTCATGTAGGTAGAGTCCGTATACATTTCCAACATCAATGGCTCTGACTTTGATGTATGCGCGACAGCATCTGATCGACACTGACTTCCACGTACTGTCGATAGCATGTCGACCTATACTTACGTGCATTCTACTCAATAACGCTATGAGCGTTTTTGTAATAGAAATGCTAAGATTCATCAGCTGTCGACTGTATATTTGGCTCCATGTCAACGTTTATTCTAATTGCTACTCACTTTGTGAAGTTCATTCTTTGACGGTTATCTCACATATTATATTGAATGCTCTATTGTGTAGATAATTTTACACCATTCACAACACAGAGTGTAACAAAATGTCTGGATGAGAATGGGCGAGTACAGAAAGGAGGGAGTTAAACAGCAGTGGACGAATGTGTATTGATTGGGCAAACACATTTTAATGCAAAATTATTCGAAACTTAATCAAATCAAAACAAACAAATCAAATCAAAAATTTTTTATTCAAAGTAGCACAGAAACTGCGACTTAATGAATGTTACAAGTTAAACTAGGTGTCCATTTCAAAATCTAGATCATTTTGGAGAAAAAATGGACAAAAAATATTATTATCCAAAATGCATGCTTATGTATCTTGACTGACACATGTTTTAGCAAATAAATAAATCTTTATCTTTAAAAAATCTCCACATTGGAATTAGAATTATGATGTTTAATATTTAACTTGACCCAATAACCATCTCAACCCCGACAACTCGACGAGTTATCCGGTTCGATTTCGACCGAGTCGAGTTGTCTCGGGGTCAAGATTTCTTGCTACCGTTGAGTTGCTTAAGCATAGTAATCAAAGCGGTCCTTTCGTTGTTTTTGATGCCGCATCGGGTCGTAAATCATCGCTCAGTCGTTCGTTCGTATAGGTGGCAGTGGCAGCCGACGTGTGTGTCAAACCGGCGTATGTTCTGCCGCCGGTACCAGTTCCATCACAGGAACTCATAAAACTCGTAAAATATAGCAGCATGGAAAAGCTAATATGAAAGCTTTACCAAGACGCGCACGGTGTGCGGTTGAGTTCTATTTGAGACTGTATTGTTGGCGCGATATTGTCTAAGTAGACAAGATAAAAAAAATATGGACAGTTGAGGTTTGACTAGTAAGTAAGTAAGTAAGTAAATTATTTATTTCGATTTATATTATGAGGGTATTACATAAAATGTATTTGCGTTTACCGGCAGTCCCCAATCTAGGGGCTAGGCCTGTATCTTGGGGACTAATTTCTTTGTCACGATTGAATTGATTAACTTAATTGAATGGAGCACCATTTGTAACACCCCAACTCTACACAACTCAGGTTTCGCAATTAAATACCGTTGTTATCATTCTGTCGCATATTTAAATGAATCAATCCTTCACTGTATTTATGGTTTTATAGTTATTATTTAAAAAAATTGTTGTACCAGTAATAATTGTATAATTGGCGAACTAATACTATATGCTTTCATATGCTAAGTAAAAATTACAAGAACCCTGTAAACAAACCTACGTTTCTGTGTCCGAGTATTCCTCTGCCTCTTTTGCATATTCTGCTGCTGGTAATTACATAAACCGACAGACGAATTGACGAGACTGAAAGGTAATCACAGGCTAGAATTTATCACGGAGTGAATCAGTCATGTGGCGCATACATTATCATGATCGACATCGCCCGTTGCCTGTCATACTAAGGATAATGTTGTTTCCACACTTCCCACTTGTCTTTACTGGATTTACCACCTTAAACGACTGAAAATAAGCTTCGTTTTTCCTTGATGTACGATCCGGTCTATTACTCAGTCTCTGTTGAAAATCGTATCCAAGCTACCGAAACATAAAGCTCAAATTAGCTGGCTTAAAGACTTTGACGCACAATTTATCGAGAAGGAAACCTTTTAAATTATAATTCTTCAAAACCGTGAATACAGTCTGAATTTAATCGACAGTTCAATGTAAGCTTAAAACTGAGTAACATGACGCCAGTTGGATTGAAAATAGACTCTTTTCAACATAATTTCAGGTAGGAATTTAAGGGGCTCCACTTCATGCAGTAACACTAGCGCATCAGATAGTTTTTGCAAAAAGTGGTTTGGACATGTGGAGAGGATGAAGGAAGAAAGATTGACAAAACAAATATATCGAGCGAATGTGGATGGAAGGGCCGGTAAGGGACGACCCAGACGGACATACTTTGACCAAATAGAGGATGTATTAACAAAGGGCAAGATAAAAAGTACCCGAAACCGGCGTGCGTGCATGCAACGACTAATGAGTGTTGAGGAAGCGAAAGTGATCTGTCAGGATCGTAGCAAGTGGCAGTCCCTGGTCTCTGCCTACCCCTCTGGGATACAGGCGTGAGTTTATGTTATGTTATGTTATGTTATGTCAGAACAATCTCTTAATCTGTAGAATTCTACATGAATTGATGGGACCAGCACAAGAAATGTTTTCAATTGTTCTTTTCAAGGTCATAATCCAACAGGCTAATCATGTTGATAGTGATTTTTTGAATCCACTTCCGAGAACCTAGGATCGCGGACCCGGGACTAAATGGCATTTGTGCCAAAAACGGCCATTTTTGGCGTTAATGCTATCTAGTCCTGTGATTTTTGCCTTAGGGTGATGAGTCCTACACATGACTATTAACGCGATTGAGAGACTGATCTGATACCTTTTGCAAAAACGATCTGTAAAAACCGGCCTTGTGCAAGTCTTACTCGCGCTCGAAGGGCTCCGTACCATTATCTGTACAACATTAGACACAAAAATCGAAAAAAAAAAACGGCAAAAAATCACGTTTGTTCTATGATGGGAGCCCCTTTAAATATTTATTTTATTCTGTTTTTAGTATTTGTTGTTATAGCGGCAAAAGAAATACATCATCTGTGTTTCATCATCAAAATTTCAACTGCCTAGCTGTTACGGTCCATGAGATATAGCCTGGTGACAGACAGACAAACAGACGGACGGGCAGTGAAGTCTTAGTAATAGGCACCCTTCGGGTACGGAACCCTAAAAAGGTCTGATTTTTTTCTAGTGTTACTGCATTGAGCCCCTTAATAAAGATGGGATCGTGAGTAACATCCATGTTAGTGCTATTTCTGGTTTCCCATTCGTTAAACTAGTGCATTATGCAGGTTGAGTTCACCAAAGTGTCAGCGTTTGATAATTGTGTTTAATCCTTTATAATTAACAGAAGCTCGAATTTGTTGTGCGATCTACAGTGTGTAATAATCTTTATTTTATATTATTAGCCCGGTTTGTGCTCGAATTTTTCATGAAATATTGCACACAAAATTCTTTATCAATGCTTAAAATATTATATTATTAAAATTTTGTATATATATAAAACGGATAGTTTAATATTTGTTCGCCTGTACAAGATTCAAGTTGAAAATACAACGTTATCTATATTGGCTTTGTTTTTTTATATATTTTGTTTCATCGCTGTTTTTAGTGGCTTAATAGTTTTGTTGATGTTTTTGATTTTGTTCTGTTTATTGAAGTTTTTAAACGGTATTGTTGAGATCGTTGATCCAATAAGCTGGTTGGCGTCCCACACTGCGTTTGCCAATTGGTGATCTCTGATCAAAACGATAATGGTGATTCTATAGCAGAGACGATCAGTCCACTGCTACTTCAGCTTGCTAATCTTATAAATGAATTCAATTTGACGGATTATGTATTAGTTTTCTTTTTTATTCTCAGTAAAACAAGAAAAAACACAATTTCCTTAGTTATCTTATTAGTAAATATGTTTTTCAACTACATTGTAATTGATTCGCGAACAACAAGAGTTCAGCGCTCTGTGGGAACCAGCAGCAGACTCTATTATATTATCTGACCATTGAGTCAGATAATATAATAGAGCCTGCAGAAAGTCCATGAATAAGGATGACGAAGGACCGCAGATGAGTACCAATTAGTGAGTAGCTATGGGCTGATGATGATGGACTCATGTGAGTTCCATTTCCACTCGGTGGTAAGGAAAGAGAATTTTTGTAGAGTAAGGTCCGAATTTAGCTAGAGTACTGCTGTGTCGTAGGTGTCGATTCGAATCCCGTCTCGCACGAAATACTTCTCCAATGTGCATTTCCATGGCATCTAATGCATACGACTTAATAATATTTGAGAAAAGATGGTCAGAGTGGATTTTTTTTCTCTGCCTCTTTCTCCACTTCAAACTCGATCCGAAGGCAGCAGCTAACATTGTATTTTAACATTAAACAAACAGAATATAAATTATTTACTCACTCCGCTCAGCGATCCGAAGCGAGTCTTGGCCTCCGACACAAGATGTCGCCACTTGTCTCTGCCCTGCGCAGTCTCTTACCAGTCGCCTGCCTGGGGCTCAAGCAGGTCCTCGGCTACTTCATCCTCCCTTCATCCATAAATGGTGAAAGTTGATTTTTTTTACCCTACTGCGGTGGAGCTCAAAAGGAGGGTAATGTATGCTCGTATGTATGTATGCATGTATGTATGTGTTACGGCTAAAACCCGAAGTGCGGCTACACTTAGTTTTAGCCGGTTAGAACTAGGTGTAGCCACTTACTCTTGGTTAAATCTAGTATAAGCCGCTTGTTTTCTGATAAAACTAGGTCTAGCCGGTATCATTCCGGCTAAAACTAGGTCCAATCAAACCCTAGTGGCTTTTTGGATAAAACTAGATGCAAACAAGTTCAAACGTGTAAACAAGCGACTGTAGCCGCACTTCGGGTTTTAGCCGTAACATAATGCATGTATGCTCTTCGCTCGTATGTATGTATGATTCTATGTTTCCTCATAACTCCTTAACCAATGGTCAGATTTTGACAAATAAGATCTCAATCGATTTGTCGTATTTGCGTGAGTGTCATGGGTTATATGAAATCAGCATAAATCCAACAAAAAAATTAAAAAAATAACAAGACAAAAAAAATCTGTTACAAAAAAAAACTGCGTTGGTCCCGCCTGTTTAGTAGTTAATGTTCAGCAGTCGGGTTGTGGGTTGTTTTTATTGCAGTTTTTTTTTCTGTTTTCATGAGGCGCAACGTCTGTGTGTCGGTACTCCGTCGGTGGACGTCGGCGTGTCATCGAGCGAGAATGAAGATTTATGGACGAGCCGACAACGGTTGGCTCATTACGTATTTATATCAGAGCTAGGATAAGCCTCTGGTGTCATAAATAGGGTGTTATGTTTCGAGGGTGACACTTGCCTTTGGTGACTTTACGACACCCTGTGAGGTACAGGATATTTGAAAGATATTACACGTTTCTTTTGCAAGCCAAATGCAAGATTTAAAGTAACACATTCTGTGAACTTCATCATCGCCAGCCATTTGACGGCCACTGCAGGACATAGGCCTCCGTCATGGTTTTATAAGATTCCCGGTGGTGGTTACCGTCATCTGGTGTGGTGCCTGCCCACGCTGCGTCATCCGGTCCGCGGCAATCATCATCATCAGCCATTTGACGCCCACTGCAGGACATAGGCCTCCCGCATGGTTTTCTAACCATGAAGGGGTTTGCCATAATCGCCGCGCTCGGCAGGCGGGTTGGCGATCGCAGTATGCGGTTGGAATCTCAGGAAGACACTGCTGTCCGTCTCCTGGTAATTCATTTCCTTAGTCGCCTTCTACGACATCCACGGAAAGAAATGGAGTGACGCTATTCTTAATCCGGCGCCACACGATCCGCAGTCGCCAGGTCAGAATTTTTTCGCCCCAACGGCCATCAGTTCTCCGAGCTATGTGCCCCGCCTCCGAGGCTGTGCCTTGAGACTTCTTATGAGTCAGTGACCAGGTCTCACACCCATAAGTTTTAAAATTGTCCTCAGCACGCGTTAGTGCAACAAAAATAGCTTTACAATTTCGCGTGCTCATTCAATTTCAGTAACGATACACAAAAATTATAGAAATAGTCTGATGGTGCAGCTAGGGTTGCTTCCTCACGAGGGCACTCCTCGATGTTGGTAAAACCTTTTAAGACGTTATACAATACAAATAGGATTCTATAATAACGTAAGTATTGGATGGAAAGGATTGGTGCTTACATTTCTATTTTTTCTTCTTTGATATAATTGTTTTATCTTTGTATGTATAACTACCCGTTTTAGCATTTTAATCGCGCTTTTATGGCAGTTAGGTGTTAAAACTCTACAAGTTAACCTCATAAATGAGCCATTAATAAATAAAATTTACCTACCACGCAGCGTCTGGGCACAAAGTTATAACTGTGAGTAGCAACTTTTCCTTATCAAAAAGAAAATACAAATTCATCTCTCTACCTCAACCCAGCAATATAGTTACCGACTATGGCGCGTCACTCGGTGTGACCAGACGCTGCGTGGGAGGCTGCTTTGAAATATCACTCTCCGGGCTACCGTGTTGACCGCCTTTGTGGCCGTAAACAATATGTCGCATTGGCGTGTGATAGGTGGGCTTCGACTATAATGGCGGCTTATTAATGAACGCTATATAATAATCTGTCTTCTAATTCAATCACGTAAGCAGATATGTTTAATATTAAAATGAGCAGTTCCTGAAATACGTCAATTAAAGTCGGGGCCGAGTTTCGTGAGAGGTTTTTTTTAAAAAACCCAGCCAAGTGCGAGTCGGACTCGCGCACTAAGGGTTCCGTACATTTGAATATTTCAAGCGTCTACCGGTTGCCGTTATTAATATCGAGCAGAAACGACATTAAAACACGTTTGTTTTGTGGGACCCCTCCTTAAATTTTTATTTTATTATGTTTTAAGTACTTGTTCGTCTATAAATGTTCTCAGGAACAAATAGTTATCAAGTTGAACTCAATAGGTATCAAATGCCCATACTCATTCAATTCTGAAATCAGAATTTTATTTCAACGAAAAAACTCCATTCTGATCATCTTTTCTCAAATCAAATAATAATAATAATAAAATTCACGTAATACAATCACTTGGCCTGGTTCCAAACTAGGATACCCTGTGCTATGGTAACCGGGCAAGGACGTCACAAACATGGAAATACACCCAGACTGAGGCCATTTATACAAACTTTCTGTGGGAATCGAACCCACGACCTCTATCTTGGTAGCAAGCAACTTAATAGACATAATAATAGGGGTTAAAGTATGAAATTGCCGTTTTATTGCAATAGGTTCTTTGAATTGACATAGAATCTTCATGGTTTGAGGTTTTCGAATGAAACTTTTTTCAAATGGTTTCTAAGATGTTCTCTTTTTAAAAAAATGTGAAACATTTGAATATCGACATTCAATTGTTTTTGTTATTCAATTTAGACAAGAAAGATGGATACTGCGAAAATTCGAGTGATTTTTGAATACGAGTTCCGACGCGGAACTAACGCGGCAGAAACAGCCCGCAATATCAATGCTGCGTTTGGAGAGGGGTCTACTAATGAACGCACCGTGCGATTTTGGTTTAAACGCTTTCGTGATGGAAATTTCGACTTAAAGACCGAGCCACGAGGAAGACCGCCCACACAGGTGAATAACGATGAATTAAGAGGGATAGTGGAAGCCGACCCTAGTCAAACTACCCAGGAATTAGCGGCATGGTTTAACGTTACCTTACCCACAATATTGACTCACTTGCGTCAAATCAATAAAATAAAAAAATACGAAAAATGGATGCCTCATGATTTGACTGAATTTTCGCAGTATCCATCTTTCTTGTCTAAATTGAATAACAAAAACAATTGAAAGTCGATATTCAAATGTTTCACATTTTTTAAAAAAAGAACATCATAGAAACCATTTGAAAAAAGTTTCATTCGAAAACATCAAACCATGAAGATTCTATGTCAATTCAAAGAACCTATTGCAATAAAACGGCAATTTCATACTTTAACCCCTATTACATCCGTTGCTACCTCAATAATAAGAATCATTAAGTGTTTTCAATAACTTTAATTGCCAAACGAAACATTAGTTACTTTTCCTATATCAATTGGAGGAAAGCTTTAGCAGGCTCGCTTATATTGAACTATGTAACTGTACTGCTTAAAACCGTGAAACCTGCCATCGCATGAAACCGCGGGTCTGTGTTTCATCAGTCACTCGAAATCGGCAATTTTACATGTTCCATCGCGGATACATAAATCTAATATTATGCTTTTGACAGTTGGTTATTTACATAAGTGTTCGCCTGTTCCCCGGCGCCCACGCGGCGTAATGATTTAAATTACGGCCGAATCATAAAAACGTCGGACGTATCAAAGGAAACTGTAATTTATGGCAGGAATTACAGTATCGCTTAATTACGCTAACATTGTACGCTTACTTGTAAATTAATTTGAACATTTGCCTCAAATGCAATTTATAGGTGTATGTCGGTAATAGAAATGATTGAATACGGAATTATTTGCAAAAACATTCAGTTGGCCTGGCCAGGGCCGCGTTTCATAAAACTACAATTCACAGTTTATTTTGGCAATTCGGTAGGCATTGCGCAGTCCATTATTACGGTTAGTCTTCTTTCTTGTTAATCGGCTATGCAATGACAACCGTTTATTAATAATATACTTTATTGCACACGAAACATTGAACAGGACATTACATAAGAAATAGCGTGTACAAAGGCGAGCTTATCTCTGTAAGAGATTTCTTCCAGCAAACCTTGGAGAGTCGGAATAGCGGTAAAAACGGGTCTTAATACGTGTACAAAATTGACTATATAAATTACAAAAATCCTTGACCATAACCAACATTGAGCAAAAAATAAATACATTACGTACACTAAATAGGTAAGTACCTACCTGTAAAAGTTGTTACCTATTAATTGTTTTTCTATGGAATAGGGCCCAGTTGGTACTGCTAGTAAGTAAAGTAAAATATAATTAGAGAGTATGGGCTTAATCACCACGCGTGCCCATCGCGGATTGGCGATTTCAAGCGCTGAGCTATATGAATAGCGCAGACACTCAGGTTTCCTCACGATGTTTTCCTTCACCGTTAGCGAGTGGTTTTGCTACTATAACTTCACAAATGTACATAACATAGAAAACAAAGTCATAGGTACATGCCCGCACTGGGAATCGAACCTGGGTCTCCCGCTTCCGAGTCCAATGTTGTATCTGAAATAAATATTGAAAATAATTAAAACCAAATTTTTTCACTAATATTTTAAGTGATAAATAGACAAGAGCTCTATTCAAACATCATTCGTGGATTTTTACTCGCCATTTATTTGTGTTGTTACTATTCGCCTCCCTAACTCTGAGGTCCAACAAAGACACCACACACATCCCCGTCATGAAGCGAATAAAATACGGGACGCATAAAGAATAAAACGCTCATATAAACGCTTTTACTTCTGTCAACGTGAAATATTGTATCCTGTACTATACGGCCGATATCGCAGCGCCCAGCGCAAGCCACTATGAACCTTACGCCTCGATAATAAGGGCGAAGCGAAGTATGTTATGAGGTCGGCAGGTTATCGTATGTTTGGGAGCGCATAGTTTATTTTATGCCACCTCTGTTACACTGCTATTTATCTTTGTGTAGCATCCTGCGGGATTATAGGATGTAGAGCGGATGACGCGATGACGTAGCGTTGTTGATTAAAAAAACTATTCAATAGCAATACAGCGTGTTCGTTGTAAAACCGGATGAAGAAATCTTCAGTTGATTATAATAACAGCAGTCACGGCGTTTCTATAGTTATTTAAGAGTTTTTAATTATATTCCAACAAAGACATCACTAAATTCAACTCCATCTTCACTTGTGTACAGTCGACGTCCTTTGCATCTTCATTGCAAAGTCGGTCGTAACGTAGCTGATTAGAGAACACGCGAGGAAAGATTGATGTGCCGTCAACTGTGTCCTTAGCTGGAATTTACTTGGAGCAGACGCTATGGTGGAAAACTTTACCTACACTTTGGTCATTCAATGAAACAAAAGTGAAGTGTATGAGCCGATACACATCATAAGCCGCCTATATACGTCCCGCTGTAGGGCACAGGCCTTCTCTCAGGGAGAGGGTATGGGCTTAGTCACCACGCGTGCCCACCGCGGATTGGCGACATCAAGCGCTGATGTATGCGAATAGCTCAGACACTTAGATTTCATGTTTTCCTTCACGGTTAGCGAGTGGTATTGCTACTGTTACTTCACAAATGTACATACGAGAAAACATGCGCATGAGCCGATGAGTTAGCTGTTATTTTTCTTTTTTTTGCGTCAATACTTATACGCCTACGCTCAATGTAAATTCTAGCTAGGAGTAATAAAAAAATTTAACAGTACATATTTTTTTGTTATTCTGTATTCCGTAATGAGTGCACTCAAGTGATGATGTTGTCCACTGTACACGCTTTTCGATTACGTCACGGGAGACATACCAACAAAAATATAAAAGTAGACCTGCTGTCGACTGTACGAACACGCGACATGTTCTGAGTAACACCATATTAATTTACGATGTTTGCAAATGGTACACAATTTTGGAAACAATAGGTGTTTTGTCATACTTGGAGCCAGCTGTCGAGCAATTACATTTTAACGTGAAATTAAGGTTAATTCGGGCCTTTGTTCGTCTACAGAGGGCAACAAAATGTGGAACAAAATTACGTGCAACTAATTGTCGTCACATTTAAAATAATTCACGGTACTGCGCGGTGGTAGCCTAATGCGTAGAACATTGGACTCGGAAGCGAGAGACCCAGGTTCGATTACCAGTTAGGGCATGTACCTATGACTTTGTTTTCTAACATTCGTACATTTGTGAAGTTATAGTAGCAATACCACTCGCTTACTGTAAAGGAAAACGTCGTGAGGAAACCTGAGGTCTGAGCTATCCACATCAGCGCTTGAAATCGGCAATCCGCGGTTGGCACGCGTGGTGATTAAACCCACACTCTCTCTCTGAGAGAAGGTTTGTGCCCTACAGTGGGACGTATTATAAAATATACATCGGCGCAGGCCTTGTCTCAGGGAGAGAGTATGGGCTTAATCACCACGCTTGCCCACCGCGGATTGACGATTTCAAGAGCTGAGGTATGTGAATAACTCAGACACTCAGGTTTCCTTACGATGTCTTCCTTCACCGTTAACGAGTGGTATTGCTACTATTGTGAAGTTTCACAAATGTGCATAACTTAGAAAACCAAGTCATAGG
Source organism: Yponomeuta malinellus (assembly GCA_947308005.1). Lineage (NCBI taxonomy): Eukaryota > Metazoa > Arthropoda > Insecta > Lepidoptera > Yponomeutidae > Yponomeuta > Yponomeuta malinellus. The sequence goes on from OX371000.1 coordinate 738,242, forward strand.
TACATGCCCGCACTGGGAGTCGAACCTGAGTCTCTCGCTTCCGAGTCCAATGTTCTACCAACTAGGCTACCACCGGCTACCACGTATATATGTTTGTATCTACGGTTTTGATCGGTTTTGATCAATGAGTTATCAATCAACTCATCATTATGGGCCGTGTGACATAGGGCCGGCTTCTGATTTGAGAAATTGACTAAGTACATACTTAAGTAACGTTCTGTCACGTTCTTTTCTGAGAAATTCGAAGAGACAGCACTACAGTTAAGTATTTACTTAGCGAAATTCTCAATTCAGAAACTGGCCCATTGACATAAACTAAGCATATTGAACGCACAAACAAATATTACGCATATTACATCCAAAAAAATAGGGATCACTCAATTTATTTTTCTACTGTTTCGAGTTGGTTGCCTGAATGAAAGAAGAAAAAATATAAGTTGAAATATGTATCACATGCGACAGATATACAATTTTACTGTATTCCAGCGTTGAAAAAATAACTGCTGCGTTTATAACTCTAGCCTTTGCACATGTTATTCCTTATGTTGTGTCCTGTCATTCTTTTGTATACAATAGAGTGTAGTTAATTAGACCTGAGATTTCCGCACTTAGCCTCAAAGTTGGGTCATTGTACGTAGCTAGCGCTGAGGTATGTAAATACCTCAGACACACTAGGGTTTCCTCACGTTTTTTGCAATAAAGTATATTAATAATATTAATAAAGAACTTTTATCCGTTGGAGTTAAAAAAATATATTAAATGTTTCTAACTGTATTTTTATGTCATACATACATAAACTCACGCCTGTATCCCAGAGGGCTAAGCAGAGACCAAGGACTGCCACTTGCCACGATCCTGACAGATCACTTTCGCTTCCTCGACATTCATTACGTCAATTTACATTAATGGTCTCAAACAAGTTTCTTTGTCACAAACAGCGTTTTTCCAGTTGAACCATTCGCCTTGGGGCTCTAACTGTAATCCCGCTCCATTTAATGTAAAAATGATACATACAGAAGGTCCGAGGATTTGGGACTGAAACTCTAGGTTTGTTTTTATTTTACTTTATTGGTGTGTAAAATTGGTAACAAACGATCAATAACATACAGAATAGGCTCAAGAGTGCAGATGTTCAGCAGTCGGGTTGTTGGTATTTTTCGTTTCATTTTTTAAATTTTACAGCCTTTCAGTGAAAAGTTCTATTAGCGGTTCCATAAAATACCCTTTTAAAGGACAGACGGACAGACAAACTTCGTAAGCTCATTGATTGGGTCAAGTTGGCTCCTTTCGGGTCGTCATCATCATCAGCCATTTGACGCCCACTGCAGGATATAGGCCTCCCTCATGGTTCTCCAACTAAAACCCTTCAGGTTTTGCCATAATCGCCACGCTTGGCAGGCGGGTTGGCGATAGCAGTATGCAGTTGGAATCTCAGGAAGACGCTGCTGCCCGTTTCCCGGTAATTTATTTCCTTAGTCGCCTTCTACGACATCCACGGAAGGAAACGGAGTGACGCTATTCTTAACCTTTCGGGTACGAAACCCAAAAATAAAACATACTAACAATCGTTTAATAAAATACTACCCAAGACGTGTATAGCAGACTTTCTACACCTTCCTACAACGAGACCGTCGTATAATTACTTTCAGTACTTCGAACATATGTCGGAGACCGATAAGCAATTAAACTATCATTGTCATACCGGGCCCTTGTCACGCCGGCCTTTGTCATCCTGTCGGAAAGCTGCCGGTGACAGTTATCTCATGACCCTTAATCTCAAGGCAGCAAGAGCCACTGTCACTCAACAGTCCTAGTTCCTTCTGTAATTAAATTTCACCTTTATTACAGACGTTGGGGGAAATAATTGGAAATGTCTTTGGGGACATTTGATTCGAGCGAAACGCTGTTATTTAGTTGGAGCCGTTAATTTGCCTTTTATTGAATATTTGATCGAGTTTCGATCCCTTTTGTCCAAATACACTTTTGTCCTATATAACAAAAGCCCTTGCAGTAATTATGCCCTCATTAATGGTATTTATTTAGGCACAAAGGAATAAAACAATGTCAAAAGACATTGTTATAAAAGAAAATTTCGTCACACAAAATACACGGGACATGTTCTTGAAAGGATAATAATTAAAAAGGTTAGTTAGGTTGTAACGATACCATTATATGAAATCGTTAACCCAGTATAAATAAACATGCAGACATACATACGATTTGCCTGAAGGGATAGATTGAGACCAAGGTTTGCCACTTGCCACGTGATGCCATTGGGCACGCCCAAACTCGTCTCTCTCTCTGAGAGAAGGCCTGCGGGACGACAGGACGAGACTTAGGGTACAGGCTACCTATACACTATATGCTTCTATGCTTTGTTTATGTACTTAGCCTATATACGTCCCACTGCAGGGCGCAGGCCTTCTCTCAGAGAGAGAATATGGCTTTAATTACCACGCGTGCCCACCGCGGATTGTCAATTTCAAGCGCCGAGGTGTGTGAACAAATCAGACACTCAGGTTCCCTCAAGATGTTTTCCTTCACGGTCAGCGAGTGGTATTGCTATAACAAGTTCGTGCTTGTGCATAAAGTGCTTTTATTCCTTCAGTTCAAGGCTAAAGAAATAAAAGCAATTTTTGTTCAAACCCTGCGTGATATAGGTACTTAAAAACTAAACTAGCTAAGCACACACACGTACTGTTCATATAAAAAGCACCAGACTAAAATTACTTACCTCAGAATAATAAACACAATACTAGAAAACCTACAATGTACGAGTACCAACGTCTATCTACAGTTTGTTATCCCGTCTCCTTTAAAAATACACACTCTTACGACAAAATAAACACTGTACAGTGTACACGGCGCGCGGCGTTTCCCCGAGGTATAATTGATGGATCTAATTCAGTATCGAATAGATTGATCATCGTAAATGATTATGACGAGTCTATTTGTGCAGTTGTTCCTATATCAACAATTTGGGGATGTTGCTACCGCAGCTGCAGTCTGACCAAAATGTTAGGCCTCGCTTGATAGCGCTAGTGTCTTCGATTGAATTGTGCCACTCGTTTTCTGGAATAGTACTTGTTTAATAGGAATTCAGTTGCATGTTTTCTTCACTGAAAAAAGATATATTACAGAGTTTTAATTTTCACCTATTTATAAATCTTTACTTTAATTATTTTATTACTCTCGATCAAAATTTATCTTTATTGTGCTAAAATTTAGAGCGTTCAATTAATAAATTAGCAAGAATTTACGCGTTTTAAGCTTCCGATTCGTTCTAAAGTCTGCCCTTTTCATCAATTACAATGTTTACTATGTGGTGATTTTTTTATATTGCTTTTAATTGTGGCTCAATTTGGAACACAGTCACGTCGACAACCAAAAAGGGTAAACTTCAAAATTTTGACATTTTGTATAAGTATTGTTTTTTTTATAAATTGTCGCCTCTAATGCTCGACCTTGTTTATAAAAACACGATTCCCTAAAACACCGATCAAAATAGTCTGTGGTGGAGATTTTACAAGGAAAAGTCGTAACCACAGATTAAACGATCTGCCTCTTAGGAGTGCTATAGAGGAATCGTGTACTTATAAATAAGCCCGTATAACTCTGTGCACGCAAACTAAAAGAGAAAATGGTGAAAAGGTTACTCTCAAAATGAGTGGTCTTACACGTTCGCATTAGGTAGCAGAATCTTAGGCTTTCTCGCTTGTTCACACCGGTCAGTCGGACTACACAATGATGGTTCAGTGGACGCATCCATCACGACCTCCTGACTCGCGAAGTGATAGATGAGAGGCGCTGTTTGCCCGCGGCAAGTAGTTTTTGTGCCCCCAGTGTACCCTTCTCATCATATTCTCCAGGAAACATAGTGTTTGTGAGCTCGTTATGGTATTTCGATGTGTTTGAAGAAGTATTCATCGAACTACCCCATATTTCTATCCCCGGACGTCCTCTAAGGCATGGTTGGCCTTATCACAATATTAAGAATATTTTTATTTATGTAATGCAAAATACTCATTCCTAACCTAAGATGCTTCAACTGACTGATGGAAGTATTTTGCGACATTATTTACATTTTTAGGATTTTATTGATGTAGTAGAATTTCGAAGAACAAAGAAGAGCTACGGGATCTCTAGTTACAGGCGTTAGTTTTGTGTGTGTATATTATGTTTTAGCACTTTATATACTCAGACATTCGTAAGAATACTGCTGTCAGCTTACTATCTAAATGTACCAGGGTGAGAAAGGGAGACATTCTTATAGGTTTTAATTTGGCACTGCAAACGTTCAAGTTAAATTATTGATAAATCATTATAAGAAACCTCCTTACAATAACACCGCCATAAATCACAATAAAATTACGCCTCTACCCTACAATCAGTAATTATGTGCATAAATACCAACATACTACGCAGTGGAGTGGAAAAGCTTATAAATTGTACTCAAGCAAACATAAAAAAGTCGTGTAATTTAAATCATCACACATGAACGACGCCATCCAAATGTAAACTAAAACCGTTTCCCTCGAAGCAAACACACAGATAAAATTTTAATACTCCAATTCCCAGAACAAAATGGTGGTAATAAAACTCCAAAAATGATCTCGCGTCATTGTCGATAACCTTAATAATAAAGTGACATAATAACGAAAGCTCAACCCACGGATGTTTTATCACAAGATGTGTATCAGTCCGTCATTCATTCATTCGTTCAGTCACGCATTGTTGAGCTTCCTCTGAGATTGTGTCAGTGTCCTATCCTATGGCACAAAATAGGGACATTCTGGTACAAAAGGTTCAGATGCCTTCAACACAGAAGTTAAGCTATGTTATCTAATTCACCATCAAGTAGCCTTGCAACTTACCGTTTAAGGTCATAAGGTGTCATAAGGTGTGTCACTTTTCATGTTAACAAATTGTGGCCCAAATTAGCTTAATCTGCTCAGGGCCAGTTTCTGAAGTGAGAATTTCGCTTAGTAAATAGTTAACTGAAGTGTCGTCTCTTCGAATTCCCCAGAAAAGAGCGTGACAGAACGTTACTTAAGTGTTTACTTAGTGTAATTCTCAATTCAGAAACCGGGCCTAAGTAAATCCTTATTGCCTCATCAGAAAAAAAAACTTAGAACAAAGTAAGGCTTAACTAGTGATGACATAAAATAAGGCAAAAGTTAGTGGCTCAGCTGGTGCTGACCCGGGTCAGTCCCGGCAGCTCTGGTTTTCAGCCACTGCCTTCTCCCTAAGATGTTGTGCGGGAGTTATATTATGAGGGCTAAAACAGTCAACTAGGCATTTAAAAATGTTCTGGATATATATTAAAAACGAAACAAAAATCAATTAAAATAATCTAAAATGCCAAATGTAAACTGCTTCGGCTGTGACTGTGACTTAAAACCTAATAATAATAGTTTTTCATTAATATAAAGTCCAAAGTGTTAATTTGGCTTTAGTTAATTAAACTGGTGCTTCTGAATTCATCTATTTTATAGTAAGTGTGTTCAATATACTTGCAGTATTTGAGGGGTTAGTTCGTATGCTTAGAAAATTTAAAGCGACCATAATTGTGTCAACAAAAGACGCGTCTAATAAAATTATTCAAATTAAGTATCTCCATTTCAATAGTGAATGAATTGAATGGATGTAGTTTCTCTATTGGACCCATGAAACCACTGGTGTTACAGTTAAGAGATAACTATTTCAGGCCCATCTAATTAATTTATGACGATCCAGATACAAATATTTTATGTATTTTAGGCCAACAATGTCTAGGTTCTCTAACTAGGTTCAAATTGGCGTTGAGCTATCCATAAATAAAAATCGTTAAAAAACAGATTAATACCATCTTTAGGGCTCCGTACCCCAAGGGTGCCAAACGGAACCCTAATACTAAGACATCACTGTCTGTCCGTCCGTCTGGCTGCCTGTCTGTCACCAGGCTGTATCTCATGAACCGTGATAGCTGGGCGGTTGAATTTTTTTTCCTTTTCTGCTCGATATAACATTAATAACGGTAGTTCTATATTTGCTTCAAATAGAAATAATTAAATTAAAATAGAATAAATAAATAAATATTAAAAAAAATAATTGAAACTAATTTTTAAAGATTTTTTTTAGTCTACATTATTTTTAACTAGGTTCAAAAAATGTTTTATTTTAAGATAACCGTACGCATCTTCCTGAGATCCCAACCGCATACTGCGATCGCCAACCCGCCTGCCAAGCGTGGCGATTATGGCAAAACCCTTCATGGTTATGAAAACCACGAAGGAGGCTATTTCTGCTACGATGGCTTTATATACTCTTTTATGCTTCTATACAACTTAATTGCTTTCCCTGTGTCCCTGTCAAAATGAAAATCAAGAAAAAACATAAATGGCTATCGCGAGGTGTCAAAATATGTAGTTAAAGGCAAAGAGAACTTCTATGGCAATGGCGAACCGATCCAACGACAGACCGTAAAAATATATTTAAAAACTATTCAAAAAAACTTAAGCAAATCATAAAATTTACTCAAAAAGCACAAAATAATTACCTCATCAAACACTCTCTTAACAAATCAAAAAGTGCCTGGAAGATACTTAACAACTCCAAAACCTCTATTCCAAATGAACCAATTACAAAAATAAAAATTGACGATGTTGAAATAACTGTTTCCAAAACAATAGCGGAAGCATTTAATAATTTCTTTATAGATCAGATAAAACCATCTTTGACAACCTCTGAAGCTTTAAAAGGAACCCAAATTAACAGACAAAATCAATCAATGTTTATGAAACCCTCTACTCCAGGAAATATCAGAAACATAATAATGTAAACGATCTCCCAAAAAATATATCTAGTCCAATGACATTATTTGCGGACGACAGTACTGTGATTGTAGAATGCGATGAACTGGACGATAATGAAAAAATAAATGACATACTTGAAGACATAATCAAATGGATGAATAATAATAATCTAGTAGTAAATTTAGAAAAGAAATATTTAATAAATTTTTATCAGCGTACATCTAAACTTAACGATTTGAATATTCAATATAATGGGACAACTATCGCAAAAGCTGAGACGACTAAGTTTTTAGGACTCCATATAGATTACAAACTATCTTGGAAGCCACAAGTAAAAGCAATGAGCGAAAAACTCAGCAAATTTGCATTTTTGTTACATAAACTTTCTAAAATTCTAAGTTCCGAAAATTGTCTTACAGCCTACCATGGATTTTTAGCATCTGCTACGGTATTATTTTCTGGGGCAACTCCACAAATAAAGACATAATTTTTAAAGCCCAGAAACGATGCATCAGGGCAATGTGTGGGCTTAAAAGAACAGATAGCTGCAAACCTTATTTTATGAAACACAAACTGCTGACACTGCCCTCTCTATATATTTTCGAGTTGGCTGTCTTTGTGAGAATGAACCCTCAGTATTTTGTTAAGGCCTCCACAGTTCGTTCTAGAGATATATAAAATGAATGTAAAATGACTAAACATAATAATAACTTCCGCACAACACAATCACTTGTCCTGGTTCCAAAATAGGATAACCTGTGCCATAGTAACACCCAGACTGAGGCCAAAAATATAAAACTCTCTTCCACCTCCTGCGGTGAAGTCCTCACGGCATTAAGTCCGCTGCATTCCACACTTATCAAAAATGCATTTGAAGTATTAATCAATAAGACTACTTAATAATAAGTTTCATCCAAGACACACTAGCTGACCCCGCAGACGTTCTTTTGCCATATTAAATTAGCCTGCGACCTACTCTCAGACCTACCAAATATACACAAAAAAAATTATAAGAATCGGTGAAGCCGTTTTGGAGGAGTTCGATAACAAACACTGTGAAATGAGATTTTTATATATTATTAGATGTAACAGGTCTAAGGGCGATTGAATTTAACAGTATTTTTCAGTCTACACTACCTACATCACCATGCTTTACACTTTCTTTCACATATAGTGAAGCCTTTGGTCTAGCGGTCAACACGCTTGGTTACTAAAACCAGTGATAGTCAAAAATATGGATGTCTAACTAGCGCCAAAAATGACCCCACGTTCAATTGTGGGAAGGCAGGCGGGGCTTGTCGATTGTGTTACCAATCGGAGCGAGTTCAGTTTTGCCCGGCACAATATCTATGTACCTGCCACCGTCACACCGCCTTATTGCGAGGTACCTAAATATTTCGACGGGTTATACATCATGAAGTCAATGGTTTTGTATAAAACCAATCATAAGTTACGCTGTCATTTACTATCGCCCAATCAACGTTCACGTCGTCACGCATGGCGCACACAATGAACCAATTACAGACTGATTTACTGTACAGCACATCCTGCGCTCATTTCATTGGTACAGACTAATCGAGAAGACTGGGCCGTTTTTGAGAGTGAATTTTGTAGGAAAATATAGTTTTATGGTTTTTTATTCGCAGACTAAAACAGAGGTTGTGGAATACTGGAGGTCGCCGTAGGTACTTGATTTGTAGAAATGACCTTAGTCTAAGTTTGTGATGTTAGTACTGGGTATCCTAGTTTGGGACCAGCACAAGTCATACTACTTTATTTGCTGAGATGCTACAAAGGTCGGTAACTGAAGCACCCGCCCGACCCGTCAAACAGTATCACCGCAGAACCCACAACCCTCTAATCCACGCGTGGGTCTCGCGGACCCGACATGCATAATTCCAACTCAGATAATATGTTAATTTACTCCACCTTATGTTTATGCTAATCGTAATTGCTTATTTCGTTGTTCGGATCGTGGCGTGCTATCGTATCAATCTCAGGGAAGCATCTGTCAAAGGTAATCCTACCGTGAGAGGCTGCTGAGATTTGTGTATCACGACAGTCACGATATGTTATTACTTATTATGAATGTACTTACTTACGTATTGTTATTTAGATTCAGGCGAAATTACTAAATACAGGGGGTGTTATTAAACGACCTACAGATGAAAGGAATGGAACGTTTGGCCGTATAACCGGATAAAGATGTTCTTTTTGTAAAGAAAAAAGAAATTGTTTAGTTTCGATTGTGGCTTTCCTATCTACGGATTGAATATTGAAAGAAATTGTGGAGAAAGCAGGGACACAAATTGGTTACAAATCTCATTAAAAAACTGATAAAACGAAAATTAAACAGCAATATCATTCCTATGTAAAAACCTAACTGAAAAATGGGTACTCGGGACTGCAAGTGATTTAAATTACTTCAGCCAGATATCGCTGCCTGTACGTAATACAGAAAAGTTTGTAAGGAGGTTCGAAATTTCGCCGATGCCTGCACTTGCCAATCTGCTCAGTTGGGAGAGCGTTGTCACGATTAGCCAGAGGTCCCGGCATGGGTGGAATTTTTAGACTCTGAATAGGTATTTTCTTTAAATTAAATAAATGAATAACTTCCACACAACAAAATCACTTGTTTTGTTCCCAAACGACCATATTCTGTGCTGTGGTAACCAGGCGAGGACATCGTAAACATGGAAAAAATTACACTCAAAAATATTGGGTACGATAATTTGTGTTTTAATTTTTAATTTTGGTTAAAGCTGCCTTGTAGTTGACCCCTTTTCAAAATGTTTCTTTTGATGGCACCGATTAATCAACCGGAAAGTGCAAAACGGAGTGCGATTCAAATAAATTAACACTTTTTATTTACAATCGTTAAATAATTGACATTTACGGAACCCGCTCGGGGTTATTAAATGTCGCTCTTCAAGTTGCTGAATAAATTCATGCAACAGAAGTTCTCAGATCAAAATACATCTGATATGTTAAAGATTTTTTTGAGTGAATGCAGATTTCATAACAAAAAAAAAATGTGACAAGATTCTGGTAAAAACTGTGTCAAGTGTCAAGCCGAGAAAAGTTAAAATCTGAGGAAACCTGTTCTAGCTTTGACAAATGACATTGATGCACACATCATCACGTTAAAGGTTATGTATCTCTTTTTCAACTTGGGCAGCACTTGAGATTTTCTGATAAGTTCCGCCAAAAAAATGACAAAAACTTTTTTTTAATAATAATTACGGGAAAGAGATGTCCCATAAATGAGATTTGGTGGGGTTTTCATCGGCCAGCGATAGTGGAAGAGCAATAGAAGTGTTTTATGAGGTCCTCAGTTGCTCTTATCAATCAAACAACAGTGGTGTGGCGAAACATTGTAATCTTATCGTCATATAATTGTACCACAGTAGTCTTCGGCCGACTTACACCACTTTGTTAAATGTGGCTTAAGCAGCATTTAACTAAAATTCTTCATTATATTCTTTTTATTGCACTAACCCGTGCTGAGGACGTAATACGAAGAAAGTTTGTAAAGAGGCTCAAAATTTCGCCGGTGCCTGCACTTACCCGTTAGCTGAGTTGGGAGAGCGCTGGCACGGTTAGCCAGAGGGAGGTCGCGGGTTCAAGTCCCGGCATGGGTGGAATTTTTAGCCTCTAAATATGTTTTTAACATTCTTCATACAATAGTCGATTTAAAGGGCGACTTAAGTGACATTTAAGAAGTGTTGCAAGTCATTTATAAAAACCTCTATTCCTTAAAACACTCCTCAGATGCAGCTTAAATAGTCTGTGGTAAGCAAAAGACGTAACCACAGATTATTTAAACTGCCTCCGAGGAGCGTTTTAGAGGAGTCGTATTTTTATAAACAGTTAGCCGTTAGGCAGCCGATAATATGCATGTGTTAATTATTGTGATATTAATATGTAAGATTTTAAAACAACAAATTGCTCATTATACAACTTCAAGCTCTGAACATGGAATGAGTCAACCTTTACAAGAATGATCAAATTTGGTTAGATTTTAAGACATTCAGTGGAATAAAAAAAGTAAAGGGTTAGAAAAGAAAATGTCGAAATGGACATCCCCAAAGATATAGTTTCTTAATTAATTTAGGGATAGGATCGGATAATTCCTCAACTGTCTTACAAAATCATGCCAGTGAAAATATTTGAAAGTATTAGCTTTTGGTATTCGCTCATCAAAGCTGTAGTTCTGTTTTCTTTATGTTGTGCTGAAGCGATGCCAAATTAATCCAATAGTTTATTGCGTCGTAATGCCGTTTAATGGCTTATTTTCTGTTACAATGATAAAAACTTGAGCTTGGCCATTAAAACGTCGGCCGCCATTGCTGTCTGACGTTTAGTTGGTCGATGTTCCGATAGATGGCGCTACTTGTATCGAAGAAGCAATAAGTTTGTAAAGCCAAAAACAAAATGTTTCTACTCTGTTGCTGTTGTGATTTACGCTCCATTTTTTTGTCTGTCTGCTATTGTTTTTTTTTCAAGCGAAAGTAATTTGTGTAATTTCAATTATGTGCAATAGTAATTTAATTGGAAAAATATGCATGAGCATTAATTTGATCCTGTCAGTACCAAGGTATATTATTTATCATGTAGGTACATACTAATGCCTACATAATTACCTACATACTAATTTTAGATACCGGCTTGTTAAAACACAATGCAAACTAGTTTTGTAGTAATTTACTGGAAAACATGAATTCCAAAATGGGCAAGCATTTTCACAGGGCTCTACATTACACTGTGCAATTCGCAACTATCTGCATAAATAACAATTACATATTATGGTCTCCGTGCATATGCGTACAAGACAATTACCCGAGCGCTCAGTCACAGTCGCAGCGGGTGTCGCGACGGCACTAAATAAAGTCTTATGCAGATTAAAATACAGACTGTCACGTTTAATAATAAGCTCCGTTCGAAATGTGACGTTAATTTGTTGACCCTGTCAGACATATACACCTACACCTTCGGAAACACGGATCACAGAACGAAGAATCGGTAGATAGCGCATGCATGACAGATAAAAATCTACGCTGGATAAGAACACGGAGTTCAAAGAGTTAAAAATCGAAACTCAAAACTCGTGACATTTAAAACCAAAAGAGAATAGACATATAGCACTTTCCGTTTCCAATATTAATGCCAAGTCACACGGAGTCTGTTACTTATTTGCGACAAAGTGGACTTTTTTTTCTGCACAGTCACTACGTCGAGCCTTAAATTTGACATTGATGCAATATTACGCTTCGTTACGTGTGACTGCAACATAAATGTTAATATCGATCAATTATTATCAATAGCACCTAAGCCTTCACTTGACCGCAGCTTGATCCAGCATACATAGCATTACGGCGCGAGTTGCCAAAATGTCACGATTTGACAACTAATGTCCTAGAAAGACGCGATTTTTTACATACGAGCGCGTCAAAACGCGCGACTCGCGTTGTCATGCTATCAATACAGGTACAATCTTCACTATTGAAACTTTAAAACCTGTCAGACACAGTCACGCACGGTCCATACAAAACATACAATATTTGGCTGTGATTTGTATGGACCACGTCATTACCAGGCAGCTTTTACTGTTTGTGACGTCTTGCGAAGTCACGTCACGTCACTGTAAAGGGTCCATTGCCTGCCAGGCGCGTGTGGCCCGGTGTCGCATGTCGCCTGTCGCAGCGACAGGGATCCGAGCTGCAACTCCGCTTCGGGAGTCCATCGCCCGCCTGTCAACGCGTCGGCCGGCCATAGAGAAGGGAACTGACAGAGAATCTGTCGTACGGGACGTGTTTGTCACTCAATAACTCATAAGCGGATTTACATAGAAAGCATATTCATGTTATGTTTTGGATTAGCATATAGGATAAAACATATAAGCAAATTATAGCGTGAAACGTTTCACATAAATTAGATCAGAGGCAAGGCTTGTATATTTAAAAACGCCTACCTCTCACTTTAACCTACAATCAGTCCTTATGAAATCATTACTGAATATAGACTGAAGCTATTCATAATTAATTCTTAGTTGGACACTTCGTCAGTTCATTGTACATTTATCGGCCTAACTATTTGGTCCAACAATGGTAATCACAAAAAAAAAATACTTTCAGTAATAACTTCGCCAATTGTCCTGTACTTTATTATTGTTTAAGGCTCAAATGTAATTTCCGGTGTACTTACAATAAAGCATAGTCTATCTATCTATTTGTTACTTATCTAATAGATAAACAATGACGGTGTTGAAACTGACAAAATGTTGCAAGTAGTTAGGCGGAAAGCTATTAGTTCCACGTGAATATTTGCATGTGAATCGAAATGTCCAATTTGCATAGCGATTGATAGAAATCACCAATTTCGCTCATGATTAAAGCCATGAGGTCACGCGATGTCAATGTAGAAAACAGGATTAATATTCAACGTCAATTAAATGGTATTAACACAATATATTGTTGACCATAAATATAAATAGAGATACTGATTTAAATTATTCATAAGTAATAAAACACTTCAAGAACACGCTTTTAACGATCATAAAATATTTTACGATCTCTAATTGAAATTATAATTTTGTCCTTAATTAGCGTGTGCTGAATACGAAATTTTATGAAGACTGGAATCTCTCTGTTTTACATTGCTCTATCATCAGCCTTTCAGTCTTTTCGTGCGACCAATTATGCTTTTGACAGTTGAATTTCCAACATGACATGGGGCTAATCAAAATAGCATTTATTAAAAAAACTTGACATTAACAAAGCTGACAGCTCACGGCTTTGTTATTAATGACAGTGAGCCGCCTCATGTCAGCTTTTTCTCTTCTTTTTTCTACTTTTTAATGTGTTTTTCTGACGCTCTCATAAGTAGGTGGGCTTTTAATATTAATTCATATAAACATCTCAATTTTATGTCTATTTTATGGCAGAGTTTGATTGTGTTTTAATGTTTTTTTCATTTAAGATTGTTGTAAGTATAGTTGTTGGTAAGTCGTACATGATTGATGCCGTGTTTATCACGCTCCTACGATTCTTGGCGTTGATTGACGGGCTTAATGTGGTATTGGTATTGGGCTTAATGTGAGTAAAAAAAAAAGTATGTTAATCAATCATTCTCATATAACATTTGTAAAAGAAAACAGTTGTTTTGATATAGTGCGAACGTGGATTACTTTGATCTTCAAGAGTTTTATGTTCTGAAAGATTTCCTACATCCTCTTGACTTTATTTTTAATCAAAGCCAAATGCGATGATATTGCTCCAAGGCGGAAAAGAAAATACTTTTATGATTGGTATGTAGACATTATATTCGAAATAATCCAATTTAATATTAAACATAGAGATTATTATTTACACAATAACATTTGGCTGTACAAGTCGTCACATCTCTCCGACACTCGCTCGAAGCAAAGCCGTCGGCAACTCAACTTACATAAATAACTATCGGTATAAATTGCACTAAACACTAAATTTGTCATGGCGCGCACGCCTTTAGCGCAGAACACGAATAGTCTATCGATATCACAGAAGAAACTTGGACAAATACAACGAACAGTTCAACGTCAGTCCTATCAACACTTTGTTTACTGGTGCACGGCGGCTCCCAATCTCTGGCCATACATAGCGTACGGGGAGTAGAATGGGCCTAGAGCTGGATTGAAGGCACCGTAGGGCGAAGCTCCCAGGCCCGCCGGAAGGCCAGCTTTAGAGTACGGGTGGTACCGGCTAGCCGATAAAGGACTGAGCGGAGCCGTCGGGTACGCGCCACGAAGCCCCGCCGTAGTGAAAAGCGGGCTCAGAGGGTTCAAAAGCGACGGTGACGGCTGGCTAGACGACGCCGTAGAGGGTGTCGACCCGTCCGTGGTGTGACTTCTCAAATGCTGCAGCAACTCCTCAGAGTTTCCGAATCGCTTTCCGCAGTAAGACTCTCCGACAATCCAGTTGCACACATAAGGCCGGCTTAGTTGAGCATATGGATGGCCACCCGCTGCACCCTGCTGTGATAAAGCCATCGCCATAGCCAAGTTGTACTTTTGGTGTTCGCACTGAGTGCATCCGGCGGGGCAGGACCCGTTGCTCATCATCAGATGGTGGTTGTTGACGGAGAACTGGCATCCAGTGCAGTAGGGATCTTTGCAGACTGGGACTAAAGTTTCTCCACCCGCCGGGGTCTTGACTCTGGCGTATCCCAGGTAGGGGTTGGCTGAAGAGCCGGGGAAGCCAGCGGCGGCAGCGAGCATAGCTGCGTGGTGGGCACTGAATGGGGCACCGGCATAAGGAGGTCTGAACGCGGGGTTGGCATGTTGCTCCATGCCCGGCGGACAGCAAAGTCCGGCTAGCGGGTTAAATCCAGGCAATCCGGGAATGTTTTTGAATGCACCAAGGTGATCTTTTCCATGACCGAGAACCTCCAATCCGGAGCGAATGATCGGACTTGTTCCTTGAGATCCAGCTGAAGATCCGGATTTGTGTTCAGAAGGACTACTCTTTCCGGTTTCTGAAGAATTGGGCGGAGTTGATTTGCGTCCGGGAGTGCTTTTTCCGGATTTTTTCTCGTCAGAACTATCAGAGCTAGCTTTGGATGAAGGCCTCTCCTCCGGTTTCTTTGATACGACGTTGGTCTCGTACGGTTTGAAGGCAAGATGTTTGCTTTCAGGAGACGAACGCGGTTTGTCTTTCATCACCATGTTATTCGGTGACGTACGACTAACCACATCACTGTTAACACTGTTCACTGATTTTTTCTTGTCCAGCGGCGGCAGAAGAGGCTTAGCCGGTGACGTGTCAGCGCCGATTTGGCTGCAAGTTTGCGCCAAAAGTGCAAGCGGGCTTTTCTTGGAATCCATCTGTAACAAAGGAACATAATATTAGCAAAGTTAAAAATAAACAAACATTGCTGAAAGTTTTATCTGTAAGAAAATTCAAAAGCACAAATAAACAATGAAACTTACACTGGACGGCAGCGGCGATAAATAATCAGGTTGTAAATATTGATTGGGGTTAGTGGTCATCATTCCTCCGTCTTCAAGCACCACCATTTGTAGTTAACTTTTTACGATCACTTATCAACTTCACTTTATTGCGGAAAATTTGCCTCTGGCAGGCACAAGTGTTCTGTGTCACGGGTGAGCGGCGACTAACGCGTGCGTCCGTGGCGGCGACCGAGAGAACTCTGAGCGACCGGACCCCACCAGAGCTTGACGGGCGGCGGACCCCGCGCCCCTCACCCCCCGCGAGTGGGACAGAGCTATCGAGCCGCTTAAGCCGAGAGAGTGCGGTATATCTCTCCGCTGCAGCGCGTAACCATAAAAAATAAAGCGGAAACGACACATAGCTGCATTGCGGGAGGGGAAAAAGGAAAGGCGGTATGCTCGGCAGCCGGCTGCGGATTGAGACGTGCGATGGTGTTGGTGGCTCGCCACCCATGACGGCCGCGGCTTTGAAGAGCCGCCGCGGCGTGACTCGCGTCTACCTGCCGCCGCCGCCGCCGCCGCCGCTGCCGCCGCGCTGCTGCCTGCAGCCCGCGCGCTCCGCTTTTTGTCTGACGACGGCACTTTTATTACGCCCCCGACTACAGCGTAACAGCTTCTTTCTTTTGGCCGAGTCACTCGGCGCACTTTACTGCTGACACATTTGAAGCTACTTACTCGTTTACGGGCGGCGCTCGCCGCCTGCGCCAGGTTCAAAGGGGAGAAATTGATCCGTTCCGTTGAGGAACGCACTTCTCTGAACACCCGTTTGATGTGTCAACGTGTTTTACTAGCGCTTTGTAGTTCGCCTCGTAAACGTTATCATCGACAGACTGATCGTTTCCTTATTACAAACAAAGCGTAGTCGGATGGTTGATGTCAACATTGCTGGCTGCGTCCCGTCGAGTCCATAACGGCGGAGTTAATCTGACACTAATACCTGTCAAACACGGGCTCGGTCGCGGCAGAGGGCCTCGATCAAATTAAATATGTCAATTTGGGGACTCATATCAACAGCTGTGCGCGACGGCGCGGCCCTTAGGCCTTTAGAAAATATTGCTTATTGTGTCCAAACAAAGATACTAAGTATAACGTATGGGCGGACGACGGAGGTCGTAAATAACCCGGCGGGCTGTAATATATTTGACAGAGCGCGGACACGCGAGGCAAAAAACATGTTTATTGCGAGATGGGGTCTGTCGCGCCCCGGGGCCAGCGCGGGCGCGGGCGGCGTTGCATGCAACTATCAACAGGGTATTCAAACAAGCTTTTCGGGCTTTTAAAATTAATAAATTGTTTGCGTGCAGTGGAAGTGTAACTTTTAGCGTCTTTATGGCAATAAGATATAAATTAGCGTTACGTTTTGAATACATTCTGCGTTGAAATTTAAAATTGAATTTCTTAAAAAACGTGGAAAAATTTTAAATGTTTTCTTGGGTATAAATATTTCATCATCATCATCATCAGCCTATGCTTGTCCACTGCTGGACATAGGCCTCTCCTATTGCACGCCACTGAGCACGGTCCTCGGCTACTCTCATCCAGCTCTTGCCATAAATATTTATTCCTATTCAATCCTAATTAAAAAAAAAAAAAAGTGCTACTTTCAACCTCGCAAGATAAATCGCAAATTATTATTCAATTGTTACAATATCTGGTAATGGTATTTTTATAAATGAATTTTTATCTAAGCCTTATAAGTTTCAATAGAATTCGTTAAAAAATAACTGAGAATTGAGCAAAATTTTACAAAAGGGCAAAGGAAGTTACCGTGTATAGATATTTATGTTAAAATTTGATCTTCCTTAGTGAACAAAAAAATCATAGGTTGTCTAATTTAGTTAGTAGTTTATTTTGGATAAAGTTCTTCGCAGTGATACTTGTATTAACTTGGCCACCAAATAAATTGTTACAATGCTAATGTAGATTACCTTTGTATTTTTTTTAAGTTTTAGTGATTTGAAGATGTTTTTTTATTTTTATTCATAATTCTTTAACGTTCTCCCTTACCTTACTGTAGCTGATCAGACTATCGTAAAATTAGAATCGTGATGGGGCATTGAATTGACCAATTGTCTTTGTCAACTGACTTTGTCCCTGCTAATTAAGTAAAATCTTGATTTACATTTACTTCATTTTCATGCTCTTGTAGCATGATTTGTGAAATAAGGCAAAAAGCCGGCATTCAGAAAGTGTGAACCTGCTTTGCTTTTTATTATGCTAAATTGTAGCATGATTTATGAAATAAGGCAAAAAGTGCTTTGCTTTTTAATTGTGCTAAAATCTGGTTGATCGTCAGATTTGTGATCGTGATTGAAAGATGTCAGCGACCGTGACAACACAAGGAAAGTTATTTGTAGAATATGAGAAACAAAACGTCTTTGGAATTCCTACTGTGCCACTGATAAAAACAAGATGTGGAGAAAAATACTACTTAAGTGTTTTGAAGGTTAAAAGAAGATTATCCAAAATATTGTGACGAAAATGGCATCCAGAAAAAAGCATACAAAAATGCTTCCTTTGGCGCACTTTAATTACATACATACATAAACTCACGCCTGCATCCCGAAGAGGTGGGCAGAGACCAGGATCTGCCACGATCATGACAATGTTCTGCCGCAAGGTTCCCTTTTCTATTCATCAAAATTAATGAATGCCAATTAGCCTGCAGTTGCAGTTGTTTATTAGTTAGCACTTTTTAGCGTGCTTACGCTAAACAGACTACTAAAACTCTTGAAAATAAATCAAATGTAAACTAGGCTTAACGAACCCCGTACAAATCCATGCCTCTATAGAGGGCAAGCTTGCTTCACGCAGCCTGGTCTCGTCAAACTTTTTCCGGCCCACTGTGTGTCTGTAAACAGTAATTTGGTACCTTTTGCTATCGGCTTTTTTCATCGTGAAGAGCCCTTTGAAGCTGCCGCCGCATCCGCTCGCACAATGCCTCTCTATCTCCGAGCTCTGGGTTCGGATCCCGAGCAAAGCCATTTTATTTAGGGCCACCTTTTGGAACTTTTTAGGGTTCCGTACCCGAAGGGTGCCAAACGGGACCCTATTACTAAGACTTCACTGTCCGTCTGTCTGTCAGTCTATCACCAGGCTGTATCTCATGAATCGTGATAGCTAGGCAGTTGAAATTTTCACATATGATGTATATCTGTTGCGGCTATAACAACAAATACTAAAAACAGAATAAAATAAATATTTGAGGGGGGCTCCTATACAGCAAACGTAATTTTTTTTGCCGTTTTTTGTTCGTTATTAATAATGACAACAGGTATACGCTTGAAATATTCACAGAATATTTAGTTGTATATTCGCTTCAAAAATAAACAATTCAATTTGTGGCGAGCACATGTCAACTCTGCACGCGCATATAAACTCCAATATTTCAGCATCGCGCAAGCAAAATGTTTCACATGACATACCATAAATGTAACGTCCGACGAACATTAGTAGGACCGGCCGTCCCCAGGCATACGATCTGCCTGGCGGGAAATTTCCCTTTATAGTAGAATGCTGTATAGATAATGGTACGGAACCCTTAGTGCGTGAGTCCGACTCGCACTTGACCAGTTTTTTTTTTTAGAGCGACTTTGTGGCTGTTTACACGTGAGGGCCCGTGTATTAGTAGTTAATTGGGTTAGAAATTATTCTCCTTAACCGCGTCAGCGCTGTTCGTGCGGTAAATTGCCGGTTTTGGTCTGGAAATGTAGAAATGAAATGCGGTTACTTTATTGTACAGAATGAGTATTCAAATGGAAGCTCTGTGGCGTGTAATTTGCGTTTAAAATGATCGCCTCAGCCTGTAATCAATAGAACACAACGATTGCTTATTTTTTTATTAGTAGACCGCAGAGAGTGTATTAATTTATTTCCATTACATTAAGTAAAAAAAGAACGGTACATTTATTTTCATTTCGTAGTTAAAAGATTGAACTGTCATCATCATCATCAGCCATTTGACGCCCACTGTAGGACATAGGCCTCCTTTGTGGTTTTCATATCCATGAGGGGTTTTGCCATAATCGCCACGCTTGGCAGGCGGGTTGGCGATCGCAGTATGCGGTTAGAATCTCAGGAAGACGCTGCTGCCCGTCTCCTGGTAATTGATTTCCTTAGTCGCCTTCTACGACATCCACGGAAGGAAATGGAGTGATGCTATTCTTAATCCGGCGCCACACGGACGATTTGAACTGTAATTGTATGGAACCAGTATGTTGTAATGACTGGCGATGCTCATACATAGTAATATATTAAACGGGTCTAACCGAGATTATTACGTTGGGTTTTTTAAGGTAATTAAATTTTACCTAATAAATAATCGCGGTTAGGCCCGTCCCAAACCAGTATTTTCTGCTTATTTTTAACCATGTTTTTTGTTGCTAGTTTAAACGATATCCGAATGAATGACAATGAGCCACCATAATCATCATCAGCCATTTGACGCCCACTGCAGGACATAGGCCTCCCTCATGGTTTACCAAGCTTCCCGGTGTTGTGCCGTCCATATCCAGCGACTCCCCGCCACCTTAACCAGGGTTGTTGGTTACAATCATGAGGGGCTTTTGCTGTAATCGCCAGACTTGGCAGGCGGGTCGGCGATCGCAGTATGCGGTTGGAATCTCGGAAGGTCGACAATGAGCTAAAGTGCACATAATTCCACAAGTGAGGCCTAATTTTGCGCATGAAACCTAACGTCAAGCAGTCAGATTTCACACGTGAAGATTCCGACGAGATTTTCATTTTCAAATGTAAAGGTCGACAGCAGGTCAACAGCAGGTATAGTACAAGCGTGTAAAGGAAAAACCTTTACACCCCAACGTTCTCTCTCTGTAATCTATAACTAAGCCTGAACTCGAGAAGTGCTTCATAAGATACAGCAACATGACTTTCTTTATAAAACTAGAATGAGTGGAATGATTCACTGATTCACTCATTTGATTAAACTTGCCTTTATTTGCGCTACTTCTTATGTAATGTCTTGTTCAATGTGTCGTGTGCAATAAAGTATAATTGAATTAATTGATTCGCCTTGCGATTTTCTGTAGATACTAAACGTACAGTTTTGACATCCACATAGAGTCTTCGCCCTGTGGTTTGTACTGCGAATGAAAGACGAATTTAATTAAAACTGAAATACAATACGACAGCTTTATAGTGCAATATAAATAATAGCACTATATTTACCAAGTTATTATCTCAATTAGAGACGCTTTTATCTAATTACTTTAGAAAGACATTATATTTCTTATCTGTGATTTCTCGAAGCAAGGCCCATCCTCCTAATTGCACTCGTCCTGTCGCTGCAATAAAGTATAAACAGCCTTCCAAAGCCTTATCGTAAAAGCCGAGATAAAAGATAGACTAACACGCGAAATAAAACAGGCCCATTCACAAACCTACCTCTATGCCTTATCTAGTGCTGTAAAAACCTGACTCACTTGGGTCCCACCTACATTTGCTTAGAGATAAAGCCGTATTTTGACACAATAATAAATAAAAGGTGAGGTGAAATAAATTTCCCTGGAGCTGTAATACGTGTGTTACAATTTATGGTTCCAATAAAGACAAGGCCCTCTTTGTGAAACGCCGCTCGACGTATATTATTTCGACGGTATTCCCCAGCGGTAGTAGTTTAGTCGGCGAGACATGAAAGTGCAGTCGACAATAGTCGATGACTATAATAATTAGTGAACATTGTAAAACTAGGGTCTTAGCGCGCATTTTCTGACAGAACAATCGCTTGAAGGGCGCCGCATTTTTCGCCTCGTGGGGCGCATCGTAAATTTTGACGGACACAAAAATATTTGACGGACGTTTGAAGGGTCTATTAAGATGTACGGGGATTCTTCGAGTCTTATTTACAAAGCACCTAAAAAAACAAAAAAAAAAAACCTATTGTGCCCAAAAGTATAGATGTCACAATAGAAATGTAAAAAAAAATGTCCTTCCCGCTCCCAAATTAGATATTTTCAAGAATAGCCCACAATATAGATGCATACTTTACAATAAACTACAGGATAATCTTAAAAATAAAAAAGATTTAACATTCAACTTAAAACTCTACCAATGAAAAAGTGCTGTTGCTCCATAGATAAATATATGGGTGATAAAGTATTATAGTAACCACATATTAAAAAAATTGCTTAATATCTAATTTCTAAGTTATTTAAGTCCATGCATTCTTTACAATTTTATAGGCCACACATGTCAATCTGCTGTACCCTTACATGGTTCATGTTCAAGTCGTTAAGAAACGAATGAATTGAGTAAATGAAATGAAAAATAAAATTTCCGTCACGTATGAGTCGACAAAAACTTACGATTTCCTAAAAACACAGTAGCGAGTCCCGTACAATAAACTTGATAAAATAAATAAAACGTGCGAACACACACGTCGTCGACGGAACTAATTATAACACTAAAATAAACAACCGTCTTCTATTCGAAGAAATACAATATTCTTGGTTGTTTATAATAAAAACACGAAAATGTGCATCGGGACGCGACGGGTGACATAAAACTCTTTTTAAGGGAACTCTATCTGCGCCCGTCAACCCTTTCAACCGGGGTGGCTCGCTGGCGCGAGGCTGGTTAAGGAGAAGCTGAAGATTATTATGTTAAGTGGAACATTCGGCGGAATTTCGCGTGAAAACGTTATTTTTATGGTCGTGTTTAATAAACAGTCTATATACCTACGTCCCACTGTAGGGCACAGGCCTTCTCTCAGGGAGAGACCACTCGTCTGCCGCGACACAGATCTGTGTCCAACTTAGTATGGGCCACCTATACGTTGCGTTCCGCGAGGGCAGTTCAGGAGTTAATCACCACGCATGCCCACGGCGGATTGGCGATTTCAATCGCTGAGGTATGTGAATACCTCAGACACTCAGGTTTCCTCACGATGTTTTCCTCTAAAATAAACGAGTGGTATTGCTACTATAACTTCACAAATGTACATAACTTCGAAAACAAAGTCATAGAACATGCCCGCACTGGGAATCGAACCTGGGTCTCTCGTTTCCGCGTCGAATGTTCTACTCAGTAGGCTACCACCGCTTCTTATGTGTTCTTATGTGGTCGTGTTTACGTGTTCCTTTCTTTTTTACGTTTTCTGGCTAAATTAATATGTGCACGCTTGTTAATATTGTTCGTCATAGAGTTGTTGTCTTGAGTTCTGTAAAATAACTATTTAGTAGATTTAGCACAGATTTATCAATTCAATACTAATTAGAATTCGGGTCAGTATTGACTTTGAAAACAGTTAGGACCGAAAATTTATAATAATAAATAAAAGCCTATAAAGTAGGCAATACCCACGTATTGCTTCAATTAGGTATAGTTTACTGATTACCTACAATTGAAAAGTTTCATACCCCGTTTTCATCAAATTGCAACGGAACTCCACCAATCCAGACTTGGCCCCCGTGGTGGAGTATGGCCTTTACCTTCCTCAGGGAAGAGACCCGTACCCCTCGGTGGGGACATAATGGGTTGATGACGATAAGTCAATCTAGCAAGAAAAACATACGCTGCGAATTAGGACCCACCTCCTTTGTTAAACTTAGTTAAAATTTGCAAGCCGGTGTTCGTTAACAATTAAATATTTTTGTTTTAGTCATGTTTTTGAAGGCTACTTCCCTAATTCCTACTTTCTCCCCTAGCAGGGAGCTAGAGAAAAAGATACTTTTTTTGCCCCATCTATAAGGTTTTGTATCGATATTTTTTGATATAATTTAATACTTAATTGGCTGGACTTAATCATAAGAATATTTTTTCGAAAACATATTTTTAAGGGGTCCTTAATATTCGTGACGACTTCAAAAGTACACAAGACTGCTTTCAAACAGCATTAAACCTGCCCTTAAGCTGTCAGGTTTATTACAACGAACAGTATTATATTACGGACAATTTGAACGGATACCTACACGCATGAATACAGTATAAATAATGCCTGAGCCACCATAAAGATAGCGATAAACCAAATTTTTACCCTCTGCCTTGCAAGTTTTGGGGTTCCATAATCCAAAATGGTTATAACCACTACTTAGATATTTTTATTACCAAGAAAACGACATACATAATATAAAACTAATTATTACCCAAGTATATTTACTATTCCTCACTATCATCAGCTATTGTTTTCCAAGCTTCCTGGTCTGGTGCCTCCCGCATCCACGTATTGTAAAATTATACCATATTTCGTGTACGAATAGAAGTAGAAAAACGTTTAAAGATGGACAAAAAATATAATAAATACAAAAATAATGCTAACAGACACATTAAGCGTAACGTAACTACATTTTTAACGGAAAACTTCTATAGGGGCAATTTTTTTGAACAGTGAACAAAACCGAACCATCATGATTGTAAATTTTAACTTCTATTGTAATTATTATTTGTTTATTGCAACCAAAAATTGTTTCCCAAACGTCTAGATTTCTACGTAGCTTATGGTGTTGTTCACGTTTATAGTAAAGTTTATTTCATATACGAAAAGAACGCTGACAGTTAAACTATTCATACAATAATTCCAAACGTAAGTTAATAATAACCCTTTTTTAGTATTTTTTGGATGGAAGTTAGGATAATTAAGTCTATCTCATCAAAAAAATCGCGATTAGACTCGTTAAATATGTGAATCTTTGTTTTGTTTGGGAAGTCATGTGGTTTTTTTTTGTGGAACGGAACCCACTTTTTATGTAGCCTATGTAGATCCCACAGGCACAGGCCTTCTGTAAGAGAGAAAGTATAGGCTTAATTACCACGCGTGCCCACCGTTGGCTATTTCAAGCAAAGAGGTATGTGAACAACCCGGACACTCAGGTGTTCCCACGATGTTTTGTTTCACCGCTTGAGAGTTAACGGAATTACGGAACCCATTAACGGAAAAAGTAACACTCTTGGCTCCTTTTTTTATTGGCGGGGGCAATTTGAGACGGTTTCGACGTAATTTATATGCGGGGCTGGGCTTAGTGAGTATTTACAAAATTGTTAAGGACAGATAGACGCGATATTTTTACATTAGGGTTGTTTTATGTGTTGTTTGTTTTATGTGTTGTTTTTGTCGATGTGTGGTGAGATTGTAATGTATGGACCGCGAATTCAATTCAAAAATTCTTTATTGTACAAAAAGGTGTTTGTACAAAGGCGAGCTTAATATTAATAAGTATTTTCTTCCAGCTAACCTTGGGTAATGTGGATAGTGCAAAGGGTAGCGCCAAGAAAGATTTATTGCAAAAAGATTACGTAAACTATATTGTAATAGAATCACACAGTTAATTTAACAAGTTATATACCAATGTCTATTTACATGGATGCCTGTTTGCAATAAAATGGGCGGATATATTATGGTACGCTTCCGCCGCCGTTTTAGTGTTAAGCCATATTAAGCTAATGGATTTCAAAAGCTTTTTTTCGTTACATAATATGTTTTCATTCTAGAATAAATTTGATTAAAACTATTTATTGCAGTGGTCTCTCACTATGGACCTCATAAGAAAGCTCAAGGTTTCGCAATGAGCTATGGAAAGGGCTATGCTAGGAATTTCTCTACGAGATCGAATCAGAAGGGATAAGATCCGTAGACGAACGAAAGTCGTCGACATAGCCCAGCGGATTCTCGCATGGAGACCACATATCGGCAAGCGCAGCGTAGGACGACCAGCCACAAGATGGACAAATGACTTCATCCAAGTGGTAAGAAGACGCTGGATGCAAGCCGCTTCCAATCGGTCTTATGGTTCGGTTATTATGTTAGAGTACGTACTCTCTTTACACGTTTATTTGTTAATTCAATTAAACATATTTTTTTGTTTTTTTTTGAGATGGACTTTTCTTTTTTTTTTCCTTCTCCTCTAACGTCTCTCAAGGCGAGAACATGGTTTTATAGGTTAGGTTTTTTATTAAGCTTTGCATGGGGTTTTTTATTTTAGGTTTTTTATTAAGATATACCCTGATATCTCCGAGCTGACGCAAGGAAGGTGTCCGTCTGCTAGCTCCGAAGAGTGGAGGCGTCGACTTTCTAAGGTTACGGCGAGGACGCTGGACCTTGGGTTTCGGTGGCAAGTACAACGGTGCGGTTGTGGTCGGTGGTGGCCCAACTCGGCCTTGGAAAGGTCGTCGGAGGGGACGGAACAGCGACGTGGTGGTGACGTCGACGACAAGACGGCGCCGCTCATCACATTTTGGTCACTGGTCGACGGATTACTTCATCAGAATTGCTCACGAAAGGATTCCTCATTTATCAAAGCAGCTACAAAATTATAAATGTTTACCTGTTGTTAGTAGTCGACATTATTGTACAAGAAACGGTTTTCTTATTGCATATTACGTTTTTTTTTTTTTTTGTATAGGGTCATACATTGCTTCTGGCCCCACACTAGGATACCCTGTGTCGTGGGAACCAGAAACAATGACATCACATACACGTAAACATCCAAGACCTGGGGTTTTTTTCGTCCCCAGCCGGGATTCGAACCCGGAACCTCTCGCATGGTAGGCAGTTGCACTACCGCAGCGCCACGCGCCACGGAGGTCGTCAGTTGTGCAGTTGACAGCACATAAACCTTTACAACCACGAACTCAACTCACTTCGGTTACGGGCACGCTTGCACCAACAGTGTAACTTAGATTGATAAGCTGTAGACTACCGCGTATATCTGAAAGAGTGCATGTTTTCAACAAATTTTAATAGTAATGTTAGTAATGTTTCACAATCATTGAGAATGCCAATAAAGAATGTAAAGTAGAAGTTTTAAAACTTTATGGAAGCACCTTGGCAAATGATAAGAGCCACACGGAAGGTAGTGCTGCAGTTTAACAAAGATTCCTTGTTTATGCCCTACTCTGACTGGCGTTATCACTCGTGTAAATACCCGCATAAAAACGAGAATACTAAGTAAATAATGCTAAATTGCCGAGTTTCAGTTTGACAAGCACTTTTATGGCTTTGCACACATGTAAGAGTGACATGGCACGCAATGATGTGATGATACACAAGCTCTTGCAGCTATCAAAATGGCTTTCCATTTTACAATGGTTGAGTCGTTAAATGATAAAAATAATTCCTTCGGAAATACTGTGCTAAGATTTTATTTCAACACAAACAACATATATAATAACAATTTTTTAGGGTTCCGTAATCAAAAAAGAACCCTTATAGTTTCGCCATGTCCGCCCGTCTGGCTGTATGTCCGTGGCTTAGCACAGAGACGATAAGTACTGGAGACCTAAAATTTGCCGGAAAAACGGTAGAAATTTCAAAGGTATCTTTTTCTCGCCTACACCATACGTTGGACTGGTCGTTTAAAAATATTTATTAAAGGTTCTTTTTGCGAAATATTAAGCTTTAAAGCGCAATTGATTATAGAAAAGTGAAAAAATGACGGTAGTAGCACACATGATGAACTTTGAAGGGAAACTATCACGGCTAACTAGGCTTTACAGGTTAACGTTACAGTAATAGTCGACCAACTAATAAAAGGAAAACTTCGTACAAATTCCATTAAAAACAACTTTGGCGAAGTTGATAGTTCTGTAAAGCAGGTAAAAAAAACCCCTCCTTCTACAGAACCTGACATTGCGCGTGGCACAACATGCACTTGGCCGGTTTTTTCTTAAAAGAAAACACACGTTCGTGCTTAAATATTAACTTTGCCGGCAACAAGATATAACACAGCAATAACAGGATAATCTTCGACTTTTGACTCACCGATGCTCAAACACAAAACGTGTTACGGCCAAAACATTTTTCATCCCATACTTATTCGTAAATAAACCCATTTTCTCCGGCAGGGCGAGGCACAAAGTGAAATTACGACGGGTTCGCGCGGCGTGTGCATGAAAAATTCATTCGGGATGAAAACAAGAGGGTGGGGCGATAATTTGAATAAATATCAAGTCGGGCCCGTACGAGCTGCGACAGCGCAGCGATGCGTGGATATTTGTTGTGATGTGATGGTGTAATTTGGCAGACACACTTGGCAGGGATCGCGTAATGCCGATTGACACACGCTACCCAGACAGAAAATGTTATTTAGTTTAAGAGACAGCGTCAAAGGAGAGATAGGCCTTTTTAAAATTCTATTCCCAAGCCTTATTAGTGTCGGTTTGACGCATAAAAAACGGACGGCGTAAGTCGTAAAGATTACGCATTGTATGAGCTTTTTAGAACGGCTCAAAATGAATAGGATATAATGATTACTATTCCATTCACATGTCCCTTTTCACGGAAAGATAGGAGCTGGCTGTATACTTGTTTTATGGCGCACCCATCCCTTCTTCTGGGAAGGGCCTGCCGCGAACAAAAGGGTGCTAAGTGAACTCGCAAACACAAAAATAATAACAAAATCCCCATGTATTTTGACAACATAATACTCCACGGTCACAATGGGCGTCACGTCACGAGCAATCGGTTTCGCTTCCGCGCCGCTTTTGAGAAGGGTCTGGAACAAGTTTCGCAAATAATTTATTAAAAGTTTTTATGTGCGACACATTGCGGCGGGCGAACCACTGTGAGCTACCGTTTGACGGCTGAGCGATGAAAGATTTCGTGCGGATTATAATTGACAAGATCTTTGTTCGGCCGTGACAATGGGATTTTGTATAAATCAACTCATTGTGAGGCGTCGTCGGGTAGATTAGCTCCAGACCTGGCTCAGAGATGGGTTTCTCGAAAGGCGGTAATTGAAAACAGCGAGTCAATACACTGGGACGCCAGACGATATAATTCCGAATTTAGTTCTTTCCACTTTCCACGCCTCGCGCAGATTAAGAGAATAATGCAGTTAAGAGGCATCCCTCTGATTATTAATCTCGTGGTATTATTCAAGCGTTCTTGGAAGACTCTGGCATGAATGTATTATTCGAGGTTTCTTTGAATTAGTAATGGCATGGAATTAGCGATGTTATCGGGAGATCAACAACCTTAATCAGGGGGCTGTATTCTTTACGGCCTCGTTTCGTTCGGTTTTATAGCACGACATTGTTGCTGAATACATTTTGAGAACATGTTATTCTTTTAATAACAGCACTTAACTACCAGTACAAATTACAAATTGCAATGCCATCTTGGATTAAAGTCTGAGGGGCGGCCAAAGGTCTTCGAAGACCTATCGAGGTGTAAAAAACTCTGACGCCCAACCCAAAAACTGCACGTTCTGAACACCAAAAGAAACTAATTTATCTTTCACGATACGGGATTCGGAAATACCCTATTTGCCTCTTGTAAATTAAATGACATAGGCCCTCATGGTTTTCCAAGCTTCCCGGTCTTGTGCCGCCCGCATGCAGCGACTTCCGGCCACCGTAACCAGGTCGTCAGACCATCTGGTGGGGGGCCTTCCCACACTGCGTCGTCCGGTCCGCGGTCGACAGGTCAGAGCTTTTTCGCCCCAGTGGCCATCAGTTCTTCGAGCTATGTGCCCCGCCCACTGCCGCTTCAACTGAGCAAATTCTTCGAGCTATATCAGTAACTAGGATTCTTCTGCGGATCCCCTCATTCCTGATTTGATCACGCAGTGAAACTCCGAACATAGCTCTCTCCATTACTCGTCGGGCGACCTTGGGCGGCACAAGACAAGCTTGGAAAACCATGAGGGAGGCCTTATATGTCCTGCAGTGGGCGTCAAATGGCTGATGATGATGATGATAAAAATAAATGAAAAAAATAATCCCATTCGTATCAACAAATGAGTTCGATCATCATCAGCCCTTTGACGCCCACTGCAGGACATAGGCCTCCCTCGGTTTTTATAACCATGAGGGGTTTTGCCATAATCGCCACGCTTGGCAGGCGGGTTGGCGATCGCAGTATGCGGTTGGAATCTCTGGAAGACGCTGCTGCCCGTCTCCTGGTAATTTATTTCCTTAGTCGCCTTCTACGACATCCACGGAGGAAATGGAGTTGGATAAACGTTATTAATAATTAACGCATAAACGGCTGATTTGCATGAAAATTGGAAAACAGGCCTGAGATATTCTGGAGAAACAGATTCTTTTTATCCATTTCCCGCTGAAATCCGCGCGCAGAGCCAGTACAGTCTACAGGTAGAACTCTGTGTTTTAGTTGCAAAGTCTCCTGTAACGCAACTTTATAAAATACTCATAAATAAGGTTGAAGTGCTGTTGACCAGGGTTTGCCACTTGCCACCTGACAAACAACTTTCGCTTCATCAACATTAATTAGTCGATGCGTATCCCCCCGGGCGTGAGTTGTATGTGCTGTTGACTGTACAATCGACAGCAGGTCAACCTTTATATCTTTGTTGCAAAATCGCCCGGAACGTGACGGAGAAGAGCGCCACGCCAAGTGTACGGCAACAGCTAAGCCAGCCGCGTCCGCAATCACTCGCGCGCACCGCGACAGGCGCTGACATTACCCGCGTGTTTTGTTTTGCGGAGGCCACGGACTCGCGGTTCATTCTCTCTAGAAATTACTTCCGTTGTTAAGGGCCGGTTTCTGAATTGAGAATTCCATCATCATCATCATTCAGCCACAAGAAGTCTACTGCTGGACATAGGCCTCCTCCATGGATTTCCAAAAAGACCGGTTAGAAGCGGCCCGCATTCAGCGCCTTCCTGCCACTTGGATGAGGTTGAGAATTTCACTAAATAAATACTTAAGTAACGTTCTGACACGCTCTTTTCTGAGAAATTCGAAGAGACAGCACTATAATTAACTATTTACTTAGCTAAATTCTCAATTCAGAAACTGGCCCTAAGTTTGTTCATCAAGGCAATCATGTTGAAAAAAAAAACATTGAATCATTGCTTTAGTCAGTCTAGTTACTTTTTCAATTGTTATTTTTCTAAAATCTTATTTCGACTACTAGGAAAGACTATATTGACTCTAAAGTACTAGATCAAGACTACTTACTTATGTAGGTTTTATCGTAGTATCGTAAGTTCCATTTCCATTATAGAAACATACCTACACCATCTCATGGTTTTTCATACGTCAATATTTTCCTAACCAACTGTTGAGGGTAAGGTTGTCAGTTTTTTTGTCTGCCGACAACTGAAATCTGTTAACAGCGGTTTAAGATGGGGGTAAACCTCCAATGTAGACAATCTACCCCCCCCCCCCCCCCCCCCCCCAGTGCACTCCTCGTAGGATTTTCTACTGCAGTCCAGTCTATAGAGTTTATTAAGTTTTTCATAAATCATTCTAAAATATCTTAGCCCAATTATATGATTGCTAGAGAACTTATACAGCGTCCATGGCAAGTCATTTGTACACTAGAAAGGAGCAGTGACAACTCCGACGTTAGTGCCTCGAATACATTTTTACCATCTTCTTAAGTTAGTCGATTTCAAAAACTAAAATCGAAGATGTCGGTGTGGTTATTGCCAGGCTTAAATGGAACCTGGTTGCCATGTCTGTCGTATGAGCTCAGATAAGTGGGCCAAAATTACGACCGACTGGGTTCCGGAAAATGGACACTGATGATGCGGCAGATGAAGACAATAAAACAGAGGCTTAAGAAATCTGAACATTATATATCCGCGGCCGCTAGGAGTTTGTGGCAACTGCATCGTTCCGTAAACATGGCACCGCCAAGATGCTTTATGCTCTACTATTTGTCACCGTGATTCTAGTGCCAGCGAACAGGAGAGCACAGAGGTTTCTACTATAGCAGCAATCCTTGTGAGTGTTGCCGTACCAGCACCGATGCAGAAACCCGCGATAATATTGAGTTTCTGGCTTCGTGTACATATTTTATACTCTATGCAAGGCGCAAGAAATGAGTTGGCTTAGTCTGACAGTTGTACCTAGCATTCTTGCCCTAAACTGACAACCTGACCTCTGTACAGGTTGTAATGAAACTTTCACATGTAACTGAAAGAAAAAACTTTAGAAGTGACAACTTCAAAACAGCATAAAAAACGATATAGGTATACCTATTTGGTGAATTTTTATGACATGATCACGATTGTTTGCTTAGTAAGCCATATTAATAGGGTATATCAAAGTATGTACTTATTCACCTTTCTTTTGTAAGGCCAAAATGTCACAATTTTAGTTAGATTATATTAGATTAGATTGGAAGTCATTATTATACACACCATAGAAAAAAAAAATTGAATGCCTTAATTTCTTATCTCATAAAAAAATTAAACTGTTTATTTCAAAAATAAGAAAAAGACGGTTTCGGCCATGTTCGAAAGAGGTGACAGTCTACGTACATACATACATAAACTCACGCCTGAATCGCGGAGGGGTAGACAGAGATCAGGGTCTGCCATTTGCCGCGATCCTGACAGATCTCTTTCGCTTCATCAACATTAATTAGTCGTGCATGCACGCACGCTGGTTTCAGGACAATCTATCTCGCCTTAAAAAAGACAGCTGCTGTCTTCCTCAAAACCAACCAGTCTGATAGACCATTATCATTAAAACAACCTCGAACTAGTTCTTCACTACACAATTCGGAGCCATCAATTATTTCTATGGTAATTAAGCAACCCTCTCGAGTTGTCGCTTCGGAGACCACTATTGTCTTTCGTCACAAAGGCTATTCATCGCAACCACCTTTTAAGGGAGCCAAAGGTCCGCGGGATAAACATCGGGGGAGATGTCGTCTATCAGTTGTCGGCGAACGTCGGCGAACGTCGGTGGATTGACGTTGATCGACAGCCGACGCCGCCGGCATGTCGGCGAGGAATGTCGGCATTGTTGAGACATGCTAATGACACTGCTTTCCATATAATAAGTCGCCCATTAACATAAATGGATGGAAGACTATTTTGAATTTTATATCAAAAGTCGGAATGCCATTCCGCTGCGAAATTTTAAGGGCAGAAGTTCTTCGTTGTTAAAGTCTTTGAAACTCTCTGTCAGGTCGTGTTATCGTCAAGTAACTATAGGCACATTTTACTAAATACTCCCTCTTATCTCCAGCGCAATAAGTCGCACCGTAAAGTAAAAAATCACAAACCAAATCATTGCTAGGGACTAATACATGTAAATATTTTCGTTTTAGTACCAAGAACGGAACTTCCGAACATGTACGGCTACTTATTTTGTGATTTCGCTTTGTCTTCTTTAATGTGGACCATTTCCTTTGAGCATTCTAGTTGGGTTTAATTATAAGCTCCGTTCAAAATAATAGGCCACACACTGGATGGGTTAAAATTAGCCAGTTTCTTTAATTGTCTGGGAAACGTACGATAATTTCGAATTATCTATCAAGTCCGGTATGGTCTAGTGGCTAGGATACCTGGCTCTCACCCAGGAGGCTCGGGTTCGATTCCCGGTACCGGAAGAACTTTTTGTTTTTTTTTTTCTTTGACATACTGAATTTGAGACTATGACGACACAATTTTGTAGTGATATCCGTTAGTAACTTTTACTTATTATAAAAAAAAGCGAGCACTAAAAACAACATAATGAACAATTATGGCCTCTTAGGCCAGATTCAAGTATCATAAATTATTATCACATCATCATATTATTATCACATAAAACAAAAAGTATACATTATTATTTACACAAAAAAAAATTGTTTCGTGATTGGTGTGTGATGCAACGAAACCATAATGATACTCGCTTACCACACTTTGCTAAACAAAGCTTGTCAATCACCGTGATAAAAAGCTTGTAAACTGATGGTAGTTTCACGTCGCCCGTCAAGTTGCGACATAGTTTTCACATTGCTGTTAACTAGGTAGTTAGGCAACTTTGGAATAGTCTAGTTCGATAACCAATATTCGCAGGTAATTAGTTTGAAAGAGTTGATGGAAATGCATTTTATGGGTGCATTCATTCCAATAAGGTGGGCATGGACAAGGCAGCTAGACTACTAAAGTAAATAAAATCTTTTTAGGATTCCGTACCCGAAGGGAGCCATACGGGACCCTATTACTAAGACTACTTTCCGTCTGTGTTTCTGTCTGTCACCAGGCTGTATCTCATGAACCGTGATAACCAGGCAGTTGAAATTTTCACGAATGATGTATTTATAATAATTTACAATAAAATATACAATAAAAGTAACCTTTTTTCGGGTTTTTGGTCGATATTAATAACGGAAACAGGTAGACTCTTGAAATATTCACAGAATATTTATTTCTATACTCGCTTCAAAAACAAATAATTAAATTAAAATTAAACAATAATTTAAGCTCCGATACAACAAACGTGATTTTTTGCCGTTTTTTCTCGATCTTTGTGTCTAATGCTGTATAGATAATGGTACGGAGCCCTCCGTGCGCGAGTCCGACTCGCACTTGACCGTTTTTTCCGTGCTCCTCTAGCTCACCGTTACATTCCACCCCCTAATTACCAAACCATTTTGAAACAAGACTAACATTATTTACACATCCATATTCTTTATGAAGCTCCTACACACATGTAAGTAGCATTTCATTTTAAAGAAGTTTTTAGGCCATTTCAAATCAGTAGCTACATATCAGACTGACATAAACAATCTCCCGGCCGTATCTACATAAAATAATCAGGTTTCATCAGTCGGGGCTATGCTTCACTGTGACTGACGGACAGACGGCACAATGACAATTATAGATGAATTATAAATCCGTATGGTAAGACAGTTTTGCTTTGTACGTGGAGGGAATTAGTACTTAAAAAATACAAACAAAAAAAAAATCACGATATGACATGGGAAATTACAATGTCATGAATTTAAAGCAATTAGATAACAAAGCAGTGAAACAAAGGGGAAGAAATTCGAAAGCTACAAACGCTCGTAGCAAAAAACAAATTTATAGCCGCTCCCAACTAAACAGCCATTAGTATAACTTAAAGACTTCACTAAAGAACATTTTGTCATGCAAGTTCGAAGCAACGCTAACTCCGCCAACGTATGCAGAGGGCATCACATATATCTCCTTACCATATTTGAATGCTCCAATGCTTCGCTACTCCGAAGAATTCTCGGCTCAGCTGCGTGAATATTGAAGTGTATATTCGTGTGCAGCGACAGATGCATTGCACGGATTTAAATTCGAAATTGTATTTGCATGTGAACCGTGGCTGACGGTCGTCGATTGACATATATCGCTTGGCATCAACTCGCAGACTCTTACAAATGATGCCTGATCCGTCGGATATATAAAATTCATGATACAGACTGGCAGACTGCATAATTCTGCAATGAAAATTGTAAAGTCCCTACCGTATGGCAAGCGGGTAAGAGTTTTTTGTCTTATTCCGTTTCATGTTTCTTGGATGTCTGTAAAATAATATGGCAGGGCTTAACAATGACTTGTCTTTCCGGTGGGATAGGTCGACTAAGCTGTCAGGATGGAATAGGTGGTGGGCAAGCCTATTTCATAAAAAAAATTAACAAAGTTCCAGGCACTGCAGCGTTTAAGTGGTCCCTTCACCCATCTAGTGTGAGTGAAGATGCTACTGGACGCTGTATAAATCATCTCATTACGTAGATGCAAAGGAAAAAGCAATGAAATCCTCTTTTCAAACAATAAAAGATAGGAGATTAGAAAATAATATCAGATTTAAATAATCCTGCCCAGTCTGGACAAGCATTCTCTGTTCCCAATGACATTGTCAACATAGCTCAAAGGAATCGGGCGGTAGATGAAAGAGTTTTCAAACCCGACACAGATTTACGGCTAAGCGCCTCGGTCGTCCATTATATCATTATGTTCTAGTCTTTTTGCCCCGGGCTACCGACTCAGGACTCAGGATGCGCCTTTCAACTTCCCCGTTTCGTAGAAGAGCACTTTTGAATTTTTCGGAAATTATTTTGATGTTTGGGGAAATGTTATTGTTGCATCGTCTCTCTTAAGCTGTCATCTCTTTTTTCATTTAAATTGATGAAGTTACTAAACGGTACGCTACTTTACACTTTTTGAGTGTATCTTCAGGTTCTTGAGAATCAATGTCCCCGAAAGAGATAATTACATACCTATAATAATAATAACTTCCAGATAATACAATCACTTCGATTCATCCATTACTGGACATAATAAATTATTCCACACTTATCAGTCCTCAGCCGTCCTCCCGCAAAAAGCCATCTGATTTACATAAAAAACCGGCCAAGTGAGTGTCGGGCCATGCGCAGTATAGGGTTCGGTAGAAGGAGAGGTTTTTGCCAGCTTTACAGAGCTAACAATTTCATCGAAGTAATTTTCGAATTTGTACGCAGTTTTCCTTTTATAAGTTGTTCGCCTATTACTCGTTAACTTGTAAAGCCTACTTAGCCGTGATTCTTTTCCTTTTAAGTTCATTATATGTGCTACTGCCCTGAATTTTTCACGTTTCTACAATCAACCGTTTATCCAGGAGAGGCGGGAGGGCCACTTTTACAAAAATTTGCGCTTTAAAGCTTAATATTTCGCAAACAAATCCCTAAATCGAAAAAGGGTTTTCTAAACTTACAATATTTTTAAACAACCAAACAACGATACCATCTTATCCTACCGTTATGTCTGCGTGATTAATATGTATGTCTATGCCAAATTTCAGCTTTCTACTACTAATCGTCTCTGAGCTAGGCTGCGGAGAAGAGTTCCTTATCGACAGCGGAACCCCATAAAGATAGATGCGTGAATAAAAATTTCTAGTAACTACAATTAATTGATGTCTGAATACCGGTGACTATTAGGCGCCCTAGCAGCTGCGCTTTGCTAGACAAGCTTGTATTCAATAACTGACATAATACACGTATGATAAGTGACGGCGACTATTCATCTAAAACGAGTCTGCCCCCTCGGAACACCATCGTCTGTTTACACAGTGCGGTCAAATTTCATCTCTAGCGGCTCCTTTGTCGTGTCTTTTGTATTGTATTATTTTCACTATTCCTGAGAGAGGAAGCATCACTGGAATAGCACAGAAGGACTCTCACTTTGATATCTGTGATCTCATTATAGTGCGATGATGAAAAATTTTGTGCAATAACATTTGTAGCGTATTCATGCACTCGGATTTCTTGAAGAGTTTATTGTAATGTTTGGAGTTTGTTACAAAATCACTCAGAACTGTAGGTGATCTGATGATGACGTCTTACGCAGAAATAAATCAGTGTTCATTGCTCTCAGCTGTATAGCCACTTCTGTTTCATCCCATTTTGTAGACAGGAGGGAATCTGTGTTATTGTTATTCAGTCTTTGAGGTGTGGCAGGCGTTTTTTGTTTGCTCTTCGCCGGTAATTTATTTGGTGGCTTTTTGTTCTGGATCCGCGTAACGTATAATCCGCTCTCTGTCAAGTTGTGCCGCTCGCTGATGAGGAGTAAAAATAAAGAGTCACTCACCAGTGAAAGGGGAAGAGTCGTCTTCATAATTATTTTAGTTTTATTGAGCTTACTTAGTTTTTTTAGAACTGTTAATTCGAGTACACTTTATTACAATATTTTCACGATAAGTTACTGTTCGATACGTAAAAAATAAATACAATTTGTAGGACCTACGCAAGTTTTCATTAGAAAGCAGTCATCAATCGATCAATCATCGGCATTGTATTGTTCAAATATGCTGGACATCTCATCTCTTCTCAGTCTTAGGGTTCCGTACCCGGAGGGTGCTAAACGGCACCATATTAATCTACCTGTGACGTCTGTCTGTATGTCTTTCCACCTGATCTACAAAGGGATTTGTCTCTTAAACCGTAACAGGCAGCTAGTTGAAGATTTTATATTATGGACTATTATGGCGAGTTGTCCAACAAAAACAAAACAAAAAATGTAGAAGCATTTTGCTCTATCCTGGAAAATTGAAAATGATAATACCTCGAATTGTTAAACTTTTGTGAGTTCCCTATATTATAACGAAAAATAATAAAAACCGGCCAAGTGTGAGTTGAATTCCCGCTAAAGGTTCCAAACTGATGAAAGAATAATAATATACGTTTTTGCGAAGTAAGAGAACACTATGTATGTGTTTAGAATAAAAGTAAAAGCCGGGGCCGGCAACACTGATTGTCTATGGGTGGACTTTAGCCTGTGGTCAGATTTTTCACTAGCCGATACGTGGATTTTTCGGTTCATTACCATCATCAGCCATTTGACGCCCACTGCAGGACATAGGCCTCCCTCGTGGTTTTCAAAACCATGAGGGGTTTTGCCATAATCGCCACGCTTGGCAGGCGGGTTGGCGATCGCAGTATACGGTTGGAATCTCAGGTAGACGCTGCTACCCGTTTCTTGGTAATTGATTTCCTTAGTCGCCTTCTACGACATCCAACGAAGGAAATGGAGTAACGCTATTCTTAACCCGGCGCCACACGGATTTTTTGGTTAGTTTTGTATTGTACGTGTGGAAAGTAATAGGTTTAAAAAGGAAGGATTCCAATGCTATCGAATAAAGAACTGGGGAGGCGTGGCGCCGGATTAAGAATAGCGTACTCCATTTCCTCCCATGGATGTCGTAGAAGGCGACTAAGGAAAGAAATTACCATGAGATGGGCGGCAGCGTCTTCCTAAGATTCCAACCACATACTGTGATCGCCACCCCGCCTGCCAAGCGTGGCGATTATGGCGAAACCCCTCATGGTTATGAAAACCATGAGGGACGCCTATGTCCTGCAGTGGGCGTCAAATGGGTGATGATGACGATGATGATGATGATGATGGGGGGATGGAGGGAGTTGAAATAAAGTGCAAAGTTTCGATCGAAACATAACCTCACATGGCGTGTGCTTGTAAGTAGCTTTCGTGAGAAGCACGCTCTTGGGGTGGTCTTTGGGGCAAAACTAGGGACTTCAACTACAAGTGCACATCAGCCGGGAGGTGTAAAGTTAGATTTATACTCTTAGGGCAAAGGGTCAAGCCATCCCGCTCCTTTATGGGCCACGGACGATGAACCCTTCTAGTTCTAGTTTGACTGGAGATTTCCGCACTTAGCCTCATAGTTGGGCCATTGTACGTAGCAATTGCTGAGGTATGTAAATACCTCAGACTCTAGAGTTTCCTCACGACGTTTTCCTTTACAGTTAGCAAGTTCGATTAGATTAGATTAATACTCTTTTTATTGCACACCGTACATTATAAACGTACATTATACAGGAAACACGATACACGAGTGGTGTTGCTACTAAAACTTCACAGTAGTACATAAGTTAGAAAACAAAGTCATTGGTACATGCGGGGATACGAACCCACGATCTCCCGAAGGAGAAGCAGGCGTTCTACCGCTCCGCTACCGCAGCTCGCGATGAACCCTTTTGGCTCCCTGCGTCTCAAATTTTCTGGTAGCAAAGTGTAGCTTATCTCAGTATCCGCGGTATGTACAGTAAGAGTATATACGGAACCCTCGGTGCGCGAGTCAGAGTCGCTCTTTGCCAGTTTTTTTAAATCTTTCAGCTATTTATTTCTCGCCATTAGATTTATATTTCCAATACCTACGTAATTATAGTTTAAGATGTCTCAATATTCTTAGATCAATCACGCAAATATTTTTTTTCTGAGTAATTATTATTATAATTTTCTAAAGTTATAATTGGTAAAGCGACTCTACGGCATTTTTGTCCGGAGATGTCTGACTCGGCAGCTACCGGTTTTTACTCAATGATTGACGTCTGTCGGCTTCTTTACCACCAACTTACTGCTACCCACATCAACATCCTTCTTCAACTCACAATAAAGCTTATGTTTCAATGTCCAGTTTGTGATAGTATATTGGCCTGTCGAATGCAGCGGCGCCGACCGACATGACTGTATTTCGACTATCATTTTATCCATTACTGATATCTTTCTATTCAGTTTCAATAATAATCAAGGCTTTATTGCTGTGTTGGTGTCTAAGCAACCGATTTTGACAGTCATCCAGTTGATGGAACGCTCTTTTTTCTGGGAAAGCATTAAACACATTTTTAGGGTTCCGTAGTCCGACAAGGAACCTTTATATTTTCGCCATGTCCGTCTGTCTGTCTGTCCGTCCGCGGCCTAGCGCAAAGACCGGTGGTACTAGAAAGCTGTAATTTGGCATGTCTGTGTCACGTTGACAAAGTTAAAGAATAAAATGTTGGAATTTGTTTTTACTGTTCCTCCCCTAACATAAAAAGTGGGGATGATTCTTTTTCTCGTTTACCCTATCATGTGGGGCATCGTTGGATTGGTCGTTGAAAAATATTGGGTTTAGGAAGACCATTTTTTGATTTAAGGTTCCGTTTGTGAAATATTAAGCTTTAAAGTGCACATTCGGCGTCCCCTCCCCTCTCCTGGCTAAACGGTTGATTGTAGAAACGTGAAAAAATTCAGGGTAGTAGCACATATAATACATACACTGTTTCTACTCTTTGTTCTGACCTAGATAGGTATATAGAATCTTAGTCTTCGACTTTCTAAGTCAAAATATCTGCAATTATTGATCTCTCGCTCGTAGCCCCGGCTGCCTGAGTGATCTTAAACGATCACGAAGGTTAAGCAACACAGGGCGCGTTCAGTGCATGGATGGGTCGCCGTCTATGCCTAACGCTAGTGGCATTTTTCCGAGCGGTTCCGTGCTTCGCAAGGCACGTTAAGCTGTTGGTGCCGGCTGCCGTCGATAGATGGCAGTCGTTAAGCCAAGTCAGAGGCCTTAGGGCGGCTTGACAACTTCTGACAGTAGACGAGCCACTAGTCTACAAGCCTCCACCAATCCGGACTTGGCCCCCGTGGTGGAGTATGGCCTATACCTTCCTCAGGGAAGAGACCCGTGCCCCTCGGTGGGGACATAATGGGTTGATGATGATGATGATGATTGATCTCTAAAACTAAATAGCATTTATTATAAATATAGTAGTTATTGGCTTTGTTCCGGATTCAACTACTTTACTTTTCAAGTGAGTGAGTTGGGCTAATGATGTATAATATGTAGTGCTTACGTAAGTTTTAGTTCGAAAATATAATAAGTATTTAACAGGCTGTTTTGTAGTTTAAAGTTGGGGGTAAGGTCCTGTTTAGTTTTATATAATGCTCGTCTCATTACTCCTATATATGAGGACCACCTTAATTCGTTTTCTATGTATTATATATTACGTTCATGTATACTTTGTGTGTCAATCTAGCTTAAAACTAGAATATACCACAATATTGTTATTTTAAGATTGTTACCTGTTTTACATGCCTAATAAACAAAACAAAACAAACGAACTTAAAAGGAAAAGCATCACGGTTAAGTAGGGTTCACTAGTTAACGAGTAATAGGCATAAAAGTATAAAAGTAAAACTTTGTACAAAATCCATTGAAAATGACTTCGATGAAGTTGTTAGTTCTGTAAAGCAGATAAAAAAAAACCCTCTTTCTATGGAACCCTACATTTAGCGCGGCCCGACTTGCACTTGGCCGGTTTTTAATTTGCAGCGCCGCTGTTGTGAAACTCGCTTTGATGGATGACGGCACGGAGGAACGCAAAGTATTCTGAAGAAACGCGAATTGCTTTTAAATACA
This sequence comes from Yponomeuta malinellus, assembly GCA_947308005.1. NCBI lineage: Eukaryota > Metazoa > Arthropoda > Insecta > Lepidoptera > Yponomeutidae > Yponomeuta > Yponomeuta malinellus. The sequence goes on from OX371000.1 coordinate 779,379, forward strand.
CAACTTTTAATTTCCCCTCTCTCGTCGCATCTAATGTGTCCAAATACATGATATATGACCTCCTGCAGTAAGAACTCCTACCTTTTACTCAAATGTGATTACGGCTCTATAATAAATCATGTCCTCTCGCCACAGAAGTTTATGAAAGTGCGATTCATTACCATCGATCAAGTATGACGGATCACCTTCATTTACTCGTTCCGTTCATTTCATTCACTCAGTCGGCGCTCGTTCCCGTTGACTTGTTTGCAGCACAATACCGCCGACAATTTGTCTTCTGCTTTAAAACACACCTCTTTGTCTTTGAATAATTCTGTTAATAAATCCGAGCAGTCGGGACCTAAGAGTGGATGCTCGGCCTCCTTTGTTTGTCAAACGCTCTCGCCGCCAGATGATTTATGCTGGCTTTTTAGCAGCAGATTATTATACTGCGCGTTGCAAAAAGTAGAACTTATCAGGGTTTTTCTACTCAGCAATAAAACAATTTTCATCATCGGCCAATTCCGAAATCGCGAAGGAAAGTCAGCTGTTTAAAAAATTCGCTAAAACTTTTTTTGCGATTTCAGAATTAGTCCCACACTTCTATCGGACTTTTCTGCTTCAACTCGTGGAGGCGCAAAAGGTCTGCTGCCTTGACTTGAATTTCATCAATTAGGTAAGTAGATACAATGTGTTTTTGTCTGTAGTAAGATGACAAAAGTACATACATATTAGATATTGTTTGATATCGGGCCTCGATCTCTTTCAGTATGCAACCTTTATCACATCGTGTAGACCAAATTGATTAAAATAGCTTATAGCATTTTTGTGAGTTTTGTGCTATAATATATACGCTAAACTTAAGTCAGCATGCAATTATTTGAGTCGACTCTCTGTTCTTAACTTCTCAGCGGTTATTTTGGCTGCCTTTGCCAGAATATTGCGTCACATTATATACATTTGTTTCGTCAACTTCGCAAAGGTCTTTATGTCAATGACACAGTCGATTGTTTTGCGCATTGTTTGCATTTTAAATATGAACATTTTTAACGTTGTTTCTTGCCAATATTTCATCAGTGTTGTTTAACTGCCCATTCTTCTCATTAATTTCAATTCATTCCACTATAGACGGCTCTGAAACCTCGTCGAATTAATCATGCTTTTGATTGTACTCTCTCCTATCAAGATACAATTATGACCATTATTCATCTCCTGAAGTAACTAGCCCAAGTCTTGAGAAGTATTTTACCTGGCTATGCTCAGTGGTCGCTCGTACCTACTACTCTTCGAGACGTTAGACTTAAAATATTTCATTAATGTCAGGCAAAAATAGTTGCTACGGATAATTAAGTAATTTTATCGACATAAGCCTCCAATTCGAACCAATAGATGATAGCCAAAATCTAAGTAGAATAAGAGTTAAAATAAGTTTGCCGTACACAAAATTCGAAAGTATCTTCTACCGAGAACAAACGCAACTGTGACCCAATGTCTCAACAACAGCGTTGATGAATTGTCACTCAGCACCGTACATAAAATGTGTTATATTAGAATAATAACTCATATTACTTAAATAAAAACGACGCATAGACATCTATTATGCAAAGAAAACAAAACGAGCAAGCGAAAGAGAGAAACACTTTGTCGAAGGCTTATAAAATTTGATTTTTGAAAAATAACTTTAGATTTCCAGGTATAGATGTTAATAAGATTTCTACCCTTAGCGAAGTGAAGTTTTTTTTTTTTACTTAGTACAGGCTCGCACTTAGCCTCTGTTTCACTTGTAAGTAAAGACCAGACCTAGGATGTGCTTGCCTGTTAATTGTAGCATCCACGTCGAATCACGTGGCAGCGTGTCTTAGACTGGTTAGTGGTTAGTAGCCACAGCCTGAGCCTACTGACAGTAACGCTGCTCGTTTGCCCCACCCGGGTGTCACCTGTACAGTGACGAGGGTAAACGCTCGTACGCAGATAGTTTCCACCCCTACAAGTCAAAGTCGCGGCCCCATTCCCGAGGGACCTGAGTTAATATTCTGTAGTGCTCATTCAGCTAGGCAGCTTCAGAGCTGCTAATGGTAGGCAATTAGAGTCGTTTATATTATCGCAGATCTGGCGACGACTCCGTCGGGAAATCGCCGCCTCAGCGATCCGTCTTCATTGCGTCGCGGTGGTTGGCCGCGCCTTTGCTGCGATGCTTTCTTTCAGAGACTTTGTGCTGGCAACAATTAAGTACCTATTGGTTGCCAGCACAAATAATAGAGAGCCACGAAACAGTTGACAGTCAAACTTATAATATCGGCCGCGTAATCTTGACATGAATTTGACTCTATTGCGCTATAGTTTGAGTATGTTATTAATTTTACATACATAATATAAACTCACGCCTGTAAGTACGTTTATTTATATTTTGCACGCCTGCCTAAATTTTGACATCTCCTGTACCTCCTGCTAGTTGACTTCCACCTTTTGTAGACTTTCTTTTGTGCAATATAGAATTAATAATACTGTTAACATGCATTAGTCACTGCATACTGATCGTGTATATTCTCATTAATTAAAAAAAAATATATACTTTCGGTAGATAGGTACCAACAACTATGGAGAAACGTTCAAAATCGCGAAAAAAAGATTAGCTGTTCCATACTCGAGTTACTACATTTGACATTAAAATGGAATGGAAAAGTTGATTTTGAAGTTTTCACAAGAACCTCCCGATTTTCGTATGTATATGCGGATTTTGTTACACTATATATTATGTAGACAAGACTGGATTTGCTTTACATTACCAAAGAGTTTGTCGATTTCTGCTAACAAGTTTCATGTTATCAATATTGACTCTGCGAAAACACGTTAAGAAAAAAATTAGCTCTTACCAATACCGCCAACCGTTCCTCAAGTGCTAATTGACCACTTGCGTTCGAATAAGCTGTTAATTAACTGTAGTTTTGACATAAAATAAAAATTCTTGCGTCTCGAACGCGACAGGGTATCGTACCCAAAGGGTGGAAATGGCTAACTGACAGCTGTAAAAAGCAGATAGAAAGATTGATAGAATATTCTTTATTGTATGTACACCAGGAATTACATATGAAAATTAAACAATAATAGGTATAGTGCAGTACAATTGACGGCCTTACTACTAAAAGTAATTTCTTCCAGACGAGAAAAAAAAATTGGCCAGTGACAAAAAAATCAGGCTGTATAAAATGCTCAGCTCATTACAGACTCTATTACGATAGCATCTCATCGCGCTCTATTTAGCTGAATAATTCTATTTAGAGCCGGGCTCAGAAATTAATCCATCACGGCGTATAATCCGGGCAGCGTCAGCGCGCCGGCGACCTGTCAAGCGGGCTGTCAGGCCGCCTGTCAAGTCCTGTCAAAATTATAACGCATGAGTGCGCCCGCCGCGGCGCGCCGCCAAACGATCGTTTTTACACGACTGCGCAGATAGAAAAAGTGTATAACGTTTTCAGGGTTCATGTAAGTGTGATTGTCCGATTCCGAACTATTTTTTGGTTTGTTTTCTTATTACATTATAATAATTTCTTAATCTTTAAAGAAATTTTGACAAATGTGGTGACAAAGGCATTGGCGATGTCAGTTTTACTGTATATTAACGGCACGAAAAATACAGGATTATTATTATGAGTTTATACAAATTGCCCCACTGCGGGGCACAGGCCCTTCTCTCAGAGAGAGACAGTACGGAGTCTATGATCACGCATGTCTACCGAGCTCATCTTGTTAAAAGTACCAAGTAAAACTAAAAACCCGACTCCAGGATTATGGTTTACATGAACACGTTGAGTTTTCAATCTCAACAAGTGAGACGAAAACTAGTTTACCTACGTCCTATAAACAAATTATCATCATCATCATCATTCAGCCACAAGAAGTCCACTGCTAGACATAGGCCTCCTCTATGGATTTCCAAAAAGACCGGTTGGAAGCGGCTTGCGTCCAGCGTGTTCCTACCACTTGGATGAGGTCATCTGTGCATCTAATGGCTGGTATCCTACGCTGCGCTTGCCGATATGTGGTCTCCATTCGAGAACTATAATGTTCGGCCCCATCGGCCATCAGTTCTGTGTGCTATGTGCCCCGCCCACTGCCACTTCAACTTACTAATCCGCTGGGCTATGTCGACGACTTTCGTTCGTCTACGAATCTCATCATTTCTGATTCGATCTCGTAGAGAAATTACGAGCATAGCCCTTTCCATAGCTCGTGGCATGACCTTGAGCTTTCATGAGGCATGAGGCCAATAGCGGGAGACCACGTTTCAGTGCCATAAGTCATCACAGGCAATACACAAAAAGTTATAGGTGGTCCTAACTCCCGACTTCCTGAGGTAGAAATTTAAAAACTTCGACGAATCCATCAAGGACTTTTTAGCAGTCGGCTTTTCTGTGTTTCTCAAGTTATTTTTTTTTTTCGGTTTCGTGAAAAGCGTAATCTGAGAGTCGGGACATGGCGGCTAAAGGATTAATCTCTTTATACGCGGCTGCCTCTTGACTCAGTTCACATGCGCTTTTTTGTTAGTAAAGTTTCGACCTCCTATCTAATGATTTTTGTTAGTTTTTTGGAGAAACTACTCGCCTAATCGCCAGTAACAATACAATACAATATACATAAGCCGCTTATGCCTGTACGCAGGACATAGGTCTTCTCTCAGAGAGGGCTTTAACACCAATCCCCAGTTTCTCAGTTTCAATCCTGAGAAACTGAGTCAATCCCTCAGTTTCAATTGACCAGAGCATACAAAAAAACTACTGACAGCTGTTAACAGTAGATTAACAGCTTGTTAGTTTACGAGAAACCGGGGGTAAGTGTACCCACCGCGGATAGGCGACGCTAAGGTATGTGAACACCTCAGAAACTCGGGTTTCCTCTCGATATTTGCCTTCGCCGTTAGCGAGTATAACGAACTATAACTTCACAAATACGTAACTTAGAAAACAAAGACGTACATGCCAGAATTTGATCCCACGACCTCCCCAATGAGAAGCCGGTGTTCTCATGTTCGCCGCTCCGCTACCACTGCGCTATTCTTTTTATTGGCTGGTTAACATACAGGTATTCAAGTCTGTATGTCCACAGCATTGGAAATGGCAACATTAGTTAACATTCAACAGCTCGTCAGGTTCTTTGCCGTCGGAACCCTTGTCTGATACATTATTCATCACTGTCGCTTTCTTAAATTCGATTTTAAATATTAAAGTTTACTCTTTACGTTCTTCTTTACTCTCTCCATGAGAGAAGGCCTGTGCCCTACAGTGGGACGTATATAGGCTACTTTACGTATGTATACTCGTTATCTTCTTCATATTTGATAAAAGAGGTAGTTCTTTTATCAAAGTAGGTAATACGATCATAATTACTGATTATCTGTTCACTTCATTTTGTAAATCCCCGTATCCGTAATCTTAGACTATATCACTTTTCTTGTCAGAATCTAGTTTTAATTGCAAGGTCAAACAATTGCGCACAAGTTTTTTTAAGCTACAGGACGTTCTGGATAGTTTTGTTTGTACTTTTGAGAAGAAAATAGTACATTGTACATCGAGGGGAGAAAACTATTTATTTCTGCTTGAGAGTATGTTTAAGCCCGATGTGCAGCGGAGGGCTTAAAGGAAACTCGGAAACAGAAATAGAACTTTATCCCGAATGATACATAGTGCTTTTTACTACGCCTACGAGGCAAATAAAATTAAAAGTGTACTGTTAAATTACCAATTTAGTAAAAAAACTAAATTTAACAAAAGAAAACAAATTGCGGCGCTTGTTTTTTTTTTCGTAGTGCAGAAAAAGGTTGCCAGCCTCTTTTTATTAAAAATTGAGTAGGTAAAAAAAAATCCCACCTTTTTTCTAATTGTTTGATATAAAACGCTTGTGAGATTTGACGTTTGTATTTTTTTATATTCGCTGCTAAAAAACAAAAGAACGCCAGCAGGGCAGGAATATACTTTCATACAACATTCCTGCCCTGCTACGGAGGGCAGAAATGACATTCCATATAACTTCTTCCGCCGCACATTTATAAGGGGGAAAAGAGACGAACTTTGTAACACGTTTATGAAAGATCAACGAGACACTTTATGAGTGGGTGTGGTCTTAATTTCAACCCTTAACCTAACAGTAAGAGTAGTTTTCATTGACAAGTAAGGAGGTATAGCATTTTTAGTTAGCCTGGTTTGTGGCCCACTGATCTTGAGAAAAGACCTTTCACTGGTCTCTGTCATGAGCCATCCTCTTACAACTGAGCAAAAAGATTACACCATCTCCGCCTTGACCGGCCACGTCTTCGATATCCGTCACGTGGAACCCAATCAGTGGCAATTTTCGCCCATAACATTAATTACCATTAAGTGTGATGTTATACTTTGCAACGAACTGTATCAGTAGGTACTATAATGTTATCAAAACGCTTATCACGAAAATAATCACTCGGCTTAGATAAAAAACTTTGAGTCCTATTAAATACTTAGTTATCTACAAATAAGATTTATTTGATTTGGGAGATAATGATGACTAACATTGATGATCTATTTGCAATTTGCTATCTTTTATGTTTTGTGATAAGTTAAAGCCACGTTTTCGCCCAAAATCTCCGTCGTAGAACTCCCCACCCTTATTCACTGAAATGGGGGAATTCCATTATACCTCGCAGGCAACAGTAAAATCGAAAAGTAATAATTGCCGTGAAGTAAGTGCCTTGAAACAAGTGTAATTGCCACAGTCTCTACAATTTGTCTTCTATTTATCTAGCAAATCAGCCGATAAACAGTGCCCTCTTCTCTTTCACGCCAACCCATTTTTTTGTTTGCCAACCCTGCCAGTATTTCGTCTAATGTCTTCTGGAGGCTTACGCAATGTTTTCTCCCCGCCGGTCAATTTCTTCTACTGCATTTTAAAAGAAACGTTTTCACTCAATAAAAACCACACACAGAAAAGCAGGTTGGCTGACGTGCACATCAAGGCTTACGAATTAACGTCAAACGTCCATGAAATGACTGAAAGAATATAAAAAGCACTTTTTGCACTTTTACTGGTTTTCTTGTTATTGCAAAAAGTAAGATCCATACCATATCGACTTAAATTTTAACACCTTCTTAAAAAGTTAATAATAATAAGTAAATAAATAACTTCCACACAACACAATTACTAGACCTGGTCCCAAACTAGGGTACCCTGTACTATGGTAACCAGGCAAGACATCACAAACATGGAAATAAAGAAAGAAAGGAAAGACTTTTAGTATACCAACAAGACACATCACAGAAACAAAATAAACAGATAAGTGACATAGGTAATATGAAGAACACAAGAAAACGAATTACACACCAGACAAAACAAAAAAATATAGATCTTCAACTTTACCATCAATTTTCGTTTGTTTGAAATTGAGCCCCTATTAGGTGCAACTATATCAGAAATAAAAAATATATATTTAAACCACTTACTAATAAAATACACGTTTTTATAATTACATAAAAGTATGATCAATGCCCGTGTGGCGCCGGATTATGAATAGCGTCACTCCATTTCCTTCCGTGGATGTCGTAGAAGGCGACTAAGGAATAAATTACCGGGAAACGGGCAGCAGCGTCTTCCTGAGATTCCAACTGCATACTGCGATCGCCAACCCGCCTGCCAAGCGTGGCGATTATGGCAAAACCTGAAGGGTTTTGGTTGGAAAACCATGAGGCAGGTCAATGTCCTGCAGTGGGCGTCAAATGGCTGATGATGATAATGATGATGAACGGGGACTAATCGTCTTCTTTTCAAAATGTCTCTCCATCATTAGAGGTTGAGAGTTAATTCTTTTTATCTTGTCTTGACACTGGTCCAGATCTATTTCCACTAAATCTGCACGAGTGTAAAAAGAAACTTCTATCATGGCTACTTTCCCTCAACTACCTGGAAACAGAAGGATTATTTATAAAAATACATTTCTTTACAACACTCCTCAGGGAAAAAGGTAAAGGGAAAAATGTTGCACAGATTAAGTAAACCGCCTCTGAGGAATGTTTTAGACGAATCGTGTTCCTATATATATAACACTGTAAACGTTTTCGGCAAAATGTGTCGTAATGGGTTCTACCTGCGGGAGTGACTTTTTCAACCGTTCTCTATTATACTGGACCATTCGAATAACCTGTGGCGAATCTCGTTTTTACACCACACTACTCCAATTCGGAACGGTTCTAACTTTACCACTGGCTTTGACCCAACCTGTCCCTTGGTGTCCTGGGTTTAAGATTGCTTTTGCCAAGTCAGTGTGGCGGTGGTAGGAGTTATGTTCTACGTGGCAGCTCAAGTGAACATTTAGCTGGTTGATTGGCATTTAGCCGCGAAAAGGCACCACCTCTGAGGCCAGTGTGATTGATTGTATAATTAATTTTAACTCCAAGTGGAAGTATCGTACAACATGCGCGTGAGCTGTCAATTAATAAGACGTCTTGGAGATAAGGGTGCGGTTCGGCGACTTGGTGTACAATTACTGACAACAGGCTTTTATTAAAAAGGCGCAGGGGTCTAGTAAAAGATAAATTTAAGCTAAATTAATATTGGAAGGATATTTGTAGAGTTCTGCACATCAAAAGGAAAAAACGGAACCGTCTATCCGTCCATCCGTCCGTCCGTCCATCCGTCCGTCTGTCTGTCTGTCAAGACCCTTTATCTCGGGAACGCGTGGAGGTATCGAGTTCAAATTAAAACCATATAGTCAAGTCTACAGTCCCTTGAAGTTGTGAAAGAATCAAACATCTAAATTAATGTAAGAAAAGATAGGTACGGCCGTTTTTCCCTAAAAAAACGCATATTTCAACACTCAAGGGAATCAAAGCAAAGTTTGGTAGCTTGTATTATATTACAGCCGGCAGCCGATCTACCTTTACATTTTGGTTGCTGAATAACCGTCCCACTTTAGGGCACAGGGCTTCTCTCATAGAGGGAGAGTATCTGCTTAATCACTACGTGTGCCTACCGCGGATTGGCGATTTCAAGCGCTGAGGTATTTCAGACCTTAATAACCAAGAGACCGGTGGGATAGTCATCTGCAATGACATTTCAGTTCATAGAGTAGGGTAGCCTAGCACAGCAAAAAGCTTTGTTTACGAATTACTTTAAGAAAAACAAGTGTCAAAGCTATAATCAAATGACCTGCCTCGATCTCAAACTCTGACCTATGTTTCCCAAGCTAATCTAGTCCTATGTTAGTCAGAGGAGAACACCCAGATACAGGTCATTTGTACAATCAACTATTTGTACAATAATGTGTTGCGTGCGTGACGCCGCTAGACGAATAATTAAGTACGAATGAATGTTTAAGTACAAGACGTAGAAGAGGTCCGTCCTTGTCGAGATTATGTAGGGAGTAGTTGTGAGAAACCGAAGGTTGCACCTCATCGTGAATACTTGAGAGACTGAGGTAGATCCTCCACAAATAAGTTCGTAGGATCAAAGCAGAAGACGAATGTAACAGACGCAACTGTATACATCCGTAAGATCCTCTTCGAAACACTCAGCCCACAAGATTATCATATCAACGCTCACTACACGTCACGCAATAGCCGGTTTTACATTGGACAATGAGATTAAAGGAGGTTTTGGCAGGCAACAGTATTCCGTAATCTTTGAATATTGAATATTCTAGTCTGTCTAACAGTTGCATGTCAATACATTTATGAAAATATTATGTACGTTAGAAAAAATATCAAAGACTTCGAAAATGTTGGTGGCCACATTTTCACAATTAGAAATAAACATAAATAAATTGTCATTTCCACGATTCAGACTTGCAAAAGTTAACACATCCTTTATGGGGCACTGTATAAGGTTCTACAACAAAATTCCTCAAGATATATTAGAGTTCCCTCCAACGTGGTTTAAAAAATGTGTTAAGCACATTTTGTGCAAAAAGGCTTACTATAACATCAAGGATTATTTAGAAGACAAAGATGTTTGGCATTAAACAGTAGACTAATATTAAGTACAGGACGATTGTGACAAGTGTTTAACACATTCATAACTAATATTTTAAGTTGAAAACTCTGCTAATTAAGTTAAAACGTGTTTTGAAAAGAATAAATGTGGAGTTTCTTTATTAGCTTCTTCTACCCATAATCCATTAATTGTGAAACTAACAACTTTGACGTTCATTAAGTAAACATTCTGTTTTTATAATGAATAGAAATATTTGAATTGAATTGAATTGAATTTAACCCTCGTTAATATTCAAAGCTACGAGAATAATTACTAATGCGCCGCGGTCAAAAACAGTCGTAGCTTCGTAGAAGCTAGTTATCCTTAATGTCATTCAAATGTCCAGTGCTCGTAGCATAACACCTCGCGAATTCGCCTGTCGTGCGTTTTGTGACTAGGAGCGGTCAATATTAGTGATGCCACCGGCCTCCAGTTTTCGTACACTGAAAATATGCTAATCTACTGCTAACAGCTGTCATTTCACATATTTGACTTTATCGAACCGGCGGAATCAGTAACACCTAGATGACATGAGCAGTGCAAAGTGTGGAGATCACTAAATCGCAGAGATGGTGCTTGAACCAGGGATAACCTAAAAGTAAATAAACCTGCTTCAAAATCCTGCAGAAATCTTGTGTGGGAGCGGGGTGTCTGCAGAAGTGTCAAAACTTTCGGCATGGATGAAGAAGAAGCTGTCAGTTATTTTTCTACATCCAATGTAGGCAACTAGCAGCTGCTAAAAGTACTCTCTCTTTTTCTTCCTAACTTTAGTTGCACATGGTTTGGGGTCAGCTTTCCTTGTTTCTCTCTACTTCGTCTTATTTAAGACCTCGTTTAGCGAGGCTCCACATTATGTCAGATCTTTCTTTACTACGTCCATTTGCCAGTTTTCGGTCTTCCTCTGGATCCCCGTCCAGGAATTTGATCGTTTCACGTGCTCGAACCATCTTAGCCTACTCTCTCCGTTTATCGGCGACGTTACGTTCATTAACAGATTATTAGTTTATGCGAAACAGGGCGTAAGCCGCGTGACTAAAGCGTTGACATGCTATAAGCACAGGACGAGAGGTTGTTGTCTGTCTGTACCCGGCGGGTAATCCCGTCGCGGCCGCAATCTGTCACGAGCTGTCAGGCGCTGTCACAGTGACAACCGCTCTCCGCCATTACCGCGCTCTTTGCGCAAACGCATTTATGAGGATAATTGGGCGCTCTGGTTTGTGCTTGGGGGGGAGGGGGGGGGGGGGTATCACATTGTAGAAGGATGTGAACGTTCTTGGTGTCCCGGTTTATAACGTTGCTTAATGATTTTCAAACAACACAATCAGCATACAACAGGACTATTTGCCTGTGCAATGGTAACCAGGCAAGAACACCTCAAACATGGAAATAGACCCAGACTGTGGCCATTTGTACATATCAAGCACGGCGGCCTCCATCGGGAAACAAACCCACGAGCTTCGTATTCATAAGCGTGACAAGGGTGTCAACGTGGACACCCCATTTCGTTAATAATGGTTAAGAATGGACAGAATGGCTCGTTAACAAAATTCTGATCGTGATTATCTGGATAACACTTACAAAATTTAAATGGCAAGAAAATAACGTAGGTTCTGCGTAAATTGGCCCCTTAAATTGACAGTATGTCAGCCCGTAGCTTCGTGTTACTGAGGGCTTTTTTATGACTTCTTCACAATGGTTTTAAGACATTTGCGGTGTTATTTGTAAAAACACTTCTCAAATGCAGTTTAAATAGAAAAATAAATGTCCTAGGTACTGCAGCGTTTGAGTGATCCCTTCATCCATCTAGTGTGAGTGAAAGTGCCACTGGATACTGTATAAATAATCTTTAATGACAAAAATACATACGCAATTACTTCCATGAAAAATAAGAATTGTAATGCACTTGGCTTCCTAAAAACGAAGTATGATGGCCAAATAACTGGTTAGCCATCATCGTGGAAAGAAATCCAATTAAAGCCACACCTGTCCAAAAAAACTGCGCGTTTATACAAAGCTTTTATTCCCAAGTCCATCGCTCCAGCCGAGCCGCAGACACAAATTAACTTCACACATTTTCCGGAACTGGCAGTTCGCAGCTTCGCGCTGTCATGCGTCAGGGTTGACGCATCACGCCTGTCAGATTACATGACACGTGCTGTCATGCCGACCGTCACACCGCTGGGAGACTGACAACCCTTGCGTGCAGCCCGCTCACACCTTAATCACATTCAGATAGGGATCACAATTGCCTGAAAGGCTAGCGAAATCAGCTTGGCAATTCCTTCGGTTGCGTGATCTACAAATTGGGGGATGAGTGTTAATTTATTTATTAACGGTCGCGTGGTTATTTGTTTCGTTCGCAGCATAATAGGGTTGAAATATGTTGGCGTTGAAATGTGGGGTGAGATAATTTTTACTATGTATAAACTGACTGACAAAGTAACTAGAATGATTAACTGAGACTTGAGAAATATCCACATTTCAACGAGCCAGCGACGTACGGGCACAATGATACATGGGTGCGAATCCCGGCATGTACGAGTAACTTTGTTTTCTAAGTTCACGGATTTTACATCCATGTCTAAGTTACGTTTATATTGAAGGAAAACATCGTGAGGAATTCTGAGTGTCTGAGGTGTTCACGTACGTCAGCGCTTGAAATTGCCAGTCCGCGGTGGGCACGCTTGGTGATTAAGCCCATACTCTCTTTCTTAGAGAAGGCCTGTGCCCTGCAGTGGGACGAATATAATATAGCTACTTAAAAAAAAGTCACTGGACTCATTTAATGCAATTTAGATACGTACCTTTGTTCGTCGGAGCGCAGAAACTGTTACTTATGTAACGTTACAAATAATTAAACTCAGGTGTCTATTTCAAATAACATCCAGATTGTTATGGAGAAAAATGAACAAAAATGCTCCATTCTTATTATTTTCAAATTGGTTTTCTAATTATCTTAAACAGTTAAAATTCTTCTTTGTTTCACCCCGAAATTCAGTGAAAAGCTACAAATTGTGTAAAGAGCACGAAAGTGAATGATTGAATGAATGATTGAGAAAAGATGGTCAGAGTGGAGTATTTTTTTCCGCCTTTTTCTCCACTACAAATATGGCCCGAAGGCAGCGGCTAACATAGTAACATAGTACATTGACATTCAGCAAACAGAATGTAAATTCTTCACGTTGAAATAAATTATTGATTTCTGATTTCTGATTTCTGACCTTATGATTGGCCTTACGAATTAATTTGACCCATAGCACCAAAAATTAGTAAAAACGGAAAGGAGTCATAAATTACCAGGAGACGGGCAGCAGCGTCTTCCTGAGATTCCAACCGCATACTGCGATCGCCAACCCGTCTGCCAAGCGTGGCGATTATGGCAACACCCTTCATGGTTATGAAAACCACGGAGGAGGCCTGTGTCCTGCAGTGGGCGTCAAATGGCTGATGATGACGATGATGATGAAAGGAGTCATAACGTTATCTTTTTTTAGCACTTCATTCATCATTCGTCATTTGTTTTAAATGAAAATAAAACGCATTATTCACATTAAAGAACTTATTACTTGTAATCGTTCTTATCACACTTTGTAATAATGAAAAATATTGGTGGCTTTTGATATTTATTGTACAAGTGCTTGCCGTGGCGGCTGATAGAGTACACGTACAATAAATATCAAAAGCCACCAATTGGCACCACCATCCGGATCGAAGGACGAGCAGAGGCGGGTTTTTATGATGCTTAGTGATGATCCTTACTCTGCTGTACAGGGATGCTAAGGTTGCTTGACGATGATGGAAAGGCTGATTGGTGATGGTGGCCTTTGATATTTATTGTACGAGTGCTCGCCGTAGCAGCTGATAGAGTACTGAATACATTTGTGTGAAAATGCTACACGTGCGGTCTAGCCCGTACACCTCTCATTTTTATTTATTTTTTGGGGCTACGGGTCAAATTCATTCGTGGCCTTAAAGATCAATTGTTCCGATTTTCATGCTTTTAACACCATTTGCAGGCTATTGGTTTCAATGGTTCTTTTCCGGATATCTTTGTCATATACCTAATACTTAATGGCAGTAGCACTAGTACTAGTAGCCTGTTTGCACAAAGTGTGATTTATATATTTTTCGAGCTACGTAAGTACTAGTAGAGACTATTAGGCTCAATATATCTTCCAGGATCTTATTGTAGAAGCGTAATCAATCATCTGTAAATGATGTATTAATTAACCTTTGCCAGCCTCAATATTGAAAATGGAAGCTTACGGTTGTGTCATGCGTGCGTTTCTTGGTGATATCTTGTATTGATTAAATAATAATAATAATAACCAAGCAAAATAAACATAAACATATTTTTTTTATTTTTTTTTGCATATTTTATAATTACATTACAGTATGACTATTGCGTAATTAATTGCATGCTCTAATACAAGTTCACATAATTTGTCCTTCCTTAGAAAGTATTTACAGAAAGAAAGGGTAACATAGCATATAATCACTTGTCCTGGTCCCAAACTAGAATCCCTGTATTCCTTGAATAAATTATCTTATTATTATTATTATTACCTGTGCTATAACAGGCAAGGACACCACAAATATGGAGATTCACGAAAATACTGGCCTCTTCGTCAATTCAATCATCACAAGACATCACCAACAGTTCATTTCGTGAAGACAGCACGGTGAAAGCAAGGTGTTAAACGCAATTTGTTCACGTAGCCATTCGTCTTCCGCATTCTTAGCGCACTACATTTGTACAAGATCATAAATTGCTGCCGAGAAAAGCTCGTCCGACCACGGAACGAGCTCTGAATGAGGAACTACAGAAGTTCTGCATTGCCTTAAACCTTTTCTTCAGTTAAAACTTCCAACTTTTCATTTCACGCTACAATTGCAGGTGCACCAGTGGCTTCAATTCGTATCCAGCACACAACCTGAATCCATTCACTGGTATTCATAGACCTTTAGCCATTCCAAGGTATCATAATTATGATGATTAACGATCTTCATGTAAGCGCCTATTAGTTATTTGGGAAAAGTAATCATCAATTGATCAGCCCAATACTTACCCAGAACCAAATTGCAAGATTCACTACTTGATACTTTAGTAAATTCGAAATCTCTATATCATCATCATCATAAGCAGCCTATATACACCCCACTGTAGGGCACAGGCTTTCTCTCAGAGAGAGACTATTGGGCTTAATCACCACGCGTGCCCACCGCGGATTGGCGATTTCAAGCGCCGAGGTATGTGAATAGCTCAGACACCCAGGTTTTCTCATGATGTTTTGCTTCACCGTTAGCGAGTGGTATTGCTACTATCTCTACATATTTTGGGACAAACCTACTGTAAATATCTATTTGGTGGAACAGCTCGGAACAAGTCGTGAAGCAAGCGCGACTCGCGATTAATCCTTCACTTGTACTACACGTCGCGTGAGCTACAAATATGAACGAGACGAGTGTTGAACAAGAAACAGGGTTCTACTATGGATTCTGAAATTAAAACTGGCGAATGGCTAAGAAAGACAATATTGTGAAGAAACCTGTGTGTCAGCGGTGCATACCTTAGCGCTCGAACTCGCTACACCACGAAGGGCTTATATGGTCCTCAAGCCCATACTCTCACTCTTAGGCTGCTTGTTCACCGCTTAGAACTCGATAACGTCATCGAAATAGTGATATGCTATGCATTTACTTGGACACTTGTTTACTGCCGGGTGTCAATGAGACGCCAGATTTCTTGTAAAATCGTCCCAAAAATTCTTGTTTCTCGTTGGCATCGGCTGTGGATGAGCGGACTTAGAAAGAATGATTGTGTCTCGCAGTATGACTTATAGGCTTCATACACGAACTAAGTATCAAGAAAGAGAAAATGGAATCCAGAAAAAAAACAAGAATTATATTGACGTTTTGAAGATTAATTTTTGACCAAAAATCTATTTCGAATACTGGAGATTACTGCGCCGCATTGGATTTATTGGGTATTCCATTAGCGTCGTAACCACCTGTCAACTACCAAATTTAATACAACTCACAATTTTTGTAATTAAACAAACCTTATTGTTATCAGCAAACATAAATCCGGTGCGGCTGCAACATGACAGAAAAACTGTTTCACACTTCCTGAGCATTGCCTTGAAATCGTGAGATTCCAATTCTTCCATAATCTAGCACAGGTTGGCAGTAGAGCCTAGCACTAGCTCCGGAGGGGCGAGGGGTACTCGGAAGTAATAAATCAGGTGGTAACGTCGCGTCGACACGCCATCCGTCATGTAGCTGCAGATAGTCGGATTATACTGTTAGCTGTGCCACGATGCTCCTGCTGGCTGACTGAGGCTGGTGTAGGGGCGTTTTTGCGATTTCTCTAATGGCGGTGTTTAATGCGGTAAATTAAATAGGAATTTGGAGGAGTGATCGAGCAATACATAAAGATAACATTTGCTTATAGGTTTTAAGAACTATTAAAACATCCAGTGTGATTTATTTCTAGGACTCCTACATACATAAGATAAAATAGCTGGTGGAAAAGCTCAGATATACTATTTAACGTTTACTTTACCTCCTAAAACGTAACTTTCCTCTGTACTTGAATACACAATGAATTGGTTTTGTAGTATTGTTCATTTGTCTAGATTGGCTGTGTCATATCATGTCAGTCACTCTTGCACAGAACAGTTGTAATAATTGCACATCACTGTCATGTATTAAGGTGACGTATCATCCGTACAGTGCCGAAAGATATAGTAAAAAAAAACAACTCCTTGAATCGACAGTTTGGCACATCTGCTCAAATCGACATCAATTTATGACTCTATCCCGGATATAGTAGGCAAAGCCCAGGGTTTTAAATCCAGTCATATATTCCTTTACAGAGGAATTTTTCTCTAGCTATTCTTGGCATACTCTTACTTTAACAGTTCGTTTTCTCCCATACAACAGGTATTTTTGACTGCAGTCAAAACATGTCGTGTTGAATTTGCATTTGCCTTGCCCCAACTTTTCTCAAACAACTTACTAATTTCGTACCCAAAAAATTGATCTCAAACCGCTTATCAATGAACTAACAGCAAGCAGCCTTAATAAATAATGTTTGTTCTAAATTCTAGAAAAAAGGAAGGTGGCGTCGAGTATTTAAAGTGTAAATGAGCAGCGTGCGGGAGTGGAAGCGATAAATCAACCGTTGAAGGCACCCGCCATCACTCATGGCAGCGTGACAGCCGCGGAAACCGACCTAGCTTCGCCAATCTGAACCTTAACTCTAAACGCGTAGGGCTGACGTGGAGAAACAAGACGGAGATTATAGAAAATGTATGATTCATTATTGGTTTCCCTCAAGTCTTCAATTGGTCTTACAATGTTGCGAGCTGTGTTCGGAATTTTGTTTCCTCGTCCGTTTTCCCCTCAACATTCTTTATTTGGAAACACTTTAATAATGGTACAGTTGTGTTCAATGTTTTCTAGACAGCTGGCTTTCATGTTTTATCAACGTTTCATGTCCCATCCGCGATGGGAAAAACTATCTCTGGGAAAATACTTGCTCCTGCATTATGTGAACAGTCATCATAAGCAGCCTATATACGGTCCACTGTACGGCACAGGCATTCTCACAGAGAGGGACTTCGGGCTTTATCACCACGCGTGCCCACTGCGGATTGGCGATTTCAAGCGCTGAGGTATGTGAATAGCTCAGACACTCAGGTTTCCTCACGATGTTTTCCTTCACGGTTAGCGATTAGTATTGCTACTATAACTTCACAAATGTAAATAGCTTGAAAAACAAAGTAACAGGTTGGTACATGCCCGCAGTGGAAATCTAACCTGGGTCTCTCGCTTCCGAGTCCAATGTTTTACCCACTAGGCTACCACTGCTGTTAACAGTAATATAGTTGATTTATAATGGCTTTCTTAATTAAGCATGTCATTGTATAATTCATATGCCTTTGAATTTATTATTTTATTTGTTTGTACATCTACTTCCTTCTCCAATGTATTGCTCCAGTCCATCAAAAGGTTGTCTTTAAGAGATCACTCTTAGTAAACATATCTGTGTTCTTTACTTTTTTATGTGTTCTCGATCTACAGGAGCCTTTGACAGTAGACAATTAGAGTCGTTCATGATTGTCAGAACGATTCCAATCATCTAACTGTCAAATTCCGTACTAGTTGCTATAGAAAACGTCAGGATTCCGACAGGATTTTGTGCGCATAGTTAGGCCTTTGTGCCCTGTAGTGCGACTTATAGTGAAGAAGCTTTTTCTTTGTTCTGTCTACCACGGAAAGTGAGTGTACCTAGTTCTATCCACGTTTGCTTTGACTCTTTCACTCATATACAGGGTGTAAAATCCCCGCAGCGTATACAATTGGCGGTCTTATCGCTTAGGGCGATCTCTTCCAGACAACCATTGGCTGAGAGGATTTTAAGAAGAAAAAAGTCGGTAGATATATTTATCAATAGCTAACGGAAATACTGCATAAACCTAGTCTATGCCCCGCCTCTGAGAGAAGATCTTAGCTTTGCAGAACGATGTTCGATAGATTCATTTAAGCGTAGTAGCACATCGGTAGAACACATGCCTTACGGGCGTGAGGTCGTGGGCTCGAACCCAATGGTACCAATAACTTTGTATTTATTTATAATTTATATTTTAATATAACATTTCATTATTTGTTACTTATGTTGTTACTTACCCCAATTTATTGACAATAAAAAACTTTATACTATAATAGATAGCAACAACACTCGCCAACTGTAAAGGAAAGTTTCGTGAGGAAACCCGAGGACCTGAAATATTCACGTACATGACGCTAAGTTCCGAAATCTCAGCTCTAAGTGTAACTAACTAGGCTCATTAACGTGACTCGGGTCGAGCCCTGCCAAAGCCATGTCAAGTGTAAACTGATGGGTAGGTGAGTGAATAAATAAAATTTTATGAGATATTCATGTCATGAGAGATACACACGTGTAGTAGACATGGCACGCTATAATTATTCACTTCAACAGTAGTAGACACAAATAAGAGCTAAATTATACAGGCAGCGATGTAGAGTTCGTGTTAACGCCAGGAACGCAATCTACTCGGGCGTATATCATTCTGTTTTATGAATTGTAAATTTAAGGTTATATAGTCTTTAGTGAGCCGTATTTCATCTTGTATTAATGTGCCGCCACCGACCGTGGCAGGGTTGTACGAACTCAGTTGTGTTTCCGAAATGGCGGGTTTTTTCTTGGAATTCCTGTTCGATTCTCTTTACGAGTACAGTCAGCAGCACATCAACGTTCACTCTAATCAGTTGCGTTAAGAATGACTTTGCAACGAAAATGTAAAGGTTGACCTGCTGTTGACTGTACGTTGCTAGTTGCTACTCATAGCGTCTTTGCAAATTATTCGGGTTAGAAAGTATTCTATTTTTGTTGTTGTGGGAAGTCGGTAGGTGGACCAGTGTGATAACAGTCAATTGCCCTGATCTACATTCCACCCTGACCAAAACGACAGTCAGTGGACAGACCAGCAGTCCGATACTCGGATAATAACGTTGAGTCGACGGGGTCTGTGGATGCGGTTGGCAAGGGACCGTGAGAGGCGGGATTGGGGAAAAGGCCTATAACCAGCAGTGGATAGTGTTGAGCTGATAATGATTATGTTATGCATCCAGGTCCATATGCATTCAGCCCTTTGCGTGATTGCGGTGCAACCGCGGTGGATGCGCTTGGTTAGAACCCTAGACCTGGGTTTAATACCGCCAAGTGCTTTGTTTTCTAAGTTATAGGTACACGCTTGTTTCTGGGTGGTTTGAAGGTCGCGGTTATATAATTGGTTATTAAAAATGGCATCGATTTATACCTTTACTGTTAAGTACAGACGTAAGTTTAAAAAAAAAGTTGAGAAATCTTGTTTTGAATTGAGAAATATTGTTTGAAAATGAGCGAACAATTAGTACCGCCTCTCGGTCTAACAGAACAATGACCCGCGGCACGCACGCACCGCTCTGGCGGGCTACTAATGGTTTTAATAGATTAAAGTTTGTGTCGAGATATTTTTGAACTGCATTTTTTAAGAGGTCTTCACATACCCCAAAAATATTGTTGTGATTAATCTAAAATGTTATTGTGATTGCTCTCTTTCTTTCTGAGAGTAGGCCTGTACCCTTCAGCTTAATTTAGCAAAGACAAATTTAAAGAAATCTTCTAAGTGATTGGACGCTGGTGTTAAAGAATCTGATAATAATACAACACTTAAACTTAACTTTATGTTAAGTATTAACATAAAGTTCAGAAAAACAGCATTGTTTGATTGAATCATATTACGAGTATTCATTAACGAACATCCTGATCGTATTTCAAACGCTGCATCTGATATTGAGAATAATCTATTTAATATCATGATTATCCTATGATGGATGTTACTTTAATCTCTTATATATAAAAATGAATTGCTGTTCTTTAGTCTCACTAAAACTCGAGAACGGCTGGGCCGATTTGGCTAATTGTTGTTTTTATATATTTGTGGAAGTCCAGGGAAGGTTTAAACGGTGAGAAGAAAAAAACCGGTTGACGTCGGTGACACGAAGTTCACGGGGTCATCTAGTTATTAATAAATATTGAAACGATTTAATAAGTATGCGGACGAAATATATAATCATGTTAGATTTTCGATATTTCTCAATTTACCGATTACAGTCTCTACAATGATTCAGATTTTAATATGATAGTATGAAATTAAAATTCATTTTGCACACCGTATATGATAAAAAACTGCATTTGTACCGATATTTACTCGTTAAACGAGTAAAATATCCATGGAAATTCAGTTTTTATTATGTCTAGTGCTCGTGTTAACCTTGGAAAATTGTGCACCCTATATAATAAAATTACATAACATTTCTTAAATATCTAAGGTACATAATATATAATACGCGGTCTTATCGACTGGCTTCCCCGTCTAATCATTATTGCTATCAAATATTTGGTTTTTACAATATCCAATCAGGATATTTGTAAAAGATCATTCTTTTAAAGATAGCATTTATTGCCGACATGCATTTAATTTTAATGCCCTAGTTACCAAATCTCAAAGTTGTAACACTTGCTCATAATATGGTAAACAGGAAATAAAAGTACAAACTAATGGACAGGATTTTCCTTAACTTAAGATGAAGATTCGATTCATCATCAACCCATTATGTCCCCACCGAGGGGCACGAGTCTCTTCCCTGAGGAAGGTATAGGCCATACTCCACCACGGGGGCCAAGTCCGGATTGGCGGAGGCTTGTAGACTAGTGGCTCGTCTATTGTCAGAAGTTGTCAAGCCGCCCTAAGGCCTCTGACTTGGCTTAACGACTGCCATCTATCGACGGCAGCCGGCACCAACAGCTTAACGTGCCTTGCGAAGCACGGAACCGCTCGGAAAAATGCCACTAGCGTTAGGCATAGACGGCGACCCATCCATGCACTGAACGCGGCCTGTGTTGCTTAACCTTCGTGATCGTTTAAGATCACTCAGGCAGCCGGGGCTACGAGCGATTCGATTACTGTAGAGGAAATATAATCTCGAGTAACTGAAAAGCTAAGGAGGCAGTAATTGTATATTTCTGATCGATTTTCAAAAATATAAAATTTTTACCTTGTCACAAAAAGTCTTAACTAATAACATCAAAGGCATCTGATAGAAGCAATTTAATTTATTTAATTCATTTCACTTTAAATGATCTTGATAATTGTATGAGTAACAGTGTGTAATTCCGATTTTAATGTTGCATTTTTTATTTGTGCTTAATGCTTAAGTGACATTTAACTTTATATTAATAACATTAAAAACTAATGCTGATCGATTTGGGTTCGCCTGTAATGGCAGTGTACGAGTATGCCATGATAATAATAACAAAATAGATTACACAGTTTAATTCCACTCACATTGCTTTATCTGTATTAATTAATTAATACCACATTCGAGCTTTAGAGCGACATGACTTTGTAAAAGATTATGATTGATTCTAAGCCTAACGCTCGACAGATATCATTAATATTGTTTACCCGATGATGGATCACCACATTTTTGATGGAGCCAAGTCATGTATCATCAATTCATCATGAAATATGTTATTACTACCCACGTTCACTTATGAGTCATGTTTTGTGTAAGTAATGCGCCTTTTTAGGGCCCCGTACCCAAAGGGTAAGGGATCCTATTACTAAGACTCCGCTGTGCGTCCGTCCGTCCGTCTGTCACCAGGCTGTATCTCATGAACCGTGATAGTTACACAGTTGACATTTTCACAGATGATGTATTTCTGTTGCCGCCATAACAACAAATACCTACTAAAAACAGAATAAAATAAATATTTAAGGAGGGCTCTGATACAAATGTAATTTTTTTGCCGTTGTCTAGATAATGGTACGGAACCTTCCGTGCGCGAGTCCGACTCGCACTTGGTTGGTTTTTTAAGATATTGATGAGCAAACATGTGCTCACTTTTCGTCTAAAATTTAAATGCGTGATGTTTTTGCTAAGGAATATTGAGCTTTTTTATATTTTATATTATTATCTTTTTTTTCTACTCCAAATTGTTTGTAATTTTCAGTTATTTTTCCCATTTATCATGATGACATCATTACTAGGTGTTACAGAAAAATCCGGGGAATATATTCTTTATTGCAAACACTAAAATCCAAAAATAATTACATAAAATTTGTTCCAAAGGTGAACATCTCTTAAGGCTGCTCTTACGTGGAGCTTGCTGTTTTATCAAATTTTTGATAAATATGGTTTGAGGGTGTGATGCGTGACTAAATTAACGTCATTTTAAATTAATTCTTGTTTTCCTATACGTAGTTTTTAATAAAGAAAATTTGTTTCCAAAATTATTTATTATGGAATCATTTTCTCAATTAAAAACTTAGTACAGGATGAGAAACATATGCCTTGAATGTCCGCAATTTTATTATCTATAAAAACCATCAGACCGCATTTATCAAAAGTACCTCTACTACTTTTATTACAGTCACTTAAATTATTACAATGTGCGAGCGAGACAGCATGCTGCACGTAAGAACAGCCTTAAGTGGAAAGAATCTTAAGGGGCTTATAATTATCAACACAATGTTTCTTGTTAGACCCACTAAATAATATCGAACAGGTATCTTCTGTTTCATACATTCCCTAGAGCAAAAACATAATAATTTTAATAAAACAGCTGATATTTTTTTCAACATTTTGCAGTTGCTCTGATGAATAGAATAACCACCTCAGGTTTCACCGGACGCTTTGCATCGCCCTCTATAAATAATAATATATCAAAATCTCTTTGGCTTAAGGCCATAATCTTTCTGTGAAATCCCATAAAATCCGTTCTTTTATAACTTACAAAGCATATAAAACTATTCATAAATATTTAAACATGGTCAGTGTCTATAAATTAAGACGTTTATAGAAGTGCACATTAACGTTCAAAGAATAAAGTACGACATAGAGATTGAATTAACAGGTCTCACGACAGGGGACTGTTTAATGACACTTATGTGTATGACGGGTCTACAACTGTTGCAGACCCGTCATACACATAAACAGTGGATATATATACAGCAGCCCTACGGCGGTCGGTCGTAAACAACTTTTGTGTGGAAGGCAGCTCTCGAGTCGATTCATAAATTTCGCAGCGCGTAGTTTAGTTTATAAATAGATATTATCTTTCTACCTCACGCTCACAACCTTACCAAATACGTTCCTACACTTACGAAAACACATTTGTTTTAAACTCGCATTAAAACAAAGACACGGCTTGCGTAATCGTCAATTAAACAATGGGTGACTGAAAATCTAAACATGATTAAAGAAACGTGGCTTACAGGAAACGGTAAACAATCCATTAAGGCCGCAGATGTCTTAGCCGATATCGCGAACAGCCCCTCAACTGTCGGGCATTAACATAATTACACACATTCGCCGAGTAATATATGTAAAGTAGTTTAATGAAACGTTCGCGAGGCGACGGCGAGCGGCGACGAGCGCAATCACTATCATTAAACCAGACGCGATACGGCCGATAATCATTGAGTACGTGTAAAAAGATATAGCTCACTGTGGAGTTGCCTCAACCATAAATCAACAACATAATCGCTCAGCGGACGAGGTAATGAGATTGGCTCGAAAAAATTACACACTGACGAGCCATTCTGCGATGGGAACGGCGAGATGAGACATTGTTGACTAGAATTGAATTGTGACTCATGCATTATGTCGAGATGCTATCGGGTTAATTGCCGCTAACGCTGTTTTTGATGGGATCGCGAAAATGCACGTATGTGCTGGCTTAGACAATATAAAGCCTCAAGTATAGGGATAAAAGAAACAGAGTATGACGATGAATCAAAGGAAGAAGATGTAACATTCGATAATAAGGAATTGAAGGCAGAACATAAAGGCTGGCGTGGCTCTATCGGCAGTGATAATTCACCCGCGCAATATAGAGAGCTATTGATCTTGCGGGGCGAATCGGTGCCCGAGAACAAAACACGCTACCGCCGAATGTCGCATAAATCTTTATTATTGCCGCAACAAGCTTACAGCCAGTCGTTTCAGGTACCGGCCGGATCTCGCCCGATATAAACTCACGACTTGGAAGCGTTTTTTCGCCCAATGAAATACTTCGCGGCCCCGAGGAAGGAAGCCCATAAATAAATAATAATGCAACCATTTATATTACCAAAGGGTTTCGTCGGACGCATCTATTACCATCTGAATTGTTTAAATATGAAAATGTATCAAAATAACAGGCCGTTCGTTCGCGGGACGCGACTTCTGTTTCGCCATTACCATAAAGATTCACTTAATAGACTGTTCCGAAATTATTATAGTGCTCCAGCGCGGTTTATGGCCACCGGAGATTACCATGTTGACTTTTTGTTGGAATATTTTAATTCGAACGGGATTCCCGAAGGCTGGCTGGCACGCAAGCCCATATTATATATATTGCGCTGTGTCTAATTGCTCCAGCGGCAACACCTTTAATGTGAGATATAAAAACCTTATCAGCTCCCGTTGAGAAAATAATTACAGATCGCCACTCGCGATCTGACTCCGCAACTCCTTGTACATGAAAAAAGCCTTTTTAGCTGTTAGTATCCGACATCATAACGGAACGCGTAATCATATTCGCAGATTAAAATCACATTTAATTATCATCATCCGGCAGCCGGTTTAGAGCTCAAATACGTAGTTAAGGCATTAAATGACGACGCATAAAAGGGGGAAATAAAGTACCCCTAATAAACCCCGAAACGTACTGCGGGCAATAACCGTACGTAGACTAAACAAATGATTTTCGTCTCGATAATAAAACTTCACAATAAAAGCGTATATACGAAATGTCGGTCATTAAGAGTATTTACGCAACGAAAACGGATACAGGGGGCCGTAAAAATGTAGAGCGGCTTATTGAGACGTTGGCAAGCGTCAGCTGAGCCGCTAAAGCTAATCTGCTGCTTTCACACCGCTAATTCGGGAGCCAGTTTGATGTCTCTTGCTTGACAAATTAAAATTCACATAATATTACTTAACATCGCTTATCAAGATCGCATAAAGAACAATCTCATTGTGTACGAGAATTTACGAGAACTGCGAATAAAAATAATCAGCGGGACCTCGCAATAAAAAACACCGAGGCGTAAACGATTCGTATTCATGACTACAAAGCATAAAGTTAAATTATATACGTCGGTACAGTGGCGGACAACTTTATCGTACACCTTGAACGTGTCGCTTCTGTCAGATAACGGAAACTGGTTGACGCAACTTTATTTTCAACTTATTAAAATTCCGTTCGGACAAAATCCTTAATTAGTGAAATAATCTCAGAAAGATAAATACGTCTACTTTCCTTCCCAGCAGTGTACGATAGTTAAGTTTTATCTCGCACACACGAGTCTTTACGCCGGTAGCTGTAGGCAATTAAATAAATTGAAAGGCGATGCAATAATAACTTTATACGGATTAACTATGTCAGATGCGTTTGAAGATATAAATTGGACGGGTCTATGTCGACAGACGCTTACAGTGCTAGCTCTAAGGCATGCATTAATAATGTTCACGGCATAAATTTTAGACAGAGTTAATGCGCCATGCTAAATTGGATTTCAAACATATTTATGAAATTCAAGATATAAATGGATAACTCTGTTACATCTCTTTCAGATACAGTAAAACATTCGGCATTAATGTTTGCTGAGCGTGAAGAATTAAGATATCGTTAAAGAAGATCAACTGAAAAAGATGAAATAGAATAGAAGACAAAAAAACTATCAGCACAATAAAACCAATGACGCCGAATAAAATCCCAAACACAATGAAGACAAACCGATTCCAGAAACCGTAATTTATAAGCTCATTGTTGTTACAACAAACGCTCTACGCTATAATACTTCAAACATGATGCGAGCCATTGAATAGGAATCGTTATTTCATTCATAATTTATCACTCTATCTGCCTTTGTATTTAAATGTCTCGAAATGAGTTCCATGAGATTAATGCGCTGTGTAAGCTCTGGAAATACATATTTTTCATTATGACGAGATGATTTGACACAAAACTTGCTCGTCACAACACTGTTTTCTATTAGGCTGCTGATGTAGAGTTTTGCGACGGCTAGAATGGGCGGCACTATTAGCAGGTATTATTTGTGAGCATTTTTCTTCTATATTTTTCATTATTAACGTCTGAAAAGCGCTTTTTCCAAAAAAACGTCAGGGCTTATCTATTTCAGAAATTATAAAAAAAAGTACCAGAAACCGGCGTGTGTGCATGCAACGACTAATGAATGTTGAGGAAGCGAAAGTGATCTGTCAGGATCCTAGCAAGTGGCAGTCCCTGGTCTCTGCCTACCCCTCTGGGATACAGGCGTAACTTTATGTATGTATGTGTAAAAAAAACAATCTGAGACATATGCCTCGTTTATTTAAGATGAATCATCATCAACCCATAGCAGTCCACTGCAGGACATGGGTCTCTCCCTGTGTGGGAGGTTTGGCCGTAATCTCCACACTTAACAGGCGGATTGGAGATCACAGTGTTTGGTGGTCTGGTATCACAGGTCAACGCTGCTGCCCGTTCCCTGGTTTCCGTTTTTTAGTCGCCTCTTATGACACCCACGGGAAGTAATGGGGTGGCTCATTCTAGGCCGGAGCCACACGGCGCTATCTAAGATGAATAAAATATTGTAAAAAAAATAATGTTTACGAGTTTGACACGATACCGCGCTTAAGCCGCCGGAGGGATTTGGATGAGATTGAGCATAAATATAAACTATGTTATCTAACAGGAACTTCAGTAACACATTATTATTATTTTTTATTCTATGTTACTCTATATGATTATCTAGATGGTCACGTAAGGCATACACATAAGTAATAAATAAGGCAACTTTGCGATAACATTTTCTTTGTAAAAATTCTGGGTAGGCTCTCCAAGAAAAGATCCAACGGCTTATCAATCTAATCACGCACAGTACAAACCCTACACATAATTTCTTCTTCCCTATCTCCGTCCCACCTTCACACAGTCTCCGCACTGCGGTAGGATTACCCCGGGGTGAAGAAGTAGGGTCATCAATCACCCGGCGTGACTCTCTCAACCTGCCGGCCGCTAGGGCTGCCATGGACTCCATAAATTACGTCGCCCTCGTCTGTGCGATTGTGCGGACACACAACTTGTTAGGGGGTATCAATCAATTAGTTGAACAAAACGCGCTTCTCGCGTTAAATGGTGTTCTATGGAAATGGAATTGTGTGATAGTTTGTCTTGTCGCGCAGAGGGTAATGGTTTTTGGTGTCGGTGGTTTGGTGGTTCAGTCGCGTAATGGTTGACCGTGACGAAACCGCCACGCGTTATTCTAAGCATTTTGTCTGAAAATGACCAAACAGAAACAGCACAAGGAAATATCCCAGGTCGAAGCGGGATTCAACTTCTGACTCCCACTTAGCTAAAGGTTTGTTTGTTTGTTACACTTTATTGCACAAAATACAAAATTTACCTCTTAAAAAACATGATTGGTCCCGAACTGAATGAAAGCAAATTTTTTTTTTTGCTGAATTACTAAGCCAGATAGGTATTTTTTATGGTGGTGGTATGGTGGTGGTGGTTAGTTTTCGCAATAGCGCAATAGGTTTGTCAGGATTGTGGCAAGTGGCAAACCCAGGATATCTATCCCTCCGGGATACAGGAGTAACTTTATGTATGTGTCGCTTAGCTTATTATTCTCCTAGCCCTAAGGCTGCGGGATTCACTTTATCATAGTCACCGGGGACGTTCAACTGACGTTTTTATATCGACTCAGTGTCAGGTGGGCACGAAAAATTGCTCTTCTCACTCTGCCACCGTATCTACGCACATAATTTTTAGGTTAATTCGACCCTTGTCTCTTCGAGTTAAAGTGGAAAGTCGAGTGGAGAGTGGCGGATTGGATTTGTGATGTTATAAGTCGTAAGGCGCTTTGTGGAATTAATCTCAAGTAATTCCGCTTGATTGATTGGTGATTTCTTTCTTTCGGCTTATGAACTGTTTTCATTTATACCAATTTAATATGCTGATGTAGTTCTCAATGCCTCATATCAACAGGGTGTTTCAGAAAGGTCCACTAAAACTTAAGGGGGTTATTTTAGTCACCAACACAAATCAATTTTGTTACGAGAGTAACATAGGAATATCGAGAAATATCAGCTGGTTTGTTTTATTTTATTTATCGTATTACATAAATCCAGTTGTAATTCTGAAGTTTGCAACATCAATTAGTATGTAAATTGACAGTTAGACGATTGG
This sequence comes from Yponomeuta malinellus, assembly GCA_947308005.1. Lineage (NCBI taxonomy): Eukaryota > Metazoa > Arthropoda > Insecta > Lepidoptera > Yponomeutidae > Yponomeuta > Yponomeuta malinellus. The sequence goes on from OX371000.1 coordinate 808,162, forward strand.
AAACATGCAGATGAGTAATGTGTGGAACTAATATATTTAGTATCCTCACTACAGCATCTGAGTGGTCAGTTCATCTACCTTGTGTAGATAGATCTTTTTCTAGATATTAGAACCTTTACCACATCAGCCGCTTTACATACAGCCGCTGTGTAAATCATCTAGCATACATGTAAAGTGCCTAATACCATTGTAAAGGTCCTAAGTGCGACCGTTCAATGTGTCATAATTGTAGGACTCTACTCGGGCTGGCAACTCAACTTGACGTATGTAACAATAAGTATGTTGATGGTTTGAATTAAATTAATAGCGGAAGAGAGCGTACAATAGCTTTTTTGGCTTCGGCGTAAGTCGGAGTCTTCCCAAAACCGGTCAATACACTTCGTTTGGGTAACAAAACCAACCCCTGTTGCCAGCTTATCCCCGATTCCCGAAGCCATCTAAACCCGATTTAAACCGAACACAGTGATGGATTAACCGCGCTGTCAGAAAGAGTAATGAAGCAGCGAATGAGTTTGACAGAACAGAATAGACTGAGATTTCAATATAGAAAGACCAGACATTTTATGTCGCCCATCATATACTCTCGGACTCTTTTTCTATTTATATTTATTTTTACGTCGTCTCTGCCTTTAAGGCCGACTTACACCACTTCTCAAAAGAGAAATAGAGCGAAAGGGAAAAAGAATGAGAAAGAGAGAAAAAATAGAGAGCGAGACAGAAAAAGTAAAAAAAAGAGGGAGAGAGAGAATAAGGGAGATGGTAGAAAGCACTTCTGGATAAAGCTGTTGAATATTTTAAGAGTTGTTTCTTTGCACGGGAGACTCAACTTAATGTGGGTAGGTAGGTTTTAAAAAGATTGCCACTAAATACTCGTAGTTTCTTACTGGTGTTCTTCTCCTACCTTTTACATTACCTGATACCTTTTCACATTCATTGTCGTCGGCATCATCGTGGCTGGGCTGTTTTTCTCATGAAAATCGATAATCTTATATTTTCCCACCTTGTAATTAACACGCTTGACTACGAAAACAGAGGTCGTGTGTTCAATTCCCACTGAAGGCCTTCTACTTGATTTGTACAAATGGTCTCAGTCTTTTCATGTTTGTGACATCCTTGCCTGATTACCATAGGACCCAACCCCCCCCAGTTAGTGGTATCCTAGTTTGGGACCAGGACAAGTGGATTGTTGTGAAGAAGTTCATCGTCATCATCATCAATCCACCTCTGCCCACCGCCTTTTCCCCATTATGCCATCTTTCGCGGTCTCTCGCCATTCGCATCCCCGACCCCTCCGACGTCGGACGAAGGTTGACGATGAGTTTGGTGACCGAATCTTGAGTCTGAAGTGGCGTTGGGCAGGTCACGCGGCGAGGCGGGAAGATAGCAGGTGGAACACAGGGGCCTCATTATGTGCACCAAATCCTGAGCGATTATCTAACTGTAAAATTCCATACTAATTTGACAGTTAGACGATTGGAATCGCTCAGGATCTGGTGCGCATAATATAGGGGCAGGGCAGCCACTGAGTGGCGGCCAAGAACCGGATCAGCAGCCCGATTGTAGGATGATGTGCCCGTGGATAGGTAGAAGTTCCTGTTATTCAGCCACAAGGAGTCCACTGCTGGATATGTCCAGTCTATGGGCCTCCTCCATAGATTTCCAAAAAGACCGGTTGGAAGCGGCTCCACCGTCTTCCTGCCACTTGGATGAGGTAATTTGTCCATCTTGTGGCTGGTCGTCCTACGCTGCGCTTGTCGCGGCCATCGGTTCTGCGTGCTATGTGCCCCGCCCGATGCCACTTCAACTTACTAATCCGTTGGGCTATGTCGACGACTTTCGTTCTTTTACAAATCTCATCACTTCTGATTTGATCTCGTAGAGAAACTCCGAGCATAGCCCTTTTTATAGCTCGTTGCGTGAACTTGAGCTTTAAAAAATATATACAGTAATGATATAGGCAGTAATTAGTGCTTCTCCAGTGAACTCATTTCTCAAACTCAGTGAACGAATCAGCTTAAAGCTGCTCGTGTATTAATGAATAATACTAATAATAATAAATTATTGGGATGTAGACCGAATTAGCATACTGAAGTGACAGTAGGCCGGCCATATTATCCGAAGAACTGATAACCGATGGGGTAGACGAGTTCTCGAGTGGAGACCGCGGATCGGTAAACGTAGTGTAGGACGTCCTCAGACTCGTTGGAGCTATGATCTTCGCAGGGCGGCTGGCAAGAGGTGGATGAGAATAGCCGAGGACCGTGCTCAGTGGCGTGCTATAGGAGAGGTCTATGTCCAGCAGTAGACAAGCATAGGCTGATGATGATGATGATGATGATGATGAGGGATGTAGACGTAATCTCGAGCACCTTAATGTGCACAGTTTGCAGCAGTTCACTCTCTACATTTCTATTGCAAAGTCACCGTTAATGCAACTGAATAGAGTACGGTCTATTCGGTTAATATACCTAGCAGGTCTCGCTAAATTTGACTTGGTTTTTATTGCAAAGTCACTCTTAACGTAACTGATTAGAGTGCATACCTATACGTAAAGTCATAATTGAATGTTCGTGTATTGTCGACTACCTACACAAACAACAGCTGACTAAACTTTAAATATTAAACGAATGATGATGATCTTGATTTTCACTTTTTTTAGACCTGTAAAACCTCAATTTTTTGTAGTTATTCGTATGTATTTTAGGATAAACATACAATTTCACTACAATCAACTACCATCTTGCGACTTTAGGTAAAGCCATCAGATCGTTTGCAATAGAATCCAACAATCATGTAAACAAATATGGCGGACTGACATTGACAGCGTATTGTTTATGCCCATAGTGATGTCATAGTGTTCTAATTTAATTTTAATTAAATTTATTTTTCTAATTATTTTAATTTTAAGTCATAGACTATGGCCCATAGTAGGATAGGTACTAAAATAAAACTGACTAAATAGATTAAATATATAAGCCATAGACTATAAAATAAAACTGATTATATATAAAAAAAGTGTTTATTAAAACAAATTTAAATCTTCGTCTTCGTCATCATCACTATCAGAAGTGTCGCCGGTGACCGTAATTATAAATGGAACCACTGTGTCATCGCTTGCCGTGTCTAAAATGCCGTCGAGCTTTTTCATTTCTTCCTCTTCCTTTAGGACGTGACTTACGCATTTCGACCATTGTTCGGCTCCGATTCTCGCCAACCCTTCGTTCAATAAAATTTTTATTTCCGCCATTTTAAAAGATTTGTTATTTCTCCCAACATTCGACTTAACCTGTGCCCAAATGAGCTCAATTGGGTTGAGTTCGCAGTGGTAGGGAGGAAGGCGAAGCACAGTTATTCCTTTCGATGCGGCGAGCTCGTCAACGTATTTTGTAACATAATTTTTTTTTCAAATTTTGTGAGTAACTGTGCTTTTATTTCACTTGTTTCAAAAGCTATATTTTTGCTACGTAACCATTCTTGTATAGCATCCTTCCTCCAGCTCATGTTGGGCACTCGTTCGAGTTGGCGAGAATGGTATGGAGCATTATCCATTACAATTACAGATCCCGGCAGAATTTTGTCTAAAACCATCTTAAACCTGAAACAAAAAAGATAATTTTCTGTCATAATGTAATTTTATATTTAATAATATTAATTTTATATAGTGTTATCATAAATATACAAAAATACACAAATGAAACCTTACCATTTCTCAAAATTATGAGCATCCATTTCCCCGTGATAATCGCCATCTGACTTTTTTGCTTCAAAAACCCAATCTGCGCCTTCTAAAAAACCATCTTCATTGCCTATATGTGTGATAATCAGCCTCTTTCCTTTCTGAGGATTTTTTAAGCCACTTGAAAGGCCTCCCAAGAATGCCTGTCTACTACTCTTGATGTCATTATCCATCCACACATAATTGCAGGTGTGCCCTAAGTAAAAAAAAAGTTTTAAATACATAATTATGTCAATAAAAACATTATTTATATTTAAAATTAAGCAAACCTGTAACCTATCACAATTTAAAATAATGTGTGAAATAAGTATCTTATCTATCACCATTATCTCAAACAAATGTTTTTAAGCAACCTGCGGAACACAAAAAAAAATTAAGCATTTAAATAAATAAAAAGCTCTCACCCTCATTAAGCCATGTTTCATCCAAATAATAAATCTTTTTATTTTGCTTTCTGTATTCATTGATTTTCAACAAATAATTCACCCTCCAAATTTTTAAGTCAGGTCTATCTAGCAAAATGATTTTTCTTGATCGCTTGCTGTATGTGAAGTTTAATTTCTTCAATATTCTATACATTGTACCGAATGTAAAATTTGGTAGGCTGTCATCTTCATTGACTGCTGTCAAAATTTTGGCAATGGTTGGTCCCCATCAAAGTAAAATTTATGAACCTTTCTTCTTATTGCAGATAAGATAAAATCATCTAACTTATCAATTATGGCTCGATTTGCAGGTCTCTCCTAAAAAACAGACAGAGAATACTAAATGGCACAAATCATAACATAACAAATAAAGTAAAGCTCAAAAGAGTAAAAAAAGGCTGGCTAAGTTAATATTATAAATACCTTAGGCTGGGGTACTTCTTGATTTTGTGTGTAATGTTTCATTACGTCACGAACAATATATTCTGAGACGTCCATTATTTTTGAGGTGGTTTTATATAATTCCATTTTTGATGGGTATGTAGGAGAGGTTTTCTCCAAGTGATTATAAATATCCACCAAAATTTTTTTCTCCCTTTGCGATAACTGTTTTTTAACAGCCAATTTTGGTTTTTTGACCGGCGGCGGCGGAGCAGTCCCCGACGAACCTGGCTGCGGCTCGCTCATTATAACCTTAAAAACAAATATAATTTTACACACATACATTTCAGTAATTGTGATCTATTCAAATAATTAGTTACGAGGGCAATACAATATTAAAGTGCGTCTAATAGATTTCCGTTGTAGGTAATAGATCTAAATCATTCTTACCTCCTGATTACTCCTTGAGAAAAAATACCAATCGTATGCTATATCAAAGTCCGTGATGCCGTGCAAAGGTCGTCGTTCCAAGAAAAATATGTCCAGCCAAATCGTAAAGCAAAACAAAAGTCCAAAATGAGAATGCAAAGTCGTAGAAATCGGAAACAGAAAACACTAATGCACAGCGAACCCACAGAACAGTGAATGACTGTGAATGACAATTCTAACAAAATGGCCACCTGTCAATTTTTAAAAACTAACCATTTTTTTTATGGCTTAGGATACAATCCGTTTTGGTTAATTATATTAAGCTCTTGAAAAAAAATTTTTATTGTATTCAAATAATATTAAATTAAAATAATTTATTAAATTAAAAATAAAAGATAACTTCAGATTACGAACAACACTAACTTTTCAATGACTTATAGAGTTCGATGAGTAAAAAACTAAGATGACAGCTTGTCAAATACTTCGAAATTTTTACGTTGCAAATGTTTTAACAAATTTAACTTATAAATACAAGTTAAATCGTGTTGAAGATAATGTGAAAACAATGGTGCGTTCGTTGAAATCAGACTATGTTCATAATTGATCGTCAAATGTATGTGATTACGGAGTAATCGTGACAATTTGGTTTGTTTACATGATTGTTGGATTCTATTGCAAACGACTTTAAATAGCATTGGCCAAGGCACTGAACCGAAGCCGCCCACAGACGTCAACCCGTGTAGGGTTGTCAGTCAACCAGCAGTGACATCAAAATCCAGAGACAAAGGGCGTTGTTTCGCGCGGGAAATTAAACATTTGATTTAGGAAGTGCATCCGCCGCCGCATCCCGTGGGAACGGGCTTAAATCCTTTTAGATTAAACAAAGTGTATTTTAATACACTTGCTGGTGAGGAACTAGGACCTTTGACTTTTTTAAGGTAATATAGGTTTTTTTTTTCTAAAATGTGCAATTCCTGAAACATGGCTGTTAGAGCTTGTAATTTACAACTACTTTTGATCCAAACTATTTCGTTTAATATACTATTTAAAAAACCGGCCAAGTGCGTGCAGGGTTCCGTGGAACGAGGGGTTTTTTACCTGCTTTACAGAACCAATAACATCATCGAAGTCATTTTAAATAGAATTTCTACAAAGTTTTCCTTTTCCTTTTCATACAACATTCCTGCCCTCCTTAGCAGGGCAGGAATGTTGTATGAAAATCCATTCCTGCCCTGCTAGCGTTCTTTTGTTTTTTAGCAGCGAACATAAAAAAAATGCAAACGTCAAATCTCAGAAAGGTTTTATATCAAATAATTAGAAAAAAGAGGTGGTATTTTTTTTGTACTCGTTTTTCAATGAAAAGAGGCTGGTAGCCTTTTTTTGCACTACGAGAAAAAAAACAAGCGCGGCAATTTGTTTTGTTTTGTTTTAACAAAACAAATTAGTTTTTTTTACTAAATTGATAATTTAACAGTACGCTTTTAATTATTCTAAATAGTTTTATTTTTGTCGTAGGTGTATAAAGCACTATCATATGTATCAGTCGAGAGAATGTTCTATTTCTGTGTTCCAGTTTCCTTTAAGCCCTCTGCAGCGCGTCGGGCTTAAACAAGGACTACAAAAGGTAATGCACTGACACTGAATACCGGATATAGGCCTCCCTCAGGGTTTTCCAAGCTTCCCGGTCTTGTGGCTCCCGCATCCAGTGACTCCCCGCCACCACAACCAGGTCGTCGGAACATCCAGACAGTCAGACCATGAGGGAGGCCTATGTCCATCAAATGGCTGATGATGATGATGATGACTGAATACCGGAAAAAACCAAATTCGTAACCTTTTCCATCAACAAAAGATCTCAACCCTTACAGAACCTAGAGATTAGGGCCCATAGATGTAACAATCAAGACAAATCAATCTGTCCATGTGAAAAATTAAAAAGGGCCATACATGTGAAGTACGTAGAAGTAGAACGGGATTGTTACCTTTCCTGGACTTATCAAGTAGATGTCCTGTCAAAAAGAACACGCAAACCAATGTGGACCTTTAAAAACCTACGGCACATAGCTGACAAGAACCTCCTAAAAACAATTTACTATCCCCTAGTACAGTCCGTACTCTGCTATTGTGTTATCGCATGCAAAACGAGACTCATAACATAAAACTAGAGCGAGCACAAAGGTCCATTCTTAAAGTAATGTTTTTTAAACCATTTAGGTGCCCAACACTGGATCTCTACACTCTTAGACAGTTACTTGCCGTCAGACAGCTATTTATCTTAAGAGCTACTTTGAAGCAACATGCAAAGACGGAATATGACCCAATATATTATAACGGCTTAAGAAGAAAAGACAAAAATTGCCACATCGAAATGTCAAAAACTACCTTTTACCCTCGTTTCTTTATCTTTTTAATGTCCATTTTTGTACAGTAAAATTAAAAATCTCCTAGATATACATCCACTAACTCTGCATGTTTGTATATAAAATAAAACTTTGTAGATGGTTAATTTCCCTCAATCACCAACTTTCTGCACGCAGTTATTGTATTACTCCTCTTTTTACCTTAAGAGTGATGTATTATTGTTATTTATTTTTTTAAATACATCATTAGATTTTCTTTACCAGAGAGAAAAAGTTGAACAACATAATTAAGTGCTAAATGTAAAAAGGAAGGAACTGACTCCTAAGATATAGGTTCCCCTAGTTTAAGAGTCAGGGACTTATGTCAGTAACTTAATATGTAAGTTTTAAAGTGTAATGTCTGTGTAAGTTATAGCCAATAAATTACTTATTACTTAAACATACTCTCGACCAGGAATATATCGTTTTCTCCCCTTGGTGTACAATGTACTATTATAATTTTAGTAGTACTAATTGCAACTATTTATGTGTGTGGTATCTGGACGATGGTACAATGGGGGGTAGTCCTGAGGTGGTGTTGGACGATTTAGGGAAACTAGATAATGCCTTTAATACTTTAGGGCTACGTCTAAACACGCAAAAATGTGAAATATTTCCCTGCTCGGGGCAGCTCAGTCACGAAGTTTTTTCGCAAGTCAACTGCGTGGTTCCTGGAATAAAGCAGTTAGACAAGACTAGTTTTGCTCTTTTGGGTGCACCTATTTTTCCGGAAGGCGTGCCAGGTGTCATTTTAGAAAAAATGAAAATTTTAGCAGAGACCAAGCCGCACCTTGTACAACTTTCGGCTCATGTTGCTCTCACAATATTGCGTAGCTGTTTGTCCATTCCACGGCTGACGTATACACTGCGTACTGCTCCGGTGTGGTTGTACAGGGAGGAGTCACAGTTATATGATAACACGCTCAGGGAGTTACTGGAGAGTGTGATCAACGTCAAGATGTCTGCTCCCCAGTGGTCTCAAGCTGCGCTGCCTATTAGGCATGGCGGGCTGGGCATCCGTCGTTTGCAGGACACAGGGCTGCCGGCTTTCCTGGCCTCGTCGCGGGGGGTGTGGGACCTAGTCACTCGTATTTTAAATGTTAATGGTGACGGGTTTCGCATCCCTTTTGCTGATGAGGCTTTGAGGTTGTGGCAGGTTCTTTGTCCTGGTATTGATGTTCCGCAGCAGCCTGATCGGCAGCGTGCTTGGGATGAAGAGATATGTCGAGTGACTTTGGACGCTTTACTGGAGCGGAGTTCGGGAGTTGAACTGGCACGTTTAAAGGCAGTTTCGCGGCCAGACTCTGGGCTGTGGCTCCACGCGTTGCCATCACCGCAACTGGGAACACTTTTGGACAACAATTCTTTGCGCGTGGCTGTAGCGCTTCGTTTAGGCTGCGACATCTGCCAACCACACCGCTGTATTTGTGGTGCAGAGGTGGATTCACTGGGGCGCCACGGACTCCATTGCGTTCGGAGCGCGGGTAGGATCTCACGGCATCATTCCATCAATGACATCGTCCGGAGGGCTCTTATTACTGCTGACATTCCTGCGATTCTTGAACCACCAGGGTTGTGTCGCAGTGATGGGAAACGTCCGGACGGTCTCACTATGATTCCGTGGGAGAGGGGTCGTTGCCTGCTCTGGGATGCCACATGTGTCTGTACCTTTGCTCCGTCTCACTTAGGCTCAACGGCCATTTCTCCTGGGGCTGCTGCGGAAGCGGCTGCTAGCCACAAATGTTCCAAGTACAGCTCGTTAATGAGTAGCTACTTCTTTGTGCCTCTAGCTATTGAGACTACTGGGGTATGGGGAGTCCAGGGAAGAGCCTTTATAAAGGAGTTAGGGCGTCGCCTGAGGAACCGCGGCATGGACTACCGCTCTGGGGCATACTTGATGCAGAGGATCTCTCTCGCTGTGCAGCGGGGTAACGCTGCCGGCGTTATGGGAACCTTTGGCTCGAGTATGTCTCGGGGCGGTTTGTTTGACAGTTAATTCATTCGTCATCTTGATTTATTACTTTGGACGAAACAATTGTGGATGTATTATTATTATTATTTTATTTAATTTTTTTTTACTTATAATTATTAATTTATGTTTTTAAAAAATTGTAATAATTTCTAACTGTAAAGGAAAACATCGTGAAGAAATTTAAAGTAACTGACGTGTTCACATACCGGAGAGTGCAAATAAATCCGCGGTGGATATATTTTTATGCGTATAATAAATGAAGTACCTGGATGACTGAGCTTTGCTCGGTATATTTTTTTGGTATACCATATATTTTAATTAGATACGATGTAAAAAAGGGGAAAAAAATAATCGGACTCTGAACTCGAAGCGTGATCTTCTAGTTTCGGGACCACCCGATTTCCCAACTGAGCTATTACAACCTTGTAGATGGTGGCGAAATTTACCTTCGTATTCTAATGATATTGTAGCAGTTTTTCGTTGCTTAAAAACACAGTTAAAATTACGTTTTCTAAAAATGAAACCTAGCTAGATCGATTTGTCGCCTCCGAAACCAACCGATATATATATATCGGTTGGTTTCGGAGGCGACAAATCGATCTAGCTAGGTTATATATATCTATACATTTAAATACAAAATAAGTCGTAAATTAGACTTAATACCTACTTGCTCATTAGAATTACGAACGAGCTTTCAGGCAATAACATTTAATAATAACGGGCCTTGCAGTAAAACTTTCCACAAATAACTTCGTCCATCCTTCACTCGCTCCGCCGTAAAAGGCTGTGAAACATGGAGTGCTAAAACTAATTAAACGCGATATGTGAGTGAAATAATAATCTTCAGAGCGCAGCCGCGGTATTAACGCCCGCGATTGCATTCCTGCGCATTTCCCAGGATGAATGAAGTCATGAATTTTGCAATGCTCGTGCAAGTTAAAAGTGACATTAAAGAAGGTACAGATAACTCACTCGATTGTACTCCGGATTACTTGGAATCCAGAATCCGATCTCCTACTCAAGATTTTTAGAAATATTGCAGCGGTTCTTTAATCAAATCAAATCGAAATTATTTTATTCAAAATAGCACACAGTCAAAGAAAAGAGAAAAAATGTGCAAAAAACATTAAATTTAGTCTTCCAAATATGTTCGTTAATTAACAGAGTTTACATAGTTATTTCATAACCTATAATTCCAGACATCTTTGTCAGTAACCCTTTTGGCACAAAGTATGCTTCACACATTTTTTGTATTTTCACAATTTAAGCGGCTGTTACGTCTGGCATATCGTCTTGCTAGCATTTCGAAAGAAAGAAAGAAGATATTTATTTAAATTGCCACAGAACTTAACCAACTTAGTAAAAAACAGCTTCTTTGTTTTTTTGGAGATCGTAAAAATATGAAACGTAATTTGTGCATTTCAGCGTAAAATAACGACCAATCTGCAACTAATAAGTAGTGTGGGTATTCTGTGTCTTCCTGTATTTCGGCCTCGTGTTAAACTGTGGCCTTAAATTATACGTATTTCTTTAATGTTAATTACCTCACGAATGCAAGACAGTTTACTAAAAGCGTGGGTTCGCGTTAATGTGCTTTGAGTAATTTTAAAATTATATACCGTACGTTTTATTTAATTTAAGCAAAATTTAAGCTTGTTTTTTTATTGTGGCAAATATAATTTTATCACGAATATAATCTTCAATGTCTTTAAGCTAACAGAAGTATGGGTCTCACATGTAACGTCCGATTTATAAGTTCATCATTAGGTAATGCTGTCACAGATTAATCGCGATTATTTATTTGATTAGCTTAATTTAGTTGATAGTTGGTATGTGGAATCAACCCATATGAAATCTATTATCAAATATCTATCTGAGATTCCACATTATTATCACAGGTTGTGTTTAGAAACCAACGAATATTTTATTTTATTTATTCACGTCGACAACTATTTATAACACGTCGGACACATAATGAATACATTAACGGTAGCCAGGACACTGGATGCCATTCGAGGAGGTAATTATTTACAAGCGATCTTTGTATTTCGATAAACAGCGTCGATAACAAAAAGTCCGACAGCCTTCACGCATTCCCCATCCTCATCCATTACTGTTCCGTCTACAAAGGCACGTTTCGCTGAGGCACCGTCTCCATCACCGACGAAATTGTAATCTTCAACCCTATTAACGTCCACGTAAAGTTCAATAAAGGATATTGCAGCATCAGCAGCAGCATTGCGGGAGCGCTAACTCTTTCATCTATCATAATCGTTCATGCTGAAAACAATCAAGATTGAATTCGATGGCGGGCGAATACGAAATCTATCCCGACCGCACAAGAGGTTAGAATCCTTTGGTGGTGTCGAGGCTTTGTCGGTTTGTAGCTACTGCGGGGAACGTAGGCGGCGTAACGAAGAGACCTTCGTATCGTGGAAAATGACAAATGACATCTGCCTACCGCCTGTCAAATAACGGACAGATAATAAATGACCCCGATTGTTTATCATCAAATATCGCATATATCATTATCGTGGCCGAGAAGGGCTCCGTGCCGCGTGATTAATATTGTTTGGTTAATTTCGAGACGCTGATGTGAATACTTTGGCAAGTTTGTCGGCTTCGGGGGTTGATTACGGGGACGTTTGATTTTGGGTGACTTTGATAAGTTGCTTTTTGTTCGTTGGGGGACTCGGTGGGTTAAGAAGACTCACCTGTCTTGGTGAGAATACTAAGTTTATATTCTTGAACTAAACGCGTGTCTTAATGCTTCTTCCACAAGTTTAAAAAAGATCTGAGTAAATACAAAAAAATGAAAGAATAAAGACCTCTTACTGTAATTACAAACGTGACACACGGTGGTCACCGCCTTTCACGGACCCATTTGTATACTAACTTGTCTTGAAACATGACAAGCTACATTGTCCACCAACAACTCGTAATTCACTTCCCACGAGGCAAACGGAACCTTAAATAAAAAAGAATAGGGGTTTCGGATAAAGCAAAATAAATGTTGCAGCAAAATAAATACAAGACGCAAGTGACAAAACAAAAGAAACTAATCCGTGATCCGTTGAAATAAGAACAAATGTCGCCGTAACGATAAGCGGACACGATGGGACAGTGTTGCTGTGGGCTTGTCAAGTGACAAATCATGGAACTAGCTCGTGAGACTGGTTCCTATGATTAATTCAAGATCCGACCGAACGGGGGTTAGAGTGAGCAATTTGAGGAATGGATATGACTCTGCTACCGTACTGCGTAGGACAGTTTGGTGATATTGGTCGTTAAGTTTGAACCAGAAGTTCCGTTCTTGATACTAGATAGACTTTAAAGATGAATATGAGGTTATGGTATATTCATTATGATCAATTTAAATATAGTTAGTTGATGATTCGATTTAGCTTATTCTACAGAAATAAGTAATAATAATGATAATAATAATCTTTCTGTCAAGAAAACACAAACAAAAGCAAATTTAACATCTTGTTACAATATGGTATGAAATTAAATTAGAGTTACATGTCAAGTATTGTATTTGATTGCAGTTTTATTAAAACATTTCAAAATCAGTGTTTGAATATTTTTTCTCGACTTGACCAAAGTTGTAAGCCGGGGTTTGAGGTATACTCATCTGAAAAGGATTTTTAAGCACCTCTGTACTTATGTCCGATTTACCTACGCTAGCATAGAACTACACAAGTATAATTATATTTTGTAGGACAAGTAGGTACTGCAAATAAATTATGTTGTCCTCGTAATTGAAATAAAGTTCATAAATATGCGTGTAGAATGCAGTCACGGAAGTACTTCTGGGCTATTAAAAGCGTTGCATAATTTCATTTTTTTGGTTGGTCATCTACCATTATGGCAGTACCATAGACGTCGGTTAAATTAACAGCATAATTCAATTCAAGAACATCCATTAGCATTTTTTAACCTTCCAGTTTGTATGTATCACTTTCCACGTATATATTCGGCTTGAGATTAAAAACGAAACTCTAAGCTTGATAAATGATTGCTGATGTCTGAAAGCACAATGAAGTCAGAGTGCAGTCATTTATTAAAAAAAAATGTGTACGGTGCCAAGGTAAGTACAGTGAAAGCAAAAATGCGTTATTTTCGTGCTATCAAAATTTAAATCATTGGGGGGTAATGTAGGCTTTTGCTTCTCTTTCATAAGAAGTCTATATACGTCCCACTGTAGGGCACAGGCCTTCTCTCAGAGACAGAGTATGGGCTTAATCACCACGCGTGCCCACCGCGGATTGGCGATTAAAGCACTGAGGTATGTGAATAGCTCAGACACTCAGGTTTCCTCACGATGTTTTCCTTCGCCGTTAGCGAGTGATATCGCTACTTATAACTTCACAAATGTACATAACTTAGAAAACAAAGTCATAGGTATATGCCCGCACTGGGAATCGAGCCTGGGTCTCCCGCTTCCAAGTACAATGTTTTACCCTTTGGCTCACTGCGTTTTAGGTATACCGAGCGAAAAGGTTTCAGATGACCACGACCTCGAATATATAAATGGGGATTTTTAATCAGCAACACATTTTTTGCAATACCAACATTATATCCTCAGTACCACACTCAATGATGTATATGCCTGTACGAAAGTCTGAAGAAGGCATTAATTTGTTATTATGATACAGGTTAAGTAGTTAGAATGAATGATTGATCAGTCAGATCGGATAGTCAGTTTTGCAAATTGATTATATTATTCATTACAATATCCCTTTGAGGTTGTGTAAGATCGACTTGGCTTTTGCTTTTCTCCTTAAACCTCTGACATTTGCTCGGTGATCAATTCATTAAAATTTTAATTCATGGTCACTTTCATTTTCTGGTCAAATATATTTGAACTTAAACATAAACATGTTTGATACAGAGATAAGGATGGATGCTTTGCTTAAGCTAGCATCCATTTTGTATTTAGTTGCTAAAACGTGCATCATCTTTCTGTCAAGTCAAGTTTCTCCAGAATCTTTGTCATCAATTACGCCCCTGACTCCTCCTGTCGAGGTAGGATCAACGTGACAGTCCATATTTCTCTCTACCCTCCGGTTCAGATGATCAACATCAAATTTAATGCGATTATGGGCCCCTGCGCCGTTGTTACAAGAACTTCATAGGTCGATCTTTCGGTCGGATTACTAATGTTTGACCAAAAAATTATTGACAAATGGTCATTCGACAAACAACGTTTAACCAAATGTTCATTTGGCAAACGAGACATTTGACAAAAGTATCATCTTACAAAAACTCACTTAGCAAATGATCCATTAGCAAACACTGTATTTGTTAAATGTTTTGAATATTAAAATGTCAATTGACCTTTTTTAATTTCACCAAATAATATGTTTCGCAAATGAAGCATTTGTCCAAATGTCATTTAACAAAATGTTATTTTATAAAATTGCACTTCTTTTTTCAACATTACGATTTAGTCTGTTGGGTAAATTATTCCGCTACCCGCGTATCGCCGTGAGCATGAATTTGTTGCACTGACATTTGAGGATAAATGCATTATTTGGTATCATATTATATTTACAGGTAAGCTACAAGATTAGATACTTAGGCATTCAATTAATTTTTAATTGAATCGTCATCATCATGAATTTAAATGAATGTTCATCATTAATAATCTAAAAATATTGGCCAGACATAAAACAACAGTAGTATTTTCTGGCGCTTCGCCGGCCGCTGCCGCGGCACGCTCGCTTCGCTCGCTCGGCTCGCGCGTTTTGTGGTCACTGTTCTAACCTAACCTAACCAAAATTTGTCTAAGTTTTTTGGTACCTATGTTTTTTCCATTCTGTCTAGATAAAATATATCAACTAATACTTAAACTATTTTACTTTTTTTTATTTATTTTCCTCAATTTCTTTATTCGTCTACAAAAATTGGCCATACATAAATCCACAGTAGTATTTTCTGGCGCTTCGCCGGCCGCTGCCGCGGCACGCTCGCTTCGCTCGCTCGGCTCGCGCGTTTTGTGGTCAGTGTTCTAACCTAACCTAACCAAATTTACCTATTTTTTAATAAACGAAACATTTGTCAAATAATACATTTTATCAAACGTTTTTAGACCAATAGTAGTTTTGTCTGATAACTCAGTTGTTAAATGTTCATTAAGTAAAATAATTATTTGTAAAATGTAAATTTAAGTGTTGATCATTTGGATAAGTGAGTCATTTGTAAAATGATTAGTAGTAAAATGATCAATTGGCGAAAGCATTTTTTGGCAAACATTGTTTGTCAAGTGTAATTTTGACAAATGACTTTTGGTCAAACAGCAGGACCCCCTTTCGGTCATCTGCACTCGAAACATTTTCTACGAATCTGAAGGTCACCAATAGAATGTTGTTGAAACTCACGCCTGGTAATGGGTTGGGCACACGAATATGATCAATTGTTGCCTGTGGGTGATTCACTATTTGGGGAAGTTTTATCTGTTATATTTAATTGCTGGTCAGTAGTATCTAAGAGCATTTCTAATAAATGGATTTACAACAAGGCGACTCATTTTGATAATTACTCAAGAAACAGTACAAATGACTCACTAAATCAAAATACCAAATAATTGCTTTATCGCTATCATATGTTCTGTGGTTATCATGCAGATTCCAAAAAAACAAATTTGAAATAAAAAACCGGCCAAGTGCGTATCGGGCCACACGCAGTGTAGAGTTCCGTAGAAAGAAAGGTTTTTTATCTGCTTTATAACACTAATAACTTTGTCAAAGTAAATTTCCATGGATTTTGTACAACGTTTTCCTTTTATAAGTTGTTCGCCTATTACTCGTTAACTTGTAAAGCCAACTTAGCCGTTATAATATTCCTTTCAAGTTCATTGTATATGCTACTGCCCTGATTTTTTCACGTTTCTACAATCAGTCGTTTAGATGGAAGAGGAAGAGGAAGGAAATGAAATTAAATGAGTTTATTTGCATGAAATGTCGTACATATGGTGTTCAGATAAGTTTTTGGGCCTGCCATACGCTGACAAAAAATCTCTAAATCAAATTTCAGCTTTTTAGTACTTTTCTTAAAGTGATCAGTCAGGATCGTAGCAAGTGGCAGTCCCTGGTCTCTGCCTACCCCTCTGGGATACAGGCGTGAGTTTATGTTATGTTATGTTAGTACTTTTCGTCTCTGTACTAAGCCGCGGACAGACAGACTGACAAACGGACGGACGTCGCGAAACTGTAAGGGTTCCTTGTTGACTACGAACCCTAAATATCAATATTATGTCTCGCTTCTTGTGTGAAATAAAGAATATTCTTATTCTTATTCTTATCAAATGAGACTCAAATTGGACGTTTTTCGTGTCACATTAAGACACAAAAAATTTCAAGTAATCTGGTGATTCCTAAAGTTGAATCCGCTGGCATTGAAAGATAATTTCAATCTCTGTTCGAATGAAGTCAGCCGATTCTCGGAAAAATCGTTTAGATGCGAGTAAACAGGATGCGCGGCGAATAAACCGTTCGCCCGAGCGGACGAGGTCTTCTGCAGTTGTAAATGTCGATTTGTTTGGATAGAGACAAACGTGTGAAGCCAAGAGACATACGGAATAAGGTTTGGTTAAGGAATTACATATTTTGAACGAACGCTTTTACGAGCATTTCTAGATTTATGCAATGAAAAATGAGTTGCATTTAAACGCAGAGGCAAGTTTTTTGCTCCTGCACGGGTATATTTACTGTATAATACAGTAGATTTGAGTAGAGCATATTTTATTGGATACCAGAAAATATTTACAGGTTTTTTTTAACAACTAAAGTTTTGGTAATAGGTACAAAATTTGTCATTGGCAAATGGGATAATTTTCATTTTAAGGGACGGCAATAGTTCTAATTATTATAAGAGTTGGAAATGTTCATTCTGTGAGAATGAGTTAGGATAATTTTAATTTGCACCGGCTCGGATATTTTTTCAACATACAAATTGTATCAAGTTAGTTTTACAGACACCGGCAATGACAAAAGGTTTTTAAAGTAAACTAAAATAAAGTAAAATAGTTTTTTTTTGCCGGAATATGGGCAAAGTCATGCGTTAAAAATTTATTTAATTATGCGCGCGAACTTTAGTGGTCCACTTGTAAATACCGCTATATAGTTGAAGATTTATTTCCCAGTATACGAAAAAAACGTTTAACTAGGTAATGAATAAAACGGGAAAAGCTCGTGATATTGTTTTCACCTTGAAATTCACTCCTGATTGAAACTACAACAGTACAGATATTATTATAGGATTTTTTAAAATTATCAACAAGGGCAGTTACGCATTTTTATTTTTAATATAGACGGTTTTGCAAGTGTTCATATTCAAGTCTTGATGAGCCAATAAAATGAAATCATCTTTTTAGGCGCAACAAATATGCGTAATAAAGGGGCAAGACTATCCCGTAGCCCCAGAACAAGCGTGCATTTAGTCAGTGTCGTTCCTCTATAATAAGCGCACCAAATCCCGATTTGACAGTTTCAATTCAATTCTGACAGGATTTGACTGTTGGAATCGGTCAGGATTTGGTGCGCATTATTAGGCCTATGATTGCCAGGAGTATGTCGCTATTTTTGTGGTACAATATCTCTTCCCGTGTGTCCCAAAAGTCGCCCTTAACTAAACACTATTTATTGGGACAAAGTGTTGAGTTCTCAATGCGTTGCTTTGAGAGAAATAGACAGCATCAAAGGGAATCTTTTAAACTTGTTGATGGCTCTTATGGCGAATATAATTAGTTCTTTTGATACCTTTCCACTGTATAATTTACCTGTGGATAACGTTTGTCTATGTCCACACATATCAGTCGATGAATGAAACATTATGAGAAAACCTTAAGTAACTTGACTAAGTTATTTCCGGGTTTGTTAAGCCTACACTCTGATAAAAGGCCCGTATCCTAGCATCCATCAGCATCCAAGGGAACTTGCCCACCGATCGACCGGCCATCGGCCAGTTCAGATGAAGTTTCGTGATTCATATGTCTGCTCACATTTTCCACTTCCACGAGCGAGATTGGAGTGACAGTAAAGAGGCCTGTGCCCAACAGTGGCTATCTTTCATAGGCTGCATAGATAGATAGATCCAAGCACTGGCACTCATAGACACATAGGCCGATTACACATCCATAAGCTTAAACAGCTTTCCGTATCCTTTTAGACAGACAGGCCGTAAAGCAGTCCCGGTAAACCGTAACACCCGACACTCACCTTTAATAACAGAGCTACGTACAAGCCCTGTAATTGCCCTGTCCGGGCTACGGGGCTACCTGCTTACCCCGCCAGCGACAACGCGCGAAGTAGTGAGTAGCGTCAGACTGCCGCCGCAGGGTCCAATTAGACACACCTGTCTCGGGTTAATGCTGCTGCCTGTCAAAGCAAGAGTATCGCCCGTGTTACACTAGGTTAGAATAATTCATTTTCATACTGCTAATAAATGTGAAAGTTAAAAGGTTGTTAAGAGGAGCTCTTAGCGCAGCAGTTCGATGGTCAGACGGTTTGATGGAGTCGGCAGAGGGTCCGTCGATGCGGATTGGATCTGTTGATGTATTGACGATTTTTATATAATCACCATAATCATCATTCAGCCACAAGAAGTCCGCTGCTGGACATAGGCCTCCTCCGTGGATTTCCAAAAAGACCGGTTGGAAGCGGCCTGCATCCAGCGCCTTCATGTAACTTGGATGAGGCCATCTGTCCATCTTGTGGCTGGTCGTCCTACGCTGCGCTTGCCGATATGTGGTCTCCATTCGAGATTACTTAAATTACCTATGTGATGAAGGATACAATACAATTTTGATTATTTAATTATTTAATATTTTCCCTTCTTATTTTTCTTTTATAAAAAGTGGATTGTCATTATGTTGGTATTAAATTACTCAAATTACCTATGTGATGAAGGATACAATACAATTTTGATTATTTAATTAATTTATTTTTTCCCTTCTTATTTTTCTTTTATAAAAAGGGGATTGTCATTATGTTGGTATCGCGGGTATTGGAGAATAAAATCAGTCTCAATCATGCCGTCGTTTCAATTGGCCACACCCATACTTTTACACCATCGGCCATCAGTTCTGCGTGCTATGTGCCCCGCCCACTGCCACTTCAACTTACTAATCCGCTGGGTTATGTCGACGACTTTCGTTCGTCTACGGATCTCATCATTTCTGATTCGATCTCGTAGAGAAATTCCGAGCATAGCCCTTTCCATAGCTCGTTGCATGACCTTGAGCCGTCTTATGGGGCCCATAGTGAGAGAGCACGTTTCAGTGCCATAAGTCGTCACTGGTGACACACACTGGTTGTATAATTTCGTCTTGAGCGATTGAGGTAGTAAGAAGACATATATTTAAATTGTCACAGAAACACAAAGGTACACACGAATGTCAACATAGTGATTACATACTCTTTGAACGTCAACAAAACAAAACAATCGTGAAGAGAATACGATTGTGGTTCTTCGACGAGGCCGCAAACGGGTCTATTCAGCGTTACTGATGTTTTTCTTTATTGACTGAGCTGCCGTGATAGGTGGATAGATAAATAACACTTTATTGCACACCAGAATTGCCAGTATCAGCCGTGACCTTTTTTCCTAATATTACAAAGTTATTTGACGTTTCAAACAAGCTCATACATTGCCAATATTGCCTAATTTTTCAATGATGTTGTAGATTTCCCTTTTTTCTTTTCGTAGATTGCGTGAAGCGTTAAATTTTAGAAAAGCGCACATATTGAAAACATAAAACATAAACACTCACGCCTTCATCTCAGAGGGGGAACAAATATATATAAATCTGAGGAAAACATTATTTATTTTAATAATGTAAATTTACATGGGCATGCTTAATGCAAGAATCATTATCTTCTAGCAAACCTTCAGCAAATATCATGCAATGCTGGACTGCTGAAAAGGGAATGCTCAAATAAAAGTGGTTGTAAAACACAAAATCATATTGGAGTGATTTAAAAATTGCGTTTTTTTTTGTTTGGCCTTTATGTAAACTCTATCAGGGCTTGACAGACTTGATAGGAGCGTGATAGACAGTACTTTCTGTTAATGTAATCTCTGTGTACAATAAATAATATTCTATGTATCTATCTATCTACTTTACTATTCGGGCATTTTGTTCAGTATACAATTGCCACACAGAAGACTTTTGCAACAAGCACTACCTTTGAGGCACCCCGTGTGTTTCTTCAGGAGCTCTCAACGTTTAAATTACATCTTGGCTTAATTATTTCTGTCCGGCGCGTGTTAAGGCGTTTAACGTCCCATTGTTCCTGCGCTTTGATTTACAGCTCTCCTTTTTGTTTAACGCACCTCGTTTCGTATAGCCCCTGCAAATGGAGATGGAGGTTTTGGTCGGCGCAAACGTGCTATGGTAACCAGGCCAGGATATCAAACGCAGGACATAAAATATTAAACATGGAAATTCACCCAGACTGGTACGTCCACAATTTTCGCTAGTCACGCACCACTCGGTGATATCAGCATAAATTATCGCGGGCACTGACTGAAAACCAGCCGTGAAGTCTCACACCCTCAGCACAGCTGATTCAACTGCCCTTTGTGCAAACTTTGATACACCACAAGATGTATAACGTCTTCTTTTTCTGTGAGTTATTTTCCTGTATATTTTGCGCTTTATTTCCTTGTGACGTGTTATTTTGTTACCATGAGGGTGACTTGCGCCAAATCACTGGAAAAGAGAGAAAATAGAAAAATACTTATCCAGGGATAAACGGATAGTATCAGATTGACAAGGTTGTCACTCATACAATTTCTGTATGGATAGTTCTGCAAATGTCGTTAGTGCAAGACGTTTTTACACTTATTCGCTGGTTAGGGCTTACCCATGGATAAACAGATGGATAGTGCTGTTAGATAGCATTAGCGTAAACCGTCCTAAGGGTACTTTTTTCCTTTTTTCAAACATATACAGACTCACGCCTATATCCCGAAGAGATATGATGTCACGATATGTTGATATACTTCTTATGATTCATCAACCAACACGCATTAGTCAGTTTCGGGTAGTTTTTTCTTTCATATCCGTGGAGGTGTAAAAATGGGTTTACATAGCCTAAACATTGTTAATAGTTCAGCCCTAGAACTGACGACCATGGACCTTAAGACGCAGACATCTCATCAGGACGAAATAAATAAACATGGCGTTCGGCTGGCACTTATCCGCCGCAAAGATTACAGATGGCTATCGCTAAATAACATGCCTGGCCCGTAATGGACGGTTTGCTTTATATTACGAGCGGTGTTTAGCGAGCACGCATGCTGGGCCGGTAAGAAAGTTTCCAGACACGATCTGCTAAGTTGGTGCGGTAGACTTGTGATGGAGCAAATTTATTGTTATTGTTGGTCTACGCCAGCATAAGCCACCACTGGTAGTTTACTTGGAGTATGATTGTTAGAGTACTGATTTCAAAAAGTTGCGTGGAATAGAAATAGCGAATCTAGCGGGTCATCATCATAAGCAGCCTATATACGTCCCACTGTAGGGCACAGGCCTTCTCTCAGAGAGAGAGTATGGGCTTAATCACGCGTGCCCACCGCGGATTGGCGATTTCAAGCGCTGAGGTATGTAAATAGCTCAGACACTCAGGTTTCCTCACGATGTTTTCTTTCACGGTTAGTGAGTGGTCATACACTATACTAAATTTAGTAAATAACCAGCTAGATGCAGCTGCAAGAGTATTGTGGTGGATTTGAAATTACTAGTTGAATTTTTTTTTGTAGGTAGTACGCCCAGGAATATTTCCAATATGTCCGGTCAAAGTGTAACCAACCAACAAAAGCAAGATTCATTAATTCCAGAGCGTCGCAATGTAAGGTGCCTGCTTATATTATTTTTTATAATTTTATGACACTTTAAACTTCTTGAATTAAATGAAAAATTTGTTGATAGATTCATCATCATCTACCCATTATGTCCCCACTGAGGGGCACGGGTCTCTTCCCTGAGGAAGGTATAGGCCATACTCCACCACGGGGGCCAAGTCCGGATTGGTGGAGGCTTGTAGACTAGTGGCTCGTCTACTGTCAGAAGTTGTCAAGCCGCCCTAAGGCCTCTGACTTGGCTTAACGTTGATAGATTAAATTACATAAATACGTCCGTGCCCGGTATACTAAAATCATTACCGGGTAGTCATAATAATAGTCATATCTCTGAAGAAGAACCTTGAAACTTATTTTCAAACCTCGAAACTTTTCCTACGAAACCTCGAAAGAAGAATAGCCCCGCCGCGCCATTTTAGCCCCCCAGCCGCCAACCTGTCAGGTTTATGCTTGGGCCCTAACTGCGCATAATTGCGGCCCGCGGTGCTGTAGCTACAGCCGCGCGTTATGCCGCCCTAATCATTGTTATGATGGACCCTGATTGGTGCCCGAGGTTGCCAGCTCGGAAAAACGAAATATGTTCCGTTCTCATTAACCCCTACTTCTTTTGCACGGTGCAGTAGCTACAATCTCACCATATGCTACCCTAATTATTGTTATGATGGGCCCTGGTTGCTGCCCGGGGTTGCCAGCTTGGAAAACCGAAACATCTTCCGTTCTCATTAACTCCCTTCTTCTCTTTCGCGGTGCTGTAGCTACAGCGGCGCTTTACGCCGCCCTGATCATTGATAAGGACCCTGATTGCTGCCCGGGGTTAGCAGCCTGGAAAACCGAAATATGTTCCGTTCTCATTAACCCCCTTCTGTTTTTCAGCCTTCTGGTACTTGTCTGACTAGCAAAGGTTGGTAATTAACTCTACATTTCTCTATCAGTCTCTCACTAGGTGGTATAGTTCAGCAGTATTTGCGATTCGAGTGCAATCCACATTGGCGTATTCAGGGTTATTTTGGGGAGGTCGACCCCTGACAGGCGTTAGTCTATAGCACTGAATCACAAAGCATGTATTCAGTAACACACATCTGGGTTATGCCCTAGACATTTCGGAGAGAGGTCCTCAATGAACGTCAAAATCTATTAATACGTTAGTATTGTCAGTTTTATCAAAGCTATGTGAAGAAGAAACCGAAACTGTATGTGAGTACCTACATAATGTCAAGATTTTGTGATAATACTTTAAATTGCAATTATCACTGCTAAATATGTAACCCATGTCTAGGCTCACTATAAATATTCTTGATTCTTGACAAAGAAACTATACGTTCGCTATTTACTTAATTCCGGATTCACTTACTTGTTTTTTTTTGTCGGAAGAGTCCGACCAGGTTTCACTCTGATATACGTTCACTTTTTAAATTTCTTAAGTAGGTACTATAAAATTATTTTTCCACTATATGAAATGTGGAGAGAATTCGAACAAAACCCCTCATCTGGCAACTCCAATGCTGCTTTGCCCGCTCAAAAGACGGCAGGGACGCAAGCATGTGGTTACAGTTCGATTACTGAAATCAGCGTCCGTTTCGAAATTATTTATCTTGGGACAATGGTTCAGACTGCGTGCGGTAGGGCGGATGGAACCGTATGTTGTATTTTGGCCAAAGTAGACACGCAAGCTGTTGACCGTTTTCCTTTTAAGAAGCAGTGAAGCAGCTGTTGAGATGACAATTTTTATTTTGCCTTTTAATTTCAACTTTTTTTATCATACGTACAGTCTTATTTATAAGAAGTCAAATCCACTCACACACCCTTAAGATGGCCCATAAGAAATCCTGCCGTAAACCGGCTCTATATCCGTTTTAAAAGTGTTTTAGTAGAATTGACTTTTTGTAAATAAGACTGTTATAATTTATGCATGCGCCACAGTCCAGTATTAATACTCTTTTAACAGACACTCTATCTTGCTCCCGAGCCAAGAAGGTAAGGAGTAGTCATCATACACATGCATACAGCATATCCATGCCGCTCTGACCGTTAAAGGCTAAGACCCGATAATTACTCGCCACAAAATATAATTAAAATAATTACACATCACATCTCACCTTTACAAGCTTGTACACTCTGCAAAAGCTCATTTACGTGATTAACTGTGAATATCATAAAACAACATACTTAGGCGGACTTACTTAGACCAAATTGGGGGTATATTAGCAAAAGGATAGGATAAAAACCACCCGAAACCGGTGTGCGTGCATGCAACGACTAAAGAATGTTGATAAAGCGAAAGAGGTCCGTAAGGATCGTGGCAAGTGGCCGTCCCTATCTACCGAAAGTTTATATATTTTTTAATTAATGAGAATATACACGATCAGCATGCAGTGACTAATGCATGTTAACAGTATTATTAATTCTATATTGCACAAAAGAAAGTCTACAAAAGGTGGAAGTCAACTAGCAGGAGGTGCAGGAGATGTCAAAATTTAGGCAGGCGTGCAAAATAGAAATAAACGTACTTATACATAAAATTAATACCTATTGATAAAACGAAACAGGTTCGTGTCGTTTCTCAAGATCGTTGTAAGTGCCAAACCCTGGTGTCTGCCTACCCCTCCGGGATACAGGTGTGAGTTTATGTAATACAATGTACCATAAGCGTTTCTCTCCTTTCCAACTATAAATGTGGTTACACAAAGCTTACAGTAAGCCTTTACACAAGCCTTTGGTTGCCCAGCATCGTACAGTCGACAGCAAATCGACCCTTTACATTTTAGTCGCAAATTAGGTCGTATTTAACGGATTTACAGTTGACAGTAGATATGCCTCCACCAAACCGGACTTGGCCCCCGTGGTGGAGTATGGCCTATACCTTCCTCAGGGAAGAGACACGTGCCCCTCGGTGGGGACATAATGGGTTGATGATGATGATGCCTTTGCCTTTCAGTTGTAAACTGTTATTACTACATAGACTCGGCCTTATTTACAAAAGCAGGATTCCTCTAAGCCACTCCTAAGAGTAAGTTTATTTAATCTGTAGTTACGACCGTTCCTTGTAAAATCTCCACCACAGACTACTTTAATCGGCTTTTTAAGGAATCGTGTTTTTATAATTAAGACCGTTAGACGCTGCCTTTTTCATCGCTTCAATTCGACCCGAAGACACCGGCTAACATTCTATATTGACATTCAACTAACAAAATGTAAATTCTTTAGGTTGAAATATTCTTTTCATTTTATTAATTTCATTCTAGGCTCAATGGCATAGAGCATATTCATGCAAATGTCGATTAGCTGTCAAGTATACGGTGCATAGAGAAAATTTGCTGTCATGGCGAGCACTGAATAGACCCATCTATAAAAAACCGGCCAAGTGCGTATCGGGCCACGCGCAATCCAAGGTTCCGTAGAAAGAGGATTTTTTTACAGAACTAACAACTTCATCGAAGTAATTTTCAATGGATTTTTGTACGAATATGGGGTTTTTTTAGTTCCTGTATAGCGCGCTATGCGCTTTATGGACCCGTTTGGTCGCCTTCTAGATCAACTGCGTCTAGAGCACCGCTTGGGACTTTAGAGGCTGCATAAATGCGGTAGAGCGCGCTATACAGCCAACTTTTACAGCCTTCTACTTTGTAAACAAAATTAATAAAAGCTTTTAAAAACAGTTTTTGAAGCTCATTGGTGACTTTTTACCCAAATGATTTTGTTCTTCGTGACGTTTTATAGCCCGTAGCATTCGCGCAGTAATTTTTCAAAATACAGTCATACGTATGTATAGCCCTCCTTTGCTTTTGTAGTCGGGTGAAAAATTGCAGCGTAGTTCAATCGACATAATATCACCTCAGCGCTTGAAATCGCCAATCCACATTGCACAGGCACGCGTGGTGATTTAGCCCAACTCTCTCTCTGAGAGAAGGCCTGTGCCCTACAGTGGGACGTATATAGGCTGCTTATGAATATCACAACACAATTTCACTTTTACTTTTCACCTATATAGTTTAATGAGCATACTAAAGCCTGATTTACATTTGCAATTTTTTTATACGTTTTTAGCATTCTGTTTCAAAGCATACTAAAAAGCAAATCTGAATGTGCTATCCTTTTAGCACGCTAAAAATCATTAACGCATTTTTTATCGTTACCTGTGCTTTTAAAAAAGTATCTAATAAAAATGGCGTCGCAAGTGAAGTGGACACAGGATTTGACAATTAAATTGCTAACAAAATACGAAAAACATGCTTGCTTGCGAGCGAAACTTATAAAAACAATATTTTATCACAGCCAATAACTATGATAAAATTTCAACCGCTTGCAAACTAATTAGAGATTCCATATTTTCCACTTGCGATGCGAGTGCTTTCTTAGCTTTTGAGACAACTTGTGATGAAACTAGCGTAGCAAATGTATATCAGCGTCTTTAATTAGCACGCTAAAAAGCTTTTAGTTCAGCATGCTAAAAAAATAGTGCTAAATAGCACGGAATTAATAGCAAATGTAAACCAGCCTTTAGTCTTGCGTCGGAGCGTACCGGCGGCGGGGAAACATCACAATCATTCATACAACGTGCATGCCATGCCCTAATTAGCGAGTTGAAACTATTCCATAATTATTAACCGTCTAACGCCAATAGTGATCGTAAATCTGTAGAATAATGACTCCCGGCCATGGAGCTAGGAAAAATCGTTTCTGAGCAAGAGAGAATTGATCCAACAACAAGAACTTCCCGTATGTTACTTTCTTTCAGATATGTCTTTCTTGTTTCGCATATATTTTTTTGGTAATAACTCTTTTTATATACATAAAAACCGGCCAAGTGCGAGTCGGACTCGTGCACGAAGGGTTCCGTACCATTATCTATACAACATTAGAAACAAAGATAAAATAAAAAAAAACAGCAAAAAAATCACGTTTGTTGTATAGGAGCGCCCCGTAAACAATTTTTTTTTTTAGTATTTGTTATTATAGCGGCAATAGAAATACATAATCTGTGAAAATTTCAACTCTCTAGATATCACGGTTCTGGTGACAGACAGACGGACGGACGGACGGACAGACAGACAGCGAAGTCTTAGTAATAGGGTCCCGATTTTACCCTTTGGGTACGGAACCCTAAAAATGGGTGAGGGGGAGTGTCAATACCAACAAGTTTTACTAATGAAGAAAACTTGGAAATCGTTGGCAAAAATATCAGTTGCAATTATCAGATCAATATAAATGTATGCATGATTATATTCTTTTTTTTTTGTTGCACTAACCCGTGCTGAGGACAATTTTAAAAACCTAATTAGAGGCTAAAAATTCCACCCATGCCGGAGGCTAAAAATTCCACCCGCGGGTTCAAGTCCCGGCATGGGTGGAATTTTTAGCCTCTAATTACGTTTTTGTAAATGAAGTGGTATACATACATAAATAAACTAATTCTTATCTTATCTTATCTTATCTTATATCCCGGAAGGGTAGGCAGAGATCGTGTGTGGGTTTACTGCTGCCACTAACGTCTATGCAGCTCATATAAAAATATAGTTCACCTTTAAAATGTAAAGTTTGATCAACTGGTGATTGCAGTGACATACAAGTTTATTTCACACCTTTGTTGTATTGTGTTACTACACAGGTGGCAGCGGAGCGGTGGTAGCCCAGTGGGTAGAACAATGGACTCAGAAGCGAGAGACACAGGTTCGATTCACAGTGCGTTCATGTACCTATGACTCTGTTTATTTTCAAAGTTATGTTGTTGTTGCTACTACTAACGGTGAAGGAAAACATCGTGAGGAAACCCGCACCTTGGTTGGCTCCGCACGTATTGACTTGTCGTTCCAGTGGGTTAGGCCGACTAAGCTGTCAGGCTGGTATAGGTGCAGGGCAAGCCTACCCCATCTAAAAAACAATGTCCCAGGCACTGCAGCGTCCGAGTGGTGCCTTCGTCCATCTACATAGAGTGAGTAAAGGTGCCACTGGACGGTGTATAAATCATCTCATTATGTAGTTGCAAAAGTAAGTTGGCGATGGTAATTCCTACCTCAATGACCCCGTCGTAATACTGCGTCTCATAATACAATAACGATAACCATAAAAGCGGGGCGGCCATAAACACTCGGTCGTGAATCGATCCAATCGACCGGCCCGATTCGATCGATTCAATCGAGATCTCGTGTCGAATCGATGACGGACATAAATCATACTATTACGGCAAGAGTTGATTAATAAAACTCGTGTTTTTTCTCTACGCTTTATAAATATTAATTTATATTGTCGATAGACGGAATTTATGTTCAATTCAATGTTGTATAAAGCTGGAAATTAATTGAAGAGCCATTTTCAAAGATGTTTATTTGAGTCATTGGGTTTTCTTGTCAGATTTAAAGACTTTATCTAAACGTGGCATGTATTTTTAATTAATTATTTATTTATGAGCACATACAGTTTTCGTACAACAAAGTAAAATGTAACTATAGGTTTTATACTGTCTGTGTTTTTTTTGTTACCGGCCATTTTTTCCTAGCCATTACAGTTAAAAAAAGATAAATATATTAAGATATACATCTGGTGAGAAAGCCCCCCATCAGATGTTCTGACGACCTGGTTACGGTGGCGGGGAGTCGCTGGATGCGGGCGGCACAAGACCGGGAAGCCTGGAAAACCATGAGGGAGGCCTATGTCCTCCAGTGGGCGTCAAATGGCTGATGATGATGATGATGATATGTATTAATAAAAGAAAACAGAAGTTCACAGTGTTATCAGAAGAATTATCATAAAAACGTAGTTACTATGTCGAATAATAGATAGAGATATATTAATCTAGCTCTAAACATAAACATAGTAATGAACTTGAAATAAGTTTTACACATTTGAAAATAGGTAGCCTAGAGGGTAGAACAACGGACTCGGAAGCGAGAGACTCAGGTTCGATCCCAAGTGCGGGCATGTACCTATGACTTGGTTTTCTAAGTTATGTACATTGTGAAGTTATAGTAGCAATACCACACGCTTATCGTGAAGGAAAACATCGTGAGGAAACCTGAGTGTCTGAGCTATTCACATACCTCAGCGCTTGAAATCGCCAATCCGCGATGGGCACGCGTGGTGATTAAGCCCATACTCTCTCCTTGAGAGAAGGCCTGTGCCCGACAGTGGGACACATATAGGCTGATTATATTCAAACTGCCTCTGAGGAGTGTTTTAAGGAATCGTGTTTTTATAAATAAGACCGTAAGAGTTTTTAACAGTTATAGTAGTGTTTAAATAAGTTTACCGTGACAAATAGCAGTTGAAGAACATAAAATAGTACTACTATTTCCATGCTCTCCAAAGCATTCTCAGTTTGAAAAGACTCACTTTACATGACAGCTATTTCATACGCAACTATAGCCTATGTCTATCTATAATGTCAGTTTGAAATACTCCTGAAGGATTATTTGAAATTCGGACATTACTCCTGCCCTACACGCAAATAAATAAACATACAAACTTGTCCTCTACATAATATTTGTTAAAAGTGTAGATATAGGTACAATTGCTACAAATAGCTACAATCGACTTGTCCGTCTATTTCGTATGCCTACCAGTTAATTTCTTGCCCCACCTGTGGTCGACTGATAGAAAATGCTTATAGCATTAAGTCCGCCACATTGGCATTGTATTTTTTACTCACGTGCAATAAACATATTAATAATAATAAAAATATTATATGATAGCATACCATCCACCCTATGAAAGGTGGTAAGTACAATAGTGTTGCGCAAACATTCGATAGGACAAACACATGTCGATAGCACAATGGTGCTTCGCTAAAGTAGACAAGTGAGTGACAATGTGACAACTCATTTATTGACTTGACAATTCAGCCATGGCGCGACGGCTTGACCTGAAATACAACATGTCATGTTAAGATTATAAATGACATGTCATTGTATTACATTTATATTAATATTCGGCAGTTTTTATGCCCAGTAATGTATCATATTTGGCTATGTGAAGGTGAACTGGTCTATTAGGGAAATAGTTTTATATTTATGCCCGGTGCCATTTTGTAACGATCCATTTAAGTGAGAATAAAATAACTGTTATAATTTGGTAAGCATTGTTAGCAATAATGGTTGAAGACAAATAGAGTTTAAAAAAACTTCACAGTCAAATGGGTAGCAGCAAAACTGAATTTACGATGTTTTTTGAACGAATGTGTTATGTATGATTGCGGTAAAATGAAGCGTGAACTAGAGTTTTTTATTGTAATCACGTTTAATGTTTGATTTTTGTTGTAATCTACTAAGAGCGGTGATAGCCTAGTGGGTAGAATATTGGACTCGGAAGCGAGAGGCCCAGGTTCGATTCCCAATGCGGGCATGTACCTATGACTTTGTTTTCTAAGTTATGTACATTTGTGAAGTTATAGTAGCAACACCACTCACTAACGGTGAAGGAAAACATCGTGAGGAAACCTGAGTGTCTGAGCTATTCGCTTGAAATCGCCAATCTGCGGTGGGCACGCGTAGTAATTATTACTCTCTCTCTCTGAGAGATGGCCTGTGCCCTACAGTGGGATGTATATGGACTGCTTATATATACAGTCTACTAGGGATTCACTACCGGAGATAGAGACCAGCTTATCTAGAAGAGGCCTTGACCCTTAGAGAGGACTCTTAGTCATAATTTAAAGTTAAATTTACCTTCACATTTTAATTATTAGTTATATTAACAAAAATATTCACATTTAACTTTCCGTGTGTTAAGACCTGTACAGCTAAGATGCAATAAAGGCCTTTTTATTTTACTAATTTTTATTTCACAATTTACGCATAGATAAAAACTGTATTTTAAAGACCGATTGTATCGACTGTTGTTAAAATTATTTCAATTGAAAACCAAGTAAGTTTATCTGGTGTTAAGTTAATAGTTAAATCGATATTCGGCAACTTATAAATTATTACTTTTTAATACCATCATCATAAGGGAAGAGTCCGAAAATGTCTTATTTTTTATATATGGTATCAAAAAAGTGGTACGGACGAAAAAAGTGGTTGGAATTATCTTACGCAATAAATTGACAGTCCCTTATTCAAAAAAATATGTCATACACAAAATTAAGCTAAGTATAAAAAAACGAATCCTCCACTGTTCATAACAGTAGTAGGGTCAGGCAAAAAACATTCCAATTAAAACCCCGCCCGTAATAAATTACCGAAACCCGACTTAATTAAAGCAGTAACTAACGCCTTCAGCACTGTTGAAATCATACTTAAAACCTACAATTTAATACGTCAAAATCATCAGATAAACTACGAAAGTCGGACATCAACGCCGCCTTTGACTAATTATAATTGTCTAACCAATTAAGTAAATTCACGACGGGGCCCGGAAAATTAAAATGGATCTATGATGCCACAATTTTATAGGGTACCGAGTTAACCGACCGAGACGTAATGGGGAGCAAAAAAACTATAAAACCGTATTAGCAAACACTTCCTTTTTCTGCAGTGTTAAGGTTCACATTGCCTTGCCGCGGCGGACGGGAGATAAGGGTTTTAAATACGATGACAAAGCATGTTCTTTTTAACATAAATATCCATTTGATGTATTATTTTTTGGGGTCTCCGAAAGCTTTTTGTTATTATCATGTAACGAGTGAGTTATTGCGCGGAAAATACGATTTTATATTATTTACGACTTCGAAAATTTACTTGTGAATTGGGAGATTTAAGCTTAAAAAAATTGATTCGACGTAAGTCAATGACTTTATGGGTGGAACGTATCGATATAATTAGCTTCGTATTTATTCATAGGCGGCCAGTTCTTAATGAAGACACGTTATTTGTATGTCACGTTATTTGTGTTGACAGTTGACACTATTTGTTTCCGAAAAGGTCCATAATATTTACGGCCGGCGGCAAATCTTTATTCCTTTGTCTGGGTAATAAAATTAAAATGTGTATGCGGCGAAGCGCGAAAGCCATATGCAGTAAAGCAGCGGTGCAATGGCGCGCGATGATTTCATTATTATTTCTTCTTTTTTTGTTTTTTTTTTTTATTGTGCCAGTGATTTATGCGGAGTCACGTAAATATCGCATAATGGCTTTGGGCGGTCCGGCGGGCTCGAATGCCCGACGAGTTAGAAAAACACGAGCGAGCCAGGCAGGACGTTCTGAATCGAATGGGGTGGTGATTGCTTTTGTTTCGGCGATTCCTCTGCACCGATGACGGCCGATTCAATCCGAAAGGCTGAGCAATTCCAATTTGCTTTCACAGCCACGCATATCAATCCAGAGAGCGGAATAATAAAGCTAAAGAGCTCTTTTGTAATTAATCCGGACTTCTCTACGATAATTGACTGCAGATTATGTTTTTATTAAAAGGAAGAAATGTGTTTATATCATCAACTTACATTTTCGTGACAGGAATACGAATAGAGAAAAATATAATAACATATGTGTGTGCGGCAAAAAGAATCGGGTAATATTTTACCACCCGCGTGACATTGTTGCAGCGGAATAAGGTCGAAGCAAACATAAAGGTTGTGGAAATAAAGGAATTCATACATTCATGAACGTAACAAACTGTCGCCGCGACTCGTGCATACGCTTCCGTCGCCTTTGTGTCGTGTTTTGTACCTCCATTGTAATATCGAAAATTATTGTGGTAACATTTTTAATGGAAACTCCTTTTGTGTTACAAACTGGCTGGTAACATTGTTTTTTCTTTTTCTGATTAAAACACTGTCTTATTTTACATAAATGTTGATTGGAGGTGACACGGAAGTCACAACGCCAGGAAAGAGTAAATCAGGCAACACCAAGCCGTTGGTGACAGCTGGAAAGTAATTGCTGCAACGCTAGTGGCAACGTATTTACATAGAGGCGCGCACAAATCAACCGCCAGCGCCATCAATTACGCGCACAGAGCGAGCCCGCAGTGATTTACTGACTGCCTCCGATCACCTACACCCACGGTTGAGGATCCTTGGCGTGGGCAGACTCGCTTATAGCCTGCTATTAAAAATATGAGAGTATCTAAATACCGCCTCAAGACAAAGTGTATACAAACTTGTTTATAAGATTGTCGAAAAAGAAGGAAAAGTTAATAGTTTACAGCCATGAACTGAAGCCTAAAATTAAACGGGTAATTTCCGGGTTTCGTAACTCAACAAGAAGTTTTGCGAAGTCTTGCGAAATCAAAACACAATATGCTTACAGACCTATTGACACACACAAGTGTTGAACACGGCTTGTAGAGAACATAAATAACATTAAATTTCCATAATATTTCAGAAATGGCAGTGACAAATACGCCTTCTTTAAAATAACCAAACGGTTACAAAACACTAGCACGGACGTTAAAGTTAATAATCGCCCCACATCAATCGTCGCGGCGAAGGAAACCGAGGTAATTGGCCTTTGAGTCGCCACTCATTAACCGACCCGCTTGACACTTCAAAGCGACGACTGTCATTAAACGTCAGCTGTCAAATGGACGTGCGGTGACAGCCGCTCGAATATGATAAATAGTTGCGCTGATTATTCGGCTGTCACCTTTTAGCTTTGTCCTCTTTTTTCCCGCGCGGCGAACACAAAAGATGTCAAACAACACGTGTACTTTGAATAGAGGAGCGGTTTCCCGACTGGCATGCGCGTCAAACGTCATGGCACAATAGGGTCGTGACACCGCAGCGCTCTGCTAAGAAATAAACTCCTCCACATAAAAATATTCGAACCATTGTTCTTGCTCTAAGTAGTGACAAACGATAAAATTATGCTAATACACAATAGCTAAAATGAGCAAATATATTCGAAACATCTATTTTGTAGTAAATAAATATCTATTTCTGAAAAGGAACATGGATAAAAACAATTCGACGCCCAATTAATGAAGTCGCAATTAGCATCTAAATTCTCTATTAAGCGAGTCGTGAAACAAAAAGTATCGATAAAAAGCGTACCGATAACTCATCCCGTTTCTAGCATGCGGCACTCGGACATAAATTACTTCAAAAGTGATTTACTCGCACCATACAAATGGCTGTCGACTAGCGCCGCGCCCCGTCTGCGTCTGTCGCAGTTCAAAGGAGCGCTGTGAGTGCTGTGACAGGTGTGAATGATGGCTCCACATTAAACGCGCACTGACTGACAAACGCTCGCTGCTTTTGCATGTCTAAAGCGCTTTTTATCTATTCTCGTGTGCAAGTTCAGCGCTCAATTCTATACGGTACTTTTTAAACAACTTTAAGAACCTTATTTGAATGACAATAATCGTTGGAACGGTTTTTCCTCACACGATTTTCCTAATACGATTTGCTTTGAATCGACATAGGAAAAACAACCATCTCTCTCCACGTCTCTCTGTGGTCATAACTCACAAGATAAGCACAAAATTGCCTCGAGAGCGCAACGTTTAAGTGACGCGCCATTTTTTCCCCGCAAACTTGACGAGCCTGTCACGTCCAAACGCTTGCAAAATAAAACACGTGCAGAGTGGCGGTCACAAATCACATTTTTTAATCGAATTCGCGTCTCTGCGACCCGCATATATAACCTCGACGCCCTAACGTCCCCACCTTTAGGGTCATTTTCAATCACCCTGCAGCAAATGTAATTTTAAACCGTTTCAGTTTGCAGTCACGTCCCGCCACACGGAATTTTATCGACATTCGCTAAACTATCGATATAATTGCGGCACTAATAAGGGGCAAGTCGAATGTTATATGTTTTTACAGCATTACCAATAAATTTTTGTTCCAATAATTTATGCGGTCGTTCTTCACTCAAACGTTTAACGCTCGAATGTGCCTATAAATAACTGGTTTTATTGATTGAAATGAATAAATAGGCCATAACGAATAAAAATAAATTGTCTCTCGATGTTTAATGGTCATTATAAGATTGTGACAAAATTGCATTACAGGTAGCGATTCGGACCAACTTAATGCTATAAATTACTTTATCTTAATAACGACAGGATACGAATCTTGTTCGACACGTTTGTCGGCTGAGGTGTAAAACCTACATCATAAAGGAGGTAACTGTGCACTATTCTGGCATCACACAAAAAAAAATATCTCCGATTCTCGTTGTAAATTCAGCGTCTCACAGCATACTAATTGCCGGTACTTAACGGAAATAACCAAATGGCACTCTGCCAGCCCGCTTTGACGCACTGTATTTAGAAGCTTTCCCATTCATTGTTTTTGACAGACATTGTTGCACAATTATAGGGTTGCCACAGCTCCCCTTCATAATAACACAATATTACTTTCCATATCGCATGTTCTGCATTACCCTGTCAACCGAAATAAGCACCCGTTACTTAGTTAAAAGGCACTGGTAATTAAGCCATCACCCACGTGTAGATTAACTGCGACGTTATCGTGAACCGGACGTGTGGTACGGCCTTATCTGAGCCTCCGTCTGACGAATACTTAAAGCCTGTTTTACATTACGCTAAATTCACTTCACTACTCTTTCATAAAAAAATTGTCATTACCAGCAGACTAGTAGCCCGATGGTCGAATAATATCGTCGAGACAGCGGAAAATCTGTGAATTCGGATGGCAAGGGATCGTGAGAGATGGCATTTGGGGGAAAAAGCCTATACCCAACAGTGGGTAGCAGTGGGTTGATGATGAATGGCACCTTGGCAGTTATTGAACAGCGCATTGAATTTATTACTTTAAAGTCAACTCTACGCTACGACTGTAAAGTTTCTTAAATTATTTGAGATGCAAATTACATAGTCTCTCTAAATATGATAGAATATGGTAAAGAAATATCTGTGTAGTTTCCATTTTTGTGTACAGTGTACTGTACGCCTCTATCTCGCCTCTATATCAAGCAAGTCATAGGTTGCCTGAAAAATATCACTTAGTGAAAAGACCGTTAGTATAATAAATACTCTTATTAATCTGCACAAAGTACTATTGACATAACGTAAAGCTTGAAAACTGTTTTATAGTATCAATAAACCGCTTAAGATTAAAAAGCTCTTTTAAGTGAAGTTTTAAAATTTTACGAAAACAAAAATTGAGAGTTTTAAACTTTTGTTTACCATATTTTGTTTTATTACAATTGGTGCTTATTGCTCAAAGAAATTTCTTCCAGCCAACAGAAGATAGAGAGTTGCTGAAGGAAAAGTGAGACGGGTAGTCGGTGCAAATATGAATATTTATTTACATACTTATACTTAATAATAATATACTTACATAAACTTTTATCTCTCTGCCCCGGCGAACTTGATACCGCCACAGAATCCTTTTATACGATTCTTGCACAACGCCATCTACTTTTAAAACACAACGTTCGCTCGCACAACGCCATCTACTTTAAACTTAAAATAAATATTATCCAATTATTATGCATTACCGGGATATCAAGTATACTATGTCTCAATTTAGGTATTTGTCTATCTGTACGCCAAGTTTCATGTAAATCCGTTTAGCCGTTATTGTGTGATTGAGTACCAAACATTTAAACATCCAAACCCCCAAACATCGAAATATCTTCACAAACTCTCACATTTATAATATTAGTGGGATAGGTAACAATTATAAACATACATAAGTTACAATAAAGTTAATAATAAATATGATCACCATCTCTCCCTAACTGCATAAAGTAAGACTATTTTCATCGGAAAATAATTTCGACATCAGTCTTACTTAATACAGGCTGCCACTCAGTACAAATTAAACGAGTATGTGACAGGTGTTGTGTTAAAAAGAAACGCATTTAACATTGTCTGTCCATAATTATTCCATTACCATTAATGCCTGGTAATTAGTATTACTTCGCTGGCACTTCGATTCTCTCGGAGGAGTTATTTTTCTCTTTCGAGAGAAAAAGTCGAATGGCATCTTGAGTAATATTACAGATCTTATAGCGATACGAAATTATATTTATGGCCAGTACATTATGAAATGAACTAGTTTGGCGCTGGAGAAAAAAGTTGTTTCGTTATCAGGGTATTAACGTGGTATTAACATATCTAATTGAGTAAATTACTTGAACATTAGCTATGCCCGCAAAGTGTGGATTTGTGGCGAAGCGAAAATGACCTGTCAGGATCGTAGCAAGTGATAGTCCCTGGTCTCTGCCTACCCCTCTCGGATACAGGCGTGAGTTTATGTATTTATATTTTGGTAAAAGTGGATTGTAATACGCATACTATATGCCACCGTACATTTGTACAAATGGCCTCAGTCTGGGTGTATTTTCATGTTTGTGACGTCCTTGCCTGGTTACTATAGTACAGGGTATCCTAGTTTAGGACCAAGTCAAGTAATTGTAGTGTGGGGAAGTTATTATTATTATCATTATTATTATATGTTACTTTCCAAGAAAATAATATCGTTCTCGTTTGACGGCGCTGGCAGTTAATCTAAAATTCAAACCTCCAAATTTGTGGTGTCAAGCAAATTGACGAAACCTCCAAATACATTATTTAAAACGTTTATTTCATGAAACTTGTCAATGAAGGGATTATGCCCATGTCGCAGCCCCGGTAAATAATTGTTCTGGATAGAATATACCTATAACTTATACCTATAATATATCTGTAATTAAAAACCGGTCCAGTGCAAGTCGAAATCGCACATAAAGGGTTCCGTACTATTATATATACAACATTAAACACAAAGATCGAGAAAAAACGGCAAAAAATCAAGTTTGTTGTATGGGAGCACCCCTTGAATATTTATTTTATTTTAATTTAATCATTATTTTTGAAGCAAATATAGAACTAAATATTCTTTGAATATTTCAAGCGTCTACCTGTTGCCGTTATTAATATCGAGCAAAATACGTTTGTTGTATGGGGCTCCCTTAAATATTTTTTTTATTTTGTTTTTAGTATTTGTTATTATAGCGACCACAGAAATACATTATCAGTGAAAATTTCAACTGCCTAGCTATCGCGGTTCCTGCGATACAGCCTGGTGACAGACAGACATAGAGACAGACGAACAAACAGGCAGACAGACAGGCAGACAGACAGATGGACAGTGAACTCTTAGTAATAGGGTCCCGTTTGGCACCCTTCGGGTACGGAACTCTAAAAACCAAATTTAAAACGTTGTTGTAATACAAACTTCAATTAAACTGTTTCAGGAATTGCGCATTTTAGGGGTTACCTACCATGTATGATAAGATTTCCTACCTTCCTCAGGGAAGAGACCCGTGCCCCTCGGTGGGGACATAATGGGTTGATGATGATGAGAAGATTTGCAATAAGTAGATAAATTGATGCCACCATTCGACATTGCTAATGGTTTAATTCAAATTCCGCTATCCCAGCCATGTTTTTTAGTTTCCAATCGTCTGCATTCAGCAACATCCAGACGTCTACTTTAATTTTACTCATGCAATAATATTCAACAAACTAAAAACTACAGCGGAAGTTGCGTACACAGATTAATAAGAAAAAAAGACAAGTCTTGTTGCGTAGCTCGCCAACACAGAGAAAATAATCACTGCTCCCCAACTGAACATTTCTGTGAACGCCGATGTCGTCATGACTTCTCAACTTGTTTCTTCCCGGCGCCTACGCCTGCCAGTTACATCGTTTAGGTTTTCACACACTGTTCTCCTTAGCTTTTAGCACTTATGGCAAGACACTTAAAGACTATGTTGACTTGACCATAGAATTTATTTCGGTAGCTTCGACCGTAAATCATAGAAGCAAACGTTAGAGTTGGAACAACGAAAGAGGTCTATTGAAGAGGGCGTGGGTGTCTAGTAAACAAAGCTGTCGGTACTGTTAAATAATACCAAAGCTTAAGCGTCCATTGATGTCATCATCAACTTTTGAAAACTGTCAAGTATTCTTAGTAACGCCACATTTTATGAGTTACATGCACTTTCACCAAGTGTCTTACGTAGACCGAGAGGATTGCAGGACTCCTAGTGACTTACTCACTTATTAGTAGCTAATAGATTATGACCAGGTATTAGGCCTTACTTATTAGACATTATTTTAAGTTATGAGTCTCTGTAACGCTGTTGGTTTTTTGAATAAAATAAAACAAATTGAAATAAAATGAAATTTTTGGAACGCAACTTAATAATTTTTTGCCGAGGGTAGTAAACTAACAGTTAATGCTTTCAAAAAGACGCCTGTCACCGCAGTCTACCGAGACCACGGCACTTGCAAAAGTACCGAAACGTCGGAATATTGTGAAATGAAAAAAAAAACGAGTAAATATCAGTGCAAATTCAGTTTTTCAAATAAAATAAATTTGTTTTGCCATTATGAAGGGCAAGGTGGAAGGAAAGAGGAGGCCGGAAGAAGAAGAATGTCATGGTTGTATAAAATCAAGAAGTGGACTGGCATGAAAACCGCCAAAGAGTTGTAATTGTACAGAGTACACTGCGTGTTGCAGCTGACTGTCAATCTCCGAGTGATAGGGAGACACTTTAAGAAGAAGATAGATTAGGAAGAGAAGGATGGAAGCGGAAATGGAGAGAGAGAGAGAGAGAGAGACAGTATGCACTTTATAATAAAAGCACCACAATAACATATTTTTCATAGAGGTCTCATTTTCAACTTTTGACGTGAGGTCAACACTCGCCGGGCTACGGCAGCAAAAACAGTAGCCGAACGTTATCGGTGATCGCGACACGACTGCTGTCTGGAGGGCCGCGAATTTTGCCGACTGTACGCTCCAATGAAGGTGCCGGGTGTGGATGCGGTAAACAAAATCCCACCAAAAACATAAATGTCGAAAGAGCCTTAATTTGGTACTGAAAGGGCTACAATTCAGTACAGAAGCGGTGCAGGAAGATAAAAAAATTGGACTAAATTCTATGGAGAATAATCATAATTGCAGGAATGTACAACTCTCTTCACTGAGAATGCCAATTTTAAGTGACTTCACATTTGTGATTTCGCGGTTGAATACATTTGCTAGTTCAATTGACTTAACGAATTGATAAAGCAACAAGCGTCAGTTTAATTATTTGAAATTGCAAAATTGGAAAAAGATACCGGTAAAGATAAGAAAGAGATCACTTTTAGTGATAAGGTGACGGTCTGTACTCTTAGCTTAAGAAATAACTGTGTTATTTTAATTTTTATATACAATAAAGTAGAACACTTTAAGAAAAAGACAAAAAACCCTAAGAAAAAGAAGATGCTAAGAAAAACTCAGCACTTGTCACTGGGAGAACCACATCCACGGTACCAGGAGGTGCTTCTTGTAATTTGGTTTTGAAGACAGCTCTGGAGAAAAATAGCGCTAGCGCTCTTCTAACATTCGGGCACATTTGCGATATTGCTGGACACGGTTCAACAATACCCGCGACTCTTATTACGAGAACTGGACTTAGGCTTGTTTAAGCACAAATTAAAAAATATATTAATTGAAAAATGGTATTATACAACAATTGAATTTCTGACCGATAATAATATTGAGTAAATATATACAAATATGTTCATCTTCTTAATACAATTTTCTCTACATAACAATGACATTCTATTTAATACAATCCTTGTGACCTCTCTTCTTTGACATTTTAATTTATTATCGCATGGAATGGTTTTTATTTTTCATTTCGCATATTTTTGACATTTTAATATAATGCTATGCTATTATTATCAATAATTATGAAAATTTGTACGCCTCATCATCGTCAACCCATTATGTCCCCACCGAGGGGCACGGGTCTCTTCCCTGAGGAAGGTATAGGCCATATACTCCACCACGGGGGCCAAGTCCGGATTGGTGGAGGCTTGTAGACTAGTGGCTCGTCTACTGTCAGAAGTTGTCAAGCCGCCCTAAGGCCTCTGACTTGGCTTAACGACTGCCATCTATCGACGGCAGCCGGCACCAACAGCTTAAGGTGCCTTGCGAAGCACGGAACCGCTCGGAAAAATGCCACTAGCGTTAGGCATAGACCCATCCATGCACTGAACGCGCCCTGTGTTGCTTAACCTTCGTGATCGTTTAAGATCACTCAGGCAGCCGGGGCTACGAGCGAAGCGATTTGTACGCCTACTACGGCCGAATGCTGAACATGCTGAACTAAATATGTTAATTCCACCTTTCTGTACACATGTTTGACAAATAAATCTCTCTATCTTTATCTTTATCTAATCTTGTCAATCGAGCACGTTGCCGCATCCACCTCAGCGTTTCCCACCTCCGCGTTCGTCTCATAAATCAAGATGTCCGCGATAACGAGCCGCGAGCCGCGCTGGAACTCATAAAAGCGGCTGCGCCAACGGCTTTATGATCCATAATTGTAGTTTATTAAATACCAGCCACTTGCATTTTAATGGATTAGCTGGAATTCCCTCCGTTGGACGCGTTTAATTATGACCGTCCCAGCTGTAGCTTTGCACCGCGCCTGCTAAGGAGGCCTTAGATGTGTTGCATTGGATAAATATCCTGTAGGCTAGATTGTCAAGTCATGACTGCCAAGTTGGTGTAGCGGTTATCACGATTGACTACCAAAACAGAGGTCGTGGGTTCAATTGTCACCGAAAGCCGCCGTACTTGATTTGTACAAACGGTCTCGTTTATTCCATGTTTGTGATGCCCTCGCCTGGATAACATAGCACAGGGTATCTTAGTTTGGTACCAGGACAAGTGGTTATGTTGTATGGATGTTATCGTTAAAGCCACACAAAACTCTAGTAGTTCACTGAAAGTGACAGCTTCCAGCGTTCAGTTTTCACTTGTAATATATTATTATGTGTATAAATACAATATTGATTTAAGTTCAAATTGACATCAGCGCACTCTCTCTCTCTAAGAAAGGGGTCGTACGTTGTAGTAAGACGTATAAAACGTTTAAACCACTTCTTCAGTATAAGCATAATTTAAACCATTCCCTAAAAATAAATGAACATGTAATAAATAAAAAAAAATTGAACAACATTTTAAAACTCCCAATTGATTTATTATTATTAATTTTTCAGGTTTTGCATTATTTCAATACTGCTTTGATAAGTGTCATGTATCGTAAACAACTTCTCACAAAACTGCTATATGAACAGAATTACACTCTCACAACTGCCTCTACAAACACCGTGGTATATGTGTCGAAAACTAATGGTATACGCAGACCTGGCTGCACTGCACGCGCCGCAGTCATGTCGCCGCATTCATCGCTTTTGTTAATGTTCTGGCACACATGCCGCAATCACCGCAGTCGTTCACGTCGACGCGTCGCCACACGCATCGCACTGGATCAACCAGAGCTCCGACCGCAGCGTCCGACGCGGGCGAGTTCGGCCGCTTCAGGCACTGCGGCGACCGCGACGAGGGTGGGTGTGCGAGGTTGCTCAGAACTTCATATTAAAAATTCAAATGCTGCGACTGCGGCGGGTGCGGCGCCAGGTCTGCGATCACCTTAACTCTTTCATCCCACTTCGCCGCGCCTCGAATAAATTAATTGCACATATATCTACTAATAAAAAGGCGGGCAGTCTATCTGCCGGTCGTGCGACAGAGTCGCCATAAAGCATGCGCCGGCGCATAATAAATCTCGCGGCAATGAAGAGATCCGCGATCTGCGCACGACACACTTTTTGCAACTAATGACATGATTTACAACTGTTTTGTGGGAATAATGTAAGTTTGCTTGTACTTGAAAAGAAGATCAAACTTTAAATTTTAGTTGCAAAGTCGCCCGTATCCTAACCGAGTAGAGTGCATGGATAAAGGTTAATGTGCTGTCAACTATGATTTTTATGATACCAAGTACAAAATAATAGAGTTAATAGATGTTATTAAGGTTGGGTTAGTTTTCTAAGGTTGGGTTAGTTTAGGAGTGTAGTCCGCGGTTTCTCGTACGTTAACAAAGTTGTCAAATGACACTTCACAATAGTAACGGTTCATTAATATACTTTATGGCACTTGAGAATCCGTGTCGGACGGCGCATAGTTTTGTTATACTTGATGGCACTTGAGAAACCGTGCCGGACGGCGCATAGTTTTGTTATACTTGATGGCACTTGAGAAACCGTGCCGGATGGCGCATAGTTTTGTTATACTTGATGGCACTTGACAAACGGTAGCGGACGGCGCATAGTTTTGTTATACTTTTGCCCTAATTGGTCAGTTTTTTATGCAAGACATACTAAAATAGACATTATACTGAACATTTTTTGTGACGCAATATCAATATTGTTATCTAGCTGTGGGAAATACTGAGGAATTGGCAAATTGCGCTTTAGTGACTCTAACATTTTATTTCTTTAATATAGATAAGGTTTGTCAATGCTGTTTTTTATATATACGCCCAGAGCTATCAAACATCTTGATAACTATTGTTTTTTTTTATTTCAAAGATTTTTATCAACGGTTTGCTTACGTGCAGGCAAAATCTGAATGAAAGTAAAAATGAATTTACAAACAAAAGCACATCAGTAGGAAATACCAAAAAACACACGTCAATAGTTACACTAAATCCCTCCGGCTGTAACGTAAAGGGTATTTAATGATGTATGTGCTTAAGCTATTTGTTCTGGGTAAAATGCTTCCTTAATTTACCTTCCAACCGAGCGGAATTACAGAACGATAAAGCAACCAGCAACCGACATCTGTTAACAATTTGTAAGACATCAATTAGCCATCCGAAACAAAGCATAAACTACTGCGATCACGTGACTCCCGGCAGTTTATCCTTCGCATTAGCATATCGGAATTATTCCATTACTGAGTTAATAATTTAAGAATTATTCTTTATGGCGCACGCGATATGGGAGTTAAGAGCTCCACGGGGAGGGCACAGAAGCTGCATTTCCCATCCACTCCTCTTCAAAAAAGCCGAAGTATGTGCACCGATGGTTGTCTGGAGGAAATTACTTTTAGTAATAAGGCTGCTAATTGTACTGCACTATATTATTGCTTAAGTCTTACAAACAATTCCTGGTATTTACACCAGGAATTGTATGTAAGACAAGAAAGAATGTTCTATGTATTCTATCTATCTACCGATTTTTAATCGAATATGGCTTTAAAATTCGAAGTAGGTACATCCATACATATATGTGGGTATTCTAGAAATATATTTTCCAGTCGATGCCAAAAATAAATGTGCTGGTCATCTAACTTGGCATCGGTTTCAAATTGTACTTCTAGAATTATGAAGTCGGCTTCTATTTTTTATTTAATTTTTTTTGCCTGTAGGAAGATATTAAGAATATTTGATACGCGGAAACCTTGCACCTAGGTATTTTGTTATTCCTCACGATTGTCTCATTTTTCGTTTTCGTAAGATTTTTTTGAGATAAAAATAAAAAATACACGCTTTTTATTTCTGCCGAACTGTCGGACTTGGGCTTTTTTTCCATGTTTGTAATATTTTTTTCCGTTAATCATGTCACGGGGTATCCTAATTTGGTGTTATTAACTACATATTTGAAAGTCATATCTTTTGACAATAGAAAATTTGCAAAAGCGATTTATGAATAGATTGTTGTTGATTATTCTTTTTGGTAGAACAGGAATTACTTTGAAAACTTAAAACATATAGAGTTCAGTACAATCTTCGGAACTATTACTAAGAGTAATTTATACTAGACAACCATTGATGGAAGGAACATAAAAGCAGTAAATCAATAACGAGAATTGTTTGGTAATTTGAAAGAAACGGAATTT
The DNA here is from genome assembly GCA_947308005.1 of Yponomeuta malinellus. Classification (NCBI taxonomy): domain Eukaryota; kingdom Metazoa; phylum Arthropoda; class Insecta; order Lepidoptera; family Yponomeutidae; genus Yponomeuta; species Yponomeuta malinellus. Next base: position 852,947 of record OX371000.1, read on the forward strand.
CTACTACAGTTATAATTTTATATGAGATCCTGATATTTTGGAAACGTTCATTTTTAGACCTTCTATAACATTCTTTGTCGTAGCCCTATGCACTTACGAAACCACTAAACAACGTAAAGAAAATGAACTCTATGCCTTTATAATAAGATAGTTTAGGGTTAAGTTTAGGGGCCGAAATGTTCGATATGTGAGGGGTCGACAATAAAAATTACGTTTGTTTTGAGTTTTGTCGTGTTTGTGATGGTTCCCTTTAAATGACTAAATAATGGAGCTACTAAGAAAATAGTGGCGCACTCCGTGTGGCGCCGGATTAAGAATAGCGTCACTCCATTTCCTTCCGTGGATGTCGTAGAAGGCGACTAAGGAAATCAATTACCAGGAGATTCCAACCGCATACCGCGATCGCCAACCTGCCTGCCTTGCGTGGCGAATATGGCAAAACCTCTCATGGTTATGAAAACCACGAAGGAGGCCTATGTCCTGCAGTGGGCGGCAAATGGCTGATGATAAGGATGATGATGAAGAAAATAGTGGTTGTTGACTCGAATTTCTCAATTATGTTTAACTGGTTGAGACGGATCCAACCAAGGATTTGAATAAGTATTAAACAGAATATGTTATAGAAATATGAATATTATCATATTAAAACCATAGAAAATTTCAGTGTGACATTAATTAGTGTTTGAAGTGTTTTTTTACGAGGTAGTAGCGCAGCAGTAGAAACCCGGCTTCATATTCGATTTGTGAAGTTGTAGTAGCAATACCACGCGCTAATTTTGAAGGAAAACAACGTGAGGAAATCTGAGTGTGTGAGGTGTTCACATACCTCAGCGCTTGAAATCGCCAATCCGCGGTGGGCACACGTGGCGATTAAGTCCCTACTCTCTGAGAGAAGGCCTGTGCCCTACAGTGGGACGTAATATAGGCATGCTTATGCTACAGAAAAAAATGTAGTTAGATCGCTGGGGAAAGTTCTTAAGATGCTGGCAGCATTCCCCATCTGATCCGCAATACTGATGCGCTAAATTTTAAGATGTAAAATACATCTAAAACTTATTCATAATATATTAAATTCTACTATGTACCTAATAACCAAATCTAACGATACCTTGGTGGTGCAGGAGAGAAAAAAAATGCAGGGGAGGTATGTACCCTAAAATTTTTTTTTTATATATTTTATTGTACCGTTTTGTCAGCGTAATATCTCTGCCATTTTAGCTCAGTAGTAATTATCGTCTCTGTGCTAAGCCGCGGTCAGACAGACAGACTAAGAGACGGACGGACATGGCGAAACTATAAGGGTTCCTTGTTGACTACGGAGCCCTAAAAATGTTCTCGCAACGTGGACCCATTTGACTAGAAACGAAGGCTACCATCGCTGCTACCGCCACCACTGAAATTACCTCCACCACCGCCACCAGAATCGCACGGTCCGGGCCATGACAAACGAGCCAATAAATTAGCGCGGCCTTTGCAGGTGGCGGCTGTGGCGCGGCTGAAAAATAGGCAAGGAAGAGAAAGAACAGAAAGTTTACTCCACCAGAAACCGGTGAGCATGTATGCAGCTACTAATGAATTTTGGCGTTTGTCGGGATCATGGCAAGTGGCAAACCCTGGTCTCTTTCTACCCCCACAGGGAAATTTATGAAAAATAGAACCTGAATCGCTCGTAGCCCCGGCTGCCTGAGTGATCTTAAACGATCACGAAGGTTAAGCAACACAGGGCGCGTTCAGTGCATGGATGGGTCGCCGTCTATGCCTAACGCTAGTGGTATTTTTCCGAGCGGTTCCATGCTTCACAAGGCACGTTAAGCTGTTGGTGCCGGCTGCCGTCGATAGATGGCAGTCGTTAAGCCAAGTCAGAGGCCTTAGGGCGGCTTGACAACTTCTGACAGTAGACGAGCCACTAGTCTACAAGCCTCCACCAATCCGGACTTGGCCTCCGTGGTGGAGTAAGGCCTATACCTTCCTCAGGGAAGAGACCCGTGCCCCTCGGTGGGGACATAATGGGTTGATGATGAGAACCTGCATTCACCAAACTAACCGACCCACCGCCGTCATCATCACAACCGCTATTAACATAACTTCAACCGTTACCGTCACCACCGCAATTACCACTACTACAGCCATCAGAATCGCGCAATACGGGCCATGACAAACGGGTCGATGAATCAGCGCGGCTAATAAAGGCACGGCGCAGCTAAAATACTATGAGACATTGAGAAGAATCGAAGAATTTTCCACCTTGCCCATAGCTCAACCCCCATTCTATATGACCAGCCCTCCATGTTCTAAAACTTTTCGCTGGGTTGATTTTCTACAAGTTTGAAAGAACCCAGGGGATGGTAACAGAACCTCTGCAGCACGGCAGTTATATTGAGCCCAATAGCAAGGGATATGATAGCGCCATTTTGTTTTAAATGGCGAGTAAGAGCGAGATGGCGCGACGTCTTGCCTCTTTGTCACACTCAATACGTTGGTTGCAAAGGGGTACCCCTTTGGCAGCGAGATGGTGCAACTCTTCTTCTTTTATATAATAATATCACGAGTGTTATTAGAGTCGTGCCGCCACTGTGGATGATTTCATATTAATATAGACGGTGGCCAACATCCTGAAAAATGCGTAACATTCAATCTTTGACACTCTTTGGCGATCTGAAGGTGGCGCGCGGCTAGAAAGGATCTTCTCGGCTTTGGTTGATAAGTTTGCACTGTCTTTCCACCTTTGCGCAGCATTCTGCTAGAGATTTTGAAGGAAATTTTGCAACACCCAGACTGAGGTGATGGCATCTTGCGGAAAACGCATCTAAGTCCTCTGCTTAGGTGGACCAGTGTGGCGCAGCAGTCAGAGCGACTCTTCTGTACTTGTTTATATTGTGACGTGGAGCTGATATACGACCCGCCTTGCGCCTGAGGATTAACCACGTGAGCTTACTTGTTTCAGGTTTTAAACTACAGGGTGACTTTGAATTCGTTCGCCGTATATTGAGGGAATATTTGTTTTATTGTGGAAAAGTGTTGTTAATGATTTGTCAGTTATGGTATCTACAACATATTTGGATCCATTCGTGATTTCCTACTGTAACACGCTCCCCGTAATATTAAACGTATGCACCCCCAATAGTAAAGGAGAAAAGTTACTATGATGCAAAACACTCCAATGGCCAACTGTGATCGACTAGTCTAGTGAGAACCCTTCGTTGTGAACGTATTAATAACCCAAGAACTTTTAGGATATGAGATTGAGTAATGAGTGTATGTAAAAGATCCGTTAAAATAATAAAAGTGGAACTAAGAACATTCAATACAAACCAAATGTTTATTAAAAAAGGTAAATTTTGGGAAGATTCGAAGAAACTAAAATAGCAATAAAGCAACATTAAATAAGCAGAAGCGAGACAAAATTGGGATAACAGAAGAAATTTTAAATAAAGAAGTTGAGTTTAGAAGACAATAAATTATAGGTTGAATAAAATAAATTCCATCTAAATAAGATAAGATTATAGTAGCAAAATATTTGAAATAAATAACTATTTGTCATACTACTACACATGTGAGTGTTTTAGTATAACGTCCCCTACCAAAGGCCGGTTAAGGCAGACATTATTAGCCAGCTAAGTAGATAATATTGGATAAGAAGAAGTGAGTGCAATACTCAATTATCTACTAGCCGATAGTGCTAATTATATCTACCGTGGATGGGGATTGGCCACCACTACGTTATACTGTTATTATATACTTAGAAATAATAAAACTATGACTGACTAGAAATAAGAATACAATGATTCATTATTCCGAGTCTATGCCTTAAGAAAACATACATGATTAACGCAAGAATTGGCAAAGAGACGTTCAGCAGTACAATGCATTGGTAGACGAGAGTGAGAGAGGTAAAAAAACCAAATGCACAAAGTACGTTGGAATAAGACTTCATCGAAGCTTACCAACACTGAAACAGTCCGGCCAAACCACGCAACCATGAAATGTCACCCAAAGACATAAGTCATACAAATAAATATAGTAAAAGCAATAATAGCTTTGAGCAGGCATAGACATATTAAAACTCAAGTCACTTCCCACAATTGACGCAAGAAACGGCAAAGGGATGTTCAGCAGTACAATGCATTGGCAGACGAGAGTGTGAGAGAGGTAATAACCAAATGCACAAAGTACGTTGGAATAAGACTTCATCGAAGCTTACCAACACTGAAACAATCCAGCCGAGCTCACGCAACTATGAGATGCCACTCAAGGACAAGTCAAACATAATAAAAGCTTTAAGCAAGTATAGAGATCTTAAGACTCAAGACGCTTCACACAATTAACGCAAGAAACGGCAAAGGGATGTTCAGCAGTACAATGCATTGGCTGACGAGAGTGTGAGAGAGGTAATAACCAAATGCACAAAGTACGTTGGAATAAGACTTCATCGAAGCTTACCAACACTGAAACAATCCAGCCGCGCTCACGCAACTATGAGATTAAGCAGAGTATTAAGCCAATATACTTAAAATGAATATAGCATTACTACTACAAAGCCTATAGTGGCTCTTAACTACTCCCTAACGTCCCATAACGTCTTTCAATTCCTAACAATAATTCGTGTTTTGGCCACCCTAAATATTATTCACCCTATATTGCGTCTAAAATGCAATAATACTAAAGAAACTACGGTCGGCAGAAAAGGTATATACGCACCTACATAAATTGTCCCTACCTCTTTGCAATAGTGGAATGTCCCGTCCGAAGATCAAAAGAAAGGTACCTATGAAGCTAATACTTTCGTTACGTTTTACCTATTCCTTAGTTTGAAATGATTACCGTGTGAATGAAGCGCACCAACCTTTACGCCTAGTTTTAAGGTAAGGACCAGAGACATAGATAAACAGTAAGTTTTGCAGCTACTAATTCAAGGCTCGCACAATTAAATAACGAACACAATCTTTTAGTCAAACAGAGTTTTGCAGGTTTACATTAGCGCCTCCGTCGAGCCTTGGTTATTTGACAAAAACTAGACACACAGATTATCCATAGTAAGTAAGTAAGTAAGTAAGTAAATTATAGCATAAGTACATACCCTTGTCACCGGCACCTGCACAAATTCACTTCCGCATAAACGTAGTAAAGCGCAACAGACGTATCTACTTCTCAATTTTCTGTTCGGAACAAGCCCTGAATAGTTCCCGAACCCCGCTTTTATACCCTCGCGGCCCCCTTCTAATATGGTGCCACTTCACCCTCTTGCTAAACCAATAACGAAATACCGCCATCTGAAGAATTTTATTCCTTATTGCTATCAGTTTAAGGACTTCAACATAAGTAATTTATTTTTATTTGTCTAACTCATAAATTACGTTCTTTGTCATTTGTGTTTCTTTGATATTCGCCGCCTTAGCATGCCGCGGCTTTTTTCAAAGGAAATTTGCCCTCCCGCTAAATCAATAACGAAACACCGCCAAATGAAGAATTTTATTCCTTATTGCTATTAGTTTAAGGATTTTTACATAAGTAATTTATTTTTGTTCGTCTACTCATAAATTACGTTCTTTGTCCTAGTGTTTCTTTGATATCACCGCCTTAGCATGCCGCGGCTTTTTTTCAAAAGAAATTTGCATTCTCGCTAAATCAATAACGAAATACCGCCATCTGAGGAATTTTATTCCTTATTGCTATTAGTTTAAGGACTTTAACATAAGTAATTTATTTTTATTTGTCTAACTCGTAAATCCCATTAGCTGTCATAATATCCCTTTAAAATTTATTACCTTAACACGCCGCGGCTTTTAACAAAAGAAACAAAGGAAGCCGACACGGCCCACACACGCGGGTGAATTTTGAGGAAACGACAGTGATCCGTCAAGATCGCAACAAGTGGCAGCCCCCGACATCCGTCCACCCCTCCGGGACACAGGCGTGAGTCTATTTTGTTTTGTTAAAGTTTTATATGATTTAAGTTCCCTATTTATTTAGTACCTAGATGACCGAGCTTTTCGGATGCAATTTTTTTGTTTTGTTTTAGAGAATGAATTAAAAAAACATCATCTATGAACAAAGTGATGAACTGCCATGTATTGTAATAGGTTTAGTAACAGCTTTCTCCAATCCGAAATTTATTAGTTGTGCTATTTTGCAAGAGAGATGTCATTGTAATTAATCTCAATTATCGTAAAAACTTAATCTAGAAAAGACAACGCAATATTTCACAAGAACTGCTTAAATGTTTACAAATGATACAAACAAAATATACCTAGCTTTATTTTATGTTGGGGAACCAAATACGTTTTAGCGCTTTATCCGATTCTATAATACGCTCTTTAAATGTTTTACAATCCCTATATAAGTATACGATTATCATTTTTCGGTTTCTTTTAGCTTCTATCCTTAATCTCTCGTGCAGAACATAATTCAACATGATATTAACGATCGTGAGCACTTGTACGGAGCTTGGTCCGTCACAATCAACCCCCAAAATTTGGATAAGACCTGTCGTTATCAAATTTTCAATAAAACATGTGATCACGAGAGTGGTCTTGCTACATAAGTTATTAATTACTTGTTTCACTATTTTCCAGAAATGACGAAATGAGTGAGTTGTGTTTTTCAACCAGACTCTTCGGATAATTGTCTATGTGAAATTTCAATCGACACCGTTTTATTCGGATCGCTTAGCAGCTTTTAGCACAGCCTATCATTTAAGACCTTGATAAAGGGATCCTGGTTGTGAGGCAGAACAGCCCGAAGGCACCGACTGCTAAGTACCAGATACACTCGCTTAAACTCCAAAGGGGAGGCCTCCCCAAGAGCAAACGTGCACCGGTAGTAGAACCGACCCTTACAATAGCCTCAAATAACAATCAGCTGCGAAATCACTACGGGAAGCTATCAAACAAACGATATTAATCAATGAAAATCCCCAATCGACAATATCTTCGCTTCTGGAGCCTGTTCAGTTGCCGAAACTAGTTCTTAGCTTCTTGTGGAGTCCGGGATACAAATACAGTTTAAATTAATTTAAAATGGAAATCAAAAGAAGTAGGTATTTGTATCCGCTTGAGGTTGTGTGCTGTATTCGGAAACTAAATAAAACAAGTTATCTGCGTAAAACCGATTCACCGAATTCTAGAACTTCCATTCAAGCCCCTTTTCATTCTCTTCCTAAATACTTCAACTAATTCCTTCTCCATTCATTGAATCATTTCCAAGCTTACTCTTACTTGCTTACAAACTGATATATGAAGCCTGAGAATTCAGCGAATGAACTCTTCGCAGATATGATTTTGATTACCGCGATATAAAATAAACTACTAATTTTATTATAAATTTGACAACTCCCATCCAATATGAAAAATAAAATAATTTGAACCAGAGCCCGCGATCGCAAATATACCTAGTGATAGACGTTATGAGACGCAAGTAAAATTTTTAAAATTAAATTTGTTTTACCTTACTCAGTACCACACGAATTACCTTGATTACCGTACACAATACCTCAATTTTAATTACCAGATTACCTTTCAAAACCGTTTCAATTACCTGGTTTAAGAAGTACAGTCAACGACGAAAATTAAATAATCAAGTGTAAATCCCGATTAGATTAACTCGCGTCCGTATTTTATTATAATTAGTATTTGGGTAAAACGTAAATTATGGTAAGGTACATTTAAACATTTAAATCCAAAGTTTGGTTTAAGAATATTCGATTATCTACTTTTATCGTTTACTGTACGCGGATTGTTAAAATAAAACAAAATGTGTTGTTTTTTTTTCTCTATTATTTATAATTTATTATGGGTACGCGGATTACTAAAATAAAATAAAAATTTTCCTTTTTGTTTTTTTTTTGTTTTAATTAATAAATTAGTTTATGATGTCTATCAAGAAATTTACGAATCGATGTGAATAAAATATACTAAATTTATTTGACATATCGATATTTTAGCAAATTAAAATTAATCTCGAGTCTAATGGAATAATTTATAATTCATGACTTTATTTGCGCCACCACTATACGAAACTACCAAATTACGCAATACTAAATTCCTAGCAAAACTGTAATAATAGCAACCCCCCGTCGAAAAAACTTTTGTTAATTATGTTGCTTTTTTTTTTCTTTTACAACCCCACAACCCCCCAAATAAAACACAAGTTTCCGCGTAATGGAATGCTAAACCAAATGTAAAGATATCAACCCCCAGCATGAAAATATTTAAAATGAAATACCTACATCAATAAATTAAATTAAGAAAGATCTTTCACAATAATAACTTTACTATTAATTAATAAGCAAAACAAGTATTAAAGTATTTAAGAATTTAAAATCGCGTAAGAAAATTCATATTTTGAAAACCCCCCACAAAGCAGACCGTTGACAACCCCCCACAAAGCAGACCTTTGACTAATTAATGTAACCTGATGACATTCGATTTTTTTTTTAATTCCCTAATTATCTTTTTAATTAACTATACTGGAATTATTATTGGCCTCAGTTTACCTATGAAGGCAACTTCTGACGTAAAACATAATTTGATACAACCCCCTGAATAAAAAACTGTTAAACGTACCTACTTAAAAACGATCGAAAAGTATAACCTCTACAGACTATTATTAAAATCCGACACGAAAGCATTGAATCAACTAAAAATTTATTGTAAAGTAACGTAATTTGAATAGAAATTACCAAGAAGCTATGGAACGCTAGTAAAAATAACGTGATTACACGTAAACAATTAGATAAATAGATCCATACACGAATTAAATATTTATTTTTACCCGTGCATACATCCATAAATCTATGCGAAAGCAAAATTAACGGATCTCAATCATACCCTCATCTTCAATCTCAAACCTTTCCATTTCACGAACATCAAATTGTGGCATAAAGCCAACGATAATAATTAAAATAAGAATATTCTGCATCATAAAACATACAAACAACCTACTCAAACTCGTATTAAAATATCATGGTCACGGCACACCATATTGTAACACGCTCCCCGTAATATTAAACGTATGCACCCCCAATAGTAAAGGAGAAAAGTTACTATGATGCAAAACACTCCAATGGCCAACTGTGATCGACTAGTCTAGTGAGAACCCTTCGTTGTGAACGTATTAATAACCCAAGAACTTTTAGGATATGAGATTGAGTAATGAGTGTATGTAAAAGATCCGTTAAAATAATAAAAGTGGAACTAAGAACATTCAATACAAACCAAATGTTTATTAAAAAAGGTAAATTTTGGGAAGATTCGAAGAAACTAAAATAGCAATAAAGCAACATTAAATAAGCAGAAGCGAGACAAAATTGGGATAACAGAAGAAATTTTAAATAAAGAAGTTGAGTTTAGAAGACAATAAATTATAGGTTGAATAAAATAAATTCCATCTAAATAAGATAAGATTATAGTAGCAAAATATTTGAAATAAATAACTATTTGTCATACTACTACACATGTGAGTGTTTTAGTATAACGTCCCCTACCAAAGGCCGGTTAAGGCAGACATTATTAGCCAGCTAAGTAGATAATATTGGATAAGAAGAAGTGAGTGCAATACTCAATTATCTACTAGCCGATAGTGCTAATTATATCTACCGTGGATGGGGATTGGCCACCACTACGTTATACTGTTATTATATACTTAGAAATAATAAAACTATGACTGACTAGAAATAAGAATACAATGATTCATTATTCCGAGTCTATGCCTTAAGAAAACATACATGATTAACGCAAGAATTGGCAAAGAGACGTTCAGCAGTACAATGCATTGGTAGACGAGAGTGAGAGAGGTAAAAAAACCAAATGCACAAAGTACGTTGGAATAAGACTTCATCGAAGCTTACCAACACTGAAACAGTCCGGCCAAACCACGCAACCATGAAATGTCACCCAAAGACATAAGTCATACAAATAAATATAGTAAAAGCAATAATAGCTTTGAGCAGGCATAGACATATTAAAACTCAAGTCACTTCCCACAATTGACGCAAGAAACGGCAAAGGGATGTTCAGCAGTACAATGCATTGGCAGACGAGAGTGTGAGAGAGGTAATAACCAAATGCACAAAGTACGTTGGAATAAGACTTCATCGAAGCTTACCAACACTGAAACAATCCAGCCGAGCTCACGCAACTATGAGATGCCACTCAAGGACAAGTCAAACATAATAAAAGCTTTAAGCAAGTATAGAGATCTTAAGACTCAAGACGCTTCACACAATTAACGCAAGAAACGGCAAAGGGATGTTCAGCAGTACAATGCATTGGCTGACGAGAGTGTGAGAGAGGTAATAACCAAATGCACAAAGTACGTTGGAATAAGACTTCATCGAAGCTTACCAACACTGAAACAATCCAGCCGCGCTCACGCAACTATGAGATTAAGCAGAGTATTAAGCCAATATACTTAAAATGAATATAGCATTACTACTACAAAGCCTATAGTGGCTCTTAACTACTCCCTAACGTCCCATAACGTCTTTCAATTCCTAACAATAATTCGTGTTTTGGCCACCCTAAATATTATTCACCCTATATTGCGTCTAAAATGCAATAATACTAAAGAAACTACGGTCGGCAGAAAAGGTATATACGCACCTACATAAATTGTCCCTACCTCTTTGCAATAGTGGAATGTCCCGTCCGAAGATCAAAAGAAAGGTACCTATGAAGCTAATACTTTCGTTACGTTTTACCTATTCCTTAGTTTGAAATGATTACCGTGTGAATGAAGCGCACCAACCTTTACGCCTAGTTTTAAGGTAAGGACCAGAGACATAGATAAACAGTAAGTTTTGCAGCTACTAATTCAAGGCTCGCACAATTAAATAACGAACACAATCTTTTAGTCAAACAGAGTTTTGCAGGTTTACATTAGCGCCTCCGTCGAGCCTTGGTTATTTGACAAAAACTAGACACACAGATTATCCATAGTAAGTAAGTAAGTAAGTAAGTAAATTATAGCATAAGTACATACCCTTGTCACCGGCACCTGCACAAATTCACTTCCGCATAAACGTAGTAAAGCGCAACAGACGTATCTACTTCTCAATTTTCTGTTCGGAACAAGCCCTGAATAGTTCCCGAACCCCGCTTTTATACCCTCGCGGCCCCCTTCTAATATGGTGCCACTTCACCCTCTTGCTAAACCAATAACGAAATACCGCCATCTGAAGAATTTTATTCCTTATTGCTATCAGTTTAAGGACTTCAACATAAGTAATTTATTTTTATTTGTCTAACTCATAAATTACGTTCTTTGTCATTTGTGTTTCTTTGATATTCGCCGCCTTAGCATGCCGCGGCTTTTTTCAAAGGAAATTTGCCCTCCCGCTAAATCAATAACGAAACACCGCCAAATGAAGAATTTTATTCCTTATTGCTATTAGTTTAAGGATTTTTACATAAGTAATTTATTTTTGTTCGTCTACTCATAAATTACGTTCTTTGTCCTAGTGTTTCTTTGATATCACCGCCTTAGCATGCCGCGGCTTTTTTTCAAAAGAAATTTGCATTCTCGCTAAATCAATAACGAAATACCGCCATCTGAGGAATTTTATTCCTTATTGCTATTAGTTTAAGGACTTTAACATAAGTAATTTATTTTTATTTGTCTAACTCGTAAATCCCATTAGCTGTCATAATATCCCTTTAAAATTTATTACCTTAACACGCCGCGGCTTTTAACAAAAGAAACAAAGGAAGCCGACACGGCCCACACACGCGGGTGAATTTTGAGGAAACGACAGTGATCCGTCAAGATCGCAACAAGTGGCAGCCCCCGACATCCGTCCACCCCTCCGGGACACAGGCGTGAGTCTATTTTGTTTTGTTAAAGTTTTATATGATTTAAGTTCCCTATTTATTTAGTACCTAGATGACCGAGCTTTTCGGATGCAATTTTTTTGTTTTGTTTTAGAGAATGAATTAAAAAAACATCATCTATGAACAAAGTGATGAACTGCCATGTATTGTAATAGGTTTAGTAACAGCTTTCTCCAATCCGAAATTTATTAGTTGTGCTATTTTGCAAGAGAGATGTCATTGTAATTAATCTCAATTATCGTAAAAACTTAATCTAGAAAAGACAACGCAATATTTCACAAGAACTGCTTAAATGTTTACAAATGATACAAACAAAATATACCTAGCTTTATTTTATGTTGGGGAACCAAATACGTTTTAGCGCTTTATCCGATTCTATAATACGCTCTTTAAATGTTTTACAATCCCTATATAAGTATACGATTATCATTTTTCGGTTTCTTTTAGCTTCTATCCTTAATCTCTCGTGCAGAACATAATTCAACATGATATTAACGATCGTGAGCACTTGTACGGAGCTTGGTCCGTCACACTACCTTTTGATCGAAACTGTGAATTCAAATTCAAAGTGGTAGAAAGTACCCTAACCTTGAATTTTTTTTTCTAATACTTATGTTAAATGCTTAAGACTCTGATGTCCAATATGCGTAAACAGTTAAAAAATTATTGAGTTGGCCGGCGCTGACCATAAGATGCTCAGAACATAGTTTTTTTTTATTTTATTACTTTTCATCCTGATGTTGTATGTTTTTGCTTAAGTGAAGTAATTTTAGGTAAATAAAAATATTCTTTTTGACGCGTAATTTTTTTTAAACTACCACCATATGGTTCAAAATCATGGTTACAACGTCTCCTTAAAATACGGTGAACGAATTCAAAGTCACCGTTCTAATATGGCGAAACGTATGACAATCCCTTTTCGACTCTTTAAAATTTCTTTCAATTACGCAATGTAACTGGTGATTCAAACACTACAATATTAATTTAAATTATATTATTTTCGTTGCACTAACCCGTGCTGGGGACAATTTTAAAAACCTATTTAGAGTGAAAAATTCCACCCATGCTGGGACTTAAACCCGCGACCTCTGGCTAACCGTGCTGGTAAATAGGTTTTTAAATATTAATTAAGTAACTTAACTTAGCTGAGTTACGTTGTACTCCACACGGATGTAATGTTGGATGTGATGTCGACTGCGTTACCTACACTTCAAATAAAAAATTATAAGGAAATAAGGTGCCTACCACAAAATCATCTATCCGTAATTGGCGCGCGTGGTGGTTAAAGCCATACCACACCATATTCTCTTTCCGAGAGAAGGTAGGTACTCGTATATACACTGGGACGTCGACTGCTTATGTTTGTTGTTTATTTCAACATTAACAAGGTTATGATGTTACTCTTTAACAGTTTTACAATACCGTTTACGGTTGAACACTAATTATAAAATCTAAATAATAATTTTATGGCATCTGCCTTACCGTCTTAAACTATGAGCAAACATCATTTCATAATTACGACCTGTCTCGAAATATTAAATAAACATAAATTACTGTCTTTAGTAGGTATGGTCATTACTAAGTCAAACATAACTACATATTATATACTGAAATCATTAAATTCTGCCGAATTAAGGGCCCGTACACAAAACTGCGATGCGACATCGCATCGTAAAAATCTGCGAGCTCGCGCATCGCGCGAACTTGCGAATTGATTCGCATCGGCGTTCATAATAGTAATAAATGGATGAACCCTAAATCTTCTTTGTTTCTTTTTCCTGTATCTTCTTAGCAATAACAGAAGTGAGCACTTCTTTTTAGGATCCATGTCACGACCTAGTTTAAAAAATACGTTCAGTATGGTTGACGGTCGTCGAAGGAATGGTCACCCGAATCGCACGAAATCGCATCGCTGCAATTCGTGTCACCGTTTTCTGCGTTGCCAATTCGCATCGCGCCGATTCGCAGTTTTGTGTACGGAGCCTAAGTAAGTTTTCTAATTTGAATTTAAATGTACTAATTATACTTTACTGAGTCAGCCGGAAGCCTCAATTAAAACTGGTGGGTTTTATTCAGATTTTATTCTTGAATTTCATTAGAAACCATACTGTTTAGTGTTGTAAATTAAAATGAGATGCATAAAATATTATTTAATTTCAAGTTATATGGAAAATATAAAATTTCAAACAGCTTGAGACAAGCTTTGCCAATACCGACGGGCCGTATCTATAGTTGACTAAAATGCAAACTGCAAAAGGTATGGATTTAGATAGAGATTGGATAATTTTATTGTAAAAATAATAGTTAGAAGTAATTAGCAAGAGTCTAGGAAAAAAAATACTATTTTTTAAAAACCTATTTAGAGGCTAAAAAATCCACCCATGCCGGGACATGAACCCGCGAGGTTCAAGTCCCGGCATGGGTGGAATTTTTAGCCTTAGCACGGGTTAGTGCAACAAAAATAATATTAAAAAAATACTACCTTGGCATTGTGGTAGGTAAGTTTCTTGATTAATTCGATTACAAATACGGGGGCTGTGGTTGCAATTCCCACTAGAGGCATCCATAATTTGATTGGGGGTGTTTTTCCGTGTTTGTGAGGCCTTTTTCTGGTAACCATAGCACAGTGTATCTTAGTTTAGTACTATGACAAGCGATTGTGTTGTGGATATAAAAAAAAAATCTAAATACTGACGGTGGCGAAGTCTCATGAGTACCATTAGAAACGATGCACAAACATATCATCAACTAAATAAAGTTGAAGTTATTGCAATAAATACTTTTAATTCTACATAAATCAGTTTAACAACTCCTAGCTCGCAAGAGATTTAATTTGGTTAATAACAATTAACATGGGGATGCATTAGCAAAGGGCAAGATAAAAAGTACTCAAAACCGGCGTGCGTGCGTGCAACGACTAATGAATATTGAGGAAGTGAAAGTCATGTGTCAGGATCGTGCCAAGTGGCAGTCCCTGGTCTCTGCCTTCTCCTCAGGGCATGAGTTTATGTATGCATGTATGTACAATTAATAGTAGTTGCGCAAGATACCTCCATGACAAGCAGCTTCTGAATTTAGAAAGGGACAAGTGAGCGAATGACGGTTCAACCAGATTACCGGTCTGAGATTCAATTCTTTTAAAACAGTCTATCAATCACACTCCATCAGATAAGAACGCTTTTCAATTGACTGATGCGATTCCAATCTAAAGGCTGTTTTGATTATTATCTTTGACTCAATTATTCTGGTAGCATTAAAAAAAGTTCCGTGGAGTTGGGTTACGTCATAGCCTAGCTTTATCGCGGTTGGTGATAGTGAAGGAACGTACGAGTATATTATCATTATATTCATTCTTTATTGCACAAAGATAGTGTACAAAAGGTGGACTTAATGCTAATGGCATTTTCTATTGGTCAACCCGCAGGCGGTACAGGAGAGGCAACAATTGAGGCAGGTACCTAAATGTGTTATATAACAATAAAAATTAATATTTCGGCAATAATAAAATACAATAGACACTAATACTTGATATAATACAATACACACCAATACATATTATACCATATATACTCGTACATATTTATGACAATATATTTTATAGATGGACCGAATAGGGACTGGTTAATACTGGATATTTGCTCTATAGCAAATTAGAAAAAAAAAAGAAAAGGGTACACTTACAATCAAAAATTATTTACGTACGTAATCACTGATCAAATACTTATAATCGTTAGTGTAACGTGTAGTTTTAAGTGTAACTAGAGCTTTTAGAGTTCCGGCTTAGTAGTATTAGCTTACTTTCCTTTGCCTGGTGCTCCAGTGGGACGCAAACGTGAGCCTAAGTTCAAAAAAAGTAAATTAAAAAAAAACCAACAACCCGACTGCTAAGCAAGGGACCCCCCTCCGCCCAACATAGGTACCTGGCAAGAAGTTACAATGTTGAATGTGGGTCCTGCCTGCTTAGCAGCATTAACTACTAAGCAGGTTGGTAGTTAATGCTAATGAAGGTTGTCGGTTATTTTTTATTTTAGTCTTTTTAGTGAATTTTGTATTTGTTTTCGAAGTAAAACTTTCGTAAGCACTACACATTATTTAACACCGGATAAACCTACTTGGTTTATTTTTACTTTTTATTTGTTGTTTGATTTGTGTTCATTTCAGCCTATGACTCTCGCACAAACATGACGAATCGATTGAGATCTTATTTGTTAAAATCTGACCATTGGTTACAGAGTTATGAGGGAACATAGAATCGGACATACTTACATAAGTTACATACATACATGCAAGCCAAACACATTACCCTCCTTTTGGGCTCCACCGCAGTCGGGTAAAGGGGAAACCTCTCGAAGATGTTTCTTTCTATCAGCAGGGATTTTTCTGAACTTACCGAAGCGTCCTTTGGCCACGCCGAGACAATCAGCAAACCATGTCTATAGATACACATCGCGTGGGCCGTCCGCTGACATAAAACATTATTTATTATGACAGATAATGTACGGATTAAAAATGTTTATCGTACGTTACGAAGGTGAAATATATTAATGGTAACGGACCGGCAATGTGTTCTGCCACCTACTTACACAAATTTACGACGATCCAATCGGGTAATTGGTTGGTCGCGTCGCTAGATCTGAAAGGCTCACTCTGTTTTGACGACGATTTTATGTAGCCACTGATTGTTCCGTGTGGCGCCGGATTAAGAATAGCGTCACTCCATTTCCTTCCGTGGATGTCCTAGACTAAATACATTACCAGGAGACGGGCAGCAGCGTCTTCCTGAGATTCCAACCGCATACTGCGATCGCCAACCCGCCTGCCAAGCGTGGCGATTATGGCAAAACCCTTCATGGTTATGAAAACCATGAAGGAGGCCTATGTCCTGCAGTGGGCGTCAAGTGGCTGATGATGATTATGGTGATGATTGTGCCCCACTGTTTGTTAAAGGCCTCCCTTTCGGTCTCTACTCCTCCCTGTCCATGACCACCTCCTGCCAACTCGGTAGGTTAGGTCGTGAGGTCCCGCCATCTCCGCTCGGGTCGGCCACGTTTGCGATATCCGTCGCGTGGAACCCCGTCAGTGACGATTTTTGCCTACCTGTCTGGGCGCCGTGGCCCGCCCAATTCCACTGCGTCACTTTAATGGCTGCGTCGTTAATATTTTATTAATATTTCGTGCTTCTTTATCTTAGTTGTCCGAGATGTTCACGTAGATAGTCTGAGAGGTTGTTTTTTTTTTTAGTTAGGATGTAAAAGTTTATTGATATTTATTTTTGTACATCAAAAACATAGTTTACTAGATAGATGTAACACCGTATGGGCGCTCTAGAACACACATCAAAATTAAAAAAATTGTGTTCAAAGTAACACAATAAACTGTGACTTGTTGAATGTTACAAGTAAAATTAGGTGTCCGTTCCAAAATCTAGATCATTTGGAGAAAAAACGGACCAAAAACTCCAAACTTAGGCTTTTGAAATATGTTCCTTAATTAACAGAGTTTACATTTCAATCTTATATTCTTTTTGTTGCACTAACCCGTGCTGAGGACATTTTTAAAAACCTATTTAGAGGCTAAAAATTCCACCCATGCCGGGACTTGAATCCGCGGCCTCTGGCTAACCGTTCCAGCGCGCTCCCAACTGAGCTAATGGGCAAGTGCAGGCATCAGTGAAATTTCGAGCCTCTTTGCAAACTTCTCTGTATTACGTACAGGCAGCAACATCTGGCCGAAGCAATTTACATCACTTGCAGCCCCGAGTAACCCACTTAAAATAGGTCTTTTAATATTTCAATCTTCTAACTGGCTTTAATCTCAGACATCTTTGTCATCTAAATAATCCTTAATGCTATAGTAGCCCTTTTGGCACAAATTGCGCTTTACACATTTTTTGAACCGCGCTTCTGGCAAGCAAGCTTATATCTTCAGGGAGGTTATTGTAGAAACGTATACAATGCCCCATAAAGGATGTATTAACCTTTGCCAGCCTAAATCTTGGGAACGAAAGTTTGTGTTTGTTTCTCAACGAAATTTAGAATTCTAACATGTATTATTACAATTGCCGTTTGATGTCAAATCTGAAAAATATATAACCAGATTTTTACAGCATGTGTGTCAAAACAGCCTTCACGGAATTCCTTCAGTGCTTCAACTATAAACGAATGCAGAGGTAAAATATCAAATAACCTAAAATTTGGTTATTTGACACAAGTAAACCAATCTATCAAACCTTATCACACAACACGAAATATTATTTTCTTAAGAACAATTTGTACTTTTTAACATGATTACAACTCCCCCTATTTTATATCACCACTACTGATCACTAGTCAGCTTTAGCGAATTCTTTCCGGTTCTTGACCAAATGATTTAGATAATGACATACACTCAATGGAATATTAATCTCAATGTCTAACATAAAACACGAATGAATCATAACCATTGCTATTAAACAATTCGAAGATCCACCAACATTATGTGTGCACCTTAAAAGTGACTAAAAAACCGTGCCGGCTTCTACGCAGATAGATGTATGAGCAAAAAACAGAATGTCCAGAATATTCTTTCTTCCACCTCCTGCGGTTGATTAGTAGAAAATGCTAATGGCATTAAGTGTGCCGTATTTTACATAATTTTTAAAAGCGATATAATTATTAAAAAAAACAGTGCCTGCTCACACAGTAATCTCAGACACAAATTACGAAGGCCGTCGCCGGAGGATCCAAAAAAAACCAAAATGATTTTCTTAAAAGTATAATTAAAAATTAATATTACAATTTAATTATAACCTAAGCGACGTCTAGTTAGCACGATGCTAAATTAGTAAGTCCCGTCTTAAAACTAAGTAAAACTGCCGTGAGGTACACGAGGCGCCGACTCAGCGTTTCTGTGGGAAAGTGGTGGCGCAATCGTGGTATCGCGGCCAACCCGACGTCAGCGGTTCGCTTGAGGGTGACGTACGTAATTCCTCCCTCCTCAGATCAGCAACTATTTCTGAGTCTTGAGATGATGAAATATTGCTGAGGGTAGTTTCTGGTTTCCAGATGTTCCAGGTGTCGCATATGTAGGTACGTCATCCTTGGCAGTAGTTATCTCCGCTCCGCGTTGTTGCTTGTAGCGTTGTACAGCCCATATCATAGCCAGTGCGAGTGCACCTGATAACGCAGCATAGAACGGGATCGTCGTGTGGTATAAGTATCGAGATGACGCTGGTTCTATGCTAATTTTTGGCTGTAGCATTACTCGTTGCTGGATATCGTGTAGTCCTCTCAAGTTGATAGAGTTCAGCTTCAGGTGGGGTGTTTCAGCATCTTGATTTTCAGAATTGAAGGCGACTTCAGTTATCTTGAGCGGTCGTCCCATCACTTGATCGTTAGTGTTAGTGATGGTGAACTCCGGCGTGTGCAGGAAACAGTTGACGGGTAGGGTCACCAGATAGCTGCCTTGCAGTACATTGTAGTCTTCACGGCCGCATACGGTATGTACTCTAGTTACATTGGGGAAAGCTAAGACATAGTGTTTCTCGTCCAGTTCCTCCATTGACACTTTGGCTAGTGTCACTGATGTCAACTTGCAGGTTTTTTCAAGAGATTGGTTCAGGATGAGATTCTGGATGCAGTCTGGTTGACATCGCAGGTGATGATCAGCTTTCTCTCCGCACAGGTACCAGTCTTTGAGCTTCGGGCATTCTGCCTCTATGTACACATAACCTTTCCTATTGGTTGCTATCAAAGGATAAGGAGGGATAAGGGCCTGCATGAATTTATTAGGAGCTATGGACAACTTGTAGAGGTCAAAGCTATCTGCGTCAAAAATAGAGAATTTAAAGACTATCACTATTTAGGGTCCTCAGGGCATCATCATATCTAGTGGCATCTGAGTAATCGAGGTTACCAGTTATGCTTTTAATCAAAGAGCCTAGACCGTTGATGAAACCTCTCCTTACGCGATTGGGCCGTAATGTCTCTAAGTGTTCCAGTACTTTTGCTAACTTAGCGGAAAGGTAATCTACTTGAAGCTCGTACATTAGGTAGGTGTCATTACTCAACCTATTCCTATAATCTAACAATTGACCTTGTTATTTGTTCGCTAATGTCGCTAAGTTGTATGTGTTGTATAAATGAGTGATAATGTAATATGAGACGTGTAGCGCCAAGTCGAAAGGGTAGCAATCCAGGGCCGTTATCAAGACTCTCAAGTCTTATCTCCGGATTGGTCTGCTGGGCCGCTATCGAATGAGCAATCAGGACCAGTAGCACCCTGTAACAATTGGGCACTCTTAGGGACACGTTTTAACCTACTTTTTGCTACGGGCCCACGTTTCCTAGATGTATAGATGTGGATGGGTAAGTCTGCAAGAACCTTGTCTTGAGAGTAACGTGGGGCTAATTTTTGACGACTAGCTAGGGGGTTATTAACGAATACGCGTTGTCCCGGCTGATATTCAGCTTCCGGTTCGCGGGTCTTATTCCGGTGCTCTATGATATTCGTGCGAATTGCAAGAGAAGACTCGTTAATAGTGTCGTACACGATTTTCATTTGTTCACGGTGGTTCACTATGTATTGCTGTAGTAGTTGCTTAGTAAGGTCCAGATCGAAAGGGTCCCTTGGGTCAAAGTGACCGGTGATGACGTCATAGGGTCTACATTTCGTGAAACTATGTATTGAACTATTGTAGGCTAGAATTGCATAAGGCACTAGGTTGATTACATCGTCCTTGTGACGTAGTTTCAAGAGACGGAGATGTTCCAATAGGGTTGAGTGGAACCTTTCTACTATACCGTTTTCGTTTGGAGTATGAGGTAACGTTCTGTGGTGAATAATTTTATGGAGGGTTGTAAATTCGCTAAACAGCTGGTTTGTGAATTCGGTACCATTGTCCGTGACAATAGTAAGGGGTAAACCATGGTGAGTACAAAAGCTCATTAGGGCTTGTAATACACTGATAGCAGTGCCGTCACGAAGGTGATAAGCTTGCGCGTATTTCGAGAATACGTCCACTATGGTGAGGTACTTTTCATTCTGCACAGTAAGCAAGTCCATGTGTACGATTTCGAATGGCTTGGTTGCTGGGGGAACGATATTGAACTGCTGCTTGATGGGATTACGGTCGTATTTCGCCTGACCGCAGGTGGTACAGCTGTTAATAAATTTAGTTATTTCTTCTCGCATTTTAGGCCAATAATAACGACGAGAGAGAGCAAGATAGCACTCGTTGATGCCGCGATGGTTCGTTTTTCCATCGTGGTAGTGCCTGATAATTTCCTGCTGTCTAAGGTATTCCTTGACATTTTCCACTTCGGTTTTAGCTAAAACTAGGTTCATAGCGGAAGACTTAAATTGTTCCTGAATAATGGGGACAATTTTGTACATGGCCAAAGGGGGGTTAATTAGTAAAGCTGTTTTAACTTTAGGGTTGACAAATTCTTTTATGACTTGAACCACGTCATGCTCTAAGTTGGATTCTGACACTTGCACTACTGTCCTAGTGTGGGTGTCAAAGGGCTTCGTTACGGTGGGACGTTTCTTTATGTCACCGACTAACGTAATACAAATTTGCCTATGAAACTTGTTCAGGGGCTCTTCTACGATGGGGACCTCTAATATAGGGTTCTCTCTGCTTGTGTGAGCGGATGCTGTGGAAGAGTTGTGAACAGATGGGGGTGTCTCAGAGGGGTTAGCTAACAACGAGCTGAGCTCTTCTATGATGGACTCGAGTTCCTCGTTGTGAATCTCTACTCTGGAAAGGGCATCGGCATTGGTGTTACTAGAGCCTTTTTTATAGATGACAGAGAAGTCAAACTCACTCAGCTTCAACTTCCATCTGGTAAGCCTTGAGTTTGGCTCCTTTAGACTCATAACCCATTGAAGTGGTTTATGGTCCGTTAGGATTTTAAACTTTCGACCATACAAGTATGGTCTAAAGTACTTTGTTGCCCATACAATAGCGAGTAATTCTTTTTCGATCGTACTATAGTTCTGCTCGCTATCGTTTAGTGTGCGGGATGCATAACAGACTGGCTTATCGGAACCTATAGGGCCTTGAGATAATATAGCGCCTAGAGCTACATTCGATGCGTCAGTTGTTAGTAAGAAGTCCTTTGAGAAATCGGGGTACTGTAAGATCGGATCGTTGGTTAAGAGGGTCTTACATTTTTTAAAACACTCGGTGTACTCGGCGTTAAGGACTACTTTCCTACCTTTTTTCAGGCACTGTGTCAGGGGCTTAGTTAAGCGTGCAAAGTCGGGGATGAATTTTCTATAGTATCCTATAAGGCCTAAAAATTGTTTAATTTCTTTGGGGGTTCTCGGAATGGGGTATTTTTCTATGGCGGAAATTTTGTCGGGGTTTGGTTTAATGCCTTCCCTAGTGATGACATGTCCTAGGTACGCGGTTTCTAATTTCAGAAATTCGGACTTGTCCATCTGAATCTTGAAATTAGACTCTCGTAGTCTCTTAAACACTTTTTCCAGGTTAATAATGTGTTCCTGAAGGGATGTACTGAACACTATTATATCGTCAAGGTAGACCAGACAGATGACATTCTGTAGGCCTTGGAGAACGTTGTCCATGACGCGTTGGAAGGTGGACGGGGAGTTCTTTAAACCCATGGGCATACGTAAAAATTCGTAATGCCCGTTCTCTACATTAAAAGCTGTCTTTGGGGTGTCAGCAGGGTCCATTTCTACTTGGTAGAACCCGCTGGCAAGGTCCAAGGTGGTAAAGTACTGACAATTGCCAAGCTTGTCTAGGACGTCACTTATGTTTGGAATTGGGTACTTGTCATCATAAGTTTTTTCGTTGAGCTTCCGGAAATCTACGACTAAGCGCCATTTAGTTTTTCCAGAGGCATCAGCTTTTTTCGGCACCACCCAGATTGGTGAGCTCCAAGCCGATTCGGATGGCTGTATTATACCCTGGTCTAACATCTTCCCAATTTGATCTTTAACTTCGTCTCTATGGACGTAGGGGTAGCGGTAGCTCTTTGTATGTACTGGCAATTCGTCTGTAGTTCGAATGCGATGTTTTATTCGATTCGTGAATGTCAAGTTCTCGCCCTCGATGTAAAAAACATCGGCGTATTTTTGGCATAAGGCCTCTAAGTTAGCCTTTTCCTCCGCGTTTAGGTGATCTGTGCGCAAGCGAGATAGCACTTCCTTAGCGCGCGCGGACGGTTGCTCGGGACGCGTGCACTCGATAGTGTACGTTTCCGCTTGGACGGCACGGTCCATTGAGAATATTAGGTCATTTGAGGTGGGGTTCGAAATCTCTACTAGGCCACGGCTGTTAGTGACAGTTGTGAGACATTCGTTGATGACGCAATTTGACATAATCTGCTCGCTAATAAAGGCTTCGCCATCATGTACGTTAACGGGAATTCTAACCAATTTAGAAGAATTGGCGGGAATTACGTCCTCGTAAAGGTTGACATTACGCGAGTTGTACATCTGGATAGGATTGGTGGAAAATTGCGTTATCAGCTGCTTCTCCTTGAGATCGATTTTGGCCTCCCACTTTTCTAAAAGATCGAGTCCTATTAGGCCATCGAAGTACTCATGAAACTTGTATATAAAGAGCTTTATAGTTTCAGAGTCTCCTAATTCGTTAAAGCACGGCACGGTTATTGAATAGTTATTACGTGACGTTGCATGGACGTTTGTAACCTCGAAGGGGTCAAAATTTAGGGGTAAATGAGCGTAAAATCTGTTTACAGCCTCCGGACTGATAAAAGATTGGTTTGCACCTGTATCTATCAGTAATCTCAAGGGTGGATTAGAGATCTGTATGAAAGGGAGTTGTCTTTGGGTCTGTAGGTTTAGCTCTATTTTAACTTGTCTGATTTTGTACGCTTCGGAAAATCCTGCTGTTCTTCAGCGGTGCTGGTGGTCGGAGTGGGGTCTTCATAAGGAAGAATCGTACACTCGCCAGATGATTCGTACGCTTCGCTATCTACGTAATAGGGTGTATCGATAGTGTCTGTATAGTAATAACCGTCAGAGTCAACGTAATACGGATAGTATTCGGGGCAGTAATAATAATTGCCGTACTCAGCACATTCGTTCATGTTCATTTCTCGCGTCTTAAAATAGTTGGAAGGTGGCGGGTTACCATGGACGCGCCAATCACGACCGGTAGGTGGCAAAGGCCTAGCTTGAAAATTGCTAACGCCGCTCATAGGCTTCGGGCCTTGAAATGAATTCCTCGGTTGAATACGGAAATTATTTTGATGGGGGTTGTAATTAGGTGGGGGCGCACGGAAGATCTGTTGTGTGCGCGTGGGCATGTTCATTGGTCTTAGAGATTGATTATGCTGGAAGTTAGATCGAGGGGGTTGCCAGATGGGCACAGGTGCTGGCATTTGCGCAGATGAGTTGAATTGTTTTATGAAGGGCATGGCAGGAGCCATGGGAGTGACCTTTGGTAAAAGAGGTCTTTTATCTGTGACTGACTCATTGCGATTTTGCAGATAAATCACATTCAACTCCTCTTGGACAAATTCGAGCGCCTTTTCAATATTTTCGGGTCGCATGCAGCGTACGCGTGAACCTAAGGGCTCTTTTAGCCCGCGGACATACGCTTGCATTGTAAGCCTTTTGTATAGTGTGCGTTTGGCCTCGATGGTGGTTTGGACAGTCTCGTGTAGTGTTAAATAGGTCATTATTGTACTGAATAGATTTACGCAGCGATCATAAAATTCTTGCGGGGTGTTTTGGCCTTGTGTGGCTAGCATGAGGTCATTGTACAGAGCGGTCTCATCTCTTTGGTCTGAAAAGTTGTTAACTAGCGCACTTCTTATATCAACCCAATTTTCAGGAATGCCATTAGAATTTATGATCCGTGCGGCTTGCCCAGTGATCTTATTGAGAATGCCATTTACTAGGCAAAGCTGGCTCAGTAAATTTTCAGTGGCATATTCAGCTACAATTTGGTTACAAAGGTTAATGAACCTTGGCAAGATGTGCGGATTGCCGTCAAATTCGGGCACCAGGCGTAAGGCCTTGAAAATGGTATCTACGTCTGCCATTTTTGGGGGGTCGGGGCTCTTAAAGGTATCGAAACCTTCAAAGCTCTCAACAGTACTATCTAAATCTACAGCTATGTCTCTATTACTATCTAAATCTAATCTACGGGCTAGTCTAGAATGAGCAGGCCCCGTAGGGGTAGAATTCTTAGGGTAGAAAATTTTGGAAAACAGGGAAAACTAGGATAAGTTGAAAGCAACACAGGAATGATTCAAGTGCACTTACATATATTTCATCTTGGTCCTTCTGGGGTCGATTTCTTGATTTTCCTCCGGGCCAGGTCTCCAGGTTCGATGATTCTCAGGATACTCGGTGTCCGAAGATGTGCAGGCGATCGCTCGCGACGACGATAGCGATTACCGACGGGTGTTCGATATTAGAATCCCTAGCTATCCTCGAAACGCCTCGAGTATCCTACCGGCTGCGCCAATTACGAAGGCCGTCGCCGGAGGATCCAAAAAAAACCAAAATGATTTTCTTAAAAGTATAATTAAAAATTAATATTACAATTTAATTATAACCTAAGCGACGTCTAGTTAGCACGATGCTAAATTAGTAAGTCCCGTCTTAAAACTAAGTAAAACTGCCGTGAGGTACACGAGGCGCCGACTCAGCGTTTCTGTGGGAAAGTGGTGGCGCAATCGTGGTATCGCGGCCAACCCGACGTCAGCGGTTCGCTTGAGGGTGACGTACGTAATTCACAGGACACTCATAAAAACAAAGCAAACGCAACAACAAAACAAAAAAACTCAACACAAAAGTTAAACCAGTTGCAGGTACAGTACCTGCAACTGGTTTAACTTTTGTAAAGACAGTAACTGCCGACAGCAGTCTTTACGTTTAAGTTGAACAGTGATCCGTGAGATGACAATGGACGGGAATAGCAGGCGACCGGCGCCTCCTGGCTAAAGGGTTGGTTGTCATCATCATCATCATCAGCCACATGACGCCCACTGCAGGGAGCAGGCCTCCCTCGTGGTTTTCATAACTATGCGGGGTTTTCCCATAATCGCCACGCTTGGCAGGCGGGTTGGCGATCGCAGTATGCAGTTAGAATCTCAGAAAGACGCTGCTGCCCGTCTCCTGGTAATGTATTTCCTTAGTCGCCTTCTACGACATCCACGGAAGGAAATGGAGTGGCGCTATTCTTAAAGTTATTCTTGGTTGAAAAAGAAGAAAAAGGGTTGGTTGTAGAAACGTGAAAAAATTACGCGCAACAGTATATATAATGAACTAAAAAGGAAAACAATCATGGCTAAGCAGGTTTTACAAGTTAATGAGTGATAGGCGACCAACTTATAAAAGGAAAATTTTGTAGGAAATCCATTAAACATTACTTTAATGAAGTTGTTACTTTTGTAAAGTAGGTAAACCCCCTCTTTAGGTAAACCCTACACTGTGCGTGGCCCGACATGCACTGGGCTGGGATTTACAATAAACTGAAATAACTGTGGGAGAAGGTATTTGAAATTCCCTACACATTACTCTCTTGCTTGCCCTAAGCCTTAGTCTTCGAAAAACACTTGATTTTTTGGTGAGTGTAGTAGTATGTGAGCCATTTCTGTTATATTTTCCGCCATCTTCATTATCAACTGTATACTTTGTCTAACCCTTTTCACGCCCCATAGAAATGTAACATTTATTTTCTTCTAGAGTAAACCTTTTAACTCAATCCATTTTATGGCTTAAATAACGCACACAGATGCGTGTTTTCTAAAATTAATAATGCATAATTCAGTTGTAAAACGCTAATGAGTGCTGGATAAAGCGATAAAGTGGTTATTTATCGCTGTGAAGCTGCAATAAAAATCTTGAGGGAGATAAACGTGAGGCACCTATATCAATTATATGTTCTCATGAGTGGCTTTTATGTTGAGGAAATGTGGGTTTATGATGTAGCCCAGTTGAATTTGAGGCTTACGTAAGGTAGATCTTATACCGATAAGAATGTACTCTCATTGATAAAGTTATGATTATTGTATTTTAAATGTTATTAGACTACATATAATAACATTATACACTTCTAGCTTTATTGTTGTACATAATATTTTTATTACCTAGCAGTAATTGTATCCGGAATAACATTCAAAATGTATAGAGGTTACGACAATTTTCGCACGAAAATTATTGTTGTATTTTAAATGTTAACAACCTTCATGATTATGAAAACCACGAAGGAGGTCCTGCAGTGGGCGTCAAATGGCTGATGATGATGATGAAATTTTAATGTTACTAATATATAAACTCTCTTTCTGTTTACAAGCCTTTTCAGCTTCAAACTACAAAACTCTTTTCAAAACGCTCGCATCTTGACGATATTTCTTTCTCTGCTCATCAATATTTTGGCAAAATATCAATATGTTGCAACTTTTGTTGATTATAGATATTCTTAACGTTGCTAAGGCCAACACGCGCCACTATCTTCAAACGCTTATTAAGTTACTAGGTATGTATTTAACTTTTTTACATCCATAAAAGCAGTATTATAGGCAGTATTGAAGCAGTGTTCCTGTATTTTACAGACTTAAATACAGGTTTATTCCTAGTTTAGGCTACGTTTCTACTCTTACCTATATTGAAAATTCAATTGTTATGTACACTACGAGTACATACCTATGATGTTAATACATTGTATCTTTATCTTTTATCTTTATAATCAAAACCTTCTCCATAAGCTTGAAGTCTTGTCTTGTCAGCTTGTCCTCTTGATCGCCGCTAAGTCAAGCCACTTCAGTAGCAATTCGTGACCATATTGTCGACCGATAGTCATACTAGTCGCACCAATTTATTCCAGAAATGGGTGGAAAAGCACGAATTAATGATAATCGTAATAGATTAAGGTAGAATAGTAATAGGTAAATATATAAATTGCATTGGTATGTAAATGCAATAAAATTGTCAGTAAATAAATAAATAAAAACAAGAAAAAGAAGTTGCTGACCAAAAATGAAAAAAATCGTCGTAAAAATCTTCATATTTATTATATCTACATCTCGTTTTAAGTATTGCGACTAATTTCATGACTTATGTACAACGTGTGGATTTTTAAAGAAACGCTCGACTCTGGGTACTTTCTACTCATCAACGCGAACAATTTTTACTATCGGGTCGACCTCGAAATCCCAAAAAAAAAACCGCTGTGCCATACAAAATTTCGATACCTACTCGACGAAATGTATGAAACAGCTGATTTTTTCTTAAAGATTTTATAATTGGTCCCATAGTAAAAGTTGTTCGTATTCATGAGTAGAAAGTGCCTTGAGTCGGGCGTTACTTTACAAATCAACACCTTGTATATCTGTAAAAAATCGTGAAATATGTTTTCTGTGCTACCCGTACAGATGTGAAATATTTTTTGTGGTATATTTCTCCCTGGTCCCTGCCTACACTTCTGTGATATTGGGGTGAGTTTATGTATTATGTATGTATGTATGTCCGTATTTTTCCGGTATACAATAAACAGTATGTTTATCTAATCTTTTGTATGAAAAAAACTCTTATACCTATGCTATATCCCACATCACAGAATGAAGTCAGCATTTCGATCATGTATGTGGTCTGACTTTTTTCCGCCCTGCTTCAAAACCTAGCTACACACTACACAAAAACGCGGCTTTTTAACTCACTCCTTAAGCGAACAGATACAAGTGCATTATCGTTGTGGGACATGAGATCGGAATGTCTAGTGATTTTACAGCTTGACGCGTGCTTCGCCTTATCGGATGCACGGAACTCTTAAGGCATTACGGTTATTGTACTAGTGCTTATTTGCTACGCGTCGGAGGCAGAACTAGGCAGGTGCTGATACTATCAATCTTAGCTTTCCTAAGAATCGGGCTGCTATCAACATTTCGTTGATAGAAATAATAGGGGTTAAAGTATGAAATTGCCGTTTTATTGCAAAAGGTTCTTTGAATTGACATAGAATCTTCATGGTTTGAGGTTTTCGAATGAAACTTTTTTCAAATGGTTTCTATGATATTCTTTTTTTAAAAAATGTGAAACATTTGAATATCGACTTTCAATTGTTTTTGTTATTCAATTTAGACAAGAAAGATGGATACTGCGAAAATTCGAGTGATATTTGAATACGAGTTCCGACGCGGAACTAACGCGGCAGAAACAGCCCGCAATATCAATGCTGCGTTTGGAGAGGGGTCTACTAATGAACGCACCGTGCGATTTTGGTTTAAACGCTTTCGTGATGGAAATTTCGACTTAAAGAACGAGCCACGAGGAAGACCGCCCACACAGGTGAATAACGATGAATTAAGAGAGATAGTGGAAGCCGACCCTAGTCAAACTACCCAGGAATTAGCGGCATGGTTTAACGTTACCTTACCCACAATATTGACTCACTTGCGTCAAATCAATAAAATAAAAAAATATGAAAAATGGGTGCCTCATAATCACTCGAATTTTCGCAGTATGCATCTTTCTTGTCTAAATTGAATAACAAAAACAATTGAAAGTCGATATTCAAATGTTTCACATTTTTTTTAAAAAAGAACATCATAGAAACCATTTGAAAAAAAATTTCATTCGAAAACCTCAAACCATGAAGATTCTATGTCAATTCAAAGAACCTATTGCAATAAAACGGCAATTTCATACTTTAACCCCTAATATATCGATTTGATCAGTACAGGAAATCGGACTCCAATGTCCGCTAGAAAACTTAACATAAATACAGGCTGACTCGGCAAACATTTTTTTGCCATATTAATTAGCCTACAACCTATTTCGGACCTCAGACCTACCAGAAATACACGAAACATTTCATAAAAATCGGTGAAGTTTCGGATAACAAACACTGTGACACGAAATTTTTATAAATTAGATTAGCAAATTTGTACTCTTTTAAATGATCAGTGTACTCTTTCAAATTTCTATCATCATCATCATCAGCCCCTTGACGCTCACTGCAGGACATAGGCCTCCCTCATGGTTTTCATAACCACGCTTGGCAAATTTCTGTTTTTTTTTGTAGTAAAAATAAGAAACCATTATAGATTTACCTAAAGTGTTTTTGTTGTAAAAAGTATATAAGGCAGGTAATCCGTCGAAATATTCACAGATTTTGAGAGCCGTCACTTTTATTTCAGTGACAGCTGAGATCGAACTTGACTGCTCTGTTATTTTGTTTAGAACATTGACTTGCCAGTGCACTTAAGATTGATCTTAGCTCTAGGAATGTTTCATTAACATGGAACTTAAGACGATTGGTCACTTTATACGCATTGATGTTTCTATTAATGGCAATTTCTTGATTCCCGTACTACTAAGAAATTCGAAAAAAATTGACAACTATCAAGTCTTTTTATTAGTGTTGTATGGAATTTATATTCAGTTTTTTTATGATAATTCTGCCTTCATTCCCATAATATTTCTTTCATCACACCAATACTTTTGACAAAATAAAATCAAACAAAAAGTTTTTTAACCCAAAAATACATCCTTTGATAAAATAGCCCGATTTTCATGACACTTGAACAAAAAACAAATTATTCCTTATAAGAAGGAGTTGAAACGCTCGAAAGCATTTTGGTATCTGTCAAACACAAGATATGAAAATAAGATAAGAATATTCTTTATTGCACACAAGAAACAGGAGACATAAAATATAAAAACCAAATCATTAGGGAGGCTATTATGGGCCTGACAGTTCGCTTCTGTGTCTTAAAATTTACCAATATCAAGAAAACATAATTGATTACGATAAATTGCAATCATTGAGTCTGTATACGTCACGTCACCGTGAATGGGTACGAGGAATTAATTTAGGATGTACAATGTACATGTGAGTTTACTGAATAAACATCTTTAACATAACTCCGGAGAGATGTCTCGAAAAAAATGGCCACGCTCGATTCCCATCACTAGCAGCCGCGCAGGCGCATGTCGTATAAATTTTCACGTTTAAGGCATCCCGTTTAGTTTTTACAATAATTAAGCATTGCTCGTTTCATACTTGAAATCGCTGTAGTTCGCGTTTTATGGCCCCGGCGGTATTTTTATGCATGTACCTACGTGCATGCGGGTTGGGTAAACGCTCGTCGTAAAGGCTTGTTTACATGGCATGTACCTACAAGTACTCATAGTAGATATCGCCGCTCTGTTTTTTGATCCCATAGAAGTGGTGCGTGTGCCATTAGATTCTCCAAAATTACTTGCAAAAATTTAAAAACAAATTTTAAATGTATTTTGATCTAGCGAAAGGATCCAAACAATTATGAACCGCGAAAAAAAAGAGCATTTTCTTAATACAAGAAAATTATCGTAACAGCCTCAGTAAAAACTAATGGGGAACTTGCGTCTAACTTAGACTGGGTTGTTGGGAAAAATTAAAAAATAAAACAATAAAAATACTTTTTTCAGTGAGAAATGAAAAAAATAATAATTACCAACTACAACAATAAAAAAAATACATTAGATTTTTCCCATCGAATTCTAAACAAATTCTTGTTAGGATGTAGATATATTATATTATTTATTATTATTACGACGGTGGACAGGAGATAAAACTTTGAACGTGTTTTTCCGTGCCTTGGAGGCGTTTTCAGCAGGCTGAAATACCGTTTCAGGCCGTTTCAGCGGGTGCTCTGTCACATACTATTTTATCAAAATTTCACCCAAGTTATCGTTGTTTCCAGGCGCCTGAAACATGTTTTCAGGCCGTATCAGGCCACCCTCTATCTGATGACCCGTTTTCAGGCATTTTCGGGACCCCTTATAGGCCCTTGAAGTACATTTAAGTATATGATGAAATTTTCAATATGAGTGAGAGACATAGCACTATTAGAGAGAGATATCTATAGTCAGAACATTCCAGAAAGGAGTGAAAGAGATACCACTACTAGAGAGAGATAGCTATAGTGAACATTCCGGAAAGATGTGACAGAGACAACACGATCGAGCGAGACGGCAGTATCGCAGAACCTTCCACGACTTGACGGCGTTTTCGAGAACATCTCAAACGGTATATAAGCGGGGACGGGACGACGCGTGTTGCCAGTCAGTCTTATTTTGGAAGCGAAGCGAAACGAAACACATCGAAGGACTACGAGAATTATCGGACTAGTGCAGTGTCTTTAGAAAGAGGAAAGAGGAGGATATTTATTTCATTAAAAGTGTTTATTTAGGAAAAGTGTTGTGAAAGTTAAGCAATAGTGCGGAAATAAAGCCTACTCTTATTCATCAGTTTATAAAGTGCTTTTTCAACCGCGAACCCACCCCTAGAACGTAACAATATTATTTATTCTCAATAAAACAAGAAAAACCACAATACGGAGGAGTTAGTAAAGAGGCTCGAAATTTCATTGATGCCTGCACTTGCCCATTAGCTCAGTTGGGAGAGCGCTGGCACGGTTAGCCAGATGTCGCGGGTTTAAGTCCCGGCATGGGTTGAATTTTTAGCCTCTAAATAGGTTTTTAAAATTACAGAAAATTTTGGCAACTAGATAATTTGAAGGCTTAGTGACATTTTTTTATTTCAAATTATTGTTAAAACCTTGTCACTAAAACGCTTTATTCCAATTAAAACTATATTATTTCTGTAAATGTACACACATTACGTACATGTTAACGAAAAAACAACATTTGTTCAATTCAATTCTTTTATTTTAGACATGCGTCCATATACAAAGATAATATGTACTTAATAATGAAACTAAATTAGAATTAAGAAATGTTATTAAATATAATATAAAATTATAATGTGAAAATAATTTCATTTGTAACTATTACAATCTAAATAGATCTTAAGGTAGGGTGGGGATTCATTGAACATACATTCATGCCACGTATACAGGCAGTATCTAGTCATTACTTGAAATTGTACTTGCCTGCAATTTGTATTCATGAGTCCTATTAAGATGGCGTTATTAGTAGATTATATC
Source organism: Yponomeuta malinellus (assembly GCA_947308005.1). Lineage (NCBI taxonomy): Eukaryota > Metazoa > Arthropoda > Insecta > Lepidoptera > Yponomeutidae > Yponomeuta > Yponomeuta malinellus. The sequence continues at coordinate 885,693 of OX371000.1, forward strand.
AATTGGCTCCTTACAAGTAAGCTATAAAATATCGTGTCTTGTGGTTATGATTGCGATAAAAACTTTTTATGGCTCCACTACACAAGTAGAGTATATAACCAACCATACAATAAACTGTTTACATACATCTGTTACGGTGGAAAAGTACAAGGGTACTCTAGGTACGTATATGGTGGTGAACTAATTATGATGATAATTTTTGGCGTTTTACATGAAAGTCCATGGCTACCGTTAAAATTTGATAGTTCTTCTATATGACTTATTCGAAAAATCCCCTAGGGGAGTAAAGGGTCAACATAAAAGTTCTATCCCACTATCGGGTAGCGGCATCTCGCTTTACGCGGTGAAATAAAGTAAGATGGCGCTAGCCGGTGACGGATAAAACTTTTCGTGATGAGTCACGTTGACGTTTTGCTCCCTTAGCAGGGGGTTTCAAGTCAGTGGCATTACCATTTTTAACACTCACGCGGAATAGGCGATATACAATACAAGAGCTGCGGCGATCGGTATTGTATATCGTGCGCGAGTCCGACTCGCACTTGGCCGGTTTTTTTTAAATATATTTACTGCAACTTCACATTTATCAACTTTTCATTTATCTCAATAGACTGGGTGTAGACCTTTCAATCAATCAATTAGCCCAGACTTGTCCGCTGCTGGACAAGACCTCCCCAAGGCACGCCACTTCCTTCTGCCCTCGGCTCGGTTCTGTTTCTTCGTAGACCTTTATATTAGCTTTATTGGATGCAAAGGTCAATGTGCTATAGAACGAAAACCATAATAATGTCACGGAATTTTCTGTAAGAAAACTCTTATGCCGATAATATGTCAACGCAAGCAATGACACAAGCCGAAAGAAAAACTGCTCAATGCGTAATAATGGGTCTCGCTTCCACATAAACAATTACATAAAATAAGCATAAATGCCAATTCGCATGACATGTGCACATAACTCGTTGCAAGAAACAGAAACCACAGATGCCTATGAAACTAACAGAAGACCAATGGGCTAACTACACGCAAGATAAGATAAGATAAGAATATTCTAGCTAGAATATTAAGCTGTGTACTCACTTAGAAGTGATCACGTAATTTATTAGATACTGTATCAAATGCTTAACATGCTACAAATAAGCTAGATGTAGCTTCTTTACTCTTGACGTCAATATGGGCATTAGAGTTTCAATTACGTGCATACGTTCGTTACGTTCAGATATAACCAAGTATTTTTTTTTTTTTTGCTTCCTTCGTTAACGTAAGCCTCTGGGCGATTGAGGTCAATCGATAACTGTTCCCCGTACTAGACGTTAGTCCAGACTGTTAAGTCATAACTCAATGATACCATCCCGTTGGCACCGCCCATCGTTCGGTGAATAAGCCGCCTACCCGAAGGGTCGATGACGTTAGGAAGGCGATAGTAGGACCATGGACGAGTTTATTCCATATGCTGGATATATAGATGGATCTCATCGCTAGTTGCTGTCGTGCGTGTTCTTCTGTCCTTACTCTATGTTGTTGGCAAGAAACCGAACAGGGCGACAAGCAATTGATTTATCACCTATTCATTGGTAATTACGAACGGACGTGGCATTTTTCTCGTTGCATATTAAATGGCGAAGCCTGTTGAGTAATAATACGGTTTGCTGCACATTGTCGACGGTAGCCAGTGCTAAGTGGCCTCAATCGATTGAGCATTAATGATTCGATTGAGCGGAATGCCTCGTTGGTCTAGCGGTAAAACGTTACACAGATAGAGGTCGAGGATTCGATTCCAGGTGGGGCTCGCTATACTTTGATGTCTCCAGACGCTTTCCATGTTCGTAAGATCCTAGGGTATTATAGTTTGTGACTAGACCAAGTGTTTAGTTATATTTGTTAGACTAGAAGCGTTTTTATACGTGTGATGATTTCCTCACTTATAAAATTGACGACGTAGCGTAAGCTATATTTTAAAACAATTTTAATAGAATATTTAATATTTTTTGTATAAAATATTATATACTTATTTTCTTTCTATTGCACCAATCCGTGCTGAGGTTTTTAAAAATATTATACACTTTTTATAGTTCAATTATTCATTGACATTCTTATGATATTGATATGTAATTTTTGACATTTGGTAATTATATTTTTTCTTTATTTATGTTGGGAAACTTAAGTTATCTATATAATTTCACGTTGACTTGTAATAATTTTATTATCAATAAATGTCTATGTCTATTCAGCCTATGAACAGAGCCCACTGCGGTTGCGTCAGTAAAACAAGTTCCGTGAAATGTTGTAGCAATTGTTTAGGAAAACCGTGTTTGCATACCCTTTGAGTATATTGGCATGAGTCTATTTATAAAATAGTCTGTGGTGAGATTTTACAAGGATAAGACTTAAACTGCCTCTGAGGAGTGTTTTGGAGGAATCGTGTTTTTATAAATGGAACCGTTAGTGTTTAGTGTCTATTTATTTTTATATTTTCAGGCGTTTTATGTGTTAATTTCGCCAAAGTGTGTAAATGTGTGTTTTGGTGTGTAAATAAAACATTATCTTATCTTATCTTTATTTTTCTCACAGTGCATTCATCAAATCAAGGTTTATTTCAAGAACTTCGCTCAAATCTATTACGGAAATGTCACATAATGTCTAAACGTCAATTAAAGCAAAGTAAATACTTCCTAAGACTAGGCTTGATTGACGTATTGAGTGAGCTAATGAACGACGTGTACTTTATTTTGTCATAAATGTTGAGTCTCACAAACAGAATACCAACCTCGCCCCTTTTTTCTAGTACTCTAACTACCAGTTTGCCAAACAGCACACAGAAAAAAACTGACAGCTGCAAGCAGTATCTACTGTTTACAGATTAAAAGATTGTTAGCGCACGAAAAACCGGCGGTTAATTTACAAAGACATTAAAGTAATCTGTTGGCCTATGTCACCTTAACCCCCGGTTTCTCGTATACTAACAAGCTGATAATCTACTGTTAACAGCTGTCAGTAGCTTTTTTAAGCACTTTGGTCAATTGACAGCTGTTAACAGTAGATTAACAGCATGTCAGTGTACGAGAAACTAGGGGTAAGACATATTATCACTGTAAAAAGCTTATTGTATTTCCACCAACATAGCATGTAGACAATCTTGAAATTTCACGCAGTCAAGTTGTGGGAAAATTGTAATAAATATACATACATACGTGCGTAAACTCACGCCTCAATCCAGAAGGGGTAGGCAGAGACCAAGGTTTACCACTTGCCGCGACCCTTCATCTTCCTCTTTCGCTTCATCAACATTCATTAGTCGCTGCATGCGCGTTCGCCGGTTTCGGGTACTTTTCATCTTACCCTTCGGGACATCCCTTGCCGGCCCTTCCACCCACACTCGTTCGATATATTTAATTCTTTAAACTTCTTCCTTCATCCTCTTCTTATGTACATATGAATTATAAACTAGTTGATCACTTTATACTCTTACTTATTGATAGTTTAATTGGTGATAATAAGAAAATAACTTGCAGTTTTTTCATTACTTCAATACCCTGAATAAAACTATTATTACTTTTATATTATTATTACCTTAACCACTTCCGCACTTGTAAGTATTTCTTAACATTTCATCGCCAAAAGCAACAACCTCACCTCGAACTTTGCATTGCAACCAGTCGTAATACACCGTGTAATTAATACGCTAATGATATCCTGAAAGTGTCAAAATCACCGCTAGTCGGATGTAATCGGCATCAGGCTCGCCTTGCGCTGGCTGGCCGACATAAATCTCCTACTGTAATAAATAAGCCTTTGGCTGTGGGCCTCTACTCAGGATTTTTCATAACTTGAGAACATGAGCTGTGTAAATCACATCGTAGAATCAAAATCAAATATTCACTTGAAATTAAAAATAAACTTTAATTTAATCTTCGTTATCTAACATAAGCTGACAATTTAGTCTTAAGACTGCTTTTTGTTTGCTAACAGTAGATTAACATATTGTAAGTGTACGAGAATCCGGAGTTAATTATTGTAAAATAATGAATAAAAAACTTTGGCCTTTGCATCTACGTAATGATGATTTATGCAGCGTCCAGTGGCACCTTCACTCACACTAGATGGGTGAAGGGACCACTCGGACGCTGCTTAGGACATTGTTTCTTTTTTAGATGGAGTAGGCTTGGCCAGCACCTATACCATTCTGACAGCTTAATCGGCGTAACCCACAGGAAAGGCAAGTCAATACGTGCGGTGCTAACCAAACCGCGGGTTTCCTCACAATGTTTTCATTACTTTTTATATTTGATTCAAACACGCAGTCTCAAATCCAATTACAATTGTCTCGCTGCTACAGAGTAGGCCAGCCATCTGTCAGGCTGTGCTAATTGACATTTATAATCGGCTACCGACGGCCGACGGTGGACGGCGGTGGACGGACGGTGGACATTCGAAAGGCATAGTTTATTTATGACACTGCGAGGTGACCGCAACACCCTCGGGGGACGATCGGCTGTGGTTATGGCGTTCCATGATAGCGGAAGCGATTCAGTGGAATTGTACGTACACATATTTGGAACACAAACAAAAGCTTCAAAACTATTACTTGACTATGAAACATTGATATACAGGGCTGCTTTTAGATGGCGCTAGCATTTGTAATATCATTTGTATTATGCTGAAATTTATAGTAAAATAGTTTTTCTGTTGCTTTGTTTATCTTAATATTGAACTTTGTTAACATTTGCTAAATTGTGTTTACTGGCACACGGTTTAGCAATCATTTGCAATCAATTGAACACTTAGTTAAGGGAAGCTCCTGACGCACAGGTTTGCCTAGTTCGAGTGCAAAGGCTTCAAAGTTCACTGTGGCAAGTTGTATTTCTCAATAAAGATATTTGTAGGTATATTTTCATTCAAGGACGGTTCAAGCTAGTTTGTCTGAAAGTGAACTCGAATTGTTTTTTGCTTCTGTATTTCAGTTCCACTAAGGACGTATCCCAAAGCTTTTGGAGCACAAAATGACGGCGGTAAATGTAAATAATTAATTCTCAATTAACCGGGACATTAACCGACAGCGCATGACGAAGTTTAATTAATGAAAATACGAGGAAAATCGACAAGAGTATGATCTGCTTAGTATTTGTACAGTTATCTAAGAATAATACGCTGCCCATCTATGTTATTATGCATTTTCTTTAAGGTACCTCTAAGTTTGTTGTTTGCTTAAAGATTTTACAGATATAAAATTAAAAAAAAATAGGTATATCAGTTTTATTTCTTCCAAAATGCATAACAGTGTGTCGGCAGATGTTGTTATCATCGGTTAAGATTAGATATAGCGTTGAATATATTTTTCCTTGGGTTTGATAAGTTTACCTCGTATGAAATGAGATCAGCAGTTCGGTAGCGAAATACTGGTCTAATCCAGAGACTTGGCACAATAGTCGACTATTTGTCGCGAAAACCCGCGTCGCGTCCCCAGAAAATTGCTCCCGTTAATTGAGGCAAAAATTCTTATTTTTTAAAGTAATATAAGTGTTGTTGCGGTAGTAGCCTAGCGGCAGAATATCGGCCTCGCATTCGAGGGGTCGTGAGTTCGAATCCCTGGAATGTACAAATGACATTGTTTTCTAAGTTACATATCCTACATTTGTGAAATTGTAGTGGGAATGCATAAGCGGCCTATATACGTCCCACTGTAGGGCACAGGCCTTCTCTCAGGAAGAGGGTATGGGCTTAATCACCACGCGTGCCCACCGCGGATTGGCGATTTCAAGCGCTGAGGTATGTGAATAGCTCAGACACCCAGGTTTCCTCACGATGTTTTCCTTCACCGTTAGCGAGTGGTATTGCTACTATAACTTCACAAATGTACCACATACGCTAATACCGGAATACCACACGCTAACTGTGAAGGAAAACATCATGAGGAAACCCGAGTACCTATCTGAGATGTTTATATTCCTCAGCGCTCGAAGTTGCCATTCCGCAGTGAGCACGCGTGGTAATAGGCCACATACAAATAAAAGAATAAATAAAAGAGTGTTAACGTTTTAAAACTCTTTTTTTGTAGACTTCACATAGTTGGTAAGTTTCTACTTACTAGATATTCAAAAAAGAAGAAGAAGAAAGACTTTCATTATACCAACAAGATACATCACAGAAACAAAATAAGCACATAAGTAACATAATATGCACAACAACAGAAAGAAAACTAAATACACAACAGACAAAACGAATAAATAAAACAGGACCATAGATTCACTGTCCTTCTAATTGCAATAATCCCAGTTCAACTGCACTCAACGTCAAACAATGAATTTATTGTATTAACTCGATGGCAGCTCACCTTTGTGCTCAAATGACAGTTTCATAATTGAGATGCCAGTAATTTGTTTGTGTCATTTTATTGCCACTGTCGTGTTGGGTGAGCGGGAGTGGGTTATTTCGGGTGATTAATTTAAATTAAGTGGATCGGTAGGTACTTAATGACAAAAATAATGCAAAAGGTCAGTACTTGTTTGCACAATTTGCATACGGAATGTTGAAATTAATACAATATTACTGTTCGTGAATTAAGAGCTTACAGCTACGCAGCCAGTCAAGGCTAGGTTCTAAAGGCTTCGGGGTTAGAGCATAACATAACATAAACTCACGCCTGTATCCCGGAAAGTTAGGCAGAACCCAGGTCTGCCACTTGCCACGATCCCGACAGATCTCTTTCGCTTCATCAACATTCGCTAGTTGCTGCATGCATGTACGCCGGTTTCGGGTACTTTTTATCTTGCCCTACAGCGACGGGGTGGAAGGTGCTTTAGGTTAGAGCGTTGGCTGAATAAGCAAGAGGCATGGGTTCGAACCCTCTCCGGCAACAAAATGTGAAGTACGTATATCATCAACCCATTATTTCCCCACCGAGGGGCACGGGTCTCTTCCCTGAGGAAGGTATAGGCCATACTCCACCACGGGGGCCAAGTCCGGATTGGTGGAGGCTTGTAGACTAGTGACTCGTCTACTGTCAGAAGTTGTCAAGCCGCCCTAAGGCCTCTGACTTGGCTTAACGACTGCCATATATCGACGGCAACCAGCACCAACAGCTTAACGTGCCTTGCATAGACGGCGACCCATCCATGCACTGAACGCGCCCTGTGTTGCTTAACCTTCGTGATCGTTTAAGATCACTCAGGCAGCCGGGGCTACGAGCGATTACGTATTATCGATATACGAGTACGTATATCAAGGTGTTAAAAACTTTGAAATGGCTCGGCATGAACTCATACCACAAAACCATAACAAACTCCATGAATCATAATCATCATTATCAGTTTGACGCGCGCTGTAGGACATAGGCCTCCCTCATGGTTTTCCAAGCTTCTCGACCTTGTGCCGCCCACATCCAGCGACTCCCCGCCACCGTAACCAGGTCGTCAAACCATCTGGCTGGGGGTCCATGTATATAAGGGTAAACGAAACAAGACACATCACAGAAAAAAATCACTAATTTCGTGCCTCACGCGATTATCGAGCACATTGGAAATTAATCAAGTCGTAAATGTCATGTGAAAAAGTCGTTCTGACTTTTTGACTTTTTTTCAAAAAGTTTAGGCTACAGGGCAAACTCTTAACCTAAATTATAGCTTACTAAGTTATTCAGAGCAGTTTTTCTCATATTTTAATATCGTTCTTCGTTTCCAAAATATCGAAGGAAAATTTATGTTTTACTTTTCACTATTTGGCCATAATTTTTTTCTTTTTTAACTTTCTCGAATAATTATTTTTCTACCTTACAGCTCTTGTGAATACGCGTCTTTTGAGCTTTGAATATCATATCTTTACAACTCTCGGAGATGTAAGCTGAGAGAATCGGAGAGATTCGTGAAATCGCAGCCTACACTGGAGCGAACGAAAACACATTTCCAATGTTGAAAAACAACAACAGAAGGAAAGCACACACAACAGAAAAAACATTCAACAAAACTCTGTCTTCTTTGGGGTATAGGCGAGAGCACATCAGCATTTTCGTTGCAAAGTCACCCGCAATGAACTACTAGTAAGTAGATAGCGCGGCTGTAAGAAATGATAATTATGCTGGCGACTATACCAGAATCTAATAGTGCACTATTCCCACTATTCCCACTATTCCCAGTGAGAATTAGTGCCGATAAAGCCAAATTGGTTTCTAGGTAACACTACGGCTCGCATCTCCTACATTAACCACAATATTCAATCACGCTGACCACCCACTGGCCGCAGACTCCACCGTCGAAAAACAAAGAAAAGCAATCTCTTTATAATAATATAAAACCCAACTGTCCCAAAAAAAAATAAAGAATTTTATTTCACTCGAATTTTTCAGGTCAAGCAGGGGGAAACTCTCATTCAACTTAATGTAAGTTTGTATTCAATTTCAAGTAAGTAAGTTTCTTGCTGTCGATTGCTCCATGCCAAAGTTGTGATATTTTTTAGCTGTGGGGTTTTTTAACAATAAATGTAGTATATATAATAACAATGATATAATACGCGATAAGAAGATCTTTAAACAAAACGCTCTTTAAGCCCTTAAGAGCGTTTTAAAGAGCCTTATTTTGTTGAATTATATGAAGATTTATGGTGATATCGATAGAAAAAAGATACGTCTAAAGCAGCGGTCAAATGCAGTTTATAAAGTCTTCGGGAGAAGTGCTTCAGCTTTATTTATAAAAGGTCGATCCCAATAAAAATACTCATAACACGGTGTTAAAGCCGGTTTACTAGATGAATTACTCTCACAAAAGTTTTGTATCTTAGGAATAGAATAAAAAGTACATCATAAAGGTACGTACAAACACAACTACTCAGCCATGAAGAATATATCCTCTCCTTTGACTTCGCAGTCGGGTGATAAAAATAAAGCGCACACACAAGTAATGGTTCTCATAATCCCGGCATTACGGCAGTATGCCGCCATTATGTTATTTTACAACATGGCGACCGCGGCGTATCATCGGCGCAATTCGTCACGGGTTGCCTTGTAATCCTGCGAGAGACCAAGGGAACAAGTCCACTGAAGTCTTACGGCCTCATTTATAAGATCACGATTCCTTTAACGCACTCTTCCTAATCTGTGGTTACGACTTTTCCTTGCAAAATCTCCACCACAGACTGTTTTAATCGTCGTTTTAAGGAATTATATAAATAAGACCGTTAGTTTACAAATTAACGAGTCTTTTTTTAGGGAATGAAATCCCGGGATAGCGGGATCCCGAAATACGATTTTAAATATACGATCCCTAAATATACATTTTGCGGGACGAATCTCGGTGGACAATTTTGCGGGTTCTCGTTGGTCTGGCGGAATTACAAAGAAGCGTAGATAATACGTGGTACTCTGCGCGCGGCCGCGCGTGCTTGGCAATTTGATAATTGTGATAATCAAGTGACTATAGCAATTTATGTGCCTGATGTTTACGTTACGTGAGTATGTTAGTTGTCAATTTATGTTTCTGCAGTTTATGTTAGTATGTAAATATATGCCTTAATCTTTACGTCTAAAAGTATTAATAAACCATTTCTTATGTACCAAAAAGGTTATTAAATTTTGGTTAAACTTAAAACCATGAAAACGAGTTACATTAGTTCTTTATTACGATTGATTTCGGAGGACTAAGTCTACCCTGCTAGATTCCGCAAATACCTGGATCCAGCGGGACTAAGAAGGTTCCGTCTCGCAAATACCTGGATTGAAATTATCTTGCGGGATCGCATTCCCTAGCTCGGACTTATGGGCGAGAATTGTCACTGATTGTTTTCCACGCAACGGATATCGCAGGTGTGGTCGGCGAAGGTGGAGATGGCGGGACAATTTCTCAACATTTTTGCCCGGATGGGAGATTATGGCTCAAGACAGAGAGGAGTGAAAGATCATGGGGAGGCCTTTGCCCAGTAGGGCGACAACGTTGCAGTTGAAAATACAGTCAATAAGCAGTGATAGCGTAGTAAGTAGAAGAAGGCCACACATTCAGGAGTTTATGGGTCGAATACCGGATGTAGCCAACTTTTTTTTCGGGTTTTGTATTATTTCAATAATACAATTTATCATTTTATACAGGGTGCAAAGAAACCAAAAATACATGCGAAATTATGAATTTTCATACTAGCAGAATTGTACACCACCTCGACAATCATGATGACGGGCGGCCAAGCTGCGCGGGCGCTTGTTTTGACAGCTTAATGCTGACTCAGGATGTGCCATAGAGCTACTGACATTAGGCTGAATTCACGTTATATAGATGAGACACCTACTCTGCCTTTAGCGTTTTGTCTCTGAGAGACCACTATGCGCACTTAATTATGTGCAAATAATTTTCAAGCAAGTAGTATATTTTTGTATTTTTGTATAAAGTATATTTGTATTCTATGGTTAGTTCAATAAAAATAATATGATAAGTTTATTTTATTAAATATTTATGAATATAATTTGTAATTCGGTTAGTATATGTACTATATATTTTTCCATTTTTTTCATGTACACATACCTACCTACTCTTTTCATCTTTCAATTCATCTGAGGTTGTCTGGAAGAGAGCGCTTTTAGCGATTAGACCGTCAGTTGTATATGGCAAAACTTGTATATGTAAGCCTTCTGATGTCTTTTTTTCTGTAGTGTACAATAGAGAGATTGTATTTTATTTGTATGCCGATTTTACTGCAGTGGTTTATCATTTATGAGACAGAAATGAGCTCGCCTTCGTATATTTTACTTCTTATGTAATGCTCTGTTTCGTGTAATGTATATTACATTTTATTAAAGTAAAAAATGCAGACCATGTATTAAAGTTCTCACGATGATTGGCAAATTCTTTGCTATGATGGAGAACCTCGTTTGCTAACGATACGCTAAAAATAACAAGGATAATGTTTTATTAATTAACTGTTGACAAAAACAGCAACGCTAATTAAGTTAAAATGCATTAATCAATCAGATAGGTTATCACCTATTGTAATTATAATCAAACCTTAATTTGCAATCAGAAATCAATAATTTATTTAACGTAAAGAATTTACATTCTGTTTGCTGAATGTCTAATAAGTAGGTAGTATCGATGCGATATTGTAGTTCATTATTGCACGCAATGAAGACGGTATAATGATGCAACGTGTCATCATAAGCAGCCTATATACGTTCCACTGTAGGGCAGAGAGTATGGGCTTAATCACCACGCGTGCCCACCGCGGATTGGCGATTTCAAGCGCTGAGGTATGTGAATAGCTCAGACACCCAGGTTTCCTCACGATGTTTTCCTTCACAGTTAGCGAGTCGTATTGCTTCTATAACTTTACAAATGTACATAACTTAGAAAACAATGTCATAGGTACATGCCCGCACTGGGATCGAACCTGGGTCTCCCGTTTCCGAGTCCAATGTTCTACCCACTAGGCTACCACCACGCGTGTATATAATGTAATTAATGACACGCCATCTACCAACATTTGTATGATAGAGTCTAGCGCAAACATGTGTGAACCATTGAATTGTATCTTCTAAGAACTTATTGTACCGTGTCTACCTGAAGATGTATTTTCTTTCGATTGAAGCGAGACACAGTGTTACCTTAATTAAACATACTAAACATATAACAACTAGCAACGTTCTAGACTTCAACATTTGGTAGAACTTAGGGCGTTATTATTTATAGAATTTATGAATTTTCAAAACACAATGTTCACAAACTTTCACCTTTATGATGTTATAGTAGGATTAGGGCCTCATAGGAAGGCTCAGGGTCGCCAAACGAGCAATATAGAGAGCTATGTTGGGAGTTTCACTGCGTGATCGAATCAGGGATGAGGAGATCCGCAGAAGAACCCGAGTTACTGATATAGCTCGAAGAATTGATTAGTTGAAGTGGCAGTGGGCGGGGCACGTAGTTCGGAGTACTGATGGCCGTTGGGGCGAAAAGTTGTGACCTGGCGACAGCAAACCGGACGCCGCAGCGTGAGGTGGCCCCCCACCAGATAGTCTGACGACCTGGTTACGGTGGCGGTGAGTCGATGGATGCGGGCGGCGCAACACCGGTAAGCTTGGAAAACAGTAAGGGAGGCCTATGTCCTGCAGTGGGCGTGAAATAGCTGATGATGATGATATTAAACGCATAGGAATCTATCAGTTCCATCTTAGGTACGGTCGACACCAAAGCATTTTCTATTCTACTCAGTTACAATACGCGCTACTTTCCTACAAAATGTAAAAGTGGAGCTGCTGTCGACTGTGCACACTTGTCGTCTGTGAACCCCATGTCACATCGCTGCGATCTCACGCCTTGCCTACTCTGTGTCAACAAGTTGTTCTCCTTAAGGCGCGCACGCACTAACACCGCAGGAAACGGGTCTTAGCTGATGACATCTTGTATTTATTATCGCTGGCCAATCTGCTGTAGTAATTAATCCATTGCCTTGGCAACGGTTAAATAAAAATAAGCTCCGATGGGACCGTTTTATTTCATGATACGAATTTTAATTCAGTTATTAGTAAATGCTTGGAAAATAATTTATTTTTATATTTCCGCTATGCATTTTTAAAAGTTGTATTTCTTGCGTGCGCGGGAAGTTATAACACTATTAAAGTGAAATTTATTCGCAAATGAAAGTTGTCACGATATTTATGTGAGATCACTGTTAGTGATAAGATTAACAACCGTTAGTAAGACTAACAACCGTTAGCCTTACCTCCGGTTCCTCGTACACTTACAAACAACAAGTGTAGACAGTTAATTACATCATGCTATTAGTTAGTACGAGAAAAGAATAATATAACAAAATATAGTCACTCTTATGATAATGAACTCATTGTTACTTAATTTTTTCATACAATATTATACAACACATTACATAAACTGACGCTTGTATTCCAAAGGATTAGGAACAGGCCAAGGTTTGCCAATTGCCACGATCCTGACAAGCAATAATATTTGCTATCTGTATTCATCCATATTGTTTCCACAAATGTACTATAATAACCAAAAAAGAAAGCAAAAACCGGCGAAAAAAACACGTTTGTTGTATGGGAGCCCCGCTTAAAATATTTATTTTATTCTGTTTTTAGTATTTGTCGTTATAGCGGTAACAAAAATACATCATAATAATTATGTAAAAATTTCAACTGTCTAACTATCACGGTTCATGAGATACAGCCTGGTGACAGACGGACGGACGGACCGCGGAGTCTCAGTAATAGGGTCCTTTGCCCTTCGGGAACCCTAAAAACGGCTTTGTCCACTTCAACAATAAATTATTATTATTCAATATTTTGTTTTACAGCCGACGTTTTGGGGCCTGTTTCATAGACGCACTGTGCATCGAATTGTCATAATAAAACATAATTTATAGTTTCATGAAACAGACCCCAGGCCATATTTAGTCTTTTGTACAGAGTAAGGAAACTAACGTGAACCTTTAGGATTCAAAGCTTTTATTACCGTATAGACCGTGACTACTGAAGGAACGGTACACCAAGGTGGCAAGACCGGACTAGTCATTAAGACAAACATAAAGAACAGTAATTGCGCATAGCATGTTGACTGTCAAGTCGGTGCGTCGAGATCGCTCCTAATTATACCATTTTATGTCCCCGGCTCTATTGATGGAGAATACCAGAAGAAGATGTCGGCTTCGTTTAAACCCGTTTTTAGGGTTCCGTAGTCAACAAGGAACCCTTATAGATTCGCCATGTCCGTCCGTTTATCTGTCTATCTGTCTGTCCGTCTGTCCGTCTGTCTGTCCGCGGCTTAGCACAGATACGATCAGTACTAGAGAGCTGAAATTTGGCATATATAAATATTTACTATGCCGACAAAACGACAGAATAAAATTTGGTAAGAACTTTTCTTGGGGTACTCTCCCCTACACCTAAATTAGTCACGTAATTTTTTTTTCGCCTGCACTACTTTTGTGGGATATCGTTGGATTGGTCGCTTAAAAATATTATGGGTGTAGGAAGACCATTTTTTGATTTATTTTGTCAGAGTAGGGCGCTGCACATTAGAGGAGGGCAGTAGCATATATGGCCTGAAAAGGAAAACTACCAAGGCTAAGTAGGCTTTACAAGTAAATGAGTAATGGGCGACCAACTTATAAAAGGGAAACTTCGTACAAAATCCATTGAAAACTACTTGGGTGAAGTTGTTACTTCAGTGAAGCAGATAAAAAACCCCTCTTTCTACGGAACCCTACACAGCGCGTGTCCCAACACGCACTTGACCGGTTTTTCGTCTGTTTTTCACTTGGCATCAAGTAACGCGTCTGTCAACAATTTGGCCACCCACCATGATCGTAACAAGCCTCTTTCGCTTCAAAAACATTAATTAATTTCACGCACCTCGGTTTCGGGTTATTATTATCGTTTCCTTCGCTAATACATCTTCTACTTGGTCGATGTATGTCTTTCTCGGACGTCCCTTACCGGCTCTTCTACCCACATTCACTCGATACTCGATAATGTCTTTCTTTCTTTCTATATAAAAAAAAAACATAAAAATATTTATTTTAAAAACCACTTTACGCAAGTTACAAAGGGTATGAGAAGGTTGAAAATAAATTGGTTTATGTTAAGAATAAAACGACAATGTTTACCGGCGACCCCCACACTAGACTATAAGTCTGTATAGTGGGGGACTGTTCAAGTAGGTTTAGCATTTTAACTTAGGCGACGGTTAGGAAATAGTCTCAAATTAATATTACTATTAAGGTTATAATAAAATTAAGTTTTAAAACACTGTTTAGAGGAGACAGTGAAGAATGCATAAATATTAAATTAAATCTGTGTGTCTGTGTGTGTGTTTGTGTGTGGATGTGTGTGTGTGTATTCTTTCTTCTTTGGCAATATTTTTTCCTGTATTGTCGCAACGTTCCTTTCTCAATTCTAGTTGCTACATCCTCTTTCAATCCACAAATTTCTCTACAATGTATAGTTAAGCATTGAGCTTTTATTCTGTTTGTATTTGTTCTTTGTCGTTGAATAACGTTTTAATAGCTATCACAGTTCAAAGTAATGTCATGCTTGACTCTTAGCACTAGAACTGGCTTTGCTCTGGCCTTTGACTTTAAGTATTTTTTCATAATTATTTTGACGATTTATATGTCTGTTTGTCACGCGATTCTTTGTCTCAGACAAGTCTGACTTAATATGATAAACCGGATTTTTAGCTCGGTAATTTAAAAATTACTACCCATTCTATCTAATTCGCCGTTGATAGCCGTTGGGAAAGAAATAAAAGTTCTGGAATCGAGGTTCTATATAGTTTAATAGGCATCCTGTTTTTTACGCATCCTCCATTATGTGCTTTTGATCTGCAGCGGGATATTATTAAGTAGTAGAGATTAAGGCTGACCAGCTCTTAAATTTCATTTAAGTGGCTATTTCAACAAAATGTTGTATGAGGATTTTTTCTGTCTTCTTCTCGTTAACATGATTTTGTGGTCAATCGGCTATATATCAAATTGTTAAAGTAATCTATTTATCGGATGTTCATCATCATCATCAGCCATTTTATTACGCCCACTGCAGAACATAGGCCTCCTTCGTGGTTTTCATAACCATGAGGGGTTTTGCCATAATCGCCACGCTTGGCAGGCGGGTTGGCGATCGCAGTATGCGGTTGGAATCTCAGGAAGACGCTGCTGCCCGTCCTGGTAATTGATTTCCTTAGTCGCCTTCTACGACATCCAAGGAAGGAAATGGAGTGACGCTATTCTAAATGCGGCGCCACACGGATCTATTTATCAACTCTCCCTCTAATCATAATTACATAGTATTTTATTTATATAGGAAACTATATCGAATATGTAAAGAAAAAGCTCGAGTATGTAATAGCCCACATCCCGAACGCTATACGTCCCTGCAATACTCCACTTTTTGAGCAACTGTATAAAAAATAACTTTTAAAAGAAATAATATAACAAACATGAAATAATCTTTTTCTTTTAATTCAGTGAAAATTCAAAGCTGAATGAGACAATTCTTTTTTATATCTAAGATTTTTTTTCGGTTCGACCTATAAAACTCTATTCCAATATTTCATATTGAATGGAAAGAACGTTGCCAAGCGTCATTCCAGTGAGAATAAATGGCCCAATAGATATTGAAAACGCCGTCGCCAACATGCATATTGCTGAAGCAATATTTGGAGGCAAAATTCAAACACATACCTACACATAAACTCACTTCTATGTCCCGAAGAGATAGGCAGAGACCACGGTTTGCCACTTCCTACGATCCTGACAAATTTTATTTTCTTCATAACAATAACTTTTATTATAATTATTATATTTGTTGCACTAACCTGTGCTGAGGACGTAATACAGAGAAGTTTGTAAAGAGGTTCAAAATTTCGCCGATGCCTGCACTTGCCCATTAGCTCAGTTGGGAGAGCGCTTTCACGGTTAGCCAGAGGTCGTGGGTTCTAGTCCCGGCATAGGTGGAATTTTTAGCCTCTAAATAGGTTCTTTAAAATTACTTTTGCATTATCTTATCAATTTACTTTGAGCTAATACTTTCTGCTGTAATCATACTCATAATGTTACTTTCTTGGCTCTTTTTTCTCTCTGAGAAAAACCTGTGCCTGTCCGTAGCCTACCGGTGTTACTTATAAAAAACCGGCCAAGTATGAGTCGCACTCGCGCACCGAGGGTTCCGTAGAAATTTGCAGGTAGGTACTTACATATTATAAATCGTTCAGGAATCGAGTGTCGCAGTTTTTTCCGAGCTTTTCCCGAACTTCAAAGACAACTTTTTTATGATTTAACTACAAATGAATAGTTTTGAGATTTTCCCTGTTATGTGCCAAATATCATAGTTCTATGTCAATGGAAAGTACCCTCTAAATTTTGATTGACTTGAGTGTCGAAATATACGTTTTTTTGCGGAATAAACAGCCGTAACTTTTTATTACGGTAACTAAGAAGTTTAATTTTTTTACAGCTTCAAGTGACTGTAGACTTGAGTGTACGGTTCTAATTTCAACTCAATAACTCCACGCATTCCCAAGATAAAGGGTCTTGCCAGACAGACGGACGGACGGACAACAAAGTGATCCTACAAGGGTTTCCTTTTCTCTTTTGAGGTACGGAACCCTTAAAAACGATTTCTCCAAAACACTCCTTAGAGGCAGTTTAAATAAACGTTTATTTATAAGTCAGACCGTAATTCTATAGCCACATTGAGGGTGCTCATGCAATATTATAACTTAATCACTGCATTGAAGTGGGTCGGGTCTACGCACGTGCACATGATATAATATACTACATACATATTTACACAA
Organism: Yponomeuta malinellus; assembly: GCA_947308005.1. Classification (NCBI taxonomy): domain Eukaryota; kingdom Metazoa; phylum Arthropoda; class Insecta; order Lepidoptera; family Yponomeutidae; genus Yponomeuta; species Yponomeuta malinellus. Next base: position 902,963 of record OX371000.1, read on the forward strand.
ATAACAAAATAATATTAATATAAATACCTACTCAAAAATACAATAATGAAAAGATTTCAAGCGCTGAGGTATGTGAATAGCTCAGACACTCAGGTTTCCTCACGATGTTTTCCTTCACCGTTAGCGTGTGGTATTGCTACTGTAACTTCACAAATGTACATAACTTAGAAAACAAAGTCATAGGTAATCAGATATAATAAGATAGATTAGCAAATAGATTTACCAAAACCAAGACAAATATTTTGTGGTCTTCCTTTTGGCCCAAAGTTAATGCTACAAAATTCCATAAATTTGATAATATGTAGTTGTAGGAATAAGGTGACCTTAATATTGGTTTTATTTTTATTTTCCATCAAGTTTTCATTGTTGTTAATGACCCATTAATAAGGTACGCTTTGTCTCTTGTTTTATAAAAAAAATGTCTTGGCTGAGCAATTAATGTTCTATGCTTTTGGCCCAACCAAAACTTCTAATAAACGATAATACGAATCTAGAATAGACGAAAATGTGCTCTGGTTCTTATAGCAATAGAGCTACATTGGCGACATGGTTGTCCCATTTGACCCAATATTGGCCCATAAAATAGGGACATAACAGAGATATCGGCTAGCTCGTATGAAATACTGCCGAGCTGCCAATTAAACTAAAAAATGTCCGCCAGCGCCAATTAAAATGATTTACATGTCGATAAATCGTCACGATATAAGCACGAGTGCTTAAAATAGGTTTTATAGTCGCTTTTTCACTCGCTGGCGTCACTGACTTGGAATACACAAAAGGATCGTTGAGCACTGATTGATAGAAGTTAAGGCTAAAGGTTGTTGTAACATTGTTGGTTTTTTTTTTTTCAATATATTTCATACACAGGCCTTGTATGTGAAGCATACTACTGGAATAAAGGATCTGGCGTAAATATTGGATAACCTGAAAACAACAAGCTAAAGTTTAAAATTTTCAACATTTCCATACATTTTAATTTCTTTAAAAGCTTGAAAATTTCCTTTTGATATTTTCTTATCCAGTAGTTTCTAAGGTTAACAGGAGCAATAGAAATACCTAATAAAAATTGAATTTGCACGGATATTTACTCGTTTATTTTTATTTTACCATTATTTTCCGACGGGCACTTTTGCAAGTCTCGTGGTCTCGGTCGGTGCAAATTCAATTTTTATAATTTTTTATCTATCACATAAATTGATGCCTTCAGGTATAAATAAAAAAATATCTAATAATGCAGCCCATTTGCGTCCCACTGTGAGGCTTCCTCTTAGAGAGACGCGTGCTGTCTACCGCGGATCGACAATTTCAAGCCTGAAGTATTTTAAAACCTCAGGAACTCAGGTTTCCTCACGATTTTTTCCTCCACAGATAGCGAGTGGTATTGCTACTAAAAATCACTAATGTACGTAAAACCAAGTCATTGGTACAGTTCAGTTCCACAAAAAAACTTCAGATGAAATTTTTTAACTTTTGCTCATTGGGAGTGATCGAGCTGCCGATGGTTAAAAAACGTTTTTCATGTTGTAAACATTCTCAACGCTTATACCTTAAATAGCTACCAGCAGTCCACAGCAATCCAGTAAGAGCAAAGCCGGTGAAGCGGTAGCATTCAACTTTAACTACCAGGAGCAGCTGCGGTTGGCATTTGAGCTCGCTTACCCCCTATTTCTCGTATAATAACAACTTGTTAACCTTCTGTTGGCAGTGGGCCTGACAGCTGTTAACACAGATTTTTGGTGTACGAGAAACCGGGGGTTAGTGTGGTTTGTTCGAGCCCCCTACACCCCTGGAGTATAATCGCTGCTTCACACTATGACTATACCCAGGGATAGTCTGGGGTACCTAGACATCCAATCGGATTTCAATTACTTTGACTTCTGAGTTACGTATAATTAAGTCCATGGTCTCTCTCTGAGAGAAGGCAGGTGCCCTGCAGTGGGACGTATGCAAGCTACATAAAAAACTTCAAGAGAAATAATCTAAGTACTTTTAATAAAAAAAACAACGGATTAGACCCTCTCTCCACGTGTACCTTTAGATCTTGATGGCAACTTGTTAGTTAAAGTAAAGCTTCTGCATGTTCCATATTCCCGCTATCGGATTACCAATGGCCACTCTGTGACGATATATTGAATTTTTTATTGGCTTTATTAATGGCCATAGATTAATCGTTTTGTTACTGACATTATAGGCTTTAGGTATGTTTTATTACGAGTCATTCGTTTTCGGAATATCTTCATGGTGTTTAATTAATTACTTACCTATTATATCTTTAGAAGGATATAATATGTCAATGTACAACGGACGGCCCTATACTTAAAAGCAGCTTCTACCAGGGAACCTATATTTAAAAAAAACAGCCATGTGCGTGTCGGGCCACGCGCAATGTAATGGTTCCGTAGAACGAGGGTTTTTTAATCTGCTTTATAGAACTTACAACTTCATCGAAGTAATTTTCAATGTATTTGTACGAAACTTTACTTTTATAAGTTGGTTGCCTATTAATCGTTACCCAGTGAAGCCTACTTAGCCGTGATAGGTTTCCTTGTAAGTTCATCATATGTGCTACTACCCTCAATTTTTAAACGTTTCTACAATCAACCGTTTAGCCAGGAGAGGCCCCCCCCCTCTACTTGGACAAAAATATGTGCTTTAAAGCTTAATATTTCGCAAACGAAACCCTAAATAAAACAATGGTCTTCCTACACCCACAATATTTGTCAACGGCCAATCCAACGATATTTCACATTATTGAATACACGAGAAAAAAAAATTGCATCCCTAATTTAGGTGTAGGGGAGTTACCCTAAAGAAAATATTTTTCGAGGTTTTATTCTACCGTATATGTACATCTAAGGCAAATTTCAGCTCTCTGGTACTTACAGTCTCTGTGCTAAGCCGTGGACGGACAGACAGATAGACAGTTATGGTGAACTATAAGGGTTCCTTGTCCACTATGGAACCCTGAAAGGACACAACTACTACTTTCACAGTTTCCCCTAGTTCAATTTTTTTTTTCATCGAAGACGCAAGAATAGGAGATTCTTATCATCATCATTTTCAGACCGTTGAAAATGATGATGATAAGAATCCACTGAATGAAAATGTGATTTTTCATACATGTTCTGTTCTCCTTCAGTATGGTTCTCTAGGGCCGCGAATCATAAAACTACAATTCACAGTTTATAATGACAATTCGATGTACATTGCACAGCCGATTAGTACAATGGTCTTCCTACTCGTTAACCTATGAATTTATCGGCAATGTAATGTACATCGAATTAGATAACATAACCTCACGCCTGTATCCCGGAGGAATACAGGCATCAAATACATCGAATTGTCAAAGTAAACCATGAATTGTTGTCTGTAAAATGTGGCCCTGTACCTACGTCTTGTTATGTTGACCGTTGATTGGTGTGCCTGCTATAAGATCTTTTGATAATCCGGATCTTAGCTAATACTCTAGGATATTACCAAAGTTACGAATAATAAAAAAACTACAGGATTATTTCTCTATCGTCCTAGGGTTTTAGCTATACGAGTTCTTTTTAGGATGTTTGAGAACTTGACTGCTGATTGCCTTGTTTCGACGCCATTGCTTTGTCCTGATTTGTCAGTGGGATGGCATCTAAGTTCTTACATATTTCCTCGACTTTTGACAGATTGGTGGTCTTCTATGTTAACAATAAAAATAATAACCTCCACATAACATGATCACTTATCCTGGTCCCAAACTAGGTACATGTGCCAGGCTAGGACATCACCAACACGGAAATACACACAGACTGAGGCCATTTGTACAAATCGAAACGAACCCACGACCTCCGTTTAAGTAATCAATCGTGTTAACCGCTAGACCGCCGAGGCAGTCAAATTCTGTTCTTTTCATCATTCCAATGAAGAGGAAGATTAGTTGGACAAGTGAATTGTTAGCAGTACCGGAGAGTCCACTGACAGGCAGAACGAGAATCGAAATGCAACATAAATGTGGTATCACACAAGACTTTTCATAGTCTCAGAGCAATCCTAAAAACAACAAAAGAACTCTTCAGCTTTCGTCCCCGCAATTACCGCTGCATTGCGTGCCTCCATCACATAAACTCAGACCTCCTGTTCCACGCTGATGACGATGAGGGCACAATTGCCAAAGCGAAATAGGCCCTGATGCAACGAGATAGGATGTATTGTAGAGCTGAGTCAACATGTGGTGTTGATAGCAGTTGAAAATGTCCTTTAATGAGGACGTTGAGAAGTTGTGTGACATTTAGTTGAGTTTTTTGTGTGCTAATGCGCTGAAACACAAAGCTACAGGTTTTTATAAGTTAGCAGAGATGGTTATCTGATGAAGTAATGACTTTGTGAGTATGCTGTAATGCATGCAAGTAAATGCAATCCGCCGAATTTGGAAACTTTGAAGTGTTGCAAAATCTACGCGTTTTTCAAACCCTTCGAATCGTAATGGGGAAACTATGCTTTTTTATTATAGTAGGTATGCAGTTTGGGGAAACCCGCGGCTTGGTTGGCTCCGCACATATTGACCTGTCTTTCCTGTGGGCTAGGCCGACTAAGCTGTCAGGATGGTGGTGGGCAAGCCTGCTCCATCTCAAAAACAATATCGCAGGCACTGCAGCGTTCGAGTGGTCCCTTCACCCATCTAGTGTGAGTGAAGGTGCCGCTGGATGCTGTATAAGTCATCTCATTACTAAGATACAAAGGCCAGAGTTTTTATCCAGTTTGGAAATACCATCTAGCAAAATAACACATCCATGTATCCTTGTTTGCTTTGCTAATAAAAATAATAGAATAGTTATTTCTGTATAGTTTTTAAGTCTTGCTGTCTACTAGTTCTCAAGTCTATGGGAAACACTAGTGTAATTAGACTAGAGTAAGTAATAGAACTAGTTTTCTTAAGCGTTTTAATTTTTTATTTCCCGTTATCTAATAGAATCTATTAGAATTATTTAAATTGCAAAGAGGAGGGAAATCAGAAGTATTTTTCGCATTTTCGGAGCTGGTCCCATTAACCAATTCATATTCATATTGAACCTCCTAGGTTACTCCTAAAGTTCCAATGACCTTACTGCGACTAATCGGTCAAGTTATACTAACACTGGGGGGCCAATTAAAGGTAACATTAGCATTAATTGCGTTTGCCGGCGTGCGTGCATGCAACGACTAATGAATGTTGAGGAAGCGTGGCAAGTGGCAGTACCTGGTCTCTGCCTACCCCTATGGGATACAGGCGTGAGTTTATGTGTGTGTATGTATGTATGTAATTGCCTTTAAGAATGTACATTTTTGCGTTTAAACATAAAAAATGACACATTGTCACCTTACAACCGCAAGGAAGAGCCTCTTTGCTTCAGAAAAAGGATACCTAGCTACCTCTTATATCTTATTACTATTGAATGCGAAAGTTTGGATGAAAGTTTTTTACTCAATCACGCCAAGAAACGGCTAAATGGATCCTATGTAATTTGTCACAGAGATTATAGTCTGGAATAGCACATGGGCTACTTTACATCCCGGAAACTCATGCGCAACAGCTAGTATATAGTGAGTTTTTTCCCCTCTGCTTAAGTTAGTAAGCTTTTATTCATTATTGATAGAATAAGCTGTTATTTATTACAGAAAATTACCTTCCACGCGGACAGGCGCTGCGTGTTTTTCTTGTTCTTGGACGTGATAAATGCACGTAATTAAGAACTCCTCGCTATGATATTAACCCACATACATACATAGGGGCAGAAAGTAGAAAAAATGCAATTTCTCGCCCGACCACTCGTATTAATTACAGCTCAGATACATGCTTAAAATTAATGGGCCCAAACGATAATTACGTCGCCAATTGTAGCATGAACTTGTTTACATGAAATGCCCGTAAATATGAATTGCTAAATTGATAGCCGCTTGTATTTTATAGTGGAGTACTTGCAATGCAGACTTGTCATATACAACAGCTTCGAGGCGATACAGTCAGTGACGGTGTGTAACTTGGTCAATTAAAGAAAGTAAAGAAAGGGATTGATAACAGAAGTGCCTCGCTTTCTTCTCGCGCACACGATATCACACTTAAGGGAGCCCCGTGGATCTATTGGTTAGCAGTAATAAAACTACCTATCCACTGTTAAACTACTACAAAAAAACAATCTAACACAATTGTCAAACACTGGGAACCTCAAAATATATAATTCTGTACATAGCAGAATTTTTATAATTGTTGTGTTATATACCAAAGTCCCTCTGCCTACCCTTCCGGTATGCAGTCATGAGTTTATGTAAGTGTTGGTATTTGTAACAAACTCCCATAGCATATTCACTTAACTGTGGTTTTCTGGGATAAAAAAAACTAAAGAGAATTTGTGAGTCGCATTACAAAATTGCTTTAAGAAAAAAAAGAACTTAGAGGAGGTAAAATAAGTGAAAAATATCCTTATAATGTTAACTCTGTGTTGGTCGACGTATATAGTAGACGAGGTCCGAAGTCACCGTGATCATTTTATAAATATTGATGTTTACATTGACGTGCTGATAAATTAACCCATAATTTTTTGCTGACCATAATTGGTAAATAATTACGTGCCACTTCGTTTTTCAAGCTGGCGCAATTACAACGATGTTAACGGGCAATATTTAGACCAGACACTCTTCCAGGCAGGTTTGCAAATGGTTATCAGATCAACGACTTCTGGAAGTCTGGTTACCCATAATGCAGAGTATTCAAGCTTAGTGACCTGGCACTATCTTTGTACACTTTTATGGCAACTTTTTTTTTTTGTATTTGTATTGAATTAAATTGACATAGCTTAAATTAACCCTCCTCCCCCCTACCCCCCTCGCCCCGCTAAACGGTTGATTGTAGAAACGTGAAAAAATTTGAGTAGCACATGAAATGAACTTAAAAGGAAAACTTCGTACAAAATCCATTGAAAATTACTTTCACGAAGTTGTTAGTTCTGTAAAGCAGATAGAGGGCTCTTTTTACGGAACCCCATACTGCGCGTGGCCCGACACGCACTTGGCCGGTTTTCAAAGTTAAATCAATTATAAAAACAAAAACCAAAAAGAAACATAAGTTTAATTTAGTCCGGACAATTTATCACTCAGGAAGGTAAAAAAGACTTCACGAATCCATTAAACAAACTGCTCAACAAACAAATGTTCACACTTAACCTTTTCCCCTTGCCTCATAAGATATACATCTTTGCGATGACCACCTTAACGCCACGACTTGAGTTAGTAACCACTCTTATCTTCAGCACTTTAAGGTATAAACTCCAACGGCATCACACGAATAATTAGAGGTGATAACGCGAGGGGGATCTGAATGTATTTGAAAAGATTATCACAGAAAAACTTAATGGTTCTTAAGATATTTCGCAAGTTTATTTTTAACAAGTATTTCTTCTTCTAATAAACACACGGTTTCTCTGAAACAATGCTAAGTTGTAGTTACTGTCAATGCTTGACTTAGTTGACTTCGATAAAGAGAAAAAAAACAGCATTTTAGGAGTGTTTTTAAAGATTCGTATTTCTGGGGTTCCGTACTTCAAAAAGAAAAAAACTGAACCTTACAGGATCACATAGTTGTCCGTCCATCCGTCTGTCCGTCTGTCTGTCAATACCCATTATCTCGGGAACGCGTGAAGGTACCAAGTTGAAATTAAAACCATATACTCAAGTCTACAGTCCTTTGGAGTTGTGAAAAAATCAAACTTCTAAGTTAGGGGACAAAAAAGATACGGCCGTTTATGCAGCAAAAAACGTATATTTCGACACTCAAGGGAATCAAAATTTATAGGGTACTTTGCCTTAACCTAGAACTATGAAATTTGGCAAGTAATATCTTCTTATATACATGGAAATACAGGACTCGATTCCTGAACTCTGTATAATACGTGAAGTAAAGAAAAAAAGTATTTATTTAAAAACCACACAAGAGATAAAAAATATATAAGTACCTACCTACAAAATTGTACCGAACCCTCGGTGCGTGAGTCCGACTCGCACTTGGCCGGTTTTTTGTTGTAAATAACAAGTTTTCATTCAGGTAATACCTCCTGGCAGGGGGGGCCAGCTCGCTCGTAGCCCCGGCTGCCTGAGTGATCTTAAACGATCACGAAGGTTAAGCAACACAGGGCGCGTTCAGTGCATGGATGGGTCGCCGTCTATGCCTAACGCTAGTGGCATTTTTCCGAGCGGTTCCGTGCTTCGCAAGGCACGTTAAGCTGTTGGTGCCGGCTGCCGTCGATAGATGGTAGTCGTTAAGCCAAGTCAGAGGCCTTAGGGCGGCTTGACAACTTCTGACAGTAGACGAGCCACTAGTCTACAAGCCTCCACCAATCCGGATTTGGCCCCCGTGGTGGAGTATGGCCTATACCTTCCTCAGGGAAGAGACCCGTGCCCCTCGGTGGGGACATAATGGGTTGATGATGAATACCTCCTGTCGTCCTAGAATGTCTTACTACCTAACTTGTTGGCAGTGAATAGATCTACTTATAAGAAAGAAATATTTCCAAAAAACATAAGCGTATATCATATTCTATTTTCAAATTTATGTCTGCTCTATCGAGTAAAGCCTCTGTGATCTTTCAGTTATGTTTCCAAACGTACCGTCGAAAACTTAATTTATGCAAAAGTTTGTGCGTCGGGCCTTAAATAACGTCGGTCGGCGATCGGCCGATAAAGAAGATTAATGGTCGTGTTATATTGTTGAAAAATGCTAAGACAAGCCGCCGCGAGCGCAGCTGACAACTGATGCCTGTATTCTCGAAGGCGCAGGAAGAAATTTCACCCGAAAATTTCACTCAACTGTACAGAAAGGAGCTGGTGGCTCGCACGAGATTTTTCCGAAATAGGGTTTCAGGTGTATGTTATCCAAGTGGGTGGGTGTGAGTTGAAATGTTGTATTCGTTGTTGATAAGATTTGGCTTTAATTTAAGTGGCATTTAAGTTATTCACTTTGGAGTCTTATTTATACGTTGTACTTGGCTGGCAGGCAGATTAGTGCTAAATGGCTGCCTAAATATAGATTAGATTCAATCAAAGTTAAGCTTGTCAAGATGTTACACATATTTTTTGGCATTATCACATGTAATAGCGACATAAACATTGACTTGTTGTCAAATAAATCACATTCAAATACCAATGTAATTTCAAAATACCACTCTACAGCGTGATTTTGAAATCGTTAGACATTTTTCGTGGGAATGTTGTTTTACTGTTTTTATTTTATGAGCAATATTATTAATACCTTCACAGTAATGTTAAAACATATTTGTAATTATTTTTGATATTGATGGTTCGAAACTGAACCCAAATTCAAATTTGTATGAAGTTTCGTAGTCAATTTTTTTTTCTATTATTTTAATTGTTTACGCGTCTATCGATCGATTGTATAAACAGAAGAAAGAACAATTGAGCTGGCTGGCGCTGACCAGAAGACGCTCGAACCTTAGTCTTTTTTAAGTTTTATTACTTTTCATCCTGATATTGTTGTTTATGCTTAAGTAACTTCGGGTCACAGAAAAAAAATCTACAATCCATTTTTTTCTAAAATAGCACCCATATGTTTTTAAATCATGGTTAGAATATCCTCTTAAAAAGTGTCTACTAATTAAAACTCACCCTGTATATATATATGGTAATAGAGATGCAAATGAAATTGCGCGTGACAATAAATAATGAGACAAACATGGCGGCATTAATAAACAAGCTGTCAAACGCGACTCCATAAATAACAGTTAAGAACGTATTAAAGTGTCGACGAAAAAGGACATAACTGCGTAACACTCAATTCATTGAAACGTTTTTATTTCAGGATTTATGTTTTTGTAAAAAGTGGTTAACGGCTTAGCCTAGAAACGTCACGAAGGTGTACCTCTGAGGAAAACCGCTCTAATTGATACGAGTGGGTGTACAAGTCAGGAGGACACAGTTTTTGTCCGTGTGTCCCAAGTTTGTAAAGTTGCTTGGACATTCCGTTACAAAGATCTTTCCATAAAATAATGATACGAATCCTAAGCGAACTTGGAAATTCTCATGTAGTTGTATGATATTAGAAAGCTTTATTGCTCTCTATTTTACAAGCAAATTGTCACGCCTGTATCGTAGAGGGGTAAACAGAGTGTAATGTTTGTATTTTTCCTTGATCCTTACAAACAAAAATAAACATAAACATTTACATACAGGCACATACATTGATTCTGGCCCCACACTAGGATACCCTGTGTCGTGGGAACCAGAAACAACGACATCACAAACATGTAAACATCCAAGACCTGGGTTTTTTTTCCCCCAGCCGGGATTCGAACCTGGGACCTCTCGCATGGTATGCAGATACACTATCGCTGCGCCACGAGGTCGTGGCAAAAACCTCTTCATGTGCGTTCATTTAATAGTAGAAAAGTAATAACAGCTGTGGCGAGCACATGTCAACTCTGCACGCGCACTATAAACTCGAACATTCCTGCATCGCGCAAGCAAAATGTTTCACATGACATACCATAAATATAACGTACGACGAACATCAGTCGGACCGGCCGTCCCCAGGCATACGATCTGCCTGGCGGGAAATTTCCCTTTATAGTGGAAGAGCACGATTACCCGCTCTTCCCTATAGTGGTGACCCTCGACAGAACAATGTCAACCTTCCTTCGCTCTCGCAGCACCCCACATACAATCAGTCTCAAAGCAAGGCCAGCATCCTCTTCCCTCTCACCTCATCAGTTCCACTACAGTCAACGCACCGACTACTGGTACTGATGGTGATCTCCCCCAACCCCTCGGCACGGCAGCCACACAGCAACAGCGCACGTTGCCAGTCGTACAGCAGCCTTCACCGGTTCCTACCACATGCATGGACCCCATGGTACTGTCGCCGGTGAAGTGACTGTTAGCCACCGAACACCCTCAACCGCTAGTCGACTCACTGACTCAGCGCCTCCTGGCACTTGCAGGCTTTAGAGCACAGACTTCGATTCCTAATCACTAGGTCTGATGCGTAGCTACGGTCTTGAAGGGGAGTGATGTGGCGAGCACATGTCAACTCTGTGCGCACAAAAAAATCACTTGTCCTTGATGCCTAGTTATGCGCATTAAATCCTGTCGGAATCCTGACGTATAGACTTTGACAGTTAGACGATTGCAATCGTTCAGGATTTGATGAATATGAAAAATGTTTATTTCTATTCTATTAATTTTACAAATATATTTTACAACTTTGAGAACTTTCCACAACTATACATATTAAGTTTTAGTGGGTGCGTGCGTGCGTGCGTGCATGCGTGTGTGCGTGCGTGCGTGTGTGTGTGTGTGTGTGTGTGTGCGTGCGTGCGTGCGTGCGTGCGTGTGTGCGTGCGTGCGTGCGTGCGTGCGTGCGTGTGTGCGTGCGTGCGTGCGTGTGTGTGTGTGTGGTGTGTGTGTGTGTGTGTGTGTGTGTTTCGACTGGATTTTGGGCTAAAGTTCACGTGTTTGTAGGTACCTTACGTTAGAACCGGCTTTAAATTAAAACTTAGTTTCTACTTAAATTAGATTAGATTTTAAACTCTTTATTTATTATTCATAATCGCTCGTAGCCCCGGCTGCCTGAGTGATCTTAAACGATCACGAAGGTTAAGCAACACAGGGCGCGTTCAGTGCATGGATGGGTCGCCGTCTATGCCTAACGCTAGTGGCATTTTTCCGAGCGGTTCCGTGCTTCGCAAGGCACGTTAAGCTGTTGGTGCCGGCTGCTGTCGATAGATGGCAGTCGTTAAGCCAAGGGCGGGTGGCTTGACAACTTCTGACAGTAGACGAGCCACTAGTCTACAAGCCTCCACCAATCCGGACTTGGCCCCCGTGGTGGAGTATGGCCTATACCTTCCTCAGGGAAGAGACCCGTGCCCCTCGGTGGGGACATAATGGGTTGATGATGATTATTCATAATTAGCCTTAGATTAAGTGTTACAATAGTAATTTCGTTGTTTTGTAGCCCAGTTTTATTACCTAGACCAATGAGGCACTTTTTGTCTTATCTATTTGTCTCCTCTTTCATCTAGCAGGAAAAATGAGATCACCATATGATCTCCACGTAACAGAGACAAAAGTGCGGGTCAGCGCCAACCGCCGCGCAGGATCGCGATAATCCCGACAAATGCCAACTTAAGAGCCACGTAAATCTTACACCACGCTCAGACACAGGGAAAACTGTGCAGTTGGGTTGCATAAACAAGGCCTAGATTCTGATAAAGAGGTCGGACAGCGAGTATAGTATTCATAGTACCTATTCAAGTAGTTTTTCACAACAGTGGTTTTGAATTAAAGGGCTTTCGAACGAGCGTACAGTCGATAACATATGAATCTTTTCACTTTTGTTGCAAAGTCGCCCGTACCATTACTGGGTAGAGTGCATGGATGTAAAGAAGATGTGCTGTCGACTGTACCACCTACAAAATTTTCGAACTAAAACTTTCGTAAGCTTATCCTCATATTTTTACCACATTTTGCTAAAACCAGCGTCATATGTTCCTAAAACACCTGCGCTTCAAATTTTGCTACCGACTTCTATAGTCACCCTGTGTATGTGCGATATATCTAAAAGGCCTATGTTTTATTTAAGTGAAACTCTTATTTTCCTTTTTCAAAACTTTTCGCTAATCAACGCAAAGGTCGCGGCCGTAAATTAATCAGACTTAACTCGCTGCTCGCTCCTCTATCAAACCCCTGTCAGTTCGACTGTATCCATTACTCATTACTTAGTCGACGACTGACCTTATAATCGACTCGTTTGCCGACAATTCGCCGACACTTCGCCGACAGCTTCAGCTACCGCAGCGTAGTAAGGTATAGAAGCACTTAGTAAGGTTCGGATGGACAAGATTGTCATACAAACTAATGATAGGATACGATAAAGCATATTTATTTGAGAACTGATGGCCGACATCGGCAAGCGCAGCGTAGGACGACCAGCCACAAGATGGACAGACGACCTCATCCAAGTGGGAGGAAGACGCTGGATGCAGGCCGCTTCCAACCGGTATTTTTGGAAATCCATGGAGGAGGCCTATGTCTAGCAGTGGACGTGATGATTTGGGAAATCAGCATTTGATACGATTTGCACAAAGTCCATGTTACATTTGTTAGAATATCCACAAATTCTGTATTTTTTTTAACTCGCTTTACATTATGGTTAAAAATAAAGATACTGTACATCTAAACGTAGCTCAGATAGACAGACAAATGGATGGACAGATAAACGGACAAATGAACGAGCTGACGGACGGACCCAACAGATGTACAGATGAATAGACGGCCGGACACACAGACAGACGGATGCACGGACAGATAGGCAGATGGAGCACGAACAGACGCTATACAGAGCTATACAGACGGACGGTTCAACGGACGAACACACAAACGTAGTTTGGTACTATTAAATATTAAAAACTTTGTTTTTACGATGTGTGAATAAATAAAGTAAAAAAAAGTACTTAATAATATAATTTTTAGGACCTTTAAAATCCAAACTTTCTGTGAGTTTCTCGTTTGTACCTACACCTTACAAGTTACACACTTTTATCTCTCCATAAATATAGCTGCTTTTCCTTTGATAATCTTGGCCGCAAAAGCAAAATACCTGACGTCTTTCAATTAAATTGTCGAGATATAAAAATGTTAAAAGGCAGTTAATGTATGTTAAGTTGGCGCGTTTTTAATGCGGTTTTAATTCCGAACTTTATTGGCCTTGTTATAATGCTAACAGAGAAATCGAGAGAAAACCTGATTATAAAGTAGAATTATCTGCATCAGTTAATGTATGCTGTTGTAAAAATTGATACTTCCATTTATTAAAGCGTTATTACAAACCTTGAATGTTGCTGTTGTAAAAATTGATACTTCCATTTATTAAAGCGTAATTACAAACCTTGAAGGTTAAGAATTGTTAAAATAGACAAAACAGTGAAGTAACTTGCGCTTGTTTCTTGCTCGTAATTCCTTGCTTTGTCCTAATTCGTCGTTTTTTCAACTTATCAAGATATGTGAAGATATGCACTCTACTCAGTTACGTTACAGGTTACATTACAAAAATGTTAACGTCGACCTGTCGACTGTACAACTCATATAACTTTACTTCCACTTAATATCGTAAGTGAGAACCCAACAGTACAATAAGCACCAATCTTTGTACAACTAATAATCAAAAGTGAAATCTGAATTTCAACAGTTGTACCTATTATCACGAGTGTCTTGTTCAAACACACCGGAACGAGTGCTAACACGGCCAAATTGAAATAACCAGTGTTGGCATGGACTACTCAAATACACCAAGCACGCGTAACCGCACAAATAGTGCTAATACACAAAACAAACACATCAAAGTCGTTAAAATTCTTAAATGTACCAATATTTTCACACGTCAGGCTATTGCATGAATTCCTATTTTGATAAACATGCGCTCAATCTGTGCTTCTATTCCTACGACATTATAGATTATAGAGAATATAGATTTTGAGCTTAACCTTAAAATATTTTTCATGAAGTGAATTACTTGAATTTGTATAAAGGGCCCTAGTCTGGACGTTTTTTCCATGTTTGTGATGTTCTTGTCTGGTTACCATATCACAGGATATTCTAATTTCGAACGAACAAGTGATTTCGATGCGTGAATGTCTACTATTTGAATTTGCTTTTCACAGATAATGGTGTTTCAGATGCCTAGCTCAATATTGCATTAACTGAGTTTCAAGTAGTTAAGTTTTAACAAATGCTGTGAGCAAAACCGTATACATCTGAATTAACATTCCCACTTACAAGGTAAAACCACTTCTCAAAGAGACTTACCTTCTTCTCAGTAATAAAAGCATCACATCAAATTCAAATTCAAGATGAAATGCCAAGTGCAATAACAATATTTACCTCAAGAAGACCACACAAAAACCCAATCAGAGTGGTCAAATACATTGAAATACACACCGTTGCCACCTCGACGATTTGCTGTAACATTAACACGCCGCGGGAGGTCACTGCGTACAGTTATCGCGTCTGATGGTATGTTTGTCTGTCTGTTAGCACTCCGAACGCTTTCTGGGTTAAGGGGAAATCGATAGAGGTAATTTTGTTTACACAATAACAGGTAAATATTGGTAGACGGTAGAGTATTCTGATGGCGATAGATTTTTCACTTAGAGAACAATATGGGAACAAGTAAATAAACCAGCCTACAAAATACGCAATACGAAAGTTGGCAAATTTTAACTATAGGTGACTGCATTCTTTATCGCGGGTTGGTTGTGTCCATAATGCCGTGAATATGCCTTTGCAAATTAAAGAGTTTGATTTTATGGATCCCATCAACAGATCTTGACCAAATTTACATGGGAACTACCCTAGTGCTACCCCCTTTCTAACAAAAAAAGAATCAAATAATCCTAATCAAATAATCGGGACTCGGAAGCGGGAGACCCAGGTTCGATTCCCAGTGCGGGCATGTACCTATGACTTTGTTTTCTAAGTTACGAGTATGTACATTTGTGAAGTAATAGTAACAATACCACTCGCTAACGGTGAAGGAAAACATCGTGAGGAAACCTGAGTGTCTGAGCTATTCACATACCTCAGCGATTGAAATCGCCAATCCGCGGTGGGCATACGTGGTGATTAAACCCAACTCTCTCTCTGAGAGAAGGCCTGTGTCTAGGCCTGAGGCCCTACAGTGGGACGTATATAGGCTGCTTATGAATCCTTATGATAAACTGCAAAAACTATAGGTCTGAGTTATACAGCATAAATAGTCCCCTTAGTCTGTGACTTTATGACAACGAATTTAGATTTTCCTAAATGTCCATGCAGGCTTTATCAATCACAAGACATCTCAAGACAAAAAAGATCATTTCCAGCATACAAATTAACTGCCTTACTGACGTAAATCTCTAGTTTCCGAATCTTATCCCTGGCTTAACTGCCCGGATACTTCGGCAGTCGTAAGGGCAAATTGGGGGACACGGGTAGCGCGGGCAAGCGCGGGCAATAAAAGTTAACGCGTCGATGTCCAAGGGTGTTGTCGACGTTGGCGTGTCCTCAGAAGGGGACAGATTTTACTTAGCCACCTTCTCAGTTCTCACCTTCAAAATAACAATTGAAAACTATTTTCAGCACTGGGGAGGTTATATTGTCCGCGTCGCTAAGTTGTTACAAGAAAAAGTAAAAAATGCAGCCAGAATTTTTATTCAACATCCAAATAAAAAAACATAATAAAATAGGGTAGGTAAAAATAACAGGACACGTGTTTTTTTTTTCTTCTTTTAGTATTACTCAATATAAATACATTCAAACTGGTATTATTCACACTATCCGCGGTTTCTGGTACGCTAACAATCTTCTTCTATGTTATTGTTAGCAGTGGTCAGTGATTTTTCTGTATGCACTTTGGCCAACTGACTGCTGTTTGCAGTAGAGTACCACGTTGTTAGTGTGCGAGAAACTAGGGGTTTGTTCCAAAGTTTCATGTTTTATATCCAGATCTGTTTTCTATTTCTAAAAATAAACACCTACACAATTCCCTTTGCACGAAAAGAAAAATCCCCTAGCTCTTCGAATGCGGTCACTCGGACCCTCCCACCAGATCAAGACTTTATCGCTTACCGATCACAGATCGTTTGTAACGCTTTCCAATACCACCCTACATGTACCCTTGAAACTTGGAAAAACCACCCCTCAGTCCTAGTGTTAAGAGTCAAGAGAGAGAGCTAGAAACAGTAGCCGAGAGAAATCTGTTTTGTCTTAGGACAGGAAACGGTTAATTCTCTTTGTTTTTATCTCAGCTTGATCTGCCCGATTCGAAGACTTCTGACGTTTGATGACAATCGAATCGATAAGATCTTGTATATTATTAATTTAAGTCCGGATTCACATGCCTATAAATTTGTTGGTAGAATCCGGCCAGGACCAGCTCTTCGAATTAGGACGAATGCTGGCCGGACTCTTTCAACAAAATTAGAAGTAAGTGAATCCGAAATTAAATAAATAATGTTTAGTGCTAACGATACTTACAGTTCGAAGATCTTGTCCAGTCTAAAAATGATAGGTTTGGAATGATGTAATTATAAATATATATGTCATCAGTATACTTACTAATATCACAATGGTGAGGATTGGTGATTGGGATCGAACCCGGCGTGTACGAATTATACCAATGACAAAACCCATCTTCCTTCTTGTGTAACAAATTGCCCACATTCGTCCAGGGTTCTACTTATCAGTAAAAACTTCAAAATGTCTGTAACAGCCGACATTTTTCGCAATTTCGAAGTTTCCCCAAAAAATACTACTGCAAAAATTATCAATTATGAAAATATATTTTTTCAATTCAATATTTTACCTCTAATAAATGTTGAAATGTTGAATATCTAATGCACTTATCCTTCCTAAAGTGTGTAAATGAAAGACCCTCAAAATTCCATACATTTTCAGCATTTTTGGGGAATAACTTATCTCTGAAAAAATTCTATGACATATCCTGAATACGCACGTCAGTGAATCGATCCCCGCCTTTCACGACAAGTGAACAGATGTTCCATTGCTGACTGGGCTACAGGGAGGGGCCCAGATATCCGACAGTGATCTAGGTAGATTGGGCCCCAGCTTACTTGCTGGGGCTTAAATTAAAAGCTTGGATGTCTGTTAGTTTTTCCAGAACGGTCACTAGGTTTTTATTCAATGAGAGTAATTTAAGAAGAAAATTATCAAAGCTAAATTGGCTTTCAAGTTAACGACTATTCGAGAAGTTGATCAATTTATGAAAAGAAAAAACATTGTACAAATTCTATTGAAAATTAAGATTTAATGAAGTTTTTAGTCTGTTGTGTAATACAAAAACCTAATATACCTGCCTAAGTAAAATAAAATCCTGATATCAATCAACAAATCCTTTCTTAGTCCGCATACTTTAGCACTTTCCAGTTTTTCTGAAGGAGTTTACTGTTTGAGAACTATTTGGTCTCTGGAAGTTGAAATTGTTCCAAACGTAAATTTTCTTGAGTGACCTGCAGATTCACATTTATTGATCGCAAATATGATATTTTGAGATGTATAGGGCAACTGCATTTATCACTTTGCTAATGATATGACGCAGTTTGTGATATGATATGACCAACTATATATAATAACTTCCACATTACACATTCACTTGTCTTGGTCCATTACTTGTCCCAAACTACGATACCCTGACCTTTCGTTACTAGGCAAAAACATCACGAATACGGAAATACACCCTGACTGAGGCCATTTGTACAAATCATGTAAGGCAGCCTCCCGCAGGAATCGAACCCACGACCTTTTGCTTTGGTACTCAAGCTTGTAACCGTTGGGCAAACAAGGCAGTCGACGTTTATAAGTGTATAAGAGAAACATGAAAAATGTCAACGAAGGGAAATACTGAAGTGTGCCAAAAATAATTGAATGTAATTCGTCAGCACACTTTCTGACATAGGGCACCTCCAAAGGCATGCCACTTCCTTCTGTCTTCGGATTTTCTAAAACAATGTTCAATAAAAACCTAGAATCAGTCAATAGAGAGGATATTTCCAGTATCAATTAGGTCAACGATTCCAAGTTTTAACCCTTAGCAAATACCACGACGGTCAACACAATCCTTCTGAGAATTTGCTAGAAGCGGCAAGAGTTAAGAAAAGCGCGATTTTATCATGACTTCGCTAAAGGCCGTCGGCTTGTGTTCGGTCTGTCACAAAGCTGGCTAACATTTGTTCAGGGCTCTAATAATATTTGTAATTCTATGGAAGGGTCGAGTTTGCATGCATCTGTTTGCTGCTACCATTTTTGTTTGTACTTGCCTTTTCAGTATTAATTCTAAGCAAATGATGAATTCCTACGTTCTTTTTATCGTTACTTACTCCAGGTACCCAGTCGTTTTCTGAAAGTTCGATCGCGTCTCGTGGGTTATAACCTATTTTAATTATTATTTTAATTCTTTATTGCACTAATTACATTGTAAATGTACAAGGGCGTGCTTAATGCAAGAAGCATTCTCTTCCAGCAAACCTTTGTTATTGAACAGACTGGCGACGGGTAGTGCAAGAAAAAGATGAAATACAATAATAAACTTACGTAAACCTAGGGAAATACATTAACTTAGATTTGGGAGGGGGGGGGGGGATTAATAGAAATTATTATAAACCTACATAAATGATAGTACCTAAATAAATAAATAAATAAGAACAATAATACGTACATACATATTGAACTTCGGTATGAAGGATCCATATTTTTTCTTGATTTCAAAATTTCCTCACAGGAATCGTATTGGCGAAGATGATCTACTTATATTCCTGAGAAAAGTGGTTTCATGAAATCGTCGAATCACTTTTCTCACGAACATCGTATTTAGTTGGATGGCGACTAGCTATGGCGACATTGAGCGAAACCATCAATGTCTCAAAAGTGACACAGTGGTTTCTTCCACATATTTTTATATTTTCTGTTTCACCAAGTTTTTATATGTTTGCACGGCATATTACCAAAGAGCCTCGATGTTGACACGTCCTGTCACGAAGATCGCTGCACCAGCTCTGTAGCGTTAAATGTGACAGCCACAAAGGATGCCGCGACGTGTCAATATTTGACAGTTTGCCGGACTCAGGGCACATCGCAAACTAGACGAAAACTCGGGCTGTTTTTACGAAATATGAAGTACCAGAGTTTTGATTTTTAGCATTTTTCAGCTGATACGGGAAAAGGAATTCGTCAGAAGATTGCATTGAGTTAGGTCTTACACACAAATTCCCAATCGACAGCTGCCTGATGAATCTTTGCTTTTTTGTTCCCAAGTCGCCCGTAGTCGAACTGTGATGAGGTCAGGCATTAAATTAATTTGAAGAGCTGGGAAGAAGTAAAGAAGATCTACCCGAATAGCTGGAAACTGTAATAGGTGTTTTCTAGAAAGTGCTAAATATTAAATATTACCCTGTAGGTACAGTTTCTTGATGTAATGTTGTCAGCCTGTACACTTTCTTGGCGCAATGTTAACCAAAGAAGAGACATAAGAGTTATCGTATCGCTATTGTGTCGATTAGTTCCCTAGAGGCCCTCTAAGTGTTAGCTTTGTTGTATTGTAAGTGACGTGGTTCGCTTTTTGCATTTTTACTAAACACGTTAATGTTACACGATATTTGCTTGGGATCCCGTGTTTTGATGTTTGAACCAAAATATTGGAAAAAAACACTTTCTTAACTTTTGCTATTTTTATTCTGAAAAAATAACGGAAGTTGAATTTAACTGTGAAATGGAAAAGGACCGACCAATTGCTGACTCAGTTGATGCATATTTTTCATATTCTTTTATGATTAGTATTGCTTGGAGTGTGCCAGTTTAAGGTCATGGGTGGATTTTATATTTTATCCACTAAAAGTGTCAAATTAGGGCGTGTGCACTGTTTTTACAATAACTGTTTTATTCTTCTTCTCCTTCTTCTTCAAATTATGTATGAATCTGACACTTCGGATTTCTTCAAACAAATTATAGAATCTGCCGAGAGGAACGTTGTAGAATCATGACGAAAACAAATGATTCAGTTGTGTTAATAATATTTATGTACAAATAACGATATTTCTACTTTAAGACTCCCACACTAACAACTTAGCTGTAAAATTGTTCAATGGTTAGCGTGGCCGCTCTAAAATATGCGCGCAAATAGACCACGCATTAATTTTATTAATAGGCTCCGATTTTACTCTCTGGGTAACTGTGTAAGATTGTGGATGTTTTTCAGGCATTATGCAATCCTATGTATACCTATTAACTTCTATTATCGGGATTAGGCTCGTTTCAAGAAAATTAGTAAAACAGTTTTTTTGCGTGCTATATATATCCCACCTTCCGTGTGGTGCCGGATTAAGAATAGCGTCACTCCATTTCCTTCCGTGGATGTCGTAGAAGGCGACTAAGGATCAATTACCAGGAGACGGGCAGCAGCGACTTTCTGAGATTCCAACCGCATACTGCGATCGCCAACCCACCTGCCAAGCGTGGCGATTATGGCAAAACCCCTCATCGTTATGAAAACCACAAAAGCGGCCTACGTCCTGCAGTGGGCGTCAAATGGCTGATGATGATGCGTGGGCACGCGTCGTATTAAACTCATACTCTCTCTCTGAGAGAAGGCCTGTGCCCACCGCGGATTGGAAATTTTAAACGCTGAGTTATGCGAACACCTTAGTCACTCAGGTTTCCTCACATTGTTTTCCTTCACCGTAAGCAAGTGGTATTACTATTGGAGTATTACTACTACGAGTACAACTTCACAAATGTATGTAACTTAGAAAACGAACACGCCGGGACCAAAATATTATTTATATAATAAAAAGTTGTGATCGCTGGTCGAGCGTGTACCGTAGTGGCCAAAACTAAGGCGCGGAGCCCACTGATAGTCCATGGCACGGATTTGGCGCGGACATGGCGCAGGCATGGAGGAAAAGGCGTGGAGCGAAGAAACTGAGTGCGAACTGACCTGGAACTGACTGCAATCGGGCGCAGCAGGCGCCGAAATGGCGTACTATAGCGTCTGAAGCAAGGCCGTTGAGTCTGTTCTAATAATGACCTTATGACCGTGTGTTTGGTACGGTATTTGAACTAAACATAATGATGTCCGCGCCATGCCCAAGCCAGACGCCAGATCAATGGACTCCGTGACTTAAATCGCAAATATAATTATTACAGACCTTATTGACAATAATATTGAGCATGAACGCAGGGGGCACTTAGCCTTATGACCGCAATAAAATGTGGAAAGGAAAATTTCATGAGTTTTCCAATTTCTTTGAACTTCGGCAAAGATTCAAGCCGAAAACGAGGGTCGGCCGTAAAGGGCTCCCCGATAAACAGGAAAACTTGACCAATCATTACATTTGCAGTTCTTTTACGATGCTGTTACGGCAACACGTATACGTTTACTGTAAATTTTCCGTACATTCAACGATATGAGGAGACACGTCCTAGGTTCAATATCCGCCTCTATATCAGGCGTAATAAGAGCCACTAAATACGTGTTGAATTAGGTAGATATAATGAAAAAAATCATGTTTTAGGTGCGGGGCTTGCTCAGACCATATATCATCCTCTCAACTTAGTCAGCCTCATGTTTCCTCGCGATGCTTGCCCTCATAGATGTAGAACACTTTACATAAACTCGCGCCTGTATCCCAGAGGGGTAGGCCTCCTCCTACCCTTAAAACGGGGTTCGGTATAGCTGAAGGGTTCTTGATTTCGATGATACAATAATAAAATGCAGAACTTCTGTAACTGTGGTTTTATTACGGAAAATTGTAGATAAGAGGTGGTAAACAGAAAACTTCGATCAAAACTAAATAAAATAGGAAAATAAGCAATTCGCAATTAGATAATTGTCAGCGGTCTATCTGTAGTCAAAGGGTGAATTAGTAATGAAAATCCAAAAGAAATCTAGAATGGGTGACGTAATTTTAAATTTGAGTTTAAGATGACAGACAGAATGAAAAAAAAAGAACAGAAATGGTGTAAGAGGGTTTGCACTTTGCACCGTTACACCCTGGTCTCAACCAGGGTTTGCCACTTGCCACAATCCTGACACTTTAGTATGAAGCTAAAAGTTTGAAAACAGTAAGACAGTGTAATTTCATGACTACACCGACGGTTTTTTTTATCAGTAATTAGAGATATCATCATCTTTCTTTATTTGCTTTCTTTTAACATTTTTCATCTATTTCATCCATCCATGACTCCATTTGGCAATTTTATAAAAAGTGTCACAAAAATAAAAACTGCGGGCCTCTTATTCCTGTGAGCCCATTCAAAGGCGACAAAAACAGAAATTTGTTGAAAACAAACCGTGTGTGTCAATAAAACAGATGTCTACAAAAGTATCAGGTTTAAATGTCCCCGGGCGGGTCACAAAACTCCTCGGAAGCGATTAAACTTAGCCACTTTTTGGCCACCGAGTGATTCCACCTTACCCATAAAACATAATTCGGTTTGGGCTTGTTCAGATTATGTGACTATAAATTGTAAAACGATTATTCGTAAAGACAAAATACATAAGCAGCCTATATACGTCCCACTGTAGGGCACAAACCTTCCATTGACACCTAGTTAAACTTGTAACGATCATTAAGAAACAGTTCCTATGTTATTTTCAATAAATACACTTTGATTTTGACAAAAAATTGTCAAATTCAGACCATTGGTTAAGGAGTTACGAGGGAACATAGAATAAGACATACTGACATACATACATACATACGAGCCAAACATATTACCCTCCTTTTGGGCTTCGCCGCGGTTGGTTAAAAAGGTCTCTCCAAGCAACAATAGCCAAGTGAGCACGCTATCTCTAACTGGCGCCCGGGGACCACTACATTGACCGGCGTAGATAAAACGCGTCCGATGCCCAGCTGGGCCGGGGCTTTTTATGTGTGCTTGTTCGGGCTATAAATTTGGTTGCGAGTAGAGAACCTCGTTGTGGGGGAAAACCGAATCAAATAGTGTGTATTATTCGATCTTTATATTGGATCGTCATCGTCATAACCTTCTCTATTAATAAGCCAGTCATTTTAGCACTGTTGGACAGATTCGTGAACGGGTGCTGTTCGTGTGTCTGGCCGCAGCATTAATGTTTATCCTACTTTTGTGAGAAGTAATATTTTGGCTTTTAAACTTATTGGTGGCTATCACGGAATCATATCATATAGGCTTTGATTGATAAGTTTAAGATGATTTGAGAAAAGATGGTCAGAGTGGAGTTTGTTTTCCCCCTGCCTTTTTCTCCACTACAAATACGGCCCGAAGGCAGCGGCTAACACAGTAACATAGTACATTGACATTCAGCAAACAGAATGTAAATTCTTTACGTTGAAATAAATTATTGATTTCTAATTTCTGATTCAACATCATCATCCCACTGCACATCCCAGAGATGGCATTTTGTGGTGGAGGACCACAAAATGCCATCTCTCACGGTCCTTTCTCGTATGCATTGACACAGATTATTTGATTAGCTGGTCTCAAATATTATTTGATTAGCTGGTCGAGTCTCTCTAAAAAGCTCTCTGAGTAATGTGGCCTTCTTTTATGATAATTTACGAACGTTTGATTATTAAATGTCGTGAAGAAGAATAAAACACTTTTGACGTCACTAAAAGAGTAACGTCAAAAGTGAATACTCCGTTAAACGCTCCGTCTGTTTTTGAAAGAAATTGTAGACGTGTCACAATCCTTACAAATAGCTTGCCGCATCGCAAACTGCAAAGAGATAAAGTGAGATAAGGCGTATTTGTACAATCAATACTAGTTTTTTACCCGGCTGGGAAAGCAAATGTTTTGAAAACATAAATAAAAACCGGCCAAGTGCGAGTCGGCCTCACGCACGAAGGGTTCCGTGCCATGATGTATACAACATTAGATACAAAGATCGAGAAAAAACCGCAAAAAATCACGTTTGTTGTATGGGAGCCCCCTTAAATATTTATTTTATTCTGTTTTTTAGTATTTATTTTTATAGCGGAAACCGAAATACATCATCTGTGAAAATGATTAACTGCCTAGCTATCACGGTTCATGAGATACAGCCTGGTGACAAACAGACATACAGACAGACGAACAGTGAAGTCTTAGTAATAACGTCCCGTTTGGCACCCTTCCGGTACGGAACCCTAAAAATAACACAAACTGCAGTCACATTTTTTCATTTCGGTATTTTTGTCATTTTAATATTTTTTTAGGGTTCCGTAGTCCGACAAGGAACCCTTATAGTTTCGCCATGTCCGTCTGTCTGTCTGTCTGTCTGTCCGCGATCTAGCGTAAAGACTGGTAGTACTAGAAGGCTGTAATTTGGTGTGTGTATACATATCACGTTAAACAATAAAATATTGGGAATTACTTTTTTTACTGTACCTCCCCTAACAAGAAAAGTCGGGATGAGTTTTTTTCTCGCCTACCCCATCATGTTGGTATCGTTGGATTGGTCGTTGAAAAATACTGTGGGTGTAGAAAGACCATTTTTCGATTTAGGGTTCTGTTTGCGAAATATTAAGCTTCAAAGCGCAAATTTTTGTCCGAGTAGGGTGTCTCCCCCAGGGGGGGTGGAGAGGGCTCCTGGCTAAACGGTTGATTGTAGAAACGTGAAAAATTCAGGATAGTAGCACATATTATAACGAACTTGAAAGGAAAAGCATCACGGCTAAGTAAGGTTTACTAGTTAACGATTACTACTAGGTGACCATTGGTTACCCCCCTGTGCTTTTGCAGTCGGGTAAAAAGGAAAACTTAGCTCTTATAATACACAGTGTCAAAGGTAAAATTGCATTTCGTTATCGCGCCTCAAGAGCTGATGCGGTGCAAATTCTAAGCTGTCAACAGCAATGCCGGCTTTGACTGCGGAGGGGGATTTATTATAAAATGAAAACAAAAACAGCCGCAATTTCATGTCGGGAAAGTGCCTCGCCACAAGCGGTACAAGGGAAGGGCAGTAACGTTGCAGCATTAATTCTTGCAACATTGTACTTCAACTAATGTTTACTTAAGGAACTCACAAACCAAAGTGGTCGCGGTCGCGTTTGCAGTCACGGCGGTAGTGGCGGTCATTGGCTGCAGTAGTATTTTGCATCATTTAACTGCAGCAGTGTTTGTATGGGCGTGTCATATTCAACGCGTTCTGGCCCCGAACGCAGCAATCATTTGTTTAGCAGTCAATTAAATAATAGCGCCCATACAGATACTACTGCAGTAAATGACCGCCACCGTCGCCACCGCGATCGCAACCGCTCTGATTTGTTAGTTTCTTAAAGATTTTATAAATAGATATGATTAAAAGAAACAACTTGAATAATATACTTGAAATCACTGTCGTCTTATATTTTAAACTAGTTGGCCTGCCCGTGGTTGCCCTGTCAGTTCACATAAATGTACCTATTTTTTTTATTTCAGTGAGGCATTTTGTCTTTCTTCTCTTTTAATAGTATCGCCGACAGAGGAAGCTGAAGCTGGTTTTTTAGCCTCATAATAATATTCAAGGTCTTATCAAAGATTACTAAGCTATTATTATGTCAGTTCTTCCTGCCTTGGACCAGTCTCGTCCGTTACCTGACATCCCTTTGATGCCCGAGGGCATATCAATATATTCATAAGCCCATCCAATCTTGGACCCAATTTGGCACCATTTTAGAGCCCGCCCTTGGATGGCCTCATACATAATTAGGGTTTCCAAATGATCTATCTTAAAGAGAGAATGCCCATAGTACCAGGAACAATGATTCAGTTTGGCAATCTCATTCCAGTTCTGATTATTAAATTTCAGAGAAATTCCACCTAACTTGATGATCCAGCCGATCCAGCAAAACCCCTATATTTATCTGAAAATGGGAGGTTTTATTTATCAATACAAGCAACGTACTTGAAACAACAGACTTACCATTTGATGATTTTAACCAAACTTGCTCAATATGTTTAATACTTTTTCAAGGACTATGGAGAATCTCATAGTCCTCGTTTGTGACCTTATCATTGACCTCATTTGACTGCTTAAAGCTATATTTAAAGCTTTAAGCAATAGTCATTGTAGTATTATAAATTAATGTTCCGTTGGTAACAGCGCGGTAGCACGGTTGTAATCAACGACAGAGGTCCTGGGTTCGATTCCCACTCGGGGCCACCGTACTTTGATTTGTAAAAATGGCCTCAGTCTAGTTGTAAATCCATGTTCGTCACATTATTGTCTTGTAACCATATCACAAGATACCCCAGTTTGGGAGCAGGCGATGTTTAAGTTTTTTTTTTTCACAACTCCAAAAATCAAATTTTTGTTACTTAGGAAGCAAATTTACTGACAATCAATTCGGGCCATTCCATTTACGAACCAGTCTGTCCACTGCACCTCCCACCGCCTCAGGTGTCCGTTTTTAATAAAGGCCCAATCAGCCGGTCGCCGGATGCGCCGCCATCGCTGTCTTCCGCCGGAAATGGAGCTCGTGTTTGTGGCGCCCTCTGCACGCATCCGGGTGTGCCGGAAGCGTTTCCCCCCGGCGCCCCTGGCAACTTGGCGGGCCGAGGGTCAAATGCTTCGTGTTCCGTATTTTTTCGGGAGGTTTCGGGCTGTCATTTGACTATGATGCTCACTCGTGGTGCCTTTGTTGTTTTAATCTGGTATCTCGCTTGCTGGCTTGGTGTGCCTAACAGAGGATTCTTGCTTACACGCTTTTATTTAACTGCACATGTATGTTTAGTTCAAATCTTATATTTAATGGGTAAAATTGCGATTGTAAACTCCGTAAGCTTAATCACCTTAGTTCCCGACTATTTAAACAAACTAAAAGTCTATCTCGATTGGATGTTCCATGAGTCACAAGATTAAGCCGCTATACCGCTATGTCAATATATATATATATATATATATATATATATCACACGGTATAGGGCACAGGCCTTCTCTCAGGGAGAAAGGATGTACTTAATCAGCACGCGTTTCCACCGCTGAGGTCGCTGAAACCGCTGGGGTAAATACCTCAGACACTCAGGTTTCCCCACGATGTTTTTATTCACACTGTCAATATTAAATTCAAAAACGTGCGTAAGTTAGAAAACAAAGTCATTTGTACATTTGCCGGGGTTGAAACGAACAGGTCTCGTTTTCGGGTTTGAAATTTTGTATTTAAAATTTGGCCCTGAATCAGCAGGAGAATCGATCGTGTATTATTTTGTGCAATAGCAACCATCAACCTATCCTCAAAAGAGGTTGTGAACCACCAAAAGTGAGCGGGCTTCCTTCTTGCTACATCGTCCATGATGAATCGCGGCATCCTATGAACGTTATGGCGGCATTTGTCACGAGTCTCCCTTACTCCTGTGAGTCCCTCCCTAGCCCTTAACACCCGGAAAAAAGAGCCACATTCCTTTAGCAAAAGCATGAAGATGTATTAGCAACGGCACTCGGAATTTTTCACACCCTACTCACATAGGGAGAGTTTTAGAAGGTCTAATTTGGTCGACTTTGGAATAGGAGTAATTAGTTTTGAAGAGTGAAGAGCGTTTTGGGTGATCACCAGAGTTCTGAGTCCTGTCCTCCTAAGTCTTGACCTTCAAAATAATAATTGTTTTCGTGCAAAATTTGGTACACTCGGTCTTAAGGAGGTTAAAAAATATGTAATTGAAAAACCTGAATGTTAAGCAGTTGATATATTTATTTAACATGTAAAGTAAGCGGTGGTAGCCACTAGGCTCACTCAGGTTACCCACTAGGGTAGAACATCGGACTCGGAAGCGAGAGACCCAGGTTCGATCCCCAGTGCGGGCATATACCTATGACTTGGTTTTCTAAGTTATGTACATTTGTGAAGTTATAGTAGCAATACCACACGCTAACTGTGAAGGAAAACATCGTGAGGAAACCTGAGTGTCTGAGCTATTCATATACCTCAGCGCTTGCAATCGCCAATCCACGGTGGGCACGCGTGGTGATTAAGCCTACACTCTCTCCCTGAGGGAAGGCCCTACAGTGGGACGTATAGGCTGCTTATGTAAAGTAGATTGGTCTCACCTTCTTATTGTTTACTGTCACTTTAGTCATTTTTGTGCATATTCTATGGTCTGCTTTTTTTTTTAAATTTAGGCATATTTTTTACGTTGCTAAGCCTACCGAGACCCTGAATTTCATTCACGACATACACAACCATCGGAAAACAATGGACGAGATCGGCCAGGGTACCGAAGGGGTTGTCGTTACAAGGAAGAGGCCTCTGTCCACCAGTGGACTTTATCCGTGACCGCCAAACACATCACCATCCCCTGCAGCAGACCTTTTGCACTTCCTTACACTGCGCTGAGGATTTTTCACACCTCTCTGATGCTTACCGGGGAAATTAAGCGATGTCATTTGTTGCACGAGGGAGATGTCAGCGAAGAAAGTGGTGCGCATTTTTCAGCGCACTCTATATGGCGCACGGCACAGGGGATTATATTAGGTTGGTAACGCGTAACGTATGACAGTAGTAAATCTGCTGGTTTCAGACTTACACTGGAGTAAAATTGGTGGAGTCGAGGCGGGAGGTTCTAGAACATTTAGGAGTGCATCAAATATTCATTTTTACACCAAATATTCTAATTTATATCTGCTCTACTCTAGTGAATGTATGAAGCAAGCGAATATGTTTATTTACTCAACATTTTTGTTGGTTCCATAATTATATTCGTAAACAGAGAATAAAACAGGGTGTGCGTAGTTCCAAATCTGGTAAAACTTTGTATTAATAATATTCAGTCACAATTTTGGGTGACCCTACAATCTTTAAAAAAAAATTTGATACGGTAGAGTTAGACTGAACTTTCTCACAATGGCGTTAAGAAGTATTTTCCTAAAATTTTTCATCTTCTTCTTTTGGTCCCGTAATGTTGTGGCTCAGAAGAGTTCTACATTTCTCAATATTATGCTTATGCAATACTTTAAAGCCATGATATTTTTCTATTTTTAAATTTCTTCAAATAAAAATCAATTTAAATGGCTACTTAATTTCAATTTACGAAGTGATGCAAGTGGGCCTGAATCTACTCAAGTCTGGCAAAAATCGGACAAGTGCGAGTCGTACTCGTGCACACGGTTCCGTACAAATTTGTAGGTACTTACATTATTATGAATAGTAATTAATTACAAATATTATATAGTATTCAGATTTTTCTCTGTATACGTAGTATAAGATGATATTACTGATAGTTCTAGGTTAACGGAAAGTACCCTATAAATGTTATATCGCTAGACTTTAGACTTGAGTATGTGGTTTTAATTTCAACTTCGTACCTCTACGCGTTCCCGAGATAAAGGGTCTTGTCAGGCAGACGGACGGACGGACAAAAAAGTGATCCTATAAAGGTTCCGTTTTCCCTTTTGAGGTACGGAAAGCACCAGTGGTTGCAGTCAATGGAACGATTAAAGTAAACGGGAAATTCCCTGACAAATCACATACGAGAACCCAAGCCCACTTAGAAGTCAAATAACCGTACGACAGTTTACAAAACTAAGCACAATAGACAGTTTATTATTCACAAAGTCAAGGCGATTAGCGTATCGAGCCCGCATAGTAAAAAGTAATTAATCGTTCCTTGCATAAGTAATTGTATCGGACCTCGAAAATTCATTCTGAGATAGTTTTGTTGAGTGCTGCGTAGAGAAATTCACTTAGTAAAGTATCGTTCAGTTGCTTTCGCTTTCTTAAGAAAAGGCCGAGTCAGATATATACATAACGTAAACTCACTCCTGTATCCCGGATGGGTAGGCAGAAACCAGGGCTTCCCACTAGCCACGATCCTGACAAACTTTTTTCCGCCCAAGTTCACTCGATATATTTCTTTCGTCCATCTTTGTCAAGATTCTTAGATATTTACGTTGTAATATTCTAAATTAAGAAACTGGCGGTACTGCCTTCTGAAGTTGGAAATCATCCGATTCTGACCTTGTACTTTGACTTTTTAGCTGACGGGTTTTTTTGTTTTTATCACAAGTTTTACGTGCGTAATTGCATTTTATAGAACTGCTTCGATTTCATCGGTATTTGTGTTTGGCAGCCATTAGGGAAATTAAAGCATCTTTCGTACAAGGCAATCCACGTGTTAATTGAAACATTAGTAAAACTCCCCTTTTTCGGACAAACCTATAGGTATTTGAGACTTTCCTGTTAATATTCAAACTGTGGTCAGAAAACCATTTTCATTGAATTAACTTTCATAATTCTTATTCATATAATTTATACTTACATTAAGAGTCTAATCTGCTGAAGAAAACGGAATTTTCGTATGTTTTCCTATGAAAACTAGGCCAAAGCTAGACAATTTACAATTTCTCGGTTTTAAGTGCTATGTTCACGAGGGTTTTACAGGTTTATATCGTAATAATGCAATAAAATGGAAAATTTAAATTGAGTAATTAGTGCCGTAATTAATGATTGAACGTAAAACGGCCCGAATAGAAGTTATTTTGTGAAAAAAACTTTTTTTTTTTTTTTTACGTCGCCTTTGTGCTGTGAAACTACTGCGCAAAAAACGTTTTATGAACGCGCCTCTTGTAAAAAACTTTACCCATTAAGTCCAAGGAATTCTATTTCACATACTGCGTCCCTCGCTAACGAAATCTGAAATATGTCCGCACTTAGTCAAGTTCTTTTAGTTATTTTTCGGGTATTATGGTAACCTTTTAGATATATCAATAGAGAAAAAGGAACTTACACAGATATTAACCACTCGTCTGCCGCGACACAGATCTGTGTCCAACTTAGTATGGGCTACCTATACGTTGCGTTCCGCGAGGGCAGTTCAGGAGTTAAGTGAATAAATTTTGTCTTCATTAAACAGACACTGATACATGGATTCCGAAAATACACTTATTTTAAACACAATCCGTTAAATGGATACTCGCTTCACTACTATTGATAATTTTATGTTAGGTACTTCAATTATTTTATCAGCTTACGAACAATTTCCTGCTATAAAACTGAACCTTGTGATGCTATTAACAAGCACTTGTCTTATTACCATACCCGCTTATACGATTTCAAGAGCATGGTGATGAGCAACAGCCAAACATATTACTTCGTTCAATGGCCACGTTGACATTTGCGACAACCACTCGTTGCGCGGTAAAAATCCTACCATTAAAATGTATTATGAGCAAAAAAATCTATATTTCATTTCATACTTTCTTAACGACATTTGATCATATTATCGACACTAATAAATGGAGCACAAGACATTGTGGAGACCAAGGAAAATGTAAAAAAATATGAAACCTGACGTCCAGCATTTTGTTTTATACAAATGTAAATAGCCATTGATAATCTCGTAATCAGTATCTACCTACGATTCCATTCCTCTCTACAAATAAGTTTAACATGGGATTATGTATTAAGGCCATTTCATCACACACACGTCACTACCAGTATTACACCTTCCGTCTTAATTAGAAAGTATATGAGACAGGTTTTCTCTGGGAACAGGAAAATACATGGAGATGTCGTTTTTGTTCTATTACACAGTTTTCATTAAAATCCTCTGTTTCATCTAACACGTTATTAAATAGTAAACTATTGATTATATTTTAATGTTCACTGCTCCACACTTCTTTTTCGACGTCAAACAATAGTTATGATATTTTTCTTCTTAAGACAAGAATATTATTTATTGTACACCAGAGCACATAGAAATAGAAAATGTTCATTTGTCTTTAACATGTAAAGATACAGAGAACAATTGGCAGTCTTATTGCTAAAAATCATTTCTTAATACTTTCACACAACTCAGACACTTTGCCTGGTCCCAAACTAAGATAACCTGTGTTATGGTAACCAGATAAGGCCAGAAATACGGAAATACACCCAGGCTAAGGCCATTTTGTGGGAATGGAACCCGCGATCTCTGTTTTGGTATTCGAGCGTGTTAACCACTAGACCAATGATGGAATAAAAAATTATGTACTCTTGTATTGTATTATTGAAAAAATGCAAAACTTGAAACATATTTCTGCTGTAACAGTAATAAAACCGCTTGAAGCGGTTAATAAAAGTTCAAAATACTCACTAGCAAATTTAAATGAAAAATAAAAATTGAAAACTGTTAACTTTTTCTCATTGAAAGTGATGCAGAAGAAATAGTTTTCAGGGTTTGCGTTTTTTAATAAATGAAAAAATAAATAAATATAGAAAAATGTATTTGCACAAAACATGTTTACGTCAATAGTGTTAGCGATTTTTAAGTTTTTTCAAAAACTCAATTGTCATTATTATAATAAGCAGCCTATATACGTCCCACTGTAGGGCACAGGCCTTTTCTCAGAGAGAGAATATGGGCTTAATCACCACGCGTGCCCACCGCGGATTGGCGATTTCAAGCGCTGTGGTATGTAAGTAGCTCAGACACTCAGGTTTCCTCACGATGTTTTCCTTCACCGTTAGCGAGTGGTATTGCTACTATAACTTCACAAATGTACATAACTTAGAAAGCAAAGTCATAGGTACATGCCCGCACTGGGAATCAAACCTGGGTCTCCTGTTTCCGAGTCCAATGTTCTACCCACTACGCTACCACCGCACTTTCATTATTAACGTCGTTCAAAAAGAACAGTTTTCAGGTTTTTTATATTATTTAAATTTCAACTTTACCACGTGAATGAAGCCCATTGCTGGGCGCACACATCTTCCCTTTTGCACCCTTTTTTATGAGTATGTTATGGTTACGTGTTGTTGTGTTTGTATGCTATGTTTTCAATACTGTACCAATAATAAATGTATTATCTATCAATTTCAATCAATTTCTTCTTCTTCTTTTCGTTTTTCGCCAAACAAAACAGTTTTATTTTAAAATTTTGTGTACAAACAAAATTAATCGATGCCACATTTTTCCATCCAAAATATGGCATCGATTATAAACAAAAATAAAAATTAACTCGCTCCATGTATTTACGAAACACCTTGCGGGCCGGTAATAAAGTTGGCAATAAAACGAAACTGCCGAGGCCCATTAAAACCCTATTATGGCATTAGCATATTTGATAAACAATCGATAAACGTCCGTGTTAAGGTTGAAGGCATTTTGTGTCGGTGACACTGGTGAGTGACACTGGCAGGCAAGAAAACTAAGGATTGTATTATTAAAACCTTCTAGAAAACTGATATCGATCT
The DNA here is from genome assembly GCA_947308005.1 of Yponomeuta malinellus. Classification (NCBI taxonomy): domain Eukaryota; kingdom Metazoa; phylum Arthropoda; class Insecta; order Lepidoptera; family Yponomeutidae; genus Yponomeuta; species Yponomeuta malinellus. The sequence goes on from OX371000.1 coordinate 936,640, forward strand.
GGAGTGCATCGTTAAAATAAACAAACAAACAAAATAAACATTTACATACCGGCACATGCTCTTTTTACCTGGCTACGGCAGAGCCAAAAGGAAGGGTTATGATTTGAGCAGTCTATTTATGTATGTACTTGTGTTCCACCGTAGAAACTAAATGACCCATCCTATTTTGATTAATAGTATAATAGTAATTTAGTCACATAGATAACCATCTACGGAATCGGTGTTATACTAAACAAGTAACCTAAAAGCTACATTTTATATTAGAGAAAAAAAATTAACAATACCTACGTGTATAGTTACATACTTCTAATTTGAAGGTATTCTTTTAAATTATATGTAACTTTTTCGTGTTGTAGTGTTTTGAAGTCAGTTTCTATTTAAAAAGGTCTAAGCCCAGCGGTAGGCTTAATTCATTGGCTGTATAGATAAGTAGAATGATCCAGCCACCAGAAAGCAAAGGATGAGATTAGAAGAGGACTGAGGTTGTTGGCATGAGAGGGAAGAGCCTAGTTGTGTCTGACAGTGGCCTTTAGTCACGAGCTTTATGAAAAAACTAGTGGGCGAGCTTCGCGCGCCGACCAGCGCGCTCGCTAGTTACTTACGTTTATAACTTATGCGTGGGAACATGTATGGTCTCGGCCTCCGGCCTCGGCCTGGACGAAAGGACTTAATGCGCGGATGTCAAAAAATGGCCTATTTTGAATTTGGAACACCTGAAAAAAGAACGTCCATACAAAATTTCATCCAAATTGGCCGGTAAACAAAAAAGTTAGCCAATTAGTATAGAAAACGCGTTCGAAATAAAAAAATCGGCTTCATAGGATGGTTACATTTCCTACAAATACATTTCCTAAAACTTTCTCATACCTACATTACTTTTTCGTAGGTGCTATAGTTTTTGAGAAAACTTACAGATGATTAATCAGTCAGCCAGTCAGTCAATCAGTGAGTATACCGGATTGTAGCTTTATATATTAGTAATAACCTTGCCATCATATTCAATGTATCAGCTTTGCAATAAATTAATGTGACTAATAACATATTTAGTCAGCAACCACTCACTAAGAGAAATTATAAGCTTTTAATGTAAAACTTTAATTTTAATGTTTTGCAGTCACAGACATAACTAAAAAAGGGCAAGCTGCTACTTAAGCGGTTTATTAATATCTAACATTGCACAAAGCAAGAATCGGTAGTAAAAAGCAAAAATTAAACGTCATTGACGTAATAAACGTAAATAACAAAATTACGATCGAACCAGTCGTAAAACTGACTTCATCGCGTAATTTTCCAACTAAAACAAGATAATCGTAAATTTTCGAATTTATAGGTACGGGAATTACGAATTTGAATAAAATAAGATGATGTGTGAAAATGTGCTTATGTATTGACAAAATTTCAGGTTCTCCAATGTTGTCAATGACCAGTGATTTGACATTTTACTGAAATCACAAATCGCTGTGTAAGCTATCGTCGAAAAGTGGTGAGAAAATAATTTAACATCATAATTACCTATATTTGAAGACTCACAACAACATGTTTTCAAACATAACAACATTTATGTTTCTAACAAATTATTAAATTTGGACGAAACTTCTGCAATATCTTGTAGCTGTTAAAGGCACGCTTGCAGCTACTATAATCGAATAAAGCTAGATGGAATTTAACATTGAATACGAAACGATAATTTATCGTCAAAATGAAAAGGAAAGAAAATATTGTAATTACTTAGCACTTAAATAAACTTCATGAGATTGTGCAAAAGATACTAACTTTTGAAGAATTTACTAAAATAAATATTTCGCGATGACTCTGATGTCTTTTATTACAAAGAAAGCACTAATTAAACTTTTGAAGCGCTTACTAATGAATTTTTTTTTTTTTGCTTCATGATTACTTTGATGTCTTTTATTACAAAGAAAGCACAATTCCACAAAAGATACGTGAAGTGAACTTACGCTGAAATATTTTGGATACAAAAATCAAGCTACTGAAGGCAAAAAACAGACATTCGAAAGTCAATGAAGCAAAAAACCTCAAAAATCTGTATGAAACATTCATTGACTCACATTGATAGATATGGCGAGACAGTGCACTCTTTACTGTCATACTGCTGTATCGCATTAACACTGGCCTAGACATAGCTATTACATTTGCAACTCAATTGCGTTTTAAACGTAGTTGAAGAAACAATACGCCGCAGATAATGTCAATTCGATACATGCGTATAATCATAACGCATTGTGTAAATTTTCTGTCGCTTGACTTACACGCCATAATATTTTTTGAGACATTTCTGGAGTTGGTAAGGGTACAACCAAAGAAATGCTTAGAAGATTTTGAAAAATCCTATGAAGTCTTCTGTTTCTTTCTCTTGTTTTTGGTATAATTTATTAAAATTTTGATATCCTTCATCATAAGCAGCCTATATATACGTCTCACTGTAGGGCACAGGCCTTCTCTCAGGGAGAGAGTATGGGCTTAATCACCACGCGGCTCACCGCGGATTAGCGATTTCAAGCGCTGAGGTATGTGAATAGCTCAGACACTCAGGTTTCCTCACGATGTTTTCCTTCACAGTTAGCGAGTGGTATTGCTACTATAACTTCACAAATGTACATATTGTACATAACTTAGAAAACAAAGTCATAGGTACATGCCCGCACTGGGAATCGAACCTGGGTCTCTCGCTACCGAGTCCGATATTCTACCCACTAGGCTACCACCGCTGCTATCCTTATCTAGACTGAATATTTAATTCTTATGTTGTCACTCGATACAACTTTTGTAAGTCGTTTTAAGTGACCTCTATAAATCACCTTTATTTTATCGATTTGTCATAACTTTGAATACATTACCGCCAGTCTTGGTGATTTGCACATATTAGGGTAGATTATTTTATTTGGAACTTGACACTTATATACACACACAATAAAGTATATTTGAATATTTTCCCGGTGTTGTCAAGCAGCCAAGGTTATAAAATGTATTATTCCGTCGATTGTCATACAATTGTTATGCAGCATTGACCCGGAGACGTAAATTACCTAATGTATATACATGATATAAGCTGCAAACTGCATATCATACGATACCATTGATCAGACAACTGTCACCACAACACCAGTCATGAATTTTGCATTACCTTTTTAGGAGGTTTTGCATTTTTCATTCTGTCTCGCGTATAATATTTCCATCAATAAAACCTAGCAATTTTTTGTTCCAGCTTCCCTGAGCTGCACTGCAGACACCGATATCCGTTTGGACCTTATCATCTTAAGCAACCGAACACTACTTAATGAGTTGCATAAAATAGGAAGCCCCAAATACTGTTAACAAAATTGTACCTAAGTTGATGAAATAAACATTTTTTATTTTATTTTATTTTATTTATTATTATTATAATTATTTTAAGTTTTATTATAATAAATTAAAAAATATAATGATAATAGTGATTTTATTATAATATTTTATATATATTACATTAATATATTATTATTATCATATAATATTATAATTTTTAGTTGGCTTAGACTTTGTTAAGTAATTTAACAGTTATTGCGACTCAAGAAATGAGTCGACAACAAAAAGATAGGCGGCGTTGACTTGTCATCTTTACACAGTTATCTCATAAATGCACACTTCCTAGAAAACTTCAATTGAGTTTGTCATTTACGACAACTTTTGTTGTACGACTTTTGAAAATATTTTGTTCAATTGTCCGTTTTTAGGGTTCCGTATCTGAAGGGTGCTAAACGGGATCCTATTACTAAGACTTCACTGTCCGTCTGTCGATAGTCTGTCCGAACCGTGATAGCTAGGCAGTTAAAATTTGATGATGTATTTCTGTTGCCGCTATAACAACAAATACTAAACACAGAATAAAATCAATATTTAATGGGGCTCCCATACAACAAACGTAATTTTTTTGACATTTTTGCTCGATATTAATAACAGCCAACAGCTAGACGCTTGAAATATTCACAGAGTATATAGTTCTATACTCGCTTCAAAAATAAATAAATTAAAATAAAATAAATATTTAATGGGGGCTCCCAAACGTGATTTTTTGCCGTTTTTTCTCGATCTTTGTGTCTAATGTTGTACAGATAATGGTACGGAACCCTTCGTGCGTGAGTCCGACTCGCACTTGGCCGGTTTTTTCAATATTTTTCTGTGTTGTTGCGGGTTTCTACTTCATAGTGGCGCTATTCGATAGACCACGCTCCACTTGCTCGACAAATTATTATCACAACTAAGTCGATGTATCTTACCGAAATTCATCTGTTTAATTTCACGAAGCATTTTCTGAAAACGACAATATGAATCTGGATAAGTCATTTACAAGTTGTGTCACCAAACGTTTTTCATCGTGCATCTTGGTGGATCGTCTCTACATAATCTTCTCTAGTTCTTACTACGTACGCCTACTACGTACATGAGTAAAAAGTGCTGAAAATCAGTGCTACTGGGAAAAACCGCAGCGTATACTGAGCTCGAGGCCATTTTATCACAGATTTTATCGCTGCATGGACAATTGGACATACACTGGATATTTCCTATTTCAATGTTTTGTTTGTTTCGAATCACTTGTGATATGTATGTCTCTGTGTCGTTAAATAAATGTCTTTCTTTCTTTTTTCTTTCAAAGTGAACTTTAACGTTTTTCCAGCGGTTCAAGCGGCAGCCTCCCCGGCCATTGCGCAAGTGGCCACCTGAGTCCATTTGTCAGGCCGCCGACAGCCTGCCATCCATCACTTACCATGCCGAACTCGGCTTGTTGGCGACGCGGTCGATGGCGTAATTACTCCGCCAATAGTTGGTTGGTGTCCATTGCGGCTGGACGTGGAATTTTGGAGTTGGGCTTCTTTAAGACCTTTTTTGTTGTAATAGGAACACTTACAGGTGTGCAAACGTTGGACCACAATTTAAATTGAAAAAGAGCCAATTATTAGTTTTTTCATCCCCCCATCCCGGAAAGAGTATTTTTGCTCTCAGATATCTGAGTGCAAAAGCCGTTTTTATCCGCTAGAGGTTAAAGTGAAGTGAATTTAGAACATAGTGTGCACTAAGTTTGTAAATTCAAAACATCATTAAACCTATTTACTTCTAACTCCATGGTACCGAATTTATCATACAACTTTTTTTTAATTTGTTAAAACCTCAGACTCGGAACCGAACCTCCTTTGTGTTTTTTTTTGCATCAAGTCATCTTCTTCGCTGAGGTGGGATGAAAAGTTACGTGTTGCACTCGAGTGCAACGATTTTTCATCTCGTGCTCTTTTGACTCCCTCGCTACCTGAGCGTTAGCGTTAACGTTGAGTAAGCGGTTAAAAAGCTATTTCAAATCAGTTATATTATTATAATTATTAAATTTCTGTCCTTTCTAAAATGCGCATTTAAAGCTAAATAACATTTTCTACTTGTCAACTTCTGGTTCTTAGACAGTTTAGCTGGGCAGTGCAAAATAATAATAGGCACATTAATTACTGACAGAAGTGTCTTGATTAAATAATGCTTTAGCATTTCTCATTATGACACTCACTCGAAAGTGCCCGAAACCGGCGTGCGTGCATGCAACGATTAATGAATGTTGAGGAAGCGAAAGTGATCTGTCAGGATCGTGGCAAGCGGCAGTCCCTGGTCTCTGCCTAGGCAAGTGGAATATAGGCGTGAGTTTATGTATGTCACTCGAAACTAGGTAGAGTCTCAAGTCATAGTGGCCTTTTTACGGCCATAAGAATGTTTGCATGTTCATCTTCTTCTTATCGTGTCGGTGATAAACTTTGCAAGTTAGTTCGTAAGTAAACTTTTGAATTTAAAAGTGTATTTTGTAACATTAAGCTACTATATTGACATTTAACATTATTTTGTATCATCATCATCATCAGCCATTTGACGCCCACTGCAGGACACAGGCCTCCCTCATGGTTTTACAAGCTTCCCGGTCTTGTGTCGCCCGCGTTCAGCGACATTTTTTATAGCTGTTGATAAAAGAAAACATTGGCTTTTGCGTAATGAGATGATTTATGATGATGAGCGTCCAGTGGCTCGGACGCTGCAGTGCCTGGGACATTGTTTTTTAGATGGAGTAGGCTGGTGATATGGTTTATAAATAAAGCATTTTCTTACTCTTAATAGCAATATATATTATAGATAACTCTTAATAGCACACAACTGATAACTGTCATATCAGATTTTATTATTTATACAACTTCTAGTACCGACTTATACTTAAACTAGAACGCTGAAGTGACCGCTCAGGCGCTGTATTGCCTGGGACATATTTTCAGATATACATATGCTTAATTTAATTCAAGTCAAATGGATAACTTACTATAGATATTATAATCTACGAATTTGACGATGAGGCAATTCTTACGTCTACTTTGTAGCTCAGAAATAAATAAACAACATATTTTAAATTAATAACTTGTTTAAAAGACTTCCTGACAAATCTCGTTTCCATGATCTTACCTTGTATGTATAAGTATATTGTAAATTGCATTTCTACTTTTCCCCCTCTCCTCTTTGCACGCCTACCAATCTTTCTTCCACCTCTTGCGGTTGACTGGTAGAAAATGCTTATGGCATTAAGACCCCCGTATTGGACATTAGGCTAAGTGCAATAAAAGTAATAATAATGGTTACGAATTGCTCCAGTATCTATCGTTTGCTGAATTTCTTCTCGGAACAATCTATCATCACTATAAACACCCTTCAATGTACCCCAAACACGATCAATATCTCCGCTAGAATTGAAAACTGTTGGATGTCAGCTTAACGACCTCCCTTCGGCCGACTTTTTTCGTACCGCCAGGTTTTGATTGATCGCCTAAAGGTGCCCGCTTATTAGCTGGACAATTAGCGGATGGGGCTTATTGTACGTTTGCTTAACCGTTTTTTTGTCAGTTAACTAAAAATTACGTAAGCTCGTTAAGAGCTACATTAATTCTATTCTTTTTGTGTCGTAATTTGTCTTAGTTTCTGTTGATCTCAATAAACGCATTTTGACTCTTTTTTACATAACGTACACAGAAAATCACATGTGCCTCTATAATCTTCACATAGCAACATATTTCTGATTGTCTTATTTATGTACATCCACCTACCGACTGTAAAATATTCTTCCTGCAATCCACTCCATCCAAAGGTTGTCTGGAAGAAATAGCTCTATGCGATAAGACCGCCAAATGTATACCATTAAATGTAAGAAACCATTTGCAATTGTTTCTTCTGCTTGTGCAATCAATCTATCTATTTCTATGTCTTTATTGTATTTCTTCTTTATTGTACACTTGGAAAAATACAAACATAAAATATTTACAAAGATGTTGGCAGCCTTATTGTAATATGTACTTATTGTAATACGTAATATTGTAATACGTACATACTTTAAACTTGCGGAAAAGTTTAGACGGTCAACTCAACACAGCATACAGTGTAGCGAGCTTGTAGTCCCAAACTAAGATACCCTGTGTTGTGATGCTTTGGCAAGGACTTCCCAAACATGGGAAAAACACCCAGACTGAGGCCATTTGGACAATAAAATTATAAAGTATCTACCTCGGATTCAGCCCACGACCTCTTCATCGGTAAGGTGATTAAGTACTTTGCCGCTAGCCCAATGAGTCAGTCTGGTGATCGTGTGGATTATTGCTAACTATTAATAGCTGCGAATAATTTTAATCTTGAACGAGTCATGTTAGTTTCCTACAGGCCAACAGTGGGTAGACCTCTAAACACTCATTATGAATTTTCCTGTGTGGTTTTAATAAAATATGTTTTAGTTGATTCCATTTTACACGATACAGTCATCGAGATCTTCTTTACATGACATAAGCAGCACTAGGCACTAGGCAGCAGAGTAGTCACTGACCTTCTCTCAGGGGAAGTATGGGCTTAATCACCACGCGTGCTCACCGCCGATTGGCGATTTCAAGCGCTGAGGTATGCGAATAGCTGAGATACTCAGGTTTCCTCACGATGTTTTCCTTCACGGTTATTAGCGAGTGGTATTGCTACTATAACTTCACAAATGTGCATAACTTAGAAAACAAAGTCATAGGTATATGCCTACACTGGGAATCGAACCTGGGTCTCTCGCTTCCGAGTCCAATGTTCTACCCACTGGGCTACCACCGCTCTTTTTAAATAAGGTAGTCAGTTAGGTATTATAAACGATGTAGGTGCAATTTATTTTTGGAATCAATTCCAATGAGTGTTCCTTGTCTTTACTGTGGTAGGTATCTACTTGTGTGGTAGCACTGTCCTAGTTTGGGATCAGGACAAGTGTTTGTATTGCGTGGAAGTTACCTATTTACTTATTTATTTATCGTAGTATAACAAGCTAGACGTTAGACGCTAGCGTGTACACAGCATGCGGTCAAATGCCCGTATTTGTAGAAAATTCCAAAATGTACTGTACCTGCACTAGATTGCGGGTAAGTACCCGCAAGTGCGTTCAGTCCCTAATGCTACGTAGCACGGGAGTGCTATCTTGACAGGTTAATCATGTACAAGCTACAACACATGCCTGCACTTACTCAAGTTACACCCGCACCAGCAACTTGTGCAACCGTTAAGGACTGAATAAATCAACCTGTAATCAGAAGTGACAGCTCAAACTAAAGACTTGAATAAACTTCTGAGTTAATTTTCGTTTCCCTCCATTTAAGGCTCGCAGCTGATAAGGCCTTGCATACATTGAAAGATAGACCAGAACACCTTAACAGTCCACATATAAGATTCAAATTCCAACGTGTTGGAGCTAAGAAAAGTAAACCTGTCTTGCGTCCGTCAGAGTTGACATCTTAATTGCAATTCGATTGTAAAATATTTGCACGAAGCGAGAAATAGCCAGTTTTATATTTAGTTAGGTAGGTATTTCCTTGGTAAATGTCGGAATATTAATCATGTTTATAGTTGAATTACTTAGCTGAGTATTGCCTTAATGTGTTTTACGGGTTGTCTGGCATAAGTTGCACAAATTGATGGGCATTTAACTAATAACATTTTCGTCGTAAGCAGGGGAAAGTACAGATATATAAACCTAGTGTAGTATAAAATTTCATTAGTAGTGTTATTTAAAAATAATGCCAGGCTTGACAAAATACGTATATGCACTGAATTTTCGAACTAAAACTGCTGCTAGCCAAAAATGTTCCAAGTACAGCTCGTTAATGAGTAGCTACTTCTTTGTGCCTCTAGCTATTGAGACTACTGGGGTATGGGGAGTCCAGGGAAGAGCCTTTATAAAGGAGTTAGGGCGTCGCTTGAGGAACCGCGGCATGGACTACCGCTCTGGGGCATACTTGATGCAGAGGATCTCTCTCGCTGTGCAGCGGGGTAACGCTGCCGGCGTTATGGGAACCTTTGGCTCGAGTATGTCTCGGGGCGGTTTGTTTGACAGTTAATTCATTCGTCATCTTGATTTATTACTTTGGACGAAACAATTGTGGATGTATTATTATTATTATTATTATTTTTTTACTTTTTAAAGTTGTATAAGTTTATTTCATTGTCAATTTCAGATTTGTATGACAATTCCCCTACAAAATAAAAAAAACTTTCGTAAGCAATAGAAGAAGAAGAAGAAGAAGAAAAATCATTTATTATGAAAACAGTGCCCACGCCATAATAACAAAACAAAAAAAAACAATCAAGAAAATATTTCAACAGAAATGTTATAAAAAAGAAAGGTCACGGCGTGTCACTGCTGCTATAAATAGCAACTGATTCAGCGCTAATTTTTTTTTCAAAGTCAAGTCAAAATTTTTTATTCACTATAAAAACAAAATGTTTACTTAATGAACGTCAAAGCTGTTAGTTTCACAATTAATAGATTATGCGGAGAAGGAGCTAACAAAGAAACTCCACATTTATTCTTCTCAAAACAGGTTTACTTAATTAACAGAGTTTTCAACTTAAAGTTACACTACACTAGATACAATCGTTCCTGTTAACATTATTTAAATACCAGATATCCTTGTTTTCCAAATAATCCTTAATGTTATAATAGGCTTTTTTGCACAGAGTATGCTTAATACATTTTTTAAACCGCGTCGGTGGTAACTCTAGTATATCTTGAGGAATCTTATTGTAGAACCGTACACAGATTTTCAGTCAGTTCCCATTATTGGTCTCTACCGACAAAAAACCGAGTAAGTTTATCCGGTGTAAAGTTAGTAATGCACTGAATTTGTTACGAATTATGAAACGAGCCAACCACACTTGATCAAGACATTGCAGGAATCGTGTTCTTAAAATAGGCAAAAAACTTAACAAGATACAATCTGCACGATATGAAATAAAAATAAATAAAATACCAAAATAGTAACAATGCGCAGTAAATTGTTGTTCTGCAGAATAACCAACTGTTGCATGACCGCAATGAGACACACAGAAGCCCGCGAAATAAATTTGATCAGATTAGTACTCTTTATTGCACACCATACATTATAAAAGTACAAGTAAATATCTTAGTTACATAGTATACACCTGGCGGTCTTATTGCTAAAAGCGATCTCTTCTAGACAACCTTAGAATGGATGTTTACATAAATTATATAAGGATATAGGTATATAAAATGACAAAATGACTCACATTAATACTTAAACTTACTGTAAAATACATAATACATATTTGCACACGTACTAGCTAAATACATATATTTTTATACAGATCCATAAACCTAAATACCTAAAACATTTTTTACTTTATCGTATGCATTTGATTTAATACTTTTAACTGCACCACGACACGCACTCCGTAGTACAATTATGGGTTACCGTAGTCACTGACTGAAAATCAGCGCTGAGGGATCACTTCTTCAGCATAAAACTGAGTCAGCTGCCTTTTGTGGCAACTTAAATACACCACAGGCTAGAATTTAGTAATTTTGCAATTTTAGTTAACAGGAAATTAAATTTATTAAAGTTGTTATCTATTAAGATTTTACGAAAAACTTAACTATAAATAAATTAATAAACGAACTCCGCTCATCACTTGCTAATCATGCCATTATTTAAATTAATTGAGACTGAGTAGAGTGGAGTCTATTCGCGACTTGGGCATCTACTTCGACTCTAAACTATTATTTGACGTTCATGTAGAGAGTGTTGTAAATAAAGCTTACCGTATGTTGGGTTTCATTTTGCGCGTAGGCAAAGATTTCAGGAAAGCTGATACATATATTACTCTCTTTCAAGCCCTGGTTAGATCTCATCTGGAGTATGCATCAGCAGTCTGGAATCCGCTATATGATATATATAAAAGGCGCTTGGAGATGATACAAAAGAAATTTCTGCGCGCCCTCAACTACCGAATGGGCTTCCCTAAACTTTCCTACTCCGATCTTTTAGTTAAATTCAAAATGCTGTCATTACAAAACCGCCGAACTCTGTCCGACATGAATGTTCTTCGGGGTATCTGTACATCTGAACTTAATTGTCCTGCCCCTATATTACGCGCACCGAATCCTGAGCGATTCCAATCGTCTAACTGTCAAATTAGTATGGAATTTGACAGTTAAGCGATTGGAATTGCTCAGGATTTGGTGCGCGTAATTAGGCCCCTGATCTATTAGCTCAACTATGTTTTCGCGTTCCTGTCCGATCTATAAGAAACAAACGTGTTTTTTCACAGGGTGTCTTTAGAACCAATGCTGGCAAAAGAGCACCTCTCAACAGAATGTGCGATAGCTATAATATAGCATTTACGGAAGTTGATTTGTTTCATAAGTCAAAGCAGTGCTGCAAGCAAATGTTCGCAAGAATCCTGTCAAATTCATGAGCTGTACCGATTTGTTGCGTTTACTTCTTCCAATGTATAATATTAATGATTGTTTGTGCATGTATGTATCTCTTTCTAAAATAGTTAGTTGCTTTAGTGTTTGTTCATTTTAATCTTAGAACTTAATCTAAAGTCCTGTAATGCGCCTCTTACTTATTTATTGTATTAAGTATTACCTATCTGTGGGAAATGCTGAGGAATTGGCAAAATGTACTATATTGACTCTAATATTTTTTATACTATAAGTTTGTCAATTCTGTTTTTTCTCCTTAAATAAATAAATAAATAAATAAATAAATAAATGTCTCTACCTATAGTTTTTTTGGACATGATAAAACTTCTGGGTACCCATAGCATAGGGAATCCTAGTGACCAGTGACTAGCGGGAGCCAGTAACCATAATTGTATTGTTTTACAATAAAGTTTATTCATGTCACTTTATTTCATTATTTATGTAGGAAACTAATAGTCCTTTATTTTTTAAAATACCTAGTTAATTGGTCGTCCATGAATTAGTGGCCGAACCTTCTGCGCACCATATCTAGTGGCAGAACCACCGTTGAGTGGCAAACCCGATGAATAATGCAGCGACACGACGCGCCTCCGGCCATAAATTACGATTACAATTTTATCGCGATTCGTAATAAATTTTAACATCTCGCGGTGTGAGCGCGACCTTATCCGATATCAATAGCAGTCGTGCTTGTTGACAAACACAAGGATTTCTTTTAAAAGAATGACACTTCAGAAAATCGCGGCAAACTTCTAAATATAGAAGAAGAAAAAGAGATTGCAACACCAGTTACTATCATCTAAAAAAAAAAAAAAGTATCAACATAAAACACTAGAGAACAAACGGTCTTATCTATAAAAATACGATACACTTCGCAGAGCCAGTTCAGATAGTATGTGGTAACGGTAACCACAGATTACTTAAACTCTCTCTGACAAGTGTTTTAGAGTAATCGTGTTTTTATAAACACGACCGTGAATCTTTTATCGAGTAAAAATTAAAATTCGTAACTGACTGACTTACGGGCAACACACAAGCTAAACCAATTGGACTAGAGATTTTAAATTTCGAGGAAATATTCCAGGAGTATGCTAAAAGTGGCTAAGCCGGATTTTGTAGTATTACTAGTATTATATTCTTTTTGTTGCACTAACCCGTTCTGAGAACAATATCTAAAAACTTATTTAGAGGCATTCATTCCATTCATGCCGGGACCTGAACCCGCGACCTCCGGCTAACCATGCCAGCGCTCTCCCAACTGAGCTAATGGGCAATACAGGCATCGGCGAAATTTGGAGCCTTCTTCTTTGTATTACGTGCAGGCAGCGACATCTGGCCGGAGTATTATTACTAGTATTACTTCTGCTGGACATAAGCCTCCTCCATGGATTTCCAAAAAGACCCCTTGGAAGCGGCTTGCATCCAGCGTCTTCCTGCCACTTGGATGAGGTCATCTGTCCATCTTGTTGCTGGTCGTCCTACACTGCGCTTGCCGAAATGTGATCTCGATTCGAGAACTTTTCGGCCCCATCGGCCATCAGTTCTGCGGACTATATGCCGCAATAATCCGCTGGGCTATGTCGACGACTTTCGTTCGTCTACGGATCTGATCAGTGATGAATTATGGCACTGAAACTAGTATTACTTATGCCATAAAAACGTTTACCGAAGTCGGAGTATGTCTCTGTTTGCTGGTTCTGCATTGTGCTCAAGGGGACCCAGTGGGTTAACTGGGTACAGACCTTGATTTTTTGCCTTAGGTTCACGGCCGTGGGTCCTAAAAATCACTATTAACATGATTGAGAGATTGTACAGGTCATCATCATCACCATCAGCCATTTGACGCCCACTGCAGGACATAGGCCTCATGGTTTTCTTAACCATGAGGGGTTTTGCCATAATCGTCACGCTTAGCAGGCGGGTTGGCGATCGCAGTATGCGGTTGGAATCTCAGGAAAATGCTGCGGTCCGTCTCCTGGTAATGTATGTCCTTAGTCGCCTTCTACGACATCCACGGAAGGAAATGGAGTGACGCTATTCTTAATCCGACGCCATACGGAATTGTACAGGTACTTTTTACAAATTCAATCTGTAAAAAACCGGCCAAGTGCGTGTTGGGTCACGCGCAGTGTAGGACTCCGTAGAAAGAGGGGGTTTATCTGCTTTACAGAGCTAACAACTTCATCAACGTAATTTTCAATGGGTTTTGTACGAAGTTTTCCTTTTATAAGTTGGTCGCCTATTACTCGTTAACTTTATAAATTAAAGCCTACTTAATCGTAATATGTGTATTTTTCCGGGATAAAAAATTGCCTATGTGCTAATCCAGACTTTAATCTATCTCTGTGCAAAATTTCATCCGGATCCTTTCTGCCGTTTTTGCGTGAAAGAGTAACAAACATCCATCCATACATACATACAATGCATACAATGCATACATACAAACTAACGACTAGCTGTCCCGGCAAACTTCGTACCGCCACCAGAACTCGTTTTTACGATTCTTCCACAACGCCATCTATTTTTAAAACACAATGTTCACTCGCAGAACGCCATCTATTTTAAACTTAAAATAAATATTATCCTACGGGAACGCATTACCGGGATAACAAGCGTGCTAAATCTTAATTCAGGTCTTTGTCTATCTGTAGGCCAAGTTTCATGTAAATCCATTCAGCCGTTATTGCGTGATTGAGTAACAAGCCTCCAAACATGTTCACAAACTTTCACTTTTATAATATTAGTAGGATAGGATTATTATGCTGTCAACTGTACATATTTGTCGTTAAGAGAATAATCCTTTCAAGTAAACCCAAATAAATTGAAATAAAAAATAATAATGGTTATTGTCAAATAAGACATCTATGTATACGTAGGTATATTTCAATGGATGGAGAAAAACCGTTTGCACACGCAGTTAAGTTGCGTGCTCGTGCTTGACGGTTTGTTTGCTTAAGACAACAGTGTGTCTGTTTGTTTGTAAAGTCTGTCTAGTTAGCTGATGTGAAAAGGCTTGGCTAACTGCGTTTGCACACAAAATTGCAGGTGTAACTATTAGATACCTACAAAGTCAAAGATATTAGATTAAAGTTAACTTAATATTGGTTCTTCTCAAGATCTGAGCGATTGATGCTCAATTGCAGGTATGTATGTACGTTATCAAGTGAAAGTGACATCGCGATATTAACGTACTCATCAACAATGAAATAATAATAATGGATACAAAATACACCCGCAGGTTTCGTCAGTCAAAATGGTAAATTAAAAAAAAAAGAAATAATACAATGTCAAAACACTATTGAAAATAAATAATAATAAATAATATAACCCAGGCAAATAAATCACCCCGAGCCACATCCGGCCCAAAAGTCCCCATGAT
Source organism: Yponomeuta malinellus (assembly GCA_947308005.1). Classification (NCBI taxonomy): domain Eukaryota; kingdom Metazoa; phylum Arthropoda; class Insecta; order Lepidoptera; family Yponomeutidae; genus Yponomeuta; species Yponomeuta malinellus. The sequence continues at coordinate 951,825 of OX371000.1, forward strand.
ACTGGCCGCATTGCCACGTTGCACAGCGAGGGAAATCCTTTGGCTCAGATATGCCCCAGAGCGAACGTCCATTCCACGGTCCCTCAATCGGTGGCTAACGCTGAAAGTAAGGAGCTTTGTCTTAGTCGGTAGCTTTACCCCCGATTTCTTTGGTCCGATAACAATCTTTGGTCCACTGTTAAAAGTTCTCAGTTGCCAAAGCGCAAACAAAAACAACTGGCAGAGGTTAAATATTAACAGATTACATTAGATTAGAACTCTAAAACTACCATACATTATTACGGATCAAGAATAGCGTCACTCCATTTCCTTCCGTGGATGTCGTAGAAGGCGACTAAGGAAATCAATTACCAGGAGACGGAGAGCAGCGTCTTCCTGAGATTCCAACCGCATACTGCGATCGCCAACCCGCCTGCCGAGCGTGGCGATTATGCCAAAACCCTTCATGGTTATGAAAACCAAGAAGGAGGCCTATGTCCTGCAGTCAGCGTCAAATGGCTGATGATGATGATGGTGATGACGATTATTAGATTAAAAACTCTTTATTGTACACCATACATTATTACAGACTGATAGTGTACGAGAAACCGAGGTTAAATGTCACAGCAGAGCCCTCGTGAAAATGTCAACCAGGTTCGTAAACACCCTTGTGGCATCTTAGACCGTTTGACAAACAAATAACAACGATAGAGCTGTAAGAACTGCATTTGCTCATACCATGGAAATAACTGCAACATTTTCCTTGAAGAGATCACGTGTTTTTTGCACTATTGTGGTCGGATTTATGGCTGCAAATGGGAATTTATCGCCATAGTACAAAATAAATGCAAAAGAAGCTTAACTGAAGACAATCAGAAATTATTTATAGAGTCAAAGACATCGAATAAATCAAAGTACACTTAGTACACGCCGCGCCGTACCAGTTGAGAATTTTCACTAATGTATACAAACCGTTGATAAAAACCGTTGTATTCGGAAAAAAAAAACCAAAACTTTATACCAAAGTTACGAACAGCCGGATTTTAGACATTATCCAATTTCTTTGAAGGTATTATATTATATCAAAAAGGAATACTTCGTTAAAAGAACTTTATTTAAGTATTATTAAGTTTAGTATTTTCTAACGTTAACACGAGCACTAGTCGTAATAAAAACTGTATTTGCACGGATATTTACTCGTTTATTTGTTTTTTTCATTTTACAATTTTCCCACATTTCGGTACTTTTTCAAGTCCCGTGATCTACCGAGACCTTCAGTTTTTAATATTATTAAGTTGATTCCGGTTTTTATTATTATTGAGTAATTGCATGAATTTTTCTCGGAAGAGTCCGACCAGGTTTCGCTCTTATTTGAAGAGCTTAATCATAGTGACTAGAGACGGGGCACTAAAACGCGCTTTAACCTCATGACTCATCACTCAGCTGATAAATTGGTTAATAGCATAAATAGGGGATACATTAGCAAAGGGCAAGATAAACAGTACCCGAAACCGGCATGCGTGCATGCAACGACTAATTCATGTTGAGGAAGCGAAAGCGAACCTGTCTGGAATACAGGCGTGACTTTATGTATGTATAAAGTTATCAATTGAGTTTTTTTAGGGTTCCGTACCTCTAAAGGAAAAACCGGAACGACTTTGTTGTCCGTCCGTCCGTCCACACGTCAGTCCGTCTGTCTGTCAAGACCCTTTATCACGGGAACGCGTAGAGGTATCGTGTTGAAATTAAAACCATAATATACTCAGGTCTACAGTCCCTCGAAGCTAATATACACAAATCAAACTTCTAAGTTAACGTAAAAAAAGATACGGCTGTTCATACCAGAAAAAAAAAATTCATTATATTTTAGTATATTTTGACACTCAAGGGATTCAAGTTTTGTAGGGTACTTTCCATTGACTTAGAACTATGAAATTTGGCAATTTAATATCGTCTTATACTACAAGCACAGGGAAAAGCTATACATTAGTAATTAAATCATAAAAAAATAGTCTTTTAAGTTCGAGAAAAGCTCGGAAAAACTTCGAGACTCGCGATTCCTGACCTGTTCATAATACGTATGTACCTACAAATTTGTACGGAACCCTCGGTGAGCGAGTCCGACTCGCACATATCCGGATTTTTTTGGAATAAATCTGGCGTTGAAGTGGAACGATTCTCAATCAAATCATTTTTTCCAATTTGTTCAAAATTACACACTGAAATTATATTAAGATTTTTATCTGCGCCAATTTACATTTCCTTGAAGAAAAGAACAGAAGTTTAATACAAAAATTAAATGGATATTGTTTTTATGGACTTTAGTCCATCTTTGATCTCATTTAAGCTTATAAACTACAGTTTTATTTTTCAAGAACATATACATTAGCGCAAGTAAAAGTCTAAACTAATGCAGATATACATAATTTCAGTGTATAATTAGGTAAATTTTTCAACAAATTTTGGAAAAAATCATTTGTATGGAAATCGTCCCACCTTAAGGTTGGTCCGTTCTTCCGCAGTATTCACCACGCATAGTAGGAAAGGAAACAATGTAATAGCTCACCCGTCCTATAAGCTGTTGTGTGCAATAAAGGTGCATTTATATTGTTATGGCGCAATTATCTTTGATAACTATAGTGCCACTGCTCCACTTACTTCGTTATATGTAAATCGGCCTTATAAGTTCACCTTTGTATTCATTTCACATTCTTATTTGCACCGACTACCCGTGTATTTCTCCTGCGGTCAATTCTCCGATATCAGTTTGCCAATTGTATCTTTTCTTTTGTCATTGCTGTTTCTGTATTATTTTTTCCGGTACACAATATATAATATTCTTATCTTATCTTATATTTGTCTATACAGTTGACCTTTTAAACTTACAAGCGCGCATTCTATTTAATTACCTTATGGACGTGTTTTCAATATGAATGTAAAGGTAGAGATTTTCACTCTTATTTATTCAAAGTCTATTCCACTAAATCACACTTGAGACAAGGATAAAGCCGGATTAAATCCTGCCATAAGCCGGCCTTAACTCGTCTGAATAGTGTTTTACTGGAATCGACTTTTTATTAACAAGACTGATTGTATTTTTTATAAATAAATTACATAATAATATCATTGTTTTAAGGCTTTGAAATGTGGATTTACAAGTGGCTTCATAATTATAATTTCTATGCTTCAAGATTTTTTTCATTGCTGTGTTTTTAAACGAATCTTACCTACTGTGGGAGCCATTCTTAAATACCGATCAATGTAATTATTACATTATATTTTTAAGAGAAATCTGCTTACCTGTTTGACAGCTTTACCTATGAAAAATCTTACTACTTTCACAAATTCGGATGGATGAATTTTAGTTAATTAATCACTTCAGAACGGCTGAAAATATTTGAGTGAAATTTTGCACAGAAATAGATTAAATTTAAGTCTGGCCTTTTATCTCGGAAAAATCATGTGTTCCTACGCCGTTAGCGAGTGGTATAGCTACTTCAACTTCACTTTTTTTTGTTTTTCTAAGTCACACTCATTAAGCAAAATTATATACGGCCCACTGTAGGGCACAGGCCTTCTCTCAGGGAGAGAGTACGGAGCCCACCTCGAATTGGCGATTTCAAGCGCTGAGGTATATGAATAGCTCAGACACTCAGGTTTCCTCACAATGTTTCCCTTCACAGTTAGCGAGTGGTATTGCTACTATAACTTCACAAATATACGTAACTTATAAAACAAAATCATAGGTAAATGCCCGCACTGGGAATCGAACTTGGGTCTCTCGCTCCCGAGCCCAATGTTCTACCCACTAGGCTACCCCCGCTCTTCAGAAACAAACTAGCAAACTAGAAACGAAACGCTTGACAAGTTTGACACTTTATACTTTATTGCACGCAGGACATATGACATTACATAAGAAATAACATGTACAAAGGCGAGTCTCTGCAAGAGATTTCTTCCAGCAAACCTTGGTTTATAGAAGAAGCAGTGAAAAAACGGGTCTATATAATATGTGCACCAAATAAACTACATAAGCTACGAAAGGCCTAAATATATTTATACGCGAAGCAAAAAAAGGTTGCATTTTGTGTTTTAACAGACCAGTCCGGTTGTTTCTCCACAGACTCATGATAGGGCCCGTGAAGGCTATTTAGGGGAGAGGGCAAAAAAGTAGCACAATCGTGAATAAATTGAAGGCTTTGGATCGCTGTATCGAGGGCCACCTGTCCTCCGGCTAAAGACCCATTAGGAAACTGTTGACGCTAAGTAACTAAACGCAGAAGGTACAATTACATTTTGTTTATCAAATACTAAGTAAGTAGGTATAAAACGATGTCCGTTGTTGTCTTATCTAGTGCTGCCACATACCATATTTGTCAAAAGTATGTTTTGTAGGGTTCCGTACCCAAAGGGTGCCAAGCGGGACCCTATTACTAAGACTTCACTGTCCGTCTGTCTGCCTGTCTGTCACCAGGCTGTATCTCATGAACCGTGATAGCTAGGCAGTTGATGATGATGTATTTCTGTTGCCGCTAAAAAAACAAAAAATACTAAAAATAGAATAAAATAAATATTTAAGGGAGGCTCCCATGCAACAAACATTTTTTTTTGCCGTTTTTTTGCTCGATATTAATAACGGCAACAGGTAGACGTTTCAAATATTCACAGAATGTTTAGTTCTATATTCGCTTTAAAAATAAATCATTAAATTAAAATAAATATTTAAGGGACTCCCATACAACAAACGTGATTTTTCGCCGTTTTTTCTCGATCTTTGTGTCTAATGTTGTGTAGATAATGGTATGGAACCCTTCTTGCGCGAGTCCGACTCGCACTTGGCCGGTTTTTTTACAATAATCAAATCGTTAGAATGTGCTATATACGTAGGTACTGCAATAATTTTAGGTGTTTTGTAAGACATAGCAAAATCAACGTGCCTGACAATAGCTATCGAATTCGGTAGTTTGTTCACTTTTCAAAAATATCTCGTCACAAACTCGAGTCTATTAGAACCATTACTAGCCATCAAGAGCGGTGAATATGCATTTTTATGTTAGACGGGCAGGCGGTACTTATTTTTGGTGCATTTTTTAACAAGATTTCTCAACTCGAAACAAGATTTCTCAACTTTTTTTTACGTCTATACTTAGTATAATAACTACTTAGTATAGACGTAAATAGCTTAAATAAATACCATTTTTAATTACTAATTACGCAACCGCGGCTTTCAAACCATCCGGAAATGAGCGTGTACAGCTATGCCGAATTTCAGCTTTCTAGTATTTATTGTCTCGTGCTAAGCCGCGGACAGGCAGTCGGATAGGCAGACATAAAGACGGATTGACGTGGCGATACTATTTTGGGGTGTTGGCTACGGAAGCCTTTAGGCTTTTTCTACTGGTTTTTAAACCAGTAGAAAACCTAGATTAGATTAGAATAGAACTCTTTATTGTACACACAAGAGAAAAAAATACATTAAAAGCCTTACATATCTAAGTTTTGCCGCACGAAAGCGAGCGAAAAACCCAGTATTAACAGTAGATTAACAAAAGTTTAGTGTACGAGAAACCGGGGGCTACAATCATATACTACACGTGCGAGAAACTGGGGGTAACAAACTCACGAAAGTCTATTGCATAAAGTTTAAAGTGTCAAACTTGTCAAAGCGTGTCGTTTGCAGTTTACAGCAACAAAAGAAAGCAACATATTTATTAGAGACTAGCTGTTGCCGGCGAGTTCGTCTGCGGGGAAGTTTTGATAAATATATGTGACTTAAAGAAACAAAAAGAAAGTTTTGTGGTTTGTGAAGTTGGAGTAGCAATACCACTCGGTAACTGTGTAGGAACACATCGTTTTACCGGGATTAAAAGCCAGACTAAAATCTATGCCTGTGCAAAATTTTCACTCAAATACTTTCAGCCGTTCTGACGTGATTAATTAACAAACATTCATCCATCCGAATTTGTGCAATAGACTTTATTGAGTAGACCTTCTAACAACCCTGTATGCTGCTACTGGATACTTGAGAAGTAAAAACGACATGACATGACCGGTTTCACCTTTTAACGCTAGTTTAATTGTCACGTCGCGCCCAGCTCGCTGCATAATGACATCCGTTGATAGGGGCGCGGTACGTCGACACAGTTAAACTGCGGTTTAATATCCTTTGGTTATAGATTGGTTACAAAAAGATAACATCGTCAACCTGATATTCGGCTAAGATTTGCGGCAAATGATTCTGCTTGTCGAATATCTACCAGTACGATTTTGAAAAATCTGTCAATCCTACTTACCTATTATGTCCCAAATAAACAGTAGCATTTCTTTATAGAATCATTTTCTCCTAAGTAACGGCCTCTGAAATTCTGTATCCTTAGAATTAAGCTAAAAAGTATCCGTAATTAGTGGTTGACTGGTAGAAAATGCTTATGGCATTAAGTCCGCCGCATTGTACGATTTCTTTAAGTGCAATAAAAGTATCAATAAATAAAAATAAATAAATAATCCAGATCATGGTCTATTGGTCAGCCAAATTCATTTAAATCCATTTCGCCTAGGAACTTTCACAGTCATATAATTTTTGGGATAAAATGTATATATTACATGCCTTTATCTAATTACTAAATCTTAGTCACTAGTCAACTTAAGCTTTTTATAATCCATTTCAAACTCAAAATTATACATTTTGAATCACTGTATGACTCACTCCACACCGGAACTTGCAACATCCGCAATATTTAACGATTTTTGTATTAATCAACTTATATTTTATCGGCACAATCTAGTGTGATTAAATTATTTGAAAAAAACGATTATGTACCGCGGAAAATTGTATTCAGTCGCCAACCTTCCACTGGTGATTGAACGAAGAACGTCATTTTAATAGGCATTTGGAGTGGAGGTGGCTAGGTGCCATATATAATTGTATGGTACTCCGCTGCCTTTGATTCTATGAACCTCACATGTTACCAATTATTAATCTTCTCAATTATTTTCTTTCTTTCTTTCCTGTCTTGTGTTTTTTTATTGCTCTGTGTTTCTTTGGCAATTTTCTAAATTTGCTGCCTTTTGTGGCAACTAAGACACACCACAGGCTACATCCATGGTCCCGTTTTATTTATTTGATTTGTCTGTTGTGTATATTAGGTAGTTTTTTCCTGTTATTGTGTATATTACGTTACTTATCTGTTATTTTGTTTCTGTGATGTTTCTTGTTGGTATAAAAAATGTCTTTCTTTCTTTTTTTCTATTTAAATTAATGTTTTCTTTCTTTCTATTGCTCTATCGCTTAGGAAAACCGGCGACAAACTGACCAATTTATTAACCCCCGTTAAAAACGCTGTTAGATCCGCCGTGGTACCGGCTACCATTCAATATGAATAAATACAATTACGTGTTTAAAGCTACTATCAATTATAATGTCATGTCAACATATAATTTGTCGGTGGAAGACATCCATCACGCTGACATGTACTGCTAGCCGCACTTCGAAATACCGGTTTTGTTTGATATTCACGCTTAGGTTCCAGACTATAAGAGCTACGGTTCATTTTTATTAGTTTCGTCTACTGTACAGGGTTAACTACTACTGTCAGAGGCAAGTAGCCGTAGTTTTAATGCACAGTTTATAATGTAATAGAGAGGCTAACGCGTACTGTTACGCTTACGTCGAAATTTATAAGCGATGGATTGCTTTGCGTTATAGAAACAAAAAAATCATCCTCATAATCATTCACCCATCGGAGCCCAATTTCAATTTCGATTTCATAACATAACATAGACTCACGTTTGTATCCCGGAGGGGTTGGCGATCAGGGTCTGCCACTTGCTACGATCCTGACAAATATTTTTCGTTTCATCAACATTCATTAGTCGTTGCATGCACGCCGCCGATTTCGAGTACTTTTAAGTTATCCTTTGGTAATACATATCCTATTTTGGTAGAAGTACGTCCGCCTGGGACGTCCCTTACCGGCCCTTTCACCCACATTCACTCAATGTATTTGTTACGTCAATCTTGCTTCCTTTATCCTCTCCTCATTTCCAAACCAACGTTACATTTCTTTTTCGATTCTAGTCTCTACATCCTCTTTCAGTCCACAACGTTCTCTAATCAAGCTATCGCATATCGATCATAATTTCTATTTATTATGCTTTCCACACTTGGGATCGAACCTGGGTCTCTCGCTTCCGAGTCCGATGTTCTACCCACTAGGCTACCAACGCTCTGTACCTATGACTTGGTTTTCTAAGTTACGTACATTGTGAAGTTATAGTAGCAATACCACACGCTAACGGTGAAAGAAAACATCGTGAGGAAACCTGAGTGTCTGAGCTATTCACATGCCTCAGCGCTTGAAATCACCAATCCGGGGTGGGCACGCGTGGTGATTAAGCCCATACTCTCTCCTTGAGAGAAGGCCTGTGCCCTACAGTGGGACGCATATAGGCTGATTATGCATGCTTTCCACAACACTAAAAATATTGCTTTGTAGACCCTGTCGGGCACGCAAATACTTAGATCAAATATATAAATAATTAACATGCAATTATAAAAATACTAAATACACATTAATTGGTATTAAACATCTTATCATTAGTATTGAGTTTTTTTTTTGAGGTCATTATTTAATTGCGTATATTTGTTTAGTCCCACTGCTGGGTAGAGGTCGTTTCCTCCAAATGCCATCTCTCACAGACCTTCCACTGGCTCAACGATATCGTCCGATCATCGGGCTGCTGGTCTGCTCACTGACCGTCGTCCTGTCCTCGGCTGCCACTCTGTGATTGCCCTCGTCCACTTGCCGTCTTCTCGCGTCGCCATGTGTCCCTCTCACTTCCACTTCAGTCTGGAAAAAACGAAACATGTTTCAGTAACGAAATACGTGTCCTTAAGATAAGATAATAATATTATTTATTGCACACAAGAAACAATGAAAAACTACAATGGGCGACCTTATTGCTCACAGCAGTAAGGCCGCCCTAAATTCTGCTAATCCAAAATAACCAATGTCTTTGAAGCCTTTTTATACGCCACTGATGCTTAAAATTTGCAGACATGATACATGCATCAATCAAACACCTCACGGATTATTATTGTTTGCACCTTGAGGTGTCAATTTCAGCTACCTACTCGTATATATTGACTCTTCGGCTTGTGAATGAGTCAGCGGGTTTCCAAGTAACATTTTCGATAACCCCCAAAAATAATATGTAGGTATGTCATCGACTTTTTCTTGATAAATGTGTGGCGAGCAGATGTCAACTCTGCGCGCGCACTATAAACTCCGACATTCCTGCATCGCGCAAGCAAAATGTTTCACATGACATACCATAAATATAACGTCCGACGAACAGCAGTTGGACTGGCCGTCCCCAGGCATACGATCTGCCTGGCGGGAAATTTCCCTTTATAGTGGAAGAGCACGATCACCCGCTCTTCCCTACAGTGGTGACCCTCGACAGAACAAAGTCAAACCTTCCTTCGCTCTCGCTGCACCCCACATACAATCAGTCTCAAAGCAAGGCCAGCATCCTCTTCCCTCTCACCTCATCAGTTCCACTACAGTCAACGCACCGACTACTGGTACTGATGGTGATCTCCCCCGACCCCTCAGCACGGTAGCCACACAGCAACAGCGTACGTTGCCAGTGGTACAGCAGCCTTCACCGGTTCCTACCACATACGCGATCTCCATGGTACTGTCGCCGGTGAAGTGACTGTTAGCCGCCGAACATCCTCAACCGCTAGTCGACTCACTGACTCAGCGCCTCCTGGCACTTGTAGGCTTTAGAGCACAGACTTCGATTCCTATCAGACCTAGCTATGCGTAGCTACGGTCTTGAAGGGGAGTGATGTGGCGAGCACATGTCAACTCTGCGCGCGCACTATAAACTCCAACATTCCTGCATCGCGCAAGCAAAATGTTTCACATGACATACCATACATATACCGTCTGACGAACATCAGTCGGACCAGCCGTCCCCAGGCATACGATCTGCCTGGCGGGAAATTTCCCTTTATAGTGGAAGAGCACGATCACCCGCTCTTCCCTATAAATGGGTGTTTGACAAATTATGGAATTGTAAATAGAAAAGAGTCATTTATAACTTATACCTAACTTCATGTAACAATTTAGCTGGATCCCGTTTGCACACTTGTATCCGATAGAGTAGGAAAAAACTACCACTTGCCACGATTCCGACGTACTAATTTCGCTTCAACATTCACTAGTGGCTGCATGCACACAAGCCTGTTACAAGTAGGTACAGTCGCCACGACATTATCATGATGACATCATCACGAGTCCACTCTACTCAGTTGCATTTCTGACAACTTTGCAACGACATTCGATATGCTGTCAACTGTACTGCACAGAACCGAATAAGGTGGGAAGCACTCACGTTTTCACGCTGGCACAAAAACTTCGAGCAAAATAAAATAAAAATTAACCTCTTTCAATTGAAACTGCTGCGTATGAAATATACGTCTTGCTGGGACGGAATATGGTCTAATGGTACTGCATTCTTGCCGCTTAATTCCTCTCTTACTTCTTTGGTAAAACAGAGATGGTATGGACTCTATTTTGGAGGAACAGTACCTAATACTCTTGAGAACGGTAGTTGGTGAAAATAAAACGTACCAATTAAAAGACGATAGTGGTAATTTGAGCTTGACAGGCAAGGAAGTAAATGAACCTTTGTAGCTACTGGAAAATAATTTGGTCAAAAGTGGTCAACAGAAAAAGTACCAATTCTTGCGTTTTTTTAATTTTGATAATACGGATTGGCATTGAAAGGGATAAAAAGCCGTTACATCACCTACCAAAATAGTCATAAATCGAAAATAATAAGAACCTACTTTAACCTATAAGATTATGACCTTGAAAATAACAAATAAAAACCATTGTTGTAGTGGTCTGATCGGGTCCTTTAGAGTTCTACAGATTAAAACGGAAATTATGGTTTATATTGCAGGGCAGAAACTGTGACTTAATGAAAGAATCCACTTGTATTGTTGTGTTGGCAGTACTGTACTGTACCCGCGCGCATGCGAGTTATGTCAGTGTTGCCATCGGCACGCCAATCATCGGCTGGCCGCCGAAGTACCAATTAAGATGGCATCGCTCGCCAATTCATTTCCACCGATGCGAGGGAATGTCGAGAGGATATGGGGCCGCGGTTGAGTCATTTGCAGGCATGCATCCGTGATGATATATAGCTTATTTTTTAAATATTTAAAGAGCTTCGTGAGGTTCACTAGCGCCAACATTGGAAAAAAACTGAAATAAAAAATAACCAACAACCCGACGAAGAGATTTGATGATCCGTCAGTGAGTCAGTGAGTGACAAAATTAAGAGACTTTGACTACTCATAACTCTTAAAATACTGGTTCAAATTGAATGAAATTTGAAACACACCGTGTTTATGCAATGCCTGCTCAATACTCGAAATTAAGGCTTCTTCTTCAGTTTTATCTACAACGAAGTTTTAGGGGGGTCGAAAATGGCCTGAACTGCTTCTAGAAAAGGATGGTACGGCCGTGCCGCTTTTTTTCTCGACTTGGCGGGGGCACTGCCATGCCTCCAGATCGGATTTTTGGGATCGGACTCTGTGATTTTACTAGAAAAATCCGATCAGGTTTCGCTCTGATTTGCACCCCTTGGGCGATAGTCCAGTCAAAATAGATATTGAGTTTGCATTAATTCCCGACAAACTGGACTTGTACAGGTCTTAAATAATAGGGGTTAAAGTATGAAATTGCCGTTTTATTGCAATAGGTTCTTTGAATTGACAAGGAATCTTCATGGTTTGAGGTTTTCGAATGAAACTTTTTTCAAATGGTTTCTATGATGTTCTTTTTTTAAAAAATGTGAAAAATTTGAATATCAACTTTCAATTGTTTTTGTTATTCAATTTAGACAAGAAAGATGGATACTGCAAAAATTCGAGTGATTTTTGAATACGAGTTCCGACGCGGAACTAACGCGGCAGAAACAGCCCGCAATATCAACGCTGCGTTTGGAGAGGGGTCTACGAATGAACGCACCGTGCGATTTTGGTTTAAACGCTTTCGTGATGGAAATTTCGACTTAAAGAACGAGCCACGAGGAAGACCGCCCACACAGGTGAATAACGATGAATTAAGAGAGATAGTGGAAGCCGACCCTAGTCATACTACCCAGGAATTAGCGGCATGGTTTAACATTACCTTACCCACAATATTGACTCACTTGCGTCAAATCAATAAAATAAAAAAATACGAAAAATGGGTGCCTCACAATCACTCGAATTTTCGCAGTATCCATCTTTCTTGTCTAAATTGAATAACAAGAACAATTGAAAGTCGATATTCAAATGTTTCACATTTTTTAAAAAAAGAACATCATAGAAACCATTTGAAAAAAGTATTCAAAGAACCTATTGCAATAAAACGGCAATTTCATACTTTAACCCCTAATACAACACGGTCACATTAACTAGAGACTTGACGTTGATACAATAATGTCCAAAACAAATACCAAAATGACAGAAAACTAAGCATCGATAGTATGGTCAGTATCTTTGTAACCAATACGTGTGTCGATAATTTGCTTAGTTTTCTATGATTTTGTTATTTGTTTTGGACATTATTGTATCAACGTCAAGTCTCTAGTTAATGTGACCGTGTTGTATGTCATTATAAATGCTATGTCAAAAGTGCCCATCGATCCCGCTTGAGCGTTGTTTTTTATCCGGGTTCAAAAATGACAACTTTTCGTTTTTGAGAGAGTGCGAGTACCGCTTGTCAAACTCAGCGCTTTTTTTCGTCTATTTTGACTGGACTATGAGGGTAAAACGGAGCCTGCGTAGGTTTTATGAATTTTGCTTCACTTACTTTTAATAATAAGCTCTGTTTATGACAGCGAACCCTCGTCGAACTTACCCGGCAGAATTGCATCAAGAGAAACCGGATTATATGTACAAATTGTTTTTTGTACTTTTTAAAATAATTACTGTTTAATTTTAAATCTACACAAACTTGACCAGATTGTACTTAAGACTGGGTTCTCTGAGTGCACGAATTTGTATGGGACTTATTGCGCTGCGCGAGCGAATAGTTGGGAAAAAGTAGACATTTCTTAAATTACAGAAATACAAATCCTATTAATAGAGTTTTGACGACTGACGTCTTGAACCCATTCAGTGATAGTCATTTTGGTATATTTTTTATTATCCAAAACGCAGTACAGCTCAAATGAAACCATATCTAGTGACAATATAGACGTAATAATATGTTCGTGATGTTCGAGTTGAAATAATCATAACAGATGGCCCTAGATAGGAAATGGATTTTTTTTCTGATTTTAAATACTACCTAACCGTTAGAGAGTAAAATTGTAGGTATTTTAAAACACCTAACTTGGGGGCAATTTCGGAGGATCCAGCCTTAAGAAAGTATTTCTGCGAAAGCACATCGACCTTTACAAACATGCACTCTAAATAAGTAACGCTATGGGTGATTTTGCAACCAAATTGTAAAGGTTGACTAGTGCCTCATTTTACAGAGCTATAATTTTTGATTTACTATGACAATGTCCAGGAGACGGGCAGCAGCGTCTTCCTGAGATTCCAACCGCATACTGCGATCGCCAACCCGCCTGCCAAGCGTGGCGATTATGGCAAAACCCCTCATGGTTATGAAAACCACGAAGGAGGCCTATGTCCTGCAGTGGGCGTCGAATGGCTGATGATGATGATGATGACAATTCGTTTACATTACACAACCAATTAACCAATCAAGATTAACGAGAAGGAAGACTTGTAAATTGTACTAATGAAATACGCAATGTACTCGAAGTGTCAAAATAAACTATGAGTCGTAGTTTTATGAAACGCGGCCCTGCTGTCGACTGTGCCCACCTGAACTCGCCTCACACAATTTTATTATAATAATAATAATAACAACTTCCACACAACACAATCACTTGTCCTGGTCCTAAACTAGGATACCCTGTGCTACGGCAACTAGGCAAGGTAATCCAAAGCCTGACTGAGGCCATTTGTACAAATCAAGTAAGGCGGCCTCTAATGGGAATCGAACCCACGCCCTCTGTTTTGGTAGCCACGCGTGTTAACCGGTAGACCAGCGAGGCAGTCAAATACCGCCATGCCGGCAATGTGGCAAGGCATTAAGCCCCCAATGTGTATGGGAAAACAATTAAAATACCCATCAACACACCATCGCGGTAAGTATTGTGCTGGGTAATCGTTTTCTGTAGAGCGGGGGTATTCTGGAGGTCGATTCACTGACCGCATTGGCAATACTAGATATACAGTTATTTTTAGGGTTCCGTACCTCAAAAGGAAACCCTTAGAGGATCACTTTGTTGTCCGTCCGTCCGTCCATCCATCCGTCTATCCGTCTGTCTGTCAAGACCCTTTATCTCGGGAACGTGTGTAGGTATCAAGTTCAAATTAAAACCAGATACTTCTTAATTAACGTAAAAAAAGTTACGACCGTTTACGCCCCAAAAAAAACGTATATTTTGACACTCAAGGGAATCAAAACTTATAGGGTACTCTCCGTTGACCTAGAAATTTGGCAAATAATACTGTCTTGTACTACGAGTACAAATACAGAGAAAAATCTGTGAACTATACATTTGTAATTAAATGTCTAGATAATTATGTTTTTGGTAGGTACCTATTGAAAGTAAATCCTAAGGAATACGATTAGAAGCAATTTGTGAATGGTAATTAAGCGAAATGTTTTTGATGGAATCATGAAAAGTGGCAAGCCCGTCTCTACCTACCCCTCTGGGATACAGACGTGAGTTTATATTAAATTAACTATGAACGATAATACTTCGAGTTGGTCTGATTTGACCGACTTCCAGGCACTCGAATAGGCCCCTTCAACTTTTTCAATTAAGCGCTTTTTCACGCCGTCCCCGACTGACAGATCGCGCCTCTTTGAGTCCGCCGACAGGGTTGCCACAGGGCGAATAATTAATAATTACAGCGATAATTACAAATCATTATTTGTAGAAAACTTGGCGCCAACTAGGCAGACGGCTAATGAAAGGGTGTGGTGGGATAAATATTAGTTTTGGTACCGGACGCGAGCAATTTAGGATAACAGTGTCTATTAGTGGAGCCAAATTACTTTGGTGGAAGCAAAAAACTGGCGTTTGGAGTGGACTTAAAAGAGACCGGTAACTGCAAAATGTTATACCCAAATTTAGGAAGAAAGTACCCGAATAATGATAGACTTTAGCGTGCTATAAATTAGTCGGTGGGTGGTTTTTAGCGAGACTTGGCGCTCTTTAAATATCGATGTCTGTCTATCATTAATTTTATTGTGAGTAAACGTTAACCAAGTGGGCAGTGCCGAAGATTTGATATAAGAATACCTAATTACAATGGTCGAAACCCTGGCATTGAGGTCACTAATAGGAACTGGTCAAATATCAGGTATAAAGTAATACAAACATTGCACAGGGTGTAACAAAATCAACAAATCTCAAAACAAATTCTCAACAAATTTCAAAGGGAACAAATTTGGAAAACTTCAATTCGCGAAAAAAATATCAGTTGTTATTGCCGCAAGTGGTAACTTTAGTATGAAATAGATGCTAATATTTTTCCGTGATATCGAAGTTTGCACAAAGTAAAAGTTGTCCTTATTGACGAGCAAAACCCACCCTTGTTATAATGTGGAAGGGGATGTTATTACAACCTAATAGATCTGTGTATGGAAAAAATCGGCCAAGTATGTATGCGTGTAGGGTTTCGCAGAAAGAGAGGTTTTTATGTGCTTTACAGAACTAACAACTTCATCAAAGTAATTAATACCCGACATAAAAATAGACTCCTCCTCTTCCTCTTCTTCGAGACTTGAAATGTTAAGCTGTAGCCCATGTTATAATTCAGTAAAAAAATCCAATAAACTCCCCCTCGAAATAAAAATGAACAAAACTTTAATGCATGTATAAAGAGACTAAAATGATATTTAATAGAAAAATTATTTTATTCACTGAATGAATTATTTAATGCTTAAGAATTTTACCTAGATTTAGGTATAATATTAATGCTAAGATGTTAGATACAAGTGTGACCCATTTTGCAATAGCCGTTGAGGGTGACTAAGTCCTAAGATAACATACGATTTACCACCTCTTTAGACTTCGTCAGCAATAAGTGATTGAATTGAATTCAATTTTCAATGGATTTTGTACGAAGTGTTCCTTTTATTAACTGGTCGCCTATTACTCGTCAACTTGTAAGCTTTCTTAGCCGTGATAGGTTTCCTTTTAAGTCCATTTTCCTCTTTTTCGAATTGCACTTGACCTGTTTTTGTTATTATAGAGCCAGATGACTTTTATCCTCCTCCGAACGACGCTATAATTAGAGACAGGATCCCAAAATAACATTACTTAACCGGCGACAAAGTGATAAGTATACGGGTAGTGTTAAAATAGGCTAATTCGGGGAGTTGGCAACGCGTCACTCAACCCTACAACGCGTGTGGTGTGGCGGCGGCGGGTGACGCTTGGTGGCGGCCAGTTTGACCATTATATTTCGCCCCAGATTTTCTAACAAAATTGACTTTTCCTTTTGTTGGTTTCTTCATTTCTAATATATGTGGATAGCTATTTGCTCAGCAGTATCACAATTGAGGCGAGTTACAAAAGAGAGCAGAATATATTTTTCGATTTTAAATAAAAACACTAAAATTACTAAAAACACAATAATAATAATAATAACAAATTTACAGAATGCTTAGGTAAATTCAAATTAAAAATAAGTATATAAGCCAATAACAAGTAAACACTGCATGCAAAAATATATAATATCGTAAGTTATAACTGCTATGTTTTTGGTGTCCAATTTGTCTGATTTAGTCTAATTTTATATTACTGTTTTATTTTACATAAAATAAGAAAAATAACTAACCTAATTGTATTATAATCTTTCGATTCGCTATACATACTCGTATTTGTTTTTTCATATACCAATAAAGTTGTTTTCGATTCTTTTTTATCTACGTCCATCTACCGACTATGTACATTTTTGTTGGCATACACTCCACCAAAAATTATCTGGAACAGATCACTCTAAGCAATAAGACCACCAATTCTAGAACGCCGCCGCAGCGAGGCCAAAGGCCGAGCTCCATCTAGGCCAAGGCCGAAGGCCAAGACCATACATTCCCACGCGACAAGTCCCAACCATAAGTTTTAAGCGAGGCCCTAGGCCGAGCGCCGCGGAGAGCGAAGCTCGGAGCGGCTGGGTTTTGGCGCGCGTAAGCGCACAGGGGGCTCGTCCCCTAGTCTATATCTATATAATTTAATGAAATCGTACTTAATCTCTATATAAGCCTTAGTTGTAGGGCAAGCAAGAAAGTGGTGAATAATAAGTTTCCAATACCTTTCACGACAGTTATTTTTAATATTTGTACCTAATTCTTAAGAGTTATAGAAATTGTAAAACCAAGAGCATCTGATACCGGTCTAATTTATTGAACCCATCCTAACTTAACATAACATAACATAATCTCACGCCTGTATCCCAGATGGGTAGGCAGAGACCACTGACTGTCACTTGCCATGATCCTGACAGATCACTTTCGCTCAATCAACATTCATTAGTCGTTGCATGCACGCACGCCGGTTTCGAGTACATTTTATCTTGCCTTTTGCTAATATATGCCTTATTTGGCCCAACTTAGCCTATTCATCAATTACCCTCCTTTTCCATCGCAGTGGTGTGAGACAGAGAATGCTTATGACGTGCTTATGACCACACGACCAAAAGTGACCAATTATATGATTTTCTAAATCTATATTACGACTGGGCTCAGGAATACGCTGTGCAATTCTTCACCGCGTTGACGGATATACTAGGTTCCAATCAGTTACAACTGACTAAGGATTGGAGCCGAGTATATTCAGATTCAGCGTCACCGACCTGAGCGTGATTGATGGTTCAGTTTAGTTCACTGTTCAGAAGAAGCGCACTTAAAGAAGGTTTCACTTTCACAAGAAAGTCCTGACTTTTTTCCCTTATTTAATGTTTTGCATAGACGTACTTATCACAAAACGCCAGGCTCAACCGTCCAGCCCCAACCGGTCTTCCCCCTGCTGTGGCGCGGCTCAAAAGGCCGCTAAAAGGGTTTGACGTGATACGCGTCTGGAAAGAAATTAGTGATCACACCCCGCGGCGCCCGCGCTGACCCACTGACTCGGCGTGACACGATCGGTAAATTGGAAAAGTAAAGGCGTTTTTCGATTGGGAAACTCTTGAAATTTGGTGCGGTTGCGCTGTCGTGACATGCCTTGTTACCGGCACCTATTGCAGGTAATATTGACTTGACTTGATTTGTCCCAGCCAAGTTTGTTTCTTAATTACATACATACATAATCGCATGATTGTATCCTGGAGAAGTAGACAGATACCAAGATTTGCCACCTTATCTAAGTGAAATTAGTGGTCATTATAGGGTCGAACTTGGCTTTTTACGTGATTCTACTTAGAGGCTACTGCGTAGAAAGAGAAAGTCTACTCCTGCACTTACCCCCAGTTTCTCGTACACTAACACGCTGTTAATCTACTGCTAACAGCTGTCAATTGACCAAAGTGCATACAAAAGAAACCACTGACAGCTCTGCTGTTAACAGTAGATTAAGTAACAGCTTGTTAGTGTACAAGAAACCGGGAGTTAGCCTATCAAGTAAATGGAAGAACGAAAAATTGGCAAAGTGCGTTTGAGGCTACGTGCAGTGTAGAGTTCCGTAGCTGGACATCAAAATATCCGGACGTAGAAGGTAGGGTTTTTTATTGATATTGTGAGCAAGTTTCAAGTTTAACTAATAACGTTTACTTAATCAAAGTAATTTAAATGGGATTTGTAGGAAATTTTACTTTTATATTTTACTTATATAAGTTGGTGGACTATTACTCGTTAACTTGTAAAGCCTACATGGTTGTGATAGTTTTGCTTCAAATTTCGTTATATTATGTGCTACTGCCCTGAATTTTTTCGAGTTTCAAAGGTCGATTTACCTGGGCGAGGAAGGGGGGACGCTCCGCACTAACGAAATTTTCACTTTAAAGCCGTCGGATCCTTTAATTGAGAAATATTTTTCCGACACCCACTAAACTATAAGGGTCCCTTGTTGACTGCTGAACCTTAAAACACATTTTTTCTTTAAAAATAAATACACATTTCTTAACAAAAATAAAGCACCCTTCCATCTCACGCCACAACAACACTGGCGGTCTTTGAAACCGTATCGTATTGCATCGATTACAGCCGCTTTGATCCTCGCGGTCCGTTTTTATTGCACGCGCCGTTTGAGGGTTAACGAGACGGCTCTGATGGGTTTTTTGAAGTGCCCACATTAACCAGAATGCCGTTTTCGGGTTTGATACGCCTATTCCGGACCCACTGGACAGCTATGACCACTAACGCTTCTTATCCAACTTAAGGAGGTCTACACTCGAACTCGCCTAACAAATGCATGCCAACAATGCGTTTTACCCTTTTTGGGCACATAAATATAAAGATAAAGATATTTATTGAGAAACTGTGAAGGAAAATATCGTGAGCAAACCTAAGTGTCTGAAGTAACTGAAGTGTTCACATAGCTCACCAATCCGCGGTGAGCACAAGTGGTGATCAAACCGGTACTCTCTTTCACTGAGAGGACGTCGGACGTTTTACCCTGCTTATGTTAAGTACCTCTAGAGTAAGGGCAAAGTTACGGCTCACCCTTTTTACCCTTCACGTGACCCCCGGGTGGTGCCGAACGAGTAGCCTTACGGGTGGTAGGCCGAATTCATGGCTAGTAAAGACCTACCAGACAAAGATATTGCGAAGCGATTCATCGTGTTCCTGGGTTCTGTCTGGTGATGCCACAGTAACATCTTAGACCTCGTCTTAACTTACTATAATGTGAAACTACAGATCACCCCCAATAGATATCGCTTCATTCAAAATCAGTTCTACATCGTGCTCATCGAATTTGGAGAAATGCAAGGAATGCGGGGAAGGTGATACCGTACTTGTGATTGGCTAATTCAAGGTCACGCTTGGAATACGCAGATCGCGTAGGGATGGGAAATGCAATTTATATACAATGTCATTTATCGATAAAGACAGTCCGACATTTGGGATCTTTAAATCAAAATCAAAATCAATTTTTTTTATTCAAAGTAGCACAGAAACTGCGACTTAATGAACGTTACAAGTTAAACTAGGTGTCCATTTCAAAATCTAGATCATTTTGGAGAAAAAATGGACAAAAAAACTCCAAACTTAGTCTTTTCAAGTCCTTAATTTACAGGATTTATATAAATGTTCTAAAACTCATGCATTGAACTGGCTTTAATTCCAGACATCATTGTCATCTAAATAATCTTTAATGTTATAGTAGCTTTTTTGGCACAAAGTGCGCTTCACACATTTTTTGAACCGCGTTTCTGGCAAGCTTATTATATCCTCAGGGATCTTATTGTAGAAACGTATACAATGCCCCATAAAGGATGTATTAACCTTTGCCAGCCTAAATTTTGGGAACGAAAGTTTATGTCTATTTCTAGTATTTACATTGTGTTGGCTACCTACAGTTTTAAAGTCACTGATATTTTTCCTAACATACATAATATTTTCATAGATATACTGACTAGCAACTGTTAGGATGTTGGTTTCTTTAAAGAAATCTCTTAACGAATCTCTATTGCCTAGCTTATATATGAATCTGATCGCTCTCTTCTGCAGGACGAAGATGGTCTCAATGTCTGCAGCCCGACCCCACAGTAGTATACCATAGGACATAATACTATGGAAGTAACTAAAATAAACAAGCCTAGCAGTTGCGACATCAGTTAGTTCCCGGATTCTTTTAACTGCGTATGCTGCAGAACTGAGCCTATTTGCCAATTTTCCTATATGAGGACCCCATTGAAGCTTTGAATCAATTGTGATACCCAGAAATACAGTTTCTTCTACAAGGTCTAGTTTATCATTCCCCAATATAACATTGCTGTCAACCATTTTGACATTTGGTAGTGTAAATTTTATACATTTTGTCTTTTTTGAATTTAATAATAAGTTATTAGAAGTAAACCAATATAGTACCTTAGAGAGAGCATTATTTGTACCCGCAAGGTCATTTTCTTGTCTCTTAATCTTAAAAATAAGTGACGTGTCATCTGCAAACAATACTATCTCTGAATTTAGAAATATTGCTTCTGGCTTTTCTTAAAAAAATACTGTGTGAGATACACATGCTGGTAATTTAACGTGGTAAGGAACTACTTGAACCTTTGCAGCTACCGTAAAATACTAGTATGAGACTTTATCTATGTTGGGGTGATCTGTAGGTGAAACAGAGAGGCAAATACGAACTTGTCTAAAGTTTAAAAAACCGGAGAAGTGCGAGTCGGACTCGCCCACCGAGAGTTCTGTACAAATTTGTAGGTACTTACTTAGTTCAGGAATCGCAGTTTTTTCCGAGCTATTCTCGAAGTTCAAAGACAATTTTTTATGAATTAATTATTGCAAATGTATAGTTTTCAGATTTTTCCCTGTACTTGTAGTATAAGACGATGTTACTTGCCAAATTTCATCGTTCTAGGTAACGGAAAGTACCCTATAAATTTTGATGCCCTTGAGTGTCGATATATACGCTGTTTGCGGTATAAACGGCCGTATCTTTTTTCACAGCTTCAAGGAACTGTAGACCTGAGGCTTAGGATTTTAATTTTAACTCGATACCTCCACGCGTTCCCGAGATAAAGGGTCTTGACAGACGGATGGACGGACGGACGGACGGACCACAAAGTGATCCTATAAGGGTTCTGTTTTTTTTTAAGTACGTTACCCTAAAAAAGGTGAGTTGTAGTATCTAAATAGTTGTCGTTTTGTTTGTATTTTTTCTACGCCTTGAGCCACTTTGTTTATGTGCCACAGTCACGCAAGATTGGATTTACTGATACGGGTCTGGTTTGACTTTGAGATGAATGTTTATTAATTAGTTGAATGTAAAGCTATTCCAGTTTTCTAAACTGTATTCAGTCAGCGCTAATGGTGAAGGAAATCTCTGAGGATTGGAAGTTATATGACTATACTTGTGTGATATCAACTGTAGATAGATAGAGAACTTTATTGCACGACACGAGTGATCTCTTCCAGACCACCTTTGGATAGAGTGGATTGCAGGAAGAATATAGTCGGTAGATGGATGTACATAAATAAGAGAATCTGAAATATGATGGTATATGAAGTAACATTATATGTATAGCGAAAGATTACAAGAATAACTGTACCACATTCACGAGACAATTTGCAATTCAGTCATTGTAGTTTAAAGCCATTTCGGATTTCAGGCGTTTTGAGATTAAGAATAATTGAAATTTAGACAAACTGAAAATAAAGTCATTTTGGATTTCAGGCATTATGGGACTAAGGTAAATTGAAATTTAGTTACAATGAAATCATGGCATTTTGATATTTGGTCGTAACGGACCGGAGGCCTTATAATTACATATTGCATACGTACATATACTTAAATAATTACGTACTTACATGAATACCTACAAAATAAATATATGTAATTAAATACTTATAAGCAACAGCTTACATTTCAAACAGTAAATGATCGGAGAAGCTGAGCGGAGATCGGAGAAGAAAGGCGCGCATTGCGGTAAAGGAGCAAACTGGTGCTAACCAGCGCCACCAATTATCTATTCTTTTGTTATATGATGCTTTTGCAAAAAGTGAACATCATA
This sequence comes from Yponomeuta malinellus, assembly GCA_947308005.1. Lineage (NCBI taxonomy): Eukaryota > Metazoa > Arthropoda > Insecta > Lepidoptera > Yponomeutidae > Yponomeuta > Yponomeuta malinellus. The sequence goes on from OX371000.1 coordinate 974,581, forward strand.
AATTTCAATAATTGTGATAGCTATTTTTAAAACCTGCTAGAGCCTAGGGCTTTAAAGTAGCCTTGGGTAACTCAGGAGCCAGATATGAGAGGACACAAATCTCCCTTGCCGTCAACTGTGTCCCAGTTATATCCCAGAGATGTCAATTATATCTGGCTCTCTCACTATACTCTCAACTCAGTACGGTAGACAATCTAGCTCCTGCTATTTTATCCAGCTCACACACAGTGCGCGAGAGCGAGACCGAGATCGGCTGAAATTGGATGCGTTCGGGCGCATTTCTCGTCGCAGTAATAAACGAGAGACGAGAAAGGGGTCACCAGACTCAACAAGACTCACCAAGTCAATACAAATGTATTGACTTGGTGATCTTTTTGATCGCTATTGGTACGGATGGCTTGTTCGGTCAACATCGGGCATTTGGTCGCAGTACTCGTACTAAAAAGATGAACGGTAAAGACGATAATCATATATGCTTGTCACGCTTTAATTGGGTTCAAAGAAATTTATTTCTCATAAAGAACATACAGTTCACTTAATTAATGAGAAAACCTATATAAAGTGACGAAAGTTAATTAATAGATAATACATTTTGATTCTGGTTTGAACTCCTCTTATTGGAATAGACTGATAGCATAAAAAGAGCGCGTCAGCTGGATAAAGTAGGAAACAGATAAACTAGACTCACTCACCACTTGTGTCTTACGGCTCTTGTATCCAAACACACTCACTTGATTGTATGTCGTATGAGCTAGGATACAAGTGGTGAGCCAGATATAATATAGATATAGTGTGTCCCGGTGAGCAAAGATATGGGATATAACAACTCTCTCTAAGGACACACTTTGCGCAAGTCTACTTTAAAGCATATTTGACAAAAACTAATAAAGAACTAGGTTATTGTCTTTAGGTTCTAAAAATAGCTTCTTGAGATTAATTTTCACTTTTTCAAACTCGTAGTTTAAAAGAATTTATGTTTTTTCCGTTGATGACGTTAGTCAACGCTGGGTCGCCCCCTAAGAAAATGCGCTGCCTTCATTGAAGGGGTACGCTCCCAAAAATAAGGAAAGCTGATCAATAGACCAACTTCCCTTGTGTCTTCTCCACTTGCCGGTTACAACTCCAACCCGTTTTATATACCCTATGTTGGGACAGAACCATATCGCGAGGTAAGATTCACGCAACGCCATCTAGTTATTACATGTAGTACTAATTAATTATAATTAGTAGTGGTGCTAATGAATCATTACGTACCTGAAAAGAGATTGTGGGGACCAATTGATGAAACAAATAATCTTTTTCGATTGTACAGGTGTTCTCTATGTTTCTAGTCCTGAGCTGTTGATGCAAAGAATTATATAGATAGGGAACACTTTGTTGCACAACTAGGAGAAAGAATTACAAATAGTTTCTTATCTCCAAGCAGTGGTATCTGGGGGTACGGCAGTGCCCCCGCCAAGTCGAGCAAAAACGTGGCACGGCCGTACCATCCTTTTCTCGACGCAGTTCAAGCCATTTTCAACCCCCTATAACTTCGTTTAGGACAAAACGACAAGCCTCGATTTTCGGTTACCGAGCAGGCATTGTATAAACACGCTATATTCAAAATTTTATTCAATTTGAACGAGTAGTTAAAGAATAATAACTAGTCGAAGTTCTTTATTTTGTCACCCACTGACTGGCCGATCATCAAAACTCTAGCAGACGTAAAAGCTTTACATTTTATATTACAATTAGTTTAGTTTATAAATCAAGGAAAAACTAAAATATTATGCAATTCTGGTCCAGTTTTCCAGATGCACAAACTGCATAAATAACTTTGTAATCCCGTATAACTACTACGTTACATTTACAGTGAATGAATCAGTGTACCTGTATATGTATAATATTATGGAATAATAGGTGTAGATAGGTACCTAGACATAACAATATTCAAATGTAACTTGTAAAATGGTCAACGGAATGAAAAAGCAAGAATAGGACATGTCTTATGAAGTTGTACCAAAATCCCGCAAATTATTAAGTAGACTATATTGCCCAAAATTGCCAGGAACGAGTACTAACAAAAAGAAATGAGATGACATTACAAACATAACTTGTAAAAAAAACAAGTCTCGCAACTCAGTTCTACTACCGTAAAAACTTGTGAGATCCACGTAATACCAAGTAGGTTTATTTATTCAATAAATAAATGGATTGACTTGGTCATCGCATAAAAATACAATGTATCTCACAAGTAATACATATTACCTATATTTAATTAGATTGTCTAGTGCAATTGCCAAGTCAATCTATTTATTGAATAAAATAACCGACTTGGTATTAGGTGGATCTCACAACTTTTTACGGTGGAAGAATTGAGTTGCGAGACTTGGTTTTTTTACAAGTTATGTTTTTAATGGCTACAACTTACTTTATTATGTTATAGTAGGCCTGTAGCTCATTATTACGATAAGTTACACTTTATGCATACGCCATGTGGTATCAGAAGATGGACGTAGATTGGAGAATAGAAATCACATCTTAGTTGTACCTTACAACTCTTCGTATATTGTATGAAGTGAACTCAATCAATCAGTTCTGAAACTAACAACCTTGACATTTATTAAGAAACCATTTTGTTTTTATAGTGTACATATATTTTTTATTTGTATTTTACTTTTATTTATATTTATCTGAGATTCAGAAATCAGAAATTTATTTCGTAGTAAAGAATTTACAAGTTGTTGTGGAGAAAAGGCAGCGGGAAAAACACTCCACTCTGACCATCTTTTCTCGAATCATATTAAATCTAATATAAAGTGGTACGAGTACCTACCTAACAACATCCCGTGAGTGCAGTCAGCAACATGGAATTCTAAAAAAAATTGTTACTATTCTTCCAAAAGTAGGAAAACACCCAATGCTGCGGCCAGACATACGGACAGCACCCGTTCACGCGCATAACGCAGGGGATTGCTGGCAGGAGTTGAAAATGGATGGCTGGGGACAAAAAGAAGTGGCGTAACGACAATCAGACGACAAGAATGGACTGATGGAATAATTGCATAAACAGCTAGAACTAACAGGTATTTTTATTTCACAGACAGAAGCAGAGCTACATAATTTTTCGCGCTCGGTGTACGCCAAACGCGCCATAAAATAGCTAATTAACTTTCCCTCGACGACACATTGCATCGGCAGCGCGGCCCGCAGCCGCGACGCGCGCGTCGGCAATAACTCACGCGCTGACAGCAAAAAGCTGACGTGGCGACAAAGCAACTGTAGCCAGAAGGCTTGGCAAACACAATAAGAACTAAAACTTTCGTAAGCACTGCACATTTTATACATTGGGCGAGCGAGACAGCATACTTGACGTAAGAACAGCCTTAACTCGAGCGTATCGAAATCTCCTCACTTTCGAAACGCCAACCTCGAAATCGCGATTAAATAATAAGTGGTTCTATGCTAAATAATAGAACCAGTAGAGCTTGTTTCAAAGCAATGACGACAAACTCTTCATAATTCAATAAAACAAAATAAAACATTTTAAATATACAATTGTTTTCTTCTTATGTTAAGGATTTTTCTAAATAATTACCAAGGTACCAACTTAAACTTTTAATCACACGAGATCTCGTAAACGGTGATATCTAACGAGACTGAAGTCCTAAGCTCCGAAGAACTCGCCTTGGCTTATTCTCGTTTCTCCCAATTCTCGCGAGATTACATTCCCAACTTTAAAGTGAATAAGGCCATGTTTTTTATAGGAAGCGTTCAAAACCACCTGGCGCCGATCAGTGACGTTAGGAGCTAAAACACTAGTGCTGGGATGGGAAGACCTCTAAGTGACCGCAGCAAGTGGAGATTTATTTTATTTTATTTTATTTATTTATATTTATTAGGAATACCAACAAGATATACACCAATACATTCACAACGGACAATAAAACTAAAAATAAGCTAAGTGTTATCTCACTTACAGGCAGGCACAACACGCACCGTTAGTATTATACTGCTTGAGGAACTCAATGTTTAAATTTAGTTAACATTGGTTTGTGTTTCTTAGTTTGAATATTAACATTATACAATTTTTAAAAATGGGTCCAATTTCAGAGGGATGACAGGATACTCCTTTTAAACTTTGCACATGAGTCAGAGAATATGTTAATGTTGAGAGACTTGCCTATTAGGGCGTTATATTGCGATATCAGCCGTTGCGCGGTACAAAAATGACCAAGATCACTTTCTGATGGACATATTTTGTAAAGCCCCATGCCTCTGATGAGGGGCGTCAGGACATATCATTGCATTACATAAACTCACGCCTGTATCCCAGAGCGGTAGGCAGAGAGTTGGCCACCATCCTGACAAACCGTAAATAAGTTATCAAAAGCAATGAGAGCAAACTTTCTGTCCAATTCGCCTCTCCCCGCAGCAGACAGGCAGCGCGAGATCAAAGCGGCGCCGCAAATGACTTGTTTCCACGTCGGTGAGGCGTAAACAGCTGGCTTTGAGCCGACCGCGGCGCGAGGGTGGCTACAGTCCTACTGAGATATCTGCGGGCTAATACTCTAAAGATAGCATTGATTTATCACTACAACAAACTTACACACTTTATGTTACCCGTGGTCACTTAATAACATCATACAGGGGGCCTCACATCCGTACTGACTCGACTCCGAACTCTACTCTTATGTGTCCTACATGCAGTAGGGCCTGCCGCTCTCGAATCAGACTTTTTAGTCATTCGAAAAAGTGTCCAACTCGTAGGCAGTGCTTGAATCGTCCGTAACGGATGCAAAGACCTATGATGATGATGATGGTAACCGGGATGACTTAATAACATCATACACTTATGCATCAATTCTTGCATTTAAAAATTGAAATGAAATTGACAAAAAAAAAAAATATAAAAGACCAAAACGCACTTCGGGTCGGGACCCAGCAGAATAAAGATTACAATGGACCAGCGACATACGGGCGGTACGTTTTCAATCTAAAATAATCCTTAAATACGTAAGACCTTAGAGACTTAAATAGAAGTGCAAAAAAACGACCGTTCGTGTATCGTGCTTGTCGGCCGCTCATGCATCGGCCGCACGTGGACAACGCAATTTTTTGGACTAGTATTGTAGTCTTGAACGTTGGCAGTATTTAAGGTTTATTTTAGTTTGTAGCGTTGCACCCGCACGGCGCCGGTATGCTGTAAGCGGAGAGCGGAGTAAAAAGGGTTAAGTTTTTTGCGAAGAGGTTTGTATGATGTTTCCTTATGACCACCTGTTTCCTTAGGCCAAACGTATGAACCGATGACATATGAGGCGTGAAGTGAAATATATGATCAACGTGATTATAAGACGAATATGAGTATAAAATGACTATGACTATTATTTCTACTAAATTAAAGCTAAATAGATTGTATCATAAGGGATTGTATCATTTTTATGAATAAAATTACTTATTATTATTGTTATTATAGAATGAGACTATAAGACGTCACGAAGAAAATAAAATGGCGAACAACAGTTTTCATATTGCTAATATAAATCCACTTAAATGGTTCAAATAAAACTTGTTATAACTTAACAAATAAAAACAAACTGCTAAAACTGCTTTTTAACCAGGCCCTAATGAGAGCATTCAATTTAAAAACTCAGCAGGAGGGAAATCTAACGAGAGAGTAATTCAACGTTACCTACAAAAATCCAACGAGAGAATAATTCAACGTTACCTACAAGAAATCCAAAGAGAGAGTAATTCAACGTTACTTACAAGAAATCCAACGAGAAAATAATTCAACGTTACCTACAAGAAATCCAGCGAGAGACGAATTCAACGTTACGTACAAGAAATACAACGAGAGAGTAATTCAACGGACTCATTTAGGTCTTTAAATGTCTTTAAATCTTTAAACAATAAAGTGTTCTAATCTAATCTAATCTTTTGTTTTGAAGTAAGTATTTTTTGCCACTTCGAACTTTGTATTCAAAGCGGGTGACCTCGTCATTCTACAGGGTGACTTTGAATTCGTTCACCGTATTTTAAGGGGACATTATAACCATGATTTAGAAACACATGGTGCTAGTCGTGAAAAAAATTACGCGTCAAAAAAGTAAACAATTTATCTATCTACCGATAAATCATTATTTTTCACAATGAAAAGAACATTCAATCAAAATACGGTGAAAAATTTCAAAGTCACCCTGTAGAAGATGCATGCAGTCTACAGAAGTCCCAACTAACAATCAACTAGAAAACATATTTTGAAAAAAAATTGAAAAAAAAAAGTGTCCTCCATCTATTTATCTAACAATTGTAAATTATTTTGGTTTAGTAAAACAAATAAATAAACAGTAACGCGTGGCCATAAAATAAAATTAACAAAATTTTATTAGGAATAGGAATACAATTTAGTCAGTAAATTTAATTTTTTTGGATAGTCCAATAATAAATAAAAGAGAAGCTACATAACGGTAGCTTTTTTTAACTTTGTAACCCCTCTTTTTAGCTGCTATATAATAGAAGCGACAAACAGGGGATGATACAATTAATTATTATCGAGTTTTCATCATACGAAATATCGCGGGTTTTATGTCATTATGTGATGATCTGTAAAACCAGCAATGCATAGGTTCTACTATTCATTTAGGTAAGTGTAATACTTATGGCTGGCCTATTTCCAACTAATGACCCCCCCAATCTAATATTTACCCTAGAGCCGCCCGGGGGCTGGGCGATCTAACAACACCGCTAAACTAACCCACAGTTAAGGCTGAACCGAGGCTCTCAAACTGTCAATTACGTGGCGCCTGCGCAAGTCAACGTCATCTTCAAAGACAGCCGACTTTTTATAGGCCCGTCCATAGTTAAGGCGGTCCATAGTTGATTAATTTGTAGATACGATCGTTAGAGTATTATTATTATTAAGAGTCTTTATTGCACTTATAAATATGAAATTATAAAAATTACAAAGGCGAACTTAATGCTAGAAGCATTATATTCCTCTTAACCACGGTTTATTCAAAACTACTACGATAATGACGATAACTTAAGTTATAAAAGCACACAAACGAGACAGAATAAAAATCAAGTGTTATTATTTATTTACTAAATATTTTTATGTAAAATACGGTAGACTTAATGCCGTAAGCATTTTCTACTAGTCAACCGCAGGAGGTGGAAGAAAGATTGTTAGGCGTGCAAAGAGAAGAGGGGGAAAAGTAGAAATGCAATTTAAAATATACTTATACATATAAGGTAAGATTGTATACACTTACATATTAATATAATGCTATACAATACAATACACTATACACACCACATTAAGGCACTAAACTGCTAAAAATGACTCATGTTCTAAGACAATAAAATTAATTTCGTTATGACCAATCAATTGGGACCAAAATAGTTGAACTAGGGACTACAGCTACGAACTCAGTATAACAATATAAGGGAGCGTCCATTAATTACGTGAGGTGATTTTTCCGATTTTTCGATCCTCCTCGTCCTTAGTAACATATCGTGAGATTCTGCTCGACCCCTTCCCTCCCCTATTCTCACGTGAGATATTTTTAGTGTGTATTTGACTGGCCGGCGGTGGCGACAAAATAATCAAGGTGCTATTGTACAACTACTATGTGGCGCTTTGAATATTATTGAGAATTTACGAAATTACATGATATTTGCAGAGACCCGCCCTCCACTTCCCGCGTGAGATAGGCTGAGATTTGGCTCGACCCCCAATCCCCTCTAAACTCCTCACGTAAATAATGGACCTTAGGAGTAAAAGGTGAATTTTAATTAAAAAAAAGTTTAGTTTTTAAAAGTTTAAAAATTTTGACATTCAAAACGCGCGAGTTACGGGTTTTGAATGTCAAAAGACGCTTTTCACATACTAGGAACCTGCGCTGAACGATCAAGTGACTAACCTTGGTCTCTGCCTACCCTCTCCGGAAAAAGGGGGCGATTTTATGTATGTGTTTATTTATTTCAATACTGTCAACTTTTAATATCAGACCAATACCAAAAAAAATTAACTGTTTCATACATTTGCTCGAGTATCATTTAGTATGGGACACATGATATTCTTAATTGCATTCATATTAAAAAATGTTTGAGACTGGTGAACAGAAGTAAAAACAGCTCTAATTAACACTTCAGCCCATCATTCCACCATTCATCTGACAGACAAAAATAGCCACAAGCACCATAACATAAACATTAAACATCACAACACTCCGATCAAAGAGAACTTATAAATAAAAGCAATCAACTCTAACTGCGGTGCTTATAAAGTGCATTTTGAACTGCATGAAGCGCCGAGAAGGCGCGGCCCGGGTAAGCTCCGCCTCTAGTGACGTCACAAGATGGCTGCCTCGCATTCTGCGTTGCATACGGCATGATTGCTGCAATGCAATTGCCTGATGCAGTTGGAGGCTGATTCAAGGCTAATTAAGTTATCTAGGCGGTAGCAAAGCAGAGGTAAACTCTTGCTGTTAATACGATAGATTCTATGGTTGATTCCCAGCGTAGAACTTACCAATGTACTCATTCAATCAGTCAATCAATCAATCATATATTTAGAGTCGTAAATTACATGTGCAGGGTTTTTCATATATACATGAAAGTTTCAATGTGATTTTACCAATCATCATCATCAGACGCCCACTGCACGACATAGGCCTCCTTCGTGGTTTTGATAATCATGAGGGGTTTGCCATAATCGCCACGCGTGGCAGGCGGGTTGGCGATCGCAGTATGCGGTTGGAATCTCAGGAAGACGCTGCTGCCCGTCTCCTGATAATTTCCTTAGTCGCCTTCTACGACGTCCACAATTTTATCAATACCTGTGATGTGACAATATCGAAACATAAATACCTAATAAACTAAATCATGCATTTAATAAAGAAAATTGAATGTGTATTGAAATTATAATTCAACATTAAGTCACAACAGTTGTCAATTTTATCGGACCTAGAATGCACGCTCATCCAGAAATGCAGTATCTACTCCAGACTTATCGCAGGCTTAAAAGGGTCTAGAGTAGTATATAAATGTACGTCAGTAAATCATCAAAGTATCTAAAACTAGTTTTATAGTTTATAGTAATGTCTTCCAGACAGCAATTCCTTTCAGACAAGGCTCTTATACAAGGTCCTTTTTATGGTTATTTTTGTTAGCTTACCGACCTTGCCCAATAATCGTTTGATCTGCCTCTAGGCGAGTGATTGAAAAAACAAATTATATCCAATTAAACAACGTAACCAAATTCATCGGGAAAAATTACTTAAAACTTCCGAGTGGAGCATCAATCAAACTTTCCGCTAACCGCCATCTAAACATAGTAATAACTTAGGAAATTATACTCGCACGCAATCAGAAATTACACATTTCGGACAAAGATTACACACAAACCTTTCATGTATGATTGATACGGCTCATATTATTATAGAAAATTACGTAACAGACAAGTGCCGAGCGGGTCCGTAGTAAGCTATGTTTAAGCACTATTATGGGGACTTAAGTGTGGGTCATTAAGGCCCCAGTCTAAGGTCTTAAGTAAAAATACTTAAGGTAACTTCGGTCGGTCAGGGCACTAATCACGTAATTCTAGTTATTACGTCCTCCCAGATTGAATACTGGAGCGGACTAAGGGGCGGAATATATAAAAACCTATTTAGAGGCTAAAAATTCCGGTCCATGCCGGGACTTGAACCCACGACCTCTGGCTAACCGTGCCAGCGCTCTCCCAACTGAGCTAATGAGCAAGTGCAGGCAAGTGAAATTTCGAGCCTCTTTAGAAACTTTCTCTGTATTACGTACAGACAGCGACATCTGGCCGATGCAATTTAAATTACTTGCAGCCCCGAGTAACCCACTTTGCAGTTAGGTTTTTACATCGGAATGATATCGCTGGACCTACATGATTATATTCTTTTTGTTGCACTAACCCGTGCTGAGGAATACATTTTTTTAAATAGGTTTTTAAAAAATTGTCCGCAGCAAGGGTTAGTGCAACAAAAATAATATAATTTAACTACTTGTTAGATAGATACATAAATTATTTTTCTGTATCAGAAAACACTTGTACATAAAAAAGGAAAATGCACAGATATTTCTTAACTTTATCAATAAAAGTGATCTCGATAGTTAGTATGGACCGCTAGGGAACCAACACTACCTATTGTCAATAATTTCCGATGGAAATATTAAGTTTTTATGAACGCTTTATATAAAAATCAATAAAGTTACAATAGTTCTGACCACTATTAGTAAAAAAATTCCAAACTGTACTGTTTAGTGCATATAACGGGGAACTTGCGTCTAACTTAGATTGGAGTGACATTGCTTTAATACCATATAAATCATATAAAAACCTAGGAAAAAATAAAACAGAAAAAAAAATCGGGGTTTTCGGGGTCACAAAATATGCGAAAAATAAAGTTACTCGAATAACATAAAACTTATAAGATTTCGTTTTTTCATTAAATTCTGAACGTTTTCTTGTAAGGGTGTACATGCATAAAAACATTATTTTACGTTAGGGAGTGATGTCACAGTCTAAGGTCGATTTGTATGGCGCGTTTTAGTACCACGTGACTATAGACTTTTGGACTGGTTATATTACAAAAAATACAACTTATTTATCGTTTAACGTATCCTCTTCTATTCTATTAAAACATTTTTAGTACAACTTCTCCATTGTTAGTATCTTACTAACACTTTATCAAGTACCAGTAAATTGCAGAAAAGACATTCAAGATTGAGACAAAATAGGTATTTGGAAGTGTGAAATAATAACGGATTTCAAGGAAATTTGTCACACTGTTAAAGCATAATACCCTGGATTAAACATAATAAGATGCATTTTATTTGCGAACCAAATCGCGGACTTACCTACTAGATTTTTTTTTTAAACCATCGACTTATGGACCATTTTAGAGGGTGCTAAGTCGATCCCTGCACCAAAACCTTGATCAAATTATTGCAGCTTTCCAACGACGCCTACAATTTACCGCTTTTCGGCTAGACGTTTCATACATACATGCGTTTAGAGAAATATAAATCATTTCTAGAGATCAAGTCCGTCCCTGCACCAGAACTATAGTCCAAATCGCCCTCGATACGGTAATTGCGGGTCTCCAACGAGGCGCCAACAATCCGCTTTTCGGCTCTGATTCCGCCGTCGACGTGTGTAATTTGCGTCCGAGACACCGCCTTGCTTTATTACGGAGTGCAGTGCGAATTCGCCTAACAAGGGTTGGGCAAGGTTTTAATTTTTGGATTCACAGGCTATGAATGTCGGACGTGACGACAGGGCTGTACACTTGACATCTGACCAACGTTTACATTTTAGAATTTATCCATCCATGTGTTAAAGGCTGGACTTATTCACAACGTAACAAAGTATGGGAATTAACAATGATTACATATTGACTAAGATTGAAAATGATTATCTAGGTAGGTAGTACAGTGAGATCTAGCTTAGCTAAGATTCACAAAAAAGTTGGGTCTGTTTAATATCAGATTCTAGAGACTAGTGTAAAACGTTCAGTCAAGCGACCTTTTATGCAAAATAAACAATAGTAAGTATTTTAATTACTCGTGATGCCTATACACATACATTTAACGTTATAATCGCGATTAGGTGTAAGGTAAGTTAGTAAACGTCGGGAATTAAGTTTATAACTGCAGAATAAACAATGCAAGGCACACAGTTTACTTACGATATTTTAAGGCAGGTACCTCACCAATTTGACCAATTTAAAAACAACATCCCTGCAGCTATAGTTTCTTAACAGTGTTTATTACCGTAACAACTAGATTCATCTAAAATTACCAGAGTCTATTATTAAGATTCGGCACGAAATGGATGATCACCATTCATCACGACGCACGCGAGATGCGCCAAATCTTCCTGTCAAACGTTTGACGGATGACTCCCAAACTGTAATATTCCGTCGGCAAGTCGACACGGCACCATTCATGAGTTGGCGCTTGGTTGGCGCCAGCTCGCCAGAGTTCGCGGTAATTGTTCTACCTGGTGTTTCCTTTGTAGTTTTTGTGTTTACAATTATTTTATTATAGGGTTTCTGCCACTTCCTGTGTGGTCGTTTGCAATGAATGAAGTTCTTTTTTTGCGTCATTTTGAAAGGTTTTTGAATAGTATTTAATGACACGCGATGCTTATGCATTGTTAATAAGCAAATAATGAACAATTGCCCAACCAACTTAATAACTAATTGCAATTAGATCCTTAAAATGTACCTAATTATTAAATAACAATTTATGGCACCACGGTAAGTATTTTTTAAATATAATGTTTAAGTTCTTGCTTACGGAAGGTTAGAGTGCAGAAAAGGAGGCATTTGCCCAGCAGTGGGACAGATTACAAACAAAATAAAGTAAAAAAAATATAAGATGTTTTTCTGTTTTCGGTCGTATCCTCATGACGGAGGGACGTGACTATAAGGAATCTGGCGTCACCAACTCTATCCATTCAGTCAGATTATGTGCCATGTGTATGGCCGCTTGTAGAGTCCCTTCTGTATAGTCTATTCATCGTTACTTGTCCAATTTAGTAAACAAGATTCTACCCGCAAAGTATGACTTTTTAGTCGAAAACTGCTATATTCCCATAAATGAAGCAACCTGGGACACCGTTTTGGATAACACGCTGCTATGTTTATAAACAAAGTGCACGAACTTGCAAGAAAATATCTAGTTTCGGCATCAAATGTCAATTTTGAGGTTAGGTTAGGTTAGGATATTGTTTACTAAATTGGACAAGTAAGGATGAACAGACTGTAGCTTCGCTTTTAGTGTACGACCATCGCATTAGTGCTCGTGCTCTGCTTTTTTCCCCGTCTGCTTCCCGTAAGATGATTTAATCGACTGCAAAATTAAAAAGAGGGTTATATAATTTGCGCGTGTGTACTGTAGCTTGCATTTCACATTTTAAATTAAACTGATCACTAGCAGTAAATTTATAACTTTTATTATCTTTTTTTTCTCGATTGCCTAGCCTAGCTAGGGATCGGCTGACATCTTAAACAAAACGTAACGATTCCCTTAAAAATATTCAAAATCCGACTAGACGGCTATGCCGGCCAGCTACTATGAAGAGAAATCGTTACAGTACTTCATAAGCAGCCTGTATACGTCCCACAGTAAGGCACAGGCCTTCTCTTAGCGAGAGAGTATGGGCATAATCACCACGCGTGTCCACCGCGGATGGGCGAAGCACTGAGGCACGTGAATAGTTCAGACACTCAGGTTTCCTCAAGATGTTTTCCTTCACCGTTAGCGTGTAGATAGATAAATAATTTATTCACATAAGACACACACGTATATAAAGCAAAGTAATACAAATCCATTTAAAAGCCACAATACGAAGAAAGAATATAACAAAACAATAACATACAGAAAAAAGCAAAAACACACTGGAAATTAGCCAGACACGGTACGGCAGGAGTACAAGAGTGACCAATGTAGGTGTGGCAAATGTGAATGGGCTCCGACTCAGCATGTGCTGAAAGTCCAGGAAGAACTTCAGCGCTAATATTCTGCCGGTACCCGGTGGGAGCGGCATGCAGCGCCAGGAGAGCTGAGGTGAGGTGGTGAAATTGTTATCAGACCGGATTAAATAATATAATGTCACGTTCCAAATATTAGAATAAATCGTATTTTTATAAAAGTATATTATTAGAAATAGTTTGTATATATTGGTGTAAAATGTCCATATAAAGTGTAAATCCGTGTAAATTCATAGATATTAACTAATTTTGATATATTAATGATTGAACAAATAAATTTTAAATGTCAACATGTTATTATTTTAATAATTTGTGCTGAGGCAAGAATAGTCCAGAAGTACCAGATCCAAACAAAACATGTCAAAAGGGGATGAAATTAAATTGTATTATAATATTAAACTGAATAAAATAAAGTAATTAAATTGGTAATAATATTATACATGTCCAAGAAATAGTAATTTGTAATAAAAAGTTATATTATATTCAATAAAATTAAAGTCCGGAGGAAAATACTAGAGGGATAAATATGTACCAATAACTCATTATTCCTTTATCTTACTAGGGCAACAATTTCTGCTGATCCAGCAGAAGCTTTCTTATGTGCGCCCTGAAAGTAGCCCTAGACTGGAGTTGGCGGAGAGGTGGCGGTATATCGTTCCAGCACTTGGTGGCCTGAAACATGAAACTACCGCGAAAGGCGGCAGTACGGTGATGCGGCACACAAAGTGGGATCGAGGTGATCCCAATGCAACCCCCCATTGCTCTCCTCCAAATGAGCTTTTGGAATAAATATTATTGCTATATGCTATAGTATTGCTGCTATAACTTCACAAATGTACACAACTTAGAGAACAAAGTCATAGGTAGATGCCCGCACTGGGAATCGAAGATGGGTCTCTCGCCACTGGTAGCCTAGTGTTCTACCCACTAGGCTACCACCGCTTCAGTACTACAGTACTTATGTATGAAAATGAAAAATGAAAAAAACTTTATTTAGAAAAAGGTTAAAAAAGTGGTTACTGGCTCCCAAACTAGGATTCCCAGTGCTATGGGTAGCCAGATGTAAGTATGTACATTTGTTTGTATTGTCAAAGAACTTGACCGATTTTGACAAAGAAGGTGTTAAACAAAAAGTATTAATGACGCGAGTATCACTGGCTATATTATAAAGTCATGAATTATTTTTTTAAAAGAGTCTACATGTTTTTTTTTTAATTGTCCTCAGCACTAATAAAAAACATCTTATTTTAACCCTAGACACCTTACCTACGTCGTTTTGACGAATACGCGACAGAAAAAATGTATCTTTTTGGTGCGTGTGCGAATAACCGTGGTGTTTCTTGTCAACTCGGTGTTCATCACGGCTTGGCGAGAGGCAAGGAATCCCCAGGAAAAATATGTACAATATCACAATTTATGATGAGAAAAAAATTATTTTTGCACTAAATGGGCGTAAAAAAGTTTTTTTTTCTCTTATGTCTACAGTTTAAAATAAACAACTACTTTTTTAAATTTAATAAAAACTTAATGAAAACTTTCACGAGAATGTCGGTATTTAATCTGTAGAAACGCGTGCCATTTTAAACAGAAAGAGAAATAAATAAGAGCATGTGATAAATAACAACGAATTATTTTATTAAAAAATATATAATGTGCCTGAAACATCATTGCAATAAAAGTACCAAAACAAAAAAAGTTTTATTTAAAATTTAACGCTTCAAAACACGATCGTCGAATTGACCAATGGTTAGGTTTATGGGGTATGTATGAATGTTGGGTGTCTAGGAATAAAACAATAAATCTGACTGCTACAAAGTCAAGCAAGGCCTAATATGTTGAATTTTAAGACTCAGTAGGAGGGCCCTTGTTAAATTTCAGAGAAACTAACTAGTTTGATCTCGGTTGCCAAGACTTAAAATTCAACGGAAGCATAGATTTTCTTTAAAACTTTTTAGCAAGCGGGCTTTTGTTTTTATAATTTTCTTTGTTTACAGTAACAGTGCTAGTGTAAGTATCACGCATAGTCTACAAGTGGCTTGCCTTTCAAAGCACACTATAATAGTAAACCCACTTATTCCCGTAGTCACAAGACTTAGACAAACGTCAATCGAAATTGCGAGCGATGACTGGAAATGTCAACGTCACTCGTACAAAGCTCTAACATCTGAATGGACAATAAATTTAATTAAATCTCGAGGTTAGACAACAGCTCCTTTGTCATAGCATCCGCGTCTTTATTGAACGTTCAGCCGCACGCTTCCCGAGGTGCCCATTCAAAGGCTGCCTCCGGCCTCCGCGTCTGTGAGTCGATTCGATTTCAAACGGCAGCACTCGAATGATTCGAATATCAAAAGCAGCCGCGCTCGTGACTCGCGGTAACCAATCAGAGGGCGCGCTTTTTATGGTGACAAGTGTCCAATTATCTTTGATTGAAATAATAATAGGGCAACTCCTTGCACGTTCAGCATACGAGAGCAGAGCGTTGGCTAAGAGCGGAATGTTAGTTTTTGCTTCTCCCACCCGTGAGGGATTCGTCGCTGACAAACTCCGGATTTCTAGACGCGCCGCGCGTCTTTTGTCGGCGGAATGCGCGATGTCTCGGCCGTGTTTCGCTTCGATCTTTGTCCGACCGCGCTTGGGCAAAAACGCTTAGATTCCTCTCATAATCAATTCATGCGAATTCAAAATGCGATACCCCGTCCCTTGATTTTGTAGAATTAACATACTTTTATGTGAAGCCTTTTCTTAATGATAAGTCATCGTTTGTGCAGTGCACATTTGATGTAAAAAAACTCTATTATTACGGCGTATTATTTAAATAAATTCAAACGACATACGAGCAGACAATCGATTCTGATTTAGTATTCACGCAAATCGTTTCATTTCCATGCATATTTCATAGCGCGGCGACGTCTCATGGCGAACTCTAATTAGCTACGACCGCCCACAAAGCGGCTCTATATAACCTATCTCCCTCTCGTCTAGCCCTAACACGATTGCGGTGGCAGCCTTGGCTACCAGAGGTTTTATGTTTGGTTTGGGCCGTACCTGTAGACGCCACTACGAAATAAATGAGCAAAGGAAACTATGAACTCTCACACATTTCCCAATAAATGCCAAAAATAATTTTTATATGGAGCAACACTCGTGGTTGACAGAATTCCGTCTAAGTTTTAGACTTTGCAACTTTCCTTAGATGTTTTATCATTCGTCGTACAAATACAAAATTATTTATTTCGTTTTCCACTACATCTTAGATTATGTACATTGACGATATCTACTTATTAGTAAAAAATTTGATCCTTCCCTTTGACCCTTTGACTCGCATTCTACCAAAAATAGTTCCACTTCATCCCAACTTTTTCCCATACCACTCCGGATTCTAGTCGTGCGTTCAGATTGTATTCGCTTCTCGATTATTTTTTGCCCCGACTGTTTGTTTGCAAATGGGACGTCGACGTCCGTCAGCGCGGTCTGTCGGGCCGCGGTGACGTTCCAAGTGAATGATCGAGTGCGGCCTGACAGACCCATAAACAAGGATGCGCTGTCAATCGTGCCCGCCCGACGGCGGACGAGTTGAGAAACGCTGGCTATTGTCCGCCGTTTTAGCGAGGGGTGATTGAATTGTGATAGTTATTGGAATTTAATTATGTTAAGCGGATTTTCGGTTCGTCCTTCTGTTATTTGAATTTCTTTGGAAACATTACATCAGAGACATTAAATTCTTAAGAGCTTTTGTAGAGTTTAAATAACTCGATTAGTCGAGTAAATTCCGAGTTATCACTATTGAACGACCGCGGACTTATTTCAAGAGCCTCTCTTTAATGCTATGTCCATAATTTCCAATCACTTTCAATAGCTCAAGCAGAGCCTACGATAGATAGTTGTTTCTTTCTTCGCTGAATAATTCATCCGACACTCCAGTCTCGAGTATAAATATGAAATTAACACCCGCTTCGTATCCATCAGCGGACAGCGTACACCGGGCAAAAACCGTGTCGCGCCTTCATTGTGTGCTAACGTGCGACTGACGACGTTTATATGACCTCTTTGTGAGCCAAAGTGCGCCTTAACACCTTCATTATAACTGCCATTACTCTTCGGAGTTGCCGAAGAGGAATTGCCTTCGAATTCTGAAGGCTGTTCCGATAGGGATAAAGTGGCTTTTAGGTCGCTAAGGCAAATGTTCAATCTTCATACAAACGTGCAAAAAATATGTGATATCAATCATCTTTGACGATGATGGACGATCCGTCGAGAGGCGCCGACAATGCCAGCTTATGGAGCTTGACTTAAAGTTCTTAACGGCTTTAGGATAGAAGCTTGTTTCGCTGAAACTACGGCTCAAGTTATCTTGGTGCCGACACAAAGCGGGACAGCCATATGGACGTAACAAGAAACATTGGTGCCAAGAAAGTTCGAACAATTTAAGCTACTGTAAATCATCGGTTGCCTTTTTTCTGACAAAAGAATTAATGTGATACCCTATTGTATGTTTAATGTCATTCAGATAATTTAATTGATAAAGATTCATACGTGACTGCCTTGGTAATGGCTAAGAATAAAATCTCAATAAGTAATGGGGCACTACCAGCTCAAGACGTTAGATATCGAGCGCAATATCCCATAAACTATCCGAACGAAACCATGGTGTAAGATGAGATGTGTGATCAACATAACTATAAAAATTAAATTAAAAAAGGAAAATCACAAAATTACAAATGTGAAATTGAAGAATACAGTAAATTTAACAAATCTGTATGAGAAGGAACGTAAGGCTTAAAAAACACTGGCATGACTATTCAACAGATCGATGCAGAACATTTTCAAAGCTACTGAAATTATCTGCTGGCATAAATATTTTTTCAAAAACAAAAATTGACAAAAAAATTATTTGATCAGCTAACTAACATTTTGGTCAGTATTGGAAATTCCACTTCTCGCAGAGAAAACGTCAACACTGATGAATTTGCTTACATGTTTTGAGTTGATCTGCTGAAGGAAGGTTATTATTATTAGATATTAGATAAGATAAGATAAGATATTTGTTTATTATTCTTTATGTGTCACCAATGACGGTTCTATAAGTTGCGTTGGGTATCAACATCTTGTAAACTGGTTCTTGTGACATCACTGAACCTGTGAAGAACAACTTTCTGAGAATACTCGACTACCTGAGGTATTCACAAACTCGTACTGCGTTTAAAAAAGCCTTTTTTATTCACATTTATTCTCAATAAAACAAGAAAAACCACGATTTCATCGGTTTGCCAAACCGCTAATGCAGTTTATCGGCAAGCTCTTGGTAACAATCCTTATATAACTTACACAATATACACAAGAAACAGTATAGATAATACTTTCTAAATCTGAAGCATAAGTTGGGTTTATAACTCCATAAAACAAAGCGCTTAAGCATCCTTTCAAATTGTGCATTTTTGTGATTTTGTAGTCCGACAAGGAACCCTTATAATCTCGCCATGTCCGTCTGTCTGTCTGTCTGTCTGTCCGTCCGCGGCCTAGCGCAAAGACCGGTTGTACTAGAAAGCTGTAATTTGGTATTCATATTTATCACGCCAACAAAGTTAAAGAATAAAATGTTGGATAATTTTTTTACTGAACCTCCCCTAACATGAAAAGTGGGGACTTTTTTTTTCCTCATCTACCCTATCATGTGGGGCATCGTTAGATTGTACGTTGAAAAATATTGTGGTTGTAGGAAGCAATTTTTTATTTAGGTTCCGTTTGCGAAATATTAAGCTTTAAATCCCAAATTTTTGTCCGAGTAAATTAAATTTTGCGTGGCCCAATACGCACTTGGCCGTTTTTTTGAGACTTTATTACATAATTCCTCTGGGAGACTTTTATAAATGGCAGGTACTAAACAATTACTTAGCCTAGATCCATAGTACCTTGATAGATAGAATATTCTTTATTATATGTACACCAGGAATTTCATATGAGAATTTAACAATAATATAGTATAGTACAATCGGCGGCCTTATTAATAAAAGTAATTTCTTCCAGACAGCCATTAGTAATTAGAGTGTTTAGGTATACCATCATCATCATCAACCCATTATGTCCCCACCGAGGGGCACGGGTCTCTTCCTTGAGGAAGGTATAGGCCATACTCCTATCGCTCGTAGCCCCGGCTGCCTGAGTGATCTTAAACGATCACGAAGGTTAAGCAACACAGGGCGCGTCAGTGCATGGATGGGTCGCCGTCTATGCCTAACGCTAGTGGCATTTTTCCGAGCGGTTCCGTGCTTCGCAAGGCACGTTAAGCTGTTGGTGCCGGCTGCCGTCAATAGATGGCAGTCGTTAAGCCAAGTCAGAGGCCTTAGGGCGGCTTGACAACTTCTGACAGTAGACGAGCCACTAGTCTACAAGCTTCCACCAATCCGGACTTGGCCCCCGTGGTGGAGTATGGCCTATACCTTCCTCAGGTATACCATATTTGTATATTATTATTATTATTATTAATACCTTTTTTCCACTTAAACCAATGTACAAAACGGCGAATTTAATGCCATAAGCATTTTCTACCAGTCAAACGCAGGAGGTGGAAGAAAGATTAGTAAGCGTGCAAAAAAAGGAGAGGGGGAAAAAGTAGAAATGCAATTTAAAATATACTTATAGGTACATATAGGGTAAGATTAAATAGACCTACATATTAATATAGTAAAAAAAGACAGGCTAAACCTAAAAATACTATAAAATACTACCTATACACACTATTAGAGAGGAAGGCAATGATACATTATAATTTACCATACATATGAGAACGAAGAATGTAGATATAGTAGAATATGTAAATATAGTATAGGACATACAGCTGAAAGTGCCTTATCATGACGAGGGGCTAAGGGAGGTTGGGGTAACACTTCTGGAGGAAGTGTTTGCGGACAAGAGCTTTGAACGAATTTCGAGGCAATACTTATAGGTACGTAGAGAAAGACTTATACCTACTCACTTATAAAATACTCTCTGAGTAAAAGCGAATGCTTATGAAATACTTACGACTCTAAATACAATTTTTGAAATTATTCAGTGAGTTATACATTTAGCGGTTCCATAGTTTGTCAGATAAACTACGTGGATATTTTCCAGACAAACTAGGCATACAGCATAATAGAGAAACTCTCAATCGTCTTTCTGTGTTGAGATTTCAACAGTTCCTTGCCGAAACTCTACCCGTCTAACATAATCATGCTTACAGACAAAACACTCAATCTCGCTTCTCGACGCGTCAAGATACCCACGGGTGGCTAGCTTCTGTTTGCCTTTACCTACAATTTTACTTTTCTTCTTAACGTTTTCGAAACTCCACTCTGAGGCTCTGAAGTTAACGCTTAGAATCTATGAATGAAAAATTGAGAAGTGTATTATGACGAGTGTTGTTTTTGACCACGCGTTTAGGCATTGTGTTTGTTAACAAAATAGCTACCATTGGTAGAATCGGTGGATGTGCCCGATACTAGTACTCTGTCATGTACGATCAACAACGCTGAGTCTACGTTGCCACAACCTTTTGTGGCAACGTAGATACACCACAGGCTACATCTATGGTCCTGTTTATTTATTCGTTTTGTCTGTTGTGTATTTAGTTTTCATTCTGTTGTTGTGTACATTATGTTGCTTATGTGCTTATTTTGTTTCTGTGATGTATCTTGTTGGTATAATAAATGTTTTTCTTCTTCTTCTTCTTCATCAAAGCTATTAAGAGGTCTCCATCTCACTGTTACTCCTAAAGCTACAAAGAGGTCTCCGACTCACTATTACTCCACCTACCTACCGACCGTTTGATAAACCCTGCTTGTCTACTCCTGGATATCCCTCCCTAAGGCACTCCACTTCTTTCTTTCCTCAGACATCCAGCCGCTATTAGCAATCTGCCGCATATTGTCGATCCAGTGAGCTGGTGGACATCCCAGGCTCACAGCGTTTGCCAGTTCGTGGTCTCTGATCAGAAACGGTTACAGGGTTATCGGTTCTTCGGCAGATAGCACCGCCGCCACTTCAACTTGATAATCTTTTATGCTATGGGAAATGTGCAGTTATCAGTAAACACCGTGAATTTTGGGTAGTTTGAAAGCCACAGCAAAATGAACGTGCCTTAACAATAGCTATATAATAGTACGCTAGTTTGTACTTTTAAAAAGGCACTTTCCAAAAATAACTCGACACCAACTCAGATCTATTAGAACCATTAGTAGCCAGACAGAGCGGTGCGTGTGGTCCATGGATCATAGTTCTGATACATAGAAAAGCAGTACTAATAGGCCGCCAAATTTTTAAGGAAGATTTCTGAACTCGAAACTTGATTTCTCTACTCAATTTTATTTTTTACTTCTACACATAAAAGTAACAATCAAAACAGATTCCACTTTTTAATTACTTACTCATTACATAACCGCTGCTTTTAATCCACCCAGATTTCAACATGTATTAAGCCAAAGCCAGAAGCTCATATAGAATGCTTGTCGTGAGAATTTCAATTCGAGAGGTCCTGGGTTTGGTTCCGGTTTGTACCAATGTAGTTGTCTTTTTGATTCCATGCATTTTCGATTTTTTTAGTAGCAACACTACTTTCTAAGAGCGAAGGTGAGATAACCAGAGGTGTTCACATACGTCAGCGCTTGAAATCACCAATTCACGCAAATGCTCTGCAATGGGGCGTATAAGGCTGCTTGTATGTCAGTAGCTAAAACAGTGGAACAATCTCTGTTTCTGGAATAAAAACAGAGTTAGTCTCCCCGCCGCGAGAAATTCTCCACAAACCCTTCAAAAGGTTGAAACATCCAAAGGTATTTGACAAGATTTCGGACCACTTCTCAGTCTGATGGTCCTATTCGAACCGTGACACTGGCCCTCACAAAAACGGAGTTAGTCTCCCCGCGAGAAATTCTCCGCAAACCCTTCAAAAGGTTGAAACATCCAAAGGTATTTGAAAAGATTTCGGACCACTTCTCGGTGTGATGGCTGTTGGAGCCCTACGTCACTCAGCAGCGGAGCCCCCGCCCCGCGCAGGCCAAAACCGGCCGAACTAGTCGCAAGCGGGTCGACGGGAGCCGCGGCACTTCACTCTATTATACCAACGAGTCGATACACACTAATTTTTGAATTCTTTTAATTTTCGAATATACTCCACCTATTTACAAGCTTACAGTCCACTTGCTTTATTTCACATCAATATAAATCCCTGAGCCGACATTGGTCCTCTCACCGGGAAATATCTGGAGGATTGGAAAAAACAAGGATTCGATTACTGCACGAGAAGTTGGACTTTGGACTTTCGACGTGTCGCCGTGTCACCCCAACAAGTGAAGTCACCGAGGATAAGGATAAGGATATTCAGTGAGATCGTTCCATAACTATATCCCTTCTATTTCCTTACCTCTCTTACCTGTCTGCTAATTGCAATAAAAAAAAAATAATTGATTTGCCTTAATTTGATTAAATCAGCCGAATCATAAGTTATTTTTCTTATTAAGTTATTACATAAAAAACAACGCTTTAGGTCATTGCACCCAGCAGCTGCGCATCTTTATTGCTTTAGATAAAAAAGTTTCTATTGTCTCTTATCAGTAGCCGGCCGCCACGCGGCCGCGGCCATCTGGTTGCATTCTTCTAGGACAATAGGGACTAACCTACATACTTTCTAAGCATCTATATCAGCGCAGTGTTTGGGTTATTGAACTTATTGTTGTTAGCTGATTCACGCATTTGCGTAACACTAGTTCATTACTTTAGGTATTTCGCTTTTTTGCTATGTCACTACCTGAAAAGTCATCCGCTCTGACCACTACAATGGCTGATAATAGCGAACCAATTCTAATAAAAAAACGCAGTTCTATGAAAGCTAAGCTTACAAACTTCAGCAATTTTTTGACAATTTTAACCGATTGCGAATCTTTAACAGATCTTCAACGCATCGATTTAGAGGGTCGATTAAGCAAGTTTGATGCGTTATACTCAGAATTTGATGATTTACAGCTAAAAATCGAAGTGATCACTACAAATCCTGACGAGGCCTACGCCGAGCGTGCTAAGTTCGAGGAGCGGTATCACGCGCTACTAGCCCAGGCGCGCGGCCTGCAGGCGGCGGGCGAAGCCAGCCGTGCCCGGGAACGCGCTGGATCCGGGGCAAGCTCGATGTGCAGGTCAGGCGGATCGTGCAAACGGTCTTTTATACGTTTACCCAAAATTGATTTGCCTCATTTCAATGGTAGTTATGACTACTGGCTCGAGTTTAGGGACACATTTACTTCGCTAATTCATAACAGTGAATCTATCGACGACGTCAGCAAGTTCCACTACCTACGCGCCTCATTGAAGGGCAGCGCGCAGGAAATAATTAAAAATATTGACTTTAAAGGCAGCAATTATTTACTGGCGTGGAACTTGTTGTGCGAGCGTTATGACAATAGTCGTCTCCTAATAAATAACCATGTAAAGGCATTATTTAATGCACCTACTATCGCGAAAGAGTCATGCCTATCCCTGCGTCATTTGATTGACGTCGTCAATAAAAATATTCGGGCGCTTAAAATTTTAAATGAGCCCACCCAGCACTGGGATACTCTCATTGTGTACATGATGAGTACAAAGTTAGATGCAATTACGTTCAGACATTGGGAGGAACATCGCAGCACGCTGGAAGGCGCACCTAAGCTGTCACAGTTTTGCGGTTTTCTTTCTAACAAAGCTGATTTATTAGAGACTTTAGAAACTAATCAATCTATAAAGACATCGACAAGGTTTGAAAACATTTCTTCTAAGCCTAATAGTTTTATAGTAGCTAGCCAGAGCAATGAGAAACAAAACAACAAAATTTTTTTTCAAGGAAACAAAACAACATGTCCCCTGTGCTCACAAAATCATCTTCTGTACACATGTGAAGCTTTCAGGAGCCTTTCTACACAGGACAGAATAAAAAAGAGTACGGAATTTAAAGTATGCCTAAACTGTTTACGTGCGGGACATGTTACAAAGCGCTGTAGGTTAGCGCACTGCAAATACTGTAAGCGTAGGCATAATACGCTCTTGCATGAAGATTTGCCTGAAAACACAAACCTTCAGGACCCAATGCCTTCAGTCTCTGAGCGTGTCGCTTTGCCCACCGATTTTTCCTCCAATAACGTGGTGCTTTCTACCGATTCTTCTATTCAGAGTACTACCTCGATGCAAACTTTGCTGTCCACAGCGATGGTCAAGGTCGTTGGCCCCGGCGGCGAGAGGTTCGACGCTCGCATGCTCCTTGATAACGGTAGCACCGCGAATTTTGTTACGAGTACCCTCTGCGACAAGCTGCGGTTGCCTCGACGTAACAATGACTCCACGGTCTCAGGTATCAACGGTCAAACCTGTAATAGTAAACAGTCTTGCAATCTCACAATCGAGTCTACTAGCTGTAATTACACGGTAAACATTGACTGTCTTATTTTGCCCGAGGTCACGAAAATTCTACCCTCAACTTTAATAAACATTGAGACAATACCGTTTCCCACACAAATCCGTCTTGCCGATCCCACATTTAATATCCCGTCTGTGGTGGATATTTTGGTAGGCGCCGAAGTATTTTGGAATGTCATAGGGCATGCTTCGATAGATTTAGGCAAAAATCAACCTAAATTACGTGAGACACAGTTTGGCTGGATACTGACGGGCGTTATTGCTGTTAACTCACAAACGTCAAAATCAAAACAAGTGCACCACTGTAATTTTCTCACTCCAAATACAGATACGGACTTAACTAAGTTTTGGGAACTTGACACAGTCTCATTTAAACATTCATTTTCTCAAGAAGAACGCGCCTGCGAAGAAAGTTTCGCTACACACACAATTCGCGACAATGATGGGCGTTTTGTGGTAACAATGCCATTGAAAACTGACCCTCGTGTCTTAGGCGACTCATTTATCATGGCAAAACGTCGTTTTCTCGCTCTCGAGAAACGTTTTCAGCGCGATTCAGACTACAAAAAGCGATATATCGAATTTATGTCGGAATACGAATCACTAGGACATATGACTGAGAATAAAAACTCACCTGATACCGAATCCGTTAATTATTTTCTCCCACATCATGGCGTTATTCGCGAATCCAGCACAACGACTAAGTTGCGAGCGGTCTTCGATGCCTCAGCGGCAACCTCCACTGGCGTGTCACTTAATGACCTACAGATGGTAGGGCCAACTGTTCAAAACGACCTCCTGTCAATACTGTTGCGTTTCAGACAGCACAGATACGTTGTGTCTTCGGACGTAGAAAAAATGTACAGGTGCATTGTTTTAGTTCCGTCACAACGTTCCTTGCAACAAATTATTTTCCGCTCTGATCCCCGAGAACCGTTAAAAACCTATAGTCTTAATACACTGACGTACGGTACATCTTCCGCGCCCTATTTAGCAACAAAATGTCTAGTCAGTTTGGCTGACGTCACTTCTAACGACGCGGCGAAGTCTGCGATTGAAAGGGACTTTTATGTTGACGATTTTTTAAGCGGCAGCGATACAATTAACGGTACGGTAGAATTGTGCAAGGAGGTAAATTCCGTTTTATCTTCCGCCAAGTTCTACCTAAGAAAATGGCAGTCAAATAACAAAGAAATTTTGTCAAAAATTACTGACGCCGGGGATAAGTCAAGTAACAATCTAGATTTTTCTATGAATACTAGCTCGTCTTCAAAAACCCTAGGTTTACACTGGATATGCGATGCTGATATTTTGTCTTTTTCAATAAATATTGAGGTCAAGCCAAAAACCACAAAACGACACATCTTGTCAGTAATAAGTCAAATATTTGACCCGTTAGGGCTTGTAGGTCCATGTGTCGTTGAGTCAAAACTTGTTATGCAAATGTTATGGGTAAGGAAATGTGACTGGGATAGTGAGGTACCAGAAGATTTAAAAAATCAATGGCTTTTATTTGCTAACTCCTTCCCAAGTTTAAATAACATTAAAATACCCCGTTGGATCTCATGCGAAAATTCAATCATGCGCGAGTTACATATTTTTTCAGACGCCTCAGAAAAGGCGTATGGCGCATGTATCTATGTACGGTCTATAGGTAGTGATGGGACTGTTGGGGTTCAACTATTGATTTCCAAAAATCGAGTAGCCCCAATTAAGCCCACCACTATCCCACGCCTTGAGCTCTGTGCCGCGTTGTTAGGTGCAAGACTGTTTACAAAGGTACTAGACTCACTTACGATTACTATAGACAGGTGCCACTTCTGGTGCGATTCGACCATAGTCTTGGGATGGTTAGCGACACCACCCAACCAGCTAAAGCCTTTTGTACGGAACCGTGTCGATGAAATACAAGAAAATACGTCAGGACATTCTTGGAGCTATGTTCCGTCGAAGGAAAACCCAGCAGATCTCGCTTCTCGAGGGCTGAGGGCTGACCTTATCAGCGGTTGTCAATTGTGGTGGTCTGGGCCCACATTCTTGCTTGAGGAGCAATCTTTATGGCCTAAAATGCCAAATGAACAGACTAAACAAGAGTTACCCGAAGTAGTTTGCTATCAAACTAATAATAGTAATATTACAGAGTCTAATCAATTACCAATACAATTACTAATAACAAAAAAATCTAATTTAAATTATTTACAAAAAGTGGTCGCTTATATACATCGATTTATTTACAACTTAAAAAATAAAAACCATAAACGTTTTGGACACTTAACCAGCGAGGAACTTAATGTTTCCCTAATGTGTTTATTACATAATGCACAGCTGGAGATGTTTCCTACTGAGTACAAGTTACTCGCCGATAACAAACCACTTCCTTGCAAAAACCGGTTGTTGCCTTTAACACCTTTTCTAGACAATAACGTTATCCGCGTAGGGGGAAGGCTTGATAACTCCCTGTATGATTATAATGTAAAGCATCCCATTTTACTTTGCAGTAAACACCATATAACGAAATTAATTTTCGAAATGTTACATAAAAGGCTGTTACACGCGGGACCACAATTGCTTTTAGCCACTGTCCGTCAAAATTATTGGCCCTTAGGGGGCAGAAACCTATCCAAGGCAGTGGTGAGAACATGTCTTAAATGTTTTAGATACAAATCAAAAATTATACAGCCTATTATGGGACAATTACCTACTCTTAGGACTAATCTCGAGTTTCCCTTTTTACACTCAAGTGTCGACTATGCCGGGCCAGTACTCATCGCCGATCGAAAGGGCAGAGGGTGTAGACTTATAAAATCCTACCTTTGCATTTTTGTCTGCCTTGCAGTGAAGGCCGTTCACATCGAGCTCGTCACGGACTTGACCAAGGAGGCTTACATGGCCGCTCTCAAGCGTTTCGTGGCACGGCGAGGCAAGCCTAGGAGTATTTTGTCGGACAACGGCACTAATTTTGTCGGTGCTTCTAATGAGCTACAGCGCTTCTTACAAGAGTGCAATTTAGCCTCCGATATGGCTCAGGAGGGCATAGAATTTTCCTTTGTGCCCCCTTATTCCCCACATTTTAATGGCATAGCTGAGGCTGCCGTCCGTTCCACCAAGCACCATCTTCGAAGGTTGCTCCAACTAGCTAACTTCACTTATGAAGAATTGGCAACTCTTTTAATACAAATTGAGGCAATTTTAAATTCACGTCCCCTCGTTCCGCTTTCCACTGATCCCTTAGACTGTTCCGCGCTGACTCCTTCCCATTTCCTTATTGGACGCTCGCTGATGTCTGTTCCGCATCCACAGGTGCTCGATGCCAGGATTGGCCGACTAGAGAGATACCAAAGGGTGGAACACCTAAAACAGCAGTTTTGGAAGCGCTTTAACATAGAATATGTCTCTCTGCTACAGCAACGGACAAAATGGTTCAGTTCAACAGGCGAGCTGAGCATCGGGACACTGGTGCTAGTCAAGGACAAGACGCAGCCACCTCTCCTATGGCTACTTGGGCGCGTCGTCAAGGTCTTTCCCGGCAGCGACGGCGTGTCACGCGTGATCCAGCTGAAGACCAAAAAGGGGCTAATCAAACGGGCCTTCCAAGATGTCTGCCCTCTACCAATGTCTTGAAGACCTGAATACTTCAAGGCGGGGAGGATGTTGGAGCCCTACGTCACTCAGCAGCGGAGCCCCCGCCCCGCGCAGGCCAAAACCGGCCGAACTAGTCGCAAGCGGGTCGACGGGAGCCGCGGCACTTCACTCTATTATACCAACGAGTCGATACACACTAATTTTTGAATTCTTTTAATTTTCGAATATACTCCACCTATTTACAAGCTTACAGTCCACTTGCTTTATTTCACATCAATATAAATCCCTGAGCCGACAATGGCCCTATTCGAACCGTGACACTGGCCCTCACAAAAATGGAAATGAGAAATTCAAGATAGCTGCGCTGCATAATGCTGGTCCTCGACCCTTTGTCTTAATACATCAAATGCCTTCTCTTCTTTCTTTTCTCCTATTATTAATCAGTAAATAATTTCAAAATTAACATTTTGTTTGTTGAGTGTCAATTTACTTACAATGTTAGCAGCTCGGTATCAGATCAATACTCTGTCGACTTCGAGTAACAACATGCTAACCAAACGGATGCCAAAAAATAAATTTGGCATCCGTTTGGTTTATTTGACTACCAGTGTTGCGGCACATTTTTTTCTTATTTTCGCTGTTTCAATCACTCAATCAATAAATAGCTCGTATTTATCCGCTGCTGGACATAGGCTTTAGGGTTTAGCCTAAAGCGATCCTATCGCCTAGCACCTACTCTTTCTATCAATGAAAAAAAAACTTACTTTTTTGTCTAAGTTGAACCACTGAAATCCAAATTTGAGTTCACCACACCTTTTCACGTTATCAGGAACAGTTAAATTACCGTAACGTATATTTCATCACGTATTTCTACTGTGACTTCCTGTCTCCACAGCGAGATCCTGTCTTCGTGACCTCCTATCTTCGTGGCCTACCTACTCGTCTATACGGCCTTTTTTTTTTTTTTTGTCGACGAGGGGGAAATCTTCCAAAGATACCCGACTCCCCGGGGGAGGAGCCGGGTTATGTGGGATTTTTACCCACTAAAACCCCCCCGGTGGCCCTCCGTGTGCAATTGAGGGGGGTTCCGGGAACTCAGAGAACACTCCGGAACCCCCTCGCACTGTGCGCTTTGGCGCTCTCCGCTGGTAGGCCGAGGCCTACCTGGTGCCTCCGCCACGGCGGTGTGCGGCCACCACACACCGCCGCCTTCCCGGAGCCGGTTGACAGTTGGTTTGAGCCCCCGCTCTTGCCGTTCTCGGCTCCAAGGTCTCCTTTTAGTCGCCTTTTACGACAGGCAGGAGATACCGTAGTCCTATTCTACGCCCGGTACTACAGGGCTGTCGTCTATACGGCCTGCCTATTTGTCTCTACGGCCTGCCTACTCGTCTTTACTGCCTACCTACTCGTCTCTACGGCCGCCGCCTTGTCTCCACGGCGTGTCTCCGAGTCCTCCAGTCTCCGAGATGAGGTTCCGCCTTATTGTCCTTTTGGCCGCTAATGTTTCTTTGTACATATTTTTCCTGTTTTTTATTCTTTTGTTTAGTTTTAAGGTTAGGATAAGGTTAGATCTGACGACTATAATCTTACATTTTTTTAAACCTCTCTTTTATTTCTATCCTCTGCCATCCTTATCCAGCCGCAACCGGCAAACTGCCTCACTCAGATCATTGGTCCAGCGAGCAGGTTTCGTTGCTTATCAAATACTTATTTTGGTGATTATTTAACAAGTTACTACTGTTTATTCGTTTATAAGACCACGTCCAAAACCCAATGGGTTCAAGCCCAAATCGCGGTGGGATCTATAGAATTCTGCATGAATATTAATGGTCGACGACCGCAAGGCGCGCATTACTTAAACGTTTTTGCCTCGGCTCCATTTCGTCAAATATTTGACAGTCACGAATCAAAACGTCGCAAAAAAACCGGCACATGCTAACTTAAAATATATTTTTTGGGTGCTGCACACTCGAACACTTTTTTTCTTTTATGTAGCATATATTCGTCCCACTGCAGAGCACAGGCCTTCTCTCAGAGAGAGAGAGAGAGTATGGATAGGCTTAATCAACACGCGTGCCCACCGTGAAGTAGCAATTTCAAGCGCTGAGGTAAGAGGCATGTATGAGGTATTTTGAGGTAGGCACTCGAAACATAATTTTTTTTTTTTTGTTAGCACGGACACCAACACGGATTTAAATCTTAATTTGCCGACTACAGTACAATCATACAATACCATATTTAATAACCCTTCCTTGCTTTCTCAGTCATATGCTATGATATAGATAGAGATTTACCTCCATTTTCTGGAACACTAACAATCAGCTGTCTCGTTGGTACATTAACAGCTGTCAGTTGGGCAAAGTGCACACAAAAAAACTGACTGAACATATTATTAGTGTACAAGAAACCGGGGGTAAGTACAAGACGGTTAGGATTGCATGCATGTAAAGGTTGATGTTCAGTTTAAAATGGGGTTCGGTATAGCTGAAGGGTTATTGGTATAAATGATACTATAATAAAATGTAGAACTTCAATCACTGTGGTTTTATTTCGGAAACTGTAGAAAAGAGGTGGTAAACAGAAAACTTCGATCAAAACAAAATAAAATAGGAAAATAAGCAATTCACAAGTAGATAATTGTCAGCGGTAATCCGTAGTCAAAGGTGAAGTAGTAATGTCGATCCGAAAGAAAACTAGAATGGGTGACGTAATTTTAAATTTTGAGTTTAAGTTGATAGACAGAATGAAAGAAAATAACAGAAATGGTGTAAGAAGGTTTCCACCGTTACAAGTTGACTTAAACTACTTCCTTTTTTCACAGGATAAGTAAAATAGGGTAAACATGACAGATGTTTTTAAAAATCCCACCGTCCCATCCAGTAAAAGTGTCTAAAACTCGTCATAAATTATACAAGGCCGTAACGAACCCATTAAAAAGAGGGACGTGTGACAAACGAATATAAATCGCGGCGATTTATTAGACGCATTGTAACCCCACAGTGTGCACAATAATGATGATACGGTGTAATATAAATATGGCGAATTGTATGTCAAAACATATGACAGACTACACTACTAGACACACATACTACACAAACTATATATTCTGCGTTGATTACCGAATAGGTGTATTAATTTACCAACTGTTATTTTGTTCAGAAGAATTAATAAATGTGGAACAAGTTCAAAATTAAAAATATTTACTTATACAACCATAGTGCTAAAATACACTTTTGCTGGGATTCTATACCTGTGACAGGGAAACCCGCTCTTACATAACTCATAAAGGTTATGTAACTAAAGAACTTAAAAAGTTTTTTTAGTGAGAGCGTAATCTAATGTAAAGATATAAATTTAACAAAATAATTTCGTTTTAATAAAGTTTCCAAATATTACTCAAGTTACAATTTAATTATGATTGTTAAATTATACACTTGTGTAGCGTGTATGTGTGTGTGTGTGGGTGTGTTGTGTATGTGTGTCTATGTATAGGCATATATATTTAGAACTTGATCAAAAAGATCTGCTGATCAATGAAACATAAGTGTCTGGAATTTTCTTAGCATTTAACACTGTAAAATGCTAATCCGCGTTAGGGCGCTTATACACGGGCGGCACGTGTGCCAGCCAACTGCAGCCGTCGACACACGCCTGATGCCGTCGATGAGTATCGACGGCTGCAGTTGGCGCACGTGCATAAGCGTCCTTAGACAGGCCTATTCGATCTCTCTTCATACGAGAAGGATTGTAGAGACGTATGAGGGCTATGTTTTTATTATTTTTTCCGTAACGGGTTCGATGGAACTGTCATCGTCACCTTGTGACAAAAGTTCCCAAAATAAAATAGAATAAAAAACATAAAAAATAACGGAACAAATATAAAATGTTTGCTATATTATAGAGAAATTGACAAATCTCATCAGGCAATCACAGCATGCATACAGCGAGCGGTATTCGAGCTTCCTATTCCCTTTTGTGTAAGTCTAGGGTGACGGTGCGTTGATTGATGGCGCGGACATAATTGGCCGTCTCCCTGGGAATGTTAATGAATCGTGCCTAATGAAAAATGATCGCGCGACACCCGTGATAGATGGTCACACTACTCGTGGCGGGTGCTACAATGTCCTTACAAATGCACGACAGTGACACAGAAGGATGAATTTATACGGCTCTTCAATTGAGACTTGGAATTATTCTTCGTATTTTTTGCAATTTTATTTCATTTCTCTTGGCTTGACATAGAGCTAGTCTTGCATACAGAGCTACATTACATAATAATAATAACTTCCGACCAAAGTAGGATATCTTGTGCTATGGCAACCAGGCCAGGACCCCACAAAGATGGAAAAACCCCAAGACTGAGGAAATTTATACAAATCTAAGGCGGCCTCCAGTGGAAATTAAACCCACGACCTCGGTCACGGCAATCAAACGTGATACCGCTAGTTCAACGAAGCAATCAATGCATACACAGATACATTATAATATATACATGTATATACACACACACACACACACACACACACACACACACACACACACACACACACACACACACACACACACACACAAACTCACGTCTGTGTCCCGGAGGGGTACCTAGGCAGGGACCAAGGTTTGCCAATAGACACGATGCTGATAAACCTATTTCGCTTTATAACCATCTTTTAGGTTCTGCATTCAGCACGCGAGTTTAAATAAATAAATAACTTCCACATAATCACTTTTCCTGGTCCTAAACTATGATTGCGGTGTTATGATTACCAGACAAGGACATCACAAACATGGAAATAAACTCAGACTGAGGCCATTTGAACGGCGGGCGGCCGCTAGACCCACGGCCTCCGGCATGGAATTAGACGTGATACCGCTAGAGCAACAAGGAAGTCAACGTTTCACGTGCAAAAAAACAGCCTTTCTGTACCCTTCCGCTTTGTGCAGCAGTGGTACAAGGTTTATTCAAACCATCCACAACAAATGGTCGCCCTACTGTCACTGCGTTGTTGTCCGACTGACAGATTTAATGGGGCGCGGTCAATTTAATCCGATCGTTGATTGCAGTTTGTACAATAAAACGCTGTTTCGAAACTACTACTAGGAGTATTGAGTGGTGTGACTTGTCATGACTTTTCTTTCTTTTGTGATGTGTTAATTTGTCTCAATAAATGTCTTTCTTTCTTTCTTTTTAAATAATTTTCTTTCTATGGGTTGGTGCATATGCTTCCTTTGAGGCTACGGTATCATGGAGACATGGATGTTGACTGCCTCGTTAGTCTAGGCGTTAAGGCGCTTAACTACCAAAACAGAGGTCGTGGTTATATTCTTTTTGTTGCACTAACCCGTGCAATCTTAAAAAGCTATTTAGAGGCAAAAAATTCCACCCATGCCGGGACTTGTACCCGCGACCTCTGGCTAACCGTGCCAGCGCTCTCCAAACAGAGCTAATGGCCAAGTGCAGGCATCAGTGAAATTTCGAGCCTCTTTACAAACTTCTCTGTATTACGTACAGGTAGCGACATCTGGCCGAAGCATTTTACATCACTTGCGGCCCTGAGTGACCCACTTTGCAGTTAGGTTTTTACATCGGAGTGATGCGCTGTACCTACATGATTATATTCTTTTTGTTGCACTAACTGTGGGTTCGATTCCCATTGGGGGCCGCCGTACATTTGTACAAATGGTCCCAGTCTGGTCACAGTACAAATAAAGAGTGTGGGTGTATTTTCATATTGGTGACGTCCTTGTCTGGTTACCATAGTGCAGGGTATTCTAGTTTGGGACCAGGTCAAGTGTTTGTATTGTGTGGAAGTTATTATTATTATTATTTATTGTTTGTGTGTTGTCACTTAACACTTTCTTTTTTGCATGACCTAAAAATTGGGCGTATTCTTGGACGTACGGAGTCTTTGGACAAGTAACGTTTGGATTTATTTACAAGTTAGGTAGTAGGGATTTGCTAAGAGATTTCTTCAAAGAAACCAACATCTTAACAGTTGCATGTCAATACATTTATGAAAATATTATGTACGTTAGAAAAAACATCAAAGACTTCGAAAATGTTGGTGGCCACCATAATGTTAATACTAGAAATAAACATAAATTGTCATTTCCACTATTTAGACTTGCAAAAGTTAACACATCCTTTATGGGGCACTGTATAAGGTTCTACAACAAAATTCCTCAAGATATATTAGAGTTACCTCCAACGCGATTTAAAAAATGTGTTAAGCACATTCTGTGCAAAAAGGCTTACTATAACATCAAGGATTATTTAGAAGACAAAGCATTAAATAGTAGATTAATATTATTTAAAGGACGATTGTGACTAGTGTTCAACACATTCATGACTAATATTTTAAGTTGAAAACTCTGTTAAGTAATTAAGTTAAAACGTGTTTTGAAAAGAATAAATGTGGAGTTTCTTTGTTAGTTTCTTCTCCACATAATCCATTAATTGTGAAACTAACAACTTTGACGTTCATTAAGTAAACATTCTGTTTTTACAATGAATAAAAATATTTGAATTGAATTGAATTGAATTAACAATATCGTACTGTCAAGAGAAAAAACATCGTTTGTATTAGTCCAGTCCAAAGGTTGTCTGGAAGAGATCACTTTTAGTGATAAGGCCGCCGTCTGTACTCATAGGTTAAGAGATATCTTTGTAATATAAAGTGTTCTCTATCTGTCACACGTCCATATTTTAACAAATTTTTAACCCGTATGGACAATTAAACAGTAAAAAGTTAAAAGGGTGTATTTCGTGTTTTTCTCTTTGTTGCTAAGCTTATATTTATTTTAATAATAATAGTAACTGCTACACAACACAATCACTTGTCCTGGTCCCAAACTAGGATACCTTGAGCCATGGTAAACAGACAAGGACATCAGAAACATGGAAATAAAGCTAGACTGAGGCCCTGTGTACAAATGTACAGCGGCTCCCAGTGGGAATCCAATCTACGACCTTCGGCATGGTAACCATACGTGATACCGCTAGACCAACGAGGCAGTCATTTAAAGAAAGTAAGAAAGACATTATAACAACCAGACACATCACAGAAAAAACAAACAGATAAATCACATAATGTGAAAATAACAGACAGAAAACGTACAAAACAAACAAAGCAAAAAACAAAAAATATAACAAACATAGATGTAGCCTGTGGTGTTTCTAAATTGCCACAAAAAGCAGCATTTGATAAAGGCAGCATACGCACACATAAACTCAAGCCTGTATCCGGTAGGGGCCTGCCGCCTACACTGTTCGGTACGTAACTGCTCAAAAAATGCTATATAAATCATCTGCAATTGATGTATCCGTGTGGCGCCGGATTAAGAATAGCGTCACTCCATTTCCTCCTGTGGATGTCGTAGAAGGCGACTAAGGAAATAAATTACCAGGAGACGGGCAGCAGCATCTTCCTGAGATTCCAACCGCATACTGCGATCGCCAACCCGCCTACCAAGCGTGGCGATTATGACAAAACCCCTCTTGGTTATGAAAACCATGAGGGAGGCCTATGTCCTGCAGTGGGCGTCAAAGGGCTGATGGTGATAATGATGATGAATAGATGTAAACGCCACTGATGATGATGAGGCAGCGACCAGGATTTGCTACTTGCCACGACCCTGAAAAGCCCGTTTCTCTTCATCAGCATTATTTACTCACTGCAGTTACGCACTCCGGTTACCGTCACTTTTAATAGTTTTTTTTTTTTTTTAATAAAATGTATAAGCAAGAGAGGAAACAAACATCACACCAGAAACTTTCTGGGACTCGTTTCATCTGACTACAATTCATAGTTTACTGTGACAGTTCGAAGTAAACTGCGTAACAGTCTTCTTACTTGTTAATCTGTGGGTTAAGCGGCTGTTATTATTTTATTTATTTCAAGTAACAACGACTCATCGCAATGTACATCGAACTGTCATACATAGCACACTATGAATGGCTGTTGTATAAAAAATGGTATAAATTACAACTTTCGTTGATTTAATACATTTTCAATATTGTGGCTTAATTTATTGAATTTGCACTTGCAGTAAGACCACCCGTACTACGAGTACACCGGGCCGGGTCCAAAGCAAAGGGAAGTACTTAAAGCATTTTTTTTCTGTATGATAATAATTAATTTTCTTGACGTTTTGCGATATTAAAAATTAAAAAAAAAACGGCCAAGTGCGAGTCGGACTCGCGCACGAAGGTACCATCATCTATATAACATTTGAATATTTCAAGCGTCTACCTGTTGCCGTTATTAATATCGAGTAAAAAACGCCAAAAAAAATCACGTTTGTTGTATGGCAGCCCCCCTTAAATATTTGTTTTATTCTTTTTTTAGTATTTGCTATAATAGCGGCAATAGAAATACATCATCTCTGTGAAAATTTCAACTGTCTAACTATCACGGTTCATGAGACAGACGGACGGACTTACGGACGGACAGCGGAGTCTTAGTAATAGGGTCCCTTACCCTTTGGGTACGGAACCCTAAAAACTGTATAAATGAAAGATTCATTTGTCAGTCCTTACTTGCCTAACGTCACCCTCAGCGCATAAAATCGCCACTCAAACAGATTAACGTGAGATGACCGCCGGCGCAGATAAAAGTGCTCTCGTATGACAAATCGTCATTCATAACGACTAACCCTGGCTAATCAATCTGCTTCAAAGGCCTGTGAACTCTAACACTGGGATGTAGAGAGGGGTTTCGCTTGCTGTGTAGTCGAAAGATAAGTTTGTAAGACTAAGGGGCATAACACACTGTAAAGCGAATCGAATGCGCGACGACTCCGGACCAACGAAACTTGAGACATTTGACTGCTTCGTTGGTCTAGCGGTAAATAATGTTTGACTACTAAGACAACGGCCGTGGGTACAAATGTCCTCAATCTAGGTCTTAATTGGAGACCAGAACAAGTGATTGTGTTTTGTGAGTATCACGGCATTCCGCAACCTCTGGCACGTTTATCCAGAGGTCGCGGGTTCAAGTCCCGGCATGGGTGGAATTTTTAGCGAATGTGTTGCTGGCAGGATCTCTTAAACAGCCATTTAACTGAATGAATTTAAATAATGTAGGCACTGACTGAAAATCAGCGCTGAGAGATCACTTCCTCAGCACAACGCTGAGTCAGCTGCCTTTTGTGGCAACGTAGATACACCACAGGCTACATCTATGGTCCTTTTTTATTTATTCGTTTTGTCTGTTGTGTATTTAGTTTTCTTTCTGTTGTTGTGCATATTATGTTACTTATGTGCTTATTTTGTTTCTGTGATGTATCTTGTTGGTATAATAAATGTCTTTCTTCTTCTTTTTCTAACTGCCTCGTTGGTCCAGTGGTATCACGTTTAAGTACCTTGGTAGTGGTCGTGAGTTTGATTCCAGCTGAAGGCCGCCGTAATTCATCATCATCATCATCAGCCTATGCTTGTCCACTGCT
The DNA here is from genome assembly GCA_947308005.1 of Yponomeuta malinellus. Lineage (NCBI taxonomy): Eukaryota > Metazoa > Arthropoda > Insecta > Lepidoptera > Yponomeutidae > Yponomeuta > Yponomeuta malinellus. The sequence goes on from OX371000.1 coordinate 1,012,539, forward strand.
GGACATAGGCCTCTCCTATTGCACGCCACTGAGCACGGTCCTCGGCTACTCTCATCCAGCTCTTGCCATGCGCCTTGCGAAGATCGTCGTTCCACCGAGTCTGAGGACGTCCTACACTACGTTTACCGATCTGCGGTCTCCACTCAAGAACTCGTCTACCCCATCGGTAATCAGTTCTTCGGATGATATGGCCGGCCCACTGCCACTTCAACATGCTAATTCGGTGACTTTGGTTCTCTGTAGGATCATCTCGTTTCGAATTCGATCTTTCAGAGAAACCCCGAGCATAGCCCTTTCCATAGCACGCTTAGCGACTTTAAATTTGTGGACCAGCCCCACCGTGAGTGTCCACGTTTCGGCACCATACGCCGTTCTTAATTTGTACAAGTTACGAACGAAGAAAACACTTTCGCAGAATATTCGTATGGATCTTCTCGTTCGCAGCTGAGTGTGTTCAGTCCGTAAAAGGCCCGCCATGTTTTTACGCTCGCCGCGCTTCCCGCCCCCTATGCTTAGTGCGAGGGCTGTCTCACTAGTGATAAATAATACTTTTAAACCATTGTTTGTTTGCCAGATTACCCTTGCGCGATAAGTCCCGTGATGGGCTAATGGTGCCGCGGCTCATAAAAGCAGATGATCAGACATAGTAATGTATTGTGCCAGTTAATTTATTTTGGATATACAATTTTGCCGTCACGCACTCTATTCCCGAGGGCGCGGAGGCAAGCTTTTCAACTGTCAAGTTACTGTTTTTAGGGTTCCGTACCCGAAGGGTGCCAAACGGGACCCTATTACTAAGACTTCACTGTCTGTCTGTCTGTCTGTTTGTCTGTGTGTCTGTCTGTCTGTCCGTCTGTCCCTCTATCTGTCAAAAGGTTGTATCTCATGAACTGTGATAGCTAGGCAGGTGAAATTTTCACAGATGTTATATTTCTGTTGCCGCTACGAGTATAACAAATACAGAATAAAATAAAAATTTAAGCGGGGCTCCCATACAACAAACTTAATTTTGTTGCTGTTTTTTGCTCGATACTAATAACGGCAACAGGTAGACGCTTGATATATTCACAGAGTATTAAGTTTTATATTCGCTTCAAAAATAAATTAAATGAAAATAACATAAATATTTAAGAGGGGCTCCAATACAAACGTGATCTTTTGCCATTTTTTTGTCGATCTTTGCGTCTAATGTTGTATAGATAATGGTACGGAACACTTCGTGCGCAAGTCCGAGTCGCACTTGACCGGTTTTATAGTTGTTGTTCCATTAGCGTTATTCTTTGGAGAATTTCATGGCATGCTTATATAAATATAGATGACAGCTAATCAACCTTTATATTTTCGTTGCAGTGTTACCCATAAGCCAGCTCACTGCTTAGTAGATATAGCATCAGTAAATTTAAAATACACACTATTTTACGTCATGGGTATTTAAAGTATTCATCTAAGACTAAAAATTAATCTATGGTATAAAATATTATGACTGAAAATAAAAGAAAATATGTTATGTTCTTAGTAGGTACTTACTTTTTTACTCCTTTTGCGAGTACAATTTTGTAAAATTTTCATTAACTGTTAAGCAAAAAATTATTTTGAAACTCATTCTTTCTCTATATGATTCTACGATTAAATTTGACTCTAGTACAGTCAAGGCCATTTATTTACTAATAAACTCGCCGGTTGCAAAATTGAATATATATTTTTTTATTTTATCATGCTCATCATCAGCCATTTGACGCCCACTGCAGGACATAGGCCTCCTTCGTGGTGATCATGAGGGGTTTTGCCACAATCGCCACGCTTGGCAGGCAGGTTGGAACCTCAGGAAGACGCTGCTGCCCGTCTTCTGGTAATTGATTTCCTTAGTGGCCTTCTACGACATCCATGGAAGGAAATGAAGTGATGCTATTCCTAATCCGGCGCCACTCGGAGATTATTATGCTCAGTTAACGTAAATCTATTGAAACTCGAGGTTGAATATTTTTGTAATTCTGTTTTCATATTGAAGTAGGGTGTCGTGTTAAGGTTGACTTGCTTTAACTAAACCCACTTAATATGAAGGTACTTGACTATTAAGAAAATATAAAGATATTTATTTGTGAAAAATGAGTATGAATAGATGGTACAAAAATAAATATTTGTTCTACATATTTTGTCATTGTTTACAAACAATTTGTTAATAAGAGAGAGCACCGTTGATTATTACATGGACAGTAATCACAATAAACATCTTTTGTTATTGTTTGAAAGCGGAGAAAATCAGAAACAATGTCAGATCTCAAAAAAATATAAAATTGTCAAAGTCGTTATACGAGTACTTAAAACTAAGATAATGCATGTCAAACTTAGAACTAGGCATAAATCGTTCAGAAAAGTACTCCATTACAGTGTATCGAGTTCTCTTAGTGCCCCGTTGCAATCTATTACTAAATATGTCTGGATTGAATTTTACAAATAAAGCTGCTTCTAATATATCATCAATGGAAGTCTCAGGATATTATAGTTCTTAAAGTAAGGCTTACAACTGTCTGTTGGTTTTAGTCGGAACATGGCTCTTATGCACCTTTTTTGTGCTGTTTTTCTATCCGTCAAGTTCCCCCAAAATATCAAACCGTATCGCAGCAATGAAGCTACAAGCCCATGATAGACCGTAACCACAGCATCAACGTTAATAATAAGAGATGGCATGTACAACAGGTAGGCTTATGAACTCAACTTTTTTGATACTTCTGCGATATATGCTTTCCAATTAAGTTCTTTGTCATATGTCATATGTCTCCGTAATGCATATTAAGGTCTGTTATTGTTAGTATTCTTTGGGCGAATTGCATGAAATTTGTTTCATCATCATCTTCGGCCATTTGACGCCCACTGCAGGACATAGGCCTCCCTCATGGTTTTGCTAACCATGAAGGGTTTTGCCATAATCGCCACGCTTGGCAGGCGGGTTGGCGATCGCAGTATGAGGTTGGAATCTGAGGAAGACGCTGCTGCCCGTCTCCTGGTAATGTATTTCCTAAGTCGCCTTCTACGACATCCACGGAAGGACATTTCCTTCCGATTAAATATATCTCGAATATTTTTGCAAATATTGGAATTTAAGCTATTGGTCTATAGTATTCCAGATACTTACGTCCTTCCTTTTTAAAAAAGAGGATTATGGAATAAATATAGAACAAAGATGATAGAATAGTACGATTTTTTTCTAAAAATAATTTATATGCACTATCTGAATGGCTAGTTTTGTATATTTTGTATATTTCCGGAAAATATAGACTTTTATTTTTTTTTAGATTTACTATATTTTTTTTCTAGCAAGTACACTTTTTTGGTAGGGTATTCTAATATCTGGGCTGTATTGTCAGATAGAGCAAATTCCCTAACTTCGGACTTGCATTTTTGGCCAAAGTCATGAGCAAAGTTATCGATACAAGTATTACTTATGAGTCTAGTTGCTTGTCTTAGCTCTAACTTAAGATTAAATTTTAAGCGTTGCTTAAATATTGATGCCAATCGCAAGTAAAATAGTACTCGAGTGTTATAAGGATAAGAAAACGTAGAATAAAATGTTGTACCTACGTGAAAGTGACAGTGTTATTGCCGTTAGAACAATGATTTTTTCCATCTTTCGACATTCAAACGACAGCCAGCCAATCGCAGCTCGCGTAAGCCGTTCTGAAATCGAATATCGCCATCTCGTATTCGTTATGAGCCGCATAACTCACGGCCGATTCTGATAAACGCCCCAACTATCCAATATTTCATCGCCCCCACTCGCCTCTGGTGGGAAATAAATTCGACAAAAGGTCAGCCTTTTGCCTTTTACCTAGTCATGGAATCCCACTTGCCGCTAAAAATATAGGGTTATTTTCATAGTGCACAATTCCTGAAACATGTCGGTTAGAAACCTGGTTAGACCTCTGACCTCTTTCGACAAAAATTGAGGTAAGTGATTACGGAATTAAATTAAGAATGTCGGCAGTTTGCCGTCTACCGCAACTTTTGAAAATTTTTTGTTCAATTTTATTACCTAATACATATATAAAAATCTCGAGTCATATTGTTTGTTATCGAACTCCTCCGAAACGACTTTACCGATTTTTATGAAATCTTTGGGTATATTTGGTAGGTCTTAATATTGTTTAGTTTCTCCAACTACCCGTCATTTAGCTTCTCAATTTTTTTCCGTCAATGGTTGTCTGGAAGAAATTACTTTTAGTAATAAGGCCGCCAATTGCGCTGTACTATGTTATTGTTTAATTCTCATATGTAGTTCCTGGTGTACATACAATAAAGAATATTCTATCTATCTATCGATCTGTGGCATAACAACGTTTGCTGGGTTAGCTAGTTAGAAATAAGGCTGTATAGTGTTTTTTCCTACGCATCGGGTGATCGGTTATCAGCATTAGAACCGTCGCCATTTGCCCCCCCATGATGTGATTTTCCTTATTCTATTACTCGTACATTACACACATGAAAAACGTAGTTACATATATTTTTTTGTTTTCTATCGTAAAATTTATAATACACACCAGTGTCGAACTTGATTTGACTATAGTGCCTAGTATAACAACAAATAACAAAAACAAGTGAGGAGTGAGTCACACCTAAGGGTCCTACCCTTGGCGGAAGTCCAACTCACACTTGACCAGGAGGCGAGTCTCCTCAATGCACAGTTGTTCAGTAGAGTGCTATTGGTGCTATTGGCAATGGTTGTTTCATTGACACTATTTGTAGTCTAGTAACCAATCGCATTCCAGTGGTACAACCCGTGCAACTTGGCCCTCACGCGATTCCATGATCCTCGTGAGAGATGCTTATTAGATTAGATATTTTAATTAGCGGGTTAAAAATTTGCGCGGAGAATACCACTGACATCTCATTTTGCTGCTATTTCTTAGTAGACTACGAAATAGAGGCAAGTCAGACTAGGTCTACAGTCTAATAAACACATAGTTGCTCAATAGAATTATAGTAGCACGACAATAGCTGTTATTAACTATGATTATAGTCTTCATATTTTTTTTAAGAGATTTAAAAAAAAAAATGCGAATAAAGGGGACGGGCTGAAAACCAGCGCTACTGACTATGCATGCAGTCATAGCAATAAGCTGAACCCCCTTCCCTTTTGCCATAAAAATAAAAATACTCACTGATTTTTATGATGTAAAAATTGATTTTATGGTAAATAAATATTTTCACTATCACTATCATATTATAAATTTTCTTAATATTAATAATTGACCCGTTCCAAATCTTGTGGCTGATAAGGTTAGGATCTTTCGCAGCATTATCAGTTTTAAAAGTTGGTAGTTGGAAGTCTTGATTGCGGATGGCGAAGATTTAATTTAACGTTTTATTTTATTAGTACGTTTTTATTTAGCTGTCCTAGTCTGTGCTTAAATCGAAAAGCACATCAACGTTTACATGCCTACTCTACTTGCCTATATTACGGACGACTTAAAAAAAAAAGTGCGCAGGCGATCAGCTGTTAATTGTACTGCTGGCGATGTTAATTCGTGCTTCCAGCAAATGAATTTATATCGACACAACACCCCGCACAATGTTATTTAATTCGACTCGATTAATTCAATCGCTTTGTACAGTTTAATTTGACAATAAATAATCGATGACACTTTTATGCATTTTTTATTTCATTAACACTTCACCAGCTTTCGACAGTTTTATCAATAAAATAATCTACGAACAGAGTTTGCATTTATAGACCTCGTAGGCCACCATTCATGAATCCAGTAAGCACATTTAGTAGAAGAAGAGATGTCGTAACCGAAATTTTTAAACAAACTGTGAGTCTTGTGACTGTGCCATTAGAGCTCGTACAAAGTGTGTTTCCACTAGCCCTTACATCCGTCACATCATTTTAGGAGGATTTTTTGCCGCCAGCCTCCACTACTCATGCCGAGCTCTACTCAAACAGAGATGGCAGTACAATTGCTCGGTCGGTAAGTGGCGGTCGAGTGGTGTTTGTTCAGCAGCCTGTCACAACACCCGCGTGGGCTACCGGTGACGGCGGAGTTGATTCTATTGGGTATGACGATTTGATGCTGTTAGAACTATGAAAATTACCATCTGTTGATGACAGCAGACAGGATAAAGAAATCGATAATGCCTGGCATCTCTTCCAGGTTGGTAAAAAAACTAATAGTTACTACTTTCCCTGAAGCAAAAACTTGCCATGTGTCGCATCGTCATGTCATGCCCATATTAACCTAAGGCGCGTACCTGCCGTCCTATATGTCCGTTTTTTGAACCGGACGCATTCATTCAGTGGAGAAGTTACGTATGATTGTTAAACGAAAATCAGAAGAACAAACTCAAAGTTTGCCAACGGGCGATGGAGCGCAGCAAGGATTGACTAAATCCGGAAAAGCACGCTCTGCTTCAGAAACAAAATGTTGGAGACGTAATTACAAAACTAAAGAGAAGTGATCTTTAGTCCATGGCAAGATCTTATATGTGCAATCAATTAAATTCAAATATTTTTATTCATTATAAAAACAAAATGTTTACTTAAAGAACCTCACAGTTGTTAGTTTTACAATTAAAAGATTATATGGAGATTATCAGAATACTGACTGACCATTTTTCAGAGGTAAAATAATATGACCGTAGGTCGAAATGTCAAAGAATTTACAGTTTTCCCATCGAACTGGTCTTGATTTAGTTGGAAAATAACGGACTGATGGTCTGGACAATTATCCAATTTCCAAAGTTTAATGGATCAAAACGGAAGGTCCATCTGTAACTCCCAGCGACGGCCGAGTGACTCGCCGACGTGGCGAGGCGAGTGCCTGACTACTTGACGCAGTGTAAACACTCCACAGATTTCATATGATAGCACGCAGCTGCCTGTGATTTTAATATTGTTGTTTTTTGTGTCATTGTTTGCGTAGTAATTGTGTGGTTAGGCGTATTTGTCTCCACTAAGTAATGATGTCAGTTAATTCTGACATTGCAATTTGTTGTTGAAGCCGGTCCATCGATTAGATCGTGTAGAACATTATCTAAATCGCAAATCAGTCAAATCAAATAACAACTCAATGGTAAGGAATTAACTGCGATTTTCGACCAAATAATAGTTTCGTCGCATCTTGAGTAGAGCTGAGGCCATAAGATGACAGCGAAAACATCCCATATATGACCAAGGCCAAGGCACAGGGCATCTCTCGATAAGGAGGTTAAGTTAAGAATAATACCTAAGTTAGGCACTTAGTAGGAGACGGGCAGCAGCGTCTGAGATTCCAACCGCATACTGCGATCGCCAACCCGCCTGCCAAGCGTGGCGATTATGGCAAAAGCCCTCATGGTTATGAAAACCACGAAGGAGGCCTGCAGTGGGCGTCGAGTGGCTGGTGATGAACTACACGTCAAGTTTCGTCAAAATATTTAGTTTACCTTCTAAGTTATAACTTTAAACTAAACAAACATACATTTAAACTACGTTAAAAGCTCATAAAGAAACCTAAAAATAAATTTGTAAGGCGACGTAGTTCAATAAAAAAAATCTAAAAAAACCCTCAAAATCGTAAAAGATTACCCCTAACATGCCTTAACCATTTTGTCACCATCTCCTACCGTACCGCTAAGAGGTTAAAAGCCGACTCTTGTATATGGGATCAATAAAAGGTATCGGGCCCTAAAGATACTGCGATGGGCCACTCAGGCGCCGCCGGCGATAAAGCGACAGATTTCTCACACTAATAAAGATTTCAGACTAAAGTTGGTGTTGGAGACAAAGCTTTTTCTTCCCGTAGTGACACGAAAGAAGTTTCTATAGATCAGATGCGTGAAATTTATCTTTTTCGTAAAGTCTTGAACGTCATGGTAAAGAATTATACAGTGTTCATATCTAATACACAGACGTCATTCTTTTTACGTCTGTAATCATTTCGAGAGTTAACAGCAAATTGATGTTTAAAGTGTGATATAAAATTGACACCAAATATCCTCAGATTGATTGATTGATAGATCGAGTACTTTGAAATGCACCACACCTATCTTTCTGTATTTGTGCATGCAAATTATTAAAAAATAAATGTATTCTATTCTATTCTATTGAAGAAAAAAAGTTTTTCCATTAATCCTCAGATTAAGGAAAACAAGTTAAAAGACTATTGAGCATACCTACGCTTGAAGGTCCGAAGTTTAAAATTAGGTAAAGCTTGTCTTTCCTGTGGGCTAGGCCGACTAAGCTGTCAGGAGGTATCGGTGCTGGGCAAGCCTACTCCATCTAAAAAAAAAACAATGTCCCAGGCACTGAAGCGTCCGAGTGGTCCCTTCACCCATCTAGTGTGAGTGATAGTGCCACTGGACGCTGTATAAATCCTCTCATTTCGTAGATGCAAAGGCCAAAGGCCATGGGATATAAAACTATACTACATAACCACATCTTCTCAGTATTGAACAAGACATCAGTTTTACAAGTCAAGTGTCATATTTCCAAGAGAAGGCTCTACATTAACGAACTCTTATGGAGGCGCCGACTAGATCCCGTCTTATCTCAAGTTTCAAGTATGAGATAATGTGGTATCGATCCGACAACACGTGGCGATGGGGGCTGCGCTTGTCGCCATTTTCATGGGCTCCTGATTCACTGTTTGAGATTTTATTCATTCTTCAACTTGTAGTCACACAATGCTGTATCTTCTAATGCACGCCATTCACTTGGGCTTTGTGCGTTCAGTCTTTTCCTGACACTTTGACCGGCTCATATATCCTGAATGATAATCGTCTAACTGTCACATTCCTATTATGGAGACCGCACACAGGACACAGAATATAGGCAGATGGCCTGCACGGCGGTCAGATGATATTCGGGCTACTACAGGGTCGACCTGGACTACAGTAGCCGCAGATCGATCGCGAAGGAGGCTCATGAAGAGACATACTGTCAAATTCCACACTAATTACTATCGCAAATATAAGGATTCCGAAATGTTCTGGTGCGCATTATCAGCGTCACTGGTCAACAGTCCAACTAGTTGGTTGCCTGCCCACACTTCTACGCCCATCTCTAGTTCTCCAAAGTAGCACCTTTATACACCGTATTTTATCTCGTCTGTGGCATATAATGGCCTGCTCTTTTCCACTTCTTACTGACAGTTACCTTGAGATTGTGATGATGAGATTTATCAGTGACTGCAATTTTAGAATACGGTCCTTTTGACTTTTTTACTAAGTAGTTAAGTGGATAATTTTGTTATCATGATAATTTAGTTGCATGGCATAAATTTGATTATGTAGGTTAATGTTTTTAAATTTCCTATAAATATTAGGTAAAGTAATTATGAAACTGTAAATTACGGTATGTAACGTCTAGACTTGGCTATGGTGTTAAAGAATAAATGTTACATTTTTCAAGAATATAATCACATTTCCGTCACCAAAAACTTCTTTATTAAGGTAACGGTAGACAACAAACACGGTAAAAGCAAAACATGTCGGCAGCTACTTAATTCAAACAAGAATTGACATAAAGTAATCTGACAGGCGAAAATTCATATTGGATCATGTCATCATGTCCCGTACTCGGAAAGGGACCTCCAACTTGCCTCTGTAGTCTGATTAAATAATATAGACAGAGAGAAGGTGGCGTGTTGAATAAATAAAAAAAAGAAAATATTTATAATTATTCTAGCCCAGAAACTGTGACATGAAGCACATTACAAACTAAAAAAAAAATTATGTCCATTTCAAACAAGATCTAGATTTTTATTGAGAAATAGGATCCATACTAAATTATTCTTCGGTTGTTCATGATCTTGTTCGAACAAGAATATGTTCCTTTCTTTCTACTAGTCTAACAGTCAAGCGGCGTAAATAATTAACAGTAAAAGAATATTAGATTTTGCCACATATGACCACGCCGTGCTTTAAAAACTTTCTTTTTGCGACTTTTAAATCATCACAAGTCTTTCAACAAAAATATTACAATCGAGCAATTTGTTTCATTTGCAGATTTTTGCTTGGTGGACAAACGCTTGCCTGAAGATTGGATCGGATTGTACCATGTTCCAGTAATGACGATATGTATTTTCTGTCTTAATAGATGAACAACAAAAACTAATGCGTGTTGCAGATAGGTCTGGTGAAGCTTAAGTGAGACCTTCAATACAAACCACTTTAATTAAGATCAACTATGAATGAAAAAGACAGCTGTTTCACACCTTCGCTACGGCATGTTTCAAGATTTTATATTTTCTTGAGGTTTCAAAATTGGTTTAAAAATAGTTATAAGAAATAATGAGTACAAAGGAGAGTTTATCTCTGTAAGAGATTCTTTTTAAAGTTATTGCTATCGATGATTATAATAAAATTACTTCTTTCTGCGTCGCGCAATAGTTCCAATATTTTCCACACGACTTGAAAAAATACAGTTTCTGTCTAGTTAACAAAATTAGGGGCACAGTTAAAATTATTTGCGACGAGGGGGGGGGGGGGGGTGACTCAGCAAGCAGCACGATCTCGTTATGAATGTAAATGAATATGGAATGAATCCATTATTCCGCAAACAAGCCCTCTCATATTTTAGACGAACGAAATAGAAAGTGTAATTGTGGTGGATTCATAGAGAGCTGGTGAAAGTTCGTGTGGTTTATTTTCAGTTTGGACCAGATTCTGGAGATTCTTTATTTAAAACAAAACAGCAACTTGACACGTACGTACTCAAGAGCAATCTGGGTGAAGCAATCCATGTCTGTATGTCGTTGTCTGGTTACCAGACAACAAGGCATCCTAGTTTGGGACCAGGACAGGTGATTGTATTGTGTGGAAGTTATTATTCATTTATTATTATCTCAGAGGTAAAAGCGTCAACCACAAACTTCTCATCGTCAGCCTATTATACAATTTTGTATTTTAGTAATATATAGGTTAAGAACCTAACAGGCTAAGTTTAAAAGAAACATACATGTCGAGTTGAGAACCCCTCCTCTTTTGAAGTCAGTTCAGAACAGGCCAAACGGGCTAAAATCATCTTTACGAGCACTGCGTACTTCCCCTTCACGTTTAGTTATTCAACAAATGCTAGACCCCGCTTTGTTGAAACAAAATGATAACGTTGCGCAAAAGGGAATTCTCCAGCGACACTAAGTACAAAATTACTCCATCATAACCATCTTACAGGTGTATAATCATTGAAATAACCGCACTTCGGTCAGCTCTATAATTTCCCCGCTCTATATAATTAGCTGTCAGTCTCGAGGCCATCAGGCTTGGGTCACAAAATAATAGGAAACAAAAGGCTAACAGTATTTTTTATAAAAATTGATTCAACAAAAATACTCGTAACACGGAGTTTAAGCTGGTTTATGGAGATTTTATGGCAGAAATTCGTATAATAAACCAGCATTAACTCCGTCTTAAGAGTGTTTTAGTGGAATCGAGCAATTATAAAAAGACCGTTAAACTTTAACCACGAGTCCATCTCCTCACATAGACCTGCAGCCACTAGAGGAGACTCAAAATATGTCCGCGAGGAACGTGTTCCAAAGCTGGATTACCATGCTTGAGGTCAATTTAAATCCCCAGGACAAGAACGCTTTCCAAATTTTCACTTAGATTTCGTAGTGGTAAGTCTCTTTTCCAAATAATAAAGCGCACTTTATGCCAAAAGGGCTATTATAGCATTAAGGATTATTTAGATGACAAAGATGTGTGGAATTAAAGCCAGTTCAATGCATCCTAGTACTAGCTTTTTAGAAGATATGACATGTAAACTCTGTTAATTAAGGAATATGTTTGAAAAGACTAAGTTTGGAGTTTTTTTGTCCGTTTTTTCTCCAAATGATCTAGACTTTGAAAAGAACACCTAGTTTTTCTTGTAACGTTCAATATGTCACAGTTTCTGTGTTACTTTGAATATTTTTTTTTTACTTTTGACACTGTTCGTAAAGCTAATACACTTCAAAATTATTTGGCTAGAGTGAAAATTTAAAGAACTCCATATGGCATATTATACAGTAAACCCGCACACCTACTCATACTGGTGCCCATGGGGCTTATTCTGTTGAAACAAATATTCACCAGCTTAAAAAACTGCTAGAAAATCACTGGCTTTGACAGATGTTTTTAATACAAGGACGCTGCAAAAACTTGACGTATTTGCGTGAGTGAACTTGAAACGGCAATTTAATAAGAATACGTAATACAGAGAAGTTTGTAAAGAGGTTCGAAATGCCGATGCCTGCACTTGCCCATTAGCTCAGTCGGGAGAGCGTTGGCACGGTTAGCCAGAGGTCACGGGTTAAGTCCCGGCATCGGTGGTATCGCTCGTAGCCCCGGCTGCCTGAGTGATCTCAAACGATCACGAAGGTTAAGCAACACTGGGCGCGTTCAGTGCATGGATGGGTCGCCGTCTATGCCTAACGCTAGTGGCATTTTTCCGAGCGGTTCCGTGCTTCGCAAGGCACGTTAAGCTGTTGGTGCCGGCTGCCGTCGATAGATGGCAGTCGTTAAGCCAAGTCAGAGGCCTTAGGGCGGCTTGACAACTTCTGACAGTAGACGAGCCACTAGTCTACAAGCCTCCACCAATCCGGACTTGGCCCCCGTGGTGGAGTATGGCCTATACCTTCCTCAGGGAAGAGACCCGTGCCCCTCGGTGGGGACATAATGGGTTGATGATGATCGGTGGAATATTAAGCCTCTAAATAGATTTTTAATAAGAACATCAAAGACAGTGGCATAACAACGGTTTCTTACACTTCGCAGAATCTAGGGCCTGGGTTCCAAAACAGTATGCGCTGTGTAACCAGGCAAGCACATCACAGACCTGGAAATACACTCAGCCATAGAAATATATGCGTAATAATAAGGTACAACCACTCCATTCAACATGAAGTCAAACGGGTATTCTATGTTTTTTTTTCTACTCTTGTGGGTATAATAAATGCCTTGCCATATTTTCGTCTGTATTACCGGGGGTGTTATTTATTGGCTTAAAATTGTAGTCATCGCATACATAATGCATGATGACGTCGGTAATTACCCCGACTCCCCCCGAGGTTGCCGTACTAATCGGGGTACCGTAATGCCTCAGTTTTCACACAAAAAATAAACAAAGATTTTGCAAAAGAACATACTTAAACTCACACCTGTATCCGGGTAGAGTAGGCAGAGTAAAGGGGATCCTGAAAAACCTCTTTCGCTTCATCAATCATCAAGTTTCATGCCCTGTTTGCTTTATGGATATCCATCTAGGACGTCCCTTTTACCAACATACTTTTTGTATACTTCTTTAGTGACTTTTAGTCCCCAACATATACGTCTTTAGTCACTACGTCCGCTTTTAGTCCCCAACATTCTCTATTGTGTATCCTGTTATTTAAAGTGTAAGATTTTTTTGGAAGAAGGAATGAAAATAATTGTAAATTTATTGAATATTAAGGTACCACGTGCGCGGTCGTCGGGTCGATTCTGTATTGAAGAACAAGGCAGCATAGAAACTCTACTCTAACCATCCATTCTCAACTTATCTTAAGCTTCATAGATACATCACTTCAGCCTCAAGCCATCCAATACTGATCTCTTCCAGTGCACGCCATACGCCTTGAGTCTTGGGTTTTTCGCATCCAGTCTTTTCCTACGTCGACCAGGTCAACGATCTACACTTCTGCAAACTCAAGGTCACTAGAATAATGTCTTTACACTCATCTTTGATCTTCACGGCGGCATATATGGCCTATCCATTACTACTTCTTTCGGGAAAACACCTTGGTTATATCAGTCAATTTCATGATCCGATCACGAAGTGCGGTACCAAAAATAACTCTCTCCGTAATTCTTTGGGTAGCCTTCTCTTTGTGGATTGAAAGTTGGTTCAGTTGGGCCGTGAAATCTAATGCAACCAGTTAGGACAACCCCTTGCCGAGTTTTCTATCGCCCGATGACACTTCACTTTCTTGACGGCTCGTGATTAATTCAGGCGGTGGAGGGGCGATGTGGCCTCTATTGATTGGTTGGCTGTTATTTATGACGTCTTGGACATTTAAGTAGCTATCGAACGATTCAATAGTAGATTAAGTAAGAGCTGTCCTCTTAGCTGCTTGAGCATCTTACAAGTTTCCTTACTCGTGAAGCAGAATTTTGTTAAATCCTGACCTTTTTTGCCATATTTCATAGGCGTACCTTGGTCTTCAAGGCCTTTGCACATGATTTTAAATAAAAACGCAACTAATACGCGCCATATAAATACAAACAAAATGCAGATCGCAGATAAAGTGCATTCGTAAAACGCTATTTGTTTGGAGCTTTGGTACATACATTATGTGCATAACATGCATACCGTCACCCGATGCTCGTAACAAAGCTATTGACACTTCTTCTTCTTTCGTATCGAAAGCGCTGAATTCTCTTTAGATAATCATTCTACCAGAAACCCGCAAGGCCGATCATTTCACTGTTTGTGTTCAAAAAAGACATCTATCTATGTATGCAGCCCATGAATGGAGCTGTACCTAGGCCTCTTCCATGTTACGCCAATTCTCTCCGCCGTCTGCCACTCTTGTCCATTGCTTTCTGACGGCTTTAGTAATGTCATAGACCTATCGGGTCACTGGTCTCCCTACCGATCGTTTATCCAACATTGTTCAACACTATATAACAGCTTTAGACGAGAAGGGTAGGACCTCCATCTTCAGTACAGTATTTTACATTGTTGATTCTGGATTTAATAAAACCTGCATCAAATTCCAGTGATTCCTACACGATGGCCAAAGACCCATTAACAGCTCCGACAATTTAATTCAATTAACACATGACTCTGCGCCCCTCGCTCTCTCTTGGGGTTGCTTGTATAACTATTCCGTTTATTCTCTCGCCTTTGACCGCGTGTTCAGGAGGTACTACTTCTGCATTACCTTTTGAATTGTATTCGATTTCAGTACAATTTGTAAATATTTTATATTTGTTTACTACATGTTTACAAAAAAGAGGTATCTTAGCTTATCATCTTAATAATTGATTTCACCATGGAAGGAAAAGAGCATATTCGAGTATAAATCGTTTATTTACTCCTTTACATTGGTGTACAATAACCATTCCAGGAATATTCTTAGAGTTCATGATTACAAGGATATCAGGCACCGAATAAGACCTATGTGAAGTTTTAAAAGGGCGTCATTTGCTAACAGCGTTAGTTTATATATTACTTCATCATCAACAGCCCAACGAAGCCCACAGCTGCTGGGCCCTTTCCTCCAAATGTCACGTCCGCATCCATGGACCCTCCGCCGACTCAACGACATCGTCCGTCCAACCAATAAGCCGCTGGGCTGCCCACTGACCTACATAGTGTTTATTATGTTCACTTCGAGTCTAAACTCGCTGTTACTTTACGCCACGTCCATTTGATGAGTGGTAAGATTCTACACCTCCTCTATCCGTACGCTTCTAATCTCTCGCGTGCCTTGCGGCCACCCGATTTAGGTTAACACGGTCGCCATTGTTTCGGGATTCCGCCAGCCCGCTCCGATGTCCGCCAGATTAGGCCTCGGTATTGCCGCTGGTTGCTTTTACGGTACAGGATTTACAGCTGTGAAAATATATAGATGCTTTCAAGGCTTGACTTTGGTTGTTCCACTGTACGTGGTGCTTTCAGCTTACTAACCACCGGAATGTGAATAGCGAGTTTGTTAAATTGGAGCAAATCATGCAACGATAGTTAAATTTTGTCTTCAAAACTTAGGTTAACTGGTAAATAATGCTAAGTAATATTAAGCTCGTCTATATGCAAAACTTTGTATTCATGCAATAAATAATTTTAATAACAATAATACAATTTAATGTATACATTTTTATTTATTTTAAAAACAAAATGTTTACTTAATGAACTATGAAGTGGGTAGTTTCACAATTAATAGATTATATGCAAAACAAGCTAACAAAGTAACTCCACATTTATTCTTTTCAAAATACGCTTTAACTTAATTAACAGAGTTTTAACTTACAAATTATTACTCATGAATGTGTTGAACACTAGACACAATCGTCCCATAAATACCCTTTAATATTATTCTACTGTTAAATACCAAACATCTTTGCCTTCTAAATCCTTGATGTTATGTTAAGCTTTTTTGCACCGAGTGTGCTTAGCACATTCTTTGAACTGCGTCGAGGTAACTCTAATATATAATAATAATAATAATAATAATAATAACCTCCACACAATACAATCACTTGTCCTGGTCCCAAACTAGGATATCTTGAGAAATCTTCTCATATCATGTATCAACTTTTGCAAGTGGAAATGACGTGGAATTTTCGAAGTCTTTGATATTTTTTTCTAACGTACATAATATTATATTCTTTTTGTTGCACTAATCCGTGCTGGGGACAATTTTTAAAACCATTTAAAGGCTAAAAATTCCACCCATGCCGGGACTTGAGCCCGCGACCTCTAGCTAACCATGCCAGCGCTCTCCCAACTGAGCTAATGGGCAAGTGCAGGCATCGGCGAAATTTCGAACCTCTTTACAAACTTCTCTGTATTACGTACAGGCAGGCAGCAACAGCCAGATTCTGGCTAGAGTAATGTAGGTATGACTGAACTAACAATTTTTACTGACGTACCCTACAAGTCCTCGGTTTTTTTAACCCTAGAAAGATAATCTGCGCCTTAAAGGCGCAAGCGAAACACATTTATCGATATATCTTTTTAACGACTGCTCTCTGGAATCTGTCGCCATAGGTAATCTCATTCGTTGCCGAGTGCATCAAAAAGGCGGACGCGTGCCACCGGTAAGTACTTTGGTTTAGTTGTTTTCGCTAGGTGTTGCGCTCGCGGAGCGCATGATTATCTTTTGTGTAACTTTAGACAGAATTTATCAAGATTGATTAGTTGTTATTTTTATAGTTTTTTATGTGTTTTAGGCTCTGAAAATCATGGCACGAAATAGAAATTTTAGCTGATGAAGAAATAGAACGTGAGCTGTAGGTATGGCGAAGGTGATGATGACATCCAGCTTGCTGGTGAGGATAGTGATAGTGAGGTGGAGGATCACTTGAGTGAGGACGAGGTACAGAGTGATGTGGAAGAAGGGTATCACGAATCAATCCATGGCTTATGGCAATGTTTTATGGGATATTGAATATGGCGTTTGTTTATTCATACGTCATTTACGGCCATAATATGACAGTCAATAAACAAAAGCCATTGGATCGCAGACAATTCATGAAACAATTGAACACTCAACTCACGGAACCCTGGATGAGCAGCAGATTGCGTATACCGATCTGCCCGGACCGCTATAGAAGCTGCATTACCCAAATCTTCTGAAAATGAAGCTGTCAAAGTGAACCCGAGCCAAAGAAACGGCGATACTGTCACCTATGTACATAAAAAAGGCGAATGTCCAAAATGACATCCATTTCCTCCATTTCCTTCCGTGGATGTCGTAGGAGGCGACTAAGGATTCCAACCGCATACTGCGATCGCCAAGCCGCCTGCCAAGCGTGGCGATTATGGCAAAACCCTTCATGGTTAGAAAACCATGAGGGAGGCCTATGTCCTGCAGTGGGCGTCAAATGGCTGATGATGAAGTGCAACAAGTGCCATTCCTGGACCCAAAGATATTTTTTTTTAATTTTTTTATCTTAGTTTCGAGTAGAATTAAGTAGAACTCGCGATCGTGATCTCTCAAATAGAAGTTATGGTCAAATAAAAGAAGACTGTCATTTTTTGTTAATTTTTCTAAGAGGTTTAGAACATTGTGTTAGATTTTTCGTAAAATAAATAATTTCAACTAAGATTTGACTTTAATTTATTCTATTACGTATGTACTTTATACCAAAGTAGGTAGATCCAGATTTAAAAGCTATACATGCCACAGAGAAGTCTTAATGTTTCGTGCGCTCGAGAGGCGCATGATTATCTTTTACGTGACTCCGAAAATGATTATCTTTCTAGGGCTAAGATTCAGTAATTTTAAATTTTTAACAACGTTATGGGGCTTAATGTAATCAAATAAGAAATCTGGACATGGTCTTTTAACAATGTTTCTGCACGATCAGGTGAGGAGTCTAACGGAGCTGTAGTTACGATTGGGACATTAGCGAAGAACTGTTCGAATGCTGCAGCGATATCTTCATTTCTCGTTATTATTTTTTCATCAATCGTAAGCGAAATATCTCGGTATCCTAATTTCGTTTTACCCTTTTCTCTATTTATAATTGTCCAAATTGTTTTAATTTTATTCGGTAATTGTACGATTTTATTCTTTATATGATCGCATTTAGCTTTATGGCAGACGGCCTTTAATAATTGGGAATATTTTTTTTTGACGTGCTGTATGAATTTGGTGTCATATGTATAAGTCTTTTTGTCACATAGTTCATAAAGTGTGTCTCTAATTTTCCGGATAATCGACGTTGCCCATTCACTAAATCCTACTTTATGCTTATTATTTGTTAGTTGCCGTAATTTAAAGACTTTTCCAAATCTACCCGACACGACTTTGAAAAAGTCTACATAATGAGCATTAGCATTTTGGTAATTATCTCGAGTCTTGTGAAAGTAGCATTTCTTTCAAGGTCTGATTGAAATATTTCAAATTTTATACTTGTTACGGGCCGGCCGAGGATAACATGTTCTGCTTTTTTCCTATCTCAAAATATTCTATTTTCAAAATGAACAACAACTTGACTACTGTGGTCTGACTTCAAACAGTTTACTGTTTACGCAATCGCAGTAAACATTAGCTACGTAGGTGGTAGTAGTTTCGGTTATACGTTTATCTAATGAGAGAAAATCAAAATTCTTACAACAAAGGATGTCACGCCCAACTCAAATAGATACTCAACTACATATTATACTTTATTGCACTCGTGGCGTGTATCAGTAATCTGAAATATGAAATCAACGTGAAAAACAATATCAGGCTTTTACATTTACTCTATTATCTACGTAATATCTCTTGACGCCGCCAGTGTCAGCTGCGCAAAAAAATAAAATCTGCAAACTAAACAACTCATCAATTCCCCAAGTACAATCACAGACAAAGCGCACACACACATACCGGAGGAGCCCAAGCGAGACGTGCGAGTGCACTTACGTCCGGGCTGCTCGTAACGTTACAGTTTTACTGCCGGTTTTATTACGGGACGCTTTCGTGCGCGATTACCCTCCGGAGTGAGTTTTGCTGTTACCGTTCCCGTCGTGGGGCGAAGGGCGGTGTAGGTGTGGGGAGCTTATTGTGGTGTTTTGAGTTCGTTGCTGCTGCTCTTCAATTAGGTATCTAATATTTAGTCTTTGTCATCATCCTCATCAACAGACGATCTAAGCAGTGTCTAAGTTGCAGTTTTTTGAATGAGCAAAAAGTCAGATTCGATCGTCGGATTGGTCGTTTAAAAATATTATTTTTATTATTAGCATATAGAAAGATCATTTATTGATTTTGGGTTCCGTTTGCGAAATATTAAGCTTTAAAGCGCAATTTTTTGTCCGATTAGGGTGTGTGTCCCCCCTCTCCTGGCTAAACGGTTCATTGTACAAACGTAAATTCAGGTTAGTAGCACATATAATTAAATTAAAAGGAAAATTGTCACGGTTAAGTAGGCTTTACAAGTTGACGATTAACAGGCGACCAACTTATAAAAGGAAACCTTCGAACAAAATACATTGAAAGTTATGTTTATGGAGTTGTTACTTATGTAAAGCAGATAAAACCCCCTCTTTCTACGGAACTCTACTTGTAATTGTAGTTAAATAAAACGTACTTCCTTTACTTTTGGTCTACGCCGTAACAATTTTTAAGGTAAGCAACAAATGTAGACAGCTTGACATGGTCGCCAGGCGACGAGGTCGCGCTACGTCAAGAAGCCCTGTGTAAGTGCAAATCCCAACAAATTGGCCCGACACGACGCGACCTGAACTCCGCTGCCGGGACGCGGCAGGTCGGTTGCGAATATAAAGATCTGGAGGTTATCTTAAGATTTCTACGGAGAATTTAATAAGAAATCAATTTTGTGATGATAACAATAGAAATCGACAAATTCGAAAAGAATGGATAATCTGAAACCGATTCTTTAGTATGGGTGATAAACCACTCCCAACAAACAAATGCTTAGAATTTTTAATTTTTGTAACTAAAACTTGCAACTTGATGCGATCGATCGTGATCTCCACTGAGATAATTGACGTCAATTTTTTAAGACACTCCAACTGCCACAAATATACCTATACATATATTTTGCCCAAAGATTGACACTTCGGAAACATTAAGAAGACACATAACCCAACACAGTAAGAACGTCAATAAGAGCGCCGCTAAGCATTAATGGACATCAAGCACACAGAATATCTCGAGAGCACTACGAGGGTGGTTGTAAGCAATTACATTTTAACGCATGTTTTATTATCACCGACGTCTAATGTTCCAGCCGCATTAATTTACCACCTGAATGTTTACGAGTTATGGCTTGACAATTGAAATGATGAGAGCGGCATCAAAGGGGACCCATCCAGGATGCGAAGGTCCCTGATACCGGATAAGGGACGATCACAAGCAATGAGACGAAGAGATCAAGACAAGCTGGTTACGTCTGACAATAGTCAGAGTAGACAACCGACGGACGTATCAAAGGATTTGAAATGCAGTTGCAATTTCAATTGAATTCCTAGACGTTCCGCGTTTAGTTTAGCAAAGATTGATTGAAACACGCCCGTGCTCAGACAGGGCTAGTTTGTAGTTTCAACTGCAGTCACCAATACACATGCCTGAATTTATTTGTGTGTAGTCTGGCCTTCGTTAGGTTCTACTTTATTACTTCTTGGTGCAAATGAAATTAGGTTGCGTGTCAGCCACAGATATACATGTAGTGTAAGCTACGCCTCGAATAAGAAATTGTCAGGCAAGAGTTTCAGTTTTTAGGGATGCTTGGTTTTATTAGTCACTAAGTAAGTAGGCGAGTAGTTATTTGCGGTTTTGAAGATAACACTAACTTTTCTTTCTTAGTAAATGTGTTATTGAAATAATTTTAAATCTATAATCGTTTCTTTAGTATCAATGTTATTAAACCACTTACACTAAGTTAAAGTTTAAAATTCTCAATTAAGTAATATTTTGTATACAATTTTGAAACTTGACGCGATCAATTTTTGTAAAAAATAATCAATATTATGAATATATTCTTTTTGTTGCACTAACCCGTGCTGAGGACAATTTTTAAAAACCTAAATAGGCAAAAAATTCCACCCATGCCGGGACTTGAACCCGCGACCTCTGGCTAACCATGCCAGCGCCCTCCGAATTGAGCTAATGGGCAAGTGCAGGCATCAGTGAAATTTCATTTATTTTATAATATTATAATTTTTAGCTTACCAAAAGTGGTTAAAGGACCAAATTTCTCTGTCAATATTGAAGAAACGGTTTTTTTTTATATTAATAACACGCTGTATCACGTTGTATAAGTGGGTGGAAAGTAGATTTTTTTTTTTGGATTCAATGAGTCAGTTATTGTTTACGTGTGATTTAATGCTCTGTTTGTGCCTGCCAACACAAATTTTTCTTCCAGTAAAAAAATTGCGCAAGCAACATGTAATATACAAAACTATTAAAACCATTTATTCTATCTACAAGTCGTTCTATTTTTTCTGCTAGGATTTACAAAAGAGATAAATCTCTGCTCTTTACTTTTATAATATGTATTGTGCATCATTCCTCGAATGCGTAGGTATTCGAGCAAGTGGATGAACCTCATGGTTCACTGGATCGACTCTGTGGTATCGCATTCTTGCCCAATCTTGTAGATTGATTTTGAGAATAGGACGGGCGGTGCAAGCATGCGATAGCAGATTTGCATCCTAATTAACGGTCTCTGCCGTGACAGCTGCACGGTTGCACATTGATGGTATAGTTAATAGCTGCACATCAACCTTTACCTGCGTACACTGTAGGTACTTAGATGACCGTCGTATTGCAATGAAAATATAAAAGTTTGCTACTGTACTGTCCAAGCTTTATGCTATGAAGTATCTCTCCACCTTAATATAACTGACGTTGAGTGAAATTTTATCCAGTCTGGTATGTCAATACATTTATGAAAATATTATGTACGTTAGAAAAAATATCAAAGACTTCGAAAATGTTGGTGGCCACCATAATGTTAATACTAGAAATAAACATAAATTGTCATTTCCACTGTTTAGACTTGCAAAAGTTAACACATCCTTTATGGGGCACTGTACAAGGTTCTACAACAAAATTCCTCAAGATATATTAGAGTTACCTCCAACGCGATTTAAAAAATGTGTTAAAACGTGTTTTGAAAAGAATAAATGTGGAGTTTCTTTGTTAGTTTCTTCTCCACATAATCCATTAATTGTGAAACTAACAACTTTGACGTTCATTAAGTAAACATTCTGTTTTTACAATGAATAAAAATATTTGAATTGAATTGAATTGAATTTAATCTCATCTCATTGAGTAGGTTTTCATTAGTAAATTACGTAAAATGAACGAGCAGCATTCAGAAGAGAGACTCGTTTCATAACTCATTATCCAAACTTGGACGACGTTTTTTAAACGACCTTTGGTCACATCACCTTCTTCACTTTTCATGCTTAATCTTGATCTTTATTAAAACTATAGACAACACAAATGCCATTCTCGCTTTAATTTATCCGAGTGAGCACTAAAGAGACTAAACCGATACAATGCATTGTCAAGTGTTTTGTCTTGACCTCTACATGCTTGACGATAAATTTCTACGACGCCTACTAGATTGCATGACCAGAAAGTGACATACTCAATTACACGGTAAATCTGTTTACTTCTCAGAAAAGGGATATTTATGTAGTCCTAATCTCAAAAGATTCTTCTGAGATTCGAGTAGGTAATGTGAGGTACGAATAAATCTGTTTTATGCTCCTTTTGTGCCAAACTTCGTCATATATGGTGAAATCGGAATGTTCTTTTAAAATGTCTTTCTAGAATTTCCTCATTGTCAAGTGGATTTGATAGTCTCGAGGCCTCTAAATGTAATGCAACATGCAATGCAACAAAATATGTTTTCGCGGACACCTGCTTCGTCGTAGTCGTTTGCAGGCTGTTCGCGATCACATTAAAACGTATGGTCAATGTTGTTTTGCATGTTGCATTACATTTTGGGTTGCAGATTGGTTGCAGATAATCTTTACGCCGCTTTATACATACAGTCGACAGCATCTTCTAGATGTTTGATGTTGTGACCGTAGGTTAACTTCACTGGATATTTTTAAAATGTGGTACAACCCTTATTCTTAAGTAAATTTGTCTCGGGGCCGCTTCAAACGTACAATTTCAAAGAAAGCGGTAGCGTCACGTCACTGTGGTGGCTGGCTGGCGCGCTCCAGCACTTTATCTTGTCCGGTAATTGGTCGTAAGATGCGGACTTTACACTGCCCGCACCAGCTTGGCCGTTTTTATACATGGTGAAGTTCTAGAGGCATAACGTTGTGGCACTTATTAAGGTTCGGCATGGATTGTACCATAAAAATAAAGGAAAAACATACATTTCTGTAGCGACGAGGTTTTGACTCGTAGGTGGGAGGTGGAAGAAAAAATTTCGTAGTCGAGGCAGGGTTCAAATGCCTAGATGGAAGGTGAGAAAGTTTTTTTTTTTTTGGCGAGGCAAGGTCCAAATGGCTAGACGGAAGGCATGGAAGTACAAGATTTTCAGTAAATGTAAGGTCTAAATGACATAAAACAACAATTTTTGCAGCTTAGGCGGAGTCCAAATGGCTTACGGCTTTACAAGTAAACGTGGAATAAAGTTGCATCTGGTGTAAGTATGAAATAAGAACTCCATATCCATACAAAATCGTTGTTATTAGAAACTTATACACGGTATAAATTTATGCCACTTTTATTTGTAAACTGGTAAGTGTTTAGAGCTAGCACAGTATGCGTTATGCGGGGACGGAACCTCGCTTCAGCCCATTTTTTTTATAGTTATGAACATCCATTCCAGGACTTGATCTTCTGCATGCCACTGTATCCGCAGCCATCCTCATACAGCCACCATCTTCCAGCTGCGCCCATTCCAAAAAACACCAGCACGCCTTACTCAATTTTTATAACGATCCACCTAGTTACTGGTACATTACACATTACATAAACTCACGCCTGATGCCCGGAGGGGTAGGCAAAGACCAGGGTTTGCCACTTTGCCACGATCCTGACAGTCTTCTTTCGCTCCATCGACATTTATTAGTCGTTGCATGCACGCACGCTGGTTTCGGGTACTTTTTGTCTTGCCCTTTGCTCATACAAACGATCTACTTAGTTTGAATAAAACCGGATTATTTGCGCGTTGCCGCGACAGTGCGATCAATCTCTTACACGTCATTACCCCCGTCGCTCCGAGCTTCGGTAGGCGTTGGGTTTGCTCTTGAATCACATTAGGTGCTCAAAAGACCCCTTTCACTGCTCGATAGGTTTGTTTTTCTTTAAAACACGTTCAGAGTCCGGGCCGGTTTGTATGCGTAGCCTTGATGGGCAGATGCTTGCGGGAATAGTTTTGGAGATCAATCACTCATAGCCAGAAATGTAAAGAATGGCGGTAAAAATATTCAAAAGTGGTACCCCCGGTTTCTTGTACACTAATAAGCTGATAATCTACTGTTAATAGCTGTCAGTTGGCTATAGTGCATACAAAAAACAACTTAAAGCTGTTAACAACAGATTAATAGATTTGTTAATGTATCGAGTCATTTCGAATTCTGCAGATTAACAAAATAAAAATACCTAAACTCTCATAACATCAAGTAGGTATTAATTAATTAATAGGAAACATGCAAAATCTCTTATTTTAACTTATTTTTTAGTAACTTTGGATGAGACGGAGACCAAGTGCGTGTCTTTTTGAAAAATACTATAAGACTAATAATAATAATAATAATAATATAGCCTTTTATTTCCCTTTTTCGGGTTAGCACGCATTTTTACATTTTAGTTACATTTTGACTTACAATATGGCTACATGCATAGTTATAATTCAGTTTTAAGACTAACTCGTTTAATAATACAGCCTAAATACGTCAGAGAGAGAGGCTTAATCACTACGCGTGTCCATGCCCATGGTGGACTGGCAATTTGAAGAAAACAGAAATTTAAAATTACTTTTACATTCTGATTGTTGAACGGAAACGGCTAAGCGTTATCCACTGTCTTCGGGTCGAGTAGCAGTGAAGAAGCGCTGAGTTATGTGAATATCTCAGGTTTCCTCACAATGTTTTCCCTTACATTCACTCACACCATTTTAACATCGCATCACCAATAAATGAGCTAGAGTCAGCCAGACCAAATCATCGATCAATTCGTTCCACGTAGATGTTAAAAGGCCATGCCCAGACAAGGCAAGCCGTTTCCGTCAGCCAAAGGGCAATTAACCCCCTCGGCGTCGTTTTGTCGGCTTCATAATCGCCTGTGGTCGGCGGCGCCCGCCACTCGTTAAACGTCAAGTTTTTACACCTCCGCAGGGTTAAGATATGCTGCGAGCAGTAAGAAGTCCGCTCAAGATAAGTGACTTTTGTGAATAACTCTTTCTTTACAGTCGACAGCACAGCACATTAACCTTAACACTCATGCACACTACTCGCTTGAGGTTGACGAAGTTAACGTAGCCAAGTTAGTAGCTACTTTGCAAGTAGAATACCAATAAACCAATGTGCCTACCATATAATGTAAGCGACTTATACTTGTACTTTGGACGAATAAACTTTATCTTATTCTATCTTATCTTAAGAATAAAGGTTGACCTGCTGTCGACTGTACTATTTTCATAGAAACTTACGCGCCAAAAGATAAAGTGATAAGTATATCATCTTTGGCCTGCGCAGACTGCCTGCCTGACTGCCTCGTTGGACTAGCCGTTAAGGCGCTTACTACCAACATAGAGGTTGTGGGTTCGATTCCCACTGGGGGCCGCCGTACATTTGTACAAATGACCTCAGTCTGGGTGTGTTTCCACGTTTGTGATGTCCTTGCCTGGTTACCACAGCATAGGGTATCCTAGTGGGACTACGTCAAGTGATTGTGTTGTGTAGAAGTTCTCTATTTAAATACGATCATGTGTCGGAATTCCGCGCCAGGTTGAAATGGCTTCCAATTAGAGATTATAAAGACGTTCCAATTCTCTGCACCCTCTTCTCTATTCTTAACGACCCCAACACTCCCCAATGAAGTCCCAATTTGCCTTTTTGCCGACACTAATAGCAGAGCACATCGGTCCTCACAAAATCTTCTCTGTACCCCTGTCACTACTCCGGTTAGTCTCTAGCTCTTTCTCCGTCACAGCTGTTCGTCTCTGGAACGCTCTCCCTGATAATATTCGTAAAGCTCCCTCTGCGAATTCTTTCAAAGCTCTTGTCCAGAAACACTTCCTCCAGAAGTGTTACCCCAACCTCCCTTAGCCCCTTGTCATGATTTATTTATTTATTTAGATTTGTAACTTTCAGCTGTATCTCCTCTATTATATTTACATGTTCTACTATATTTACATACTTCGTTCTCATCATTACGTATGGTAAAAAAAACGTATCATTGCCTTGCTCTCCAATAGTGTGTATAGTATTTTATAGTATTTTTAGGTTTAGCTTATGTACTTTTTTATTATGTATAGCATTAAATTAATATGTAGGTCTATCCAATCTTACCTTACATGTCTAAGTATATTTTAAGTAAGTAGCATTTCTACTCTTTCCCCCTCTCCTCTTTGCACGCCTACCGATCTTTCTTCTACCTCCTGCGGTTGACTGGTAGAAAATGCTTATGGCATTAAGTCCGCCGTATTGTACATAAGGTTAAGTGCAACAAAATTATTAAACAACATAGCGATTGTAACTCGATAATGCACTGTAAAGACACGACGGCGCTGTTACCGGAGCCAGAGATGATTTTCAAACAGTTCTAACAGGTCTCATTCCTTTAATACTATGTGGACACGTCTAAGGTTTCAATATGTCAGTGGGAATCTTGCGTCAGACATCAAACATTAAATATAAAACCCCAGGAGGTCGTTAGCACTACTCCTCACCCTGCCCATTAGGGATGCTATTCGTTGGTCTAGCCGTTAAGGCGCTTAACTATCAAAACAGAGGTCGTGGGTTCGATTCCCATTGGGGGCCGCCGTACATTTGTACAAATGGCCTCAGCTTGGGTGTATTTCCGTATTTGTGATGACCTTGCCTGTGGCCTTATTACGCTCACCAAATCCTGAGCGATTCCAATCGTCTAACTGTCAAATTCCATACTAATTTGACAGTTAAACGATTGGAATCGCTCAGGATTTGGTGAGCTGATCACCATAGCACCAGGTCAAGTGATTGTGTTGTGTGGAAGTTATTTTTTTTATTGCATAAAAAAAACTTATTAGATTTAGTTTTTTCATTAAATTCCAAATGATTTTAAAAACTGGTGTAGATGCATAAAAACATAATTTTAGGAGTTAACTCAAATATCGATACACGCCCTAAATACATCTAAGTCATTCAACATACATTCTACAGTCATAGTTTGTGCCCTTTTTGTCTGGCGTGTTTTTATACTACTTGACTAGAGTAAGTTCGACAGGTTATCATGAAAAGTATTAAACGAAGAGAAAAAAAAATACCACGTTGATTTATCTTTTGACATGGCCTCTTCGATTATATTAAAATATTTTATTGTGCAAGTCCTCCATTTTAAATAATAATAATTTAACCAGAAAAAGTCGGCCTATTACTTCACTTTTCATCACGTCATCAACAGTCACGTTGTCAGCCTCAAGTTGCAGTCAGAATATTTAAAATTCTGTAATATAAACAATTTTGTTGCTGTTTTCACAGTTTTTCCTAAAATAAGTTACAAACCTATCGCTCTCTCATATGGCACCTGCAGAGAATTGCGTTCGCACTATCTAACGCAGCATAGCGTTTATTTACGTGATTTTTTTTTAATCGTGAAATGGGACACAATTTTTGATTAGAAAATGACAAAAACACTAACGGTCTTTTTTATAAATAAAACACGATTCCTTAAAACGCCGATTAAAATAGTCTGTGGTGGAGATTTTACAAGGAAAAGTCGTAACTAGAGTTTAAATTAACCGCCTCTCAGGAGTGCTTTAGAGTAATCGAGTTTGCAACAAAAATGTAAACAACAAAAAATGTGGCCTACTGTCGACTGTACATCATTCGAAAAAAAATATAACGTCAATAACCTTCATCATCATCAGCCATTTGACGCCCACCGCAGGACACGGGCCTCCCTCATGGATTTCTAACCACGAAGGGTTTTGCCATAATCGCCACGCTTGGCAGGCGGGTTGGCGATCGCAGAATGCGGTTGGAATCTCAGGAAGACGCTGCTGCCCGTTTCCTGGTAATTTATTTCCTTCATCGCCTTCTACGATATCCACGGAAGGAAATGGAGTGACGCTAATTCTTAATCCGGCGCCACATGGAATCAATCACCTTATTTTTATATAATTAGGTAATACAGTTTATCACAAATCAGATTAAGTCCTACACATAAACACTTAAAGCAACTATTATTTTACCTAGTGCGTTAAAAATTATGGGTGGATTTGCCGTTGCAAATGCTCTCCAGACCTTAAGGACCGTTGAGAAATGTATTCTTTAGAATCAGTGAACATTTTTTCCCTCTATGCCCTTGTTGACAAAACCATCGGTAATTTGTCACGGCATCTGTACAAACAAACCGTTAACCGAATGGCAAACCAGCTTAAGCCTACTTAAGGCCAGTTGGCTGAGCAGGAAATCCCGGCCCTTTGAAGAAACTATAGCCGTCGGCAGACTGTAATCCTACAAAATTACATACAAACAAAGATTAGCATCGTTCTTGAATTCATGATCATATTCTTTCGGTTGGTGAGTTGGTTTCCATATGTATGAGGTGTTAAATCAAGCAATTAAAAACCAAAAGACAAAATTACTCCCACGTAGCCTTGATGCAACTATCCCGAAGCTGCCATGGCACTGCCCTTATTATGAAAAAATGCGACATTATCGAAAGTGGCAAGATGGTCGCTAATCCGTATCCTAAGATATGATATGACGCTATTGGGCTAACAAAGACCCATGCATTTCCTGCGTTCATTACTCAGTGGCAGGAAATTTCGAAACTATTCAAAAAAAAAAGAACCGTATTTGTCGCTAGATTCGAGTGAATCGTCGAGCTCGAGCGCGACGTTGACGACCCTTCCGAACATATCGCTGCTTCATAATAAGGGACCTGAGTACGTCATATGCAGAGGAGAGTTGTTATTCGTCACTATTACCTACGACTTTAGCTATACCTGAGAGGAGAGACCGGTACAGTTAAAGGTTACATAATGGAGCTTTTAAAGGCAGAAATTTACATAATATACAGTTGGTATTATTTATTAGGATCCAAGACGATTACCGTTAGACAGTATTCTAAAAAACTGGCCAAGTGCGAGTCGGACTCACGCACTAAGGGTTCCGTACCATTATCTACACAACATTTGGATATTTCAAGCGCCTACCTGTTGCCTTTATTAATATCGAGCAAAAAACGGCAAAAAAAATCACGTTTGATGTATAGGAGCCCCCTTTAAATATTTATTTTATTCTGTTTATATTTATTGATATAGCGGCAATAGAAACACATCATCTGTAAAAATTTCAACTGTCTAGCTACCACGGTTTATGAGATACAGCCTGGTGACAGACAGACATACGGATAGTAGAGTCTTAGTAATACGGTCCCTTACCGTTTGGGTACGGAACCCTAAAAACGGAATATTACTGCTATACATATCTGTGAAAGACCGACACATGTATTTCACAGATTCAATCTTAGGTCTATTTACAACCACGAAAGTTTTAAAAAGTAAATACCTAATTGTTAGATCACAAAGTCACAACAAAATCTTCCGGCTCGGAATCTTGTAGATGCGGTTGTAGAATCACCGTATAGATTGCAGGGGCTGAGCAACGCCACGATAAAACAGGAAACTTTTATTTTTATAAAACAAACAGTATACCGAAGGAAAGAAAGTGTAAAAGAGCGGAAAATAAATAATAGCCTAGCGAGAAAAAAATGTTATGTGTTACGGGTTGGTAACACACGAATTGAGAGCGGGCGGGTACATTAGTTATTATAACACGACAAAATATGTGCAATAAAAAATTATTTATTGGCCAAATAAAATATAACAGCGGCCAGGGGCGGCAGATGGGGTGAGAGGATGCTGGCGCGGCGCGGGCGACGAGCGATGGGCGGACGGTCAGGCTGAGAGAGTTTTAGTTACATACGCAGCCTATATACGTCCCACTGTAGGGTACAGTCCTTCTCTCAGGGAGTGAGTGTGGGCTTAATCACCACGCGTGCCCACCGCGGATTGGCGATTTCAAGCGCTGAGGTATGTGACAAGCTCAGACACTCAGGTTTCCTCACGTTTTCCTTCACCGTTAGCGAGTGGTATCGCTACTATAACTTCACAAATGTACATAATTTAGAAAACCAAGTATATGCCCGCACTGGGGATCGAACCTGGATCTCTCGCTTCCGAGTCCGATGTTCTACCCACTAGGCTACCACCGCTTTTTTTATTGACTTAGTTATAGATTTAGTTATTGATGCTGAATTACTGATTTTTGTTTCTTTTTATTTAAGATACTAAGAGTTGTTTACTTAAAGTACAGAAAAATATTATTATTACTTCTAAACCTTCAAATCCGTAACTAAATAAAAAAAATTTCAACATAAATTACTGATGTACCTTTCGCGGGAATTGTGGGAATATGTACATTTTTTTCTAAGAATACCTGTGCCGTACCTATTTAATCATATTGAATTACATTTAAATGACAATTTGTGCTTGAATCGCGTGGCCCTAATTAAAGTGAAAAAAGATAAGTAAAAAGTAAAAATTTGTTTATTGCGTAAAACTTTAGGTAAATTTTACAGTGGTACCCATAACAGAAAACCTCGTATCGTGCATACCAGTACCGCTTCCAACCGGTCTTTTTGGAAATCCATGGAGGAGGCTTATGTTCAGCAGTGGACTTCTTGTGGCTGAATGACGACTACTTCAACTCCGGTTTTGGTGACGTTGGTGCGCTCGCATATGGCTCGCATAACTAACCATTTTTGTAAAGGTTCTGCCACATTTCAGACTTACGTGCAACCCGTCAACGTAGATGTAATTGATTGCAGCAGGTAGACAGGCTTTCAATATATGAACAAATACAAAAAAATAATAACTTTAGGTTCTTAAGGGTTACATAAAATTAATAACTTTCATACAATACAATTACTTTTCCTGGTCCCGAACTATATCATATGCTATGTTCACTAGACTGTCATCACAAAAGGGGAAAAAATACCCAGACTTAGGCCATTTGTACAAGTTGTACCCGCGACCTCTGTGTAGGCAAGAGCCCTTTAAATGTACAATTTTTAATACTTTACAATGACGCTACTCGATTACGTTTCGCTCCAAAATACAGAGCCCACTTTATCAGAACAAAGTTCTATCTACGATTTAAATCTTAAATAGTCCTTAATTACTTACAAAGTTAGAGACTATAATACAAGCAGGTACAAGAAATAGCCCAATCCCGTGTCTTGCTTGTCAGTCGCCCGTGGACAGCACGTAGCCGGGCTCTTTCTCCGCTAGTATTGGAGTCTCGAACTATGAAAATATTTAATGTTTATTTCAGTTTGTCACATAGTGCCCGCACGTAGCTGGACCATTGTAATGTAGATAGTCTTCAAAAGAGCGACCTTCGCAATACAAAGGTAGTCTTAAAGGGCTTCATAGCGTATGTAACACTAACAACGCCAAGGGAAAAATAGCATATCTTTTTTTACGTGTCGTTTTTGCAAAAAGTGTCTGTACAATCTCTCAATCATGTTAATAGTGATTTTTAGGACCGAGATAGGATCACGGACCCGGGACTAATGACGGCCGTTTTTGACGTTAATGTTAATTAACCACTATTAACATGATTTAGAGATACAAGACACTTTTTGGAAACACGATCTGTAAAAAATATATGATTTCGTCGGCTTATTGCAAGAACTCATTAACCGACATATTCACTATTGGGAGAAAAACGACTTTTTAGTTCGTGTTAGTTAATGGTTGTATTTCCTCTTCCTTATAAGATCGTTAAAATAATGTCTGATATTAAAACACCACTATTGTATAATTGTTCAATACATCTATATGTCCATACCTTTAAAAAAAGCGGTTAGAGAGTTTTTGCAGTAAATGACTTCTTGCAGTAAGCCGACGATTTTTCCCTTGGTGGCGCTAGTGTTACTCTACGGAGTCCCTTAAGCTCACCGCGCCCGCTTCCGCTACCGCTTGTGCCCTATACAGCGCTGATCAGCGATATATTGACAAGAGTCTTCGGCCACGGATGCTGGAGAAAAATGACGGTCATTTGTTGGTGTCGCAGTTTCGTTTCCGCTGGCTTTGAGTGCCTAATAAGGGCACAGAAGCTTTGCTGTAACTTTTTTCTGTTGCAAACTCAGAGAAAATATTAAAAAACTTTGAAAATATTAAAAAGAGTGTAATGATTCCAGAATTATAAAAGAAAACGTGATTCTAACCGCGATTATTCATTTATTTGGGTTTCCGATCACCCGCGACGATGGTACCTGCATCGTTGTCGAAATATGGGGAACTCTAATAATTATTATGTGTTATAAATAATAATTGTGATAATAATTCTTATAAAATTATGTTAATGTTTTCAGGGTTCATGTATGTATGTCTGTCACATCTTTTATTTCATCTTCTTCGAAATTCTAAAACCAATTTAGAAATCAGTATTTTTTATAGAATTCTTTTGTGATAACGGGTATCGTAGGGCGGCTAGAATAATTGTAGCTACTCCTGTTTTTACTAGCAAAAATATGTAAGGTAAGTATGTGTAATTGAAGCAGCAAAGATAGAAATCAAAACTATCTAAACTACGTAGCACGAAGCATCGAAGCAAGTTTTCGCACACTGAATTGATTAGCTAAGTCTACAGCAAGTTGAAGTATGATATGAGTATCTTTGTGTACAATAAAGAATATTCTATCTATCTATCTATGATGAAGGTTAAAGGTGTGCGAACGGTGCACGAGCAAGGAGACGGAATGTAAATCAATGGTCTCTATTCTAGTACCAGTAGAGTTTCTCGTAGAGTCTGAGCCGTTTATTGGAGATCATCATCGTAAACAGCCGGTGTCAGTCCACTACTGGACATAGGCTTCTCCCAAGGCACGCCACTGAGCCCGATCTTCGTCTCTACTTTTCCAGTCACTGTCCAACGTTTTTCGAATGTCGTCGCTCCACCTGGTCACAGAACGTCCTACGCTACGTTTGGCGATTCGCGGTCTCCACTCTAGAATCGGTCTACCCCAACGGTTATCGGTCCTGCGGCAGATATGACCAGCCCACTGCCACTTCAGTTTGCTAATCCGTTCAGATATATCGATAACTTGAGTTCTCTGGCGAATTACTACGTTTCGGATTCGATCCCGCAGAGAAACACCGAGCGGAGATGCATGTGTCTTTATACAATTCGGTTAGTTGCTTACTCAGCGCTATGCTTCAGTTCGTCATTTACTTATGCTACCTTACTACAAAGTCAACCTTTACACGCATGCACTCTACGCGGTTACGTTACGGGTGACTTTGCAACTAAAATGTAACGGTTCTTTTGTATCTTCCCATTATATAGAGCCTGTGATCTTGAAGTGTGTAGATAATGCGTGATTTATGCCGTGCGATTATGCGTGACGTACGCTATTGGGAGGCTCTATTTACAACTACAGTGCGTCAACGTGTCTATAAAGGGATGCTGATGACGTCATTTGTTGTACTGAGTTTGCGCATGCTTCCTTTACTACGGACACGACTAGTACAGATAATTTTTAATGTCAAAATTTGTGACTTTCTTATACATTAATTGTTTAATTCTGACGTTTCAGCGCCACAAAACGCGTGACTCGCGCCGTACTTCCCATGCCGAATAGGTGCAGACGTCTGCACATCAACCTTAACATTTTAGTAGCAACTTTACCTGTAACGCAGTTAGCGTGGAGTGCACAGAAGTACTGTCAACTGCACTAGGTACAACGCGACCATAAAAGTCATGTCAAGTGATATGGCCATAAATGTTTGAGAATTTGTCAATCGATTCGGAAAGTCGCGATTTTCAACTTTAAAACGCGCGACTCGCATCGGTGTCACAATACAAATAGAGATCGACGTGCTGCCTTTACAGAAACACCTGAAATATTGTGGAAAATTAAATTTAGAGAGAAGCAGAGTACCTTTACAACGCGCGTAAGACTATTTTATGACGCGACCCGACTGCCGCGATCCGGCAGCAGCGACTGGGTCGCATCCTGCCGCTTTTTAGGCTTTGCTATGTAGGCAGTCCGACCCTGTCGTCTGGTGACGTGTGTGTGGTATACTATCTTAGGAGATGAATGGAGACAAACAAACCAGTAATATTTAATGATTAACACGAGCGGAAGACCGAGTGTGATACACACAAATTTTTTTCCTGAATGTTCATAACGCCAAAAATCCTGGTTAGACATGATAATATTTTTTTATTTATGGGACGTAAATTTAGATTTAAATTTAGATTCTGCTGCATACTCAAACAACAAAGATGAATGTAAAACCGGATAACAGCTGAAGACGAATAAATTCAAAGTGTAAAATACCTATAAAAAAATAAACAATGGTCTACGTATAAGTAAAGACCAATCAAAATCTTGTTAAAGAATGAGCAATACAAATCTTAGAACGCGTTTCTGAAGAATTCGATTTTGACACATCGTCGAAGTAAGAATTTGACAACTAAATCAATCCAAATACTTACTCTGAGACGGTTCGCTTATAAGAAACCACATGAGGTATCCAAATCGGCGCAGGCGCACAACAAATCTCCACCACAAGATCAAAGGGTTACGCTCCGGATGTGCTAATAAAGCCGGACCACTCGAGGTATCGGAGCGCTCTCGACTCCACTCCAGAGCACTTGCGATCGCGTTCGCTAATGTGAGAGAATGGACTCTCAAGTACTCTCGAGATTGCAAGCTCGAGGGGTTCATACGCTGGTGTTGCCAGGTCAGTTTTTCCAAATAACCTGACTTAAATCGGATGTAGAAGCGTAGGCCGACCCTGGAACTCCTGATGGCGTGAGGACGCGACGTCGAGAAGGTTACAGAAAAGAACTGTGTCCACTTTTCTAACAGTGGATATCGATTTACTGATGGATGATGGCGATGTTGGCTTAAACGGAAAAAAAACTGGGACTGGGGCGAAAAATTCGGGATATTAATTTCAGCTTACTAAATAAGAGTTTGAGTGGGTTCGCATCCCGGCATGTATCAATGACTTTGTTTTCTAAGTTACGTTCATTTGTTAAGTTGTAGTAGCAATACCACTCGCTAACTGTGAAGGAAAACATCGTGAGGAAACATGAAAGTTCGTTAAATTAAACTACACATATTTTAAACGTGTCTTTCATATAAATAGGTTCATCTAAAAGTTTCCTTTAGTTTATGTGGTCAACGGCGGAACTAAAAATTTGCTTCTTTGCCATTCGAGGCAGTTACAAGAATTCGAATATTACATAGAAATCTTAAGAAAACAGAATTTGCGAGCTAGTCGGATTCCAGATGTATCGTCGACCATAAGAAGTGAAATCTACTATTTGAAATTTCATATACGTACTAGTTTTTAAACTGTCTTAGGCCGTCAGGGAGAGAGAGAGAGAAATAGAGGGATACTGGAATTCATAACCAATCATGCCCTCGATAAATGTAAGCACTATGGAATTTGCGTTATTTTTTTGTAAGTTGATTTAAAAAAGTTACAAGTAACGTAACGTAGTTTTTTGCCCAGAAGCAAAAAGCGACAGGACAGACTTGATCTATGCTCCTTTACGTTCACATTTTTATCTTACAAAGTGCTCGGATAGACACCGTCGGAAAACTGCGGAGACCATATCTTCGCATGACAAAAAATGTCGTAACAGCTCAAATCCCTCGTCAACGATGTGGACTTTAAATTTATCGCGCTAAGGCAGATTTTAGACTGCAGCGAAGTGTATTAAAAGGTGACATGTCGGATGAAAACCTGGCTTGTTTAACACCAGCGGGTATAAATGTGCGGAGGAACATTAATCCGCGTCGGCGTGTAGTCTTCGCGGGGGCAAAGTTGAACCGTGAAAATATGAGCAGTTATTTATGTCCTTCAGAACGGGATGGAGTTTTCGAGTCGTCTGTTTTGTGCAAGTGACTGGCGTAAGAATAGAGAGACCAGTTTGATTAGTTGCAACTTTTCAGACTCATCCATAGTTAAAAGTTTTCCTTGGGTACGTCATTTACAGACTAATTGACTTGACTGTTAAAAAAGCCTCACTTAGGTAAAGATACGTTACTTTAAAATATTACTGTGCCCCAAGATACAATTTAATTAAGTTTGGGGTTCAGAGTAACTTTGTAATATATTGTTCAGTTTTGTTCAGCTCAATAAACATTTTTCATTGTAATTTCTTTACTAAAATGCAGTTCCTGACTTTATATATCCCACTGCAGGCTGCAGGGCACTGGTCTTCTCTCGAAGAGAGAATCACGTGGCCACCGTAGATTGACAATTTCAAGTACATGAACACCTTAGAAACTCAGGTTTCCTCTCGATGTTTTTTTTCACATTCGAGTGTTTTGGAGACATCTCATTTAAAAAAATAATATTGTACATTCCAACGAGCAGAAAAACGTAAATTAAAAGACTTTTTTATACGGATTTATTACTCGTTATTTATTACGCTAACCCCCGGTTTCTCGCATATTAACAATGTTTTCTAATGAATCTAATGTTAACATCTGTCTGTTGTTTTTTCGGTATGCCAGAATTATTTTTAAAACAACCTAAAGTTGACGTACTTTGTATTGCAGAGCAGTGGCTTCCAGAGACTCAAATGGTTTTTTATGTACATAACTATCAAGTAGCTAGTTGCTAGAACAGAAAGTCTGCACTGAACAGGAGGTGTTTAATACTAGCAAAAGATTTTAAAATTTAAATATTTGCAAAAATTTGTAAAATTTTGCAGGCTTTCTATTAGAAAAATAATACAACTATAATGTGTTAAATTGTCTAAACACATTGTAGTAAGCTTATACAGGCCCCCTACCCGCAATTACAGTATATTCGAATCGGTATTAGAGGCTGTATTAAAAGTAGCTTCCAGTAGTAATAAGAAAATTATAGTCTGCGAGTTTAATATCGACCTACTAGTAGATTTCAAATTCAGTGCAATTCACTTTTTATTAAATTTTTCAAAAATAATTTATAATTTAGTTGGCAAAGAACTAAATTACAAATTATTTTTAAATCATTCGATTTAATAAAAACTGATTTTGCACGTATATTTACTCGTTTATTTTTCATTTTACAATTTTCCGACGTTTCGGTACTTTTGCAAGTGCCGTGGTATCGGTAGACTGAGATGACATTCCAAAAATATTTTGTCAAATTTTTTAATTTAAATTGGCAAAACAATAATTTTATATACACTCAAAAATATTGATTATTAGTTATTAAAATTCAACCTACAAAACAGTTATTTTATATAAACTGAAAAATCATCATCAACCCATTATGTCCCCACCGAGGGGCACGGGTCTCTTCCCTGAGGAAGGTATAGGCCATACTCCACCACGGGGGCCAAGTCCGGATTGGTGGAGGCTTGTAGACTAGTGGCTCGTCTACTGTCAGAAGTTTTCAAGCCGCCCTAAGGCCTCTGACTTGGCTTAACGACTGCCATCTATCGACGGCTGCCGGCACCAACAGCTTAACGTGCCTTGCGAAGCACGGAACCGCTCGGAAAAATGCCACTAGCGTTAGGCATAGACGGCGACCCATCCATGCACTGAACGCGCCCTGTGTTGCTTAACCTTCGTGATCGTTTAAGATCACTCAGGCAGCCGGGGCTACGAGCGATTCTCGAACTGAAAAATATTGATTATTATTTATTGAAATTAAAACTAAATCGACAGTCACACTTCTAGCAACGGGGTCTCATGCACTTAAGCACTGGTTCCTATGCTGTAGCTATGTTCCAACCACGATCTGTATTGAAATTTCGATGCCAGCGGATCTCTATTGCCTCCGCCGGTTAGGAAAGAAACGGTCCTCTTGGGCTAAAACAAGTGGTTAGTACTCACTGTCTACAGATCTACCAGAGCGCTTATTTTTCACGTCCGCGATATGTTCCTTCACCCACTCAGCTATGGTATGCTAAGTTTGACCAATGTACGAGGAACCTCATTCACAGTCAAGCTTGTATACTCCTGCCTCTTGCAAGGGAATCCAGTGCTTGATTCAATTTAATCAATATTTTTAGAGCCTTACTGAAACTACTGCTACTTGTCTTGATAACGTCTATTGCCGTTGTAATTTTTTCGATTACTCCACAGTGAATTGCTTAAAGTCAGACCATAGTGTTCAAATTGTAAATTTGGAGAAAGATTTAAAAAAATCAGAGGAAGTTATTCTATGCAGGCCCATTACAAGTAAAAAATTAGAATAATTTAAAGTAGATCTTCAAAGTAGCTTAACTACGTATAAAGGTAAAACCCTAAATGCTAACGCCCATAACAAAGACTTATTTAAAGTCGTTTTAGATAGATTTAAAAAAGTTTTTAAATCAAGTAAATTACAAATTAAAATAAAGTCTGATTTCACGAATGAGCCACTATATGCGTGGTATGAAAACATACACATATGACCACAATTTTATAGAATACGTTAATTAAACTATATTCGAAATTATTTAGGGTCGTCGGCCACAAAGCTAAACAGATGCGAACGTGTAAAGAAACAAATCATCAAGTCTTCAAATAAATCTAAAACAATCTGGACTACTGGTAAAACCAAATCAGGAAATCGCGAATTTTCTCTATATATAGATGATAAAGTAGTAACGTCGAATGAATACGTTGCTGTAGCCTATGAACAATTCTTTTTAAATGTTCCATTTGGAGCTACGGTTCGTTTTGACTCGTCTCGTCGTGCTGCAAGTATATTGAAAAACAATGTCGCTTCGCGGTACGATTAAGAGTGTTTCTTCGACTATAGTAGTCCCCATAACATAATTAAAGCGTTTAAACCATTAAATCTTAAAACAATGGGAGAGTTGCGGGATGTCCTAGCTTCTCACTTAGCGAGAATTTTTAACAAATGTGTAGATTAGGGTACATTCCCTGACCTAACCCATACCCTATTTCTAGGCATCACAATCGATTCAAAATTACAATGGGTTCCTCATATTGTAAAACTAGCAGCTTAGCTCTGTAGCATGTTCAGTCAAAAGAATTAGAGAGCTCACTGACGTTGCGACTGCTAGGCTTTTGTTATTTTAGTTACTTCCATAGTATTATATCCTACTGTGGGGTCGGGCAGCAGATATTGAAACGAACTTCATCTTACATAAGAGAGCGATCCAATTTATTTACAAACTAGTGGTAGGGAGGGACTCGTTAAGGGATTTCTTTAAAGAAACATCTTCACAGTTGCAAGTCATGACATTTATGAAATATGTCAGAAAAAATATCAGCAATTTTGAAAATATTAGTAGCCATCATAATGATGATGATGATGATGGTCCCGACCGATTTCGGTCACGACGACTACTTCAACTCCTGTTTTCGTGGCGTTGGTGCACTCGCATATGGGAACCAACCTATTTTGTAAACGTTCTGCCACATTGCAGACATGCCAGCACACCGTCAACGTAGGTATAGTTGATCGCAACAGGTGGACGGGCTTCCAAGGCATCTTTTTTCGCGTCCAGCTCAAATCGCCGAAGAGCTTCAAAGTCAAAGACTAGTGTTGATCAGAGCCCTCCATTCCGGTCTATTTTCCATGAAAATATTACTGATCTGACGGTCTGATCACGTGCGCAACACGAAAGTGCTGCGAAGAGCCATAAGATACTAGAAACAAACATAAATCTCTCGTTAATCAACATTTCAGACTTGCAAAAGTTAATACATCCCTAATTGGGAACTGCATACGGTTCTACAATAAAATTACTCAAGATATATTAGAGTTACCACCCGCGGCTTTTAAATAATGTAAACGGGGACGATTTTGTCCAGTGTAGTGTAATATGAAGTTGAAAACTCTGTTAATTAAGCAAACCTTTCTTGAAAATAACACATGTGGAGTTTCTTTGTTAGCTCTTCTCCGCATAATCTTTTAATTGTGAAACTAAATATTTGTGAAGTAAATATTTTGTTTATATAGTGAATATTTTTTTTTACTATGACCTTGCACTTTGGCCACCTGCATGATTAATTACATACATACATAAACTCACGCCTGTATCCCAGAGGGGTAGGCAGAGACCAGCGACTGCCACTTGCCACGATCCTGACAGATCACTTTCGTTTCCTCGACATTGATTAGTCGTTGCATGCACGCACGCTGGTTTCGGGTACTTATATCTTTTTTTGGCCACCTGACAGCTGTTAATAGTAGATTAACAGATTGTTAGTGTACGAAAAACCGGTGTTTAGTTCATTATCTTAATATGACGTTTAAAATGGTTTCTACTTGATCATCATGATAAATGAGGGTCGTATCTATAGTGATTGATAGTAGCCATAACGAACATTGTGTCGACATGTAGAGTGTTTTCATTCATGACTTGACTGATATTCAAATGAACATGGAAGCCACTACCCTGTTTGGCCAGAAAAAACCCTGAAACAAACGCGAAAAAAGGACGCTCCAAAAGCTCAAACATCAGCTGCTCTCAGCGATTACACTCCGAGTTTATGACGTCATTAGGCCTTCCATCCCGCTCCGATCTGCAGCCTCCCCCTCGCGGCTTTACAGCCGAATTTATTTGACAATTATTAAGGTGTCCGCATTAAAGGGGCATTACCGCGCGCCCGGAGGAAGGAAACCCGTGTTTTTCTTAGGATGTTTTCCCTCGTAAGTCAGAGTTAGTGCCGACACGTGCGAACTATTAGCTCCCGCCGTCGGATTAGAAAATAATTCAGCTCTCTGAATGTTATTATGGGGCCACGGTGGATTTATTTTATTGCCGGCGAGATATACGCGAGTCTTTCGGCTTTATCCGTTCGCTTCTCGGCTTGTTTATTGGGCGCTCCTCCCGTCTGCGTACAGTTTTATGGCCGACTGAGCTGGCTGGTTCCGTCTATACCTCTGTCCAATTGAACTGTCAATGTCTTTCGCGTTGGGAGCCTCGTTCCTGACATATTTTCAAACGTCTTCCGGAGTTGCGTGGTGAAGATTCAACGGTACCGAATGAAGTGTCTTGAAGATAACCTTTGTCGCATATCACCTAGGTGCCTTTAATTTACTTAAAAAGCTCCATAGAGCAATTTTGATAGCCATTTAGTTACAATTATTATGAATAGGCCTTTTGTACATCGTGTGCCCGATGGTCGAACGATGTGGTCAAGTCGCCAGAAGGGCAGCTTTAACAGCTCTATGTAACGAGATAAGTTGTCTCAAGTTTCTCAAGGAGAAAGGGTAGCGGTTTTTAAACTCTTTTAGCCAGAAAACACTAACAAACCTCTTTTATTTTACGGAACCCCGCATCTAAAAATTAAATTCAAGCTTTTTATATTATACAACCCATTGTCCCAATACGTTAATACAAAATAAAATTTGTAGCTGACGAATCATTACATACAAATTGTAACTTGGCATATTATTAGAAATAAATAAATTTATTCATTAAAAGTTATTTAAAATAAGGTTAAAAAATGTTGATTGACAATTGTTATTATAATCTAAACGAATTTCTAAATGACAAATTTTAATTTAACATGTTGTGTTGTGTTGTGTTTAGGTAATTTGACTTCTTTTGCACTCCATGCAGTCCATGTGGACTAACCGTTGACATTATTTGATCTTTTATATTTTTTTCTTTAATTTGTTACGATTTCACTTTAATTTTTTTTTAACTTGTACCTATTATATCTGTTCTAAGTGACAGGCCTCTCCTATTTGCACGCCACTCTTGGTAAAATATGTTGGACCGAAATTAACATGACAATTTTATATTTAACACCTTAATAATGCATGTTATTGTACTATTATTGACACATGTTAATGCAACTAAATTTATCTTTATCTTTAAAAGATAAAAGATATTTATTTGTCAAACATAAGTTTTGAAAAAGATGGTAGGTACATAGTACAATATTTGTCCTGCATGCTTTGCCATTGTAGACATACTCGTAGAAATTTTGTTATAAGAGAGCGTCTTAAAAAATTCATTTCACAGTCATAATAATCCAACGATTCAGTGACAAATGTGGTTCGCGGAACGCCACGCCCCAGTGACTTTTCCACGAAATCCTTGGGTTCCGCGGAACCGACTTAAGGAATGGCTGGTAGGAGCAACACGCAGGGAACATAAGGAGCGGACCACCCGAAACTGTTGCAGATACATTCATTTTGGCGTAAATTTTCTTTATGGGATATAATTATTGCTGTATACGGCTGAGTGACTCGAGTCCTAGATGCTGTTGCTGCTCGAATGTTGCAATAAAACTGTTATTGACTCGAGCCGTAAATTTTGTTTTATGTCTTGTCCCCCGCTTTTAACTGTCGGCCGTTTTATTTACTTATCAATAACGGTTAACTCTCAAGGCCGATCGGTATGAAATTTTATTTGCACTTTATTGCGTCTACCTTGCAGTCTCGGGCCGACTTCTGCAAACTGTTATTATGTCTATCATGCACAATACTAAACTATCCTAAATTGTACCTGCTTAAAAACATGACACAAAACTGTATATTTTTTTGTGGTTTGCGCTCTGAAAACGGACAGTTTTCATGGAAAACATTAGCTGTTTTAAGTATTCCACGTACTTATAGTCGACAACACAACATCTCCACAAAATGTTTAGTTAAACATTATAACTAGAAACTAGAACGACATATGCGCCAGAATAAAAATCAAATAAAAAATACTTACTTACACAAACAATATAAAATCACCTATTTAGAGGCTATGAACCCGCGACCTGTGGCTAACCGTGCCAGCGCTCTCCCAACATGGGCAAGTTGGGAGAGCGCTGGCACGGTTAGCCAGAGGTCGCGGGTTCAAGTCCCGGTGGCATGGCTGGAATTTTTAGCCTCTAAATAGGTTTTTAAAATTGTCCTCAGCACGGGTTAGTGCAACAAAAAGAATATAATATAAAATCAGTCAATCAAATAGCCCCGAGGCATATCCGACCCAAAGGATCTCTTAACGCTGGCACCATTACCGGAGCGCGTAGCAAGGCATATCCACTTGATCAAGTACGGACCAGAGCGTTAA
Source organism: Yponomeuta malinellus (assembly GCA_947308005.1). NCBI lineage: Eukaryota > Metazoa > Arthropoda > Insecta > Lepidoptera > Yponomeutidae > Yponomeuta > Yponomeuta malinellus. Next base: position 1,055,893 of record OX371000.1, read on the forward strand.
TCCAAGTTACTGTCCCTCAGACGATGCCCTACCTCTTTAATAAGCCCTGAAAGCCTCGAGCCCTAGTTGTTTCCAAAATCAGGCACGAAGAAATACTCTTTTTTTTTAAGTTCCTACGAGGAATTAGAAAATACAAAGACCCATTAGACCTGTTGCAAACTGGCTATACTGTAGTAATTTTAGTCTATCAAAATTGATATAACCTAAAATTATAGTATGGACGAGTTTAGAACAAAAATATAGAGTTTGAATAGCTATATGTATGTGTATATATGTCTTTATATATGTATTTACGTGTATATCGCTGTTAATGTAAATTTATTGATGTTTATTATGTTACCTATATGGTTTTATTTATTTGTTAGCGGCAGGCCAAGCTCCGCTCTGGAGCACTTGGGGCTATCGGCACTGACTGAAAATCAGCGCTGAGGGTTCACACCCTCAGCACTATGCTGAGTCAGTTGCCATTTGCCGCAGCAGAAGCACACCGCGACAATTTCTGAAAAGTGTTCCTATTATTTTTTATTATTATTTTTTGCTGTCCATGTTTTGTTTTGTTTTAAGTTTTAATTAATATGTGTTGTTTGTTGCTGCAATAAATGTTTCTCTTTCAAGACATCTCTCTTTACGTCCAGCTCAGATCGCCGAAGAGCTTCAAAGTCAAAGACCTTAGTGTTGATCAGAGCCCTTCATTCTCGTCAACTTGCCGCTCGCCCATTGTAAGGGCTCTATGCTGCATCTCTTTATGTGGCGCTTCAGCACATCTTTGTACCTAAGGAGTTGACCGCCGTGCTTACGCTTGCCCTCCTCAAGTTCTGAGTAGAAGATGCACTTTGTCACCATGGCAGCTGCCGACGCATGAGGTAGACCTCAATTCCTCCCACATTAGCTCTTCGCAGCACTTCGTGTTGCGCACGCGATCAGACCATCGGATCTTTAATATTTTCCTGAGGCATTTTAAAAAGAAACGGTCTAGCATGCAACTATGCGTTACATATAACGGTGGTACACGGTCCAAGTTTTGGCATAGTAAAGGATGTTTGGCAGTACAGTTGCCATGTAGACAGATATTTTAGTCCATAGTTTCAGGTCATGCGAACAGAATACCTTTGCGTTCAGCTTGCCGAACGCTGCAGCTGCAGCAGCTATCCTGCTGTTCACGTCTGCGTCAATGTCGTACTTAGAAGTTATTGTTCTCCCCAAGTAACAAAATTTTTCCACCTGCTTCCGCCTGCACCGAATGTACAACGTTAAAGTATAATTCAACACAGAACAATAGCACCTGACAACCCTAAAAAGAATAAAACGAGCAACTTATAAGGTGCTATGGGATGTCAATACTACTTTTCTCCTAACAAAATTCTGGAAAATTTAAAACATCTTTCCAGCAATCTTCTAAGACACCTAAACGCAGCTCAGAGCTCTCAAAACAAACGTCTTTCAAAGTCCCTGAAGCTAGAGTATGATTAAGCGGCACTGTCGGGCGCACATGGGCAGTGTGGCTAGCGAGCCGTACATCAGTGTTGCCACATTAGCGGGCTGTAATTGCCGCGGCGCGCGGTCGTAAATAATACGCTGGCAACCCCGAGCTAAGCGCGCCCCAGATATATGGCCTGCCTGCGTTGCTTTTAAAAACTTTCGTGTGGGTTTTATTTAGAAGTAGTGCAGTTTTGTTTCCTCTTTGTTTTATATTGTTGCTGGCTGGTCCTACAGTAAGACACCAACCATGAACTAATAGAACCTAAAGGAGTTTTGTATTGACAATAAAACCTCCTAACTGGGAAATGTACCGGAATTCGAAATTTCAGGTCCGATAAAAATAAGAGGTGTTTCTACTCATAAATACAATGTTAAACGGTAATAAATAAATACATTGATAACGTTAAATGCAAAAAAAAACTATTATGATAACTACCAGCTCCAAAATCACCAAAAAAATATCCCGACTGCGGCGGAGCCGAAAAGTAGGGTAATGGGTTTGGTTAGTATTTATGTATGTAAGTATGTCCGATTCTATGTTACCTCATAACTCCTTAACCAATGGTCAGATTTTGACAAATAAGATCTCAATCGATTCGCTTCAAGTCTTTGCGCAGGTATTATAGGTTAATGAAATCTGCACGAATCCCACAAAAAATGAAAAATCACTAATACTACAAAAATTAAAAACTGAAATAAAAAATTACCAACAACCCGACTGCTGACTACTAAGCAGGTGGGACCAAAATTCATCAATGTACTTATGTTGGACCCGCCTGTTAGTAGTTAATGCTCAGCAGTCGGGCGGTTGGTTATTTTTAATTCAGTTTTTTTCGCAACTTGGAGTGAATGCTTAGTTATGTTTTTTTACACTGCCTTCTCGCTCTAGCAGCTCATTCCCACTCAATATTAGTATTGAGAGCAGAGTCTGCATTGTCAACGTCCTGCATTACTCGCCAAGCCTTTCGTTTCGGTTCCCGAAACCCCATCAGCGGTCTTGCAACATTTCTGCGACTAGTTCTGGGCCTCCACTCTACTCTGCAATGGTTATGAAAACCACGAAGGAGGCCTATGCCCTGCAGTGGGCGTCAAATGGCTGATGACGATGATACGGGGTAACTGGTCAAAACAGACTTTCCTGAAATCAGAAGGGAAAAACCGGCCAAGTGCGAGTCGGACTCACGCACGAAGGGTTCATTAGACACAAAGATCGAGAAAAAACGGCAAAAAATCATGTTTGTTGTATGGGAGACCCTCTTAAATATTTATTTTATTGTAATTTAATTATTTATTATTGAAGCGAATATAGAAATATTCTATGAATATTTCAAGCGTCGACCTGTTGCCGTTATTAATGTCGAGCAAACAACGGCAAAAAAATACGATTGTTGTATGGGAGCCCCCCAATAAATAATAGGGGTTAAAGTATGAAATTGCCGTTTTATTGCAATAGGTTCTTTGAATTGACATAGAATCTTCATGGTTTGAGGTTTTCGAATGAAACTTTTTTCAAATGGTTTCTATGATGTTCTTTTTTTAAAAAATGTGAAACATTTGAATATCGACTTTCAATTGTTTTTGTTATTCAATTTAGACAAGAAAGATGGATACTGCAAAAATTCGAGTGATTTTTGAATACGAGTTCCGACGCGGAATATTGACTCACTTGCGTCAAATCAATAAAATAAAAAATACGAAAAATGGGTGCCTCATGATTTGACTGATCTGCAGAAAGAAACGCGTGTTGAAACTTGTGTTGCCTTGTTGAACCTGTACAGAAATGAAGGAATATTGGATCGAATTGTAACATGTGATGAAAAGTGGATTCTTTATGATAACCGGACTACCATTTTTTTCGTGATTTGGACAATTATCTACGTGACACGAAGTTTTCTTCCCAGGAAGCAGTACAAAATGCTTTCACACAGTTTGTGCAGTCTAGATCGTCGGAATTCTATCGCAAAGGCATTAATGACCTTCCCATTAGATGGCAGCATTGTATAGATAATAATGGCAACTATTTTGATTAAATAAATTTGTTAAAAATTAAAAAAATAAACAATTTAGATTTTCAGTACAAATCGGCAATTTCATACTTTAACCCCTAATAGTTTATTCTGTTTTTTGTATTTGATGTTATAGCGGCAACAGAAATACATCATCTGTGAAAATTTCAACTGCCTTGCTATCACGGGTCATGAGATACAGCCTGGTGACAGACAGACAGACAGACAGACAGACAGACAGACAGACCGACCGACTGACAGACAGACAGACAGACAGACGGACGGAAGGACGGACGGACAGTGAAGTCTTAGGGTCCCGTTTGGCACCCTTCGGGTACGGAACCCTAAAAAGCGTCAAGGGAGAAGATTTAAACTTTCCAGCCCGCTGCCTCCGAGTAGCTAAATTAGCACTCAAGCCACACATGGCCCTATTAGCCGGCTAACACCCGCGGCTCGCAACAACAGATTAGCGGGGCCGGGACGTAACTCATGCGCGTATAGTGTGGATTACGTGTGTTCCGGCCTGGCTTAGCGAGGCTCTGAATATTGTGACTTGGAGCAGGGTTTGTTATGATGACATTCCACAATAACAGCATCGACGAAGCACAACATGAACTGGAAAGTTACATAGGGAAAGTCGCCTATGCGAGCTCTTCGACTCATGTATACGGTTTAAAATTAACGCCCGAGCCAAAAGCTATGCTAAATATTAGAGACCTTTTTGCTGAGAAATCAATTGAATTATTTGAGTTCTTAAAATATCAAAACTAGACGCGTTTTAACTAGAGTGTTTTTGTGTCACGATTTGTAAGTAAGCCAGCCCTTAGGTTTATTTGAAATCATTATGTTCTGAATACATGATTTGAAACCCGTTTTCTAAAACAAATTTTGCAAATTTTGATAAGTTCACATGGGAAGAAATATTTGCTGAACATAAGATTCTTGTCAGCAAACTTATGCAAAAAAATGTGCTACTTTGAATTTCGTCTCCTAAGCTGTTAATTTCCCTAGCATAGTTCCTTTGAAACATAAATTGTAATGGTGCAAAGAACACTAAAGTTTTGGGAAGGGTTATTAACAAACATCCGTGTGGCGCCGGATTAAGAATAGCGTCACTCCATCACTCCATTTCATTCCGTAGATGTCGTAGAAGGCGACTAAGGAAACCAATTACCAGGAGACGGGCAGCAGCGTCTTCCTGAGATTCCAACCACGAATTGCGATCGCCAACCCGCCTGCCAAGCGTGGGGATTATGGCAAAACCCTTCGTGGTTATGAAAACCACGAAGGAGGCCTATGTCCTGCAGTGGGCGTCAAATGGCTGATGATGATGGTGATGATGATGATTAACAAACCGGGAAGATATATCGAGTCGGGTCAGTGCTAAAAACCATTGATCCATCGCTGCGTGAAAAGAGTAAGTGCAAACCAACAATTTCCATAGCGCATTTATAATATTAGTAGAGGTTGAAAGTAATATGCGATGATTATCTAAGGATTAACAACGGACATTAGCAGTACATGTCCGGCGCCAATTTTCAGCAAGCAAGCTCCTCGTGATTTGCTCGAGCGATAAGTACTAAGTGTTGCTTAAAGCGAGTACTTTAACCTGACATCTTTCTTACTAAGCCCCGTGGCATGTTGGAGAAGATCTCGCAATGAAAGCACAAATACTATCATTTTCAAGTCGCAAAACTCTTGAAACAATAGGATCAGGATCAGTCGATAGATTTGATCAGAGAAGTCAAATTTATCGACAATAGTAGCGTATGGTAGCATCAGTTATATAGTCATGTTGACGTTAATAAGATCAGAGGTAAGGTAAAATTTAAATAGTCCAAAAATTCTTTTTGTGTTATTTTCGTTCCAGAGGCCTACAGCAAACCACAGATTTTCTCTTAGAGAAAGAGTTTGGGCATAATTTGGACTAATAATATCAAGTGTTGACGTAATAAATATTCTTGAAACTCAGATCTTTCCAGACATTTCTCTTACTGATGGTGTTTTATTTCATTTCCTGCAAAATAGATCGCTCAAAGTATTTTTGGGCTTGCTATAATGATCTTGTCTATTTCTATACAAGTTCTAGATGTAAAGAAATATTGTAAGGAAAAGCAATCATTACTACGACTCGGTGTCTTAAAATATCTATCAAGTCAGGTCCTAAGCGATGAAGCCTTTCCAGTATAGTAGATGAGCGACGATAATGGTCATGAACACGACATTAAGCGCAAACGCTTACTCGATGCAATCAGAAACCTGATGACGCCTGACGCTACGAGTCGACTGGTAGCGCGAGTGTGATCAGCCCCTTAGAGTTAGCACTTATTTACGCCACACCTAAGTTAGTTAGTGCCTCGCGTGACGCCTCTCAACTTACATGTTTTAGGGGTTGCCTCGAAGCATAAGCTTAGTATTTCATAGAAATTGGTATATTTATCAGTACTGAAGAAGCTATTTGCAGTTAACCTTGGTATTGACCATTGACCACTAAGCTGGCTTCACCCAGAGTTTTCTATCCTTAGTCATGCATGATACACTCTGCGGTATGATTGACGGATTACACCAAATTGCGGTGGGTACGCCTATACCGTATAAAGTAATTTTTTCCAAAGTTCTTTGAGAATAAATCGAAAGCCATTACATGTTTGTAGTAAAGTACCCGTAAAGTATTAATGTAGAAACTTATATACTTTTTTGTCAATCAATCAGCCCATACTCATCTACATCTAGATATAGGCCTCCGCCAACTCACGCCACTTTCTGTCCTCGACCACTCTCATCCAGCTGCCAGCAATCTGTTTCAGATTGTTGGTTCAGCGAGCTAGTGGGTATCCTACCTGCATTTGCCAATTCGTGGTCTCCACTCGAGAACCTTTCTACCCCGTCGGCTATCACTTCTTCAGCAGATGTGACTAGCCTACTGACACTTCATTTTTATGTGCTATCGATATAACTACGTTCACTTTTGCTATCTGAAAGTTTCCGTCATCTCTCATGCCCTGTGCCACAACCATGTTTTCCGTCAGCATAAAGTAGGTTGTCTGCGATTTATGTGGAGAGCTATTTGACTATCACACTTGGAGCATCGCTCTCACGTAACACATGCCTGTGTATCTTTATACCTACGCTTAGCTTGTGTACTTAATTTGTTTGTATCTGTAAGTAAAATCACACTTTATAAATTGCATGGGCTAGCAGTGAGACTGACGCTTGTTGGCAAACTTTAGTTAAACGAAGTCGCGTTCGCCTATAAAGCCCATTCACCTGAACTGAGATGAATAAATGGATAAAGCTTCTGCTTTAACGACCGACTCCATCATCAGCCCCCGTCGATAGCTCCATTAGATGATAGCTTGATACAGAAGTCTTCTAATTTGACTGCCTCCTTGGTCTAACGGTATCACTCTCGAGTATCAAAACAGAGGTTCTCTTCCCGACGAACCAAGTACAACTGGCCTCAGTCTGGGTGTGTTTCCATATTTTTGAAGTATTTTCCTGACGATCTCGACCGCTACATGCGGAGTGATCTAAAGAGGCTCAGAAAGATCTGTTTCAAGTCTGGGGAGGTCTTTGTTCACCAGGGAGATACAGAAGAGGCTGCGGGAAAAAATCCTAATTACCATAGCACAAGGTATCCTAGTTTGTGACCAAGACAAGTAATTGTTATTAGCTTAATTCCGGATTCATTAACTCGATTCCTTGTTGGAAGAGTCCGACTGTTCGACAAGTAACTGTATTGTGTGGATGATTATGTTACATTAAGTGGAGCTATACAGGGTGTAACTAAATCCCCATTCACATACAAAATACACGTCAACACGAATAACTCTTACAAAAACATGAAAGAATATGACCGTTGTACAGGTCCGGTGTACAGGTCACTACTAATTTAAGATTAGTGCATCTTTAATTTAGTTTTTTATAATTTATTTATTATAATATTTTGGAAGCTTCGAGCTCATGCTTCGTAATTTGAGATTCGAAGAAAAGTCGGACAATAGAATCGTACAGGAATAAGTGCCCTTCGTTGTTGCCACTTTACAAATTGTTAATTGTAGTTCTAATAAACATTTTTATTTCTTTTATTTGAAGTGAGAAGTCCAGTACAATAACTTCCACTCAACACAATCACTTGTCCAGGCCCCAAACTACAATACACTGTACTTTGGAAACTAGGCTAGGACATCACAAACATGCAAATGCACACAGACTGAGGCCAGTTTGTACAAATCAAGTGCGGCTTCCGGTGGTAGCCTAGTGGGTAGAACATTCGACTCGGAAGCGAGAGACTCAGGTTCGATTCCCAGTGCGGGCATGTACCTATGACTTTGTTTTGTAAGTTATGTACATTTGTGAAGTTACAGTAGCAATACCACTCGCTAACTGTGAAGGAAAACATCGTGAGGAAACCTGAGTATCTGAGCTATTCACATACCTCAGCGCTTGAAATCGCCAAGCGGCGGTGGGCACGCGTGGTGATTAAGCCCATATCTCTCTCCCTGAGAGAAGGCCTGTGCTCTACAGTGGGACGTATAGGCTGCTTATGTAAGTACGGCTTCCAGTGGAAGTTCTAGTAATCCAGCGTGTTAACCGCTAGTCCAACGAGGCAGTCACTTTCGATGTAACTAGACTCCAAATCAAGACCAAACCTATGACTATAGCCTTGTTACGGCCAACTCAGTATACCTTATGAAGAAAGGTACAAGAAACAGGCATCTGTATTTTCTCCTTTTGTGCCGCCATTCCCACTGTCAGTGACGATATAAAAGCGACGGCAGATAACCTAACTGCGTCCTTATCTGGAGGAGAGCTATAAGGAACAACTTAATAGTGGCCTATTCTCTTCTAATAGTCACCTCCAGGCTTTATCTTTATTGATAATGGACAATTGTGCGACACTCCGCTATGTTATACTCCGCTTTGACAACGTTACTACGGCTCACTATGTTTCCAACGCGATTTCAACCCTAAAATACGAGTAATAGACTCGCGATTCATTCGCGTGCGGAGAGCGATTCTTTTGAAGTCAATGTAGGACTTTGTGTTACAAAATCAAGTTTCTACAGTTTTATTCAAGTTGTGTCGCCTATCTCTTGCCGTTTTCCAATTCTATCGGTGCCTGTGTATTGGGAATGCGGATCGTTAAACTCGAATAAAGTATCGATTCCGACTCGGATAGTCCATACAAGGGTTTTTAAATTAACTGCCGGTCGGCCGGCCTCGGCGATTTTTATTCGATTGGTCGGATCTCGGGAGACTGATAATTCGTCTACGATTTGGAATTGCGGTGTAATGAGAATGGAAAAGACGTTTTCATTTGGCCTACGCAACGGAAAAATTAACTCAAATAAAAGATTAGCATATGGAAATAGACCGTGTGGCGCCGGACTACGAATAGCGTCACTCCATTTCCTTCCGTGGATGTCGTAGAAGGCGACGAAGGAAATAAATTACCAGGAGGCGGGCAGCAGCGTCTTCCTGAGATTCCAACCGCATACTGCGATCGCCAACCCGCCTGCCAAGCGTGGCGATTATGGCAAAACCCCTCATGGTTACTAAAACCACGAGGGAGGCATGTACCCCGCAGTGGGCGTCAAGTGGCTGATGATGATGGAAATAGAATGGAACTGGTAACACTGCCGAAGAACCGATAACTGATGGGATTAAACGTTTCTTCAATTTTCAGACAAGTTGCCCATTGTAATTACGTTTCTACGACACGCCGGGTGTAGGTACACAAATCTGAACTATGTAACGTAACATTTCAGCGAAATAGCTAACAAAACCTTTCCACTTAGCTAATTCTCACAACTATTCCGAAACCAACGAGTAACAAGTTGATTTCACTCAGGCCGCCACTGTACCAAAGTTTTCTACTAGTGACCTCGAGGTTGGTGCTGTTAGTTCAGTGGGTGAGCGACCAGAATAAGGAAACTTCTCCAAGGGGCGATGTGGTTTGGTGACCACAAGGCGCGATGGAGATTAGCTCGGGTTAGGAGTAAGCCGGTCTAACCTAGCCTAAGGGAGGCATCTTAATTACTTGAGCGAAGTGAGGAGTGCCTAAGGCGTGAAATCGGGGCCATTGTTATGAAGTGTAAAGCTATTTGAGATTTGACATTATGGTTGTTGGATGGATTTTTTGTCACGTCTACTCCGTATGCATACTCCGTTCTGGTTCTTAGTTTACTGATGCCTTCGATCCTATCCACTTTGTGTACAAAACCATACTTAAATACATCCCTGTATCCCGAAAGATTAGGCAGATACCAGAGGGCAGAAGGAGTACGGGGGTGGCAGAGGGTTTGCCATGTACCACGATCCTGACAAACTTCTTTCGGCAACAACATTCAGTAGTCATTATACTTAATAATAATTCAAACCCTGATACATATTTTGAAATAAATAAATTGTTATCTGCCCATGAAACAAACCTTGTATATATGAATTGGAGTTTTTATGAGCAGCTTTAAGGTGAACGCAGACCGCCGCACCGCACGCGCTGCAGTCGCCGCAGTCATCGATTTTGTTACCTTGTCTCGCACACCTGTCCGCGCCGTAATCGCACTGGATCAACTAGCGCCGGCCGACGCGGGTTGCCGGCGCGGATGAAGTCATCAGCTACGGCTTGGGAAGTTCGGCCGCTTCAGGTACTGCGGTGACCGCGGCGCGGGTGGGTGTGCGAGATTCCACAGAACTTCATATTAAGAATTTGAATGGGGCGACTGCGGCGCGCGCGGTAAGGCCAGGTCTGCGTTTACCTTTAACACCCAGCCGGTAAATCTCGCATAATGCCAGCTCTGTGATTTAGTGGTCAGCTCCCACCGCGCAGTGACTGCCCCTCTAATTGCGACTGCCAATATAGTGACACGGCTAACTGTGCGAACTTTATTTCTAGGACCTGACTGATAGACGTATCTCTGACTGTCAAGGAAGACGTCAGGAACTCGAGGCTTAGTTGAATGCGCATAACACGCTTGTGAAACACGTGAGACAGAGGAAAAGTGAGCGACAAAAACAGAGTAACAACTTCGTTTATTTTTTTTTGTCTTTTTTCAAAGTTTATAAAACTATCCAACTTTTTAAAATTTTAAATTGTAATTCTATTTTTTGTATTTATTTTTTATTTTGTGTTTTTTTGTATTAAGCTATCACGATTTACTATGATTTTTTTTCTCTTACCCATTTAGGTACTGTTCTATAAAAACGCTTTACAAGCAGAAAGTACCCATACAATATTTATGTCTTTTCTGTTTTCGACATAAGTCTGCAATAGAGCTAACCCGATGGATGCGGATCAAATATAAAAGCAGTTAGAGGTGGTGAGATAGCCCTTTAATTTACCCGCCCAATTGGCGGGCCCCTACTCTCTGGCTTCACTAAATTAATACTTGAACTAGCGAACGCTCGAAAAACTTAAAAACTATAGCCCGACCATGAAAAAACGTCTTTTTTGCTATTAGTTGGCACTAGTAGTGTTTGTAAACGCTGAAATATAGTAAAAACGGTTTTTCTATAATCACAGTCGTATCTCTTTTTCCTGTAAGAAAATTATAAATTTTCTCTGCGTATTATGTAATTGCCGTCCCAAAATCGGCGAGGTATGTCCATCCTAAAACGCCCGAAATTGATCCCGGCCTTTTCCTTCAGGACATACTCCTAAGTACACGTAAATATCGTTTCATCATCATCAGCCACTTGACGCCCACTGCAGGGCACAGGCCCCCCTCTTGGTTTTCATAACTGTGAGGGGTTTTGCCATAATCGTCACGCTTGGCAGGCGGGTTGGCGATCGCAGTATGCAGTTGGAATCTCAGGAAGACGCTGCTGCCCGTCTCCTGGTAATTTATTTCTTTAGTCGCCTTCTACGACATCCACGGAAGGAAATGGAGTGACGCTTTCTTAATCCGGCGCCACACGGAATATCGTTTAAAAAATTTATACTGTCATTTTCATAGACATCACTCAACCCATTAAGTCTTCACTGGGTTGAGTGACGCAGATTTTTACATTCACATTTCGACACTTCAGAAACGTTAAGATGGATAACTCATCTCCTTGCACATAATTGGGGAACTGCACATTCAGCGCAAGTTCCGTAGCTTATTCGTGATCCAAACTAACAGTTAGTTTTACCCGCACCGGTCACCGATCTCAAGTAGAGTCCGCAACGCCGGTCAGATAAATTGCAGCTCCGCCATATTGTCACCTATTACGCCAATAAATCTTCGCCACGAACTTAATTAGGAACTAGTAGATTAAACGGCCGCTTCTATGGATTTATTGTAATCTATATGCAGTGGTAGCGGAGCGGTAGAATGCCGGCTTCTCATGCCGGAGGTCTCGTGTCCGAAACCGGCATGTATGCTTCACATTTGTGAAGTTATAGTAGCAATACCACTCGATAACTTTGAAGAAAAACATCGTGAGGAAACCTGAGTCTCTGAGGTGTTCACATACCTCAGCGCTTGAGGTCAGTCCGCGGTGGGCACGCGTGGTGATTAAGCCCATACTATCCCCCTGAGAGAAGGCCTGTGCCCTACAGTGGGACGTATATAGGCTGCTTATGTTATGTTATTTAGTCGCTACATGCACGCTATACTAATATAGAAAGAAAGACATTTATTGGGGCAAATTAACACATCACAATAAAGAAAAGGCAATCGAACTCAATATCAGTTTTGATATATCTGCGTCAATCTATTTCAAATTCAACCATCTAAATCTGTCCAAATTCCATCCAAATAAAGCGTCGAAGCGGTACCGCTTGGGCGGGGTAAAAAAGTCCAATTAACAAGTCCAGGTAAAAGTTGCCCCAAGAAGTAGTATGAAACTTCTGTTTTTTCAATCTAACCTCATCATCATCATCATCTAGCAGATGAATTGCGCAACGTTTTTTAAGTACTTACACTCCAAATGAGACTTAAAATAACTTTAAAATTGTACTCTATTCATATCCCACTGCACAAACCTTCTCTCAGAGAGAGAGTATAGGTTTAATCACTACGTGTGCCCACCGCACAGTGGTGATTGCAATCGCCACGAACTGAACACCTCAAACACTTCAGTTTCCTCCGTGTTTTCTTTCACGAAAATTACACAAATACAAATTATGTTTACAAGCCTTGTGCAGTTTATATAGATACAAATGATAGATGCGACAGTAGAATTTGTGGACAAAAAAAAAATTAATAATAATAAACCAACTAAAAACGTTAACAGTACGTTTTTAGTTTGTTTGTTAAATAAATTAAAGACGTACCCCAGTACCCCAAGTATTTTAACAAGCAGTTCCGGAGTGGAATCCCCCGAGATGTGCGTCTAAACAAAGTGGGATCAGCGTGCCAGAATAAACGCCGCTGTTTTCGAAGCACGCTCTAGCCAAACTATCTATCGGATAAGCAAGGTCTCTTGCAAACTCACCCTTGATTTTAATTTGAAAGCACAACAAAAGAAATACACATAGATAGATAGAATATTCGTTACTGTACACAGAGATTACATTAACAGAAATTCAATAAATCGCAGTACAAGTGGCGGCCTTATTACCACAAGCAATTTCTTCCAGGCAACCATAGACGGAGACAAGAAAGAAGTTAGAGACGGGCAGTCGGTGCAATTAAGAAACACGAGTTGAAAAGTATGTAAACTTACTTAAACCATACATACATACATACACACATACTGCCCTCTTGTTTATGGCACTGTGACCAAATCTAAGCCTTAGGCATAGGGTAAGCAAGAGAGTAGTGTATAGGGAGTTTCAAATACCTTTTAGTATTTGTACCAAATATTTAAGAGTAATATAAACTGTAAAACCAAGAGCATCCGCCATCAAATTTCCGATTTCCCAGTTACAACTTATGTATTTTTCTGTTTTTATTTGAATAAAATTCTTTAATCAATCAATCAAAAGGAAAATTCTTGCAGGCCTATTTAGACAACTGGCAAATAATCTCTATAAAGCGCTGATTAATTGTCTGGACCGCTGGGCTCTGTGATATCAATACTTTAAAGTAGACTATTTAAACTTGATTAGATACTTCAAATTAAAAGAAGAGAAGGTTTGAAACGCAACTTTCAGATGACTGGTGATTGCTAGACTTACGTAGAACTGGAAGAAATGAAGACTAACTGGATGCCACTAAATAGACACCGACGACGTGGTAGACCAAAGCGTAAATGGCGTGATGACCTGAATACATTCACCAATGTGGTGCTAGATGGTTATGGTAAGAGACTTTCGAGTACAAGGCAGTAGAGGCGGTCTTTGCCCAGCCGTGAGAATAATACGCTAGTGAAAATAAACTTACGAAAGTCCTTATGAAAGTGTTAGTTTCAATAGGAGAATTGATGAAGGATAAGTTATATTTTATCATATTTGTTTACAGCCTATTGTAACCAAAAGTAAAGTTATTTTATGTTTCTACGACAAATGATCTGAGAATAGAGTAAGTGTTCTAAGCGGAAACGCCCGCTGAAAGAGGAAATCTGTTCCCAAAGTTAGTAGAGTTTTAAGCAGAGACAGGGTCGTTAGCGAGCGCGAACTGCGCTGGATTAAACTGATAGTCTAATAACATTTACATGGGAATAGCGCTGTAGCGACACAGTTGCGCTATTTTTACACAACGACCTACATCCGGGGCTGAGATACTGGGTTCTGCTTTTTAAGGGACTGCACGAGTTATAGCGTTCGCGAATTAACTTTTTAAGTTAAGTGCGGTTCTAGAATTACCCGATTTGTCGTACATGAGCATTTTTTTTAATACACTGTTTACATTTGTGAAGTTGTCGTAGCAGTACTGTGAAGGAAAACATCGTGAGGAAACCTGAGTGCCTTAGCTGTTCAAATACCTCACCGTTTGCAATTGCGAATCCGCGGTGGGCACACGTGGTAATTAAGCCCATACTCTCTCTGATGGAAGGCCTGTGCCCTGTAGTGGGACGTATATAGGCAACATTAAAAAAATATATGTGGTTAACAGGTGCCAGTTGGCCAAAGACCTTCAAAAAAGTTGAGCTGTTAACAGTAGATGAACAGATTGTTAGCATACGAGAAACCGGGGGTTGGCCTTGTGTAAAGGAAAGCTGTGTTAACTTTGTGTTTCTGTGACAATTTAAATACCTAAATGTCTTCTTTCCTTCTTCTTTCTTTCTATGACATCGTCACGGGAAAAAATCTGTTTCTTACAGGGCTATTGCCAGACGCCAGTTAACCTGCCACCCTCAGAACGCCATGTTACGAGGTGCCTAGATATTTTCTGTGAGTTAACATCCACCGGTCACCATAATAATAATTGTATTAGGCACACCAATGGCATACATACATAATTTAGTATAATAGGGTTAAAAAATGTTTACTATCAACGTGTACGGCTAAAACGGTCAAATGAAGTATGCCTTAGATTAATTACTTGACTTAAAACATCCCTCTGGTTCATCTGGCTCTGAGGGTTAAACAATAATGAGACCAATCACCAGATGAGATCCGTGTCAACAAAATGGTCTTACCACTGAAATCACTCTTGAAGTCTTGAGTGAGCTATCAAAATGATGTCTTATTTAAAAAATCATCTTGCTATCTAATTCGAGTTAAAAGACCAATTCGAAATGATGTTTTATTTAGAACACCGTCTTGCTACATACAGCGAGAGACCCAGGTTCGATTCCCACGAGAAAACATGTACCTATGACTTTTTTTTCTAAGTTATGTACATTCGTGAAGTTATAGTAGCAATACCATTCGCTAACGGTGAAGAAAAACATCGTGAGGAACCTGAGTGTCTGGGCTATTCGCATACCTCAGTGCTTTAAATCGCCAATCAGCGGTGGGCACGCGTGATGATTAAACCCATACTCTCTCTCTCTCTGAGAGAAGGCCGCTTATGCTTGCTACGTAATTGATCGGATTTGCAAGAGCATTTTATTAAGAGCGGCTCTATCAACATTATTCTGGACAATCTTCGAAAACTATTTGAGTGCACTGAATGTAGCCAAAGCTTTAATAGTAAATCCCACAAACATGGGTTACAATCAAAGCAATTCTCCGCAACGTACACGTCCAAAAATCGCACATTCCACTAGCATCATGCGGGTCGAAGCGTTGGTGCAAGAAAGAGGTAGAAGGCTCACTTCACAAGACGATCAACTGATAAAATACCATCAGCCAGGGTTACGATGTACCACTTTTGAAACTTTTTGACTTCTAAGGCTTTTGTTTTGACTTACTTAGGACACAATTCAGTTTAAATCCGACTCGAACGTGGTCGTGTAATCGCGTTACACGGAGATGGAAGAAATATTAGCCAGATACCTACACATGTCGGTAACTTTACCTACATATAGGTAACCTACACTAATTCTATTCATATGAAATATTTTTATTCATTATAAAAACTAACGATTCTCTGGTTATTTGATCTAAGGCTACATCTTTTCCCTGTAAAATCTCCACCACAGTCTATTTCAATCGCCGTTTTTGAAGTGTTTTAACGAATCGAGTTTTTATAAATAAGGTACCTCTGAGATAGCTCCCGGGTGCCCTATGAAGGTTTCAGTTATGTTTTACACCACAGAACAGTAAAAATTCTGTGTTTTCAAACGCATCTTAAAATGGATCACAGAGGTAAGAGCGCTTTATCACCTTCTTGCTCTTGACCATTGAACATGGCCGTCAACTCCGTAAATTACGTTTTTACTCTTTTCGAAACGAAATACATAATTTTTCGAAAAAAGAAACTTGTTAGTCTCCACTGCTTGCCGCAGAAATTATTTTAGGGTATAATTAGAAAACCGGACCAGTGCAAGTTGGACTCGTCCAAAGAGGGTCCCGTACAAATTTGTAGGTATGTACTTACGTATTATAAATAAATAGTCGAGGAATCAAGACTCGCCGTTTTTTCCGACTTTTTCGCGAACTTCAAAGACTATTTTTTTATGGGTTTCATATAAGCAGCCTATATACGTCCCAATGTAGGGCACAGGCCTTCTCTCAGGGAGAGATTATGGGCTTAATCACCACGCGTGCCCACCGCGGATTGGCGATTTCAAGCGCTGAGGCATGTGAATAGCTCAAACACTTAGGTTTCCTCACGATGTTTTCCTTCACAGTTAGCGAATGGTAGGTATTGCTACTATAACTTCACAAATGTACATAACAAAGAAAACGAAGTCATAGGTACATGCCCACACCGGGGATCGAACCTGGGTCTCCCACTTCCGAGTCCGAAGTTCTACCCACTAGGCTACCACCGCCATTTTTTTATGATTTAACTACAAATGTATAGTTTTTTTTATTTTTCCTGTACTTGTAGTATAAGACCGTATTACTTGCCAAATTTCGTTGTTCTGGGTCAACGGAAAGTACCCTATAAATTGTAATTCCCTTGGTGCCTGCCAAGCGTGGCGATTATGGCAAAACCCCTCAGGGTTATGAATACCATGGGGGAGGCCTATGTCCTGAAGTGGGCGTCAAATGGCTGATGATGATGATGATGATGATGAGTGTCGAAATATATTAGCGGCATAAATTCCGGTATCTTTTTTTACGTGAACTTAGAAGTTTGATTTTTCCGCAGCTTCAAAGGACTGTAGGTTTGAGTATATGCTTTTAATTTCATCTCGGTACCTCTACACGTTCCCGAGATAAAGGGACTTCACAGACAGACACAGACGGACGGACAACAAAGTGATCCTATGAGGGTTCCCTTTTTCCTCTTGAGGTACGTAATCTTAAAAATCAAAACTTGATAACTGTTTATATTCTTTTTGTTGCACTAACCCGTGCTGAGGATAAATGTTTTAAAATTGATAAATGTTTTTTTTTTTGTTGTGACAACTAGTAGGTTTTTTTTATTTTTTCATAAAATCTTGAAAATTGTCGCAGTCAACTTGTTAATTGGAAAACAAAAATGTTTATTTTCAAATTCTGCTTTTCTTAAGTGTAGTTTTCCTCGGTTGTCTACTCTTTGACAGTACAAAATCATACAACCAGTGTGTGTTACCAGTGATGACTTATGGCACTGAAACGTGGTCTCTCACTATGGGCCTCAAAAGAAGGCTCAAGGTCACGCAACGAGCTATGGAAAGAGGTATGCTCGTAATTTCTTTACGAGATCGAATCAGAAATGATGAGATCCGTAGACAAACGAAAGTCGTCGACATAGCCCAGCGGATAAGTAAGTTGAAGTGGCAGTGGGCGGGGCACATAGCACGCAGAACTGATGGCCGATGGGGCCGAAAAGTTCTCGAATGGAGACCACATATCGGCAAGGGCAGCGTAGGACGACCAGCCACAAGATGGACAGATGACCTCATCCAAGTGGCAGGAAGGCGCTGGATGCAGGCCGCTTCCAACCGGTCTTTTAGGAAATCCATGGAGGAGGCCTATGTCCAGCAGTGGACCTCTTGTGGCTGAATGATGATGATGATATTAGTATACAACTGGCAGCTTATCTTATTACAACAACAAACATATTATTTTTTGTAGTCCTAAAAAGACTGCTCCAGACGTTCTATGCAAGTCTATTTCTTGTCTAAGCCAACTAGCTAATAACATTTGCATACAAATGGGTGGCTTTTTCAGCGTCCCTATAAAACTCGCTCGGATATGTTTATGAGCTACTTTGTACGACGCCAGGATCAAAATGGGATTAGTCAGATGGTTATGGGTTTAGAGGTAAATAACGGCGGGGTGTGTGGAAACGATGTAGTTTAATGCGCGTTTGGGTCGTGTAGCGATTATAAGTGTGCAACTCGATTGACTGAGATAATTCGTGGGTTATTGGACGGCTTAGGAAAAATAGTGGTTTAGCAGGGATCATCACCATTATCATTTTTCATAAGCCTACCTTTGCCCACTGCTGGGTACAGACCATTTCCCCCTCATGCCACATTTTGCGGTCTCTCGCCATTTGCGGACTCTGCCAACTTGATCACATTCTTTGGCCAGGACAGGGAGTATCCCTGTATACAGGAATTAGGTATCTCCAATACAATTATGTTTCAGTCATTGCTATTTCATATGTCATAGTGTCAATCGTCTATCTGACTCTCGTAGGATATTGAAAATCATACAAAATTTTATACTCAGCGTCTGGTTCATAAAATCTGAATAGGCCTCCTTGAATGGGCAAGATATCTTACCTTTCACTTCACTATAGTGTATTTCCATCCAATCTTCTCCACTGGTCCCTCATTGACCGTTGACTCAGCCTTGAGCATTCTTTGACCATCTTTGACGACAGCCAGTTGTGTCTCTCCAGACCAAACGTCCAATTGTTATTCGCGTGCCAGCCAACGTCCTAATTTCCGGTCTTAATACTCGAATAGTAATTTAACGTCAATCGGCAGTAGCTGGCCTGAATTGGATGCTGCTACGAACCACCGTCACATGTGAAAAAGTGTGGTTGAGGCTCTATGCTCTCCTAGGAGCTAAAGTACTGCAGAAGGTTTTTAACGGGATCATGTCAGGCGTTTGTGCCGTTGCTTCTCTTTCGTTTCAATTTCAAAGTACCTAGGTACGTGCAAATAGTAATGAACAGTTCGGATAGAACGTACTGATCAGTAGTTATTCCTGAGTTATCGCCCACCGCTTTATTGAGGCGAGCCATCTATTACGTAACTATCTGTTATTCAACAAGACTATTCAGGTCAGCGTATTCTTAGGAAGTCATTTGTATTGAAATGTCTATACAATGCCTTAACTATACAATAGCTACCCTAACTATACGGCCCTGTAGAATTAATATGCGAAGCAAGTATTGTGCTTTGAGATTGAAGTGTTATCTCCACTAGAAAATAAAAAAAAATGTCGTAATGACCGGCCCGCCAAGACGTTATTATCTAGCTGTCTTGAAAGTTCAAAAGATTCAAAAGCGGGAAAAGGCAATGGAAAAACGTACACAACTCTTACTAAACATTAGTATATCTTATGAAGTAGGTTAGTAGAATCTTAGAAGAATTGTAAGACAATTTTCAAAGATTTTTCTCTGATATCGATCGCAATGCAATTCAATTAAATATACTTCAACCCGAAACCGACGTGCGTCCATGCAACGACTAATGAATGTTGATGAAGCGAAAGTGATCTATCAGGGGATCGTGGCAAGTGGCAGTCTCTGGTCTCTGCCTACTTCTCTGGGATACAGGCGTGAGTTTATGTTATTTCATGCTACTTCAACGTCAGATTTACTTAAAATTTTCAGGCTAGCCACAGAATTAACATAACGAACTCGTAAAACTAGCGGAAAATGAACAAGTTTGTTTTCCAAAAAGACATTTCACCACGGTAATCCTAGCAACTAATGGGACCAGATGAGGAATGTGCGTTATTTATACTTTATGCTAAGATAAGATTGTTTATGGGGGACAGGTGGTGAGCTTACACTAAGGATGGACGCTTCTCAAATCCATGGTATCGACACAAGTCGATAAGACAAACAACCACCTTCAAAATACGCACTAAACAGAAACCATAGTTTGCTAATTTTAATACTAGGTGGCGCTGACGATATTTTTTATCGCTTTAGAATTGTGTCTATAGTGCCGTGAAGATGCGTTTGCAAATTAAAGAGTTTGCTAATATTCTTCTGCATCCTGTTAACAGATAATGACCAAATTTATATGGAACCATCTGACTAAGGCAAAATAATCAATGAAATTGGACAGGTATTAGGAATTTCTGTGTTTGTTCAACGAAGGAGTTATCGCTGAACATACACAAAAAAATATGTAAAGAAGAACTGAGAACGAGAAAAGGAGGGGTCCTTTTATTGACGTCTGTTAAAAATCACTGCACCTTTATATGCCTGTCGACGGCCGGTCGATCATTAGATGACGTGAGTTTTTAACAAAATAACATATAATTTAAGATCAACTTTAGGTTCATTCGAGTGATATCGAATGTACGTCATCTATAAACGCCATATAAATAAATCTCTTGTTTCATATAAATTAATCAAAACGAAACATTAATTATGATGACTAACGAAACCGTTTTATCTACATTTCTCAACCTTAATATTGCTAGTAAAGAAAATTGTATCAGATTATGTAACTACAACACATTCGTTTCATTATATCACCGTTTACAGTGCCAAGTGTTTATCGACGTCACATACATCGACCCACCGTACCGAACTAGCAACATCTATTTTCACAGACCATAACTCATAGCGAGCCTTGCCCCTTATTAATGCCTCGGAATCAAAGAACGACGACATATTTACAACAATTATTCACTCGCCTGTACCCGCTAGATTTACCGACAAGACCCGACACAGCGTGGAGAAGTTGAGCCAGAAAGTGTTACAAAATACTTGAGATACTGTGGGTTTGAGAAGTATCCGTTGATAGTTTCGCCAGGCTGTGGCGTAGCAAGTCTAGCTGAAAGATTTATCACCGAACGGTTATGAGCACAAAGCTTTGATCACGATTTTAAATGTACTAATTAAACCAACTGGCGCGGGCAGCCAGTTCGAATAATTAACAAGAAATAATGAGCCGTGTATGAACAGCCCAACCGTGTGGAAGTAACTGCCTACGACTTTGATTATGGAGCTAGAAATTAAAGTGACGAATTTATAGCAACCAGTTCGTAAATTCTGGTTTAATATCCGAAATAAATTGAGCGGAGTCTTATTCAGCGTTCGCTTTCAAACTGAAATATATAGTTTGGGAATTTGAGCCTTTCAAAACTCGTTGGGGTCTGGTGGACCACCTTGTTTGATTGGCGCGTAAATTAACATGAAGCCGACGCACAAAGAAGTAACCCTTCGCCGCTGCATAATATAAACTACTCTAACTGCGCGTCTCCCGTGGTGCTGGTGGAGCCGTGCATTCAAACGAGTGGATATTATCGTAAATATTGTGGTGTTTATTCACATTTCGGGCACAAACAATTCAATTCACGCTCCGACTGCTAATTGGGCATAAATCGTGGAACAAATATTCAATAAGCTTCTTACATCGATTCATATTTTTTAAGTGAATGGTCTCATTTGAATTGGAGTTAAGCTATGCGTGTTTAATACGACGCGTCGATTTGTCGTCGATAGCGTATTGAAAGGGTATTGTTGTCTTGTTTTGTTTTTATTGAGAACTGGTGCGCGTTGTTCGCCCGCTCTCAGCGTGCATTTGAATTAATCATCAATTTACTTTGATTAATTTGTTTTCCGACATCTTAACGGTCTTTGAGCGTCATTAGAGGAGGTTGGTCATGGTCCTTTATTCATCGCAAACTATGAGCAGGATTTTTATGCAAAACACCAATAATTATTCAGCGCACACAACAATACAAGGGGCTTTATAGTCGTAGTTAATTCACTGCCAACCGAAAAGCGTTCTTGGCGAGGTAACATGGCATGAAAAAACGGTAACTTGAACACTTTATAATAGAAAATAATAACGCGACACGGCGATGAATTATTGCCCACAATTCATGTTAAATTGTATGTAAATGTGGGGCCGCAGCGATGGCTCCCACAATAACATAATAATGGTGGATTTGTGAGTCACGTCAGGTTGTTAGTGTGTACTTAACCCTTTATCGGGCCACGCACGCGGGACGTGACGCCGCGGCCGGCGACAAACAATGACACGGTGCGTTCTAGACCCCACGGTCGGACGGAGGGTTAGCATCGTTTTTTCAAATTCGTGAGTGGACAGTTAAACGTGTGACATGTTTCCAGTTGTTGTATGAATGTTGTGTTTATTTTTTGTGTTAGTCTCGTTACTGGTTTGGTCGTAATTTATGTTAAGTTGAGCCTACGTGAAACTGGTATCGCTCCCTATTACCGGTCAATTAGGATCAATTCACCGAGCCGTAACTATAACTCAAGGAATTTGAATGAGTAAGTAATTATGATTCAATCTTATTCCTTTGTGAGATTGATATCGGGTTTCACAGCTTATAAAAGCGTTTTTACCGGCTTAACGTAACCAGTAAGCTGTCATGATCGTGCCAAGTGGCAGTCTCTGGTCTCTGCCTACCCCTCTGGGATACAGGCGTGAGTTTATGTATGTACGTATGTAACGCAACCAATCTCGGGCGAATAAATTACGTCGTCTACTCAGGACATCTCGGTACAAAACAAAGCAGACACCCCCGGATCGGCAGAGCAGTGATTTCGCAGCGATCGCTCGAGGCGCGGAAATTGCTTCCTACACCGTCACTCCCATACAACCCCATACTAGGCATCGAGAGATATCAACTGCAGAAGAACTAAAGTCAAAGTCAAAAATTTTATTCTAATTTTATAAAAATTGTTAGTTTCACATTTAATAGATTGTGCGGAGAAGAAGCTAACAAAGAAACTCCACATTTATTCTTTTTAAAACAGGTTTGCTTAATTAACAGAGTTTTCAACTTAAAGTTACACTATACTAGATACAATCGTTCCCATTAACATTATTTAAATACCAGACATCTTTGTCTTCCAAATAATCTATAATATAATCTATGCTTAACACATTTTTTAAACCGCGTCGGTGGTAACTCAAGGAATATATACCTTAAGAAATTTTATTGTAGAACCGCTAAGCAAGACCTTATATGAAAGCTATCTGACCCGGCAAATGTTGTTTTGCCATATTAATTAGCCTATAACCTATTCTCAGACCTACCAAATATACACAAAAAAAATATTAAAATCGGTGAAGGCGTTTCGGAGGAGTTCAATAACAAACACTGAGATTTTTACATATTAGATTTCATAAAAATCGGTGAAGCCGTTTCAGAGGAGTTCGATAGCAAACACTGTGACACGAGACTTTTATTTTATATTAGATTATCCCATTCTCAAATAGAGTTTCCTAACATCGAGCTTTCCGAAACGCGTACGAATTGATTTCGCCCCAATCAATGTTTGAACGTAGGACCAAGATTATGTTTGTTCCAGTTCTGTATGATTTTGGAGATAAAATGTTAGCCATTATGACACTAATTTCATTACCCTACCAATTTGGCGAATTGCCTTTTTTGACGCACGCAACGACGAGTTGGTCAACTTGTCGCTTGTGATAAGACTCCTAGTTAGAAGATATCGTATTTAAAAGTGCGCCAAGATCACCATTACCATTATCATAATTTTGTACCTAAGTAATTATTTTTCCTGGTCGTGCCATAAAGTGTTCTCTATCTATCACTGCTGGCCTCAGTTGTGTATAGTGGCTTCCTTCCGCTTACACAAGCAGCCTACATACGTCCCACTGTAGGGCACAGTCCTTCTCTCAGAGGGAGAGTATGGACTTAATCACCACGAGTGCCCACTGTGGATTGGCGATTTTAAGGGCTGAGATATGTGAATAGCTCAGACACTTCGGTTTCCTCACGATGTTTTCCTTCACCGTTAGCGAGTGGTATTGCTACTATAACATCACAAATATACATAACAAACAAAGTCATACGTACATGCCCGCACTGGGAATCGAACCTGGGTCTCTCGCTTCCGAGTCCAATGATTACCACTAGGCTACCACCGCCGTATCGCTCTTACATCAACACATACATCATCACAGCCCTCGGCCACCTAAAGAGCTGAAGAATCTGAAGAAAACTGCACCTTTCACCGCATTCACATTCTGTGTTAGGCACCAAACAACATTTTTCATCCACAGCCCTCAGGCAAGAATAAATAATTCAATTTCAAAACGGTTATAAATTGTAAAATGGCCATTTATCACGCCAGGGTGGGGAAGCGACTGGCGCGGCGCGGAAAACGAAAACGCTCCACCTGAAAACTACAAAGGAAACAAGACCTTAAAATTGACAGATAATGGCCGAATCGTGACGTGATGTGATTGTTCAAGGCTCTGGAACAATACAAAAAGATTTTCATTTCTTTCTGCCAATTTGTGTGAGTCAGTGTGAGTATTAGTGACTTATGACGAATATTTCTTTATACCATTCCCACTCTAAAAAGCTTATTTTATTCACTGAAAACAGTGAACAAAAAGGCATTTTAATCACTATTTTGGTGTTTTTATTTAGAACACACCAATATATTCGACCTCCATCTCAATGCTTATACAACCTCCTTGCGCAAAAAATACTCGATACGCTTGTATCCTTGCGCAAAGAATACTTGACATAAAAACTCTTTGTGCAAATAACTTCTCAAGATTTGATTGGTCGATGTTTGCGACAAGCATTTTAGCATTAGAATAAAAACTGTTTTGTCTTCTTCACTGCCATTACAGAAAAAAAATTATATTGCTTCACAAGTTCACCATCCTAATAATAATAATAAGAACATTACTCTTAATTCTAGTAATTGTTCTAATTTTAATGTGCATTTTAATTAATTCAACCTTCTTTTTTACTTCATTAAATGTCTATTTTCGCTTGAATTATTTATTTTTCTGGTAATCATGGCATAAAGTATAGTATGCAACTTTTGAATAAAGTACGGATTTACATTGAGGGCCATGAAATTCTCGCGTCGCTCAGGATTCTAACACTAGAATCACTTGCTACACTCGTGATTCAATCATCATGAATCACTCCCCACGGTCGTGATTCTGTCGTTAGAATCCTTCACTTGCTCGTAATATTCGTCTATTGCCCTCACTTTAAATCCATCCTTTATTCACTAATTGCATTATATACTAGTTTTTTAACAATTATTACATAGCGTTCTTTGTTGCTATGCCACTTGAAAAATAACTAGATATATTTATCACAAAATAAGTTTAAGGCATTACAGTTTGTCCTCATTAGTTTTACGAGCAAAAACAGCAGCAAATTAGTATGATTAACAAACAATAAGGTTTTCTCTAACGCCGTGACATGGACATGCAGCTATTAGTGTTACGGAGAATTTAAGGATTATTAGGGTGAGTTAAGTGCATAATATCGATAAAATTAACGAATAATGTAACCCAGTGAAAAATTAATGCAAGTACCCGTATATATAGAAATTAGGTATTTGCTTCTGCTAGAAAAAGAAAAACAATTTTTTTTTGCCTTTGGGAGGGAGGGCAGGGCCCTTAGTACGACATTTAATTTGATTTAGATCATGTCGTTTTCACTATGAACAAAATAGATACCCACTAAAGTGCCGCTTTCATCTGAGTTTTGCAATTTTCAACAGGTTTTGTTTTCCGATGACCCGCTACTCTACGCTCAACCCTTCAACCGGGCAGCGTCGCCTGAGGGCATGCATCGGAAGAGGGTCCCTGATGATGTATGCCGTCGGAAACTGACGCCCTTGTTGTTTCAGTGGGGTTACAAATGGCTATGGCGCTGTCATGGTTAAGTTGTGTAGGTATTGGGGCTCAGGCGAGTCTTTATACTTAACATATACAGTGATTGCGAATTTTTTCTCTTTAATCGCGATTTCTTTTTTGTTTTCCTTGGTTTGGACATATGGAGAGGATGAAGGAAGAACGATTGACCAAACAAATATATCGAGCGAATGTGGGTGAAAACGCCAGTAAGGGCCGACAAGGTCCCAAACGGACATACTGCGACCAAATAGGAGATATATTAGCAAAGGGTAAAATAAAAAGTACCCAAAACCGGAGTGCGTACATGCAACGACTAATGAATGTTGATGAAGCGAAAGAAATCTGTCGGGATCCTGGCAACTGGCAGACCCTGGTCTCTGCCTACACTTTCGGGATACCGGCGTGAATTTATTTCATGTCATGTTATATCTTTTTCTAAACTAATTATATTTAGCTTAGAAATATTAAAATGGATTTTTATAGTGGACCTTTTACTTGCACTCGTCAGATGAAATGAACGTTGGAATATTTTACTAGCAAGTAGAACGCCACTTATACATGGCAGCTAGTGTATGCAATAAAGATTTCTAATCGTATCTAATCTAGTAGTGGCCGCAACTTTGTTAGCGTATTGTCGTAACTAAAAGTTTCGTAATCACTACACATTATTAACACAATTCCTGATTAACTTACTCGTTTTCTTGTCGGATGAGTCCGACCAGGTTTCGCTCTGATTCGCAAGTGAAAATCAAAATCAAATAAGTGAATTCGGTGGTAGCCTAGTGGGTAGAACATTGGTCTCGGAAGCGAGAGACCCTGGGCCTCGATTCTGTTAGTGCATTGTAGTATAACATTGTAGTAGTACACTGTCGGGTCACGTGACGTGTTATTTCGTACCATTGACGCCTAGAAGGTTTGATGGGTGTGCCCGCGTAGACTTAAAGCAGCCATGAAATGAAAACCGCCATGTTCATGCAGTTGTCATGTTACTACAATGCATTAACAGAATCTAGGCCCAGGTTCGATTCCCAGTGCGGGCATGTACCTATGACTTTGTTTTCTAAGTTACGTACACTTGTGAAGTAATAGTAGCAATACCACTCGCGAGGAAATCTGCGAGGAAAACATCGTGAGGAAATCTGAGCGTCAGATATTCACATACCTCAGCGCTTGAAACTCGCCAGTTCGCGATGGGCGCGCGTGGTGATAAAGCCCATACTCTCTCCCTGAGAGAAGGCCTGTGTCATACAGTAGGTCGTATATAGGCTGCTTATGTAATTGAATCCGGAGTTAAGTTAATAAATATCTAAATAACTTCCACACAACACAATCACTTGACCTGCTCCCAAGACAGGATGCCCTGTGCTATGGTAACCAGGCAAGGACCTCACAAACATGATTAGTGCTAATAATAATAATAACATCATTAATAATAATATTATGATTCTAATCTTTTACTATGTGAAACTTGGCAATTTTATTTAATTATTTTTCTAGTTTTAAGTAAGTACCTAATAATGTTTAATCTAAGCCAATAAATATTGTTATTTTCTTGTAAGCATCATAATTGTACTCTTGTTATTGTTTTATGTGTGTTTTGTCTTTAAAATATTTTTTTTCTATTCTATTCTATTCTATATCCTAATGGCGTATTTCATCCAAATTCTTCCAGCCCTGTAAGGGTGATTACTTGATAACGATATGACAAATATTCAAACATCATCGAGACATGAAAATTTAGCGCATTATAATTTTGGTGGCAGTCTTAATAGATTTTTTGTTTTGAAGTTGCAAACAAAGTTGAAACAACGCAAAACCTGAAATACTTTTCTGCCGTAGATTAGATAAAAGCATAATAAAAAAAATGTAGTTCTCACGTACGCTCGCTTTCACCAAAAAAGCTTTCCCGAATCATCGTGCACTAACCGCCAGCCAATAGCCACGGTCATCAAACCCTCTCTTGACGGCACCCGAGCGATTGCCTGCGCCATATTCCAGAGACGTGGACTGTCCGACGTGAGTAGCTAGACCGTTCTAATCACATAGGCATAGAGTCGATTTCAGATTGTCTCGTGTAAAGTAAAGATGCGGTGTCGTGTGTACGTGACCGCTGGAGCACGGTCGATCGAACGTGAGTACACATGGCAGCTGATCAGACTTTTCTGGACTGTTGTAATCACAAAGGTGAAATTGTTTATTAGCATGAAAAGTGGCCGAATGTTCTATTGCCATTTTTATTATTAAGAATATGATGTTTTTTTTTCTTTTTATTGGTAACCCTAGTTAACCCTTTAGAAGTCGTTTAAGGTCCAGGTTTCCAAGTTATGAGGACATTAGGGCTTAGTTGGCGAAAGAGGGCATCATTTTTTGTGTATAATCAACCTATTCTATAATACTACTCTACATACATACACACGCCGGTATCCCAGAGGGGTAAGCAGAAACCAGGGACTGCTACTTGCCACGATCTTGACAGACCACTTTCGATCACGGTTAGCCAGAGGTGGCGGGTTCAAGTCCCGGCATGAGTCGATGGGAACTAAATAGGTTTTTTTTTAAATGTCCCCAGCACGGATTAGTGCAACAAAAAGAATAAGGTCACTTTCGCTTCATCAATATTCATTAGTGGTTGCATGCACGCACACCGGTTTCGGATACTTTACTACTCTACGTAGTCAAAGATAATAGAACCTCTACATTTTCTACAGGTGTGAGGCGCGTCGGTCCAAAGCTCCTTTATTTTCAAAAAACCTACACTTATACAATCAATAAACAAGTCCAAATAGCCTGAGAAATTGTTAATGAATGCCTGTCAAAGTCACTATAGCCAGCCACGCTGCTACCCTCGCCAAAAGAAATTCATAAATGCATGTAATCCATCATGGCGCACCAATAAGCATAATTTGTTTGTACTCAAACATATAATTTCACGCCAGACTAACTCAGGGTTAATAATAAAATGTCGTGTTCGATGCCTTGTTAAAGAGTTGGATAATAGGCCGGGAGTTGGGAGTCGTGTTAAAAGTCACTTTGAAATTCAAATCTTCTAGTTCTCCAATTTATGACATGTAATGAAATTGCCCTATTCAAGACGATTTCATTCATATTTTTAACTGTTACTGTTAATAAGGCATTTGCAGTAGAGGAAACAGTCAAAATTTTTGCATTCTTGTTGCAAAGTTACCTGTAACGTAACCGAGTAAAAAGCAATCCGGAATAGAATAACGTGCTCTTGATTGTGGACTGTAAACTATCAAGTGTCAACATCAGAATTGTTTTCTACCTACTTTTGTAAGAAAAGTAACTACATATTGTTTTGGCATTTTACGATGGCACCCATGGAGTTATAGTCAACAACTGATTTGATTGTGATGTGATTTGAGAAAAGATGGTTAGACTGGAGTTTTTTTCGCTGCTTTATGTCCATTAGAAAATCGACCTGTAGGCCGGTTGGTGTGTGTGTGTGCGTGTGTGTGTGTGTGTGTGTGTGTGTGTGTGTGTGTGTGTGTGCGTGTGCGTGTGCGTGTGCGTGTGCGTGTGCGTGTGCGTGGGTATGCTTATGCTTACCATATAGATGCTTAAAAACAAGTTGCTTAACTTCTGTAACCGAGAAGTTCTTAAATTGACACATCTGGAATAGTTTATCATGGAGATATTGACATTAACAGAATTTAAATTCTTTACGTTTGAATAAACTTCTGATGTCTTATTTTTAGACTATCACAAATAAAGTGATGATTGAGGATGATTGAGATGCCACATATTGAGGGAACATTTTGATGTTGTTTTGCAATAAAAAAATTGCTGTCAACTCCCCGCCTAGAAACATTCGCGTAACGGATTGCACTCCGCGACACAGACGGATGGCATCATTCAACGCTTTCAAACTGTCAGTCATCCTATAATGACCAAGTTTCAACCCCGCTAATTCCCAATTCCTATCCTTCTTACCACTTCATACAGGTCGTTTCACCTCGCCCGCAACACCCCTCGATTTGCGTAAGAAAGGCCATGTTCAGGAGACTCTGTGGTGCGTGAAACAGTTCTGTTTTCATATTGTATTGTATGAGAAAGACGTTGACAAGTGGCGTGTGATTGATCGGGTTAGCTCGCTCGTTAGATAATAACAATCGTTCAAGGTTTTTGAAACATCCAAGCACTTGGTCGACCTCGTGGCGCAGCGGTAGTGCATCTGCATACCAGCGAGAGGTCCCGGGTTCGAATCCCGGCTGGGGACAAAAAAAGAAAACCCAGGTCTTGGATGTTTACATGTTTGTGATGTCGTTGTTTCTGGTTCCCACAACATAGGGTATCCTAGTGTGGGGCCAGAAGCAATGTATGTGCCTGTATGTAAATGTTTACGTTTATCTCTGTCTTATCTCTCAGTCTTTGAAATCATGAAAAAAAACCTATGTAGATTGGCTCATCGTTGTCCCCGCAGATTTGCTCTGCTGTAATTGTGTAACATATCTGTAAACATTCGTGATTTCCGTTTGGTACAAAACTATGAATCTAAGTTCAAAGTGATAGGAAGTACGGTAACGTTCAAAAAGGGTTTCTTCATAATAATATTATGTTAAATGTATAAGTTTCTATAATGTATGTTAAATGTATAGGTTTCTTTCGTTGGATATGCGTAAACAAGTGAAAGTACTATTGAGTTGGCCGGCACCGACCATGAGACGCTGGATCCATAGTTTTCTTTTTCTATTTTTATTACTTTTCGTAATCGCCACGCTTGGCAGGCGGGGTGGCGATCGCAGTATTTGGTTGGATTCTCAGAAAGACGCTGCTGCCCGTCTCCTGGTAATTTATTTCCTTAGTCGCCTTCTACGACATCCACGGAAGGAGGTGGAGTGACGCTATTCTTAATCCGGCGCCACACGGAAAATCCCCTCATGGTTATGAAAACCACGAGGGAGGCCTCTGCCCTGCAGTGGGCGTCAAATGGCTGATGATGATGATGATGATTAGTTTTCGTCCTGTTGTAAAGAAATTCTGGTAACAAAAACAAAATGTCTTTTATGCGCCTTTTATTTTAAAACTAAATCATGGTTAGAATGTCCCCTTAAGAAATGTCGAACGAATTCGATGTCACCCTGTAGAAGTATTTATGTATCGTCATAAGATCGTAGCTGAAATATTATATCAGTTTGTTTTAGGACATTCAGAATGTTGACTTGATTAGTAAATGGCATAATGGCAATTAAGCTCTTACTTCTTGACAGTTCTTCCATACCATAAGTTATTTGACCCCTTGCCCCTATCCTTTCGCATATATAAGGGAATTTCGTTACGTCCTGTATAACTATTCTATTATAAGAAAGTTATACCATACCACGTCTCATATCACCAAGTCCGCTTGTTCGTAGGGCGTTAAATTTTAAAACAAGCATAAATTCTTACCCCTGTTTGTGCTCGCGGTTAGAGAGGACGATAAACGTAATCCCGCGGATCGGCCGCACCGCACGGCCCGGGGGCTGGGCAGGAGCACGGTTTAATTTTAAACGCGATTAGATGTAGAAGATTTCCTATAGAGAGATTGTGTCTATAGAAAAAAAAACATGGAAAACATAGCTGTAATCAGGCCGCAGTAAATAACTGTGTGTTGTGTCAAGCGTGAGGAAAGTTGAGAGCCGGACGAAGTCACGAACCTTTGCGCTTAAAATAAGCATTATAAAAAAAATTAAAAATATGAAGCTTATAAAAATCTCTCTGAGAGACGACCGGTGCCTTGCAGTGGGATGTACATTCTATTGTGGGATGATGTATAAATGTTCTCTATCTCTATCTATCTAATTTGTAAAAATGCACCATTCCTGAAACACCCTAACCGGAGTTTGGGTAATGTTACGGTAACTTGCGCTACGATTGGTGTGCTTGAATTTCAAACAAATATGTGAACATCTCTATGATTTTATTCACTCAACGTTTTTGTGCTAATCAAAGTTATTAAATAAGGGTTGGTCCCAAATAATTTTATAAACCAAAAATTACAGTAAATATCACAACCATATCTAAAAAAAACAAAACTGTGGTGACTTGCTTTACATGAAAATAGTGACTGGCATCACTTACTTCCGAAATCAATAGATAAATTTACATAGATAAGTCAATAAAAAAATGGATTTGTCAATAAATATACTTATTATAAACGTACATCGGGAATCAATTTAAGGGTTACAGATTCGTAACCCTGCGTGCAAAGGACTGGCCAATAACGCCAAATTAACGACGAGAGTTAGATTTGAAAATAAAGCACAAATTATGAGTTTTTGAGGCTCACTGCCTTTCCCTTCAGAGATGATAAATTATAGTTATTGTAATATCACAAATGGAAGCTACCCTAAAAGCAAACAAACTCACCTCGCAACCTTTAATTCGCAAAACGTGCCTCGTCATCAACAATGAACTGGTATCACTTCCTAAAATCGAGTGCGCGGGCGGCCGGCGCGATCGCTGACGTAATGACAGTAAACCGGAAGTGGGGGCACAAAATGGCGGCCGTCCCGAGCTGTTTCCGCTTGTCGAGGGCCGGCCGAGTCGTTATTTGAAGTGTCAGTGCGATTGTGGACAAAAACAACGTTTTGAAAAAGGAATTTTCATTTTGCGTTCAGCTTTTGTTTTGGCGCCGATGGCGTTTTAGTGATCAAAGCGGTCGGCAGCAAAGAGTATGCAGGTTTTTATGTGTACGTGCGTCTATTGCAGATTGTTAGTAAACGATTTAGGAGTTCAAAAAAATTTATAAAAAGGTAGGTAGTTACATAAAAATAAAAAGGACCAAAAATAAACATAACAAATTTTCTCACAGCAATATTATATTTAAAAAAAGCAACGTGAGTTAAAACTTTAAATGTAATTGATACCTTATTTCACTACTAAAATCTATATAAAGCTAAGTGGGCGACTTATTGCATTATCGATACCGAAGAAAAGTCGCACGAGTTAAGAGGTTACGAGGTTAAAGTTAGTTAAGGTCGTAAAAGTTAATCACTTTAATATCAGTAAAGAAAACAAATTATTAAAAAGAGTCCCTCATAATGAGCCGTTTTCAGCATTTACAAAGTATTTCATAGATGGCGCTTATAGGCGTGCACATACAAGAACAAGGACTCGTCTGTCAAATGGTTGCTTAGTGCAGATTAATTTTGACAGCCGCATTTCGGTTCTTCTATGGCCACGCCTGTAAGCGCCATCTATGAATTGCTTTGTGAATTTGTGCTGAAAACGGCTTATTTAATCGTATAACACCTTCTAGTGTATAAAGGAAGTATACAACAAACAGTTAAAAGAAAAATCATAACAATTTTCCAGCCAGCGTTTCGTTCGTAGCAAAGCTCCACAAGACAGTGTTTTTCTTTTAATTTGCGCGCGTCATATTTTCTTCTCGTGTCGCGTTAAGACTAACATTGTGTCCACATTGCGGCGTTCACTTAACTGTCCTGACATTCAGCTACGAAGCATTTCAAGAAAGATGACATTTAGCGGGGTTTGAAGAAAAAACTTTATTAAATCCCTCAAACACTGAAGACTAGGGTTTACAGTCAGTGTGTTCTATCATTAATGACCTACCTACAGTCGCTGTGGACAGGCTCAAAGTTGCCCAAAGGGCAATGGAAAGGTCGACGCTCGGAATATCTCTCAGCCACAGGGTAAGGGACGAAAGGGATACCGCCGTTTAGCCAAAGTATTTTTCGCCAAATTTTACTTCCCAATAAACTTATGGCATCAGTTTCATTTCCCAAATGAAACTTTAGCAAGTTTTCATTTCGCATTTTATTCATTTGGTCAAATTATCATTTCGCATAATTTTACTGCGTCAAGTTTTATTAAGACAAACGTTTATTATGCTAACGTTTTATTTTGGCAAGTGTTATATAGCAAATAATTGTTTGATTAAATTTATATTTCGCATTTTGTTTGTTAGGTCAGTACACATAAGCAAAAATAGGTTCGAAGTTCCTTCGAACTTCGGGTGTTAGTTCTTTTTTTTTATATAAAAGCGAAAAAAAATATTTCACTAAAAAACTTAGTTTTGTGTCAAACTTAAACAAGGTTGGTGCATGGAAAAGTCATAGGTACCCTACATTATGATATGGCAAAACGTGGGATACCGCCGTTTTTGCCAAACGATACTTTTGACTGAATAATGCTTGGTAAAATGAATTTTGACCAAGTATTTATTTGGTAAACAATAACTTGCCATAATAACTTTTGCTAACTGTTTATTTGCTTTAAGTTGTTTTGAGAAATGTTTTTTTGCCAAGTGATAATTTGCGGAAAATAGTTTGGGAAGTAATACTTTGGGAAACGATTTTTGGCAATACATTAATAAACCGGGACGAAACCATCCGCCAACTTACCAAAGTTACCGATCGGAAAACGGGTAGCGCAACTTAAATGGCAGTGGGCAGGACACGTATGACGTCGGGAGGATGAAAGGTGGAGCCGTAAAGTCCCATTATGGAGACGACGCAGACGAGCACGAAATGTAGGCAGACCGCCTCCTCGATGGTCTGATGACATCACGGCTACTACAGGGTCGACCTGGGCTACACTAGCCGCAGACCGATAGCGATGGAGGACTCATGCAGAGGCATACCATACGTCCAACAGTGGACAAACAAATGCTGAAGAAGAAGAAATATATTAATCTCGTTCCGCGATCATATACAATTATGCCCTGATCTACTCTGCGCCTGTAAATGTTCGACTACTTGAAAACTGCAGAAAAACTGCGAAGATGAAACTTACAAGCAAACTTAAAGCTAACTTTTTCGGTCTTCAGTCACTTGTCTTCAACTTCTTCACCTCACTTCACCGTCATGTCAACGCCCGATATATTATTATTATTCCCTATAGTAGTCATGGATGTTTTGCTCGTAATTGCCACGCTGAGCAGGCGGGTTGGCAATCGCAGACCGTATACGTGCCAATGCCAATGCCAATTGCCAGACTCGGTGGAGCGATGATCTTCGCAGGGCGGCTGGCAAGAGTTGGATGAGAGTAGCCGAGGACCGTGCTCAGTGGCGTGCTATAGGAGAGGCCTATGTCCAGCAGTGGACAAGCATAGGCTGATGATGATGATGATGATGATGATGATAGTAGTCATGGCAGAAACGATGGAAGACCTCGGCATAATGCTCGACGACCTCAGTCGAGTTTCCCAACGTGTGGGCCTTAAAATGAACATGGACAAAACGAAGGTCATGTCGAACGCCCGTGTTGTGCCCACCCCAATAACATTGGGGAACACGACTCTCGAAGTTGTAGACGAATACGTCTACTTAGGACAAACAGTCCAACTAGGCCGGTCCAACTTCGTGAAAGAGGTCAATCGTCGAATCCAACTCGGCTGGGCAGCTTTCGGGAAACTTAGAAAAGTCTTTTCGTCTAATATACCTCAATCGCTCAAGACAAAATTATACAACCAGTGTGTGTTACCAGTGATGACTTATGGCACTGAAACGTGGTCTCTCACTATGGGCCTCATAAGAAGGCTCAAGGTCACGCAACGAGCTATGGAAAGGGCTATGCTCGGAATTTCTCTACGAGATCGAATCAGAAATGTTGAGATCCGTAGACGAACGAAAGTCGTCGACATAGCCCAGCGGATTAGTAAGTTGAAGCGGCAGTGGGCGGGGCACATAGCACGCAGAACTGATGGCCGATGGGGCCGAAAAGTTCTCGAATGGAGACCACATATCGGCAAGCGCAGCGTGGGACGACCAGCCACAAGATGGACAGATGACGTCATTCAAGTGGCAGGAAGACGCTGGATGCAGGCCGCTTCCAACCGGTCTTTTTGGAAATCCATGGAGGAGGCCTATGTCCAGCAGTGGACTTCTTGTGGCTGAATGATGATGATGATTCCCTATAGTAATGGGAAATTATGGTGTTAAGGAAACCTTAAAGCGACTGCAGAGCCGGTAACAAAAAAAGCGGGTGGGGCTGTGTCGGACTACACGGCCGTTGGTTTAAGGTGAAACTTCTATAAATTAAGCGTCAATTTTCATCTCAAACTTCAAGAAGATCTGAGTAACGGCTACTTTTTTAAATTTTTTTTAATGTAGTCAGAAGAAATGTACATAGATAGATAAAAAGTTTATTTGCTTTACCAATAACACACACAATTCACGCCACAATGTAATGCCATATCCAGCCATCCGTTAACTTATTAAGCTCGACGCAAAGCAATTCGACACACGCGCTCCTCGTACGAAGATTCACAATTTCGCCGCGACGACGTCGCCACCGCTCCTTGATTGCACGAAAAATGCGGACGAGCTCGTGTGCGGCCACTAGGCCCCTACTCTAAAACCTTGGTGTGAATAGGATAAGATAGGATAAAACATCTGTCAATTCTACTTAGTTCAATTAATTTGAATTCAATTCAATTTAGCTCAATGCAATCCAATTCAATTCAAGTTTTTTATTTCGGAACGCGTCCATGGTGTTTGTGAGCTGTTCTATGGAATTGATTGTGATATGAATTATTATTAATGTGTGTTTGTTTGTATTGTTTTTTGGCGACCGCTGAAAATCAGCGTCATGGTCTTCACCGATCATGGCAAAATGCTGAGCGGCGGCCATTTTGGGTGCCATTTTATACTTTTTTAAGGTACTAAGTAAGCGAAATTATGTATAACGTAATTCACACGCTAAACCATAACTGTTTTTAGTTTGATTGTGTTGGTCCCAAATAAACGTTTTCTATTCTATTCTATTCTAAATATTTATTCAAATAACCACTATTAAAAGTCACAATATTAAAAATAGACAGAATAAAGTAGAGTTATCCGTTGCTCTCCATGCTAGATTTTGATCTATGTTGTGGAGACCAAGATATATATAAATTAGAGTTCTTGAGTGGAGACCGCGGGTCGGTAAACGTAGTGCAGGACGTCCTCAGACTCAGTGGAGCGATGATCTCCGCAGGGCGGCTGGCAAGAGCTGGATGAGAGTAGCCGAGGACCGTGCTCAGTTCTATGTCCAGCTGTGGATAGGCGTAGGCCGATGATGATGATGATGATATCAGTTTATTCAGTATCGATAATGAAACCAATAATCACAAGTATTAAATCCAAATTTCTAGAGATCTGTAGTCAACAAGAAACCCTTATAGTTTTGCCTTGTCCGATCGTCTATCTGTCAGTCTATTTGCGGCTTAGCTCAGAGATGGTCAGAGAGTACTAGAAGGCTGAAACTTGACATGAATATACATATTACTAAAGTTGACAAAACAGTAGACTAAAATCTTTATAAATAATTTTACCCTCCAATTAAATTAAAAAGGTTTTTTTCTCGATGTGTGGTATTGTTAAATCAGTCATTTAAAAAAAAAGTGTGATTTTACCATTTTTCGATTTAGAGATCCGTCTACGAAGTAGCGCATTTTTTGTTAGAGTGGAGTGTCCACTGTCCGTCCTCTTCCGGTCACTCATTTTTTGTAGAAACGTAAAAGAATTAAAGATCATACAAAGTTAAGTTATAAGAAAAACTATCACAGCTAAGTAGGCTTTATATAACGAGTAATTATCAAACAACTTATAAAAGGAAAACATCGTACAAATTCCATTGAAAATTGCTTTGATGAAAACCCCTCGAAGTCTTACGTGGCCCTACACGTACTTAGCCGTTTTTTTAAAATTATTTTTCAAAACAAATTCGCGGCGTCATGATTTCAAATATAATATTCAGAATCTTAAACTTTTGATTATAGTATCATTTTATCGATACTGAAGTAACTGTTTTCAGTTTTTACCGTTTTCTGTTTTCTGAGTGTTTTTTTATGGCGCATAATATAATTATTGCAAGTGTTAGAAAATGTCAAGTTATAGGAATTGCAAAAAATAATATCAGCTGTTTCACACATTTTTCCCATTTCCAGATAGTTATACAATTTTTTACACCCTGAATAAACAACTAAAAGTGTTTTATCGTAATAAATGGTAACTCGTCTATCCCTCCGCAGTACTGGCGAAAGTTGTAGACCAAGGTGGCTTAAGTTTTGAGTTTAAGCTAACAAATTTTATAGAGGTCAAGTGGCCTGACCAGAGTTGTTTCCAAACACCTCAGAGTAGCCCCTGTTCGTATTTAATATCAACATTGTCGCCTGTTTACGGTCGTCCTAATTGTTAATAAGGGTATGATTCCTCGCAAACCTTCTGCCGGAGGACACTTGTTTGTTTTTGTTGCCCGGATTTGGCGGGTTGATAACTTGATTATCCTATTTTGGTGATTTAGGGACAGCGGACGTTTGGTCTTTAGGGCAAATCAAATCAAATGCAGCACACAAACTGTGACTTAATGAACGTTACAAGTAAAACTAGGTGTCCATTTCAAAATCTAGATAATTTTGAAGAAAAAATGGACAAAAAAACTCCAGACTTAGTCTTTTTAAATATGTTCATTGATTAACAGAATTTACAAAAGAAACGACCCCAAAATAGACGTCTGTGGCACTCCTATCTTAACCTCTGAGCCTGATGATTTATTTCTATTTATGTCAGCTTTTTGAACCCTCCCTACTAATGTGACCTCATAAGTTTTAAGCTTTTCCCATGTATTCCGTAGTGTTTTAGTTTTAAGAGAAGTTTACCGTGGTCTACACAGTCAAATGCTTTCGACGGTACCTACTTAATGTGAATAATTTAATAAGGCACATTAACAATAAAAGCGTATCGATTCTTTTATTGGAAATATACGTGTCATACATTGGTTTCTGCCTACCCATTCGGAATATAGGTGTGAGAAAGCACATAGA
Source organism: Yponomeuta malinellus (assembly GCA_947308005.1). NCBI lineage: Eukaryota > Metazoa > Arthropoda > Insecta > Lepidoptera > Yponomeutidae > Yponomeuta > Yponomeuta malinellus. The sequence continues at coordinate 1,094,371 of OX371000.1, forward strand.
CAGACAAAAATTAGTAATACATATTTCTATTAACGTGTTCAGCAAGTTTACACATTCTGTTTTTTTTAAAGAATCAGAATTAAACAATGTATACTATACAAGACTCCATTTTGTCTTGTAAAGTCAAATTATCGTTATCGGATCTGAACCTATACATACAGTTTATTCATACCAGCTCGAGCAACAGGAACACTTTGTCAGTTTCGTCCCCATCTATCATCGCTAGTGGACAATCCCGACCCCCGACCGATCGATGTTCAAACGGTTTTTAATCGAATCCCATTCGGGCCACCTCTTCGCCGGCGCTGACGCCGCGGCGTTAATTTCAAATGATTGATTATCTTCGGTGCTAATGAGCTCTGAGCCCGTCTTCTGCATGGGGGACAAGAGATGAGAATTATAATTGGAGAAGTAGATAAACACGCATAGGCCGATGAAAGAAATCCTGGTTGAGGTACCTACGGGTGTAAACTGGAACAGCAAGTGCTGCGAAACTTCCGCCTTGCGATAGATATAGATAAATATGCCAAGCTGATTACCAACCTTCGTTATTCTTAGAACCACCGCACCATGAGAAAAAGAAAAAGCGGATAAAGTACTAGTCCAGTGAGTAATGTCACAAGAAAGACTGTTGAACTGCTGTTGAGGCTGGCCCAGGAAACGGTCTGAAGTAGACAGCCGGTGGTGCGGTAGCTGGATGAGAGTGAACAGAAAGGATTGCGGTTGGTTTTATGTATTGTATACGTCTATGTAGCGGTAAATAAATGTATTTCTTGTTATGTACGTCCGGCAGCATTTTATGGAGACAATGAAACTGTCTACTTGATCAACATAATTATGAAGGAACGTTTTGAAGCTTGGTTGAGCTGTGATATATTTATGAAAATAAATCTGTAGATCGCACTACATTTACAATCTTACAACCAGGCCTCTCTCCCTCAGAAAGAAAGCCTGTGCCGTACAGTTGGTCATATTTTATACAAGCTGCATTATTAAAAAACGATTTAGTATCGTATCTTACTTTTCTGGTTCACGATCACACTTCTCTTAGCCACAAATATTACCGTGACCGTATAATGTAACATTGATCACTGATCAATATTCAACATAAAAACTGTAGTCAATGACTATTTTAAGAAAGAACTTCATATAATAAACACCAGTTAAAGAGGGAAAAGCACCATGAATCAAATAGAGAAAGACCAACAAATTACCAACAGAAACCTCGGGTTTCCCATGACTTGCGCCGTCGGCGGTTATGAATTATGATCGCTATTCCCCCACAATAAGTGCATAAATAGGCCGCCGTGATGGGCGCGTATAAATCACTCGCCCCATCCATCATCGCCACCAGGAAGTGCCGTGGACTGCTTGCCGGTAACCGAGGAACTAAATTGGCAGGGACTTTACGTAGAAGTTTTGGGAAACACATCACCGTGGAGTGTGTCTAAATAATCACATAATATTGTGGAAAACTAAGAGTGGAATACTGAACCCTACGAACAAGTGTACACGCAACGATTTAAAAATGTCGATGAAACAAGAGGAGTATTTCGGGGTAGTGTCAAGTGGCAAACCTAAGTCTCTGCATGCTTCTCCGGAATACAAGCGTGGGTTTATGTTTGACGTAAACAGCAGGGTACAGGCGTTGAAGAACTCTGTCAGGTCGTTTGTATGGCAACGTATTGGCAATGTCAAGCACGCGATGCTCAGATTTCTTCGCAATGTTTTCCTTGAACTTTAGCTAGTAGTACATAGTATATCACAAATTCATATTATGTGAAATTAATTAATGTGCGAACTTAGTTACTATAGGGAAGGTGAGAGCGATAATCATAACGTAAGGTAACGTAAGAGTTTTCGTAAAAATTATGAAAAGTATTCGAGCTAAGCAAGGTATTTATTTGATTTCTGCACAGTTAAGATAAACGAGGACTGACTTTAGAGTGTAAGAAACTTTCTTAACTGTTCTAACTACGGCTGCAAAGTATATATTTAGTACAACACTCACCAAGAAAACTGAGTGTACCTAAACAAAGTACAATTTATCTGTGCTCGAATAATGTCACCAAGATCTTATGTGCCTGTCACATTGAAATTAAATGAAATTAAAAAACTTTACTGTAAAACGGTTACAAAAAATATGGTTATTGGCTCCCAAACTACGATTCCCTGTGCTATGAGTAGCCAGGCTACAACTATGTCAACTATGTTTTTAAATCTGTACAATTTCAACTAAAAGTATTTTCCACACACATACATAAACTCATGTCTGTATCCCGGAGCTTCAGACCTAGGTCTGAAAAGAGAGCCAGATCCTGTAAGAAAGACTGAAAGGTCTGTAAGAGCTCTTACGCTTCATCAAAATTCATTAGTTGATGCATTCACAGCAATGTGTGCCGGTGGTTTCGGGCGTGATAAAACACAACTGATATTCGCTACTTTTCGAGTCTTGCAAAATCTGCTTCAAACTTTCCACTCAATCCTGTTCTTGGATAACCGATATTCGATAAACAGTCGCTTCAGACGTTTTTGTTCTTAAAATTAGTGGGGCAAACATGGTTGCCCATGGTCAAAGTGAAATAGATTTTTGTCTATTTCAAAGTAACTTTGTCGTTTCAAATGCCCAAATGGGTCGCCAACATCAAGACACGTTCCAGCTCAATGCTAGCAGATATGTAGTCAACATTACCCACCGCTACACTACGCTCGCCAGTGATGTCATGTCAGACGAATTTTCCTATTTGCGTTACCTTTGACGATGAAACGGCGAACGTAAATTGCAATCGGTGACCAGTCACCATTATACTATAGACGGAATTTTTTCGACGAATATTCATCTTGATAAAAGAGATCAAATTGTATGAAATGGAAACAGCCATTTGATTGCTGTATTAACTTGATGTTCTTTTTTAGGTAGTTGAATTTAATAATACGTAAATAGTGGGGTTGGAACAGTGGTACAAGATCGGTTTTTCGTTTACGTAGAAAAAGTATTCCTAACTAATATTTCCGTTATATTATTTTTGTTGCACTAACCCGTGCTGAGGACAATTTTGAAAAGCTATTTAGAGGCTAAAAATTCCACCCATGCCGAAATACGTAACACAGAGAAGTTTGTAAAGAGGCTCTAAATTTCGCCGATGGCTGCACTTGCCCGTTAGCCCGCTTAGGAGAGCGCTGGTACGGTTATCCAGAGGTCGCGGGTTCAAGTCCCGGCATGGGTGGAATTTTTAGCCCCTAAATAGGTAGGTTTTTAATATTTCTGTGTTATTATTACTATTTTGTTGCAATGAAGAACGTATTTCCTTCCTTATTTCGTGTTTTAGACGAACTTGAAGTTTGAAAAAAATGCTTTATAACAACTGGTGCCACCTCAACTCTACCTTTTTTTTGTATCATTGAGGCGAAGCAATATTTAGACGATAGATGCAAGGCTATATTTAGACGATTTGGGCTACTTTAACTGTTACGCGATTTTAGGAAATTTTTCTTCAAAATATGTGCGATTTTCACCTATCTTATTCTAGCAACACAGGCGCAATGCAACGCGCCAAGCATCCACTTAGTGGCCCCGTTGTGGCGCTGACACCGGCGCATATAGAGATGTTACAACCTACATGGACGTTCGGTGCAGCCAAACGTAGAGCTAGGAAAAGACTTAATAAATGGGATTAATTCCATTTTTTTAAGTATGATTAGCATCATGAGTGACCACAGTGATAGCCTATCCCGATAGGAAATGTTAGCACAGTAAGAAGTAGGTATTTATAAAAAAATGTGTGATACCCTGAAAATTGGAGCAACAAAGTACATATATGTACATACATAAACTCACGCTTTTGTTCCGGAGGGGTATGCAGAGACCAGGATTTGCCACTCGCCACGATCCTGACAAAGCTCTTTCGCTTCATTATTCATTCAATGCATGCACGCAAACCCTTAAATAGGTATAGATTCTAAAAAACGTTGAAGTGATAGTACAAATAGATCTAATATAAAAGAGATAGTTTGTAAACATTTTATTGGTACCTATAGAACCTGTAGACCTACCGTGACAGGCGTTTTTGCTTTTGTCTTATGTCTAATGTCTCTTTTTATCCCCCGAAACTTTAGCTTTAACTTTAACTTTAGCTCTTTTGCAAGTTGCAAAGTCCAAGTACACTTCTGCCAAAAAAAAACTGGCGCATTGAGCTGACAATAAAAAGTAAATCAATCGGATACACTAATATAGAAGCAAATGAAACTATGAGAAATTTAAGTTAAAAACCAGGGAACATAAGGCGTATCTGCAAGTTCCCTAAGCCCGTGCAAACATCACGAGTGCAAGAACTCAGACGACATGCATGCATTTCGAGCGAGACGCCGCGGACGCGGACGATACGCCAACCACCCGCAAGTATCAGGCTGAGCCAGGGAGCCACAGAGGTGCCGGCGATAACATATCGCTACAACACAACTTAATACTTTCTCGTTCTCTTTGATTGATCCCATCTACATAACCTTTTGGGAGGTTTTCGAGATCTAAGAACAGGTAGACGATTTGTGGCATTACAATTGGTCGCATCGATAGAACACAACTGTGTATTTTCTCCGGGACAGTTTAGTCATTATTATAATGAGGATGATTTGATTTGATCACATATTTGGGAAAAAAACACTGTGGAAAAGAGAAACAATCTTCATCGGGAAAGTGAAAATTCGGAACGAAGCGGGATTCGATCCCGTACCGTCGACATTTGATTTGATAATTCTTTATTGCATAAGAAATCAATATGCACAAAGGTGAGCTTAACACTAAAAAGTGCACGAATACACGGCATAGGCCGTGCCAGCGCACTAACCAGTTAACTCAAACGAAAAAAAAGTTCCGCTTGTACCATATAATTATGCACTACATAACTAGCTATGACGGTAGCTCACCATCACATCTACGACCAACCAGCAACCTTTCCGGAAAGAGTTTTCATGAACCATGAAACAAATCAAAGAATCTATAACCTATGAGCTTTTCAAGCACAGCTCCAGATAACAAGTCCTGCTCCTCATACAAGTTGCTGAACAAATTTATTTTCCTGATAATAGTTGCTTCGGCGACAGCTTATTCTGTGATATCGCACTCGCGTGTCACAGACGTATAAATATGAAAACAATTTTCAATTTAACATTCTCCCTTCGGGGAATACAAGAGTAGCGTGGTTTTGTGTTTATTGAGACTGACATGACGACAGTAAAGTTGTTAGCCCTGGGCTGTTTAAGGTATTCAAATTTACGACGGACTTAAAAGAAGACAACAAAAGCCAACATTACCCATCTAATTCAAGTAGCTAGAGAGGGATCAACAAGATAACCTTTTTGTGTCTATGGTTCTGTTGAGATGTATGTTATCTAAGAGGAGACAAGCTATTATAGGAATGTTGAATTTTTTATAGACACAATGTCTACTACAATGTCTACTAAGAAAGAAAGAAAGAAAGAAAGAAAGAGGATATTTAATTAAACTGTCACAGAAACACAAAGTAAACACAAAGGTACACAAACAAAAGATACTACTCTTACTTATTCTAATATTTTCATTTAAATAAACATACATACATACATACATAAACTCATGTCTGTATCCCAGAGGGGTAGGCAGAGACCAGGGACTGCCACTTGCCACGATCCTGGCAGATCACTTTCGCTTCGTCAACATTCACTAGTCGTTGCATGCACGCACACCGCACGCATTTAAATAAACACAAATTCAAAAGATTTGTAGAAGTGTAGAGTGAGTGGATCACAATAATGACATAGTTACGATATTAAGACTATAGTGCCCATCATCATCAGCCACATGACGCGCACTGCAGGGCACAGGCCTCCCTCGTGGTTTTCATAACCATGAGGGGTTTTGCCATAATCGCCACGCTTGGCAGGCGGGTTGGTGATCACAGTATGCAGTTGGAAGGAAGACGCTGCTGCCCGTCTCCTGGTAATTTATTTCTTTAGTCGCCTACAGTGCCCATATCAAAATGCTAAAATGAGCAACTTGACACCATACTCAATACCAATCTCAAAAGTAAAACAGCTTGACAGCGAGAATTACTCAACGATTATAAAAAGGCTTTCGCTAATCTGTATTCGTTTTGAACAATCTTTCTTAAAAATTTAACTAAAGAAGCACCTGAAAGCTTATCTTTTATAAATCTTAGTAACATGTAAAACGTTTTTCTTAGGCTTATGTTTGTGGTAACGATTATTGGGTACTTATTTTTTTATTTATTAATAAAAAAGAAGTGTCGGCCCACGCACATTGCAGGATTCCGTAGAAAGAGGGGGTTTATCTGCTTTACGGAACTAACAACTTCATCGACGTAATTTTCAATGGATTTTGTACGAAGTTTTCTTTTTATAAGTTGGTCGCCTATTACTCGTAACTTGTAAAGCCTACCACGGCTAACGTGATAGTTTTCCTTTTAAGTTCATTATATTATATGCTACTATCTTAAATTTTTTGACGTTTCTATAATCAACCGTTTAGCCAGGAGTGGGGGGGACGCCTTACTCGGAGAAAACTTTGCGATTGCGAAAGCTTAACATTTCACAAACGAAACTCAAAATAAAAAATATATCTTTCTACATGCACAATATTTTTAAACGACTAATCCAACAATACCGCACACTAAAGCGTAGGCGAGAAAAACAATGCATCCCGAATTTACGTGCAGGGGGATACCCTAAAAAAAAATTAGGATTTTATTGTACAGTTTTGTCCGCGTGAAATTTCAGCTTTCTTGTACTAATCGTCTCTGAGCTAGGCCGTGGACAGATGGACGGACAGACGGACGGACAGTCAGACGGGCGGACATGGCGAAACTATAAGGGTTCCTTGTTGACCACGGAACCCTAAAAAAGGGTGTAAATATTTAAGAACAATTAACAAACACTTGTACCGGAGATCCAGCAACTAGAACATTTAGAAATGTGGGCTGAGATGGCATCAACTATTTAGCAGAATAGAGAGGCTTAGAATAAACTTTTGTTGGCCACAATCTCATCTCGGAGTAACCGCGCTGATGAAAAAGAATAAAATTGCCTGCGCTATTTTGTAAAAGTAGCTAGACTCCTATTACATAAACAATGCGTAGATGATAGATGAGGTGGATAGTCACATACCAATAAATCTAACACATTAAAAGCATTCCCCAGGTTATCTCCACGGATTCGCAATTTAAACCCTCACCGGCACCATTCATCCGTTTCACAATAACTGCCAACCAAACAAAAGCCTAATGGCTGTTTCTACACAAGTCGCCGGCATAAAGCAAATATCGACTAACTAACAACACCTTACACCGCCAAAACACTAGCGTAGCGCCGTCTATTTTTACCGACAGTGCACTCCTAGAGTAAGCAGTAACAGAAGTTTAACCCCTGTTTCTCGTACACAAACAATCAGTTAATCTTCTCGATTCCTACGATTCGCACTCGCTTGTCACAGATTCGTGGATTTTATTTCCACTGGGGGACGCTGTACATTTATATACATTGTCTCAATCAGGCTGTATTTCCATGTTTGTGACGTCCTAGTTTGGGACCAAGGCAAGTGATTGTGTTGTGTGGAAATTATCATTATTATTATTATCTACTATTAACAGCTGTCAGTTGGCCAGAGTGCATACGAAAAATAAAACAACTGACAACTCCTAATAATGTACTAACAGCTTGTTGGTGTAGGATGCTTAATAGAATACAGGAGGTAAAGCTACTCACGTCCGTACGTTTACCCTTATTACCCTACATGTGACCCCCGGAAAGAAGTATTATTGGTGATAAACCCAGGCCACTGCTAGTGCCCAGTTGCCCACAGGTAATAACCACCTACCATTTCACTGATACGCACACAGTCATACAGTGAGAAAAAAATCTTACGCGTTTCAAATCGCCAATCCGCCCTAGGCACGTGTGCTCTTAACCCCGTACTCTGGGAGTAGTCTTGAAAGTTTTATAATATACATTATGGAAGAGAAGATGGAAGGAAAGAGAGGCAGAGGAAGGCCACGGAGACGCTATGAATATCGTGATGAAGCCCTGTCAAAGAGAAACTGCATCGACAAGAGTCTAACTCTTAAACATGATGATGATGACGAAAGTCTATCGACGTACATGCTAAACTACAGCGTAAACTTCTGTGCCATCCTATTTTATACCAGCGGCGTGACAAAGGGCAGCGCTGCGGCGGTGCCTTTGATCTCGGCGGCCATCTTGTCGGCATCCGCCTGTGATGATTGCAGCCGTGAAATGATCTCTGACAAGCTGTTAGTGGATGTTAAACGAACGTTAGCGGGGCATGTGTCGGAAGATGGGAAGTTTGGAGTTTAATTGCTGTTTCCGATGGCGAGATGCTGATCTGGTAGATAGGTAATTTATTTATGTTTTTGAGTCGCTGAGCGGCTTCTTTCTGCTGTAGTTTTTGAGATAAATAAAAAAATTAAGGTAAAGTTCATTCAAAAAATTCAAAATTCAAATTTGTTTTATTCAAAATAGCACAGAAACTGCGACTTAATGATCGTTACAAGTTGAACTAGGTGTTCATTTCAAAATCTAGAGCATTGGCTATCTTATTTATTGGTTAGGGTCAGTCAACAGCTTATCGACAGTAACGTTTTTGTTGCAAAAGTGTCCGTAACGCGACATATTAGAGTGCACGCGTCGATCGATCAATTGGACCGCTCTTATATTAAAGTTGTATAGTTCAAATTCAAATCATAGTTCAATGAATTCAAATTGACAGTGCAAGCGACGAACAGTTATGACTGACTGTACACCTGTATAGTTATTAAGTAGTACATTCCAGGAAATGAATGAGTGCTACTTCTTTGTAAGATTATCTGAAGCAGTCGAACCAGAAACAATTTTGTTAGCTGCTAAATAACTTTGAACAAAACGCGCAAAACATTTTTGTTGCCAGAAGAATATAATAAAAGTAATGTTGTGCGCATTTAAGATCACACGATTTTTAAGTACGTGAAAAAACTTATTATAAAATTTCTCTAAAACATTTTTAGGCATGTAACGTATACGAGTATGCTGTCATGTAACAATGACATGAACTTACTAGTTTGTTTTTCGTTTTTTCAAAATTAATGAAACTGCTCTTTTATTTAATTATGTGGTATAGAGCAATAATTTTATGACGATTTGACTTGCATGCATTAGTCCGCCGACCCTAAAATAATTATGGTTTTCGGGATTTGAACTAGTTCCTGGTAACATTTGTAAGCCATCGACTGCCTCGGACAGCCAAACCAGAGATAGTGGGCTCGTTTCTCGCTGAAGGCCGCCGTATACTTGATTTGTACAAGTGGTAGTAGGTACCTCCATGTTTGTGATGTGCTTACCTCGTAACCATAGCGTAGGGTATCCTACTTTGGGACCAGGCCAAGTGATTGTGTTGTGTGGATGTTATTATTATTACATTATCCAAGACCAAGTTAAGCAAACCACCGCATCACGGGGCTCAAGTCGTTCATCTTGTCTACAAAGAGCACCGTCACCGAGGATTAGAGGGGTGTGCACCCAATCCATTGCCGACTCCCGTGTGGGCCATAGAGCTGACTCATTGCTTCGTCCGCCCACTGACGCTCTGGTCTATTTTTATTGACTTCAAGGCCTTACGATTTTAAAGTATCTAAGAGTGTTAAATTACTTTCCTTTTAAATTGCTATGCTGCACTCTAGTGAGCTGTTCAGGGGTAGCGTTCACCACTGGTAAAACGCTGGTCTGACCTTACATGATTCGACAATGGTCCTGGGTATAGATACCAAATGACTTCGTTTTCTAAGTTACGTACATTTATGGTTTTTTTAGTGGCAGTACCACACGCTAAGTGTGAAAGAAAACATCGTGAGAAAACCTGAGTGCCTCAGATGTTCTCATCTCACTTGAAATTGCCAATTCGCACATACTCTCTTTCGCTCTCTCTCGAAGAGAAGGCCTGTACCTTGCAGTGGGAACGCTATTTATTTGGCACCAATTCTAAAAACGTGAAATAGTTGTCAGCAGTGTAATAGACTCGGCAGCGTTGAAATTCAGCGTGCAACAGTCGATATAATTATCTTGGCGATTTCAGGATGTATCCCATATTGAATGTTATTTGTATCGAGGGGAAGATCAACCCCTAAAGTTCTTCAGGAGTTTCTTAAGCCATGTTGTAGATCGCTCATGAAAAAACGAACAGGCACTGACTGCAAACCAGCTTTGAGGGCTCAGACCCTCAGCACAATGCTGAGTCTGCTTCTTACCACTTTATATGTATTCAGTTTTGTAGTGCGACTTCATGCATTAATTGTAATGTTTAGTACGTAACTGTTATAGCCTTTATAGGTAAGATAATTATGTCTTACTTCTTCGTCTGATGGGCAAGCAAGAAGAAGTGTTTTAAGATTGAAATCGTGGCCAACTACGTTACCATGATAAGTGTAGATACAAAAGCCACTTATCACGTAATTAGAAAATATTGGTGTCCAAAGATTTGTATTAAAATCTTATGTGTTCCTCTGTTGCCGTAGCTCTTTCGTAGGACATTTCAAAAAGGTTTATTGATCTATAGAATACTTGAACAGATTAGCTACTCTATTATTAAAATGTAAAAGTTACCTTCACGTTGAATATTTTGTTTTCTCAGGTCATCATTTTAGTAAGTATACGTAAAGGATCTTTCGCGATGAGGCCATGATCATTGTTTGATTCCTTTTGTCACCCATTCCTTTTATTAGGTACCGTGAGAAATTCGATTAAATTTTGAAACAGCCGTAAGACGAGCTTATCATGAAAAAACCTATGTATTTATCATACAATGCCTTTTTAAGATTTGAATACTTAAAACATCACAACAGTATAAAATGTTATCTTTGAATAAAAGCCTCGTTTCTGAAAGAGATTATTCAAATTGCCATGACTAAGGCGTTTTCACGATTATGTGTAAACGAAAGTACCTTTTTTTGTTCCCATAAACATAAACTTGCCCGGTGGTCCCAGAACAATATTTGGTTAAAGTGGGACTTTTGGAGTGAAAAGTAAACTAGCCTCTAATAACCTACCTGAGAAGGTTACGCAAGTTGCTTCTCAGAATAAAGGTGTTGGAACCGAACAAAGAGCGTGTTCAAAAAACAATGGCCCAGTAATGCAAGTACAGATTAAAGTATCAAGCAACAAAGATAGCATTATTCGTTAGAAACTTAAAGCTCTAATCTCCCTTATCGCTTCAACAATAGCACGGAGAATAAAAGACAAAAAACATCAGCACTCAACGAGAATAAAGTGATAGTAATGTAAATAATAAAACTGTTGGCACAAAATAAATTACAGCGGCGACGACCCCATAAATTATATAAACGAAACGACATGACCCACATTAAGCATTCAGTGAGAAAAACTCGATACGACGAGCGACACCCACGCGACGCGAAAGGAAAATAAGAAACAAGCGCGAATGATGCGCAAACTGAATTATTACTGAGCCACCGTTTACCCGCTTCGTAGCTATTCAATTTCCACAGCTATGCATCTCTGTCGCGGCGCCGCGAACGCCTTTGACTATGCACTGCATATTTTATATCATGCTTTCATCAAAGGAAAGCGCCCCGTAATTTCTCGTGCGCGTGAGCGAGACGGAACGGGTGTCAAACAGCGGTGGGGATAAGACGCAAAGCTCCCGCAAAGTATACAGAATGCAAAAATGGCGCGCGACGAGTGACAAGGTGTCGGGGGGTAGAGGGGCGGCTCACTCCGTCAAGCCAGCCAGTCAGTCTCGCTGCGACCGCCGACCGACCCACACGTGTTGACCGCCGCCACCACACTCGCGATCAGTGCTCATGCTCAGTGAAACAATGCCGTGCTGACAACTGGATTACGTGAAGTGTTTGATTACATTTTTTGTTCAAGTGCTTTGAAGGATTTGTTGAACACTCGAAAAGGATTTTCTTACGCGGAGCAAAATGCTCACGTCAAGCAATCAGTATCTGCGGCCGGATTACCTGTCGCCGTTGCCAACCACGGTGAGTTTCAGCTGAAGATTAGTGATGGATTAGGCGATGTAAATGGAAATGGAAACTCGGAAAATATAAATGCTTAATTCAATAATAATATGAATATGAATGAGCAAAACAGACTTCATGACAATAAAGTAATAGCTTAAACTTTATGGGAAGATATTGAAAGTCTTAAAAGCTAGATTTGACAACATAAACTCAAAACAAATCAAACAAAAATAATCATATCGGAATCGTTTGTAAGATTATAATGCAAATTGAAATAGTTTAAATCCTGTTAATAGTAAACAAAGGAATAATTTTCACAACATTAGTTCACATTATACAACTTTAGCAAATACTTAATATATATTGAAAATGTAAAATGTAAACAAAAGACTGAAAGCGCACTGTAAATTAATAGTGCGCTCTTAACTATCAAACTATTCTGTAAGTAATGAATTTCTAATAATCATAATTTATTGGAACCGAAAATAATAAAATAAAAATGCGAAATTTGCAACTAACTTTCACCAAACGTATAAACCTATAATTTAACATCGGATTTAAGAATTATTACAACTTATAGCCAATAAAGCTGTTGGACTTCATTCAAGAAACATAAGTGGTTTTTTGAAATGCAGACCAAACTGAAGAAAATAATTACATAAGCAACCTATATACGTCCCACTATAGGGCACAGGCCTTCTCTCAAGGAGAAAGTATGGGCTTAATCACCACGCGTGCCCACCGCGGTTTGGCAATTTCAAGCGCTGAGGTATGTGAACACCTCAAGACACTCAGAAAATAGTTAATATTAGTTTACCGAATTTTGATAATATATCTGCACCGACGTTATGTTAATAATATCTATCCATTAATTCTGATGCGGAATCGTCAACGAACAAATAAGCATTTCATTATATATTTAGCATAAAATTTCAAAAAACGTCATAAGACTTCAAATAAAATTAAGCATTTTAAAGGCTAAATACAAAAACAAAGCCGTAAATTAAACTTCAATCTAAAATCAGGAACTAAACATTATCGTTGTAATTAAAAACAAAAGTCCATGAATCATCTCGGGTTTCTGGTAGCCAGCATTAATAAATATGACTTTAAAGGAGATTTTTATCACCTACAAGGCTACACCGTAATACCTTAATCACTCTGTCATTCCGCTAAGTTATTGGAGCCATTAAGCGATATTTATGGGGCAATCGTAATCTGAGATGTTATCGACAGGAGTGTTTTAAGAAACTTTGGGACCACAAACGCGATGTTAATGCTTTGGGCAAAGAAAAGGGACTTGAAATAATACGAATCTTGCCTTAGTCCTGCTATAAGTATATATTTACGCAAGTCTGCATAAAATTATCTCATAGTTTAAATTGATATTAGAGGTAAAAAATATGTTGTTATTAATTTTATTGCAAAAACCACTTGTAGATTCGGAACCGCGATTTAATTTAAATTTTTGCAAACCGGCAACGTGAGTAACTGGAAAAACTCCTAACGTTTCGTAACTAATTAAAAGTTCATCAGCAACGTTTTCTAGAAGCTTTCCCAACTTGTTTCTAACCCGACGAACCCCTTTAAGAAATTCGTGAGGCAACTTTCCGTTTACCGGTTGCGCAAATACGACTACGATGTTTAAACGGAAAAAGTAAACATAAAACTTAGAAGCTCGTTCGCGTCGTCTCATAAAAGAAAACAACCCCACTGAAACCCTTCAACTAGCAGTCCTCCAGTGACAAGCGACAAACGGCGCGAGTTGAGGCGCGCCGCAAATTCAACGGCACAAATTGCCCTTTTCACTGCGAGATTACATCATGCGGGAACGGAGTGAAATGTCAAGCGGAGCCGACGGGTGCCAGACGCGCGGATAATGGCGCGTCGGCCGCGTGATTGGACCGTGCCCCCCGCCACCCTCGCGCCCCGCGGTCCCTTTGTACACTCGTCACTCGCAACCTCGACCCCGACGTTTCATTTCATAAACTGACGGCAACCTCTCTTTGTTACAGCTTGACGCGAAAAAGAGCCCGCTGGCGCTTCTGGCGCAGACCTGCAGCGCGATCGGCGCCGACACGCCGAACCCAAAACTCATTTCTGCGGCTGAAAAGGCAAGCTCGAAAAAGTACTCGGAAGACAAATCGCCGGTGGTTCACTCCCCGGTCGACAATAAGCCGAGCTTCAAGCCTTATGAATCGTGCCTGACATCGAGAGAGAAGACTAGAACTCCTGAAGACCGCGCATCTATCAATGCTCATTCAAAGACGCCTCAGTCTTCAAAGGGCAGTGCAGCTACAACTCCCGTTCAGGCTCGATGTGGCAGTAACTTAAGCTCGTCGTCGCAAAGAACCCCGCCACCTGCACACCGAAAAACCCCATCAGAGAAATCCGAGGAGAGATCAAGTCCCGCCCAAGGCTCTCCAATTCCAGCTAAATCCAATGAATCGTCCAATTCATCGTCGTCCAAGTTACCCTTCACACCAACAACATTGTCAAACTCCGATACCAAAGAACCATCCAGCTTCAAGCCTAGCATACCTGTCTCTTCTGCCTTCCTCGGTGGGATGCCTCCAAACGGATTCCCTTTACAAATGGACTTTATGACCAGCAGCCTCATGGCTGCGCAACACCATGCTTTGAAAAACGGGCTCAATCCATACTTAGTGTACGCGCGGATGAAAGCGCCAGGAGGTGAACTGGGTGTGTGCAGAGATCCGTACTGCACAGGATGTTCCCTGAGCTCTCATTTGATGAAGTCAGCGACGTGTCCCGCTGGATGTTCTCAGTGCGATCATACCAAGACTCCGTTTCCCATGCCTGGAGGTCACCCAGCAGCCGCGGCGTATGCTCATGCCCAGTTGGCCGCATTGGCTGCAGCCTCACAGCTTCCTTATGTCTGCAGCTGGATGGCTGGAGATTCAGCCTATTGTGGCAAACGATTTGGAACCTCTGAAGAATTGCTTCAACATCTCCGATCGCACACTGCTAGCGGTGAGCCAAGCCCAAGTCTCTCAATGTTGAGTGCTACACATCCGCTTCTACAAAGGACATATCCGACGCCACCGCTGTCGCCATTGACTCCCAGATTCCACCCTTACAGCAAGCCATCACACCTGGTGTCATCGCCACCACTGCCATTCCCGCTGGCACCCCACCCCTCTTTAGCAGCCTACTTCCCATCGTACCCGTTATTCGGACCGCGGCCTCTGCACCCGTGAGGACCGTCGGCGCTCCACGCATACAAAAAGGGGGGCGCCGACCACTAGCCCACAGGACATTGAAACTGAAGATAGTGTAAATATAACGGGTAGTGCTCTTCGGGTTTCTAGTCGGCTCATATCATTGGAGGACGCCGCAAAGGCGCAGCAGCTGTGATCTCTTTCTAATGTTCTTTTTAGTGCACAAGTCGTAGAACTGTTAAATCGTGTAACACCAGTGATGTGTGACTTGTAATGACTTGATTCAAAATGTGGTTCTTCGAACAGCTTTCTTTGTTTACAAGCTATGCTATAAGGTTTGATCATTTCACAATCATCAGGGACATCACATGTTCAGGTAAAAGCATATAAAGTCTATCATAAAATTGAAAGACTCTTTGGTGTTAAATTCTTTATGAAAGTTAAGTTTGTGAACAAAGAAGGCAGTACTCTTTGTCATCGCCTGAGATAAGAGGTTTTGTCCGTCCGCGGAGTGCGGAGTTTGGTTCTATATTAGTTAGAATAACGAAATTTTCTGTACCAAATCTGTAGATTGTAAAACTATGCATAATATTTTTCTTTAATTTAAGTTTGTTGCGGATAAAAGAGTGGGGATTGTTGATGATATGAAGTTTTGTACTAAAGATGTAGAGTTCTGATAATTCCTTTATTTAACTGTATCGATCAATCAACAATCTGTGTGCTGTAAAGCTAAGTGACGAGCGAGAAGCTCGTACAAGAGGTTAATAAAGCTAATGTTACCGCACCATCACTTTATCACCTTAATTTATTGCTACTTTCCAACTGTTAACGGATAAAGATCTTAATAGCAATCTCTGTTGCAAGTTTCTAAAATTTCCATTTTATTGCTTGCAAGACTGCTACTTAACTGTTTATGAAGTAGGATGTTTTTTATTCATATAATTTACATCTAAAAGTTCACAATTAAATACGAATTTCGCATAAATGTAAGAGCCTACTTGTCGACAATGTAAGCCACTGTAACTGCAACACCGACAAGCTGTTACACGAATATTTTTGTTGTTAGAAATCTTAAAGCGAAAAAATATACGTAAATATTGACTTTAACTTCTTGCATTTTATTTCCATCATTAAGAGTACTCTTCAAAAGGCCTTATATAACCTGAAGTTCAACAAAGAACCGTTGACTCTTCGGAGCAGTGAAAAGACTCGGAAGTGAACAAAACCGCTGACAGATAGTCAGTTATTTTAAAGGCATTGTTGGAATTAATAGTCATCCCGTCTTCAATACCGGGGGATAATCGTCGACATTAATATCTCCAACGAAGTATAACTCAGTGAGTCAGCGGACAAAGTCCCCGGTAATTAGGAGCGGGCCGCTTCCACTATAATAAATTATAAGCAATTTATCTGTCTGTCTGTCGCCATACATCACGCGCGGGCGCAGTCACGGAGCGGTGAAATATTATGACCAATGTGTTGGGTAGGCGGGCCCGTTGACACGCCACGGAACTTTTTGGGGCGAGTTGTGAATTTAAACTGTTGATCTTTCTATCAGTTGAATTCTTACAATTTAATCCGAGTAGAATACAGCAAAATGCGAAGTTTTGAAGTTATACGACGTGCTATTTTTTCAGTATTTTTTAAGCAACTTTTAATAAGCAAAACTATGAAAATAGATTATTTTTCTTTTTTATACAAACACACCACATTCAGTTACAAGATTGTATGAAAAATGTAGAAAATCGAACCGTTTTCCAGATTTTGTGATATTTTAACAACATCTTGCATATTTCCTGTCGGACTCTCTATATAACACAGAAAACATAGGACAAATATGTACTAATTGCATATATTTGTCCACTGCTTTGTATCGGCCACCAAAATATCTGGCAAGATAGCCAAATTGTAAAAAGAAGCCATAGATTTGAAAGATGATTAAGAAGATATAATATGGAAGAAAAGATATGATATATTATTACGCCCCTTTGCGTAATTCATCTCTGGTGCTATGGTGGCAGGACAAGAAGATCACAAATATGGGTAAATACCTAGACTGGCCATTTATTTATATAATATATATCAAAGTACGGCAGCTCCTAGCGGGAATCGAACCCACTACCTCTGAGTTGATAAATCAAACATAATATCGTAGAACAATAAGACAGTCTAAGAAAAGAACACACCTACATAAAAAACCGGCCAAGTGCGAGTTGAACTCCCTGGAGAGGGTTCCGTATAATACCAAAGTCAAATGTCTTTATTCAAGATGCGGGTTAGCTACTACTAGCGCTGTCTAGTGGTGTTTTGTGAACTATTGTATTATATTGAGTTTACCACTTTATTTTCAATTGATAGATTTTTTTTTAGGTTTTCCTGTAATCTACAAGCATAGAACTATATTTTGTATTTTTTTTTTCAAAATTTTATCTCAGTAGTTTCGGAGATAAATAATAACAAATATATATTTGAGATCCTCATAATGAGCCCTTTCATTTGATACATGACACAGTAAGGTTTGCAAAACTTTTTTTTAAATTTCTTAATTTGTCCCCCAAAAATGACCATTTTTTAAAATATATTTATTTACTTCCTGTATTCTGTATTTGGTTTAATACGATTACACCATCCTTCAAAATTTCACCTGATTTCGTCCAGTAGATTCGGAGCAAATTGACTGTGACAGACGGACGGACAGACGGACATGGCGAAAGTATAAGGGTTCCTTGTTAACTACGGAACGCCAAAAAACTCACGCCTGTATCCTGGAGGGGTTGGCAAAGACCAGGGTTTACCACTTTCCATGATCCTGACACATCTCTTTTATCAAGAAAAGTACTTTGTTCCAATGTATTTTCCATCCCATTGGCGTTCATGAAAAACAAACATAATATAAAGTTTTAGGCTACTTTGGCAGATAATAATCTTTATCAATATTATAGTGAACATGAGTTTAAAACTCATTAATTAAACAAACTGACATCCAGAATTGATATTCAAACGACCACATTGGTTGTGAGTCGTGTGTGTAATTTTATTAGGCGACTAGCCTTCATGGAGATTATACGATTATTATAATTTTGGCGAAATATAAAAAATGTCTGGTAATTTGAGGAAGGACGACTAATTAATTGCTTAAGCAACCAAAATGTGTTAAGGTCATTTGCTGAGTTACGAATTCACAGTGAAGATTTTAAGTGGGAGATACGAGGTTGTCTGTGACAGGTAACTCTCAAAATTTTACTTGACATGGCTCTTGGTATAAAACAACCGGTATTTTAAAGCTGCTCTTTTATTTTAAATAGCGTTCCTCAAGAGCATTCCAGATCTTAATTAATACGATCGCTTGTCAATATGACCGCAATTTTTAACACGTCCTACTGGGTGGTTTAAAAGACGCGGTTATGTAATTGGTAATAAAAAATGGCATCTGTTTAGACTATTACTTTTAAGTATCTAAATAAAAAAAAATAGTTGATAGATCTTGTTCCGATTTGAGAAATATCGTTTAGGAAAATGCGCGACCAATAAGTACCGCCTCACCGTACATACATACATACACTCACGCCTGTATCCCAGAGGGGTAGGCAGAGACCAGGGACTGCTAATTGCTATGATCCTGACAGATCTCTCTCTAACAGAATAATGACCCGCGGATGGCTACTAACGGCACCGCTCCGGATGGCTACCAATGGTTCCAATAGATTCGAGTTTGTGTCAAGTTATTTATATTTTGTCCATTTTTTATACATTTTCAAATGGACACCTAGTTTAACTTGCAACCTTCATTAAGTCACAGTTTCTGTGTTATTAAAAAGAAAATACTTTGATTTTGAAAGCTCATTGAAACGTCTGTAAGCGTCAACAGCAAGCACGAGGCGCGCGGGCAGGAGCGAAAGTTCAACGGCTATGATTTATACAGGCACTTAGGGGTTCGATGAACAGTAGCCGGGACAGGCTTGACTGCGCGACGGCCGGTCGCCGGCGCGCCTGTTAAGGCCAGGCCACAGGTGGGAGCTACAGAAATTTGGGTGACGTACAAATTTGTAGATAGTTCAGGAATACGAAGTCTCGCAGTTTTTCCCAAGCTTTTCCCGAACTTCAAAGACATTCGATTTAATTACAAATGTACAGTTTTTAGATTTCTCCCTGTACTTGTAGTGTAACACAATATTTCTTGCCAAATTTTATAGTGGAAAGTAATGGAATTTCACAGCTTCAAGAGACTATAGACTTGAGTATATGGTTTTAATTTCAACTCAATACCTCCATGCGATCTCGAAATAAAGGGTCTTGACAGACAGATAGACGGACGGATGGACAACAAAGTGATCTTACAAGGGTTCTGTTTTTTCTTTTGAGGTACAGGACCCCACATGGAGTTATGTAAATTATAATGTGTTCATAAGGTGCAAACATCAACCCCAATCCGCGGTGGGCACGCGTGGTGATTAAGCCCATACTCTCTCTATGAGAGAAGGCCTTGTACCCTACAGTGGGGCGTACACGGGCTGCATTATAAGGAACAAAAATGGCGGTCACTGACGCCGCGTTTTTATGACCCTACTAGGCTCGGACAGAGTGACCTATTTTATCTACTCGTATTTTGTATACCTACCAGCGTTGTTAGTACAAACATTGGCTGTTTTCATCGGAATGTACAATATTGTACAATCACCGGTAAGTATGCACAATTCGAGTAGCATTGGAGTAGCCAGTTCGTTAACTTGGGCCAAGTGCGCTAAGATCGTGATCACCCAGCTTTAATTATGTTTACACATGGATAGCATTTACAGCGTTTTCCACGCTAGGCTAAAGTCTGTGTTGTGGTAATCCAGGAAAGAAAAAGAATTAAAGCATAGAGAAGGACATGCAACTAGCACTAACATGGGCGAGCATCAGTGACCTATCTCAGGAAAGAGAGGAATGGAAAAAACTTCTGTTCGTCCAAGCTCCTCTAAAGAGTCACGGCATTCAAGAGAGATATAAGTAGAAGCACTGAGTATCGTGCTAGACTTTTTCATAGGAGTCCTTGTGAAAACTCAAGTAAATCAATCATCATCAGCTATTTGACGCCCACTCCAGGACATAGGCCTCCTTCGTGGTTTTCATAACCATGAGGGGTTTTGCCATAATCGCTACGCTTGGTAGGTGGGTTGGCGATCGCAGTATGCGGTTAGAATCTCAGGAAGACGCTGCTGCCCGTCTCCTGGTAATTGATTTCCCTAGTCGCCTTCTACGACATCCACGGAAGGAAATGGAGTGACGCTATTCTTAATCCGGCGCCACACGGACAATATCACGGTACAATGAATTTCGTTTACCTTTTTACCAAGTTCAGATCAAAACTAAGAAAAAAACATTTAACAAAGTGGCAAACGCACTCAGCCTTGCAGTATTGTCATAGAGAGTAGACAAGTAGACAGCTCCCTTTTCGTTTACAAAATTGACCACATTGGTATACGGGGAACCAAATTTGACTGCCATCCGGTTTTACCGCCAAATCGTTGCTGTCCTGGGGCGCTACTACGTAAGTTTTTCAATGTATACATACACACTTAAGCAGCTTACATAGGTCCCACTGTAGGGCACAGGCCTTCTCTCAGAGAGAAAGAGAGAGAGAGAGAGAGAGAGAGCGAGTATGGGCTTAATCGCCACGCGAACCCACCGCGGATTCACATAATTCACAAATGTACATAACTTAGAAAACAAAGGCACAGGTACATGCCCGCACTGTATGGACTCGTCCAATTTAACCTACTCCTGGCTGTCAAATAGATACATATTTCGACACTTCGGATACGTGAAAGTGGATAACTGAATACAGTGGGCAATCACGGAATAGTAGGGCTGTTGTGCCCTGGTCCACATGCCGTCTTCACGCTTGCACGAAATAGCCTTTCACCACGTAAGTTTGTAGACGAACCTCCCCTTAACATCAACCCGCAGTTATCGGCAGGTGAGCTGTCGCCTCTTATAATAAAGTGAAGCGGCAATGAGACAGGCGACTCGCGCCGCGTCGCGATCGTGTTGCGATACACAGCTCCGCAAACGTGCTGCTTCAGAAGTTGGTATCCTGAAATATCATTAGTAGCCATTATCCACAAACCAAACCATGACTGTAAGAAAATTCTACTCAGCATTAAGTACAACTTTGTGCCAAACATGTTTTTTGTCCAATAAAGACCTTTAATAGTAAACGCCACAGGTGAATATTGGTCACTCTGTCGCAAGAAACCTCAACCACATACAAAGATAAGCTCTAGGATGAATCCTTCAAGGAAAAAGCCGTAACCGTCCCCGGCAAACTTGAGGCCAGTGACAGCGGAGATGAAGACGGTCTCTCTACCACGGCCCGTGGAAGAGAATGCAGCCCAATA
Organism: Yponomeuta malinellus; assembly: GCA_947308005.1. NCBI lineage: Eukaryota > Metazoa > Arthropoda > Insecta > Lepidoptera > Yponomeutidae > Yponomeuta > Yponomeuta malinellus. The sequence continues at coordinate 1,115,956 of OX371000.1, forward strand.
CAGGATAATATGAATTAACTCTGCAGAATGTGAATTCTCTCTGTCCCATATTAATTAAGTTAGGTCAAGTTATCTGGAACTACGCTGTCTTAATAGGGTATTCAGAAAATCATTCTATAAACGGTGATTTACAAGCACTGGGACACTTTCACACATCTTATTTAAGGTAAATAAGCAATACTTAGTACTGGAATTATGTATCCGAACTTCTCTTAGTTCGATAACTATGTACACGGATGTACTTTCCTCGTGAAACATATCTAGTATTTTAGAACTACCTTCAAATTATTGTCGAAATAGACAGGTAACTGGAAAAGCATTAAAGCCAAACTAGGAAACTGGGGAACTTTCTGTGCTAAATATTTTGTCGCGGTACACAGCACTTCAAAGACGCCGCCGGCCGCCATCTTGGAAACTCGCTAGCGTCAGTAAAAAACGCTAAGTGACCGGTTTAGCTATGCTTTTTTGAGCTCTCGGCCTTAATGCTGCAAGATGGTGTTAATTGATTTACGTCTCCAATTACAGTTTTGTCACCAATTCCTTGGTCATGTCTGATAAAGTGATCCCTAACGAAAAAAACGACTTTGTGACATTATGTCTTCAAGCGTGACGTTTTAGTCTTAACATTGGTAATTTCAGGAATTTCATCAATGACAAAAAGTGACGAGAAAGTACAAAGACAGCCATTGCTTCGAAATGGATTGACAATAATAGTGTGACTGACAATTACTTCAGCCAGATGTCACAGTCTGTACGTGATACAGAGAATTTTGCCGATGCCCACAGAGCTCTGGCACGGTGAGCCAGAGATCGCTAGTTCAAGTCCCGGCATGGGTGGAATTTTCAGCCTCTAAATAGGTTTTTAAAATTGTCCTTAGCACGGATCTTTGCAACAAAGAATATAATAATGATGTATTCTTGAAGCGACTACTAATCTCACAAACGTTCGTTGCTGTTTTAAAAGATTGTTACTGAAACTGCATCTGTACCTAACGTAACATAGTATCCGTACATCGCAATCACTTGTCCTGATCCCACACAAGATTACTCTGTGATGTGGTAACCAAACAAGGACATCATAATCATGAAAAACCCCCTGACTAAGACCATAGAGATTAAAGTACATCGTCTCCTACGGGAATAGAACCCATGACCTCTGGCATGACAGTCAAACGCGTTACCGCTAGACAGACAAGGAAGTCTACAATTAAAGATTAATCGATGTCTATTCACTTCATCCGACAGTTACAGCAATAGCATAGCATACATCATCAACCCATTATGTCCCCACCGAGGGGCACGGGTCCCTTCCCTGAGGAAGGCATAGGCCATACTCCACCACGGGGGCCAAGTCCGGATTGGTGGAGGCTTGTAGACTAGTGGCTCGTCTACTGTCAGAAGTTGTCAAGCCGCCCTAAGGTCTCTGACTTGGCTTAACGACTGCCATCTATCGACGGCAGCCGGCACCAACAGCTTAACGTGCCTTGCGAAGCACGGAACCGCTCGGAAAAATGCCACTAGCGTTATGCATAGACGGCGACCCATCCATGCACTGAACGCGCCCTGTGTTGCTTAACCTTCATGATCGTTTAAGATCACTCAGGCAGCCGGGGCTACGAGCGATTCAAGCGATAGCATACATAAGCAGCCTATATACGTCCCACCCCACGGTAGGGCACAGGCCTTCTCTCAATGAGAGAGTATGGGCCTAATCACCACGCGTGCCAACCGCGGATTGCCGATTCCAAGCGCTGAGGTATGTGAATAGCTCAGACACTCAGGTTTCCTCACGATGTTTTCCTTCACGGCTAGCGAGTGGTATTGCTACTACAACTTCACAAATGTACATAACTTAGAAAACAAAGTCATAGGTACATGCCCGCACTGGGAATCGAACCTAGGTCTGTCGCTTCCGAGTTCAGTGTTCTACCCACTAGACTACCACCGACAGCATAGGATAATCAGCATTCAAACATCCTACAGCTGGGCGAGAGAGAAAGAAAGAAAACGCATTACCTTCCTGGTGGCTTCAAGTGAACGCCTCGGACACTAGTGCCCTGGTATACGAAGCGTATAATTTTTCACGAGCAAATTTTTACCGTCACCGTTAGCGAATAAAATTGCTGTTAAGGCCAAAAACTTTTACCTACCACCGTGTGGTCAGCAAATTAATACATCGCCGCTTAAAAATAAAAGGGCAGCTGGCCAATTCGCTTGGCCGAATCCTCAAACGGTAACCCATCGAGGAAAGAACACTTGCAACCTGAGCCGATCGAAACACGACACCGGGGCACGGCAAAGTCAACATAATTTAACGCACAGCAGCCCGACAGGAGCTGGAGGGCCTGCCACGAAGCATACGTTAGTACAGGCAAAGGAATCTATCTCTTTTCTCTTTGCTTCATAACGTATTGATGGTTCTCCATTGTGGTGAAAGGATTTGCCTATTAGGGCTAAAAAGGCCTTACAGGGGTTATCCTTGTCCTACAGCAGGTACATACGCCTAGACTGACGCGTGCCCTACACTAGACACTCAGGTTTTCTCACACATGTGTCTCGTACATATGTGACGCAATAACACTCGCTAACTTTGAAGGAAAACGTCCTGAGGAAACCTGAGAGTCTGGGGTGCTCACAAACCTACCTCAGCGCTTGAAAGTGCCAATTCGCAGTGAGTACGCATAGTAATCAAACCCATACTCTCTCTCTCTCTCTCTGAGAGAAGGCTATAGCCCTGCAGTGGGACGTATATAAACTCTATTCCACAAAATGCGCGTGACCTTCAATAGCCACTAACCTACCTTATGAAGCGGACCATCTCTAGCCGCGCACATTGACCAATGAGATGCACGTACTCGTATTTGGTTCCCTAAGAAAGAGAACTTTCTGTAACGCTGGTATTCTGCTGGTATCTAACAAATAAAATACATTTAACGAAGACCTAGAAACTAAAATAAAACAATATGATAGTAATAAAATAATAATTATATAATATCATATAAAATAATATAAATCCATAATTAAGATGCCTATAGTGAAACAATAATGTGAATTGAATAAATGTTAACAAATAATTCTACAGAATAAATAAATAATCCAATACTAAAAGTGCATGAAATAATGATTGGAAACAAAACAAATTGAATCATTTGATCGGTCCCCAGTCAAATGAAGGCGCAGGTGATATTTATAGACTTTAGCAGTATTCCCGGGCGCGGAACATCAATATAGTAAAAGTCGACGAAATACGTCGAATGGTCGAACGACTTCGATAGCTGATCATTCTCTGCAATTTAAATCTCTACAAAAAGTCAATTGGTCACAGATTTGCTACTGAGCTTATAAATACAGCGACGTCTATTGTCAGACATGTCGATCAGACCCTGAGACGTTGCTGAACTGAACTTACTACTATAGCGGTGACAGAAGAACCTTTTTAGGTTTCCGTATCCTGTCCGTCCGTCCGTCTGTCACCAGGCTGTATCTCATGAACCGTTAGACATTTGAAATTTTCACACATGATGTAAGGTGTTGCCGCTATAGCAACAAATACTAAAAACAGAATATTTAAGGGGGCTCCGATACAAGAAACGTGAGCCGTTTTTTGCTCGATATTAATAACGGCACAGGCAGTTGCTTGAAATATTCAAATTTTGTGTAGATAATGGTACGGAACCCTTCGTGCTCGAGTTCGACTCGCACTTCGCCTGTTTTTTCACTTGTTTTTGTTTCTATTTACACTCCAGATTCTAATCGCCCCTCTTCACTGTACCTAACGTTTATTAAGTCGCCACCTCACGCTACTTTAAATAAACATGGTGCCTTTGACTTAAATCCTATTGAAGATCACGTTCATGGTAGGCCACCAGATTGTTATGATTTCTATGTTAATATGGTTTAAACTGTCATTTTTGTGTGTTACATCGGTTAATTTATTTGATTTCTACTTAATATATTTAAAACTACGATTATTTACTATTTTAAATTAGACTTTTTTTTTATAATGGCAACCCTGTATCAAGCTGTCATTCCGAAGCTGTCCGGAGTGGGGATTAAGCTATTAAAAGATGTGGCCACAAAGGACGGGATTCATTCCTATCCAGGAGCTAGTCGTGACAACTTGATAAGGGTCACCTATGCCCGTTCGAGCATACAATTTGTAAAAATAACTTTATAACGGTAACCTATGCCCGTTGTGTTTTAAATCAAGTATTGTAAATCAAAGGAAGATTATACATTTGGACTATACGTGCAGTGTTTTATTTCACTTCAGCAAGTGGGAACCGAACAAAAGGTACGTTATAATTTTTCTACTATCACGCCTACTCTTTTATTTAGTAATTATTGGCTGGTATAGTAAAAATAAACTTTAAAATCTGTCTTCTCTTCTTGTTTGTACGCCACATACCTACCTGCGTTATCCTGTATTCGGAAGTTGCAACGCATTTGATCAGGGCTACACTCTGGTAGTGCGTTGTTTAATTTTCATGAATGTTTGTGCGCGACTTGCTTGATTGGGGCTACACTCCAGTAGCAAGTCGCACACTTACTGGATTGTTAAGTGTGGATGTGTGAGCAGGGTCGGTGGATTATATTGTTTGGGATATTTTTATTTGAATGTTATTCAGTACACCATGTCAAAGAATTGCATGGCGTTTGGTCGGAGCTACACCTCGAAACTTACGAGTACTCATGTAAAAGGAAAGAGTTACCTATGTATTTCATGACGCATTCCTATACCAGCAAATAATTTAAAGTTTTACCAATGGGGTTTGAAAAGATATTTAAAGCCGTCAACACTGGAAATTGGCAATGGTTGGAACCGATAGTTTTTAATATTAACTGTGCACATGCTTAGATTTTTATATTCTTTATGATTTGAGATTTGAAGGTAGAATTTTTAGTTACACATGCTAGTGAGGTGAGTGATAATATTCACTGGATAAAGTTTGGGAGCATACTATGTGTACTCGCTGGTTTACTGAGTGGCTATGTTTGCTGCTGGATTGAGTAGCTAGGTTTGCTACTGGTTGGTTATTGAGTGAGTCACATAGTTGCTGGATAATTGTTGAGCCAGCTATATAGTTGGCTGGATATTTTACGAATATTGAAGTTAAAGCAATGCAACACAAGAATTCTGAAGTTTAAGGAAAATTAAAGAATGAATTATTTGTTAGTTTATGGAAAGGTGTTAAAATGAAAAGATTACGTCGTGATTAATAATTCTAGGTTGAAGTAAAGGCTACTACAATGCCGATGGAGGGCCAGGGCGGCACTCCACCTGATACACCTTCCAAAAAACGACACCGACGAGCAAAGAAATCAAGACGAAGAAGTCCGTCTTCATCGTCCTCTTCATCTTCGTCATCCACTTCGAGCGATGAGGTACCCCGAAAGATTCGCAAGGCTGCAAGCAGGCTTTCTAAGAAGGAGATGTTAAAGATGCTTAGCAAATGGAAAGGCAAAACAAGTAAGAAATCTGTCTATGCTAACAACAATATGAACAATGTCGTATCTGAGTTCGATCCATCCAATAGAACTCAAACCATCGAATGCTGGCTAAAGAAGGTTAATGAGTGCGCAGTCATATACGATTGGAACGAAAAACAAACTACGCATTTCGCACTTCAAAAATTGGTTGGCCTGGCAAAGAAATGGTTTGAGTCCTTGCCGACGGTTATTTATACATGGGGCGAGTGGCAGGCAAAACTCCGCAAGGCATTTCCAAATGAAGAGAATTATGGCCGTATTTTAGAAGAAATGTTAAACCGTACTTCACGAAATGATGAAAGTTTGCGTGAATATTTCTATGATAAATTAAGCTTACTAAACAGATGTGAAATCACTGGTAAAAAGGCTGTTGATTGCATCGTGTATGGCATCAGTGACAGGTCAATTAGGAATGGGGCACAGACCCTAAATACTTCTGAGCCCGAGGACTTACTAAACTATCTTTCATCTCAAAAGCCACAACCTCTTCTCAATATTAAATTGCGAGATCGATCGACACCGAGACTAAACCAAGAAAAACCCAGCACAAGCTCTCATAGCTCCTTTTCGAGCTCGATTACTTGCTATAATTGTCGCTCTAGGGGTCACCCTTTTTATAAATGTACGAAACCTATACTTAAATGTAAACGTTGCAATAGGATCGGACATGATAACGAAGGTTGTAAACTAGATCCTATCAACCCTAGGAATCTTACCGTCAACCAATCTGAAAACGCCACCGAAAAGAACACGATGAAAATCGATATAACCAGCAGCGCCAATGATAAATTCTTTAAAACTGTCGTTGTTGATGACCATCCCCTCGAAGCATTTATAGACTTCGGAAGTGAGTGCACTCTCTTGCGAAAGGCTGATGCAGACTTATTAAAACTGAAACCAATTTTTGACAATGTGCCCGTGGTAAAAGGATTTGGCCAATCATCGGTTGTACCCCTGTATAAATCATATGCATCTGTAAAGATTGATGAGATCGAAAGTAGTATAGAAGTGTTGGTTGTGGATGACGTGCACATGCAGACGTCACTGATTATTGGCCAAAACTTCACCGAACAGCCGTTCATTACTGTTTTGAAGGATAGTCTCAAGCTGACATTCTATAAAACGCCACATACAAATATCTCTGGTGACAATGGCACATCTCTAAAACTTTACGTCACCGACAACGCTGAAATTTTAAAAACGGGCTTGCTTTCCATACACTTGGGAGAGCTTGATTATACAGGAGACATATTGATAGAGGGTCATAGTGTTACAGAGCCCGGTAGAGAGTACCGTTTACTACAAGGCGCCTACCACATTTCTTGTGGCAAGGGCGAAGTAGTAATTTCAAATTTGTCTCAAAAACCCTTAAATTTCAAAAAGGGCTCTTTGATAGCCAGGTCAATTCCATTTACCGAACGGGAAACCTGCCAAGTTAATAGAATCCTTAAAGATTATTCCGAATTAAAACCTCTTGACAGGGATGATATTAAAACCGGGCCAGGACTTGATGAAAAGCAAAAAGCTGACTTGTACTCCCTGTTACAAGAGTATCGCGACTGTTTTGCTACTAATTTGGAAGAGATAGGGTGTACAACAGAGATAGAGATGAGCATTGAACTTACAGACGATAAACCGGTAGTGTACCGTCCATACCGTCTGTCCCACTATGAGCGCGAACAGGTTCGTGAAACTATAGAAGACTTGCTAAGAAACGATATTATTCAGGAATCTAAATCAGATTACGCCAGCCCAATTTTAATGGTTAAAAAGAAAACTGGGGAGCAGAGGCTTTGCGTAGATTTCAGAGCCTTAAATAACAAAACGGTCAAAGATCGCTTCCCCCTTCCCCTCATAGAAGACCAAATTTCCAATTTAAACGGTAATAGTTACTTCTCGACACTAGATCTGGCGTCCGGGTACTATCAAATCCCGATGGCCAAGGATAGTCAACATCTCACGGGGTTTGTCACGCCTGACGGGCACTATGAATTTAAAAGGATGCCCTTTGGCTTGGCCAATGCCCCGGCGGTCTTCCAGAGGGCAATCAACAAAATTCTTGGGTACAGAAGATTTGAGTATGCTTTAGCATATCTAGATGATGTACTAATACCTTCAAGAAACATCGAAGAAATGTTTCAACGTTTGGAGGATTTACTGAAGGTCTTTAGGCAGTACGGCCTGACCTTAAAACTGAACAAGTGTCGTTTCTTTGACACCAAGGTCAGCTACTTAGGGTATGATATCTCTGCACAGGGAATACAGCCCGGGGAAACTAAAGTGTTGGCGGTCAAGGAATTTCCCACACCTCGCAACGTTCATGAGGTGCGACAATTTCTCGGGTTAACTGGTTATTTCCGAAAATTTATCAAGGGTTACGGGGAAATTGCTAGGCCGTTAACAACCCTGTTGAGGAAGGATGCCGTTTGGCGGTGGACTGATACAGAGACACAGGCATTTTCACATCTTAAAGAAAGTCTGGCTAGTCGTCCCGTTCTAGCTTTATACGATCGCACTCTGGAGACAGAATTGCATACTGACGCCAGCTCTCTGGGCGTAGGAGGTATACTAATGCAGTGGCAACGGGATTCAAGAGTTTTGAAGCCTGTTGCCTATTTCAGCCGCCAGACCACACCTGAGGAAAAGCATTTGCACTCCTATGAACTGGAAACACTGGCAGTGGTGTGCTCATTAAAGAAATTCCGAGTGTACCTTTTAGGGATCCATTTCAAGGTATACACAGATTGTGCTGCGCTTAGAACCACACTTACAAAACGAGATCTGATTCCCCGAATAGCAAGGTGGTGGCTACAAATATGCGAATATACCTTTGATATTGAGTATCGACCCGGTGTACAAATGTCGCACGTTGACGCGTTGAGCCGAAACACCAGACTATCAGGGGAATCGGGTGATAACCTTTCCGTTAATGTGTTTAGCATTGAGCAGGAGAACTGGCTATTATCATTACAAGTAGCAGACCCTGAGGTATCTCGCATTCTCAAAATTCTTAGACCTGAGGATGATCAGGAATGTAAGGATGTTAAAAAGAACTTTGTCGTTAAAAACCATACGGTGTATAGAAAGGTAGATGAACGACTGTGTTTGGTCGTTCCTCGGAGTGCCCGGTGGCAAATATGTCGAGCCAATCACGATGACATTGGTCACCTGGGGTACGCCAAAACCCTCGAAAGAATTCGCGAACAGTATTGGTTCCCGAAGTTACGAAAATTCGTAAAAAAATATGTTGCAGCTTGTCTTGAATGTGCTTACAATAAAGATAATGCGGCAAAACAAAAGTCAGGATATTTGTATCCGATTGAAAAGATAAACATACCCTTTCACACGCTCCACATGGATCATCTTGGTCCATTTGTCCGAAGCAAAGACGGCAACGGTTATATATTGACAGTGGTTGATGCTTTCACCAAATATCTATTCGTAAGGGCGATCAGAGACCTTAAGACGAAAAACACAATAAAAGTTCTCGAAAAAATCTTTTATGACTTTGGAATTCCTGCTAGAATAATATCAGATCGTGGTTCTACCTTCACCTCAATAGCCTTTAAAACCTTTTGTGATGCTCATGGTATAAAACACGTTTTAAACGCAGTCGCTTGTCCCAGGGCCAATGGTCAAGCTGAAAGATTTAATCAGACGATTTTGCACTCATTATCAGCACAAAATTCACTTGGGCATGAACGCGACTGGGACAAGTGTCTGGGAAAAATCCAATGGGGTATTAACAATACTATTAATGCCTCTACTCAGAAAACGGCGACAGAAGCTATGTTTGGAATGAAAATGAAAGATGCTTTATCCAATAAACTTAACGTAGACACCGAAAATAATACTAGTATCACTGACATACAAGAGATCAGAGATAGTATCAGTAATAATATAAGTAAACAACAAGCTAAATGCAAGGAACGACATGACTCAAATCGGGTCCCTGCCACAGAGTACAAAATCAATGATTTAGTAAAAATTTGCCGAAACAATTTTGATAATAACAAACAAAGCACTAAGCTTCTGTCAAAATTTGTGGGTCCATATAAAATTGTCGAAGTTTTGGGGAACGATCGCTACAGAATATCCGATGTACCTGGCTTTAAAAAGAAAGGAAAACCCTATGAAACTGTAATAGCTTCAGACAGGATCAGACCTTGGATTCATGTGAAAGCTCTAGAGGTACATAATACAGACAACAGTAGCAGCAGTAGCGAGCACAACAGTGATATTGAGTAAATGTTATGCTATGTAATTGTACAGTGCTCATCGTAAGTGTAAAAGTGTACATTGTAAAATAAAAAAATAAAAAAAATAAAAAAAAAAATATATATATTATAAAATAAATTAGTGATACTCGTTTAAGAAAGGGTTCACAGTAAGACGACCTCCCGTATCATTGATCGTAGGGCGTATATAATTTTAAATATGTAGCTTTTATAATTTTAATTGCATCAAAAGTTTTGAATGTTATGATTTCTATGTTCATTGCTGTCACAAGAAGTACATGATAGACAATTGTGAAATTGGTTTTTTTATTATAGAATGTACAATTTAGTTATAACGAAAGACAAATGATTTATTTGTAATATTTTGTTTTATGTAGACGTGCGCCAGGTGGCTGCACGTTATCGGATGGCCGAATGTTATGATTTCTATGTTAATATGGTTTAAACTGTCATTTTTGTGTGTTACATCGGTTAATTTATTTGATTTCTACTTAATATATTTAAAACTACGATTATTTACTATTTTAAATTAGACTTTTTTTTTATAATGGCAACCCTGTATCAAGCTGTCATTCCGAAGCTGTCCGGAGTGGGGATTAAGCTATTAAAAGATGTGGCCACAAAGGACGGGATTCATTCCTATCCAGGAGCTAGTCGTGACAACTTGATAAGGGTCACCTATGCCCGTTCGAGCATACAATTTGTAAAAATAACTTTATAACGGTAACCTATGCCCGTTGTGTTTTAAATCAAGTATTGTAAATCAAAGGAAGATTATACATTTGGACTATACGTGCAGTGTTTTATTTCAAGATAGGTATCGCCGAGCCGAGTGGAAGAGTGATTAACTCGCTCCTCCTGTCTTTGAAGCGGCGGCGGCGAGCGCGATACCATCGCTGCTGGTGCATGCTCATTGCTCGTCGGCTTTTATTAATGCCCAGTGGCTGTCTCTAAAGCCCGTAATATACTATCTGACGCATTTTGTTGTGTCCTATCCTGTAACTAGTGGGTACAAACGTCCGGCTTCCAGATGTCCAACTTCGTGCACTCTTTATACTGCGTCTATTGAGTGTTTTAAGGGAATCGTGTTTTATAAATAACCAGCCGCGATAGTTTAAGCCAAGCCGCTGGTTTTACACTGAACGATAACCGTAACGGTACATTTGGCTTCATACATTTACTACGTCCTTGGCCGGCCATTATTTATAATAATATGAACAAAATGTCGTGCGCTTATCGTTGTCAAGTGTGAAACCGTTCAATGAGTGCTTGGACCGTTTGAGTGCTTGGACTGAGATCTTCGAGTATTTAAATTTTCACTTTTTGACATCTACTGCCTATTTTCGTTCGAACGTTTGGAAGGGAGGTACCAAAACTTATATGTGTAGATTCTAACGCGACATTATTGTTGTTACGGTCTTTTTCTGTCTACTAGAGAAACACCATGACCTCACGTCACTTTCTATTAGATGCTTCTATTTTTGTAATCTTTTCTTCAGTGGTCCTCAAACGTTTGAATGGTCTGACGCTTTTAAGTGTTAATTTCGAAATAAAACAATATTTTCGATGGTTTGAAAGCAACGATCAAATTGTTTAGTCTAATTTTTTTTTTTGAGAGCTACCAACATTCTTTCCTGTCATAGCGACAAACGACTATTTAATGTTTGAATGAACTATTCAGTATAGTTCAAACAAACATTAAATTGTTGATTGTCGGTGGATATCCCCTGAAGTTTTCCCCATGCACACACCTTCATTCTATTTAATTTGTCTAGTTGCACATTTTTAACGTCGGGAAGGTAATAAAGTTTATCTAATAAATGATCGCGATTAGACCCGTTAAATTTAAAGCTCTATAAACATACTCTGCCGTCCACAAGCTAAAACGCCGCTATCGACCATCCAGTTGACTTTGAATTTTGGATGAAATCTTAGTCAGAAGAATATCTCTGTCCATCCATCCAACCCAATTTTTCCTAGCTTTTATACTTCCAGAGATAAAAACTGAAAAATGCCTTTATGTTACTTTAACTATTAAATAATAATTGTGTTTAATAATGCCAAAAATATTTTTTTGTTAAGCTGCCTTTATCGTTCTATAAATTCAGCAATTTTTTAATTCATTCAAATTAAAATAGCTTCACGTTAAAGGTAAAGCTATTTTAAAGTACTAAAAAAGATCTATCTTTTGATGCCCCAAATGTAGTCAAATCATGTATAGTTATCAAGTAGCATAGGTATATTTTTCTATTAACGGTGTTTTAGCTTGTGAATCTGAACAACAGTACTACTTACAGATGTACAAAAATACAAAAAACAATACAAAAATACAAAAAAATTATGCAGGCAAAAACATCATCATCATCGGCCTACGCTTGTCCACTGCTGGACATAGGCCTCTCCTATTGCACGCCACTGAGCACGGTCCTCGGCTACTCTCATCCAGCTCTTGCCAGCCGCCCTGCGAAGATCATCGTTCCACCGAGTCTGAGGACGTCCTACACTATGTACGTTTACCGATCCGCGGTCACCACTCAAGGCGACAAGGCGGCAAAAATATCATCATCATCATCAGCCATTTGACGTCCACTGCAGGAAATAGGCCTCCTTCGTGATTTAACCATAACCATGAGGGGTTTTGCCATAAATATATTGATCTTTCATTTAAAAACTACAGCTAAGATTACAAGTGACAACTTATTATTGTAGGTAATGTTGACGCAACGCAACGTAGGGAACGCAACGTATAGGTGGCCCATACTAAGTTGGATACAGATCTGTGTCGCGGCAGACGAGTGGTTAATTAGGGGTCGTAGGATCGAATGCAGTCCCCGCATTAGGTCAAGCCTGTATCGCGGGGCCCTGTGATAGTTTACCAGGTGAGGTTTAGGTACAACAGACAGGTTCCTTACGCTATTTTATTCTACATACATAACATACACAAGCTGCCTATATACGTCCCACTGTAGGGTACAGGCCTTCTCTCAGAGAGAGAGAGAGAGAGTATGGGCTTAATCACCACACGTGCCCACCGCGGATTGGCGATTTCAAGCGCTGATGTATGTGAATAGCTTAGACACTCAGGTTTCCTCACGATGTATTCCTTCACCGTTAGCGAGTAGTATTGCTACTATAACTTCACAAATGTACATAACTTAGAAAACAAAGTCATAGGTACATGCCCTCACTGGGATGGGAATCGAACATTTAATATTATACTATTTACAGACATGCATATTAGGGTGGAGCGAAAACGACGAATTTTTTTTTTTAAATTTCCGATTTCCCGGGTGCCTATTTTTTGATACTATAGTAGCATATTATCTATGCAAAAAATCAAAAACTTGGGACTTCATCTTCAGGTGGCGCACTGAGGGTTAAGTCAAAAATAATACGATAATTTTTCATCTTACGTCTACCTGCATTCACGATGATTTTACGACTACAACAGTAAGAATTAGTTAAATTCCCGTCCTACCTACTTCTATGTGACTGTTTCAATCATTGTTTAACAAAAATCTCATCAAAGTTTTTCATCATAAAGTAAGCCATTTACGTAAATCACATCAAAATAAACGACTAAAGTTAGTGTTTTTGGAGCCTTCCGAGTATCAAAATGCCTAAAACACGGAAAGATTTGCGTTGCGCTATCTTTGGTGATCCACGAAAACTACGTGAAAACATGTTGTCTACGTATTGTGATGTATTACAACATTACTTATGGCTAAGGAATAACTTACTTACATTGAATAATGGAAAAGACCCAGCAGTCAAGGAGGTATGTGAATTGGTTGCTATCGACATTGAGAGAGTATGGAATAAAGCATCAATTCCCACCATCACTCACCAACGAGTTATTGCAAGATTGATTGAATACTATAACAAGTACAAAAGCATGAAGAAATTACGCAATATACCAAAAAAACAAGCATTTTACGAAGATTCTTTGAATAAGTTATTTGATATTGCAACATGCAAATGTGTTTTAAGGAAAATGTGTAAATGTTCCATCAAAATACCTACAGCAGAAAAAGACTCTACAAGACCAACGTCAGGATCGTAAAATGTACATCGGATTTGTGGATCAGGAGACCACCAAATCGATCCACTGCAGAGAATCTAGGAAGCGAAAGTATGAAGAATTTCTGAGTACTACGACTAGTACTCCAAGCGCGTCTACTTCTGCTTCAGTCGTACCACATAGTGAAGATAGTTCCTCATCTGAAACACTAGACGCTGACCTGCATGAGCTTTGCATTCCAAAACCCCACGATCTCAAACAACAAAAACAGACGCACCATCAGATAAACTGAAAGAACTAGTCATTTTCATCATGAAAGTTTACGCACCAACTTGGTTTGAAATCAAGACCAAGTCTTAATGCAAATATGGTCCCATTCATGTTTTTAACATGATGAAAAGATCACAATTCAACGAAATTCATTTTTTGCCCACCCTGAAAATTTGTTGCTAGCTACGTTACAGGATGATGAATCTCACATCAGGGAACTAGCTCTCAGAAGAATACTGAAAGCAAGAAAAGAGAACAAAAGTAAAAAAGTACGCAAGTTTCAACTTCCTTAACTACAACCTGATGCTTCAAATAATTACGATTTAATTGATTGGTCTCAGGAAAAAGTTACAGAGCCCCCCATGACAATGAAATACAGCGATGCAGAAATAACGGAGATGATTCCTTCAGGCGACCATTTGCTTCATTTCCTGAAATTTCCTTGCCACACCCAGGCAGTAGAACGGTGTGTAAAGCTTGTGACAGAAGCTGCTTTATCAGTCTGTGGGCCAGAGGCAAGAGATGGGTACATAAGATCCAAGATAAAAGGCAGACGAGGTTTGCCTCTTTTTGAGACAAAATCTCAATACTTTAGCCAAAAAGATGGTCATGATACGACTGATCTAGATAGTTAGACATTCTTATTAATGCATTAAACATCGTATTTGTTCATTAATTTCATAAGTTTAATAAAAGTATTTGTATTAAAGTTTTTACTTTTTATTTTAACACCAATTAGATGAGTCCATATTTTTCTTTATTTTCCACATTTCAAGTCAAGTGCGCCACCTGAAGATATTGACCTATCAAGCTGAAATTTTGGGTTTGTACACCTTAAGATATAGGTCAATAATTAATTACCCGGGAGTAACGAAATTAAAAAAAAAAAATTTCTCTCCACCCTAATGCATATTATACTTACGTAAATATTATAGGGAGATGTACATAAATATTTATAACAATTGTATAGATTGTTATTTTAATATTAGTAGCAAAGTTTCCGTTTCTCTATAGGATAGCGTCGATAGCCTTTTTTTATAATTTGTTTTGTTTGAAAATCAGCGCTGAGGGATCACTTCCTCAGCACAACGCTGAGTCAGCTGCCTTTTGTGGCAATATAGATACACCACAGGCTACATCTATAGTCCTGTTTTATTTATTCGTTTTGTCTGTTGTGTATTTAGTTTTCCTTCTGTGTTGTGCATATTATGTTACTTATGTGCTTATTTTGTTTCTGTGATGTATCTTGTTGGTATAATAAATGTCTTTCTTCTTCTTCTTCTTCTTCTTCTTCTTAAAAATAGTAAGATTTATTACTTACTTAGTGAAATTGAATAAAATTCTATGAAATTCAGAAACTGGCCCTCAGACTATTTGAAACAAATTTTATAACCCCGAATATGAAAAACGTTTTAAATACTGGCAATTAAATTCCAAGCAGTCAGATCTTTTTCTGATACCGTTTTATGGTACTAAAGCTGAAAAAAATGTAAACAACGTCCGACAGTAAGATCCATTAGCTTACGTAAGCAGACATCCTGACAAACATTTTATTATACCAGGCACTAGATTCTGCTAATGCAAAAGTGCAAGTAGCCAGGGAAAGCACTTTGACAGATGATTAGATTAGATTAGATTAGTTTAGAACACTTTGTTGTACACACCAGAAAACAAAATGCATTAAAAGGCTTACATGTCTAAGTTTTGCCGTGTAGGTACAATTGGCGGTCTTATCGCTAAAAGCGATCTCTTCCAAACCTTAGGATGGATAGAACTGAAAGATGAAGAGAGTAGGTAGGTAGGCGTACATGGAATATATGGAAAGAAAATGTACATAAACAGACTGGCGCAAATGGGAGCCTAGTCGTTTCAGTTCTACTTAGACCTGTGATTTCTGTACTTAGCCTCATAGTTAGATAATATTTAATGTTGTAAATGTTGTAATAATAATTAAATTTAATATAAAACGTGTGATTTGTTTCATGTTTTATTTGACACTCTCAATAGTTTCGTGATCATAGAGTTAGTAGTTACTACAAACCAAGAAGGCTCTGTCTAACCAAACAAGGACTAATGTATTGAATGGAATGGAATGGATAAAACAAACCATAGCATTCTTGGACCACACTACTGAAGTAATTGTAAGTCAAAATAAAAGCAAAACAAACACAATTTGCTGTGACCTAAATCATCAAAAGCATCCCAAATTCCATTGATACGTTGATCTCTTTGGCACTAATGGACCAGCGCGGACGCCTGTCAAACAGATTGTTCCCTAAATAAAAACATTCCCCCTTGATACGCTCCGTATGTCCGCCCGTTTGTCCTGGAATTATCATTAGTCATATCGTGGCTGAAACGTTGAAAAAATTATTTTAAATCCTGATGTCTACCATACTTTACGTCAATCATACGTTGAACATGACTGCCTACTCAATCAAGATCCCATTTTGTTATTCTTTCAGAAACATGCCGTTGCCAAATTAAAATCCAAGTCAAAATGGTTTACGCTGAAACTGAGACCTCAGATTAAGGAAAAAAGTCTTTACTGCGACTGTACAAATTAATACATATAAATTTCAAGGAAAAGAGGAGTTAGGCAGGTCCGATATAATAATTACTATCACATGCAGACAGCTACACTTATGGCCTTAAGAGTTAGAAAACTCCTGCTATTCTGTGAAAGAAAATAAACAATTTTCCAACGCAAACTAAAAACGTGTAAACCTGAACCGCAGAAATTTTTAGCCTCATAACCTAGCGTTAAGAAGTACCTAGCAACAAAAAGCGTAACAAAGCACTCTGGTCAGGCCTACGATGTACATGTCTCCAGCTCAAGCCAAGAGGTTACAGAAGGTCCTCTTGGAAGGTGATAGTGAAAACATATTCAAAAGTCCGATATTAGGTCGGCGGTTGGTTGAAAAACCGGAAAATCCTTTGCTTTAGCAGCCGTTCCCTCTTTTTTTTAGGGTTCTGGACCCGAAGGGTGCCAAACGGGACCCTATTACTAGGATTTCACTGATTTCACTGTCCGTCTGTCCGTCAGTCACCAGGCTGTATCTCACGAACCGTGATAGTTAGATAGTTGAAATTTTCACAGATGATGTATTTCTGTGGCCGCTGTTACAGCAAACACTAAAAACAGAATAAAATAAATATTTAAGGGGGGCTCAATTGAATTGAATTGAATTGCTTCCATACAACAAACGTGAT
Source organism: Yponomeuta malinellus (assembly GCA_947308005.1). NCBI lineage: Eukaryota > Metazoa > Arthropoda > Insecta > Lepidoptera > Yponomeutidae > Yponomeuta > Yponomeuta malinellus. The sequence goes on from OX371000.1 coordinate 1,133,188, forward strand.
TTTTTGCCGTTTTTTGCGCGATATTAATAACGGCAACAGGTAGACGCTTGAAATAATCAAATGTTGTATAGATAATGGTACGGAATCCTTCGTGCGCGAGTCCGACTCGCACTTGCCCGGTTTTTTTTATATTATTGACATTTTGCAATTCAGTACCTATCTGCTATGCGTTTATCGATAAAATTACATAGTGCAATATTATTTCTAAGTAACACCGAGATAATAATTAATTCCATCCAATTGAATTGAAAGGTGCCATTCCTAAAACACCTCAATCAGAGTTGGTGTTTTATTGCTTATGTTTTTGAGTCTTTTCTGACACTGATAATTTTAAATTACGTTTGTTTCATAATTTTGCATTCATTTTCAAAATATTGTAAAGTAAAATTGACGCTGCCTGATCCACCGTTTGTAAACCACTCCTTATATGCTTTTATAGATGCTTCGCGTACCATAACCAATTAGACAGCTCATATGAAGTTTAATCATCATCATCATCAGCCATTTGACGCCCACTGCAGGGCATAGGCCTCCCTCACGGTTTTCCAACCTTCCCGGACAAAGATTAACGTTAACATTTAATTTGTTTACCGCATTTCTGAATGCGACTGCCTAAACGCAGTCCCTCTTCGTGTCCCCAGCATTTGGGACAATATACATGTCTACAGGGTGTCCCGCAACGGAAGCAGGAAGCGCTATAAACATTCAAGCTTACGACGCCGCCGCGGCTGATAAGCAAACTACGCCTTCGCACGCACCCTTTACGTACACAGACAGAGTATTGTAGAAAATTAGGTACTGGAAAGGTTAAAGTAACCTAGGACAAAGAAGCGGGTAGTATGAAGGGTATTTCAGGTAAGTACTACGAGAGTTATTTTAGTTCCTACTTAATATTGTAAGAGCTAGTCTAAAAGTGCTACAAACGAGATGGACAGACGACCTGGTCAAAGTGGCAGGAAAAGGCTGGATGGGCTGAAAAAGCCCAAGTCGAGATCATTATTATTATTTTAATTCTTTATTTCACTAATTACATTGTAAATTTACAAGGGCGTGCTTAATGGAAGAAGCATTAAGCACGTCCGCCACCATCGCGCCATCTTCTTCTCGGCTGTCCCCGTTTGCTATGTATAAGAGCAATAACTTTGTTAAAAAAATCTGCATCCGCCAATAAACTGTTATGCAATTGGCAGAAATAAGAAATATAATATTTTTGTACGGACGCTGCAGTGCTTGAGACATTATTTTAGAAGGAAATAAAGGAAAACGCGACACGGATACTGTAGAGGAAAACATCGTGAAGAAACCCGCAAATTGGTTGGTTCCGCACGTATATACCGCATCTATAGTCCTGGTTTTATTTATTCGTTTTGTCTGTTGTGTATTTAGTTTTCCTTCTGTGTTGTGCATATTATGTTACTTATGTGCTTATTTTGTTTCTGTGATGTATCTTGTTGGTATAATAAATGTCTTTCTTCTTCTTCTTCTTCTTCTTCTTCTTCTTCTTCTTCTATTGCCTTTCCTTCGGGCTAGGCTGACTAAGCTGTCAGGATGGTATAGGTGCTGAACAAGCCTACTCCATCTAAAATACACTGTATTAATCTAATCTTATCTAAAAGTAATCTAATTAAAACATCAACTTGATTGAAATAAAGAAAAAAAAACTATCTTTGCTTAGTTTTCAGAATAAACTGTTATGTTAAAACTAGTATGCTCCAATATTGTTATTTTAAGATTGTTACCTGTTTTACATGACTAATAAACAAAATAAAATAGAATAAAACATGTAGTCGATAGCCCATCAAACTTTATGTTTTTCTTGTGAATTCGTTCTTAATGCAACTCAACAGAGTGCATGCGTGTAAAAATTTATGGAGGTCGACTGTACAAAAACACTTGTGTGTCCCAACCTCCTCCTAAAGGGGCTACAACACATCCATATTTCAGCGGCGCGCATTAAGCGGCCGCTGTTTACAATTAGCTGTAAAAAAGAGGGCATATTTCGGCAACAAACCGTTTTCAAACATTTCGGAAGAACAGAAAAATACAGAAGAACAGCATTTGGGGCAGTGGACTGGTGACAGCTGCCGAAAAACCGGTAACCAATCGGGTAAAAATATTCTCGTATAGAGACCACAATCCCTTCAGTGGAGACCATAATATGATGCTGATGGTCGGTGGCAGCTGCACGATGAAAGACGAGAACAGAAGGAATAAAAGATATGGCAAAGTCAGACATATCCCTTATTCCTTATGCCTGTTAAACTGTGAAATGAATGTAATCTTAAGGATTTAATTAAATTGGCATTTTCCCCAGACCAGAATTAAGTTCTATGGAGAAACAGTGGAAGTCATCTTCTACCCTGAGATCTTTCTCTTTCTTCTTTTACTTATGACGATGTGATTTTGTGGATGACCCGAGGCAAAGCTCTTCGCTAATACCTTCAGGAGAAACTTGTGGAACTAAATATCTATCAGTCTCCTACTCCTCTTCTTCTTCTTAGCGTATTGATGGTAACCCATTTGCCTCATTATCATCATCAGGTTACCGCTGCCTACTGCTGGGTATAGGCGTTTTTTTCCGATATGCCATCTCTCATGGGCCCTTGGCATCCACATTCACGGACCTTTCACCGGCAGTACCATCGTAGCGAAAGGATTTACCAATCAGCGTCCGGAGCTCGCTGACGTACTGTGCTCAGTAGAATCGTCGTACGGGCCGGTGAAACAACATAATATGCACAAAACGTGAATATAAACGCCAAGATCTACCCTTCTGGTACTAATCTACTATTCCCCCGACGGTCTCAGCGACTTCAAACGCTCTGAACGGACGGACGTGTTTGCTTCGGACGCGATATTTATGCGCTCAATTAATACGCTACCTATTAACTGCAGCGTCGTGTGAGCAAAATGGATACGTCTTCCGAAAAAATGTCCCGTGTTAAGCGTGGACATGTACGGCATTACGATTACTCATTTTATTTTATTATAATAGGACAGAAATAAAAACAAGAGTGCCAATGACAAGTTTTCACTTGTAAAAATATTATAGTAGAAAATGCCTAAGTTAATAATATTATAGGAAGCAATATTTCACTCACTCCAAAACAAATAAATACTCAATACATATTCGTGTTCTCAAATTTGTACAATAACGAATATTTAAGTATCGGTCAATCAATCCATATGCGATGGTCAGGGAATCGGTTGCAAAGAGTTACAGAAGCCCTAGGTAATATATTTACGTACGCTACTTATACTGTCGCAGAACAAATAGATGCTTACTACAATGTACAAGACCAATATGAATAAGTCGATAATTTTAATTAATTAAAGGTGAAAAGTAACCGAGGCGCACGTGCATGTAGCAACTAAAGAATGTTGATAAAGCGAAAAATGTTCTTCAGGATCTATCAGCATCTCAGAACAGTTCTGTGGTCAGGGTCTCAGAACACAAGTCAGGATCGTCACAAGTGGCAAACTCTGATCTCTGCCTAACCCTCTGGGATACTGGCCTGTGGTTACATTATGTAATGTTTGAATTCATTTTAATAACTTGTTAATAGGTGAAGTTCTCTGAGTCTATTTCCCATCGTATTTCCCGCGGTTTTCAAGGAAAACTCCGGAAAAAATTAGAGAATTATTTGTAAGCCGCGCGGCATATAAAACTCTTAGTAGAACAACTTCTTTAGCTATACCGTGGGATTTATGAGACCAAATAACGATTCTCTTGCCAGTGTCTATGGCTCATTTGTTTACTCGACCGGTGAACTGTGTGGCGCATCACCGCGTGGTTTGGGCAGTTGCATAGTAATTGTGAATTGTAAAATTCTTTATTGCACCAAAATACAACGTGTACAATAAAATCTTATACTACATGGTATTCAAATAATGCAAAGGCTGAAATATAACTACACAACTTCGAATTCAAAATTTTTTTAAACAGATTCAGAAAAAGATACACCTATAAAATTAGGAAATACTTACGAAAAAACCACTGACAACATCCTTCAAAAGTATCGTTATGAATACGTTTTTACAAAAATTTCGCATATCTAATAATTACATTTCATACTTGGCCCGCGCCAAGTTTCAAGATTGTACCAAAAAATAAATTTATCCTCATCATCATCAGCCCTTTGACACCCACTGCAGGACATAGGCCTCCTTCGTGGTTTTCATAACCATGAGGGTTTTGCCATAATCGCCACGCTTGGCAGCCGGGTTGGCGATCGCAGTATGCTGTTGTAATCTCAGGAAGACGCTGCTGCCCATCTCCTGGTAATTGATTTCTTTAGTCGCCTTCTACGACATCCACGGAAGGAAATGGAGGGACGCTATTCTTAATCCGGCGCCACACGGAACACATTTATCATTTACCTAAAACTTCTTATTGGTATTGGTATAATTAAAGCTAAAGAAACAGTTTCAGGTTTTGCGCTACGTTGAATACGAATCAATAATGTTGAAGAAAATACATTTGTACTACTCTGTGGGCTGAATAATAATATGGATGTTGCATAAGAAGCCATCTCATACAAATGAATCGTGTGATTTTAAAACAACACAAGTCACATGTGTTTTTAAAATAACACTTGCCCATTTTTTTTTATTAAATTATTTACACCTACCTATTGATTTACATTAGAAAAAAAAATTGTAGTTTATTCATACAGAAATCAATATAATATGCTAAAATATTGCTGTTGTTGATATTAGTATTTGAATAAAACAGTTTTTTCTATTATCCTGCAAAGTTGTAATGAAAGGACATGTGTAGTTTTAAAATCACACGATTCAAATATCAACGTAGGAGTTTTCCGACGATATAGTCTTACCCTATTATGCGTAGTTAAATCGACACTCAAAGAGCATAAAACCGTAATAATACCGATTTACGACGACGATTTATATTTGGCGCCTTTACGACCGTAAATTTGAATATTCGTATGGGTTTTATATTCGTTATCATAAAGCGATATTTATTGTTTAACTGCCCTGCCTTGGCCTACTATTTAGACAACGGTGATAAATGGCTGTAGGCAAAATTTATTTGCTGGAAAAAACACAGAAACCGTAGCTCTATGAAAACGTTACCGCCAAATTTATATTTGTCGTAAACCACTAAAATGTATAGTTGCAATACTGTAAAGAAAAACAAAACATTACTGTAAAGCTTACACTTTACGATGGGGCATCAACATCCGATTTTCACAGTAAGTTTTTATTACTCTGTCCAATATCCTTGCTAAAACCCTCTTGAAACTGACAAAAACACTTGAAAATTACTATAAATACAGAGGGTATAAGTGATGATTTCTGAGGCGTAGTCACGTTCTGCTTATAATACGCGGGATGCTCTCAGAATAACAATGTTTTCATTCAACGCACGGCAGTAAATGCGGTGGTTAAATATAATCATAAATCAGAGTTTAAGCGCGCTTTAAGCCGTGTTTACGTTCATCAAGCGCCCGTATATCAGCCGTCTATTTCCATTCCGAGTTCTTAACACGCTATTTTTCAACTTACTTGCATGTCAAAGAGTAAACAACTCGCTGATGGTGAGCCCTTGTCCCATAGTTGTATTAAACGGGTCTAAACGCGACTACATACTTGTTGGGTAAAATTTAACTACCTAAAAGCGGTAGCTGGAGTATTTCGCCCTTGGCTACGTCAAAAATACCACAGCTGAAAATAATGAAACCCTTAAGTAGGTAGAGACGACTCCAGGTCAACCTTTATGCATTTGAAAGAAAGAAAGGGAACAATTGGGACAAATTAACACATGACAAGAAAAAAAGGCATAGGTAACAAGTAACATAAACAAGTACAAAGGAAAACCAAGTCACACAAATACAACATAATACAAGGCAAAGTCAGAGCGTCAAGAGTGCATCCTGTGGTATGTCAAAGTTGCCACAAAGGGCATCTGCCTCAGCTTTTGTCTTCCGTTACTTAAGTAAACCGAAGTAATATCCGTGCATTGTTCACTGTTTGTAATCATCCCATAAAGAATCTTACTGCTTACATTTATTACACTACATAAACTCACGCCTGTATCCTAGAAAAGTGCGCCACTGGCCACAAACCTGACAAAACTTTGTCAACATTCATTAGTCGTCGCATGCACGCACGCCGCTTTCGGGTACTTTTTATTCTGCCCTTCGCTAATACAACACCTATTTGTCGAAGTGTGTCCGCGTGGGACGGGCCTTGTCGGCCCTTTTGTTTACTGGCTAACAAACGCAAAACTTCACGTCACATCTGCGATAAAAAAACCCGCCTCTATCTAATCTGTGGCTTCAAATGCATCAAGTAGCCGTAACCCCAGCGGATTCCCGGCCATAAATCCGTATATTATCACGATCCCAGGCAACGCATAAAACACGCTTAAACACTGACTGGTAGCCTATCGACCAACTCGATGATATTTATGCGACAGGCGGCCACAGAACGTCTTGCGACTAGAAGGGCGTTGGAAGCCGGCCGATATCAATCGAAACGGTAAAGTTACATGGCATCATCATCAGCCATTTCACGCCCTCTGCACGACATAGGCCTCCTTCATGGTTTTCATAACCATGAGGGGTTTAGCCATAATCGCCTCGCTTGGCAGGCGGGATGGCGATGCCAGTATGCGGTTGGAATCTCAGGAAGACGCTGCTGTCCGTCTCCTGGTGATTGATTTCATTAGTCGCCTCCTACGACATCCACGGAAGGAAATGGAGTGACGCTATTCTTAATCCGGCGCCACACGGAACATGGCATAAGCAGTCTATAATTAAGAAATAAGAAAATTTTATTCCAAATAAAAGTGTTACCAATTGTCCTTAAACGTTAAACGTTTAAACAAAAAACAAACAAACGTTAACAGTCTTATTTATAGAAACTCGGCAGGGATTCCTGTTACAAACCGGCTTTAACACCGTCTTAACAGTGTTTTAGTGGAATCGTGCAGTCGAAACTTTGTCAGCATTTTAATGTGCTGAAACGTTAAAGGGTGCGACTTTTTAGTACATTCATTAGCAAATTCTAGCATTTTACCGTCGCAAAACGCGCGACACGCGCCGACAAACAATAGTACGACGAAAAGTACGACGCGTCGTACTAACTGAGCAGGTCGGACCAGTAATATGTCGCGTTATAGTGTCGCACCAACGTCATATCGCTACTTACCTCAATTGTTGTTTGTCGCGATTATGAAACACAGTCACGCAGTCAGTTATGTTTTAAGGAATTGCGCAGTCTAGAAATAGCCCTATATAATATTATTATAACATAACGTAAACTCACGCCTGTATCCCGGATGGTTAGGCAGAGACCAGGGTTTGCCACTGGCCACGATACTGACAGATCTCTTTCATCAACAACATTATAATCGACATTACAATCTAAGTAATTAACCTTATTCAGAGCCATCCTTCGGTTACCACCCCGCGGTGTAACTTACAGATACTTAGTTCACTGTTTTATTAGAAAACCCGGCAAGTGTGAGAGGTTTGTAAGATCTCCACAGATAACAGTGCACTTATCGATTGGAGTTGGAAATTTGTAGCCAGTCGTGTTCGCTTTAAATTGAATGGAACACAGTAGTATCGTTGCGCGATAAAGGTTCAGTGAGACAACGAAACTCTCGTTTTGGTTATTTAATTTAGGAACTAGTTGGAGACACGCGCGGCATTGTCATTAATTTTTTTTTAAGTGAAACGTCTATCATTTCGGTACTAGGGGAGTCAACTCTGTAACTACGAGTCGTGTGCAATTAATTTCTATATCGTTGAGTAGAGCAAATTAGTCATTACTCAGATCCTCTTGATTCGTGCCGCTAGGTGGCGTCAGTGCCGCGTAACACAATGACGTTTCACGTCAAGCCAACGGCTCCACCCTCTTTTTATTTACTCGAACAAATAACATGCTCAAAAAGCAATAAGTAAAACGCTTTATATCAGATAGATAATATTATACATCTATGTATATCTGAAATAAAACGTTCAATTCAATTCAATTCAATTCAATTCAAATATTGTTATTCATTGTAAAAACAGAATGTTTACTTAATGAACGTCAAAGTTGTTAGTTTCACAATTAATGGATTATGTGGAGAAGAAACTAACAAAGAAACTCCACGTACTATAGCTGATAAACTATTGTATCATACATCACAGATGGATGGCAAATCTAAATAGGAGAAGGAAGAAATCATTTGACTGTCGTAGCCTTGTATTCGTCCCACTGCACATTCTGCAAGGCCTTCTCTCAAAGATGGGCTTAATCACCACACGGATCTACCGCGGATTGGGATTTCAAGCGTTGAAGTATCTGAACAAGTCAGTCACTTAGATTTCCTCACGATGTTTTCTTTCACAGTTAGCGAGTGGTATTGCTACTACAAATTCACAAATGTACGTTACTTAGGAAACAAAGTCATCGGTACATACGGGTCTCGGCTTAAATCCTCTCGAATGTGATGTCGGCACTCTAAGGATGCGCCGAAGATTGATTTGCAATGAGTTTCTTATCTCTCTCAAATGAAACTAGCAATCTTTACCAACCCAAGTATAGCAGTTGACCTAAAGACTCTACAGAAAACAGCAAAAACGATTAGCAATGTACTTAAACCAATAAAACTTGGAAGCGGCTACGTACAAGCTTGTAAACTTAGAAATAAAAATGCTAACGCAACGGTTGGCGCAGAAAGCCGGCGGAAAAATAAAACAACACAATAATTCAATCCAACTGTACACAAATCCAATAAAGCGTCTGCAATAAAAGTGTCATCGGCCGACTACTCGAAAACTATTAACCGTACGAGTTAAAAACATGAACTTTACCCATCGATTTATATGTGGGGGCATTTAGACCAACCAAGCATGGAATTGCTTGCAAATGCAAGACTTTTGATATTAAGTGACCTCTGATATTCACTAAACCGTACGAGTTAAAAACATAAACTTTACCCATCGATTTATATGTGGGCGCATTTAGACTAACCAAGCACGGAATTGCTTGCAAATGCAAGACGTTTGATATTAAGTACCTTTAATATTAGCTAAACGATAAAAAACCGGCCAAGTACGAGTCAACTATTATAAAACAAAAATACGTTTTTCGCATTTAGAATTTTGTCCGGTAAACTTATTTTTAATTTCAGTATCCTAGGTATATTTAAATAACTTAACATCGTAAAAAGCAATAACTTTACTGCTGGTCTTCCATGATTTGACTTCTCTACCATTGCAGAAACTCTCTCTGCAATCTACAAGCGCGGTCCCAAAAACATAGCATTACTTCCAATTTTTGTAGAAAACCGCTATAATTGTTCCCCCGGCGTAAACGCGCCACAAACCATCGATTTTTATGAGCGAAAGAAACGCCGCACCACTCGCGCCCCTTCCGATACGACGCTATAAAAATTCTTGTAGCGCAATCGTCAGGCCCATATCTCCATTACATTTGTCAACTGTCAACCGACGGCGATTTAAATGATAATTATTATGTGTCGGACCCGAATGGACCACATTACGATGAAGAAAAAGGAAGACGCAAAAGGTTCGTGGCACTCGTTGCCATTAACCACAAAAAAAAAAATACCGAGGTTCCGCCAAAAACGACTTGCACCTATGGCCGAACGTCCTATGCAAAGCATGAAATTGATCATAGTGGTATGGACGAGACTTTTGATCTTGAATAACTATGTAGATATACGTTATTTAGTATATTCGTCAATTGTTTTGCCTCATTAATTAGCCTACGACCTATTCTCAGACCTAGGTACCAAATATACACAAAAAAATTCATAAGAATCGGTGAAGCCGTTTCGGAGGAGTTCGATAACAAACACTGTGACACGAGATTTTTATATATTAGATCTGGTGTCACAGTGATTATTATCGAACTCCCCCGAAACGGATTCACCGACTTTTATTATTTTTATGTAGATATTGTAGAAGTATAATTTGTAGTCGGTGCCCAGTTTCATGACCAGCACATATATTTTGGGCACCGACTGCAATTTATACTTCTACAATACCTTCATGTATATACTGTAGCGTTTTGAAGTCGGTTTTTTTATTTGAAGAATTTTTTTAACAAATTTTAGTTGCGGAGCGGAAAAAAATCGAGTCCCTTATAACCATAATTTACCCTACTTAATTCTCTGCTTTAAAATTTAAAGTTCTCAATTTCCATCTCCGAAACTCCTCGCCAGAACATCACCAAATTACCTACTCTCGGACTACTTTTACGCTTCATTATGTAACATATGCATGCATATTACTAAAGGATAGGCCCCAATAGCCCTTATTTCGGTCCATTGAAGAGTTCCATTCTGCATCTCTGAAAGTCTTCATCAGATCTTCACCAAATTATAATGGGACCAATGGGACGTTATATGTATTCGAACAAAAAAATAATTGCCGAAATCGGTTAAGATTTGACAGAGTTATGACGGAAAATAGCCAAGAAAATAAAATATATATTACATACGCGTCGAATTGAGAACCTCCTCCTTTTTTGAAGTCGGTTAAAATAGTATATTTCATTACAAGTGTGGAAAGGCTGTCATTGCAAAGAGTTCCGACAAATGTCTACCCGAGCCGAGGCGCAGCCGAAGGCGAGGGTTGACAGTCGGATCAAGTTGCAATGACGGTTCCGCACGTGTACTGAACGACTATTTTTAATACAGTTGCGAAAAAATGAAAAACTATTTGCTTTTTTCTCTTCTCTCCACGCAATAAATTCGTCGTATGTAGATATGTAGCGACTTTTTGACTTTTCCGGTAAAATGTTCTCCGAAGCATTTTGTGCAATTATACTGAGTTCCGGTGGTGTTAATTCAAAAAAACTAGGGTCGAAATTACTCATTTTGTGCAACAAACAACTAAACTCGCAAAGAAAATTTCTGAAAAATGGCGCCAACCGTAGAATATAAGCAGTTTTTTTTCTTCTTCTGGTAGGCAAAGGAAACTATGCCCATACAGCCAAGTCTTCAGTAGAAGTTTTTTATTGATATGAAATGAAAATGAAATTTAATGAGATGAAATGAAATGAAACCTAACCAAACTCATTCAATCAAATAATTAAATCTGATATTGAAACAAATTAGTAGCTTCTTTTTAGAAATATACGTATTTGCATGAATCATAAAAACTTCTATGATTTTTTTTAGTAAAAAAATTCTTTTTAATAGACATTATTTTGACAGTTGGGAAAGAGAACGCACGAGTGCGGGAAAGGTAAAAAAAGCACGAGTGTGTAATAGCCCACATCCCGAACGCTATACGTCCCTGCAATACGCCACTTTTTGAGCAACTGTATTAAAAAAGTATTTCTCAACAGCAAATTATGCTCTCAATGCATTTTATGTCAAACTTGCTACAAATATGATACAATCAATCAATGGCCTTTACATCTATTGCAGATGATTTATGCTGAGTTTTTTGAGCATTTACGCACCAAAACGTCCTATTGTGGAGAGGACTCCCCGTCCCATAGATATCTATGCCCCGTCCGCATACTCGGCATGTGTGTAGCCCAGGTTGCTTTAAACCCTATTCTCTGAAAAGCTCCGAGTGAATCTTCTGTTAGACAAGACACGACGTACGTAACTCGACGCGCGGTAGTCGAAACACTTTTGGTTATTGATACGGTTGCATAAGGTTTATTTCTTCTTTGGCCTCCTTGGAGCGTCGACGAGGGGGCTAGCCACGGCGTCGGTCCTTTATCAGAGTTAAGTGCAACTTTGAGCAATCAGGCGACTTTAAGAATCGTCGCGGTTTCCGAAAAAGTCCCATAGACCTTATCAAATCGGTGGCGTTTAAATTTGTGATATTGCTGTCGAAATCTGGATTTGTATTTTGGCTTGCGCCCGTAATATTAACAGATAACATAAATTCACGCCTGTGTCCCGGAGGCGTAGGGCCTGCCACTTGACACGATCTTGAAAGATGTCTTTCGCTTCATCAACATTATTATTATTATTTTAATTCTTTATTGCACTAATTACATTGTAAGTGTACAAGGGCGTGCTTAATGCAAGAATTCAATTCAATTCAAATATTTTTATTCATTGTAAAAACAGAATGTTTACTCAATGAACGTCAAAGTTGTTAGTTTCACAATTAATAGATTATGTGGAGAAGAAGCTAACAAAGAAACTCCACATTTATTCTTTTCAAAACACGTTTTAACTTAATTAACAGAGTTTTCAACTTAAAATATTAGGCATTCATTAGTCGTTGCATGCATGCCGGTTTCGGTACTTTTTGTCTTGCCCTTTGCTAATATAGCCCGTATTTGCATTAAGTTAATTCTATCCAATTACACGTTTATCGCTCGTAGCCCCGGCTGCCTGAGTGATCTTAAACGATCACGAAGGTTAAGCAACACAGGGCGCGTTCAGTGCATGGATAGGTCGCCGTCTATGCCTAACGCTAGTGGCATTTTTCCGAGCGGCTCCGTGCTTCGCAAGGCACGTTAAGCTGTTGGTGCCGGCTGCCGTCGATAGATGGCAGTCGTTAAGCCAAGTCAGAGGCCTTAGGGCGGCTTGACAACTTCTGACAGTAGACGAGCTACTAGTCTACAAGCCTCCACCAATCCGGACTTGGCCCCCGTGGTGGAGTATGGCCTATACGTTCCTCAGGGAAGAGACCCGTGCCCCTCGGTGGGGACATAATGGGTTGATGATGACACGTTTACAAAACAAGAGCGAAATTAAAATTGAATTATGATTTGAGGGGTTCCATGACGTTCACTAGCGCCACCAATGAAAAAAATCGGACAGTGCGAGTCGGACTAGCCCACCGAGGGTTTCGTACAAATTTGTAGGTACTTAAATATTATAAATCGTTCAGGAATCGAGTCTCGCAATTTCTTCCGAGCTTCTCTCGAAATTCAAAGACATTTTTTATGATTTAATCACTAATGTATAGTTTTCAGATTTTGCGCTGCACTTGTAGTTTAAAATAATATTCCGTGTCAAATTTCATTGTTCTAGGTCAACGGAAAGTACCCTATAAATTTCGATTCCCTTGAGTGTCGAAATATACTTTTTTTTTTTTCGACATAACCGGCCGTATCTTTTTTTTACGTTAACTTAGAAGTTTCATTTCTTCACAGCTTTAAGATTCTGTAGACTTGAGTAAATCGTTTTAATTTCAACTCGATAACTCTGCGCGTTCCTGAGATAAAGTTTCTTGACAGACGGACGGACGGACAACAAAGGAATTCTATAAGGGTTCCGTCTTTTTCCTTTTGAGGTACGGAACCCTAAAAACTTACATTACAAAAAAAACATTCCAGTGGTTGCACTCATCTCAATCCCAATACTATACAATGCTCTGAGGTTGCACTAGTGAATAAATTGCTCAGGTTAATAAGCCCCTGGGTTACTTCGAGATGTTCGAGGCCCACCCGAAATTCAACACGATCCGGGTTCGATTCTCGGCCACTCGCTGACTTTAAAGGAAAATCTGAAACGTGAATCTGTAAAATCTTTACAAACCCCACCACACATTGCCTTAATTTATGTGTTAATGAAAAACTGAGAACAGTTTTTTCAGTGTAGCTGCTTATACTGGAAGTTAGCAATTTACACAAATTCAACGGTTGCCTCTCTTAGCGCAGACAGAAGAAAACACTAGTAACAAACGCAGAAAACAATTCATTGCGAATTTATTAGCCTCCCGTCGTCCGCAATCGGCTAGAGTCAATACTTTATTCATCAAACATCGCAAAAGCCAGCAATAATCGTAAATACCTCGCCCGCAATAACATAAACACCGACACTGCTGTATCTTGCCGGATCATTTCTTGTCCATCGGGTGCAACTTTCCTCTTTCAAATCATGATATAACTCCTATTTCGTTTTATCAGGTTTTATTCCTCTACTATATAAGCTCCAGTGGCTGCTGATAGAACGACTTAAATAATTGTCATTGGAATCGTATCATTTAATCCAACATTTAATTTATTATTCGTAAGTACAAAGCTTCGTAAGTACAAAGTCCTGGAACTTTAGTATTGTTTTGTTTTTAAATGTATATAGAAGAACAAAGGTAATAGAGTGTACGTATGTAGAGGTCGACTTTCTGTCAACTGTTGAATAAATGCTATGCGGAAAATAAAAACAAAGTCTGAATATTTACGCAAGAAGATACAACTCGGACATACCTCTCGAATTCTACACATCTTCACAAGCCGTTATGAATCTGCAGCTAGGAAATAGCATCAACTGTCTCCATGACAGGGTGGATGGCACAAATAATAATTAAACTTTACACAGCCATCGTTACTTTGTTACAAGCGGACGACCGTTACTTCGCTGCACTTTACGACAATCCATGCGTTCTGTTATAAAGTGACGTGTAGACGTGGATCAAAGGGAGATAGATACGGTATCCCATCGTCTTGACTTATTTGTAAATGCTCTGCTGATATTTTTTTCGCATTGTTCCGCGATTTTGAAGTTTTGTAAAAAACTTAGTGACCTGCTGTAAAAAAAACGTATTGACTAAGGAAAATATACAGAGTGTTTGTTACATCACGTATATATGCCCAAATCAAAAAGCTTCAATAAAACTTTAAGGACCTGGCCGTAGGGGCTATATTTATACTTGACTTTGAGATGCTAGATGGCACCTTGAGAACAAAAAGAGTTTTAAAAATCGGTTGTAGTCTTTATTAGCACGGAGGACTGGAATACCAACAACATTGCAACGGTATAACTATCAGCCTTTTAAAAGGAGATAGTTAACCAACCCGCAGCAGGATAAGTGAAGTAAAAAAGTTGTTTGGAAATGGTATAGAACGGATTATAAATTACTACTAAAACTAACGAGATTAGCTTTAAAAATTATATGAATGAATGAATGAATGAATGAATGAATGATTTATTGCCACAAACAAACATTCTTACATACAATAATTAAAAAATAATATGCGCTGCTCTGTATGTCCAGGTGCGCTGGTCAGTACGCTGACCCCCGGTTTCTCGTACACTAACAAGCTGTTAATCTACTGTTAACAGCTGCCAGTGTTTTTTTTGTATGCACTTTGGTCAATTGACAGCTGTTAACAGTAGATTAACAGCTTGTTAGTGTACGAGAAACTGGCGGTGAGTAACGCATCTTCATTATTTCTTAGATTATGTCTTTGTTACTCTAATGGTTATGTTTAGTGAGTGATGATGGAATTGAGCGCATGGCATGGTATGTTTGTCGCTCGTTCAATAATGTGTGTGTCAACCATCATAAAAAGTGATGATATCCCTGCACTTATGTCTTTATTCGAGCCATGAAAGCTATTATGCGTTGGCGACTGGTGCAATTAGTGATGGTAAAATAAATTGTAACTCTTATTTAACTAAATAGTTTGCTAGAATGTGCTGCCGCGCAGTGTGCTAGCTCAAATTAAGCTTATTCGCTCTCTCTCTCTCTCTCTCTCTCAGTTACGTAAAATATGTCATCTTTTATTCCATTATATTTATCTAGTAAACTGCATATATACACATCCTAAATACCATTTAATTTAGGCTTGTATGTGTACGAAGCATGTAACTATCTGGACAGGATTTCATCCTCCTTGAATATATACATTTTTATGTTATCTTATGTAAGTTGAGTACTTTTCATTTATTTCATCAAATAAAGTAAGCAAAATTTCAACCCTATACATCAAAATGTGAGATCATTATACATAATACATTAACAGCCACTTATGTTATGTAATTGGCTTATCTCTTTCACATAGCTGTGTGTGATGCGTCTCAACTTTCCTGCTCAATATTTTCGTTTCTTTCTAGACATCCTAGTACGGGCAGGCGGCGGGAGGAACCGTAATTGGTATTGCCTCTGTACACGGGGACATATCAATTAAAATAGCTGCGAGCCGAGCGAAGGCTGAACGATGCCCGGTATTTCAATATTGCCGGCAATGGGGCAAGGATGCAGGAAGATGGTGCGGTGAGCATATAAACAACATATACTCTGCGCGCGCACTATAAACTCCGACATTCATGCATCGCGCAAGCAAAATGTTTCACATAAAACATCCGACGAGCATGAGTGGGACCGGGATGTCCACAAAACATGTTTCTCTGTTCTATATATAGCTAATTGTCGCCTACTTCGGATACATGGAGAACACAAAGTAGAGGAAGAGTGTGAAAATCTTCGATGAAAAGGGGCTGGCAAGGAGAAGCTTTCTATGAACTAGGCAAAATAATCCTTTGCTCATTTTGCTCATAACCCAAAAAGAGTAAGTAGCAACTGTATTTTATTGTATTATATCACTTTATTTTGGATAAAACAATCATTAAAAAATATCATTAAACAATCATAATAAAACAATCAATAAAACAACATAATTAAATCATTATTGCTATTAGCAATAAGTCCGCCGATTGCAACTTTTTTTTGTAACTTTTAGGTATCTCTTTAAATTGTTTTCTGGTGTACAATAAAGATTTTTTTATCATATTATCTTAATGTTTTTTTGGCAGTTAGATAAATTCAAAAATCTTACTTTACGGTGATAGGTGAATGAATGCTGTATGATTTTGATAGAGGGAATCTGCAATAAAAATAAAATAACCCAAAGCCACCTCCAAATTTTCTCCATCTCGCTTCACACATCAAGCATCAACAACTTCGCCATTTAAGGTGCGTTTTACCATTTATAAATATTCGAGTCGTAAAGCCTATAAGACACGTAATGGCGTGTAGTGACCGTTGTTTATATGATAATTCAGCGACCCGATGTCACAAAACAAGGAAACATAGATGGTTCAACAGTCACCAGAACAATCCAGTTCAATCAGTCAGTCCACATTCATGTAGTGAATGTAGACTGGCTACAGGCTCTTGGCTACAGATAGCCTAAAGAAAGTAATGGTATCTCTTCAAATTAGGTTAGGTTAGGTCCTTACAAACACGAAAGAGGCCTATGTCCTGCAGTCGGTGTCAAATGGCTGATGATGATGATGGTGCGGTCCTTAGGAGAGAAACTAGTGACAGTAAAAAATCGAAAGATTACAACTCAGTTGTTAAGACAGACAGGCTCAGAGTTGAAAACGAACCTTATAATGGCAATTTTATTGATCTCAATTTGGTGCTACCCACTGATATGAAGTTAGCTTTATTTTTTATTATATACTCTTTGATATCTATAAGAGTAGGACTAGAACAATCACACTTTACCTGCACTTTTGGACATTCTACTATTAGGGTAGACAAAAATACAAACGAAACTCCGTAACGTGTACACCGCTTACAGTCATCCTAGAGAACTCTGGTCTCAAGCAAATTGAACCTACTGCATGGTCTTTAGTTTCTACGTGAGGAGAGGTCCCTCAAGGGACGAACAGGGCGTGAATTTATTTATTTGATATCCCTTTAATGGCGGATGAAGAAGTTTGTACGTAATGCTGTCTTGAATAATCACATGCAGAACGCCACAGTTATGTAACGATTACTGCATAAATAACTTCATAAATTGAAATGTAAAAGAGAACCTGTATCCTCAAGTATCTGCTGCTAAGTGCTCAAACATATTTGTGCAACATGTTTTATCACGGCTTCTTTTTCCCCTTTCTTACATATAGCCCAATATTAATTTATGTATTATCACTATAAAAACTCATGAGGGCGGGGCACATAGCACGCAGAACTGATGGCCGATGGGGCCGAAAAGTTCTCGAATGGAGACCACATATCGGCAAGCGCAGCGTAGGACGACCAGCCACAAGATGGACAGATGATCTCATCCAAGTGGCAGGAAGGCGCTGGATGCAGGCCGCTTCCAACCAGTCTTTTTGGAAATCCATGGAGGAGGCCTATGTCCAGCAGTGGACTTCTTGTGGCTGAATGATGATGATGATGACTATAAAAACTGCTACCAGTTATCACATGTATGTACCCTACAAAATCTCGGATGTTTTATAGCTAGTAGTAGAAAGTGCACAAAAACTTACAGTTGAATTAACTTCATCTGACAATCACATAATATGGTAGTTTTAGCTCTGCGAATCAAGTATGTGTAATTCCACAGTCT
This sequence comes from Yponomeuta malinellus, assembly GCA_947308005.1. Classification (NCBI taxonomy): domain Eukaryota; kingdom Metazoa; phylum Arthropoda; class Insecta; order Lepidoptera; family Yponomeutidae; genus Yponomeuta; species Yponomeuta malinellus. The sequence continues at coordinate 1,151,236 of OX371000.1, forward strand.
GAACAGCTAATATGACTAGTTAATAGGTAGCATAGAATTCATGTTAAACCGACATAAAAGTCATGAGAATTGCTTATTCAGTAGTCAGCGTAATGACAGTTTACAGTCAACGATGAAAATATGGAATAGTACAGAATGTCCTCCACTTGTTTTGTATTTTATTACCACACCAGTCAATACTGACTGTGCAGAATCTTTTGCCGTCAAATTGGTCTAAACCAGCGATACCTAAAAGGTACTTAAAAGGTCTGTGGAACCCCGGAGTTCCGTGGAAGGGTCACAGGGGTTCCGCGGTGTGTCCGAGATTCAAATAAAACGTTCAAAAATTCCAGTCAGAAGATTCTAATCTAAATTACTTTTGGATTGGACTTAAAGATGAATACCCTGCTCGTTGAGAAAGTTATCCTGGTTCTGCTTCCGTTTGTGACGACTTACCGATGCGAGACTGGTTTTTAGGGTTCCGTAGCTGAAAAGGAAAAAGGGAACCCTTATAGGATCACTTTTTTGTCCATCCGCCCGTCCGTCCGTCCGTCCGTCCGTCCGTCCATCCGTCCTTCTGTCTGTCTGTCAAGACCCTTGGGAACGCGTAGAGCTATCGAGTTAAAATTAAAACCATATACTCAAATCTATAGCCCCTTGAAGCTGTAAAATTAAACTTCTAAGTTAACGTAAAAAAAGTTAAGGCCGTTTAGGCCGCAAAAACCGTATATTTCGACACTGTTTAGGGAATAAAAATTTATAGGGTACTTTCCGTTGACCTAGAACTATGAAATTAGGCAAATAATGTCATCATAAACTACAAGTACAGGGATCCTGAAAACTATACATTTGTAGTTGAATCATAAAAAAATTGTCTTTGATGTTCGGAGAAACCTCGAAAAAACTGCGAGACTACAAATTTGTACGGAACCCTCAGTGGGCGAGGCCGACTCGCAGTTGGCCGATTTTTTCAGTTTACGCTTACACCAACAAGTTACAGAAACAGACTGGATGTCATGTTTGTGTCCTACTGCTGGGGAAAAGCCTCCCTCTCTTCAGGCCACAGTTTTCCATCCTGGATCACCTCAGACTATTCCGGCAGGTACTGATCGAGATCAACTCATTACCCACCATCTCTGGCGGTTCATTTTGTCTGGACAAAAGATTAAAATTCTCAACTGTTTTTTTTTTAATTTCCGAGGTATATTCGACTTCACACGGCCAATTTAGTGGATTATTATCTAAGAATAAAAACTAAGTTGGCACAAAAAAAGACGGTGGTGGAGCATCGATAGACCGCTTGCCTTACACCCAAGAGGTAGTGAGTTAGATTCCGGCTCGTACCAACGGCTTTAATAGCATGTACCACTCGCTAACGGCGAAGGAAACAATAATAAGTTTCTCTGGTATTCATAAACCTCATTTCTTCAATTTGCCAGCAAAGTGATGACACCCGTACTTTTTCTCTGATAGAAAGCCTTTGCCCTGTAGAATAGGCAGATTATAATGAGTAAAAGTCGACACCTCTACACGCTACAGAATTCATCTCTAGTATCCCCGTAGCCCACAATAAAGCCTCTTCATGAAGACTACGACCGCTCTGTCAAGAGCGTAGCACCAAGAGGAGACCGTAGGACTAAGTAGACTTTCTGTATGAACCGATTGTGTCCGACCTACCTGATGTATTTGCAAAGTAAATGAGCAGAACAACCTGTAATTAGTCGAGCGTGTTATTAGTGGTAATTGAAATGTTATTGTTTATGTTTTCCTGTCGATTATTAATTGAGGTTAATTATATATTATACTTCTCGATAGGGTGTACCGAAATACCTATATAAAGAAAACAAAATCTTACCGGTGCCCGGTGTCGAACCGAGTACCTCTGAAATGTGAGTTCTACCGATACACTACCGTAGCATAGCATAAAAAGTAATTCTTATACAGGATACAACAAAATCTCCATATCCCTTATCCGTAAATGAAGGGTTCCATTCACCAATACGAACAAATGTTTTATCAGCTACTGGTTTTCCACTTTTTATGTGGGTAGTTTATATACTTTCCACTGCAGGGTACGGGCCTTATCTCAAAGAGAGATTATAGGCTAAATTACTACGCGTGGCATCGCGGATTGGCGATTTCAAGCGCTGAGTTTTTCATCTAAGATAATAAATTAAATTATTGCAACAATATAAGAGCATAATAGTGTGGGTTTTACATGCGTTTTAAGTTTCACTGAAACTCAATCCAAACAATAAAGTATTCCAATAACAAAAATCTAGAGTAACTTCCTTCGTTTCCTTATAGCGAGCGGGGAACTTTTACAGCTCAAATGAATCGTTCCACAATGTTGTTCCAATAAACTGTACACACAACTACGTCTATAAAGCGTCTGAATAACGCTCGGTATTATAAATACGTAGCAGTGAACACATAATGTGCATTGGGCACGTAATTTCAGTAGTCAACTGCTGTTTAGTCGCAAAGTTTGGTATTTAGAATGAAAGTTATCTTCTGGAAAACGTAAAGTAGAGAGAGAAGTGGCAAAGAAGCTGACTTTCATGGGAGCAAAAAAAATAAACATGTTTAGAAGAAGAAGAAGAAAGACATCTATTATACCAACAAGACACAGAACAGAAAAAAACTAAATATATATAACAGATTAAAACAAATAAATAAAACAGGACCATACCCTGTGATGTGTGTAAGTTGCCACAAAAGGCAGCTGACTCAGAGTCATATTTATACTTTTATTTCTTAGGGTGGCAAAAATTGGCCTTTGCAGAGCAGTAGGACGCAATTAATGAAGAGATCTGTCGGGATCGTGGCAAGTGGCAGGCAGGCTCTGGTCTCTGCGTTAGCGAGGATTAGCACACAATCATAGCTACGGACAGAAGGAGCAAATAGTACTTTATTACTTTGCCCTACCATCATCATATTACGATGACGATAGCGCTCAGGAGAGCCCTACCTATCTCATCTTTCAAGGAGAGATATGAAGGTAATAGGTTTATAGATGTAACAGTTAAGATTAAGGTATTTTGAGGAATGTACTTACTATGATTCGTGCAACAGAAAAAATATATAGAAAATGCTAGCTATATCAACGTAGTAGTCAGGGTTAGACAACAGAGCTGGCTCAGGCGTTCTAACCAGATGCATCATTGTTCGAGCGGACAGGATGAGGTACTGAGAGACAACCTAAAGAGGATTGCGGTACAACTGCATAGGAATGCGTACTTAATGATACCAATTCTTCTTTTCTATGTGCCATCTCTTATCGGTGGCTGGCAACCAATTCGGATATTTTGCTTTTCGAGGGTGCCAATAGAAGAAGAAGAAGAAGAAGAAGAAAGACATTTATTATACCAACAAGATACATTGTACGATTTTTTTTTTAGTGCAATAAAAGTATCAATAAATAAATAAATAAATACATCACAGAAACAAAATAAGCACATAAGAAACATAATATGCACAACAACAGAAAGAGAACTAAATTTACAACAGACAAAACGAATAAATAAAACAGGGCCATAGATGTAGCCTGTGGTGTATCTACATTGCCACAAAAGGCAGCTGACTCAGCGTTGTGCTGAGGAAGTGATCCCTCAGCGCTGATTTTCAGTCAGTGCCTACGGTACAAGGAACTGGTACTCTGAGTGTCATCACTATTTGCTCCCGATCCAACCCATCAGCTCACATTAGTCCACCGCTGGCCATACACAGGGTTACATCTAAAATGTGCAATACCTGAAACCAGCCAACTGAGTTTTTTCTTAGATTTATATTCATTGAAATCGCGCCTTACGCGCTCTATCAATATCTCAGCCTTCATTATATCATTTTACTATACTCAAGGGGCTCCATGGAGTAACACTAGCGCCCGACGAGGGAAAAAACATCTTTATTTATAGATCGAATTTGCAAAAAGTGTGTACAATCTCTGTGATTGTGAATCAACAGTGATTTTTAGGACCCACGACCACAAACCTATGTTCAAGAACCTGGCACTAGACAGCAAAAGTTCTGGCGTGCTATCTAGTCCTAGGTTTTTTATCCTTAGGTTCACAAAAATCAATATTAACATGATTGAGAGAATATACAGACACTTTTTGCAAACACGATCTGTAAAATAAGATATAAATTTTTTTCATTGGTGGCGCCAGTTAGCCCACTGGGTTCCCTTAAGAATGTTTCTTCTGTAACACTGCATATGGCCGTGGTTATATGTGAGTTTACAGTGAACGAGCAAAAAATTGTAAATTATAAAAATTTCATGTTTGTGTTTTTCCTGGTACAATAAAGAATATTCTTATCTTATCTTATTATATTTTTATTTACATCTAAAATTCAAAAGTCGTAGAACAAAAGTTCAAATCAAATCAATTTTTTTTATTCAAAGTAGCACAGAAACTGCGACTTAATGAACGTTACAAGTTAAACTAGGTGTCCATTTCAAAATCTAGATCATTTTGGAGAAAAAATGGACAAAAAAAAACTCCAAACTTAATCTTTTCAAGTCCTCAATATACAAAATTTATATAAATATTGTTATATTCTTTTTGTTGCACTAACCCGTGCTGAGGACACTAACTGCAAAGTGTGTTGCTCGGAGCTGCAAGTGATGTAAATCGCTTCGGTCAGATGTTGCTGCCTGTACGTAATACAGAGAAGTTTGTAAAGAGGCTCGAAATTTCATCGATGCTTGCACTTGAGCATTATCTCAGTTCCCAACTGCACGCTGGCACGGTGAGCCAGAGATCGCGGGTTCAAGTGCCGGCATGGGTGGAATTTTTGGCCTGTAAATAGGTTTATAAATATTGTTGTGAATTAAAATCTGTAATTGTGCATTTTTTTCAGGAATTACGTATTTTTGGGGTAATTCTCACCAGGTCTTCCCCAGCCGCCACCGGTAATTTGCTACAGATCGTTAAATGAGGTAAGTTTCCCGGGCCGTGGCATCCACTCGAGGACATTTTCTTGTTGTTTGTTTGACATGTTCTTCGGCATATATTACCAGTTCTTCGGCATAATGGGCAAGTGCAAGCATCGATGAAATTTCGAGCCTCTTTACAAACTTCTCTGTATTACGTACAGTATTGCAGCCCCGAGCAACCCACTTTGCAGTTAGGTTTTTATTTCTTACCTATTATTATAATATAATTTAGTTAAGAACCTCGAACATAGACAATTTGGAACATAACTGAGCACTTATCAGTCGTGTGCCATTTTCGATCAATTAGCAGCGTTGAGTAAAACTATAATTTTTGATAAGTTGTAAACTAAGGCCTGTGTCCCACAAGATTATGCAGCTATCATGATTTGCTACTTCCCTTGATCCTGACAAAATTCTTACATGACAAATTTGATGTTTAAGTGGCTTAAGGACATATTTAGCATTTTATACGCTAGCTTGGATCCACCTCCACTAATCCAGGTTAGTTTAAAATTGTACGACGAGTCTACCTTATAGTTTACCTTTCAACATGGTATCTTGGAGGTTACCTTTGTAAAGAGGGCATTCCTGCCGAGTTAGACTGTAGTCAGTAATGCCTTACAGGCGCAAAAGGGGGTGGGGTATTGACAGATGCAGGGTCTGATCCCGTCTGCCCGTCAACAACGACAATTGAATGCAAACTTCACTGGTAACAAGGTACTAAGCCCACTTTCACTACTGATACTAAACTCGGTTTACAGCAAATTTAAGTTCAGTTCGGAGCGCGCTCCGTTTTTATGTTTTTAAATGCTGTTTACTAATGCTTACTAACGAGTTACTGCTCGCACAGTCTAAAATTTTCCATTATTGTAAAAGCCTTAATGGGGAACTTGCGTCAAACTTAGATTCGAGTGGCATTTCTTTTATTCTATAGAAGACAGAAATACTCGTGAAAAATAAAATATATATATATATTTATTAATAAATATTATTTTCGGGATTTTCGGTGCAGCAAAAAAATGCAAAAAATCAATTTACTCTAATTATAAATTAACATATTAGATTTCGTTTTTTCATTTAATTTAAACGTTCTCTAAAAAGGGTGTTGATGCATAAAAACATTAAAGTACGAGATAAGTAGAATATTGATAAACGCTTTATACATTATAAGGTGTTACGTGCAAGTTGTGACGTCATAGTTTGAGTTAGCGACTAGTGTGTCTTTTCGACAGGTTACCTTATGAAAAGTATTAGTCGTGAAGAAATACAATTACCACGGTTATTTATCTTTTAACGTGGCCCCTTCAATTATATTAAAACATTTTTTGTGCAATTTAACGTTATGTGATGACAAATAAACATTTTTATATTTTCTAAAAGAATAGTGTCTTATAGTTTTGCTACATCTGGTCTAACAGAGACTAAAATTAAATCACATTTTTTAATTAAATCAAAATTTGGATCATCATCATCAGCCATTTGACGCCTACTGCAGGACATAGGTCTCCTTCGTTGTTTTCATAACCATGAGGGGTTTTACCATAATCGCCACACTTGGCAGACGGGTTGGCAATCGCAGTATGCGGTTGGAATCTCAGGAAGACGCTGCTGCCCGTCTCCTGGTAATTGATTTCCTTAGTCGCCTTCTACGACATCCACGGAAGGAAATGGAGTGACGCTATTCTTAATCCGACGCCACACGGATTTTATTTTGGAAAATTTGGATATATTGTTTCTTTTTTCATAGATAATATGTGTTAGAGAAATATGGTGCAAGAATTCGTTATTTTGTTTTTTTTTTTTTATCAAAATTTAATATTAAAATTACCCGAAACCGGCGTGCATGCATGCAACGACTAATGCATATTGATGAAGCGAAAAAGATCGCAAGTGGCAGACCCTGGTCTTAAAAACGCATTAAAATAAAAAAAATATCAATTAAATTAAATTAAATTATCGTTTACATTATGTAATTTAATAGTCAGTGTCGACCTGACATTCTCACGTAGTCTGTATTCATACACTACGTCAGGTCGATTGGCGAACACGATCAGCTCCTATTAAAAAAAAAATGATCCCCACTTTTCATGTTAGGGGAGGTAGGTACAGTAAAAAAAAATATTTTCCAACATTTTATTTTATAACTTTGTCGGCGTGATAAATATGTATACAAACCAAATTACAGCTTACTGCGAGCAACAAATCCTAAACCATCCAATCGTCTAATTGTCGAACTCCATACTAAATGCTATCGCAAAGGTCAGGATTCCGGCAGGATTTGGAGCGCATAATTATCGCATGAGGCTAATACTAGCGTTACAAAAGCATTAGCGTTTTATAGTTCTTTCACTTGTTTGTGCAATAAAGTGTTCTCTATCTATCTACAAAAGTTGGACAGTGGAAACAAATTATCCTCAGCACGGGTTAGTGCAACAAAAATAATATAGTGGAAACACTACTGAACACACTACAATCTCAAGGAACATCCATACCCGTCGCACACCGGATCGCTTGTTAGAGCAATGCCGCGGTAACAAGTAACAAGTGACATCTGTCTGGGCCAGGCAAACGGTGCAGTATGCCTCTACCTACCTTACCGCATAGGTGCATGCAGAGCGCATCAGTCTTTCATTGACAGTCCAACATCAATACGAGTTATACGACAGATCATGTCGTTCGGTCTCCAAGATCGAATGTCTATCCGCCGGACTCAGAATTGAGGATTTACTATATGATGCTATACGCAAGTATCTGCCTGCCTTATTCTGTTTTGAGCAATCCGCAGAGACAAATTCTACTCAGTTGTTTGCTTAGTAAAATGAGCATTGCCTTATAAATAAATAAATAAATATGTTCTGTGCTCTCTGCAGGGCACACTGCAGGCTTTCTCCAGAGAGAAAGAGAGAGTATAGGCTCACCGTTAGCGAATTGTATTGCTGCAACCAAAAACCAACACAACGTTAATTTATAATAAATTATTTATTGCATTGCCGTGTGTCATTGTAGTTCGTGCTTAGGGTTCCGTATCCGAAGGGTGCCAAACGGGACTCTATTACTAAGTCTTCACTGTCCGTCTGTCCGTCTGTCTGTCTGCAGACTGTCTGTAACCAGGTTGTATCTCATGAACCGTGATAGCTAGGCAGTTGAAATTTTCACACGTGATGTATTTCAATGGCTGTAACAAGAAATACTAAAACCAGAATAAAATAAATATTTAAGAGGGGCTCCCATACAACAAACGTTTTCTAAAGACAGCGCTCGCCATCTACCGGCCATCTATGTAACCTTCACAGCGCTGATGTCATGTCGTTAAATGTTCTCAAATTCAATCTTTGTCTAATGTTGTATAGATGATGGTACGGAACCCTTCGTGCGCGAGTCCATGACACCCTGTAACAACAACATTTGAGGTTTCATGCAGGTTCGCGCTCAATGAGTTGTTGGCCAGCAGTTCGGGGGTGGAGCTGGCACGTTTGCGGGCTGTTTCTCAGCCTGAGTCCGGTCTCTGGCTCCACGCTTTGCCTTCTCCACATCTAGGGACGTTTTTGGACAGCGACTCGTTGCGCGTGGCAGTTGCATTGCGCCTTGGGTGTGACATTTGCCAGCCTCATTTTTGCGTGTGTGGCGCGGCTGTGGACGCTCGGGGTCGGTCTGGTCTGCATTGTGTGCGTAGCGCGGGCAGGTTTTCGCGGCATTTCTCCATCAACGACATTGTTAGGCGGGTTCTAGTGACAGCTAATGTTTCCTGTGTTTTGGAGCCCCCGGGTCTTTGTCGTTCCGATGGGAAACGTCCGGATGGCCTGACGATGATACCCTAGGAGAGGGGGCACTCCTTGCTTTGGGATGCTACGTGTGTCTGCACTTTTGCCCCCTCTCACTTAGCTTCTACCGTATCCACCCCGGGCGCTGCGGCAGAAGAGGCTGCGAGGTTGAAGGTCCAAAAGTATTCTGCGCTTTTGGGCCAGTAATTTTTTGTGCCTCTTGCAATAGAAACAACTGGGGTCTAGGGAGTGCAGGGAAAGGTCTTTGTGAGAGAGATAGGTCGTCGCTTGAGGGACCGTGGCTATGATTGCCGCTCTGGGGCCTATCTTATGCAAAGAATTTCCCTTGCAGTGCAGCGAGAATTTCCCTTTTACCGTGTAGAATATTATTACATTATTATTATTCTATTTATTGTTAAAATATTATTTACATTTAGATAATACAAGCCTCAAGCAGCAGAAAATAATATTTATTTTTTATTCTACCCTGCATTGTATTTTTAAATTACTCAAAAAACGCTTAGAGTGCATAATAACATTTTTGGACGGGGTATTTAGGCACTTAGCATTTTAAATTATTTATATATTTATTTATTTAATCATATTGACACTAAACAGCATTATTTTCTGTTAATTTCTTTATCTTTTGGTAAGCTGCCAAGCGTATTCGAATATCCTCTTGCCCGCCAGTTTTTTGCTGAAGTTTTCCCCTGTAAGGTCTGAAAAATACACACACTTAAGTAACTTAAGCCTTGCCCTACCTAATCTTACTTAGCTAGTCTTAACACACAAGAGAGGTCCGCAAATAACACAGCAGACCTCCCATTTTGAAATAAAATCCCTGGTTTTACGACTATTGTCCACGAGGAGTTACACACAGAGGGTTTTCTCCAAATGCAGACAGGAAAATTTGACAAGCTATTTCTTATTATTTATTTGTTTATTTTATTTTATTGGTCAAATGGTAATACGTTTAAGGTGACTAACTTCCGCATTGGCAGACGCCGATTCTACTTTTTGTCTTACAAAAACGAAAGCAGCACATTCGGCCTAGGCTCTTAAAACTACCCAATTTATTGAAAAAATATATAAAAACGGAAGTTGTTATTTATAAGACAATGCTCTTTTAGTGCATTTCTTTGTCTATCACTATAGTTGTCGAAATGTAACAAGCCCGTTTTGACAGCTACACAAAAATGCATTTTACTTTGAATTTACTCGAACAAATACATAAAAAGACACACTCTGGCATATTATTTAACGCTCGAAAGAAAAAACTGATTTTGTAACCCGAAAAGTTACTAATAGTTTAGATTTTTTATGTTTTTGATCTCAAACTAGGTTAGATTCTATGGTATTTGTAGCTGTCAAAACGGGCTTCTTATATTTCGACGACTTTAACCACTATGAAGATACCACAGATTAAACGAAGATACTCGGCTGTCCCAAAAACAAACTTGGGCCGTTATTATAAAAATGCGACATTATCGGAAGTAGCGAGATGGTCGCTTATCAGTGTCAAAATCCGTATCTCAATCCGTAAAAATCGGTGTTCGTTGCTCAGTGGCAGGAAATTTCTAAACTTTTCGCTATTTGTCGCTAGATTCGAGTGAATTTTCGGGCTGCAGCGCGACGTTGACGACCCTTCCGAAGATGCTTCTTAATAAGGACCTTGTTTATTTTTGGGACAGCCGTACCTACTAATAAAATAAAATTTAGCGTTGACGGAGACGTAAAAATTTGAGAAAGGAACTAAAAGTTTTTTTTCAAAGCAGTTTCACAGTCGTAAGTTGCATGCAAAGAAGCTACGTAAAAAAAGTTCTTGATACCAAAGAGTTTGTAAGTTACAACGCTGGTTCTTAACCTTATTTTTCTATGACTGAAAGCAGATGTGGCCATTGTCTTGTAACAGTAAAAATGAAAATTAATTCACAGCATTATTGCCGTCCTAATTACCAGCAGCAGTACGCTTCAAATATAAAGTTTGCGCTAATGTACGTTTACAATTTATTCTACAGTTTGGTTTTTACGACCATACTAAGAAAGTAACTCACTTTGAATGAGTCTTAAATTAAGGAAATAAGGAAACTCAGCTACTTTAATAAGGTCATTACATATCAAATACTCACTCAACTAAAAGGAAAGTTATAAGATGTATTTACTTATTGAATATAATATACCACTTCCAGCTAACATTACAGGTGAAAACTAAAAACTGTTATAATATTCTTTTTGTTGCACTGACCCGTGTAGGTTTTTAAGAACTGTCATTTTCTATTATACAGCTATTTGACCATTAGCGGCTTTATTGCTTACAGAAATTTCTTCCAGACAACTTTAAGTAGAAAGCCTCATATTAAAGCCTCAAATTGCAGTATTTATGGTCAACAGATAAATACACCGTTAACTACCTTATAAAAGCTTTTAATTACGCGTTAATTTCTGCTTGAACTGCAGAGTTAATTTGATTATGCAACTGTAATAAAATCTGCTGATAATTACGTTGAAAGGACTGTTATTCAGAGTTCAATGAAGTCTTTACTTGTTGACTGTACTTCATAATCGTTATTCGCCACTAAAAGTACTACTCATCATCATCATCATCAGCCTACGCTTGTCCACTGCTGGACATAGGCCTCTCCTATAGCACGCCACTGAACACGATCCTCGGCTACTCTCATCCAACTCTTGCCAGCCGCCCTGTGGAGATCATCGCTCCACCGAGTCTGAGGACGTCCTACACTACATTTACCGATCCGCGGTCTCCACTCAAGAACTCGTCTACAACATAACTGATAGAGTTATTTTATTACTAAATGTCGTATGCAGTGGCACATTTAACTCCTAGATTGTACTTTACCTTAATAGTAACTTCCACACAACACAATCACCTGTCCTTGTCCCAAACTAGTATACCCTGCGCTATGGAAACCAGGCACGGACATTACAAACATGGAAATACACCCGGACTGAGGCTATTTGTAAGTACAAAGGTACGGCGGCCCCCAGTGGAAATCGAACCCACGACCTCCGGCATGGACGCAATCAGACGTGATACCGCTACGCCAACGATGCAGTCAGATTTTAGCAGATAACTTGAGTAATTTTTGTATCGGCCTATGAGAATAAATGTTTTATTATAATACTTTACATAAACTCACACCTGTACCACGAAGGGGTAGGCGGATGCCATGGTCTGCCCTTTGCTACAATTCTGACAAACTTATTAAACTTATTACGCAGTTTTATGTCGCCCTTCGCTAATGAATCCTATATTTAGCCGAAGTAGCGCGCGCCTGCTTGTGCGCCTGGGACGTCCCTGCTAATCTTAATTGTATTGAAGATTAGCAGAAAATAAGTTTTTGACCAATTCTGGCATCTTGCGGGTCTATTAGCTACTTTCTCTGCTACAACTTAAGGAACCATATGTATCTGCTACAATGCAAGAAAGAAATTGAATGAACCAAAAACCTGAAATCTATTTCTTCTAAGTTAGAAGAAATCATAAGAATTAAAAGTCGGCGCTGTGAATTTTTATAAATTTATTTCGAGGAAACAGTACGTTTCCTCGGTTTCGAGTTTATTCAATTATTGGTTTGCATGAATCAAATTTCTAATTTATGGCTTTTTTCAATTTTGTAGCTGAAAAGCTTATATTATGCGTTTCATACGCGATGTATCTGATGCGACGCTGCACCTGCCTCGCCAGATTGCCGTCGGAAGGTGGAGGGGGACGTCCGAAGCGACGCGACGCCATCCAACGCGAAAAACAAGTTTTGTCCTAGATCTGACGCTTGTGACGTATTAGATGAAATCAGAAATCAATCATTTATTTCAACGTAAAGAATTTAAATTCTGTTTGCTGAATGTCAATGTACTATGTTACTATGTCAGCCGCTGCCTTCGGCCCGTATTTGTAGTGGAAAAAAAGCAGCGCGAAAAAAAGGCAACGGATGCGATTAGATCATCGATACATGAGTGTATAATTGTTCAAAATTCGACGAATATGTTATTTACAATAACAAATGTTAAATGTCGTGATGATACACTCTCTTTCTCCTATTTTTTAGGTGACTAACTCCATAAATCATTCTCAAACTCGCTCTCAGAACGATACATCATATTTTATAGAGGTTGAATAGAATACCTTGTTGTTCACTGAGACAACATTTTCTTTTCATAGTGAATAAATATTTAAAATATTTTTATTTATAAGTATTCTGTCATTGTTACTGTGTTTTAAGGGAATAAATTATTTCAATTCAATTTAATTTTACTAGGGCACCTCGAGAAGTAAAAACAGCGTCAGACAAAAAATAATAGGACCTTTTGACGTCGTCGCGTCGCGTACGTCCCATGTGACATATGGGAACCACACTGGACCACGTTGTAGGACCAGTGTGGTTCTACCTTGATCCGGACACAGGGCGCGATAACTCCGTCGGCAGGACGTTCGTTCGTCGCCGCGCGTCGCCATAAATACGTCAGCGGAGTCGCTCCAAGTCGTCAGCGCGTCGTGTCGCTGGCGTGTTGCGCCTTTTATTGGCCAGAGTTATAGGTCAAAAAAACAACAAAATGGAAATCGAGATATTTTATGCTTCTTTCAACTAGGTGTTGATATAGCGCGATCGTCTCGGCGCTTTATCATACAGTCGCGGAGGAATGTTGCGTTTTATTTTGGTAGCGTGAAGCAGCTGGTCTCTTTGGCAACAATGTGATGAGAACTTCAGACGGTTTGCATAGAAATAAGTACCTTAAAGTAACTAAGAGACTGCTGTGATTGCCAGCCAATTGCTTAAGGAGCGTATGTTGTTAAGATAAAAGTTTACGAAAGCCTTAACAGAAACTTGGCCCGGTTTTCCAATAAACAACATACGTAAAATATATTTTGATCTTATTCGAAAGACCAAATAATCGTGATTAATTTTTTTTCTCTGTAAAAATAATTCTAGTCACGTGGTACAAAAATACTCTGTTATAAATCGGGCATGAACTGTGACGTCACAAGTTGCTAGTGACACCTTATATTAAATAATGAAGCATTTAGCAATATTTTATTCATGCAGTAAATTAATGTTTTTATGTGTCTAGTTAGAATATGTTATTTATAATTCAGTGGAAAAACTAGTAAGTTTTCTTTATTATTACTGCCTTTTTTAAACCTACAAAACCCCAAAAAATAATATATTTTTATGCTTTTATTTTTGAGTTTTTTTTCTTCCTTTATTTTATAGTACAATATGACTCCAGTCTAATTTTGTGACAAATTCCCCATTGCAATTTTCACAATCGTCAGCCTCCCACTGTCATAAACAGCAACGTTTCTCCCACTAACTCAAAAGTGACTTATTTTCCCAGGGCATACGACATTGTATTGAATTGTTTCGTTTGAAAACGTATAAAATATAGTTCTGCTAGTAATCGCCGTTTTACACGCGTAAGCAAATGACGGCCACAAATAACATTGATGTACGTTTATAGCCTTCCGACTCTGTTACAAGCCTGAAGCAAGAGACATGAGCGGGCGGCTTGTCGCAAGGAGCCGTGTACAGAAAACCTAATGAAACAGCAATTCACGAAACAAATCGGTTAGAGTTTGTGATTTACGCCATTGTTGCCACTTTTGTTCTACGAGTTTTGAATTGTCTTTGTTCAATCTTCCATTTTCGCGGAAAATCTTTTGTGAGGCTCCAGAGGAAGACCGAAAAGTAGGTGGATGGAAGTAGTAACGAAAGATCTCTCAGAGTGCGGAGCCTCGATAAACGAGGTCATCAATAGGGCGAACTGGAGAGAGAAAACATACACACATTCAGGTGAGAAAAGGAGAGAGAAAATAAGGAAAGCTGACCCCACCACCATTTGGGACTAAGCTGAGAAGAGAGAGAGTGGTCTCTCCATCTTCAACTCTTGCCAATTCACGCTAAAGGCTCTGACTGTAGTGCAAAAGTACGATACCAATCACCATAGGTTAGGTTAGGCAGACACAGATTGCGACGTGATATCTTTCTAGATAGAAGATAGTGTTCTCTACTTTATTGCACACAAAAACGGAAATAATACGTACATTTTGAACACAAAAAGTGATCAAACGAGACAACCTTACAGTTCTTATAGTTCACTTAGAATTTACCCGCTAACTCTTATGCGCCGAGGCACGCCGACCACGAATTCGTGCCACCTTACAAAATAAACACCAATATATTTTGCACGTAATTGTGCTAAATGCGACGTTATTGTTGCTCGCAAATGTATTAACTGCGCGTGCGGCTGTTAATCGTTTTGTCGAAACGAATGAATTGTTTTATTATTCCCGTTTATGTGTCACTATTTTTGCGTGCCTCGTAGATTAGGCGCTCGAAGAGACGTGGAATTGTAGTTTTTATGAGACCTATCTAGACGAAATTTCGCATAGGAATGCGGTCAATTAGGAGACAAAGCGTTTCAAATTCAGAGGCATTCTAATATTACTATTTGTCATTTTCTATTTGTCATTTTTACTTACATATTTTAGTTATTTATTTGCGACAACAGACAAAATGCAAACTTTATATTTTCTCCATTACAATCCCATCATTCCCAAAAATAAAAACCTCACAAGTTTTTTTTTTCTTTTTGTAGTGTGGTCTGTAGATACCGATATCTTATGATTTAATAAAAAATTGATCGGCATGATGGCAATGCGTTTTAAAGGTAAAATTTCAAACACTATCATTCATTCGTCAAGTGATTGTATTGTGTGGAAGTTATTATTATTATTTAGCCAAGATGTGCTACATCAGTCGTGAGAGCACCTGAGCGACACTCTCCCCAACCGTATCAGTCGCCGTGACCGAATCCGGTCGGAAAGAATCATCATCTTTATTATTATTATCCCGTGTGGCGCCGGATTAAGAATAGCGTCACTCCATTTCCTACCGTGGATGTCGTAGAAGGCGACTAAGGAAATAAATTACCAAGAAACGGGCAGCAGCGTCTTCCTGAGATTTCAACCGCATACGGCGATCGCCAACCCGCCTGCCAAGCGTGGCGATTATGGCAAAACCCTTCATAGTTAGAAACCCATGAGGGAGGCCTATGTCCTGCAGTGGGCGTCAAATGGCTGATGATGATGATGATTATTATTATTATTATTAAATGTTTTTTTTTCCTTTTAGATGGACCATTTTATTTTCAGTCGAGGGAGGCGGCAACGGTCATAACTTCATACAAGAAATATACGTAGTTCACCAGCAATCCACTCAAGAACTTTTAACCCGGTTTCGCCAAGCGTTCCCCGAATTTTATTTTCCCCGTTTTTCATGAAATCCTGGTACATCCAACTTTTTTATTTATTATGGTACATCAACTTTACATACAACCCTTTGAGGTACAACTTTCAAAGGCTAAGCGTAAACATAATACTGGCAGCAAAACAGTAAGAATAATCCTTTTAGAAGCCTACATTTTTCCCGTCAATATATTTTGTCTTCAGCAGTTCAAGATGGCGGCGTTCGGGGCCGTCGCCTCCGGAATTACTTCGCTGCGGCTGACATATTGTTATTGCATCCTTTATATTTCTTATCGAACCCGCACTTTATCGCGGCAGTCTGTTCCCCACGACCGAGCCTGTCGTGTTGTATAGCATTTTTTAAGTTTCGCGCTAAATGTATGGAGATATCTTATCAGTGAAACGTGCAGCAAACACCATAATTTTCAATTTACGAACCTTTGTACAAACTACAAGTTAGCGAACATCACGCAACTACGAACGAAAAAAGTGTAGACCTACTATTTACATTTACTAAAGTTACATACTTACAAATAAAGAGTATTTTTCATTATAACCAGCAATGCTACACCAAAAGGTAATGTAAGATAATTAGAAGATAGTAAAGATAATTGCAATTTGCAATCAACTTCAATTTACGGAATCGTCTGTCTATTTTTCTTCATTAAATAACTCTTTTTTTTTCTCTCGCCAATTAGGTACATAAACTAAGTACCTATAAAAACTTAAACTCCGTCAAGATTAAAAAAAACGTAAGGTCGTAGGGTATGAACGCATTTCACGATCCATCAACGTCGCCGAGTTGAACAAATGCACCTGTCAAACTCTAATGAAAAAGTTAATAGACAAACTTTGACAGAGCCAGCGGACGGTGACAGTTTTTGATTTAATATTCTCGGCTTTCGTGGCACTTTAAAATCTTAAACTAAGTATATTATATTTGGACTATAAGTCTTTGATCCCATGTTCACGGTCGTAGGTCCTTAAATCACTATTTACGTTTATAAGACACTCATTACATAAACGATCTGTAGAAGAAAATATGTTTTATTTTTTCATGTGTGCCGCTATCCCACCAAAAGCATTTTCATGTAAAATATTGCCAAAACAAGACCAAAAAATTTTTATCAGATCTCATGTAGAGCCAAGCTTCTAACTCTACACGCCCTAACTCTACAAGCTCTAACTTCACAAACTGTACACCTCAGTCAAAATATGAGGCTTGGTCGTTTCGTAAGGTGAAAAATTTATCCATATTATATATTCAATTTATTACTGTGTAACAGCAAACATCATAATTAAAAAAACCGACGGCGGTGTGTTGAGTAAAATACATGTACATATTTCTTCTTTTATTTGACACAAGAACAATACAACAAATACGAGCTTCGCAATAATTAACGCGAAAAAACCACACAGAGACGTAAAGACTCATACCCGTGACACTAATATTGAATTATTTATCGCCTTGCAATAAACTAACATGATGTGTGGACGTCGTTAATACAAAAGTGCATAATTAATCTTTATTTACTCGCTCGTTCCGGCGGTTTATTTTCTTACTTGACAGCGTCATTTTCCTAATCGCCTAATTAGATTTTATGGATTCTGATAAAGCTGCAATTTACTATCAACGACGTGAGGAAACTACGTCTGAGGCAATTTCCACTTTACCACAGACGCTACAAAGGTATATTTTCCAACACACAACTCTAAATAATAGTATCTTCCATAATTTATTGAAATTACGTGCCAGCAAACGACAGTAACTTAAAGCAATCGCAATAAAAAAGCTAAGATAATTCTGTTGAGCGACAGCGATTAGTTACGGCCTTTTATTGTAGTGCAAACACAAAACTGCGTATCAGCATTGTAAACGTCAATATAATTGGCACTGAAGACATTCGCGTAAGTGACTTACAACTATCGCCCGGAGGCATAACACCGCGCCGAATTGAAATAACCCTCTTAAAATACGCGAAAAGGGCGCTAAAGTAAAAGTCAATACGAAAAGCTGAGTGGCCATAAGATTTTATGTGCCTCATAACGCGGGGGCGTAAGTGTTGCGTAAATTCTTATAACACGAACGAGTATTCATAATATGAAAGACGGTGTCGGCGACGCGTCGGGGAGTTGTGAGCTTTGTACGGCCTTTGACAACGACAATGTTTTTTTTTTGTAGGATTTTGTCAATGAGCCTCTTTGAGAGGGCGTAAAATAGTTTCTTGAGGTAATGTTCTTCGAATAAACTACACAATCCTAGCAAAACCTCAGTAGGCACAAAACAACTTAAGACTTTTACATCTGCACTAAATTATTCATACAGTTTCTAGTAGCAACTTCTCCCTACTCCTATACTAGTGACCACTCAAACGCTGTATACCTGGGAGATATTTTTATATGGACACTTATGTATGAGGTTGCTAAACACTTACCACGATTCCTCTAAAGCACTTCTAAGAGGCAGTTTATTTAATCTGTGGTTACGACTTTTCCTTCTAAAATCTCCACCACAGACTATTTTATTCGGCGTTTTAAGGAATCATGTTTTTATAAATAAGACTGTTAATTTGTACAAATGACCTTAGTCTGGGAGTATTTTCGTAATTGTGATGTCCTTGCCTGGTTTTAAAGAGCACAGGATATTTTAGTTTGAGACCAGGCCAAGTGATTGTGTTGAGTTGAAGTTAATTGTACTATTCGTTTTTCAGTTTTATAATATTTTCGTGGTACTCTACAACGTAATAAGTAATTTACTTTGGTTGGGTGCTTGCACTAACGTTAATAAAGGCGAGGACCGAGTAGTGTCACATGACGTCTATTAGATAATTAAACATGTTTATGCCCTTTAAGAGTAAACTGGGTCACGTTTCAAAAAAACTGCAATTCATACTTACTTAATTACTTCGACCAAATAGAGGATGTATTAACAAAGGGCAAGATAAAAAGTACCCGAAGCCGGCGTGCGTGCATGCAACGACTAATGAATGTTGAGGAAGCGAAAGTGATCTGTCAGGATCGTAGCAAGTGGCACTCCCTGGTCTCTGCCTACCCCTCTGGGATACAGGCGTGAGTTTATGTTATGTTTGCAATTCATAGTTTATTGTAACAATTCGATGTACCTCGCGTAACCGAGTCTTCCTACTTCTTAATCTGTGGGTTAATAAGCATGCAATGTAGTGCATCGAATTATACCAGTACACCGTGAATTAAATTTCTATAAAATAGGATGGATTAGATAAATCATGTATGCACATTACAATGAAAAAATATTTTATGTATTTATTACCGCTACGTATAGAGCCATGCAATCGTATTCATCATGCCGCGTCAAACGCTATCGGCGCGCTTCAACACGTAACCGAACAAACAATAGAAACAAATCTATTAACAATAAATCAGGGAGTATCGGGCCAACCCGATTGAGCAATAAATATCAATGAGTTTAATGTTCCCGCGCGAACAACACGCGATAACTGTCACACGGAGCGGACGCCATGTTGGCAGCCATCTTGATTTATGACGTTTAGCTGTCAACTGTCAATAGTTCCACAAAATAGCGTATGTACAGATGTACCAATAAAATTGTAAGGGACATACCCTTATTGTCCCATGTTTCACTATGGAAATAGTTGCAGAGGAATTGAAATAACATACTTAAAGACATACTCACAGTTACATTTATTTTTTTTACATTTTTAATTGGTTAGCATTTATACAGTGAATAATTCTCAGAATATAGCAAAATAATTACTCGAGTAATTTACTTTATAAAATTACAACTACGTCCTGCCTATCAAAAAACGACAAGCCAAGATGGCGCCTCCCTTTCTTTTTTTATAGTGACGTTATCACATGAAGGGTTTACACCTTCATGTTTATCTAGATAGCCAAGCAAATTTCAGTACTAGTAAATAAGACAAATTGAACAGGCAAAAGCACAAACCGTGCAGTGCCATAAATATAAAAAAGACAAATTGAATACCTACTCTTAGGTTGTTATGTATACAATAAAGATTAACCGCTATAATACCTAGGTAGGTATTTTTGTCCTAAAGCGTCGCTGACACAATAAGAAATATGCTTCAACTGACATGTTTCAGGAACTGTGCATTTTAAAATATTTCTGTACAGGATTAAGCCAATCCAAATCACATCAGTTTTGATTGATTTTTTTATTTTTTTTAAACATAATTATTACTTAAATAATTCCACTTCTGTTTGTCGAAAGCCAATGTACAATGTGTCAGCGACGCTTTAGGACTTAAATACCTAGGTACCTGTTAATAGTGGAACTTTATTGTATTCATAACAACTTAAGAGTATTTAATTTGACTAATTTGCTAGTACGGAAAGTTGCTTGGCCATCTAGATAAACATAAAGGTATGAAACCTTCATGTGATGACGTCACTGTAAAAAAAGAGTAAGGGAGGCGCCATTTTGGCTTTTTTTTTCTGGCGCGAAGGACGTAATTTTAATTTTGTAAAGAAAATTACTCGAGTACCTAATAATCTTGTTATCTTCTGCAGATTATTCATTGTAATAATGCTAACTAATTGACGATGTGACAAGTATAAATATAAATGTGAGTATGTCTTTAAGTATTTTATTTCACATAGGGACCTCTGCCACTATTTCCATAGTCAACCATAGGAAAATACAGGTGTGTCCCTTTACATTTCAGAAGTGGGATGAATTCAGGGCCAATCTGTTTGCAAATTTTAGCAATAAAATTCACATTTAGATGTGGTAGACAAGAATAAAAAAAAATATACCAACTTTACTAATGTACTAAATTGTCATCTGTGCCGAAGACAAGATCAAATTTTCAGTTCATTTTACTTGCTGGTTTTTTTTTTAACTGATTATTTAGTTAACGTAATATGTAACACAGTTTGGTTTTTATTTTGTTTATTTTATTGTTGAAACAAACAGTTGGGAACGTGTTATATATTGTTTCCTTGGTCGTTTATGAAACGATTTGATCAATACTTATTTTTACTCAGTTTAATTAAAACTTAGAAGCTGAATTTCGCTCGACCTTTTAGGCAATGAGCAGTCCTCTGTGCGAATTATGTTTGGTTTGTTTGTAGAGACGGGGAAAGCAGACTGCAGATCGTGAGCAGTCAGATCAGCCACACACCATCGGGCGGCGGGCCATGTGGCGAGCGCGGTCAGGCCTTGCATTGCGGCGGTTGCGGACTGGCGCAGTGAGCCGGCGACGTGCGCCGGTTGAGGACTGGTGCTGCAGGCCCCTACAGCACACCGGCGATGGAATGCAGCAGCAGCCAGCTAACGGAGCGGCGCCTTGCAGCGGGCTGGCGCAGTAGCGTCTTACAGCGCGTCGCCGGCGGGCTGACACAGGCGACTCGCAGCGTGCAGGCTGCGGACTGGTACTCCGCGCCGGCGATGGCATGCAGCGGCGAGCTAACGGAGCGGCGCCTTGCAGCGGGCTGGCGCAGTAGCGTCTTACAGCGCGTCGACGGCGGGCTGACACAGGCGACTTGCAGCGTGTAGACTGCGGACTGGTACTCCGCGCCGGCGATGGCATGCAGCAGCGGCGAGCTAACGGAGCGACGCCTTGCAGCGGGCTGGCGCAGTAGCGTCTTACAGCGCGTCGACGGCGGGCTGACACAGGCGACTTGCAGCGTGTAGGCTGCGGACTGGTACTCCGCGCCGGCGATGGCATGCAGCAGCGGCGAGCTAACGGAGCGGCGCCTTGCAGCGGGCTGGCGGAGTAGCGTCTTGCGGCGCGTCGACGGCGGGCTAGCACAGAGGCGACTTGTAGCATGCAAGCTACAGACGGGTACAACGCGCCGACAATGGAATCCAGCGGCGTCGAGCTGGCGGAGCGGCGCCTTGCTGCGCGCTGTCGGCGGAGCAGTGGTGTCTCGCAGCGTATGAGGTCGGAGGCACGTTGCTGCGTCCTGAATGCGGACTGGCATCCTGCAGCGCACCGGCGGTGAAGCAGTGACGCCTTGTAATGCTTCAGCGGTCGAGCTAATGGTGCACTGGCGCAGTGGTGCCTTACAGAGCGCCGGCTGCGTACTGGCATAGTGGTACTTTGCAGTACATTGCGGCAAACACGACGGCAACGGGTTGGTGCTGTGGCGTCTAGCGGCGTGCCAACGATAATCATTAAGTATATCACTTGTTATTTTAAATTATGTGCTATTTAGTCAATAGGATGCGTAGGTACTGATAATGCTGAGAATTAGAAAATATGCGTACCTAACGCATTATGCAAGTTTGATCCCCCTGAAAAGGAACAGATGATGATCCGGGGGTCTATAGGTACTTAAAATTGCTAACAGGTTCTCGTACATACCTAAGTTTTCATAGGCAAAGTCACCTATTAAAGGAGCATAATTTGAAGGATGCTGTAACAAGATAGTGTGGGTATCATTCATAAGTTGATATGAATCCATAAGTGGAGTTTCTTTGTTAGCTTCTTCTCCACATAATCCATTAATTGTGAAACTAACAACTTTGACGTTCATTAAGTAAACATTCTGTTTTTACAATGAATAAAAATATTTGAATTGAATTGAATTGAACATAATAGTTGACGGTTCCGTTATGTTAGGCCTCCCAGGGCTAATATTTGTCAATGTTGCACTCTAGTGATAATTGGTAAGATAATAAATACTTTGTTAGTATCACGTACGACACAATTTAATGCATGGCAGTTATTTACTTATTGAATATTTAAACGTAATTTTAACCAGAGAAAATGAAACATACGCCATGTCGTCTTTATTCTATAATCAGGTTTTCCACGACTTTGTTGATGTAAATGACGATTTCCATTCTGACTTGATTATCTGTTATTATCCCCTTTGGGAATAGACTTTGAAAGATTCCTTCGTAACGTACCGTAGGGATACTTGAGAAATAATTCTTCTAAACGGCAAATCATAAGTTTACTTACGGACACCTCGGTGTGTCTAGTAAGTGAACTCCTCCTTAATAATGAACGAATATGGTACGGAGAAAACCGTAAGTTTGTATGTATGGATGGGTGTTTGTTACTCTTTCACGCAAAAACGGCTGAACGGATCCGGATGAAATTTTGCACAGAGATAGATTATAGTCTAGATTAGCACATAGGCTATTTTTATCCCGGAAAAATACACATCAAAATTACCACGCGAACGAAGTCGCGAGCAACAACTAGTCTCATATATGAGCATTGAGAGTCATTAGAATATTATGTCCCGAAAATAAAAGACGATATCTGATTACTCCCTCAATCAGATATGACATTTAGTCATATAGGCACATTTAGAGCAAGTCTAATAGATAGTTAGATAATAATTTATTTGTGCTAGGTAATAGATACAACAGACTGATTAACTAGGTGATGTCTTCTGTAAAACTATAAACCAAAGTCGTCGGGACATTTGTATGGTTGTTTGTCAATCCTTTGTTGGAAAGCGAAGACATTATGCCTTATCACTTAGAACTATGTTTCAGATAAACTCGCTAATGAAGCATAGTATAGGTATTGGTTAGATAAAACTACAACTAAATAAAAGGTGAAAATAGGTGCCTTCAAAAAGAAAGTGGAGCGACCTAAGATCTTATAAACACAAATTATTTTGTAAATTACAATATTTTAACAACCTATAGTCTCAAAATTTATACAACCTTAAACAAAATAACGGACCTAATTCTAACTAATGAAGTTAATTAAACTACCGACAAAAGTAACACGGACAGTAGGTATACAGTGCATAGCTTTTCCAAAAAAAATAACAATGTCTATGCATATTATTATTGTACCTTTGCATAAACTTTTCACTTATCATTATCTTGTTAACATTCACCAATTTTGTTGATGTAATAACACCAAATGGATAATGCCTGAAATAGAAATCATGTATAACTTATACTTACGAGTTCGCTAGACATAAGTAGGTAAGTATACGTAAACATTACATAACATTACGTTTACATTACATTTTGTAATTAGAAATAGTAAACATTTCAAAAATTCTGCTACTAAACTAAAACTTTATAATGCTCTTCTAAGATCTCAGCTAGAATATTGTTGCACAGCCTGGAATCCTTTTAATAAGGTACCTATACAAAAAAAAAACGTTTAGAGAGTGTTCAGAGAATGTTTCTATATCATCTTTAACAGAGTAATTTCAAAGCTAAAATGCTACCGAGCTTCTAGGCTGGCACACTACCGGATGAGTCCTGTATCAGTTCGTTGGAAAATCCACGACTTGGCGTTTTTACACAAGTTGGTTAATCGTGCTGTAGAACTGCTACTTTAATTATCATTTAATGCTCCTAAGAGACTACCTAGATTCAATGATGTCCTCCTTAAACTACCTTTCTCTAAAACAAATTTGGGAACTAATGCTCCTATACCGAGATGTTGCCGTCATTACAATGCTCTCTCTAAGTATTCTAAATCTGACATTAACAACTTAACGCATCAAGTCTTGTATTAGTAAAGCTCTAGGTACTTTCTAAATGAATAAAAATCAAAGAATAAACCTAACTTGTTACACGTTCAGCTTAAGCAAATTATTATTGTGATTTTTATTACGTGGGTCTGCCCACTTTAAAGCATTTTTTGTCCTTAGGTAGGTACTTGCCTTACTAACGCATGTTGTACCTATAAGTAAGAGTGCACAATGGCCTTTTAGAACTTATATTAAGTTTTTATATTATGTCATTTTTGTATAACTCTTGCTGGTGATCTTTAATAAGATAAAACAAATAAAATATACTTAATATTTAATGGACAAGAGTAGGTAATGCGACATAATGTAGGTAATGGAAATAAAACGAAAATGACGTTGTAATGAATTTCATGTTATGTTATCGTGATGTAAGTTATGAACGATATTAATTACATGTGGATTAAATTTGACCCACTTATGCAAACTGAAGTACAATTTTAGGTAATTTTAAAACTACTTGGTGATACTAATTATTTACCTATCTAGGTACTCTATGATTTGAAGATGCTGATGGTGGTAGCATTTCTTTAACTTAAGTTTACTTTGATTGATGGGTAGCCTTATTCACAGCGCAGAGCGAGCTTACCTGTATGTCCAGTATTCATAGGGTCACTTAGGTTATCAATAATCAATTTAATAACCTAATTCCCAATTAATCAAAGAATGTCTCATGACGTAGGTATTACTAAAGCGAATTGATTGCTGATATAGATAGAGAGATAGAGAACACTTTAGTGCACAACCAGGTGAAAGATATAGTAAGATGTAGAATCCGATACCTACCTACTTGTTTTTATAGCGACATTATGTGTCTTATACAAATCATCATTTTTGTTGGAGGACCTTTCTGGTTCTCGAAAACATAACATAATACGGTTTAAAAAATAAAAAAATCCTAAGGTCCAAATAAGTACAAAATCACCCATAAAATTTAAAAAAATGTGTCTGGCTTTAATTAATGGACTAATAGGTATTTATAGATTGCTCCTTTCTTAAAACTATGTGTAGTTTGTTTCATATTTTCATGTGTGAAATGGTATTACTTAATGTTGAGAACATTTCCCTAACTCAGAAAAATAGAGGCTTACTCTGATGCGGAGACAGTTATAACTTTAAAAGTGTTCATAAATTGAACTCATGTACCTACTTAAATATATTAGTTAATTTGTTTGGCGCAAACTTTAAAAAAAAAAAGAGAGAACTAAAATTATTATAACCATCATCATAGTCGTATGTGTATAGATAACGCTAGAGTTATTTCTGACCAGTACATTGGTTTCTTAATAATATATTGATTTGACACGGTTTAACCGAATACAAAATATCATTTGTAAGTGAATAAATAAAATTCTAATTTCTTATTCTAATCTTCTTTGGCGTACTTTTGTCAGAAGAACATGTTTTGTTGATGTTACAGGTGTTTACTTTAAGTACACTGTACCTAATACGATATTGTACAAATTCACACGACTTTAAATTATTATGAAAACGGTTACTTATCAGACACTAAATACATAATATTGTTTAATATTATAAAAATGTATTGATTAACAAGAATAGTAACAAAAAAAAAAAAAAGTTAAAAGGCGAACTTGTTGTTGTCATATTGAAACTTCACAGCTCGACATCTTATTATAAAGAAGTAAAATGCTTCTATACAGTTGCCGAAGTTAAACTGAAAGAGATACAATACAAATGAAACAAGATACAGTAATATTGATACAAAGTTAAACGAATTAGGTATTCAGGATGTGGGGCCTGTTGCTATGGTATGCATGACGAATGCGATCTGTTACCATGGTATTCAGGACGCGAGGCCTGTTACCAATAATTTTAAGTGGTATTCAGGATGTGGGGCTTGTTGCTATGGTATGCATGACGAATGCGATCTGTTACCATGGTATTCATGACGCGAGGCCTGTTGCTACTAGTTTTAAGTGGAATTCAAGACGCAAGAAACCTGCTGCTATAGTTACGTAAAATTAATATACCTACTAATATTATAATATGGATAAAGTACGAGGTCGTACTTATTGTAAACGGATGGCCGACTGTCAGCGACGCTTTAGGACTTAAATACCTAGGTACCTGTTAATAGTGGAACTTTATTGTATTCATAACAACTTAAGAGTATTTAATTTGACTAATTTGCTAGTACGGAAAGTTGCTTGGCCATCTAGATAAACATAAAGGTATGAAACCTTCATGTGATGACGTCACTGTAAAAAAAGAGTAAGGGAGGCGCCATTTTGGCTTTTTTTTTCTGGCGCGAAGGACGTAATTTTAATTTTGTAAAGAAAATTACTCGAGTACCTAATAATCTTGTTATCTTCTGCAGATTATTCATTGTAATAATGCTAACTAATTGACGATGTGACAAGTATAAATATAAATGTGAGTATGTCTTTAAGTATTTTATTTCACATAGGGACCTCTGCCACTATTTCCATAGTCAACCATAGGAAAATACAGGTGTGTCCCTTTACAAATGTCTGTACAAAAGAGCTATCTACAGACATATCATCGGTTCAGAAGTAAACCTAATAAACTTAAACATAATTTGAGGCAAAATTCATTGAGTACCAAATGAGTTTTACCTGCAAAGGGATTACAGAAGCTTTCATCATCATCATCAGCCATTTGACCCTCATGATTTTCCAAGCTTCCCGGTCTTGTACTACCCGCATCCAGCGACTCCTCGCCACAGAAGCTTAGGAGTTAAACTTTCTTCACGTGACAGTTTTGTTATGGAGCACAATACGCACTTAAAGTCGCCAAAATATAAGAAACCCGTTTTGACAGCTATAAAAACAATAAAATATAACCTAGTTTGAGATCAAAAACGTTAAAAATCTAAATATAAGTAACTTTTCGGGCTACAAAATCTGTTTTTTTCTTTCGAGCGTTAAATAATATGCCAGAGTATGTGTCTTTTTATGTATTTTTTCGAGTAAATCGAAAGTAAAATGCATTTTTGTGTAGCTGTCAAAACGGGCTTCTTACATTTCGACGACTTTAGTGTTTTTTCTTGTCGTAGATGTTCTCTTTAAAGAAACAAAACTAACCAAATCTCATTTTATCGAGTTTTACCTTTGAACCGACGTCTGTGGTATCTCATATTCTAGTTTGGTACTTCTGTAATTTATCTGTGCCATAGCGGAACACAGAGCTATGAATGTAACCCGATATGGAGTTCGAAACCTGCAGTAAAGACCTAAAGTGGTGTCGTTATTTATTTTCTAGACAGGTTCTACCCGTAATATGATACTGAATCCGACAGTTCGATTGAAATATTAAAGGAAATATCTAAATCATCATCATCAGCCATTCGACGCCCACTGCAGGACATAGGCCTCCTTCGTGGTTTTCATAAACATGAGGGGTTTTGCCATAATCGCCACGCTTGGCAGGCGGGTTGGCGATCGCAGTTTGCGGTTGGAATTTCAGGAAGACGCTGCTGCCCGTCTCCTGGTAATTGATTTCCTTAGTCGCCTTCTACGACATCCACGGACATGGAGTGACGCTATTCTTAATCCGGCGCCACACGGAATGACTGCCTAAATCATTACCTACCTATACTTACTCTTGTTTTTCGTAGCTTAACGGTGCAGTATTATTCAAAATAAGAAGTTACAGTACAATAGATTGACTCATAGAAACCAATCGCCCTTATTGTTTATAAATTAGTATTCAATTGTTATTTCATTGTTGATGGGAATTCCTATTCATCAAAATATGTGTCAATGACAAGAGAAACCAACTCTATCTTATCAATAACAATGTTTTGAAGGTCATATTTCTTATATGTTTAATGTTACCCAAAAATTGTATACAGCCAAGTGCGAGTCGGACTCGCGCACAGTGGGTTCCGTTATATATTTGTCTTACTAAGCAAAAATGTGTTTTAAAAATGCATTAAGTTCGGGACCCTTAGCTGGACTATAGCTCACACTTGGCCGCTTATCATTATTTGTTTTTAAACTACAGGGAATGCACTATGAGCAAACTGCACTATAAGTTTAACACCGGTACATAATGTTAGGGTTTTTAGAGCAAAATATATCTTGATATGTTTTTTTCTGTAAGTAATTCGCCATAATAATTCTGTGAAATTTTCAACTAGCAACTTGATAGGCTACAAGAGATAAAACCAGACAAACAGACAGACTGTCATCTTACAGTGGAGAGCAGGTCAACCTTTACACTTTTGTTGCAGTCGTCCGTAACGTCACTGAGTGTAAAGGTTGATGGTCTGTCGACGAAAAAAACGTGCACCAGAATTAAACCTACTGAAAATTACTCGGCCTATTTATACACCTTGACATCAAAACACTATAGCACTAAAACACATAAACAATTTAATCGAAGATGACCTTTAAATTCGAAGTAGGTACATACATGTAGGTATTGTAGAAGTACAATTTGGAGCTCGTGACGTTACATGAACATACACCATATACATTTTGGGCACCGACGCTGAAATCATCATCATCATTATCAGCCATTCGACGCCCACTGCAGGTTTTCATAACCACGAAGGGTTTTGACGCTGAAATATATTGCTACAATACCTACATACCTGTACCTACTTCGAATCGGTCAAATCAGTTTAGTTGTCTAAGATTCCGACGAAGTGAAAACCTCCTCCTTTTTTTGAGGTCGGTTGAAAATGTTCTCCTTCTGGGTATAGGCATAATTTAAAGCTGTCAAAGGTAATTAGTAGCACTAGCAGGCGCATCAATCACGGGCGCACCCAGTGGTTCCAGGCGCAGAAAAAAGGGGCAAAATAATATTTCCTGAGCACGTCGCAAATTGGCCGGTTGACGCGCGGACAGCTGACAACTTGACGCCTACCCGGGCGAGCATTTGCATACACTCAACGAAAACTCATCGAAGGTTGGCTTTAGAAACTTTAAAAAGGCTTTAAAATTTTTTTTTGTTTTTTTGTTACACATTATTGCACAAAATACAAAATTTAACACCAAAAAAAATGTTAATGTTTTAGACTATGAGCAAGGGCGGACTTATTTCAAGAGAAATTTCTTCCAGTCAGCCTTGACGTTTAGAAAATTTAAAATGCCTATACCCAGACGGAGAAAATTTACTAGTTTTTAGCTGACTAACACAAAATACGGGTCAGAAAAAAGTAATACGTGTAATATTATTTACTTAGAATATTTTACCTTGTCGTATTTCATGGGGATTTGGCGCTGAATATATGCTTTATGCCTACTTCGGCAACAAAGGCTAATTTATATATGTAAGTCAACTCATATAACTTTTGTTATTGATAGATCCTTTTAATATCATTGGCAAATAAAATATTACTACCTGCTATTAGGTACTATGTTTAGATATAAATTCTAGTGCTATATTCTAGCGTCCTTTATATTTTTTGTATATGATTTGATGTTGGTGCACAGGTAAAGGAAATTTGGTATTTTCCTTGAATAATTCCAACCGGACCTAAACGATACTTAGCCCTGTTTTGATTGTGCTATTTTATTTATTTGAGCATAAACAGCTAGATAATCTCTAAATCTGTTAATCTATAACCATATTAATCATTCAATGTCACGAGGGAATTATAACGTAAGTAAAATTCTATATAATTTAAGGTGACCATAATATTTATGTAGATCCTTTACTATGTATCCAATTACTAAGACTCCGCTGTCCATCCGTCTGTCTGTCATCAGGCTGTATCTCATGAACCGTGATAGTTGGAGAGTTGAAATTTTCACAGATAATGTATTTCTGTGGCCGCTATAACAACAAAAACAGAATAAAATAAATATTTTAGGGGGGCTCCCATAAAACAAATGTGATTTTTTTGCTGTTTTTTGCGCGATATTAATAACAGCAATAGGTAGACGCTTGAAATATTCAAATATTGTATAGATAATGGTAGGAGACCCTTTGTACGCGAGTCCGACTTAGCCGGTTTTTGTTCTTAATAGAATAAAAACCAAAGACGCATTTGCCACTGCAATTTTTTAAGAGCTAGTCAAGTTAAGCTTCTCGCTTAGCAGACCTTCTAGTATTGGCAAGCATATGATGAAATTGATAAGTGACAATTAAAATGAGCCCACCGCTGTCGTATTTCATTCTGACAGCGCACACCGTGCGTGTTTTGCGACAATCTAATTAATTCGTGCATATTTTAGTGTTCTTTACCGCAAAGTCCCAGTTGGACAGGATATAGTTTTATTCATAACGTATTTTCTGATTTCAAAAAGACCTTACTTAAATGCTAAGATTGATGATTTTTTCTGGATATATTTTACTTTCTTTTATCTACTCTGGATAGATTGGATATCTTTTACCAATACTTACTTTTCGTAAACAGTTATTTTACGACTCAGCTGGCCATACTTGGCCATATTGAGCTGGGGATTAGGGCAAAATCTGCCCGTGATATGACCTGCCTGACAACGCAAACTTAAACGGAGATTGCAGGACGATCTAATAACTTTCTTGTTTTTATGGCAGAGGGTAGGCCAGGCAGGACCCATTTATTCATATTTACTAGTTTGCTTGATCGTATCTTACATAGTTGTATGACATTGGTTGATTGCAGTTTAATATTTAATTCGAATCAAATATTGGTTTGCAAATATGCATTTACTTTCACCAAATAACTAAATAGTATACCTACATTTCTGTCACCACTCGCCAATCATGTTGAGCTATCAAGTTTCATGATACGAGTTATACTCATTGCTCTAATGCGGTCTTTTGCCCCGCACTGCCACCCGCTGTATTAATATCCCGTTTGTTACTCCAGATACACCTAGAGCGCTTAATACATTTTCATGTAGTATGTAGTAGGGTACGATTTTTTACCAATACAAAGTTCTAAGACGTTCATGAAACTTGCAAAAGATTAGCAACCGAAGTTCTTTTTAAGTTGCTAATCAATATGACATTTTTATGGTAAATATTTCCACAAATTGATGGAACAAAATCCAGTAACAAAGACACACCAATATTAATAGTTTTTACATCAAAGAAAGAATTAATGACATCTAGAAAGCCAACTTCAATAATCCGCGCTGAATTCACCGTTGGTGATAACCCAAGCAAATATGACGATTCCACTGTATGATACGAGCGGACTTGGGGCAAAATTGTTAAGAGCCGCTCGTATTTACCATTACCTAAACAGTTTTATTGAGTAGACCAGTTAGAGCGTTCATGATAGGCTCGTAAAACTTATGGATTGAATGTTACATTCGACAAACAATTGATTTCATTAGAAACAATAAGAAATTGTGAATTTCAAGATGGGTATTAAAGAAGAAGAATAAGCAGAAAAAAAACATTTGTTATACCAACAAAACACATCACAGAAACAAAATAAACAGATACAGAAAAACAAACAGATAAGACTTCGATTTTAAAAAGGCTTTCGACACGGTCGACAACGATATCCTGCTCGCGAAGTTAGCCGACGTGGGCTGCACGCCACACACGCTGACTTTCTTCGCCAGCTATTTGCGGGACAGACGTCAGTACGTCGACTGCGGGGGACACGTGTCGGAGCGTTACTGGACACAATCGGGCGTCAGCCAGGGTAGTAACCTAGGACCTCTTCAATTTATCCTAATGATAAATGACTTACCGGAGGTAGTCAGCGAGTCAACATGCCTGCTGTTTGCTGACGACCTAAAATTGGTCCGAGAGGTGAGAGACAACACCGATCATGATAAATTGCAGCAAGATATAAATGCTATTATTAAATGGAGCAAAGAAAATAAGTTATTTTTTAATGTTCCCAAGTGCTCCATACTGTCATTCAGTCGCGCGCGGGCCCCGCACCACCACCCGTACCACATGGGGGGCGAGTTGCTGCAGCGCGTCACTGAGGTCAAGGACTTGGGCGTTCGCTTTACGGCTGATCTGAGGTTTAGGCAACACATCATCGATGTGTGTAAAAAAGCCTTTCGAAATCTGGGATTTGTTTTGCGGCAGTCAAGTAGGTTTACCAACATCAGTGCTTTACGTGCTTTGTTTGAAGCCCTTGTAAAAAGTCACCTAGAGTTTAATTCTGTTATCTGGTCACCAAGAGAAATTAAATACAGCGTTATGCTAGAACGTATTCAAAACAAATTTGTCCGATTTTTGTATTTAAAACTATATGGAGTTTATCCGGGATTTCCGTTGCTGTATCCTACTTTGTTCGTTCTCGGCATGGTGGGATACAGTAAACTTGAAGTGCGGAGAGAGGTGGCCCTCGCCACTTATCTATTTAAGGTGTTGCGTGGTGTACTGCACAACCCCACCGTGCTGCAAGAGGTGCGACTGTGCGTGCCCAATGAGTACGTGTCGCGGCGGCGGCGGCGGCCCGCGCTGCTGGCGGTGCCACGCGCGCACACCAACCTGCTGCGGGACGCGCCACTCGTGCGCGCGCTGCGCACGCTCAACGGGGTGGCTGCCGCAATAGATGTGTTCACATGCTCACTGAACGAATTCATAGGGGCCACTATGTACATATTATGTCACTAGTACCTACTTAATTGTAAATGTTAACTTCGCTATCGTATTAGGTTAGTCCTGTAATGTTAGCTGTAAGTGGCTTATATTAAATAAAAAAAAAAAAAAAAATTAACACTATAAACAGTAACAGTAAGTAAGTATTGAGATTAAATTAATAATTTTATGTGTTGTAATAATAAAGTATGTATTTCAATTACTGATCAGCCTTTCAATTTTGGTCAGCAAATAGATAAACTTATCTTAGTTAGGTTTCAAGTGGCAAACTTTGATCTCTACTTATTAAATACTCCTTCAGTATTCAAACGTTACTTTCCGAATCTTCTTACTGTGAAAAATCTTCAATATAAAAGCAAATATCAAATTCACCTGAAACATGACACTAGTATAAGCACATCAAACAGCGATATGCCAATCGTCTAAGCCCACGCGTGATATAACACACAAGGGAAGTGCGTAACAAAACACCCACTCGGAAATAAATTCCCAATCCCCAACGATCGCCTACAAATAACAGGCCCGACCTCTTTGCGCCCTTCGGAAAAGCGCCGATAAGTCAGCGTTACAACCACTGTGCGGTGGTAAATTTTTATATTTTCAGGAAACGGTTATGTCGTGAACGTTTGCAGGAGTTTGGGCGACTGACCGCGCGAGGGTCCGGGCACTTGGCGGTTGAGTGCACCTTGAATTGTGAGCTTAAATAATTCTGTGGACATTGTGGGTTTATGCAATACTAACTCCCAGTTTCTCGTACATTACCAATCTGTTAATATCCTGTCAAGGGGCTCCATACAGTAATACTAGCGCCACCAATGAAAAAAATCCTTTTTTACAGATCGTTTATGCCAAAAGTGTCGGACCAATCTCTCAATCACGTTGGTAGTGATTTTTAGCACCCACTACCGAGAACCTAGGATCACGGACCTGTAGGCTTAGCACACTAGCATGCGAGAAAATGACAGGCGCCGCGGCATAAACTTTGCCGCTTTATTAGTTTTGTCGCAACAGCGAACATGATGTGAGTGGGAGAGAAATTTAAACACTGTTTAAAGTCTTTCTCGCAGGCGGCAAAATGGAGATGTAAGTTAAAAAAAAGGCTTCAATTTTAATATTTTTTGGGTTGCTCACACTCAATCGGTACACTTCGACTGTATGACAACACTATGCATTTGTTCATTTAGCTCTTTTGCGTTTCGTTCACATTTTTTTTCCCCTAAGAACAGTCGATAACCTAAGTGTTTTGTCTGAAGTCTGAACTGACTATGAAGGTAAATATATGAATGGAATATCGAAACGTTTTTGTTCTTCTTTCCAACAACCGACCTTACAAAACAAATAAGAGTTTTCTGTAGTTCCAGAGAAAATGGAGCGACACTGTATACGACAGTTACATGTGTATTTGTTCATTGGGCTGTCTTTAAACTCAATGCAAAACTGCTTTTTGTAATTATATGTCGTTTCGACCTTGTACAATAACGCCGTCATCTAATTTCACACAATTCATTTGCTATACTTACTAGACCTCTCGTGGCTGGTATGCTCATCATCCTCACATGACATAAATCAACACGAAAACTAAGAAACGCAAATATGTAGCAAAGACAAATTATAACCTAAAAGCCTTGTCTTTACCTCGACACCAACAGAGAAATTTCTCTTAGTTAAGCTGTCATTTTGCGAGAAAAAAACACCTTCATGTTCGCGGTTGCGGCCAACCTACTAAACTGACAGAAGGAGGCGCGTTGAGACAGCTCACGCGGTCTTTATGTTCGCATCGGCGAGATATCCCTCTGTGACGTCATCTTAATACTGTTTAGTGTTTAATGTGACTGTTGAGAGTAGGCAAAATGTTCAGCGTGCTAAGCCTACTGGCACTAGACAGCATTTACGCCAAAAATGAACGGAATAACGCAATTGAATTGATATTGAATAACAATATTCTACTCAATAATAATAAAACACATTAAGCTTCCAAGCTTAATGTATTTTATAAATTAACCACTCGTCTGCCGCGACACAGATCTGTGTCCAACTTAGTATGGGCCACCTATACGTTGCGTTCCGCGAGGGCAGTTCAGGAGTTAAGGAGCCTGTTGGATTACTAAATAGATTAAATTAAATTTACACTCAGTTCAGTTACTACTTTACTACCGAGCAGCATGCTGCAATTGGAATGTCATGTACTTATTATTATTTCCTACAAACGTTTTAGTCGAAGCTTAAAGGCAACATTTTACACTTTGGCGGTTAACACCAATCTGAGCGCAAAAATGACAGTTTTCTAAGCATAATTGCACTTGGCAGTAAGAAGTCAATATTAAGACAGTATAGATAATGTGAATGCTATGAAAATAACTAATGATGCTGAGACAGATAGAGAAATAGCGTTCAAAGCACAAAAAAGATGCATAAGAGCAATGTTCGGATTAAAACCGAATTTTATGATTGACTCTGTATGTACATAATATCTTAAGTAGCTTGATATTTTGTATAGATATTTTTCTTTTTGAGCTATATGGATTTAATATTCATTATAAGTTTTTATGATATAGATAATGATAACATAATAATATGGCGCTCTCTCAATTATACATGAAACATGTACAGGACGTATTATATTTTTTGTAACAGCTGCACTACTCATGATTAACAAATAAACGTTCTTTGTCTTTGTCTTTGTCTTAAGTCACTGAACCTCCTCGTGTCCATTAATAGCGTCTTACAACAGTGTGATGTGATTTTGACAGACCGTATCGAGGCAAGAAACCGTTACTACTGTGTACCGATTGCCTAGCAAGATTTTCCCAAAATACCCATATGAAATACTTGCTGAATACATGATCCTTTTTCCTATAACCCAACCCAGCTTTCAACTAGCATACAAAAACCAAGACTTCGTCGAATAAACTCATCATTACCAATCATTACCCGTGCTCAGTTCGACAGACGTGCTTGGAGTCGCATATTGAGGCTGAATCACAATCGTCGAGTAGATCGATCCAGTGCCACTGGATTAACACTTGTGCATTGGTAAACCCAATCCCATCAGTTGATCCAGCTGAGAATCGTGACCGCTATGACTAGAATTCGAGTGATCTGGAGAATATGGCCGCGTTTCATAAAACTGCAATTCATTGTTTATTACATTTCGATGAACCTGCGATCGCCAACCCGCCATAATCGCCACGCTTGGTGGCAATTATGGCAAAACCCCTCATCGTTATGAAAACCACGAAGGAGGCCTATGTCCTGCAGTGGACGTCACATGGCTGATGATGATGATAGATCGGCCCTCTTATCTACCTGCAAAGACTACCTGATCTTAATCGTAGCGTTTTCGTAGATGGCGTTGTGGCTTTGATGATCAGTTTACCCCATTTATCATGGTACCTATCTGTCTTGCTATTTCTTCCTCACCACCTAACCATATGGTTACTAATTCTGTAAAGCTACGAATATACCAAGATTGTACCGAGTAATTTACATGTTTTTATTGTGACTTTAACAATCCTATTAATAAAGCGCTCTTACCGCACCACTGTGATCGCTCTTGATTGTTCTGATAAGTTATTGTATTGTTTGGAACAGCATCTTTCATTGGACAGTCAAGAGCGATCTGAGAGGTATGAGCGATTTGTAAAGGAGCTACAGTGTGCTGGAAGACGTTTTAGATCGCTTATCTTTTCCTCTAGAAACTTAGCAGACCTTTGAAATTAATATATCGTATAGTTTAAGCTCTTGGCTCTATTTCACATGTTTAATAATTATAAGAACCTACGGTCATAAGCTGCCGAGTTAAGTTTCCCGGTTAGGTTAGGTTAAGTTAGACTACCAATAGTGTTCGCCTTTTGGCGAGCCCCGCACGTAGAGGGGCCGGTGCGA
This sequence comes from Yponomeuta malinellus, assembly GCA_947308005.1. Taxonomy (NCBI): domain Eukaryota; kingdom Metazoa; phylum Arthropoda; class Insecta; order Lepidoptera; family Yponomeutidae; genus Yponomeuta; species Yponomeuta malinellus. Next base: position 1,188,041 of record OX371000.1, read on the forward strand.
CCCGGCTCCTGGAAGCGGTAGGGCCCATGCTGTGTGGCTGGCTCTCACGCGAGCACGGTGTGCTTTCCTTCCGACTGACACAGGTGCTCTCGGGGCATGGATGCTTCGGGAGATACCTGTGTAACGTCGCGAGGAAGGAAGCCACCACAGCCTGCTACCAATGTGGGCACAGGGAGGAGACCGCCCAACATGTTTTGGAGGAATGCCCGGGGGCCGCAGAGCAGCGGGCATCCCTGACCGCGGTGGTGGGGACGGACCTCTCCTTATCGGCTGTCTTAGCTAAGATGGTCGACGACGAGAGGTCCTGGGAGGCGATGGTCTCCTTCTGTGACGATGTCATGTCGCAGAGGGAGACCGAAGAGCGGGAAAGAGAACGAAATCCCGTCTTATTCCCGCTTCGGAGGGCGCGGACACGGGGACGGGCTGCCTTAGCCCGGTCTCCGTCTCCGCTCGGAGAGCCTAGAGCGTCGGACGTGGGGACGTCCGGCGTTCAACATCAGGGATAGGCTCTCCCGTGGGTCGATGCGTTGTTTGTCCGGCGCATCGACCGGCTGAACGGGGGGACTCTTTACATCCCCCCAGAGGCGGGTCTGCTCTTGGCAGACGTCGGCGTCGACGGGGTCCCGAGCGTATGCAAATGGTCTCGCAACCCCGTCGGAAGTCGTGGCCGAAGGACAACGTCAGGTTTTAGTGGGTATGGGGGCCTAGCTCCGAGTCCCACATAACCCGCTGGCCTACCCCGGGCCCGCGGGTATGCGTGACAGCATTTCCTGACGTAAAAAAAAAAAAAAAAAAAAAAAAAAAAAAAAAAAAAAAAAAAGACTACCAATAGTGTCAATGAAACAACCACTGACGGACTAATGTCACTCTGTTGAGGAACTATGCATTTAAGAGACTCGCCCCCCTGCTGGCTCAGCGCAAATCAGACAAAAAGCCCCAGCGCTGCTGGGATAGGGTTGCCTTAAATTGGCCGCACGCTGCTCCTGACCTGTCACTTGTCGCGCTGTCAGTGTCAGCGGACCTATTCGCGCGTGGAGAAACGGGGATACGGGAAGCATTTTGTGCTTTTCCAGTTGGAAAATACTTATTTTTTTTTAATTAGAACAGGTTCATACTTGACCTCAGCCACGCCTGATTCTGTTTTAGGGAACTTATTTGTCAGAGTCGTACATGTTACTGTAGTGCATATTTAATGGTAATGCCTGGTTAAGTATATTCACTATAATTTTAAGCCGACAAACTCAGCCAATGTCTCGACGTGACACGAAATAAAAATTTAGAGAACCACGAGTAAGGTTCACCAAAGCCACCAAAGAAAAAAAAAACTTCTTTCACAAAACGTTCTTACGAAAGAAGGCGTTGGATACATTTTTGAAGACTAGTTGGTTTCTTCACCTTCACCTTCACTGATACACATTCATGTTCATATTTATATTATCATCATCAGCTTACCGCTGCCCACTACTGCATATGAGCCGTTATCCCTATATGCCATTTCTCATGGTCCCTCCCCATCCACATCCATGGATTCTCTGCAGACTCCACGATATCATTTCTGACCATTGCGCTGCTAGTTAGCCTACAGAGCAATGTTAAGGGGTGCTGCTACGTAAGTTCTCCACTGTATTTATGAAGTTGTGCGATTTAACCTACGCCGAACTGTCAAATACATACATATGTTTACCCTTTGGAATCGTCAAAATGATTAACTCAATACAGTGGATAGGTACGTAATACAATTAAATTTAATTTTATAATACAATTCAATTTAATAATGCTATTCCAATTTTACAGAATTTAATCTATTTGGACATTTATTTTATTTGAATAGTGTGGACATCTTATATCTTATCTTATATTTAATTATGTATCATAATTATGCTATTATTAATTTATCTATCAACAGTGTGACTTTCAGTAGGTATGCAAAGTTTGCACAGGTTTGAGTTATTCTTATGCTTATTTAATCTGCTTGGACATTACATTTGACATTCAAGTATATGAATATAATTTATTGCTAAAACTAACCTTTATAAATATATTGTATTATTGAGTATCAGCCTGACACTAGCTAATGAAGTCATTAATACCTTGTTTTTCTACCAATTGGCTAGCCTCACTCTCCTGGGCTCTGCACGCCGTTCACACCGGGTATCGGCAGAATACCAGCGCTGGAGTTTACTTGTAAACTTTCCGCACATGCGTCGAAACCCATTTGCATTTGCCACACACACGTTTTTATGTTTTTATGTTATTCTTCTAATGTCACCAATAGATAGGTACTTGCTGTACCGTATAATGTGTCAATTTGTTATGTTTCCACGATTTATGTATGCTTCTATCTTGTCAATGTTTACGCTGCGTCGTTACTTCGTGACTTATGTAATGCTTTTTGTATGTGTGTGTGTCTTGTGGAAATAAATCAGTTATCTATCTATCTATCTAATAGGAGGGCTGTTCTCAGCTGCTATTCTATAACACTCGTCACAGAGTAAATCCAGCCGCCGCGTGACGTGTGTCACTCGCGTCACTTATGTCTGTGGCGTCAGAGTGTTGTACAATGTACAACCTACGCTGCCCGTAGCGCACTGCATTGATTATACGTCATTGTTGCACTCTTAGTATTCCTGTTATATTATATCAGAACAGGTACAAAGAGTTCCTCTTTTGAGGTTTTTTTCTAATTGAACTTGTAGATTTGACAGCGCATCATCACAACATGCTTGCACTAAGTTACAGGCGAGTTTACAATAAAGGTGTTGACTGTACGAAATTGGCAGAGATATTGCAAAATTGGGTTCTATTCACAGTTTTGATAGAACGTGAGATGATGCACTTTAATCCGGACCGAAAGTAAAGTTAGAGTAATAATCGTTTATTTTCCAGAACAAACCAAGCTAGGCCCCCGTGGTTGTAACCGCAGCGGTCGCAATAATTGAGCAAATACGGCCGCCGCCGCTTGGCGTGTGTCACTTGCGTCACTGTGTCGGTTACGTCAGTTGCGTCAGTGCGTCGGGCAGCCGACAGTGTCGTGATCGTGACACCGTCTACTGACTGACAACGTTGCCTGCTGCACATAGCGCTGATTAATACACTGTAGGTACACTAACTGCTGCGTAATACAGTTGCTCTAACACTATACTCCGTGGTTCTCTTTTAGACTCTTGGTGGAGGAATCGAGTTCGTTAGTTAAACAATTTGTACACATACAGACTCCTAAAATGCGCATTTCCGAAACACTCTGTTAGATTTTGTTATTACAACCACTATTTGTTGCACGACTTCTGAAAGTTTTTTGTTTAAATTTATTTATTTATTCCATTTAAAACAAAATGTAGTTTTGGGGATTTTTACGTAGTATTAGGTCTGTGTGGCAGATAATACTTAAAACAACATATTTTAACTAAAATGAACATTTTTTTTCTTTGTAAGACAATGAAATCCCGAAGACTGCGCCAGTCAAAGAGTATAATATAAATTGAATAAAATTATTATTATTGAAATTATGTTATTGATATTACCTTGATACTTAAAAGAACTTCAGGACACGGGCCACTCCAAAGCACGGCACTTTTTCGGTTCTCAGTCATCCTCATCCTAGCAATGTCCAGCCAGCAAGCCCGCGAGCGCCCCACGCTGCATCTGCCGATTCGTGGACTCCACCCGAGAACAGGGTCTCATCCCTCTTTTAGGAAACAGAGGCTACATCTTATCGTATATCATTTCTACTAAATTAAAGCTAAATAGATCTTAGTGTTATTGTATCATCTTTATGAATAAAATTACTTATTATTACTTACTTTTGTATCATCATCAGCCTATTACTTCTGACAGTTGACTCTTGGCCTTTTCCCCCTTATGCCATATGTCTTGCCACATGGAGTGACAAACCCAAGAGTTCTCGATGGAGTTTACCAAGAGCGCTTCCACCGTACTTTGCTAGACTTTTGTCGGCGAAACGCGTTTTGTGCTCACGTCTCGTTTGTTTACGTCAATCAATCGGCAACTACTGCAGAGATACGCCATGCGCTCGATAGTAGGTCTTAAAATGTAGACTATAAAATATACTATGGTGTAGCAATGACTGTCTGAATGTACAATGTCGAGGATATTATTCTTCATGAACTGCAGAGCACAAAGCAAAGGGGTTGGTACCAAGATTTAAATTGTATCGAGTGATTGATAGCGCGAGCCTGGATGAGTTTAACCAATGGTAGGTAAGTAAGAAAATATATACTTATGTCTCAAAGGATCTGACACGTTTTACCGATATAAAAAGTACACCTCCAAATTGATTCTTGCGTAAAACCGCCTATCAATGGATCCCTACACTACATTACAAAATAAACCCGTAAACTAATGTGCACAACATACAATTTCCTCTGGTTCCATAAACCATACAATTTGAACTTAATTCCGGATTCAGTCAGAGACGAGCAACTGACAACGCGAGCTCCGTCTCTACTCGACAGGATAAGCTCTGCGAATCAGAGCAAAACTTGGTCGGAATCTTCCAACAAAAACCTAAGCGAGTGAATAATGTGCAGGGCTCACGAAAGTCATACAATGGATGTGCTACGAACAAATACTCAGATAGACCTACAAATCTAATAAAATCCGCCTGGAGATGTTTTCAGTTCAAAATGTCCCACGTGGTAAACATTTACAGTTCATCATCTGACAAACGTTGACACAAAGAAACAAGTAGCCGCAAAAGCAAACAGAGCTCAGACACAAACAAACTGTGGTGACTCCAATATTGACATTATGTCATCTAATTTATCTAAATTACTGATGAAATTTATAGGGTAAAATGAAATTAAATACAGTTTGTGTATATTTTCATGTAAAGCTGTTATTATCTACATGCAAGTATTTGTGCTCTAAGTACGTGTTCATCATCTTTTGGTGCATCCATACACCACAACATGCAAAGCCTCCACAAACCAACATTTGGTTTAGTTATGGTCACTTCCTTATTTATGCGCGTGCCCTATCAAGACGTAACCCTAGCTGAAATAGGCGACATCGGCTGATGCCATTGCACCATAAATTTACCAGGGACCAATCAGTCAGTTTCGGGCCCAGGAAAGTGATTGTATAGAAGTTATTAGGTACTAACTAGAAGTTACTGAGTTAAATTGAACTAAGGCGACTGCCTTAGGCAGTTTTCACACGACACTGCGGCGGCAGCGTTTTTCGCCGCCACGGTGCCGCAGGAGAGAACTATGGCATCACTCGCCGCTGGTGCCGCCGCGGCACAGAGGCTCGCCGCCGCCGCCGCCGCGGTGCCATGTGTGAAGCTCCATGTAAATCCTAGGGTGATATATGCAGCGGCGCCGCGGGCGGCGACGATGCCGCTGCCGCCGCGGTGTAGTGTGAAAACTGCCTTAGTCGTTCTTTGACGGCCGCGAATAGAACGACTGTCAGTGGGCAGACCAGCGGCCCAGACCAGTGGCATTTGGGGGAAAAGGCCTATATCCAGCAGTAGGCAGCGGTTCGCTGATGATGATGATGATGGTGATGATGATGATGGTGATGATGATGATGGTGATGATGATAATAATGATGATGATGATGAAGGAGACTGCAGTCACAGTGACAGTTGTCACGCATGGCAACTGATTGTGGATGACCGTGTACCCTATTCAAAGTCAGCAGCCAAAACTGACTGACAGACAATCAACTTTTCGCGTCCCTCACAGACATAAGAGCAGTAATATGACCCAGCAAACATAAAAGCATACAATTGACATGCCAATAAAACTTTTATCGCTCGGCCCTGGCGCCATTCTGCTTATTATAGGGCACTTGACTGAAGGTGGGAATTTTAAATGAAATAGCTCGGAAGAACCGACAAAGCCATATAAAAAATAATGGTTTTGCATGAGGGTTACTTGAAGTTTCAAGGTAGATTATTGTTACTGTTTATTTTACAATCGTTCAACTTACTTTCAAACTAGTAGACTTGTGTGTTACTGAAGATTGATTAACACGTCACTCTTTTCTACACTTACTCAGTCACAATTTTTCCTTGACTTCATTTGTTTTGTTCCAGCCAGGCAAGAGGTGCGAAGCATTCTACTTGTAAGAAATGAAGCTAAAAACGAAAATAAGAACACTTTTAAGCTATTCGATAAATTTTTGGACTAAAACTTTCATAAACTTTCATAATCAGAGGAACGCAATCGACGCGAGCTTCGTCTCTATTTTTAACCGACTTCAAAAAAGAAGAAGGTTCTCAATACTTCGTTTCATCAATTCTTTTTTGTTCCAAAGCGGATACCTTTAAGGTAGTCCCATATAAATTTAGTCAAGATCTATCGGTGGAATCGATTAAAAAATCATCGATTTTATCGTCATAATTTTTATTAAGTATTTATGGTAGTCAATTCTTTTACAAAAATTATTTCCTTAGTTAGAAGTTATACTAATCAGAGCAAAACCCGACCGGACTCATCTTGTAAGTTAATGAATCCGGAGTAACATTTATAATGATCAGAGTCAAGTGACCTATTGGCAAAGAAATGTGTGACGAGACATATCATCCCCTGAAATTTTGTTGACCCATGAGTTCATACTATTTGTGTGTACGGAGGATCCACCAGTAAAAATTGAGATCGTTGGTAAGATTTATAAAAAGGTCTCATCGCCCAGTAGGGGTCGACCATGTGTGGGAAAACCATAAAAGCGTCCACACAAATGTTCACAGTTTTACGTACTAATTCCATCGAACGCGGTTGAAGCGGAAATTGGTGTACTTTTAATGCGATGTTAAAATATAGTTTTCAACACGTTCAATTTTTTGGTTTCGAAAAATGGCTGATAGCACAACTGACATAATTAATAGCTTAAGGGGCTACCCAGAGCTAACTTGCGCCACAAATAGAATGTATAATATCTTTTATTTATAATAACACTAGCTGTGAAGGAAAAAAATTGGGGAAACCTGAATGTATGAGTTGTTCACATACCTCAGCGCTGGAAATCGTTAATGAGCCGTGGGCATGCGCGGTGATTTATTCCATACTCTTTCTCTGAGAGAAGGCCTGTCTCTGAGGATGTATTATTAATATAATTTTTTTGTTCATAACCATCATCATCATCAGCCACTTGACGCCCACTGCAGGACATAGGCCTCCTTCGTGGTTTTCATAACTATGTGGGGTTTTGCCATAATCGCCATGCTTGGTAGGTGGGTTGGCGATCGCAGTATGCGGTTGCAATCTCAGGAAGGCGCTGCTGCCCGTCTCCTGGTAATTGATTTTCTTAGTCGCCTTCTACGACATCCACGGAAGGAATTGGATATATTTTTTTCAAAACTTGAACGTCATAAATCTCAATAATTGTGATAGCTATTTTTAGAACCTACAGCTTAAAACCTAGAGCTGAAAACCTAGAAAACAGCTTAAAACCTAGAGCTGAAAACCGTCTATGTTGTGTGAAATTGTGTTTTCTCAGCTACGTATATTATTTTTGCGAATTTAAAGGAACAATACCATTCGCCATCCCTAAAGAACACATTGTGAGGAAGCCTGTGGCGTAGTTGACACCGATGAACTGTGGAATCATATGAATAAATAAAGACTCAAAAACTAGTAGCTACTATGCCCTATGACAGATTAGATTAGTCAACACTTGAACTAATTTTAAACGGATCTCTTAATAAAATATGAAGACTAAACAAATAACAATAAATCGCTCAACTTTCTTCGAGATTAAGCTTTAGATAATAATCTATTTCGGCGGAAATCCTTGCAAAATTTATCACCACCCCTCAACACGAATAACGACCATATTACTCAGCTATCACAGACGATAATCCAACAGCTAAAGCTCAATTTGTACTAGTCTTGGGTATAATATGTCGATGTTTTGAAAAAATCAATAGTTCGTTTATAAAATATTCTACTCGTATGTATACTCTATGTCCTGCAGTGGGCGTCAAGGGGCTGATGATGATGATGATACTCGATTTATCACTACTTGTATACCATTACTTAGATATAAGATTTCGAGTATCGTTTTTAAATGTAATTCGTCATATTTTTGTTTGGACGCTATTTTCCAATTTTAATCGTAAAATCCTATAAACATGGTCTTAAAATTATGTTTTTTTTTAACTTTACGCAGGTAATGAAGATGTTTTAATTTATACTTAAAACATAGAAAAACATTTCCTTATATCCTCACTGTCAATTTATAAGAAAATTTTATTGTATTGTAATTTTTTTGGAAATAATCGAATTAACTTACTTTATTTACCTTTTACTTGGCTCAATGTTATAGATTTTGAAGAAACGGTTTTCAGCTTTCGAGTTGCTTTCAATTACATGCTGAATTTATAAATATCGATACTGAAAAACTTCAGGAACATCGATAATATATTGTCGATATATTTTTTTCACTCGCCCATCACTTCGTAGACGCTACTATGATATATGAGTAGAGTTTACATTCCCCTAATTTGTGTAAAGGTTTGCGGAAAACGGGCGATATTTCAATCGGCATCGTTTGCTTAGGTCTGAATCTGCCTTGTTACCAGGGGATTAAGGTCGACTGTTGAACTGTGTTTGCGGAAAGGCTGAGGCCTGTACCGAGCATATTTGCTGACGGTTTCTTCAATATCACAATTTGTAACGTTTGCGTCGAAGAAATTGCGAATACACATTGGATTTCCATAAGCAGATGTTACATATTGACCCTATTTTACGTTAGAGGGAATAGTAGAAAGGCGTGCGTGCATGCAACGACTAATGAATGTTGAGGAAGCGAAAGTGATCTGTCAGGATCGTAGCAAGTGGCAGTCCCTGTCTCTGCCTACCCCTCTGGGATACAGGCGTGAGTTTATGTTATGTTATGTTAATAATTCCTTTTAATATTTTTCATTATTGCACAATAATGAGGATAAAGTTGACGAAAAATATGCGTAAACATGGCGTAAGAAATCGTATTTTTCTTGGCAAATAAGACAAAACACTGCTCGTTTAGCAGCAGCTACATGAAAACCCTATTTAGAAACAAATTCATTCAAGCAAGGCGCCATCCCCACTTGAGACTGCAAAAAAACCCGACATTTGCAACCGATACTCGACGGCATCCTTCCTCGATAAATAAATATAACCTTCCTTTTACGGTGACCTCCAGATTCGAAGACAGTATACCATGACTGCGTAACCAGAGTTGACACCTGGCAGCGGCTTTACCATAGTAATAAACATCACAAGGACACAGTGCGCCCATTCATCCATCCCATTAACATGAGGGTGGATATTTATTGTTTCCTCGTCCACAGCTCCTAGGGAAGTCGCCACTTAAGGGCCATTCCTCTGGGAGCGAACGTTCGCAATAGCTGCGCTGCGATGAGATGTTTTGCGAAGCGAAAGTACTTACATATTTTATTCGCGTCGTAAATCATAAGTAGGATGGGTGTTTGTAAATTGGTAGGGCGGTAAAAGGGTGCTTACTTTACATCACTGTGGAAACCATATCATCAAATTAATCAACGCAGCCAATCACACTAAATATACTCATCGAATATAGAGGTATATAGGTATAATAAGGTCAAGGTCCACACGGAAGGGTGACAGACACCTATATTAATAAATAATAATAATGTCTATGCGCAGTGGATTAGAGTGGAAGAGAGCATTTATAGATCCAAGAAACAACACAAAAAACCATAACAAAGAAAAGCTAACCTATTTGGCAGGTATGTACCATTTACATCAATGAAGCGTTCGTCTCTGAGACTGAGATCGCTCCTGAGTCTCAATCTGGGTGTATTCCATGTTTTGTGATGTCCTTGCCTGGTTACCATAGCACAGGGTATCCAGGTTTGGGTCCAGGACGAGCGATTGTGTAGTGTGGAAGTTATTTATTTATTTGAGTGCGCCGTCTAGTTCCTGTTTCATTTCGAAACAGATCTTTAAATCGGGACTCAAGAGTGTGAGTCCTGCCACTTGAGTCTACCTGAGCACATAAGAGGGGTTTTCAGGTAGTGAGGTAGTATTGAGAGGCTGGTTTTTTATTTCGCAGAAAAGTTGTAAGAGTTTATTTCGGACAAGTTGAAATACTATTTTAGCATCGCACTGAATACTACGTGAAACATGCAATTAGTTAAGGGACGTGCCCGCAAGGATATCTCACAGTTTCCCAACTTATAATTCTATAAATTTGACACAAATATAGGCAGCCTTTGTAGGGCTGCTTAAAGTCAACTTCAATACGTATCTACTCGAAACAGCTGATATTTTTTTGGTTTGTCGATGACTAAAATTACCCCTCTAAGTTCAATAGGATCTTTCTAGAACATTTCTAGAATCTTATGATGAATAATGCACTCTACGCATTTGTATGACACTACCTAATACGAGTATCTTAAAGCACGTGATAAGTAATGCACTCTGCGCATCAGTATGACACTACCTAATACGAGTATCTTAAAGCACGCGATAAATAATGCACTCTGCGCATCAGTATGACACTACCTAATACGAGTATCTTGAAGCACGCGATAAATAATGCACTCTGCGCATCAGTATGACACTACCTAATACAAGTATCTTAAAGCACGCGATAAATAATGCACTCTGCGCATCAGTATGACACTACCTAATACGAGTATCTTAAAGCACGCGATAAATTATGCACTCTGTGCATCAGTATGACACTACCTAATACGAGTATCTCAAAGCACTCGATAAATAATGCACTCTGCGCATCAGTATGACACTACCTAATACGAGTATCTTAAAGCACTCGATAAATAATGCACTCTGCGCATTAGTATGACACTACCTAATACGAGTATCTTAAAGCACGCGATAAATAACGCACTCTGCGCATCAGTATCATCATCATCATCATCATTCAGCCACAAGAAGTCCACTGCTGGACATAGGCCTCCTCCATGGATTTCCAAAAAGACCGGTTGGAAGCGGCCTGCATCCAGCGTCTTCCTGCCACTTGGATGAGGTCATCTGTCCATCTTGTGGCTGGTCGTCCTACGCTGCGCTTGCCGATATGTGGTCTCCATTCGAGAACTTTTCGGCCCCATCGGCCATCAGTTCGGCGTGCTATGTGCCCTGCCCACTGCCACTTCAACTTACTAATCCGCTGGGCTATGTCGACGACTTTCGTTAGTCTACGGATCTCATTATTTCTGATTCGATCTGTTTAAACAGTTTTATACTAATTGTGACAATTTCTTCTCACTTAATTTTATTCACTTCACTTATTCGTATATACTTATCTCTATACCTCCAACATTTTATTACTTTTTAAGTTTCCCGAATGCTGCCCAGCCGAGTTGGATTCGACGATTGACCTCTTTCACGAAGTTGGACCGGCCTAATTGGACTGTTTGTCCTAAGTAGACGTATTCGTCTACAACTTCGAGAGTCGAGTTCCACAATGTTATTGGGGTGGGCACAACACGGGCGTTCGACATGACCTTCGTTTTGTCCATGTTCATTTTAAGGCCCACACGTTGGGAAACTCAACCGAGGTCTTCCATCGCATCAGTATGAGACTACCTAATACGAGTATCTTAAAGCACTCGATAAATAATGAATAATTGACGCCCACTGTAGGACATAGGCCTCCTTCGTGGTTTTCATAAAAATCGCCACGCTTGGCGGGTTGGCGATCGCAGTATGCAGTTGGAATCTCAGGAAGACGCTGCTGCCCGAACCCCGGTAATTGATTTCCTTAGACGCCTTGAAGTGACGCTATTCTTAAACCGGCACCACGCGAAAACGCATTAGTATAACACTATCTAATACAAGTATCTTAAAGCACTCGATGAATAATGCACTCTGCGCACTAGTATGACTACCTAATAATAGTATCTCAAAGCACTCGAGTCAACCGCACCGCCTCATTAAAAGGCCCAACTTGGAAAGCGCGATTGTTTCTGCTAACCGCCCGCTGCCCCGGGAGGCCCGTGATTTACGCGGCTCATTTCCGCTGTTCCCCGCGGGTCCTTAACTGCGGTATTAACCCTAACGCTGCTCTATGTATTTGGTCGATTTATGCCCCCACATCGGTGGCGTAATCTGATGCATCTTCGCTATGGAATTTAGAGTTTCACTAAGTAATAACTCTACCATCGTTCTAGCTACTCGTAGTTCTTTTATAGGAAATGTGAAGGGACCGGCAGGTACTTAATTATTTCTTTAGTGAAATTATCAGTTCAGAAATCGGCTGTTAGTATTGTAGAAGACAGTGTAAGCAATGGATATCCTTTTTGTATTTTTTTTTTTGTGCTGGCTACAATTGGTAGTACATTGCCATTTTACACTGTGCATTGTAATGTACATAGTAAACACTTAAGTAACTATTAGTAATATACTGCAGGCGCGTCATGCGCTGACAGTGAAGGAAAACATCGTAAAGAGATGTTTAAACAGGTTCCTCTGCATTTGAAATCGCCAATACACGGTATGGTGGAGAAAAGTATTGTGCCTTGAAATAAAACATAGGTTCAAAAACCCCTTGAGAGCCGCGTACGGAAACACGCAGCCGCAGTCATTAAGGTGACCATTCATTATTTTTTGTGTACCCTTTGCACTCGTGACGTTTTACACGCTTGACGTTTCAGTCTTGCTCCCATCGGAGTGCATGTCTCGGGCTTGTGTCTGCAGAATTGTAACTAACAGAAAGTTCCATAATGATTTAATGGTAGCATTGCTAAATAATAGAGACCACTACATTGCGCATTTGAATTCTGTGGTTCCAAGTTCAGATCAAGTCCAAGACAGGGTAATTCTGTCGTTCCCAACTTGGAACGACAGATTTACCCAAGAAATTCTCGGAAAAATCTTCTTAAAAAGATTTAAATTAAATAAAATCACAGTAGTCATGCAGATCGAAAATGGAAAAAGCAGCCTCGAAATTCTAAGTTTACTCTCATTCTGTTTCCTACAATTAACAAGTTGAAGTGGCAGCGAATATTGTCGACGAAACGAAGACCGATAGGATAAAAAGCTGATACTTGTAGGACTCCCCAAGGCAAGCCAATTCTTGTGTCCTGGCCATCTAGCCATCAAAAAACTTATTAAAGAAACACAAAAACCCAACTGCTAAAAGGCCTTGACTATTCTAGTGAATTTGCAACCTCAAAAGACGGGACCTCACACAATTTCTTGCACGTTTTTTTTAGTATTATTTTTCTATTTGACACCTCTTAGTGACGTTTTACCAACGACATGGTAGCAGGAGCCTGCTATTTTGTTTTTGATACGTGACACTATAAACCTCACCAGTCACCACATTTGTCACAATCACTGAAAAATCTCCCAAAAAAAAGATGCAGACAGAGGTCTTCGCCCAAAGAAATACAGTTTGGAGTCGTCATAACGGTTAACTGGACAATTACGCGATAGAAAGGCTGATCCCAAACTAGGATAATCTGTACTACGGTAACCACCAGGGGCCTGTTTCATAGAACTACAATTCAAAGTTTACTTTGACAATTCGATGTACAATGCAAAGTTCAAACGACAGATTAACAAGTAGGCAGACTCGGCTACGCAATGCCTATGTGCATTGTCATAATAGACGATGAATTATAGTTTTCTGAAACAGGGCCCTGGCAAGGAGATCACAAACGTGGAAATACACCCAAATTGCCATATTGCAAGTTTATTGCGGCATTAAAATATGGAAATTTTGATATTTTTTTCGCGCTTTGGAAGTGTTCCGAAAAGAACACCCCATTTCCGATTATTTTACACCCTTCTGAAAAGGTGATCAGTTACTACATTATCCTACTAATATTATAAATGGGAAAGTTTGTGAAGATGTTTGGATGTTTGTTACTCAATCACGCAATAACGGCTGAACGGATTTACATGAAACTGGGCGTACAGATAGACAAGGACCTGAATTGAGACATAGCATACTTTATATTCCATTAATGCGTTCCTGTGGGATAATATTTATTTTATGATTAAAATAGATGGCGTTGTGCAAGATTCGTATAAACGGATTCTGTGGCGGTACGAAGTTCGCCGAGACAGCTAGTATTACATAAACACACGCCTGTGTCCCGGATGGGTAGGCAGAGGCCAGGGTCTGCCACTGGCCACGATCCTAACAGATCTCTTTCGCTTCATCAACGTTCATTAGTCGTTGCACGCACACACGCCGGTTTCGGGTAGTTTTTATCTTGTCCTTTAATGTATTTGTTTAAGAAATATGGGATATAACACTACAGATTACTAGACTTATCAATATGTTTTTGTCGCTGTTTCTTGAGTGGTAATTTTGTACGTTGGCAGTTTGGGCGTGAGTCTGAAAGCGGTTGAATGTTGACAGATGCGAGCTTTGATGTCGCTGATAACTTTTACGCTTTGTAAATATGGAACTAGCTGGTTTCGGTCAGGAAACAGTGTATTTTCTCAAGTGGTTGTAGAAACACGACATTTTAATGTTTTAGGATAATAGTTTCGGAAGAAAATCTGCTTGCACTTATAGTAACCACGCGGCCATTAAGAGGTGGGGTGGCAATTAATTTTATTATTTAATTTCTTGACTACACTCGATTGAACCAGCAAGTAAAGTATATTTTTCATAACAAAACATAAATTATGAAAAAAAAAAAAAAAAACTATCCTATCTGTCGCCACAAAAGATCCAACCTACGTTTTTGATATACGAGTATCAGCTTACAAAATTACAAACTGCGCTTCTTAATAAACGCTATAGGTACCACCATCTCATTATCATCATATAAAGAAATTTCCAATATTAAAATTGATTTTTAATAACGAATCGGCGAAGTGGTATCTGAAGCCAACGGTCATAGTTAGAGTTTTCTTATGTCTAATAGTGCAATCGACATACGTCCCATGTTCTGTGCGATAACGTGGGGCCTTCTCTCAGAGAGCGCCGTGGATTGGCAATTTCAAGCGCTTGTGGCGAGCACATGTCAACTCTGCGCGCGCACTATAAACTCCAACATTCCTGCATCACGCAAGCAAAGTGTTTGTTCATATGACTTACCATAAATATAACGTCCGACGAACATCAGTCGGACCGGCCGTCCCCAGGCATACGATCTGCCTGGCGGGAAATTTCCCTTCATAGTGGAAGAGCACGATCACCCGCTCTTCCCTATAGTGGTTCCACTACAGTCAACGCACCGACTACTGGTACTGATGGTGATCTCCCCCAACCCCTCGGCACAGCAGCCACACAGCAACAGCGCACGTTGCCAGTGGTACAGCAGCCTTCACCGGTTCCTACCACATGCGCGGTCCCCATGGTACTGTCGCCGGTGAAGTGACTGTTAGCCGCCGAACACCCTCAACCGCTAGTCGACTCACTGACTCAGCGCCTCCTGGCACTTGTAGGCTTTAGAGCACAGACTTCGATTCCTATCAGACCTAGCTATGCGTAGCTACGGTCTTGAAGGGGAGTGATGTGGCGAGCACATGTCAACTCTGCGCGCGCACTGTAAACTCCTCCAATATTCCTGCATCGCGCAAGCAAAGTGTTTCACATGACATACGATAAATATAACGTCTGACGAACATCAGTAGGACCGGCCGTCCCCAGGCATACGATCTGCCTGGCGGGAAATTTCCCTTTATAGTGGAAGAGCACGATCACCCGCTCTTCCCTATACGCTGAGGTATATAAGCACCGCAGACACTCAGGTTTTCTCAAGATTTTTTCCTTCACCGTTAGCGAGTTTTATAAAGTCATAGGCACATGTTGGGATTCGAACGCACAACCTCTTGCATGTGAAGCAAGTGTTCCACTGACAACCCTGCCACCGCTTCTTTTCTTTCATATTAAAATTATTAATTGTTTGATTGCCCATTACAAAATGCATTTTTTTCATAGACAACTTAAACAAATAGGCCTAAATTATAGAGACTGGTAATGGTAAGGCAAGGGCCCAAAATTAATTCCCAAAATCACCGCAACATAACAACTCCTCTCCTTCATTCCCTCAGGAAACCACCAAATCGGATCTATAACTCAACACTAACCATCCCCGTTTCATCAGAGAACGTAAACGTAAGTGCTTTTTCACACGGCGCAATTTGCTTTCTCGTACTAATCGCCTCTGAGCTAGGCCGGGGACAGAGAGACGGACGGACGGACACACGGACAGCCGGTTAGACGGACAGACAGACAGACGGACATGGCGAAACTATAAGGGTTCTTTGTCGACTACGGAACCCTAAGAAGGCAACGATTTATTTTTCTTGACCGCGCGAGTGGGGGCATTCTTTTTACGACAACTTGAACAAATCGCACGTTATTGTATCATAAGTAGTTAAAACTTACTGCATTGTAGAGCGAGTGAGAGAGACGTATTTTTTGTCTACTCTATGAGTTTCCAACGAATTACATTTACAAACAGCGATTATTTACCAAACCTGTGAAAAGGGAAACATTTTTTTTTTGAGGATAAAAACTGAATTTGCACGTATATTTACTCGTTAATTTTACCATTTTACAATTTTCCGACGTTTCGGTACTTTTGCAAGTGCCGTGGTCTCGGTAGACTGAGGTGACAAAACAAAATTGGCAAAACAATAAACGAGTAAATATCCGTGCAAATTCAGTTTTTATTATGTCTAGGGCTAGTGTTAACTTTAGAAAATACTGTATTTTTACAGGTTTGCTAATTTTTTTGTTAATAGTAAACGAATCCTTTTCAAACTCAGATTTTAGCCAGTAAATGCGTCTCTTTTCTTGCTATTATAACTAGATTTAATCATAGTGACATTCTCAACTCGGAAACCAGCTACTTATAACGCTTCTGCACCGAATTTTTATCGCTGCGAAAAGTCCTTCATGATATCATAACTAGATTGAACTAGAGTGAAATTCTCAATACAGAAACCAACTGTATGTCTCGCTGCTGCATCGCGTTCGTATCGCTGCAAAAAGTCTACGTGTGTACGGCCTCTTAGCTGTGCACAAAAACAGAACAGAGGATCAAAGGGAAAGCGCAGACTACACATTTTTCACGTTGAGATATCGCATCGATCGCGAGTAGGGCGGCCATCCGTCTTGTCACGGACAGAGACGGTCTCAGCATGTGTAGGACGCAGAAGATTGGTTCCTACTTCTTCTAAACAAAGAAATAATCAGTATGCGGCTACGCTCTGAAATCACCAACTTGAAATTGCCAACTTGAAATTACCAACATGAAATAACCGACTTGAAATTCCTAATTTTTTTTTAAATATTTTTTTGTTACTTTTAGATTCGAAACGTTTTTTGGTTTTTAAAGTGTATGGATAACAACAGCTGATCCAGGCATAGATACCAAGTGCTATGTGCATGGAAAGTTAGTATGTTTATCGTTGAGTAATTTATCATTCACTTATTTAAACTATAGATTAGATTAGATTAGAACACTTTATTGTACATACCAGAAAACAAAATACATTAAAAGGCTTACATGTCTAAGTTTTGCCGTATACAATTGGCGGTCTTATCGTTAAGAAGCTATACAGGGTGTAACTAAATCCCCATATGCATCCGATAATGGGGGGGTCACGAACACGGTTACTACAAACAACATTTACTATAGGAATAACTTAAAAATAGCAAAATAAGTATTATATGTACCGTAGTAAAGTTACCATATTGTGAGTACCTGTTTTTTTTTTATTTTAAACTTTTCTCAGTATTAAAAGTTGTTTGTATTGACCAATAAAACCTCCTATTTTTGGACGCATATGAGATTTCGTTACACCGTGAACAAACATTAAAAACAAAAGATTGGACTTGTTACCATATTTTATATACGTTGTTTGTTGCATTCACCTAAAGATATAAGCAGCAATATTCTTTTATAGTATTCTTCGGTACAGAGGACTTAGATCCCTTTCTCCCTCTCTTTCTGTATTTTTCGTCTGATTGAAGCAAGATCGGAATGATACCTCTACATCTATCCACCCAGTGCTGGAACTCCCGCGGGAGCCGGCTCCGGGACCGTTCCCGGGTAATTGTTACCTTATTGCCGACAAGTAGTTTATCTTGTAGACAGCCGGGAACGCGTTCTCTAATGGAACACTGATTTTTCGCCCGTCTAATTATAAACGTACGGCGTTAGATTTGGTAACGGTTTTTTTGTCACGAAAAATATCAATTGTTATGTGAGACGGCGCAAATAACATTCTTGAAAAGAAGTGGCTTGCTCTAAGTACAGTGCAAAGAACTTCGCATTATAATATTTGGTGTGTTGTTTTTTTTTTAAATATTTTATGTTTATTTTTTCTCGTGTACCTACAATAAATAATATTCTTTACTTGTTTTTATTCTAGGCTTTGTAACCCATTACAAGACTCCAAAAACGTAACATAACATAAACTCACTCCTGTATCCTGGAGGGATCGGCAGAGAACAAGGATGCCGGTCATTGCACTTAAAAAAAATGTTACACTCTCCAAAAAGTTTTGAAAAATTATTTGTTGCACTGATATTATCAATTTTTTTTTCTGGAAAGACCGTCAATAAAGTTTGGTTACTGAGTCAATTTCACAAGGAAAGGGGCGCGTATCCACCTAGTGCATATGAAGGTGCGTGGTAACTACAAACGGAGTTTTCTTTAGACAACTTTGTATTGTTCTGAAGGACACTAAATATAGTAGATTGTGTCTCAAGGGAGCAAAATGATATATTTACGGCGAGGGCGGTATATTGAATCCTGAGTGAAGCGAAAGATTCTACAATAGAATCCCGAGCGTAGCGAGTGATTCTAAAGTAGAATCTTGAGCGTAGCGAGGGATTCAAGTGTTTACGCCCAAGACGGAAATAATTTTGCTACCGAGTGACACATACTGCTTTTCACACCTGCTATAAGGAAAAATTATTTATGTGCCGTGGAAGACAATTATGATCGATTGCAACAAAATAAAAATTTAATTGGAATTACATTTTGTGAAAATCTGCACATGGATCATGCTGAGGGCAATAAAAAAAAACTAGAATATCAGGGAAGAAAAGTACAACTTTGATCCCTCATTTGAGGAAATCAAGGGATCTTTTCTGAATAGCAGGTGTGAAAAATATATTTTCACCAACCAACTTAATATTTCAGTTTGGAGAATGAACGAAAAATCCGGCTAGAGAACTCCTCCTTTTTGAGAAGATTAGAGGAACTTCATACCTTTAGTATAGTGGACGCAAAATCTTACCTAGTATAATCTCTTCCTCTCTCCTTCCTAACCTACGCTCTCTCTTGGGAAGTGTAACCGTACCTACCTATTACCTAATATTATAAGCAATGCAGTATAAGAAGATCATTGAATGACTCAATATCTTATATGCACAGTTGAATTTTAAGGCCATCCTGTCATTTTTCTAAAAATTTTGGAAAAGAATCTCTTGAGGGCCTCTCATTGTCTCGTCTCATTGAAAAGCGGGCCTCTTTTTCAAAATTTTAACTTTTAGATTTACACCCAGATAAATAGAAGATAGATAGATAGAATTGGGAATTATATTTTTTTGTACCCATCTGTGAAATCAACTGTTCAGCTGTGACAGGAAAGTAATGAGCATTGAAGGCAGGAAACGTCATTTTCCGCAATATTTTAAAGTCCTAACAGCGCACTTACGCCATCCCAATTATATTTATAACCAAGACGTCACAGTAAAGATGTCTTGGCCACTTTCGACGCAACGTATCGTCGACAATACATTTAACTAACTGACAAATGACCCCCAAAATAAACGTCCACAGAAAAATCCCCGTCACTAACAAATTGTTTTAAAAGTCGATGGGCCGTTGCAGTTGGAGCTCACGTTTTGAAACCGCTAGAGTGGAATCACGTTCTACGTAAGTGCTGTGGGCAGATGTGGTTACGACCGTCATCGACGAAAAAGTCATGTCAGATGATGGGAAACCGTGATAGAATAAACGTATTCATACAGCCTGAATTTTTAGTACCACCAAAATTTAAAAATTATTTTTATTTATGTCATATTCTCTGTTGTACAATAAAGAACAAAACACCTGTTTATTCCTTTTTTGTCACTCAGTACAAAAATGTCGAGATATTGCTTGAGCTGGGCTACGCGCCGACGCTTCACTTCTCTTTTTCGTTCGGTGCATCAAGAGCATGAGCTTTTAACTTAGTTGTCATTCTTCATTGATAATTTTTCCGGAAAAAATGTTTATTGTGGAACATCAAAATTTGATGGTAACTAAAAAATCAGGCTGTATTACGCCACAAAGCTACTAACGGCCTAATAGGCCCTAATTGCACTCTTCAAACTATGCACGCTTTGTCACTGATTAATAATTGACACTTGTATATAAATAAAATATAGAAGGGCATTTACTCATGTCAATGACAGAGGCAGTCAGCCCCGTTATCTAGCTATCGATCCCGTTTTCTATCCTAGCGGTATTACATCTGATTGCCATGCCGAAGGTCATGGGTTAGATTCCCACTGGGGGCCACCGTATATTTATACAAATAGCCTCAGTCTGGGTGTACTTTCATGTTTGTGATGTCCTTCATCATATTTATCATTATCACTAAATGTGTTTATCTTTTTATATTTTGAAGTATGTGTGCAAGAAGCATGAGAAAAGGATTTTTCATTCTACCACACAGTTTTAACACGCTGGAGTGCGCGTGGCTGGGCTCTGGGCCAATAAAATCTGATTGATTTTGTCACCGACATGATAATAAAAGGTATAACACAAAAAAGGTATGAAACGGTGAAGCCCAAAGGCACAAGAACCAAAAAATCACCGTCACTAACAAATTGTTTTAGAACTAAATTGGCTTTCCGCCGCTGAATTATGTGACAATAACACATGTCGGCGCTCGCCCGAAGACGATTAACCTAGCCGGAACGTTATTTATTAACGTACACAATATAAAGTGGGAGTTTTATCGCTGCCCCTCGTCGATTTTTCAGGCTCATGTGGCTATTATTTTTAATCGCTTCTTCAACGTTCTGGCGTTGCGTTTACAAATAGACTCTCGGTACACTGCCGCCGTCATTGGGCATCAATAAAAATTCAGTGACCGTCAATTTTAGACGAATCGGACAACTTTACTTACCGAAATTTGGTTCCTGTTCAATTAATAAAATTGTTGAAAAAATGGTGTTAAGGTAGCAGTGTATAGCGACCGAGGCGTGAGACTAACCGCGTCGACATGTCAGAGATATGTGGGGCAATTAAGTGGCGAAGAAAAAAGCTAACGTCTAACAGAAGCTCACAAATGTCGCGAACTATCAACGTATGGGGCCAAGCCAGCTAAAATAACACTTCTTTCTGCTCGGGTTCTGCTCTAGGATTTATACAGAGCGCGTCTCGTTACCATGACTTATTTAATATGAGAAATTTGTTTTACATTCTTTGAGACGGGAGAGTTTTCTTTATAACTTACTTTTTTTCTTTATTTACCGTCTCCTGTCGGAGGTTGGCAAGCAATTCGAGCCATTTAAATATTTTTTACAATTTTTATTTAAGCTTTGTCCCTTAGAAACAATTTTTTATCATAGACTCGTAAGATTTAAATGTCGCGTCTCTGCAACTGTAAATAAATATCCTCTTTCTTTCTTTCTTTAACTTTAGGTTCAGTCGACAGCATCTGTACTATTGTATTATATACAGGGTGCAATAAAATTTCTGTATACATCCGAAAATGTGAAATCAGAAATAAATAATTTATTTCAACGTAAAGAATTTACATTCTGTTTGCTGAATGTCAATGTACTATGTTACTATGTTAGCTGCTGCCATCACCCATAGGGGAGGGTCACTCATCAATACGGATAACTTTCTCGGCAAAGGCTGTTTTGCCATATTAATTAGCCTTCGACCAATTCTCAGAAATACCAAACATACACAAAAAATTTCGTAAAAATCGGTGAAGCCGTTTCGGAGGGCTTCGATGACAAACACTGTGACACGAGATTTTATACATTAGATGAATTGCTGTTCATTAGTTTCGCTGAAACTCGAGAACGGCTGGACCGATTTGGCAATTTTTATTATATTTGTGGAAGTACCTACCGGGAAATTTTTAATGGTGAGAAAAACAAGAAAGATAGATGTAGGTGATACGAAGTTCGCCGGGACATCTAGTCTGCTATAAATTAATATGAAACCATCAGTTCTGTATATATACGGCCGTTCCTCACATAAAACTCGAGAGCGCTATCTCTCTCCCCGCGACATGACACATCGACCAACAGATGTGCGTGTGCGCCTCCGCGTCACAACATGCGCTAATTTACGCGCCCTTAACGCCCGGCCATTAGACGCAGTGTTGTCTCTCAGTAGGGGGACCATGGCGCGTTATCCTTGAAGAAGGATCTAACATTTATGAATCTACGAATTTTTATTTTTTTATTTATTTAGAAAAAGCAAAGGGCTAGATAAAAAGTACCCCAAACCGACGTGCGTGCATGCAACTAATGAATGTTGATGAATTGAAAGCTGTTTGCCAGGATTGTGGCAAGTGGAAGCTCTGGTCTCTGCCTACCTCTCCGGGATATAGGCGTGAGTTCATGGAATGAATGTAATAAAAAATTGAGATCATCATCATTTTATACTTCAAACAAAGTTCAAAATACGTGAACCGTTAACCCCGTAACGAAGAAATAAATATATCAATCTACTTAGAGTGTACCTACTCTAATTCAAGCCGAAGTCAAAATGTTTTATTCGAAGCATCACAGTAACTGCGACTGATCAAATTTAACAGTATAAATAACAAATATTTCGTAATCTTCAAATATTTTCTTGATTTCGCTACATAAGTTGGCCACCCTACAATAGAGGCATTCCCTAGCTAGTTAAAGGACGGTTATACGAAATAGAGTCGCTTTATGCATCTCCTCGAATCTCAATTAAGAATCCCACTACCCTTTCATCCTTTGGACGTTATCTGTCGTTAACGTCACTTTAGAGATCTTTATGCGATGCTTCCAAGTGTCACTGGACCTCCGGATAGTTCCCTGTAATGCCTATAAAATTACGACTTCATTTAAATCCTTCATTTATGAGTTACGTGCCTGAATGGGGATGTTCATCCGAGATTTAGGTGCAATAAAGTTAAAGGTGGGCTGATAAATAAATTACAAGGAGTATTAAGAACGAATATATTCTAAAAGTAACTTTACATCAGTAACTAGCCCCCGTATAGTTGACAGCACATTGATCTTTACATACGTGTACGCAGTTACGTTATGGGTGACTTCGCAACCAAAATGTAAGGTCGCCCTACTGTTGACTGCAATTCACTGTTTACTCGCGAAAAGGAACGCAGAAGAAAGCAAGCTTGTCTTGAAAACATATGGAGCAGATTTTGTACACATCGTTTCGTTCTATACTGGGTGTCGCAGAGAGGTCCGGTAGAACTTAAAGGGGTTATTTTCACAAATTATTTTTATATTTTTCATTACGGGACTAGCTCTAAAATCGCGAAAAAATGTTAACTGTTGCGAATGAATGAAACAGCTGACAGCACAATTTTTACAATTTCAGAGTTGACCTCTTAATATAAGTTGTTTGTACTCGTATTGATGAGTAGAAAATATCTCTTAAAATAAAATCAAATAAAATAAATAATAAAATATCGCCCTTCTACAACACCATGTAAAAACTCGCTGTATACGATGAGAAAAAAGGTGATGATAAAATAATAAAATCAAAATCTTTGCGTTTCAAGACAAGGATTATCCAATAGCTACTGAACATAACAAAAACCTACCCTATTTCGACATTTGCTAGAGTCTACACTTCTTCTGCCAAATTTATTGCATTAGAATTGGAGACAATCCTAGTTTAAGGAATTTCATGTCAACGTCAGTAACAATTTTATAACAAAAGATAAATTTCATTTTGTAACCCACGCACGTTACTCTTGATTCGGATTTTCGTTTGATATGCGTGTATGTTCTAATGGTATTTTCTTGTCCGCCTTTCCTTGAAAATTGGAACTAAATCGAGCTGTCAGAACTAGGTATTGTTGGATATTGTTGAATGTTAAATAATAGATTTTAAGTAACGTATGTATCCGTATGGCACCGGATTAAGAATAACGTCACTCCGTTTCCTTCCGTGGATGTCGTAGAAGGCTAAGTAAATCAATTACCAGGAGACGGGCAGCAGCGTCTTCCTGAGATTCCAACCGCATACTGCGATCGCTAACCCGCCTGCCAAGCGTGGCGATTATGGCAAAACCCCTCATGGTTATGAAAACCACGAAGAAGGCCTATGTCCTGCAGTGGGTGTCAAAGGGCTGATGATGATGATGAAGTAACGACAAAGAAAGGACATTTTTTATGCAGTCTATATACGTCCCACTGCAGAGCACAGGTCTTCTCTCAGAGAGAGAGCATGGGCTTAATTACCACGCGTAAAAATTAACGCAATAATTACTGGATGAATAGACATTTAATGCACCAAACTCTAATTAGGGGGTTTTTGAAATGGCGCATTTTAGAAATAACTTTGTTTGAGGTTTTCACATACCTCAACACTTTCTACGTACAAATCTACGCTATATCTTCGCTACTACAAAACCTTTTCTGTAGCCAGACCAACTGTTTGTTACCAACTTCGATCCCAACTTCATTACCCACCACACCGTCCGAATTACCAACAGCCGTCAAACAATAACAAATTAGCGTCTGTTAACAATATAATCTTTACATGAGGGAATATGTAAACACTAGTGCGTCACAAAATTAATGTATCCAGAAGGCAGGGCTGCGAGAAGACTGTTGTTTTCGAGGCAATGGAGAAAATGAGACCGTATATGATAACTGTTTTTATTGCTTCGCCGCTTTAATCGGTATTAATAAAGCACTCTTACTTTTGAGATCGCTCTCGAGTGCGCTGTGAAATTGCCGCATTGTTTTGAACACCACAATAAAATGGGCACTCAAGAGCGATCTCGGAGATAAGAGCGCTTTATTAACACTGTCTGTCTGCAAATGTTAAGTTGTGAATGATGGTGAGTCAACCATTAAGGGACTGAACGCACTTGCGGGACACTTAGGTTCGTGCAAGTGCGGGTGAAGGAGATCAAAACATCGAACTGCAACTGCGCAAGCTTCAGAACATTATAGAAATGGGGACATTTGACCACCTACTAATTAACCCTGTCGATGAAACAAAAGTGGTTTGTCAGGATCGTGGCAAGTGGCAACCCCTGGTGTCCGCCTACTCCTCCGGGATACGAGCGTGAGTTTATGTTACGTACTAAGTGACCACTAGCCAGAAGAAGAAGAAAAAGAAGAAGAAGAAACCACATTTACTACAGGAACAGTTACACAAAACATTAAACATACTGACAACTTAATACATTGAGACACTACAAAAAAGAATACTTGACAAAACATTAACAAGCAATGGTCACGGTGTGTCTCTGCTGCTGCAATAGGCAGCTAACTCAGCATGCTGCTAAGGTTCAGCCCTCACGTTTCAGCCCAAAAGGAAAAAGCCCATATTCGTCGTCTGCTAGACACAGACACCAGAAGTACGCTATATTATACAAATACATAAGCAGCCTATATACGTCCTATTGTAGTTCACAGGCCTTCTCTCAGGGAGAGAGTTTGAGCTTAACATCCATGCGTGCCCACCGCAGATTGGAGATTTCAAGCGCTGAGGTATGTGAATAGCTCAGACACTCAGACCTATATTATACAAATACAAAGTATTTATTGCAGAATACGGAAAATAAGATACAATCAGCATTGAGCCCTGCACTAGGATATCCTGTATCGCAGGCACTCGACCAGCTTACATAATAGTTCCAGAGTCTCTATTGATACTGAAGTGGCATATTCGGTCATGTTGTCAGTACACAAAGACTGATATCTGTAACAGGCTGGCCTCGCAACGTCTTTCTGTGTAAACCCAAGTAGTGAGTAAGTCGGCTCCCTTCGTCCGTCACTCAACCGATGGGGCGGGCGTTAAAAATAATGTCGATAAATCGCGCGGAGATCAAAGCGGAGCAAATCAGTCGGCGCCCGGTAGAGGCTGGGCGGAGCTGCGAAGATTTGGGTCGGCGTGGAGACGTCAACGCTGTGAGTGCTACTGCCACTGAGTGATTAATTATCTCTCTTTTTATCTCTTGCTGTTTCTCTCTCCCTCTCTTTGAGCTTGGCATAACAGACAAACAACTTCCACACAACACGATCACTTGTCCTGGACCCAAACTAGGATACCCTGCGCTATAGTAACCAGGCAAGGGCATCACAAACATAGAAATACACCCAGACTGCGGCTGGTTATACAAATGTACAAGTTTGTCAAGTTTGGAAGGTCTGGGTTTTCAGCTTGAATATTTTCTTTTCTACAAAAACTATTTTTAGTTTTGTTCTAAGTATGGTGAACTTTTTCATGTCTTATTTTTTAGCAAAATGGCAACATGCATTTTTTTAGATCTGCTCAGTTTACCTACTTCGGGGCCAAACAGAACCTGCGATCTGCCAATCACTTCTTCGTGTTTAGCATTTGTTTATCCACTGTTGGACGTATGCCTCTTCATAAGTAATAATAATAATAAATTTATTCATTTCAAAGTTACACACTGGCATAATACAGTTACACTCAACTAAGATTACAAAATAACGAGTTGGCCTCCGTTGCCGAACTAGGTAAGAACCTGTATTTCAGCAAGCAGCGCCTTCCCCACAGAAGACAATTATAACATCAAAAATGCAGCAAATAAACAACTTTAAATTCCAGTTTAAGTTAAATAAAGTGTGAATGTTAGTGTGACCTCTCGGTGTGTGGAGCGTGTATGTGCATGTATGAGTGTGAGAGGGTGAGTGTGTTTGTGTGAGTATAAGAAAGACCTCATTCCAGAAAATAATTATAATTTTATAGTTGTATTTTTAAAACATCCTCGGTATCATCGTACGAGAGTTTAAGAAAATTACTGTAAATGACCTTTTTGCAGGCTTCTTTAGTTAGAGGATAGACATTTAATACCTTGTTTACCTTATTATAAATACGAGGACCTAAAGAACTAAAGAATCTTTGGGTGAATACAGTCTTCGTATGTTTAATTTCACAGACTGAAAAGTTTCTTCGTTTTTCTAATAAAGTTGGGTCGAAAGGCTAAAGTGAATGTTGTTTCAACAGTTCTCCATCGCAATCGTTCTGCGGCTGTTGTAGCCCAGGTCAACCCTGTACTAGCACTGATTTTATCAGGCCATCGTGCAGGTGGTCTGCCCACACATCGTGCTCCTGTGCGCGGTCTCCATGAAAAGACTTTACGGCTCCACCTTCCACACTCCCGGTGACATACATACGTACCTCCCGCCTACATCCATTTAAGTTGTGCTATCAGCTTTCCGAAACTTATTTCGAATTCATTATTTTACTTTTTTCGCTCTACTTTAAGTTCGCACATAAAAATCACGTCAAACCAGCCGCCTCCACCAAAACCTGGTCCATTCCCACCTCGCCCAACTCATCCTCAACACATCGAGTGATTTACGCGCGCCAGCCGCACGGGCGTCGGAGGGGGAGGGAGGGGGATGTACGGGGGAGCAGTCGACTAATAAAAAACACCCCGTCTCCGCGCTGACTGATGTGACAATTAATTTAATCCCATTTCTCTGCGTCTTCTAGGGGCTAGGGCTGGTAGAAGAGGATTAAGTTTTTCTCGGGATTAGAAACAGTTCATGTGGTCACAGGCCTTTCTGACTCTGTATCATATGTAAAGGAGAAGGGGCAAAAGTAACCATTGAGTTTGGAGTCTAATGAGTGCGGAGTCTAATATATTCTTCATACATGTTTTACAACAGCTAAAAATAAAATGTCACTTTTTTAGCACACTAATTCGATACTTGACATGAGTAGCATGACAGCAACGTAACCGTAAGATGATGTAGTCAAGGCAACAGAGAATTTACAGATACTACGTACGCAATTACATACACATACATAAACTCACGCCTGAATCCCGGACGGGTAGTAGGCAATGACCAGGGTTTGCCACTTGCCGCGATCCTGATAAACTTCGATGTTACTACTACTAGATACTACGTGACACTATGATATGAATAAAAGGAAAAGACCTTTTTCTTACAAAGTTAAAAATGATGATGAAGTGGCTCATCATCATCATCCCAATCTACCAGCAAATGTCATTGTTTTGTTAGCCTCAAGCTATCTCAGAACAGGAATAGAAGAGACAAAAAATTGGTAAAAGTGTAGAACCAAGTAAAAGGGTAGATTTTGTATGACCTTATCTGGATGAGAATGAAAATCTCACTGAGAATCAGATAATCCTATTTCCTCAAGCTTATCCCGGCGACAACCCTGCCCGAGAGAAGCAGACATCAGCCCCGACGGCAGCTATTAAACAAGACTAATTGAGCGATAAATTCACCGGCTCGTCCGATGTAAAAACGCGCCCCGAGAGGGAAAGAATCCTAGCTGGACCGAGACCGAAGGACCACTTAGGATTGGACCTAAAACATGCGCTTAAGTGGCTAATATAAAGTGTCAGCTTTCATTTTAACGTGGGACAAACTCTTTCATCTGAGTGAGAAGGTTGACATTCAAATGACAAATCAATAATTAACCGACCATTTAAAAACACAAAACAGAGTTGCTTTCACGAACAGTACACACATGTAATTTATGGCAATAAATATATTGATTGATTGATTGATTGATTGACAAATTTCAAAGTTGAAGCGCGACAAAAGAGTAAGTAGTCATGGTTCCAAATTACAACTTCCTCGGTATCAGAAAATGGACGGGTAGTCCAAAACATGAACGGAAATACACAGCTTAGGGCCAACCAATAAGGAAGATTCAAGAAGAAGTCTCTACGAATATGAGGTACAAGATTTTACACCTTATCCGAGTTACGATTACCTAGTAAGCGACAGAGGTCCGTCACGGTTTTGAATCGAAAATGGAATCCCATAAAATCAATCAGACGTAATCGTCCCTAAGGCACGCCACTTCTTTCTGTTCTTGGCCACCCCCCTCCTCATCCACCCGCTGCCAGCAATCTGCCTCAGATCGTCGGTCCTGCGCTGTGTTTGCCAATCTCTTCGTCAACTTGTGATCTCGTGATGTGATCCTTATCACATTACAAACGAGACAAGTCGAAAAAGGACTGAAATAGCCTATAAGATTGAAGTGGCAGTGGAGTGGTCAAATCCCCCCCCCCCCCCGAATAATACTTTTTCGGCCCATACATTACGCATTTTTACGTGTTTTAATTTGACCCCCAAATTGGTACTTTTACCAACGGACTTCAGTCGTCAATATCCTACCCACGCCGTCCTTCTGCGCCACACCGCCCCACGGAGAGAATCCTAGACGAATGAGGGAATATTGAAAGCGGCTCCGAATTGATTAGTGTCAATTAGGACCGCCACTCGGCGCTCTATCGGTGCCAGATGCTAACTGATTCGATTTGTTGTTGGAGCGTGTTTTCGCCTTGTTTATGTCGGCTGTCTTGTTTTTAACGCGCTCCTGCGTTTGAGGTGGAGCGAAAACGGACGTCACGTCCAACCCTGGATGAGACGATGGCATCAGATCGACAATGAAGAGTTTCATGATGCCTACGTCAGATTAACCAACATTATATGAAACCACCCCTGAGTAACCCCTTTCTAACAAAACCCAATAAAATCATAAACATAAACATTTACATACAGGCACATACATTGCTTCTGGCTCCACACTAGGATACCCTGTGTCGTGGGAACCAGAAACAACGACATCACAAACATGTAAACATCCAAGACCTGGGGTTTTTTTTTTGTCCCCAGCCGGGATTCGAACCCGGGACCTCTCGCATGGTATGCAGATGCACTACCGCTGCGCCACGAGGTCGTCTATGTTAAATTAATCGTACATGTATTTTCACAATCAATACCTAATAACTAGCGCAACTATTGGGCTATCACCTCTGCTCAATCAATCAATCAATCAACTCGTATACGTCCACTGCTGGACACGGGCCTACCCCAAGCTCGCCACTTCTTTTTATCCTTTGCCATCCTCATGCAGCAGCTGCCACAAATATGCCTCAGATCGTCGATCCTCTGCACAACTGTAGTCAGTCCTATAACGGTATTTATTTGTGTGTATGTAAGTTTAGGATTACGAAAGACAGGTTGTAAATTTTCCGTTTGCTTCTAAAAATACATAATATCTACAACGTTTCCCTATGTAATAAGCTTTAGCATAACAACATTTACCTACAGCGCGGCTCAATGTCACAACAACCATTAAATTTCACATTAAAACTGTTAAAACTACCAATCCGTCGGCCGAAGATTTATTAGTCCACATAAATGTCTAGACACGACGGACGTTTTGCCTAGAATCGTGACTAGGAATCATTCGGGCGACTTCGGTAAACAAAGCGCTGGTAAGCATTTCTACAGCGCAATCATTTGAAGATTGATGCGTTTAACACGTGGCCGGATGGTTAAATTGGTGTATCGTAGGTAGTTTGGTACAGTTGACAGCACATCGACCTTAATACTCTCAATATAAATTCAACTCCATACCTTTAACATAAGAACGGCGCAAAGTCTAAAATATAAAGTTAATCAACTGTCGGCTGAACTAGAAATGGAAACAGAAAATCTAATATTAGCAAATTAGCAAGTGGCATTGTTTATGCTCCTAAGACAATACTCCTATTCCTTTGCCCCTGATTTTAAATTAAGCCTATTTTAAACTAATTATGGTTAGACCCATATTACTCAAGACTAAAATATAAAAGATAGGATAAAAATATCGGTTTCTTGAAACGCGCCAAAAGCCTTTCTGTTTTCTTGAAATCAATAAATAATGGCTAGAATATCCTGGCTGTTGTGGTTGCCATTATTAACCGAGTTTCTCATTCAGAAAATGGAAATAAAGTAGAATCATGCCAACGGCACGATGATAATTACTTAAACCCAAAAAGTACGAATCGAAACACAGTAACACACACCGGAACATGGCCCAAGTTCTAGGATCAACTGCTGTAGTTATATCGGTCTTACGTAGATCCACCATTTTGTTAAAGCGCTCTCTTACCACTGAGATCGCTCTTGAGTGTGATGTTTTGTTTTTCAGCTTTTTAGTACTTG
This sequence comes from Yponomeuta malinellus, assembly GCA_947308005.1. Taxonomy (NCBI): domain Eukaryota; kingdom Metazoa; phylum Arthropoda; class Insecta; order Lepidoptera; family Yponomeutidae; genus Yponomeuta; species Yponomeuta malinellus. Next base: position 1,219,118 of record OX371000.1, read on the forward strand.
TCGTCTCGTGCTAAGCCGTGGACAGACTGACAGACGGACGGACATGGCGAAACTATAAGAGTTCCTTGTTGACTACGGAACCCTAAAAAACCTCTGACAAAGTCCGTGGTTTTTTTCAAGATAACTCTTTGTTTCTTATTTGTCTTTAAAGACTTACCTCATCGGTTCTCTGCTCTAGCATACACTTAAAAGCCTTAAAACAAATGCCTTTTACAAGTCCCGCATACAAAGCCAAGCTTAGGGTGGTATTTCATTAGGCATAGTTGGATTTTCTAATGACTGGCGATGCTCGGACATAGAAATATTTTTCATTAAGTATGCTAGTTTTGGACCAAAACACGTAATTGTTATGTGTGGATGTAATATTAATGCTATATTAAGTTAAGTCCAGTTAATAATGGGTAGAAAGAATCTTTTGGCTCTTAAATTCTTGTCAGTAAGGAATAATAACTGATCAAGCATCATCATCATCAGCCTACGCTTGTCCACTGCTGGACATAGGCCTCTCCGATTGCACGCCACTGAGCACGGTCCTCGGCTACTCTCATCCAGCTCTTGCCAGCCGCCCTGCGGAGATCATCGCTCCACCGCGTCTGAGGACGTCCTACACTACGTTTACCGATCCGCGGTCTCCACTCAAGAACTCGTCTACCCCATCGGTTATTAGTTCTTCGGATGATATGGCCGGCCCACTGCCATTTCAGCATGCTAATTCGGTGGGCTGTGTCGGTGACTTTGGTTCTCTGTCGGATCACCTCGTCGATCGAGCATACGACCTTGAAAATAACCTAGTTTAGATCCAGGGATGTCTTGCCTCTATACCGACGCAACACAATCCCCTCTGGCCGGACTCAAAAAGCCCTCGCATCTGAAGGTAGCACACATTGGGTAGGTACACTTGAAGCTTGTGTGATAGGAGAGACCACTCTAACCTTCGAGAAGTTGACTATTTACAAAATCTGAAGCGGTTCTAAATTCTTGTCCTCTGGCGCACTTGCAGCATAATGTAACACCACCCTAAGTCGCGGTTACGGCTTGTCTAATGAACTATTTGAATGTAGGCTCTATTGGCTGCTGGTAAATAAAGAAGTAATGTGAGCGCCGCTGGTGTGGCCGTGCAACTTAAACGCGCGTTTAGGGCACTACTTATAGGTCTACGCTATCTGTAATGCCCAGCAGATAACTTGAACCAAAATCCGCGCAGTCGAGGTGAGTTTGCGATGGACAAATAAGGGAATTTGTATTTTCATAAGTTGACTAAATTAATTTGCGATAAATCCTAAGGCTGGCTTACGCCAACGCTATCTGACAGGAATATCTATCTTTTTATCCATGGGTAAGCTTTATCAGGTGAACATTTGCTATCCATAGACAAATTTTATGACTGACAACCCTGTTAATCAGTTATTTTGTCTGTTTATCCCTGGATAAGTATCTATTTATTTACTTACTTATCCACTGATTTGGCGCAAGTTTCACTAAGTCACATCCCGCATCCCCCGCTAATGACGCCCGAAATAAGTCCATACCAAGTACCATACATTACTGTTTGGTACCCGGCTGCCTTCGACTCTATACGCCTCACATGTTCTCTTCACGATTGCTTTGCTTTTATTTTTATTTTTTTTTGACGTTCGTGTATTTTGTTTGTGTACCTTCGTGTTTACTTTGTGTTTCTGTGAGATTTTAAATAAATGTCTTCTTTCTTTCTTTCTTTATTTCTAAGTCAGCCATTTGTTAATTAAAAATATTTGTCGCTCACTATAAAAATACTGGGTGTTTCGGAAAGGTCTGTTGGAACGGAAAGATGTATTCTACACATTCATTTAAAATCTAGTCAGAAATATCATTCTTAATTTTTTTATTTTCTCTAGCGAATGTTTGAAACTATAGCTGATATTGTTTTTGATATTGCGGAGACTAGTGTTGCCTCCGAAATTACCTCAATTTTTTTTAAATCTCCTTTCAACATGTTGTCTAGCGGTAATTTGTACTAATACGTAGGCGCGAGATATTGTCCTACAAAACGAGCCGAGTAAAACAAACAGTCAAATAATTTCTTTCTACACGTCAATTTTTCTAAGCTCGCTTACGTGCTGGTCTGCACCTAGCCTTAGCATTATTTGCATTTTTTCCGAGCGATAATATTACTAGAAAGTAAGTTGAAGTTGAAAGGTGCTGGATGCAGGCCGCTTCCAACCGGTCTTTTTGGAAATCCATGGAAGAGGCCTATGTCCAGCAGTGGACTTCTTGTGGCTGAATGATGATGATGATGAAGTTGAAGTTTTTTTGTCCATTTTTTCTCCAAAATTATCTAGATTTTGAAATGGATGCCTAAACTATAATCCATAAACCGAGAGACTAGTTTGATAGTTCACTTGCACAAGTGTTGCTATAGTCACGCTAGTGCTGTAGTTATCGATATTTTAAAAATACGGCTTTTGTCGATGAACACGACCTAATTAAATTAACACAAAAAGTGCCATGTATGTACCATATTTCGGTGAGGCGTTTGTTTACTGCAGGTGAAGTCTCTGGATTCTACAGACTAGAACTGGTGAGGCAGCAGGTGAGAAACTTGGATTGACGAAACTTACGAGAGAAACGTTTGTGTGTTTTCTGAAGTCTAAAGCGGAAGTTAAGAAGCTTATAAAACTTATTGTAAGGATTAATTTTATAAGATTCGCCAATTTTTACAACTTAGTTTATTCGATATTGATTATCGATAGCGACTACTTCACTATTTAATTTTGTCTAACCCTGGTAACCCTTTTTCTGTCACTTAGTTATCAAACTAGTCTCTCGGATTATGGTTTTTAGTTTAGCTTAACTTTTAACGTTAATTAAGTCGCAGTTTCTTTGTTACTTTGAATACCTACATCTGGATTTGATTTGATTAATTTGGTCCACCAAAAGGAAAGTCCACACTATGAATACGCTTTGAAAGCGCGGCAAGTATAGCGTCCACGTTTTGATTGAATGTGAAAATTATACAGTGTGGACGAGGCCTTATAGGCCAGTCGACGGGCCCGTGTGAAATCGCCTTTACGGCTGTATACGGGAAGTTAAATTTATGGTTATGGATGGCCGTTACTGTGATAAATTATCCGAATAATACGTTCGTTTATGCATGCTAAAATTATTTTAACGAAGACGCACAAGAATTTATTGCTTTGTTTGTAGAGAGTTATTGTGAATACGAAAGTATATCGCGAACCGTAAAATATCGTGCCATTGCCGTCCAAATATTTAGACTAAGTACGCTTGGAGATTCCAACCTTCAACGCCTGCCAAGCGTGGCGATTATGGCAAAACCCCTCATGGTTATGGATAAACCACAAAGGAGGCCTATGTCCTGCAGTGGACGTCAAATGGCTGATGATGATGATGACGCTTGGAGACGAGATAAAGATCAGAAAGTGGTGATGGAGCAGGCAAAGACTGAGATGTCCTAAGGCGTCGGACTCATAGGAAGGGCGTGAGGCGAGGACAGGGATAAGACGCGTCTTACATAATGTAACTGAAGAGACGGAACAAAACCCACACAGAACCCATGCAAACTCTATACAACGCGCGTCTTTTCCGTGCCCTCGCCCCACGTCCTTCCTATGTGTCCCACGCCTAAGCTGGTTCAAGAAGCCGCAGACAAAAAAAAAGATCAGTCCAAGCAGAGATCCAGCAACTAGCACAAATGAGCCAGCACAGCGTGGAACGGAGGGAACTTTTGTTGACCCCAAGCTCCTTGGAAGAGTAATGGAACTTAAGAAGAAGAAGAACAGTTTGGTGCAAGGAATTGTCAAAATAATATCAATTCACCGACTTGCGAGGAGTGGTAGTTCAATAGATGGACTTGTTGCTTTGCTTCACATGCGTGAGGTCCCAGAGCGTTCATTTGGTGTTCATTGGTGCAGGCATAGTATTTTAGTATGAAGCTGATATTGTAATATGACGCTCTCATATTATATATTGTTTGTCTGTAAAGACTGATTTCCCTTACTTTCTTATGTAAAACATCGTGAAGAAACTACGTTTTACGTATTAAATATCTGATCCAGAATTGTGTATTCATCACAGCATTGGCAAATTTCTGGCTTCATCTGGCAGATAAATTAGAGAATGTTAATGATGATACTATAAAATTAGGCGTATGTTGTCTTGCGATGTGTTATTTCGTTACAATAAAAGTATTTCTCATTCGGGAGGTTCGTATCCCGGCATGTACCTTTGTTTACTAAGTTCATTTGTGAAGTTATAGTAGCAATACCACTCGCTAGCGGCGAAGGAAAATCTCGTGAGGAATCCTGAGTGTTTGAAGTGTTCACTTACCTCAGCGCTTGAAATTGGCAGTCCACGGTGGGCACGCGTGGTAATTAAGCCCATACTCTCTCTCTCTGAGAGAACGCGCTGCAGTGGGACGTATATAGGTTAGATAAAAAAAAGTATTTGTTCAAATGGATTTTTCGTGCTACGAAACGCTCAGAACACCGTTATCTTTTCGAGAGTGAAATTTAATAAATAATGGCTACAAAATAATGATTTTTGTGGTTCCTATACTCTAGTCATTATGAACATTTCCTCACTCGGAAAATAGAGAAAAAACGGAATCATGCTCACGGCAAGAAGATAATTACGTGTACCGGAAAGGTATATATGGAAACATAACCCACCCCGGAATTTGACCCGAGTTCTAGAGCCAAATTCTGGATTGTAATATTGTTCTTAGGCTCGTATTAATAAATCGCTCCTACCTCTGAGTAGGTAATATTGGCCCATTTTTACTGTTCGAATATTTCGAATAGTGTCTAACCCAATTATTCGAGCATTAGATCAAATCGAATACTTCGAATATCTGCTATTTTATGAAGAAAAGTCTTTTCATTTCCTCCTAAGACCATAATTTTGCTGTTTTCGGAAGGCCTCACTGAACACAGTAGTAGACTTTTACATCGTTAAAATGAAAAAAATATATATAAAAAATTCAAATGTCGTTTTTTAATTTTGGAATAACACCGTTGCAGCTATCAGTACTTGTGGACAAAGAAAAATCTTTCCACTCTGATGAAATCTAGGTTATTCGGAAATTTTTGCACAGATGCCATACCAAACATTTGATGAAAAAGGGTCAGAAAATAATTAATGGATAAGTATCTTGGCAATTCGCCCTGATTTTTTCCATACCGCTGGTAGTAGCGTTTAATATACCTAGTTCGAAAACGCAAATTTGTTCAATATTCGAAATTTTTGAACCACTGAGATAGCTCTTGAGTGCGCTCATGTCAACTCGAAATGAGCACTCAAGAATAATCGCAGAGGTAGGAGCACTTTATTATGTCTAACACAGAACCGTTTCCTGAATCATAATCGATGTCTGTATCTAAGACAAGACGGATAAATGCTTTTTTTCTGCCCACATCACCAATCGATAGACAAACAGGTATCACACGACAAATTCAGTGATCCACCAACTCTAAAATAACATACCTACAACACAGAACGATGAATGTAACCCGACACTGCTTCTTTATAAAACAAATTAAAGATCGAAAGGCGAACGTTAAATCGCGATCCGGCGCGGATAAACTGAAACTTTACGGATGTCGTTAGATGAGGAATAAAATCTCTAAAACGTGCTTTAACTACAGTTTTATGAACTACCCGTCTTGATTCTCGCTTCGGGGCTAGTTCACACGGGGTGGTTTATCAAGTACGGATTTTCTACTTTAATCTTGGTTAATTATAGGCCGACGCACGATGTCTCGAAAGATGCTACTGGTAGGTAAGTAAAAGCTTAATTCTTGAACTGAACACAAAGAGATAGACAGAACATTATTTATTGTGTGTTATGGAAACCCATAACACACATTTAGGTACATTGATAAAAAAAATTAGGTTTTCCTTTGTGAGATATTTATCGCTTTTTGTACTTCTATTTTTTTTACTACACCGCGATCAGTTTTTAACAAGTGCAGTCCAGATTCACCCTACAGGTAGCCTTTCATTGGTGGCGCTAGTTAGCCCACTTGATCGGTCCATCCACGTTCCGAAAGTTAGTTTCACTTCTGATTTTTCGGCTCGTTCTCAAACCACCCAGTGTGGAACGATGAAAATTTAAACATTGAAGCAATAAACACCGCCGCGGGCGACGCGCTCGCGTCCGCCGCTCTTAACCGTTTTATCACAAACATAAATACGTCAATCCCAACATGAAACATTAATTTATTTTATCGCAACTTAAATCGTTAATTTACAACTGTTTATAGTGCCTCAGATCGTTGCCTGTGACATTTGGACGCCCAAAGATATATTGCGTCGTTTTGTAGCTGTATTTTTAACCTTACGACGGTATAAATAAGGGTGTTAGCGTTAATCCACTTTGAGTGAGACAACACATTTTTGGTAGCACTCTGAGATCGTTATGTCCGTATTTGTTCGGCGGCCATTTTGTTTTCGGCCCACGTTTACACTTTAATTTGAATATTTATTATGCCATCTAGTTTCCAATCTTTATCGCACCTAATTTCTAGAGACAATAACCATTCGAATACACTAAAATAACACCAATTTACAGGTGTATTCCAAAAATCTCAAGCGGGATTTTTCGGAAAAATTCTTTAGCACATATTTTTTTTGCTCCGTTCGCCTATAACAGCAGGCAAAGGTTTATGACCATACAGCCTTGTTCTTTAGCACACAGCGTTTTTCCTTTTTTTTTCTTAGTTCTATAAGATAATCTAGATGACGTCATTCGTTTCTACATACAACTTTGTGATTCGTAGCAGTCAATGTCAAAGTTACTCCACAGATTACTAACAAAGAGAGAGAACCTCTCAGCCGAAGGAAAAACATTCTTGGTCTATGGGGATACTGTAAATTCATAAAGTTTTGAAAGTTGTGTGCCTTAGTAGGTTGAATGTTAAAAACCTACTTAGAGGCTAGAAAAATTAAAAAAATTGTCCTCAGCATGGGTTAGTACAACCAAAAGAATATATAATAATAAGGTTGAATGCTTCTGTCTCGCAAAATTGTACGAAATACCTAGTACAATTTACGTTTGTATTGCGCATTACTATGAGTGTTCTTGGGCCGTGCGGTGTTTTAGGTTGTCCAAATAAAGACACCCATACGTTTCCTCAAAATGAAACTCTCAGAAGGAAGTGGATTCACGCTACAAAAGTAGAACATCAGCGCAAAATTGGGTGGAATTTACGCAAATATTCTGCAATTTGTAGTGAACATTCAACATGAAACAGTATTCCAGTAGTAGCAGCCAAGTCTTCGTTTATATCAGAAATCGGTAACCAGTAAATCAGTCCTTTAACGTCGAGAATAATCCACAATCCACAGCAGACTCCAAAATCTCCAAATAGAACGTAAGCGCACTCATCACCAAACGACAACAGCATTTTTTTTTAGGTAAACAACCATCACCAATTCCACAGAACCATAGTTTTCTTTTTTGCTTTGACTTTTATTACTACGGTACAGCAGCGCCCCCTAGGGAATCTTTAAAAACTAAATTTGACATAAGGAAAAACGCTCATTTAGTCTGTGCTCACAAATTATATTTTTTTTAACACAGATTTTTTTTCACCTTCTTATACCCAGAGCAGGCAAGCAAAATATACACAGACAGCCTAAGCTGGAAATTCGAACAGGGCAGCGTCATCCATCGGATGCATTCAGATTTGGAACACAGACGGAATTGCTATTTAATTTGTCCATTTCCATGCCTCACAGCACTGTATGGAGCAATCACGGAATTCACGGACTCAACCAGCTAGCTACCATGGTGGCCTGCTACAGAGATCTCTGGTCTTTTAGACTTCCAACCAATTGCATACAAATAAAGATCACCAAAACCTCGCTCTTTTAGCATTATCTGTTGTTTGACCCTTTGTATTCATAGCGGGGTAAATTTGCAATAATTTGTCATTGTAATACTACGCCAGAAATTTGGTGAAGGCTATTGATTTAGTTTTATTACTAGGGATTTTCCTGATCATTTAAACATTATTTCCCTGGCATTATTATAATATTATTTCTTCATAAACTCTTCTTAGTAACACTTCAATAGAAAAACCCTACTGAAGTGATCTTTAAACCCCAGAAAATTGCTAGAAAACCAGTGATTTCGTCTTTCAAATTATTTAACGCACCGTGTGGCTCCGGCCTAGAATGAGCCACCCCATTTCTTCCCGTGGGTGTCGTAAGAGGCGACTAAAAAACGGAAACCAGGGAACGGGCAGCAGCGTTGACCTGTGATACCAGACCACCAAACACTGCGATCTCCAATCCGCCTGCCAAGTGTGGAGATTACGGCAGAGAGAGACCCATGTCCTGCAGTGGACTGCTATGGGTTGATGATGATGATGATGAGCGCACATTTCGAAACCATTTGTGAAGCATACATACAAGGTTCTTCGACAGCTTTATTTGCACAATCAACATTGGCTTGCATGTGACGTTCCGAATCGTTCTTTGCATACTAAATGAGCGGACCACCGCGGAGTTCTAATGCCTTTTTTGCCAGGGCCCAGCGCGCAGACCTACATGTCGGAACACACGAACTATCACCTATTGTCATGGGTTCCTGACAACCACGATTTATGTGAAGTAGGTACAGCTACTGACTAAATAAGAGATACTACGTGTGAATACAGCCTAACTGCGGAGGGCGATTACGATTACACTAGTCTTATTATCGTCATGAATCATAATATCATGTACCTTATAACCTCACCATGGCAGTAAAACATGATCTGAGTAGAAAAGATTGATTAGTCACGACACTCGATAAATAGAATCAAAAGAAACAAGTAACTTGATTTGCGTTATGGTTACTAAGGTATAAACAGCTAGTGAGTACTATACACAGGGTGTAAAAAAATCTCCATATAATCCTACATCTGAAACAGAGGGTTATATTCGTCGATGCTAAAATTTTTTCTTTAGGAAAAATTTTCAAACCGCGAAAAAAATATCAGCTGCTCCATTTTAAGTTTAAGGTTTAAGTTTACCTATAAAATTTATTCGTATAAACGAGAAGAATGGATATCGGATGGATAATATACAATGGGATTTTGTGACCCCAGTAAAATTCTATCAAGTTTTGTCGATGGAATAATTTATTCAGTACTAGTGGTGTGTCAGCCCACCAGACGATATCCTATTAAAATGAGGGATTTTCTTCTTTTTTATTATTCCCCAGTCGCTGGATAGATGGCGCTGAACTTGGTAAGTTACTGCAAGGAACAGAACGTCACAATTCTTTTTTTATTACTTCACTTCGATGTCATAAGACAAAACTTACATAATTATATCATTGTCACATCACAAATAAATATCGTTTCGAATTTATTCGTTCACGTTATCGCAATATCCATTGAGGTCCATTTCGGAACGGCTATCATAGATGCGATTACGTGAGCTCGGTGAGCTACGTGAGCGATCTGTAGTGCGTTCCGATTTGCCCATGATCGCTCACGGTCGCAAATCAGAAAGCACAGCTAGTAACGTAGTCATTTCATTTCATTTTAATAGGCAAAAAGAAAACAGACAATGTCTTGAACCAGTTATTTACAAGCGTCATGCATGCACACCCTATCATATAATCTTTACCTTTACCCCATCACCTATCGCCACCAAGCCGCGATACAGCAGCAGATGCCTCAATCGCCTCGGGCCGACATGCGATAGAACAATGCATAATAAGCGTATGTTAATGCATCGGCCACACACATCATCGGAAGCGATACGATCTCGGCAGCATGTGAATGGGCCACACAGTCGGCGTGTCAGGGGACGTGTGTAGGGGGAGGGTGCAGTCGGAAGACTGGGTTGTAGTTGAAAATGAGAAATAGTTTATTTGTACAAGTACGTAAAATATGCATGATAATAATGAATCATGTTATTCAAGCCAAAGCCATACTTTATTTAATCATTGAATTAATTTAATGAAATTAAATTATTTTTAAATTGAATTAATTTTTTTTTTTTCGTTTTTGACTTTCTCCAATAATTCTTTTTGCACCTTACAGCTCTTGTGAATACGCGAGAATGAGCCCTTTTTTAATATCATATCTGCAACTCTCCGAGATATTATAAGGGATCGCACTTTTTTGTAAAATCAGAGCCTGCACTGGAGCGAACGAAACGACATTTCCAATGTAAAAAACAAAAAATATTTAATTTCTCTTTCGTCCACATTACGTATATCGGACTCGCTGGCCAGTCGTATATCGCGTAGACGTAAACATAAGGCAGTTGGGATATACTTCTAAATTCTCCTTGAAAGAGGTTTTTCGGAAATATGGCGACATTGGGTTAGTGCTTATCATAGGCATTAAGTTTATGCATTTTTTATTGTGTGTGTGCTTCGGCAGTGAAAAACTATTGTATTCAGCCTATATCCGTCCCACTGCAGGGCACAGGGCTTCTCTCAGAGAGAGAGAGTATGGGCTTAATCACCACGCGTGCCCACCGCGGATTTCCAATTTCAAGCGCCGAGGTATGTGAACACCTCAGATACTCAGGTTTCCTCACGATGTTTTTCTTCACAGTTAGCGGGCGTATTGCTACTATAGCTTAACAAATTTACGTCACCTAGAAAACTACGTCATTGGTACATACCGGGATTCGAACCCACGACCTCGCGAATGACCGAAAAACTATTACGGATACCTAACGAAAAAGAAGAAAAGCCAAGGGGCCCCTTCACCATGCAAACTTCGGCGTGCTCGCACCTAAGGTACAATCTTCTTCTATATTTATTTTGTTATAACTATTTGAAACAACATTTTTGTTATAATTTTAGTGATTATTGTGTTTTATTTTTCCTGTGCAATAAACTATAATATATTATGTAGATATATTATATTTACGGTGGTACGTAACTCGCACTTGGCTGGCTTTTTTTTTAACTTGACAATACCCCAACGCTGTAGACGCACTGCGCCGCTCACTACACGTGCCGTAACAGCGGCACGGCTGACTAATGAGTGGTAATTAAAATGTAGATCGTGTTCCGTCAATCGCGCCGTGTCGCCGACGCCCGCGCAGCATACCGAGCGTGCGCGCTTCACGGTGGCTTCAGCACTTTGAACTTACGTAACGTGACATAATAAAACATAAACTTACGCCTGTATACCGGAGAGGGAGGCAGAAACCAGGGTCTGCTACTTGCCACGATCCTGACAGATCTCTTTCGCTTTGTCAACATTCGTTAGTCTCGGTTTTGGGAGCTTTTTATTTTGCCCTTTGCTAATACATTCCCTATTTGGTCGAAGCATGTCCGCCTGGGACGTCCCTTACCGGCCCCTTCCAACTACATTAACTACCGTAAGGTGCCTAAAGCAAGTGATTGCATAAAGCATAAGCTAATCGCCAGGCTGGCCTATCCCAGACGTTATCAGGCGTGATTTATATCTTATTGCTCCGATGGTTTAGCGGTCAACACGCTCGACTACCGAATCAGAGGTCGTGGGTTCGATTTCCACTGGAGGCCACCGTACTTGCTCAGTACAAATGGCCTCAGTCTGGGTGTATTTTCATGTTTGTGATATCCTTGGTTACCATAGCACAGGGTATCCTAGTTTGGGACCAGGTCAAGTGATTGTGTTGTGTGGAAGTTATTTATTTATATTTATATTTGTATTTGTAGTTATTTATATTTGTAGAAACCCAGACTAAAAGGCTAAGGCCACATTTCCAGAGCGATAGATTTACGAGGCTTGTTTTCGACTTGGAAACGGTCGTAAACATTCCCACTGCCATACGGCCCAGTCTTGTTAGGAACACTATTTCATTATCAAGATTGTTATCCACTGCACCATAAAATGGAAAATAAAGGAGCCAATTTCATAAATCATCTGCTGTGGAAACAAGGGGGTCTACTTCGACTTATGACAGACACAACAGTTGCGATGCTCATACATAGTTATACATTAAACGGGTCTTCATTCAATGATTAGCTTCATTCTATTTTACCTAATAAATAACCGCGATTTAATCGAGACCCGTTTAATATATAACTTACGTTAAGTGTTTACTCGCCTTTTTTCTTTCTTTTTGAGTTGTCTGATTGGAATTTATAAAACATGGTTGAAGCTTGACACATCCACGTTTTACCATTACAAAGATTTTTTAATTTTTTTTTATAAATATTGCGATTTTTCTAGTTTGTAGTGGCGTTGTTAAAGTTGTTCTAAAAACTCTAACTGGGATGTTTCAGGAATTGCGCATTTTCGAGATAAGTCATTGTACACGTTACCCTTTGCATACGACCAATGACGTCAGTCAATAGAGCTTTATTATTATTATTATTATTTTAATTCTATATTACACTAATTACATACGTAAATTCACAAAGCCGTGAAGACTTATCTTCCAGCAAACCTTTGGTATGAAGAGAGCGCCTACGAGCCTGTTCTGAAGGAACCGTCACAGGTTTGCAAAGTAGAGGCCTGCAGATCTAGCTAGCTTCATATAGAGCCAGACAGCCGGCACTTAGGGCTCACCTAATTTACCCGATAACCATCGCCCCCCCGCTGGCTGCGGTATCCTCCAGCCATCTAGGTGCGAGCGAGCCATCCATCTCGCATCAGATACCTTAGGAAATATATTGTGCAAAATGCGATATTACGTTGGTTTGGCGGTGAAGGAGTGGGTCTCCACTGTTTCTTACTAATTCATTGAAGCTTAAAATATGACGGTGGAGTGCAAAAAAATATACGTCGAACGCTGAATGCTTTGTTCGATTTCAGAACATTAAAGTAGCCCATATCGGTTTACTGTAAATTTTAAGTGGGTTATACTGGGCGAAAACGTTGATCCTAGATAGAACCGTTCTCGTTAACAGAAAGTAATTGTTCTCAATACCCGTTTGAAATTATTTTCGTAACGCTGGTGCATATTGTTGCACTTATAACGTTTCACAACTTTTCCTATGGTTGACAAGCCAAAGTAACATGACAAGACAAACCAAATATAACCTAATCCATTAATAAATCTTTAGACCCAACCTGGAAGCAATGAAAACGATCTCTCCTGCAAATTACAGCTCAAAAAAGAGCCAGCTCTAGCCAGATCGTAGAGTCTGTAACCACAAGGATTTTATGAAATAACAAGCTCGAGCGTCCAGATTACACGGTGCGCCGCCGTCGCGTCACGAGCGAGATTTGTGGCTCCATTACTGGCGTTAACCCGCCATTACCGACGGGTTAACCTTTGCTTTAAGTGACGGTGGTGAAACCTAACATGTAATCTCCGAGATAAAATCAAAAGTCCCACAGTAATGCTGGCAAATGTTTGGTTGATGCGTTCGCGATGAAAACGTTTAGTTTTTCTTTCACGTCCAGGAATTAGAACTACGGGGTGTTGAAAAAGGTCAGGTGGAACTTTAAGGGGTTATTCTAGTTATCAATGCAAATCACTTTTGTTATGGTCCCAATATCAGCTGCTCCATACTAATGTTGTATTCTTGCTCTGTCGAACGTAAAAGACGTGTGTGTAGTTCGCGAATGAATGCTTCAAATGAAGCTCTATACTTCGTAAAAGAACACATTTATTAATTTACTGTCTTATTGTATCTCTTCCATACATTAACTATTAATTTCAGATAATAGTTCATCCATTGATTAATACAGAGATTATTTTTTAAAATCATCCATTTGAATCATTGCGGCAAAATTAAAATTAAATTCTGATTAAAGAATTGTTTTTTTTTACGTACGATAGGTTTGTACCAGGCGCTCTCTCATCTAGTAAACGAAGATGAGGCCCAAGATGTGACGTACTTGCTTGTTAATTTTTTTTACAGACTTTTGACTTCAACTGCCTCGTTGGTCTAGCGTGACACACTTAACTACTAAGGCAGAGGTCGTGGGTTTGATTTCCATTGGGGGCCGCCGAACTTGATTTGTTGAAATGGTCTTAATCTGTGTGTTTTTCCGTCTTTGGGGCCAGGGTATCCTAGTTGGGAACCGGACGAGCGATTGTTATAAATAAAAAATTGATTTTTTTGCTGTGTCACTCTCAATAAAGCGTTAAAGAAAACGTACACTAGTTCTTCTCCTTATCTCCTTCTAATAATCTGTGGATAATGTGGTGGGTTATACTATTACCTATTCTATTTCTTACCTTTATTTGTCAATCATGTTGATATTGTATAACCGTTTATTATCCCCAATAAAATAAAATAAAATAATAAAGCAATTCATTGACCATGCCAAATTGAGGCCTAAATTCTCAATTAGTATCAACAAGCTCCGCGACCGAACGACCCACTTACTGAGCAGGACAATCAAATTGTCACAGAGTCACTCAAAATTTGGTACATCCAGTTTCACAGGAATGGTATGGCGTGTACGCATCCAGAAATATCATCACTCAACGTACGTAAAGGCTTGGATATAATATATCGATATTTCAAATATCGATGTAATTTCACATAATTATAATTTATTTTATTCTTTATTTTATTTATTTTTAAAACAATAGGAAACCGGCTTCAGTTTATAGAAAAATTACTTCAAAAATACTAGAGAAGAACTCATAAATATTGTTCCCTAAATCTAGGATCTAGTTAACAAGGATGCCAATTGTGTAGTTACACTAAGTATCATACAGGGAGAAATACTTAACATAAAAAAATACCCGACTTCTATACATTAAAGCGTTAAGAATACCTTTAAATTAGAAGTACGTATACATCTACATATTGCAGAAGTACAACGGTAATCTTTTAAATTATTTCTAATTTTGTAGTGTAGTGCTGTTTTAAATCGGTTTTTATTTTTTATTGTAAAAAAAATATTTTTCTCTATTTAGTGAGGGAGCGGGAACACAAAATCAAGTCCCTTATAACCATAACTTACCATACTTCATTCTTTGCTTTAAAATTTGAAGTTCTCAACTTCCATCTCTGAATCTCATCACCAGAACATCACCAAATTACCCCGTGACTACTTTTACGCTATTGTATTCCAAGACACATATGCATATTACCCATTAGGCCTTATTTCATCTGTCCATTGAAGATTTCCGTTCTCCATCTCTGAAAGTCTAGATCGGATCTTCACCAAATTAAAATGGGACCATTGGGACGTTATATAAAAAATAAAATAAAATATCTATTCGAACAAAAAAGAATTGTCGAAATCGGTTAAGATTTGACGGAGTTATGCGAGAACGTTGCCAAAAAACTCCTTTTTTGAAGTCGGTTAAAAATAAAGGAACAACTAACTTTAAGAGCAACATAGTGAGCGGGTCAACGCACTAGTCAGTAGTATAATATAGTATTATTTAGTAAATAAATTAGTAGTACATGAATAGGTGGTAGAGTTCACGCTAAACTCAGTGATCGTAATAACGTTTAGATTATGTAGATCGTGTTTTTTTCTGAAGTAGGTTTTTTATAATAAAAATTAGTTATCAAAAAATAACTTAGTATGATATAATAGAGTGAAAGCAGTTCGAAATTATGATGGTATCGAACTTTAACGATAATCAAATTGTTTCTATAGAAACTCCAATTAGAAGGAAATGAAATAGACGAAAATACTTAATTGCCGTTTAGTCTAATTAGAATTTCCTACCAAGGTTATTATTTTATGAGCCCAATTAAACGCCGACTTTCTCAAGTGCCTATTTGGAACCAAATATTCTCCTAAACAGCTTACAACGAGATTAGGAAATCAGATTACATATCCTAGAAATTAGTTACCATTAAGGGTCTAATGAAGTTGCTGAAAACTGGGTTTGGTTTTCTCATTAAAAAAAAATATACGCGTCGAATTCAGAACCTCCTCGTTTTTCGAAGTCAGTTAAAAATTCGAGTATGCCAACAGTTGAATGAGATTTATTGTAATAAGAACACATCCTTTGAATTCCTTTTGCGACCATCGATTTGACCCATCAGCGTACACATTGTACGCGGGTTTCTTAAAAAACCAAAAAAAAATATCTCTTAGACAATTTAATAGTTTGAATAACACTGGGCCATACAATCTTCATTATTTCTAAACAATTTTGACTGTATTTTTTGTTCTACTTTATAATAACATTATAGCTACTATAATATTATGTTTCCTTACTTAGCGTTGACTTGAAATCCAAACATCACGAGGAAACAGTAGGTGAAACAGGTCGGGTGTTCACATACATCACTGCTTCAAATCGGCAATCTGTGGACTCTAAAAGAAGGCCTGTGCCCTGCAATGTGATGTTTATAGGCTGTTTAAGTACGGCATGATACGGCATGTTGAAAAATCTTTGATAGAACTTAGGGGGTTCATTTACACATCGGTACAAATAACTTTTATCAACTGTGAAAAATCCATAAAAAGTTTTGATACTCTAGCGAATGTATAAAACAAAATATATATATATATATATTTTTTGCGATTTCATAGTTGGTCCCATAACAAATGTTGTTTATATTAATGGGTAGAAAAACTACTTGAAGCTCCATCGGACTTTGAGTTTTCGCTTGAGATTTATCAAAATATCTATAATTTAATCTCGATAAATATCGATACTAACTGTATCAATATATCGATACCTACGTTATACATTTTTTAGTTGCCCATCTCTAGTACGGTAATCACGTTTGTCAACGAACAACAAAGCGCGCCGCGGTTGGGAGGCAATCGAGTCAATGGGATCAATCCTTCGCCCGATTACTGTCATCAGACCATCACGCTATTCGTTGGAATCGTTATCGGCGATAAACTGCGGGATGTACGTGACGGTCGTGATTATCTTGTTGGCGTTGGATTCCATGTTGACTTTGGTCCTCCTATTCTGTAACTATCAACTGTATTGGGTTATTCATTTTGACGTTTCCAAAGTGGCAAAATATGTAAGCATTTGACAGGTTTGGAGTAGTTTAAATCGGACTTGTCCATATAGTGGAAAAGTTACGTAGTAGCGCCCCAGAGCTGATCTCTAGTCCTGTGCTAGTCACGGTAACTGGTAAATATGGTATTGTATTTAAAATTATCTGCTACGGTATTTTATTTTTATCAACTTTCATATAGGTCACGAAAAAGAGCCCTAAAAAATCTTTAATAAAAAATAAAAACCGACTTAGAAACACTACAGCATTAAGAAGTTGGAAATAATTTAAATAAGTAGAAGTATGTATACATGTAGGTATTGTAGAAGTATAATTTGGAGTCGGTGCCCAAAATATATGTGCTGGTCATGACACTGGCTATAAATCAAAGATAGGACAATTAAAAGTTACATTTATTCATTAGATCCAGATTATTCTCTAATTTCTTGCCTTTAGTCTCTGGTAAAAAGAAACAAAATAATGGCTACAAACGGTAGCGTAGCAAATATAACAGAAGGCACCCACCTGGGATCTAGTGTTGCCGCAAAAGGTGAAATCATGGCACCAATTTTACTCCCTGATGATGTTAAACCTAACCCCATGTTCCTAATACATGTTGGAAACAATTCAGTGGAATGAAGATAGAAAGTAATAAATGTAGTATTTAGAGAGAAAATATAGATAAAAGCAAGAGCGCTAGAAACCCAACAGTCCTTTGGCATGAATGTAAGGATGATCATTGAAACTCCTGCCCCTATATTACGCTCACCAAATCCTGAGCGATTCCAATCGTTTAACTGTCAAATTAGTATGGAGTTTGACAGTTAGACGATTGGAATTGCTCAGGATTTGGTGAGCGTAATTAGGCCACTGAGATGATGAATGTTCCGATGTTTGACATCTTTCTGCTTTTATTATTGAGTAGTATTGCTGCTGGTGACACTGGTATCTAAACAAACAAAAAAACTATAGCTATACTAACAACATAAAAATACAAATACTTAAAATCATTTCTTTTTAAGAAACTCTTAAATCTGATTGCGGGGGTCACAACCTACACCAACTTCTCAAAATGATAAAAAGGGAAGATCGTGTGAATGTAACTCATTAGAAATCATAGATAAGTGTTGATTTACTCATGTCAAAGTAGGTCAAATAAACATTCATAATTGATTATCTAGTAGTAAAGATAGCGCTTGAAATATCGTCGAGATAACTCAGGTTGAATGACAACATATTTACGACTTCGATTGGTTTTACAACTTAGTTAATAACATGTAAGATGTCTCCATGTTTATACAATCAGTCATTTGCTTTCTCACTGCATAGCATTTAAACAGAAGTTTTAGATGAAATAAATCGTCTATAAATCAAACACAGACAATGAAAAAAATTAAGAATGAGCAGTAAATTTAGAAACGTTTTTAAACATACCTGAATAAGTCCGGAAATCATTACACTCATATAAATATTCGCGCCAATGAAACTGTTGTACAAATTCACTCCAAAGTAGCAGATGCCAATCACCATCCAAACCAAGAAAGCAACCAAGCATCTTGTGCGTAACTTGCTAATTTTTAACTAGTCTAGGTAGTTGTATGATGTGCCCGATTCATGTCTACTATTGTTTACTGCAACGTCCATTAGTTTCACATTTCCGGGAATATCTTCTGTACTACAGCGATTCCTAAAAAAACAATATTTTGGACATAAAATGGCACGAATAACAACACTAGACTCATACCTTTAAATACATTATCAGAAGTACCGACTTGGAAACTAATAATAACAATAAATTCCAAGATACAATCAATCACTCGTCCTACTCCCAAATTAATGTTTCGTGCCCGGTCATTTTTAAAAAGGAATAAGCCTTAGTGAGTACATGCACGGCAACGTCAGTCCTCCCTGACATGATCAGCCACGTCGGTGACTCCGGTAACAGACAAAGATATATCAGAATAACTGAAGACGCCACTACCACACCCAGCATCATACGATCCCAAGTATTCGTATAATAAGCGAACAGGACAATAGAAGCTTGCGCTAGACCGTCTGACATAAACATCAGGCATCCAGCAATAGATTTATACTTGGGACCTGATATCTCAACAACCATGACAATGCTGGTAACTAAGATGCCTCAAGAAAACAGGCCGACTAGAAATCGCAAGAAAGTGAAGGTCCAGTAGTTTGGTGCGAAACTTGATGCTAGCATAAAAACAGAGATGCTAGATATCGCTAGAAGTAATCCAATTCGACGGCCGTACCTGGAAACAGAAGATTGGTGATAAGTTTTGGCGTGTTACTAAAAACTTGGCCGCTGATACAAAGTATCTACTCCAAAGTATAACATTCAATACGCTGAGCGAGGTACCTTTTGCCAGAACCTTTAATTTTAAGCTGTGTTGCTCCGAGAAGTTTATGTTACTCAATTCACGTACACCTAGATACACACATTAGTTTTAATTTTCTTATGTTGTTTTATGTCTGGCAATAAACACCCTTTTTTTCCTTTTTTTTTTCTTTTTCTCAATATTCAATTCTGACAGATATTCTTAGTTATAATTTTTTTTTTAATAGATTCAACGCTTTTTTAATATTGCATTTTTTTAACCGACTTCAAAAAAGGAGGAGGTTATCAATTCGACACGTATATTTTTTTTTTTATTTTTTTTTATTCGTTCTCTTTTATTAATGTTTTGGTTCACCAAACGTCGTACCACCCAATGACAACTTAAGAAAGCGTGTTTGATACCAATTATTTTTCCTGAATTGTCCTGAATAGTCCAATAAACACTTGCCGGTTCGATATCCATCCAAACAGAATAACCCCAATGAATTTCCCAAACATGAGCGCAGTTTGCATGAAACTAGCCATCCAGGCCCTGTGACAAATCAAATTGAACTCCGATATGAGAGTCTGATCGTGGAAACTGTTTTCATAAGTATATTCCAGACAACCGTCGTAGCACTTTGATCGTTCCACTTCAACAGTTATATTCTCACTTAATTTGGAGCAAAAAAACGAAGTTTTAGGTGTCAAGAACATTATAGCCGAACTGTTCCACGCTGAAGTAAATCTTAATGCTGATATCTTAAGGCATACAGTTCCTTGCCATATTCCGAAATGACCGATTGATTTTGATATTAAATCTTCATCGCCCCTTTCCGCTTTCAGTTTTTATTTTTCCAGACATATTTGAATCCACGTATTTTATACCCACACACTACTGAAGTGTTATCACTAAATACTAAATAAAGAAGATAAAATTATTTCATACAATGACCTTAACCCATTAGGTTGAGGTCATTGTATGAAATGCAGTTAGGTTTTTACATCGGAATGATATCGCTGTACCTACATGATTATAATATTCTTTTTTTTGCACCAACCCGTGCCGAGGACAACTTAGATTTTTTGTTTCTAACATGCCTGTATGCTATTTTCTTTTCTAGTCACAGCTCAAGGTGTCCTAAATAGAACCGGGACAAGAGATTGTGTGGATGATATTACTAAACACATCGGAAGGTGTAGAAAGAAAGGGTTGCCTGGAAGAAATTGCTATCAGCAATAAGGCCGCCAATGGTACCCCTTCTTTTGTAACTGTTGCCGCTGTAATTGTTTTCTGGTTTGTACAACAAAGAATATTCTTATCTTATCTTACCTTAGAGTGTAGTCTAAAGCCTAGTGATGAAGTGATAAAAGCGAAATGAGGCGTAGTACTTGTCAATAACAACTGTTTTAAGAACAAAGAAAGAAAATAAAAATCGAATAGAAATCATAATTACCTGTTCCATACTTTAAGATGCCGTTGACGATAACATTGATATGGAAAAAGTGAGTTTTTTTTTGTTAGTCACGTAGGTATTCATTTTACTTACTGAACTTTACTCAAAACTAATAACCTGATGTGTGGAAAGGTGCCGTCTACTAAGCGCTGGATTAAGGTAAGATAACATTTATTGTGTACGAAGCCGGATAATTCACTTCCATTTTCTTTATAAATGATTTTTTCAGTTTTGGTTGCTATCTAAATATGCTGTGTAGTTGACTTTTTTCGTTAATTATTGAATACAATTCAATATTTTTTATCTGACAAAATTCATTGGAAAAAATAATGACTTAAGCTAAAAAAATATACACGCTTGATTAAATAACTACAATTAACAAACAATTAAGAACAAGCTGTGCATTGTAATAAATAGAATATAACATTTTACCGATCTAACAAAGTTAATTCATCATCATCAATTAATCATCATCGTAAAGTTAATTAAACATTAATTAAATAAATAAATAACTTCCACACAATACAATCACTTGACCTGGTCCCAAACTAGGATACCCTGTGCTACGCTAACCAGGCAAGGACTTTACAAACATGTAAATGCACCCAGACGGAGACCATTTGTACAAAATGTACGGCGGTCCCCAGTGGGAATCGAACCCACTAAACATTGCCATCAATCAATCAATCAATCAGACTCGTCCACTGCTCTACATAGGCCTCCTTCCACTTCCTTCTGTCCTCGGCAATCCTCCAACAGACCCTGCCATATCCCGAAGTAACTTTTTTTATTTTAAGCCACGAACTCGAACAAGAGGTAAATAAATGCAGCGAAACGTGTGCTTCGCATGCCGAGAGGTGTAATTTCGTATGGCACATTTAACACCGAAAATGCCCAAGTCAATCAGTGGGCTCTCCACGCCGGTTTGGCACTTCCTTTACTTTCCTTTCACTTGTATCAATAACAAGAAACGCGCCGAAGATCAGTTCAAAACGATTGACCAAATTTTAGAATTAAAAGCCACGCTTAATTTGTTCACATAACTCAGAGCTTGAAACTGCGTAGATTCAATAGAATCATCTAGAATCTAGGGCTTATTCAAGATAGCTTTTAAGCGTTCCTGTTTTTTTTTTTATCAGAATTACTTTTTTCAATAATGTGATATTTGGTAGTCCTTTTTTTTTTAATTAGTCAAGTGTAGCCGTTTGGTCTCTGTGTGGTCATAAAGGAACATAAGTAAATGCATACACGCATAGATATATACATGAACCCTGAAAAGATCACACTTTTTGTTTGGGCAGTCATATAAATGACAAATTCAACCTGTTCAGATCTTCTGTCCTCATTTCCCTATTGGTCTGTACTTTGCATTAAAGATTGGCACGTTTCATCATACCTGCGTCAGTTATGCTCTTTTTTAAAGGCAGAAGTAATAAGCAATCAGTCTTGACGTTTACTCGACTGAGTGAGCCGAAAGTGGTCCAAATTATACGTTGTTGCTACTGCAGGGTTATTACGGGCGAGGCCTCAACAGCCGTCGTATTAACTCAACACGGAAATGCTCGGTAGGTCTTTTAGACCCACGAATATTTTTTTTTTTTGGTCGCTCGTGAAATTGTATGTTTTTAGGTGTTTTTGGAGGGTTATAGTGATCATAGTCATATTTCTCTACATTGTCACCAAATACGGCAAATATTTTTTTCGTAATTTCACTTATGAAAACAAACCTCGGAAGTATAACAACACGGATAACCTTCTAAGGAAGGTTTTCTTTTCAAATTTTCGGAAATTATCTGCAGAACTAAATTCTATTTCAACCAAACCCACCAAGCGGTCTACACGATCCATCCCTGCACGCAACAGTTAACAAGACACCGCATAACCATGAAATTATTGGGTGTTCGTAAAGAGACGTTGAAAATTGACGGTTGTTCCCAATAAATATAACGTGCAACATACGAAATGCATTACATTATACCTTTACGTCCCCTATTATCTGATACACTGACTGATAAGCTATCTGGTGACCGAACTGACATTCTGTTTGTACTTATTAAAAGGTCTCCAAAATGACAATCATTGAATGACAGTGGGTATTCATCATTCTCATATAGCAGAGGTCTCATTTCATTACATTTTATTAGACCTGTTACAATACCATTACTGTTCCCGCGAGTCGGACTCGCGGACGAAGGGTTCCGTACCATTATCTATACCCTCCTCAGTCCTGACCTTGAAAGTTACAATTGAAAACCATTGTTATTTTCAAGGTCAGGACTGAGGAGGATACAACATTTGAATATTTCAAGCGTCTAAATGTTGCCGTTATTAATATCGGACAAAAATCGACAAAAAAACACGTTTGTTGTAAGGGAGCCGCACTTAAATATTTATTTTATTCTAAAAACCTTTTTAGAGGCACGGTTAGCCAGAGGTCGCGGGTTCAAGTCCCGGCATAGGTGGAATTTTCAGCCTCTAAATATGTTTTTTAAATTGTAGCACGGATTAGCGCAACAAAGGATATAATTATTTTATTCTGTTTTTAGTGTTTGTTGTTATAGCGGCTATAGAAATACCTCATCTGTGAAAAGGAGAATGATCAAAAACAGTCTATGTTGCACTTTAAGCAATTATACCTCAAAATGTTTCTTTTGAAAAATGATTTCATAGTTCTATTTGATAAATTAAAAGAATCAGGGGTTTAAAAGTAATAATTAAGAAATATCTGTATTGATTGTATAACTAAAAAACTTCAGTCAGTCAATACAGATTACAAACACAGATTAGATTACATTATTGCAAAAATCTAATATGCATAAAAAGCGAAAGTGCAAACTGCAAACGGGGAGTTTTTGACGGGAATTCAAACGAGCGGTTTTATTACGCTTTTATTTTTGCAAATTGATTCCAGTGGATTCTATACTGTTTAATTAGTGTAGTTTATTGTTAAAATGACCGTGTGTATGAACAATCCAACCGGCCCTTCTGGAAATCGTTGGGGGAGACTTTTGTCAAGCAGTGGACGTCCAATGACTGAAATGATGATGATGATGTATGAACAATATGTGGAATAAATAACTAAAATAAACCGCCATTGTGGGCTTAGGATAGTCTTATCTCAATTGTGCGCAGGACCTAAGACTGTTTGTGCTTATTTATCAGAAATTATCTCTTTGTCCCCCATTAGGCTCTTTAAACACTGCGACTTTTTGCAGCGATATAGTCATATATATTTTGTATTTTATACAGAATTATTACTTAGCACTAACTAACCATACCTACCTAATAATGACCTATGTTTATAATTCAAACTGACTAGGTGTCAATGCCAACCCAAAATAACACCAAACCACCAAAGTTGTCATAACCTCAAAACATGGGCTCAAAATTAAGATTTCTCCAAACTCCCATCTAATATTTTCATAATATTTTTCCTGCATAATCCATAGCTAATTTCTTATAGATTAACGTTCGTTTCATCTCGGGTGACATAGAAGAGAGTAGCGACCTAAAATGAGACCACAGAATGTTTACTTATGATATCTCTATTACACCTTCATAGGGGTTGAACTTCCAAAAACTTTGAAATACGTGTTTCATAAAATTTTTTAAAAACATTTGTACTGTTTCAAGTAAATCCGACCACAAATAATTTACTTTCCATACAAATTTTAATACCTTTTTTACCCTTATAGGGGTTGAACTTTGAGAAACTGAGAAACACGTATTAATTGAATTCTATTGAAGTACATATTTTCTGTGTGGCGCCGGACTAAGAATAGCGTCACTCCATTTCCTTCCGTGGATATCGTAGAAGATGGCGACTAAGGAAATACATTACCAAGAGACGGGCAACAGCGCTTTCCTGAGATTCCAACCACAAACTTTTATCGCCAACCCGCCTGCCAAGCGTGGTGATCGTGGCAAAACCCTTCATGGTTAGAAAAACCATGAGGGAGGCCTATGTCCCGCAGTGGGTGTCAAATGACTGATGATGATGATAATGATGAATTTTGAAAATTATCCCACTTATTTCTAATATATAAAGGGCGAGCATCCGTCACACTCATATATTAACGCCCAGCTCAATCGGTTGGACTTAGAAAGCTAAAATTTTCAAAATTGGTGCATATCAGATTTAGATGTCATAGTTAAAACATAGTTAGTAAAACGAAACATTGATAAATGCTGCTTGTGAAGTGATAATTTAAATTACTTGTAGGGAAACTATTATAGACCCATTTTAATACATTCTAATCTAATCTGTCTGAGTTGGGGAGTTGAAATAGTTGATGCGACTCATCAACCACCGCGACGTCAAATCATGGATTTGCGGAGGCTTCACTGCAATCAGGCGGAAACCTCGAAAAACATGAACCTGCCAAGTCACTCAAGAAGTCAAGACATTACCTACAAAGTAAACCACCTACAACTTGTGTTATAAAAGGAACTATTTAAATTAAGCCGCTGAACAATGCATCCTCTTGCTCTTCGTGATATGCTTAGAATGAGACGACACGATGCTCGATGGCTGGTTTCAGGTCGTTTCTTTAATGGCACAGGTTATACCCATACGGGACTTGTCCACCGTATCAGTTCCATCTCAGCCGTAGCTCATCGTAACAACCTGCCTTCGCCTGCAATTTGCCCCAATGCACCTCAAACCTAGTTTACGGGATGTAAGAATACCAGAAGAGCCGCTATGCGAGGTCTCTACGCAATTCAACCATGCTGGGTACAGCAGAAAAAGAAAGTTCTTAACAGTCCTTAACACTATCAAGCAATGCAAGTCATAATTTTTGGCTAACATCCGAAGGTCGATTTGATACAGAATATTTAACAACTTTTCATCTTAGGTATGATTCTAGACAGAAGAAGACCAAGAATACCAAAGATATTGTGGTTTCACGACCTACGTCTGTGGTTCGAACAGAGCATCAATTCCTTGTATTAGCAACCTTAAACAACAAGATAGCCCAACTAGTTCCAAACCTCGAAAAAGAAGACATCCTACCGACAGGGCTCTGTCGAATCCGCTCTCTAAATTTAGGAACGGAATTCCAAACAGTGTAGTCACTAAAAGCACTTCCGTTCGATTCCGTGAGGCGGCCCGGATACCTGCTGGAGCCCTAAGGTGATTGTGCTAACCTACTACACCCTTTAACATTATTTATATACAAACCTATATACGACTGTGTTCAATAGCACACAGAAAATGTATATATGACATAAGCAAATCAGATGGCACAAGATTAATTCAACGTTTTTCGCAAACTATTGACTCTACACGAGGCATGACAATCCGGAAACTCACCACTTCACCATATACACATTCGTCCTGTTGAGATACGAGATCCAACCCGTTATTTATATTAAAATTTCTCATTTTGTAACATTTGTACAGTTGTCATAAGATGTGTCTGAAAGCATCTTGCTCAGCAAAATATATAGATTTTATTCAGTTAGACTTCCTTCATTTGGTCCATAACACGTCCACTGCATCCCCCAAGGCACGCCGCTTTTATTGCCCTCACTCGGCCAGCCTCATCCAGCGGCCTCCACAAGTCGTAACGAATAACCGATGTGGACGCTCTTTTCAACGAAAATATTTTTTTTTATTTATTATTTGTTTATTGTTCTGGGTTTGACTTTATTTTCCACGTTAAATATATTTTTGAACTCGTAGTATCAGTGGCTAACTGTGAAGACAAACAACGTTAGGAAAAACTGTATCTGAGGTTGACATAACCTCAACGCTTTAAATTGCCAATCCGCGGTGTGCGTGCGGGTGATTAAACTCCATACTTAGTAAACTGTCTGAACGAAGGCTCGTGGCCTAAGTTGGGACGTGTAAGGTTGCTTACGCTATATTTTCTTCTAGATGTTGGTGCACAGAGACAGCTGACTGTGAACCTTCCGTACCTTCGTCCATCGTCAGACAGAGCAACTAATAACAGACATTACTCGCCTCTCGCCACTTAGGGCCAGATTTATCGACCCCCGAGGCACGGCCATTAAGGTGATTTGCCGGCGCTGGTAATTTTGGACCGCGGATGGAAATCAGTTGATGTGTCCGCCGATCCGATGATTTCTTTTGTGAAATAGGACCCCTATTATGTGGTTAAGGCTGGCGATTTTTTAGGCCTCCGCCAGAGAATGCACGGACAGTTGGTGCTGGAAGTTGATGGTGATGGTGATGGTGGAGTAGATGTTGCTTATTCATACAGATGTTGTAGATTTTTAAACATTTCTTTCAACGGTGTTGAGTAAATCCGCTTAAGCTGGGGATCATTTGTAATGATAAAACCTATTTTACACAGTTTGTAAAATTGCAAAGTTTTTAAAAACATATTTAGATCAAAACCCGCAGAAAGAAACCTTGTCATTTGATATAATTGATGATGTTTCTATGTTCTGTGCAATTCGCATGGAGTTTATTTATTTATTTATTTATTTATTTGTTAGAAAACCAACAGACACGATAAAACATAAAAAATACATAATAAAGGTTAAATATAAGGCCCAATTATAGATTAACATTAAAAGACTTTATAAAAATCTGACACGCAAAAAGAATTAAAGAATGAAAAAAAGATAGTATACATATAGGACCTATATGTATACTATCTTTGATCATGCTTTTATCCCTTTGTAGACGTGACGCCTAAAAGATTCCTTACTTAAATTAAATAAATCAATATCATTAAAGAACTTATTGTACGTGCTCATGATTCGTTGAATTACGCTATTTTGCCCATAATTGCTGCGGCTGAATGGAACCTGAAAAAGTAACTTACTTCTGGTTGACGCTCTTGGGACCCTGAATGATAACAACGATAGTAACCTAGGGCAATCAATCAGTCCATTTACTAGTCCGTAAAGAAACATAACATCTGTGATTGTACGTCTGTTACTTAAAGGAACCATGCCAAACCGTTCAATGGTACTGTCATAATTGTTATCGACAACTCTTTGGCGATAGTTTAAATGGCGTGAGAATTTTTTTTGAATGCTTTCAATCCTAGACGAATGAATACTTTAGATAGGATTCCAGATCAAGGAACAATATTCAAGTTGGCTTCGCACGTAAGCATAAAACAACACTTTTAGGGTTGAAAAATTTTTAAACTCTTTTGAAAGACGTAAAATAAATCCTAGCATTTTAAAAGCTTTTTGTACAATATTACAATAGTTTCAGCACAGAGAGCGTCACTAACATTTTCTGTCATCTCAGTTTTTTAATTTGCCGTAAGACGAGTGAAACACTCGGCTGGATGCAGATGACATCCCCCTTTCTTCTTTGACGTGGCTGAACGGTTCTGAGGCAATTTTCGGCCCCCTCGCCGGGCGCAGCGGCGTGGATTTTTCAAAGGAGTTTTTAATCAGTCGTCAAGCGATTTACAAATTAAACAGCGGCCGTGTTATGAAGAAATATCGCGGAGTGGCGGTTCGAGGCTCCATTGCTGCATTCCTCCCTTACGATAGTAAAGAAATGTGCAGTGTTAATAAAATTATATAGTATAAACCCTTCGTTCCTGTGACAATATCCTCATTGCCCAACGTATGCTGAAAGAAAATACTTTTTAATATTAAGCTCGCCTTTGTAAAAATTATTTTTTGTACAATAAAAAAAATCAGCGGATCAGTCAAATATTACACCTACGTCGTTTGAAACTTTTATTGTGAGTTTTATAACAACTGACATTTTGTCTTCCACCTCCTGTCATCTCCTGCAGAAAGGGAAGTCTTTCGAATGCCAAAAATCTAATCTCGAAACTGTGCAAAATCGCAGTGCGCAAATGCAGCTCACTGTTTTGTGATCTGTACGACACCTACGCATTTGGGACTGCTGTGTTTAGATCGTTTTCCATTGCATCAGTACAATGGAAACCGGCACTCGGCGAGAAATATAGCCGGGAGGCGGCTCCGTCCGCAAAAAGCTCGCAAATTTCGTCATCAATTATCATTATTAAGGAGCGAAGACGAGTCGACGGAGCGTAATTGAGTTTTATAAATGGCGGAGTCTGCAGCGGACGTGAGTGTCATAAATAAGACTGGTGCTGCCGGCACTGAGGCGCGACTTTTTGCACTTCGAGGATGCTGAGCTGTGCGGTTTGCGTACCTAGACTGAACTTGGTTTAACTTTAGTCCACACCATCTTTCGTTTCAATCTTTGACTTCTTAATATCATGAGTTTATTTTTATTGCATAATTTGATCATGATCATTTGATATGGATCAAGCAATTTAGATAGGTTCACCAAATTATGTGAAGCATTTAACAAGCAATAATCGTGAGAACCGTTTTAAGAAGAGCCTGATCAGCCTTCACTATACACAAAGGCTCACACAACCTTTCTATTAAGTTTAATTTATGCCAACTCTTAGTCAAAGAAACTTTGCTTGCGCGATGCAAGATTTTCAACCCGCGCTTTAGTTTTGGCTCAATCTACTCCGAGTTAAAGGGAATTGCGCTGAATGGACAAACTAACTCTTGTTTTGTTTGACACGTCTTCTCCCAATCCACACCAGCTGTAGGTGGTAACTAGCGAGTTTAGTCAGTTAACCGACGGGTAATAAAACGTAATCTGTGCAGCATGATTAACGACCGATCACGTTCATGGACTGTACAGATTCAAATACATACAGAAGTTAAACACCTGCATTGATTAATCTATCAATGCAATTCGTCCACTCGTGGCCCCCAACTATCTTAAGCCACCGGCAATTGATATTAGATCTATCAACAAGCTGTCCCACCGACGACGTGACGTTCTGAGTTGAGATTTTCTAATTAAGATTTCTCCAATAGGCCCGATTTCTGAATTGAGAATTACACTAAGTAAAGTTCTGTCACGATCTTTTCTGAGGAATTCGAAGAGACAACACTACAGTTAACTATTTACTTAGCGAAACTCGCAATTCAGAAACTGGCCCATAAACTTCTAACTGTGTCATTCTTAGTTGTTCTGAATATGTAACGCATGAACATCTCACTGCCACTTATTCCATACAAAGTGTATGCCTTTGCCTACCACTTCAGAGTATTTTATGAGCGTGAGGGTATACCTGTGTATTCATTTAAAGCCGAACTTCTGTACGACAGTCAAGGGGGACAGGTCATAAAATAAATTGAATGATTTACGTACGAGTTCGCTTCTCAGGGAAGATGCCATTTAGTTGTGTTTGCTCTATGATATATGGCTAGATAGGCGAGAGGGATTTGCTCTGTATAGGTAACCCGTTAACACATAACTAACAGTCGTTAATATGGGTAGGTCAGCTCAGCAATAGTATTGTTACACAGTCACTTGTCAGTCTTTGTCAGTCAGCGTTAACATTAGAAAAGAAATACAGTAAGCTAAAGTTAAACAAACAAAGTTCAGTAATTTGCGAATGTTGCTGCAACATATGATTTTTAGTAAAAATGTGATCAAAGGTATGTAGCCATATCTGCATATAACCTACCTACCATTTCCTTTTTCTCAAAGTTTACCAGTCAGGCAGTAAACTGCTACAAAATTTTGTAGGAAAATCTAATAGCAACTAAATTCAAAATTAATTTCTTATTTATGTAGATTGAACTACAGTGTGGGCTGCTGAATGCGTTTTCTATAGTTCCAAAGTTGTCCACTCATTGATAAGAAAGATAAAAAGTTGAATCGCCCATACTACTTCCATTACTAAGCTATAATGAGTAGACTTTACGGCATTTAACGCCCTATGCATAGTGAGAAATCAAATTATTTACATCTTAATCGCGCGAGCTGTCCGACCGTAGATTTTTTCTCTCATAAAGTTGACAACATTATCTCCAGACTTTATTTCTGATGGAAATATTCCTAACAGAAGTTTCACAAAGCACTAATGTCCCCCTTTTAAGCTTTTAGAGCTTCACGGTGTTATTGATAAAAACAATCCTGGACTGTATTAAGGAGTGTATTTTCACAAATAACACCGTTTAAATTATCATGATTCTTAATTTGTATTCAAAATACAACAAGACCGGCAAGCATCGTATGTCCGTTGTGTGATATTAATTGATGTTTTTACTCTCCGAGCTACACATAATGCGAGGACTATCATTTTCTCAAAATTACCACAACCAAATCATCTTATCCAAATACCAGACTGGAGTAGATTCGAGTCAATGCGAAATGTATTAACGGGTCTAATCGTGACCATTGACTAGGCAAACTCAATTACGTTTCGGCAACGTTGACATGCCGAGGTGACGGATAGATTAAACTAGCAAGTACCGTCAATTTATTGTATTGAAGATACGTGGTCTACCCTCAAGCGACTTGTATCCTATGTATATTGTCGTATGTATTTGAGGACTTTGTTACACCCTATAAAATTCATAGCTAATGAACTTTGGTCTTCGTGAGACAGAGTAAGGAGTCAACGCTCTGATGGTGAACGTTTCGTTTTAACTGCGGAGAGTCATTTGTCTCGCACATTATTGTCTCGAAGCGATGTTCTCCGCCATAACTCGCGCCTATCGCGCCCGTCTCGGGTTCTGAAGCTGTGAGACCGCCTTTTTGTTGTGAAGAAGTTACCTTCAACTACAATGGATGTGGCATGTTTTGGGCTGATATTAATTTGCGGGAAGGAGATATGTTGGGAAAAGAAGGAAGTCGTGGCTCAGGAACAACAGAGAATGGACGGATGTAGCCGGACTTAAAACCTGTTTCGCTTGGCAAGAAATGTAGAAGAATCCATATTTGGAGGTTGGCTGTCATAGCGGAGAGGCTTCAGGAAGAAAGAAGAATTAATTGACAAACTGAACATCTGAAGTGAGGTATAGGGACTTTTTGCGATAAATTACAGGCAATTTTCAATCAATTCAATATATAATAGTGTTTTGGTAATTAATAGTTGACCAACCGTGTTGATATGAATGACCTTGATTTGAAGGCGCAAAATCGGCTGCTTTTGAGAGCTCTGTGTCCCTGATGAGGCATAACAGGAACTAATGATAATAATAAACCAAATTATGGTTCATCATCATCATCAACCCATTATGTCCCCACCGAGGGGCACGGGTCTCTTCCCTGAGGAAGGATAGGCCATACTCCACCACGGGGGCCAAGTCCGGATTGGTGGAGGCTTGTAGACTAGTGGCTCGTCTACTGTCACAAGTTGTCAAGCCGCCCTAAGGCCTCTGACTTGGCTTAACGACTTATGGTTACCGGGACAAAACTGAATTTGGACAGAGGCTGCAACAACCGACTCGTCTGGAAGGAGTTAGAAGTTGCCACAGAAGTATGCTGCCTAATAAACGAAAATTAACTAATCGGAAAACAGCGACATGAGCTCCAAGCAAAGTAGGGATTACATATTACAGAAGTCGTTTTCAAGAACAGAATCAGAATTCTAGCACAGCATTGTTGCAATAATTGTGCTTGACGTTGCAGTTTATACCTATGACCAGTTATCAGTAGGACGCTGTCTGTCGAGGCATAACAGTTAAAATTTACTGAGACAATAACTGTTGAATTTACAGCGCCAATAACAGTTAAACAGAAGGACGGGGTGTCGCGCGAACTGTATCGGCGCAGTAAGAGGTAGATAAGGGGTCAGCGTGTGTAGCATGAGACCCATAGACAACAGGCTCAGCACCAGGGACTAGAACTCAAATCAAATGTATTCCAGTAGCTTCAGCCACCGTTGGATATATGCTTCCTCAAGGCACGCCACTCCCTTCTCCCGTCAACCGCCACCGGCAACATTATATAATAACTTCCATAATAATAACTTTCACACAACACAATCACTTGCCCTGGTCCCAAACTACGCCCTATGCTATGGTAACCAGGAAAAGCCATCACAAACATAGAAATATACCCAGACTGAGGTCATTTGTACAGATAAACGGCGGCCCCCAGTGGAAATCGAATCCATGACCTCCGGCATGGTAATCAGACGTGATACCGCTAGACCAACGAGGCAGTCAAAATAACACACACTGCATTTTTTTGTTCATGCTCTCCACTCGAGAACATTTTCATCCATCGGTAATCGGTTCCTCGGCAGATGTGACCAGCCACAGCCGCTTTTGCTAGAAAATCTTAGAGGCATGTTAGTTCTTCGACAACATTCTCATTTTTGATACGATCTTTGAGAGATCCGTGTGGCGCCGGACTAAGATGACTAAGAAGTGACGCTACACTCCATTTCCTTCCATGGAAATCAATTACCAGGAGACGGGCAGCAGCGTCTTCCTGAGATTCCAACCGTATACTGCGATCGCCAACCCGCCTGCCAAGCGTGGAAAACCACGAAGGAGGCCTATGTCCTGCAGTGGGTGTCAAATGGCTGATGATGATGATGATCAGACACTCGTCATAGTCTCACGCTACACAACACACGCTACCCGCTGAGCTATTTTGACTATTCTGTATAAGCAGCATAAATATGTTATAAAAAAATACTACCCTAAATAGTCCAGGCAGTTCCTGATCTCTGCCTACCTCTCAGGGATACAGGCGGGAGTTTATGTTATGTTTACCCTGAATACGTTCTACTGCTGGGTACAAGCAATAATTACCTAATCAAAAATTTAATATGATAGAGGTAGATAGAGACGAAACGAAACACGTTAACTGCTTTGTCTGTAGTAGTCAAAAACAGCGTTTACATTATGTACTGAGAGAATTACATATTTCGGCTTATATTTATTTATTAGTATTGCTGCTTAATTACAGATGACAAAGGAAAATATTAGGAGAATTTTATTAGAACAGATGACGCCGTCAATCTGACGCCTAATTATGTGCACGAAATCCTGTCGGTATCCCGACGTTTGCGATGGCTATGGGTGTGGAATTTGACAGCTAGCCGCTAGGAATCCTTCAGGATTTGGTGCACGTGATACATGGGTGGTACATTGTATCAGATTCAGTAGCTGGGCTTGTTGTTCACTTTTTGCGCACACTTGAAGCATATGTGAACTCTTCAAAAATTGCCTATTAATAACAAACAGTTTCGTAAGAAAAGTAACTAATGTTTGGGCATTTCAATAACACAGAAGCTGTGACTTAATGAACGTTACAAAATATAGATCATATCAAAGAAATAGATTAAACTTAGTCTTTTCAGTCTTTTCATTTTTTTTTTTTTTTTTTTTTTTTTTTTTTTTTTTTTTTTTTTTTTTTTTTTTTTTTTTTTTTTTTTTTTGTTATATCTCTGCTTGATTTTGCGTCCCACGGGCCCATGACTTTGCTGTGTTTTTAATCTACTAAATGCATGTATTGTCAGCTTCTTTTTGAGCTTATCTTAGCTGTAATATGACTACGTTGAGTAAATATTTAAGCTTCCTTTTTAGCTTTAAGTTTAACTATTATTTTATAATTTGTTGACAAAGGTCTAAATGTAGGTAATACAATTTTTAATTCTTTTAACCTCTTTGGACACAGACGAAATAATATCGTTAAGTATATTGTTATAGGAGAGCCAAATTTTAGATTGTGACATGGAATGGATGTTTCTAGGGCTCCTTGTCCCCACTGTCCTGGTTCCTCAAGGCAATATGTAGTTACTCGTGGGCTGAATGTACACATTAGCAGAGTTCACAGAGGTGTCACACCACAACAGGCACAGGCTGATGTGGCTGGGTTCACCCCGGGTTCATCGCAAGGTCTAGATCAGTTGCCTTCATTGAAAGATAAGGTGCGGGTGTTAAAGCATGTCCCTAAAGGGGCAAGAAGTTTGGCAGCACGAAAATTGTCGCAGGTGATAGAGAGATGTATACAGACGAATAGCGCGGAGGACTGGTGTGAACTTTTAACTTTCTCTTACGTTTGTCTGAGGGTGCCGTCGTCTGATGATCGTAGCCGGTCACTGACGTCAAAAGTAAAAGACAACATTAACAATGGGACTTCAGACGATTTACTTTGTTCTGATTTGGCACCTAGAGGTGTCTCTTTCGGCCAGCGCTCGCTCTATAAAGCTGTGGAGTCCAAAGTTCATGATGGGGATCTGAGCGGAGCGGTACGTATTTTGCTATCAGACTGTTCCGTTGCGGACAATAGTCCAGAGACTCTAGAAGCCCTGCGTCTCAAACATCCATCACCAAGTCGTGTTTTGGTTTACCCCCCAGAGCCGGATCTTTCGAGCGAGTTTCTCTCAGTGGAAGAGTCGGATGTCGCGGAAGTTATAGCTTCTTTTAATAATGGCTCAGCAGGGGGATTGGATGGGCTACGTCCGGGGCATCTTAAAGAGCTGACTTCTGTTGGGGCGGGCGACGGCGGTGTACTTCTCTCACGTTCTATTTGTAGTCTGGCAAACTACATGTTAAAAGGAATGGTTAATCGGGAGGTCTGTCCTTTCTTATATGGTGCATCTCTGTGTGCCCTGAGAAAGAAGGATGGAGGTATCCGTCCCATTGCTGTGGGTTGTGTTATACGCCGTCTGGTCGCCAAGCTTTGTTGTCGAGCTGTGAGGGACGTTATGGCAATAGAATTGCAGCCGCAGCAGTTGGGCTTTGGTATACCTCTGGGCTGTGAAGCTGCGATACATGCTACCCGTTCGTTTGCTTTGGCTGAGAGCGGTTCCAATCATATAATTGTTAAGGTTGATATCCAGAATGCTTTTAACAGTGTCGAGCGAGATGTTGTTTTGGGTAAGGTTAGGGACCGGGTTCCATGTCTCTATCCTTTTCTCCATCAATGCTATTCGAGACCGAGCAATTTATTTTTTGGTGGTAGCATGATGGAGTCACAGGTGGGAGCACAGCAGGGAGATCCGCTGGGTCCTCTTCTTTTCAGCTTAGCCATACAGGATGTCATTGCTGGCCTGCGTTCTCCTCTCAACGTATGGTACTTGGACGACGGCACAATTGGAGGGGATCCGGATGGTGTAATCGAAGACCTAAAACGCCTGGAAAGAGGGTTTGGTGACATGGGACTCAGGTTAAATACGCGAAAGTGTGAGATATTTCCGTGCTCCGGGCAGGTTTCGCAGGATGTTTTGTCGCAAGTAGATTCCGTAGTCCCTGGGCTTAAGTTATTGAACAAGTCGGATTTTACTCTTTTGGGAGCGCCAGTTTTCCCGGAAGGAATTCCTCAGGTGCTTTCTAATAAGATACGGGCCTTGCTTGCGACTAAGCCGCATCTGGAACAACTTTCCGCTCACGTTGCTTTAACAATCCTGCGGAGTTGCCTGTCATTTCCTAGGTTGACTTACTCAGTTCGCACTGCTCCTGTGTGGTTATGCAGGGATAAAACGTCGGACTATGATGAGGCTTTAAAAGAATTATTAGAAACAGTTCTTAATATTAAGATGACGTCAACGCAGTGGTGCCAAGCGGCTCTGCCAATTAGGCATGGCGGTTTGGGTATACGCCGCTTGCAGGACACCGAGCTTCCAGCGTTCCTGGCTTCGTCGCATGGGGTGTTAGATCTCGTCACTCGTATCCTGAATAATAATGGTGCCGAGTTTCGCATCCCTTTCGTCGATGAGGCTTTGGGATTATGGCAGGCTCGTTGTCCTGGGAGTGACTTGCCGGAGCGGCCGGAACTTCAGCGTGCGTGGGACGAAATTTTGTGCAAAATTACTCTAGATGGATTGTTGAACTCTAGTTCCGGGGCTGAGCTCGCGCGGGTGCGTGCCGTTTCGAGACCAGAATCGGGAATGTGGCTTCATGCTTTGCCTTCCCCACAGCTGGGGACCTTTTTGGATAGCGATTCTCTCCGGGTGGCTGTTGCACTGCGCTTGGGATGTGAAGTCTGTCAGCCGCATCGCTGTGTCTGTGGCGTGGAGGTGGATGCCCAGGGTCGCCACGGTCTGCATTGTGTCCGCAGTGCAGGTAGGATTTCTCGACATCATTGCATTAATGATCTTGTTCGACGGGCTCTGGTTGCGGCAAACATTCCTTCTGTCCTTGAACCTCCGGGCTTATGCCGGAACGATGGGAAACGTCCGGACGGACTAACTTTGGTTCCTTGGGAGAAAGGTCGTAGTTTATTGTGGGATGCGACGTGTGTGTGCACGTTTGCGCCGTCACATGTAGCATCTACTGCTGCTACTGCTGGTGCCGCAGCTGAACTGGCTGAAAGACAAAAGTGCCTAAAGTATAGTCAGCTCATGAGTAATTATATTTTTGTGCCGCTGGCTATCGAAACCACTGGTGTGTGGGGCACTCAGGGCAGATCTTTTATTCGGGAGCTGGGCCGCCGTTTGAGGGACCATGGAATGGACGTTCGCTCTGGGGCATATCTGAGCCAAAGGATTTCCCTCGCTGTGCAACGCGGCAATGCGGCCAGTATCATGGGGACTTTTGGGCCGGATGTGGCTCGGGGTGATTTATTTGGTTAGGTTATATTATTTATTATTATTTATTTTCAATACTGTTTTGACATTGTATTATTCCTTTTTTTTTTTATTTACCATTTTGACGAAACCTGCGGGTGTATTTTGTATCGATTATATTATTTCTTTGTTTGTATTTTAATGTGTATTGTCTTTGTATAAATAATAAAATATATTTGAAAGTCATAAAAAAAAAAAAAAAAAAAAAAAGTTTACATATTAATCTAAAACTTAGCTTTACTAAATCTTAAATTCCAGACATCGTTGTCATCTAAATAATCTTTTATGTTATAGTAGCCCTTTTGGCACAAAGTGTGATTTATTTTGTAGGAAGCATCTGATGTATTCTATATTTTACTTGATGTAATCATAACACAGACCTATGTGTTATGTGATGTACATGTACATGTATTATGATGTGAGAAAGATGGTCTGCTTTTTTATCCATTACAAAATCGACTCAAAGTCAGTTATGTATATTGACATTCAACAAACAGAATGTAACGGTGAAGGAAAACTTCGTGAGTCTCTGAGCTATTCACATACCTCAGCGCTTGAAATCGCCAATCCGCGGTGGGCACGCGTGGTGATAAGGCCCATACACTCTCTCTCTCTCTGAGAGAAGGCCTGTGCCCTACAGTGGGACGTATATAGGCTGCTTATGAAACAGAATGAAAATTTCTGATTT
Source organism: Yponomeuta malinellus (assembly GCA_947308005.1). NCBI lineage: Eukaryota > Metazoa > Arthropoda > Insecta > Lepidoptera > Yponomeutidae > Yponomeuta > Yponomeuta malinellus. Next base: position 1,256,745 of record OX371000.1, read on the forward strand.
CCGACCGTTCACCGAGTAGAACTGTATGTACTAATTAGAACAGTTAACGATAGCTTTATGCACACCTACCAATCAGAGCCAGGCCGTTTTGAAATCAAAAGTGTTTAATAAATCATCAAAAACAAAGTTACGGGCGCGATGAAAGCTAATTTAAAGATGAAAGGGAAAACATAAGGAACTGGGCACACGGAGGTAGAAACCAGTCCTTTATAAACAGACTTCCAGGAAGACCAACAGTTATTACGGGGCTATAATTTATTAAAAAAAAATAGGGAACACTAAGCCAATTAAAAGACTTCACACCTATAACCCGTTCACATTAACTAGACGCTTGACGTTGATACAATAATGACCAAAATAAATACCAAAATGACTGGAAACTAAGCAAATTGTCGACAGTATGGTCAGCATCTTGGTAACCAATACGTGTGTCGATAATTTTCTGTCATTTTTGTATTTGTTTTGGGCATTATTGTATCAACGTCAAGCGTCTAGTTAAAGTGAACGGGTTATATATGTAAATTAGATACAATGCAGTAGATTCGTAGGTGGTTCATAGGTCATGCATTGCACTGACTTTAATTACAGATATCTTGAGCACAACGTGTTGTTATATTCTTTTTGTTGCACTAACCCGTGCTGAGGACAATTTTAAAAACATGGGGCTTCAAGTGATGTACATTGCTACGGCCAGATGTCGCTGCCTGTACGTAATACAGAGAAGTTTGTAAAGAGGCTCAAAATTTCGCCGATGCCCATTAGCTCAGTTGGGAGAGCGCTGGCACGGTTAACCAGAGATCGCGGTTTCAAGTACCGGCCTTCATTATTGTACATTATTTGTACCGCGTTTATGGCAAGCTTATTATACCTTATTATTATTCTTATATACAGTGTGCAATATAGTTTAAATCTAATCTAATCTAATCTTTAGGGATCTTATTGTAAATTCTTATACAATATCCCATAAACGAATTATTAACCATTGCCAGCCTAACTTGTTTCAATAGTTTAACGGTCTCATTTATAAAAACACAATACCTCCAAAACACTTCTCAGAGGCAGTTTAAAATAATCTGTAGTTACTTTCTTCCCTTTACCACAGACTACTTAAACTGCCTCTGAGGAGAGTTTTAAGGAATCGTGTTTTTTTTTAAGTAGGTAAGACCGTCATAGAATAACCGTTAAATACAAATACGATACAATAAAATACAAATATGTTTATTTTCTTAAGCCACAAATCAAGTGCAGTTTATGTAGGTACAAATGGTAGATGCGATAGTAGAATTTGTGGAATGACTGGTTTCGTATAATCTGATCACGCGATCCGTTGTTGTGGATGGAAGATCGCACAAGGGGTTGGAGCCTAAACTAGATGAGTGATCAGAAGTAGCTTCCTAAAGTCCAAATAACGTTCCTACCTCCACCCGAAAAGTGATATTACGAAAGAAAACATTATGACAATGACGAACGGCCCCCCGAGAGGCATTCTTTCAAATTAATTCTTAAGAGGCGGCCATTTGTCTCGCCGTGTTAAGATTAAGAGGGCTCGTGAAAAAACCGACGCGAGTACTTCCCCTTAATGGCTTAACTTTTCATCCGAACAAATTAACAGGGGACTGGGAGCTTTTTTAATTGTGCTCTTTTGCGTAAGAGTTTTCCCGCTTTGTTTCAGTAACGTAATTCAATCTGACGTCTCGGCGTGTTTGTTTACGTTCTCAAATTCGAACTATCAAGAACAAATTACAATAGTGGTCCGTCTGTCCGTTTGCCTGTCCGCGGCCTAACTCAGCGACGATTAGTACGAGAAAGCTGAAAATCTGAGTACGGCGTCCCTCCTCCCCTCTCCTGGCTAAACGATTGATTGAAGAAACGTGAAAAAATTCAGCGTAGCATTATAATGAACTTTAAAGGAAAACTATCACGGCTAAGTAGGCTTTACAACTAAACGAGTAATAGGCGACCAACTTTAAAAGAAAAACTTCCTATAAAATCCATTGAAAATTACGTTGATGACGTTGTTAGACCTGCAAAATGGATAAAACCCTCTCCTTCTACGGAACCCTACACTGCGCGTGGCCCGACACGCACTTGGCTGGTTTTTTGACAAAAGAATACTCATTCTTTTACAATCATAAAAAATCAGATGAAAAATATAGGAAAAAAAATTAGAAAGCAAATGGAAAGTAGCAAGCTCTAAAAAAGTCAAAACTCAAGCCATCTCAACAACATAGTAATTAGAAAGATAGCTGTCAAACCCATTAAGCCCCGCACCCATCACCGACGCAACATAATAATAACTCAAGCCGCACATAAACGACAGCTTCAGGTCGGGACGGCATAAAAGCATAACATCGTAAACCATTCAGCCGAACGATAAGCGAAGCAAGTATATGAATTTCCATAGCGATAAAATTAAAGACTACAAAATTCATGCCGACGTCACGACGCGGCGAGCGATAAAAGTTACGATTTATTAGTCTTTCAGGCTCTTTGGAAGACCTAAAAGGAAGAACGTCTCGGACGATGATCATACGGCGCGAAAGAATAAGATTTGTTCTGTTTGGCAGTATACTAAGGGACGTGGGTACCTACTGTAATCGGATTTTGTTTTATTTTTCTTGCTCGTATTCGGCGACGGTTGCCGTTGACACCTGTGTAGAATGACCAGACCTCTAGGCTGTATCAGCTATGCAGCCAACGGCTTCCACTTGCAACGATAAAAAAAGTAATACGAGCCGGCGTTTTGTCTGTGGCCGGCATTTACTTTTGCGCAGACGTAGACGGCGAAACAGTCGCCTTGATTGTCTAACCCCCGGTTTCTCGTACACTAACAAGCTGTTAATCTGCTGTTAACAGCTGTCAGTGGTTTTTTGTATGTACCTTGGTCAATTGACAGCTGTTAACAGTAGATTAACAGCGTGTTAGCGTACGAGAAACTGGGGGTAAGCCTAAACTATCCCTAATGCCTGGTCCATACACTTGTCACTTGCCATAAGATCGTGGATGATACAAATTCATAAAAGGAAGAAAAAAAGACATTTGTTATACCAATAAGACACATCACAGAAACAAAATAAACAGATAAGTAATAATTATAATATGTCTAACAACAGAAAGAAAACTAAATACACAATGGACAAAACAAATAATTAAACCCGGACCATACATGTAGCGTGTGGTGTGTCTAAGTTGCCATAAAAGGCAGCCGATTCAGCGTTGTGCTGAGGAAGTGTTCCCTCAGCGCTGATTTTCCGTCAGTGACTACGGTAACTCATAATTGTACTACGGAGTGCGTGTCGTGGTGCATTTAAAAATAATTAAAATAAAGGCAATAACATACATATAATAAAGTAAAAAATATCGTCATAAAATACTTACATATATAGTTTTGATCATAATAAACTAAATTCAGTGAGTAAATATAATGAAGTAAAATAATTAAAATCATACGAGGTAAGTGTACGCGAGCGCAGGCCATGCTAAACAACTCACAAACGTGTGGATACATTGCAAGCCGTTGCAAGCGTTTGCCGCAAGCTTCCTTTGATTTGTGCCCGAAATACCGACACGGTTCGGATCGGCGGCGGCAAGTGCTTACAAGCCACGACAAGCCAAGCCAAACGTCCTATCCACACGTTTGAATTTGTGACGGCTTCTTGAGACTTGGCAAGCTTGTGGACGCGGCGAAAAACAAGTAAGTATCATTGATATTTTTTGATTTTCTAATGGCTTTCACGTTATATGTTTTTGTTCGTAATTTAGTCATTTCCACTTTTTCCTTCCTTTTGTTTTGAGAGAGGCGTGCTGCGACGCCATCGCGCGCCATTTTGTATTGGTACGATCATTCCTTGTGGTTTCTTTCCAGTTCACCTGCCGGTCTTTTGCATCAGCTAGAAAGACCACCCGCGGAGACCGCTAATAAGAAACCAGCTTCGGTGAGTTCTACAAGAATCTCTGTTCTATCGGATCGATACCCCACTTGTCCCGTTGTTGTTTTGTGTGAAATTCCGCGAATTTTTTTGTTATTTTGTTACCCAGCTAGCTACAGGAGGCGCAGTACTCGCCTGCACCGTCCGGGAAGCGTGCCACAACCCAGGATGTTGTAAGTGGATTTTTTCTTTGTCATAATGTAGGTAGATTGCCTATGAGGGCCACGAACTTTTTGGTCTCAAACTTGAAAAAGATCGGTGTTACAAGCTGTAGAGTGGTTTTGGAATGTCCACTAATGCCCCCGCACCTTTTTCTTATTAGAAATCACAGGAAAATGCAGTATTTTCTGTTAAATTTGTGTTTTACATACATTTTGTTTCATAACGAAATTGTTAGTGATACAAGCAATTGAGTGACTTTAGAGTGCCCACTATCTTCTCCCTCATCTTTTCTTTATTATAAAACTCACGTAAAATTCAATATTATTATGGTGTAATTTGATATCTCCAATATGAATAGTGTTTATAAGCAGTTGAATGGCTTAGTAGTGTCTGCCACTGCCCCCTGCCGATTTTTTTTCTATGTACCCCCGATCGTGTCCCACTGCTGGGCAAAGGCCTCCCTGTTCATGGCCATCTCCTGTCAACCCGGTAGAAAGGTCGTGAGGTCGTCCCTTCATCTCCACCTGGGTCGGCCACGTTCGCGACATCCGTCGCGTTTTATCTTTCAAATAAGTTTTCTAAAAGAAAGCTTTAAGATTTCCATAAGTTTCCTCAGAAGTAAATGTTGAGTATGTATATGCAAAAAAGCGACTTTGATCCCAAATATCTCCTAAGCCGTTGATTTCCCAGGCATGGTTCTTTCGTACAAAATATTCGTGTTGATGCATAGGATACGTGGGTTTCAGGAAGTTCGTTAGTAAATTAACCATTAGTCAGGTCAGGCGGAAGGTTCGTGAATGCAAATGGCGAGGTACCAGAGATGGCATATGGGGGAAACCCCTATACGCAGCAGTGGAAAGCGGTGGGCTGATGATGATGATAATCAGGTCAGGTAGAAGGTTCACGGATGCGGATGACGAGGCACCGCGAGAGATAGCATATGCAGCGATGGGCTGATGAAGGTGAAAACTAGAAACAAAGACGTAGCCGATCTTCGTCAGCTCTATCTTCCGCCATAACTCAGGAATATCGCGCCGCCACCGCACCATTTAACGTGACAAACAGCCGCGAGGACAGATTTCATAAAAGTAAAAAGCCTTTTGGTGAAAAATACGACGATTCTGGGTGTTTTATTGCTAATGATTTTCTTTTCCGCTTGCTTGCGCGGCGAGCGAGTTTTTTGGCCATTTATTTACTCAGCTCTTGTAGCCAGCAGGCTTTGCCTCTAACTAGCGGTGACTGTGACTTTGTTTACGTGCCATACAAATAAAATATCACTGTATATTTTCCTAGGGGATCGTATTATACAAATGAGAATTATCCTACGAAACTTGTAATTGGTACGGAACTTGATCTACTTCATCTAATTCCCTTCAACCATCTAAGCATCATCAATGCCTAACGCGCGATCAGTAATCAAACATATAAACATCAAAACCTCGTTGTTGAGAATTAGTTATATTGTACTAGGCCTCAAGCAAGCTTTAATAATAATCAGACTTCTTTCGTTTTTCGTCAAGTTCACAATGTTCCACATTTGTATCTCAATACACACATAACTTTTCACCTATTGCGAGATTCTCACGATGGCTACAGCGCTCAAATGTCAGCTATCGCACCCATGCCTTGTCATATTTTCCAAACGAACTTGTCGTATGAAAGCAAAAAAGTAAAGTAAAATAGTAGACGTCTCCACAAAATACAGCCGGGCAACTAACGCTGCGAGTCCCGCAATGTTTCACAGGCCTTTACTTTTATGAAGGCTGCCGCGCCGCCATATTTCACGTTAAATGGCGCAGCTTTTTGTCGTTAAATTTGTTACTTACTGCCTGTAAATACGACTGTAAAAGGGTAGCTAGAAGGTTTTTTATTGCGCGAATTATTTACGGCAACATTTTGGATGAATTAGTTGGGTTTATGTGCCGCGGATCGCTTCGATGTATCACCTGCCTAACGTTTTTGGCTCGTTTAGTGGAGTGTTTGTTTCCACTCGGAAAAATACTTCGAAATCGCGAAACAAAATATCAGCTGTCCCATACTAAAGTTACCACCTACAGAATTAAAATTTATGTAACAGCTAATATTTCCTTCACGATTTCCGAGTTTTACCAATAGTGAAAATTTTTCGTATTGAGTGTTGAATTCTACTTTTTCGTATGTATATGGGGTGTGCTACTCACCCTGTGCAAAATGTTTGCGGATAATATGCAAAAAAGAATCAATGTAACATTAGCTTGTTTGGAAGTCGAGTCTAGTTCAGTTCAATCTTCAATGCCAAAAGTGTTGCCAGCTGATAAAACACGCAAATGCGTATGCCATAAACAAGCTAGAATCAGAAGAAACATGGCGTTTGCTAATGAACAACACTACCACGACTCTCACTAAAATGAACCCATAAATCCCGGCCCATTCGGAATATTTTTCACGAGTCCTCAGCCAGCGGTATTCCATGTACAGTAACTTACAATTTTTAGAGAGAACCTGGGGCTAAAACCTGCCGTTTCCATGCGAATAGCGTGTTACAAAATGGCCACCGCTTTTGTGTGTAAAGTCATTTTTAATTAGGCTCCCCGAATTCGCAGTTACATCCAGATTAGACTAAGCCCAAGTTTTTGCTTTCGCAAAGACTTCGTACAAATTCATTGGGAGCATGGGCTGTAATCACAGATATCTGTGGGTGTAATCTTAGTTTAGTCTGTGTACCACTTACTTTACACTACATAAACCCACGCCTGTATCCCGAAGGGGTCGACAGAGTACAAGGTTTGCCACTTGCCACGATTCGGTCAAACTCTTTCATCAACATTAATTAGTTGCTGCCTGCACTCTTGCCGGTTTAGGGTACTTTTTATCTTGCCCTTTGCTAATACATCCCCTATAGTCCACCTACCTTTCAAAAAAGAACAACGGAAGGTAAATCAATGTAGAAAAAACCTATTTCTTCTAAAAAAAAACTGTCACATACGCCAGTGACCTGCATTAGACTAGTGAAGTGACCAGACCTATCTACTGCAGTTCTTGCAATAGTTGGACTAGAAGTCGTCTTGTATAGACATAAAAGTTCAAACTTCTGCTTGTAGTATGTTCCACAAACAGCTCACAAATACCGGAGCCTAGCCACGCTTTCACTAGCCCCGAAACAAAACAGTGCCCCGAACATAATCAGATAAACACTAGAGGGCCAATCCGGCCGGCTCCACAGCGCCCTATCTCGCCGCAGGATCGGTGAGGTGAAAACAATTTGCAACAAAAACAAACCTGTTACTGGGATGCTTAATTAAAACGCAAATTGGCGAGATCGCGTCCCCTGGGCTGCGGCGTAGGGATGTGCTCCGCGATGCAGATAAGCTGGATTAAACTGGATCGGGAGACCGTGGCCGCCATTTTGGCAAATTCTAATTGTCTCTTTCAAAACCGAATATCTCTGTAGAGAACTCTCTGATGGTTTCACGATGAAGTCTGAAGGACAGCCTTTAGATCTTATTATCGTGCCACATAATGTGTGGCGTGTCCGTGTGGCGCCGGAATTAGAATAGCGTCACTCCATTTCCTTCCGTGGAAAGCGACTAAGAAAATCAATTACCAGGAGACGGGCAGCAGCGTCTTCCTGAGATTCCAACCGCATACTGCGATCGCCAACCCGCCTGCCAAGCGCGGTGATTATGGCAAAATCCCTCATGGTTATGAAAACCACGAAGGAGGCCCATGTCCTGCAGTGGGCGTCAAATGGCTGATGATGATCGTGCCACATACCATGGTCACATCTCTTTGACATCCATCACGCTCATTGTATTTAAGAGTTCGACTCATGTCGGTGTAGCATGTTCCACGTACGTCTGACATGTATAGGCCATGTTACATAATATCCACATCCAGATATCCTCGTTGGTAGTCAGACATGGTAGTCTTCGTAATTCTTCTACCACTCTCTAAATATCCCTCGGAGATAGAACTACAACAGCCACAAATCACAATCACTTGTCCTGGCCCCAAACCAGGATATCCTGTGATATGGCAGCCATACCAGTACAGTCGCGACCAGTCCTGTTAAATGCATTAGCCGCATAAGCACTTTACAGACATGGAAAACACTCAGACTGAGGCTATTCGTGCAAATTGAAGTACGTCCGTCCTTAGCGGGGATCGAACCTACCACCTATGGCATGGCAGTCAAAGTGTTATCGCTAGACCAATGAGTGGTAAGAGTTTTAGGGGTTTAGGACAATTTTTGGATTATAAAATTATCCCCTCCCCTTTCCTATTATGATTTATCACGACGTTTTTCTGACCACCTCCCTTTCTGTTCAAACATCAAGTGATGTAAAGAATGAACCCTTGAATAATTTAGAGATTTCATAGTTTGACTATTAGACTATTTAATAAAAACTATAGTTCTTTAATCACGTGAGGTTCGAACAGAAAGGAAGAACCCCCCTTGGGTCTTCTCATCCCCGGTTTCTGGTACACTAACAAGTTAGAAGTTTTTTTTTCTATGAAATTTGGCCACCTGACAGCTGTTAACAGTAGATTAACAGATAGTGTACGAGAAACCGGGGTGTCTGATTAACAATTTCAATTTCAATTATAATTTTCAACCCCAAAAATCAGTTTCCGTGTCGGGACACGAGCAGGCAGCCCTAGAGCGGTCGGTCGGTTTTGCATATTAATTTTTCCAAATTAACATAAAATCACTCGGTAGAGCTGATTCTGCTAACCGCTAACGCGTCCTATTTGAATTGCAAAAAATACGAGTTAATAAACGAAAAGGCGATCTATAATGTCTGTTCGTGTGTTTATCCGGAATAATATATTGCCATTGAAATAAAGGAAAGCCTTAAAACCTTAAGGCTTACCAGTATCGATAAAATGGAATGAAAATGGAGATTTATCTTGGGACTCTCAGATTATTTAAATCCTTCAATTATTACGTAATAACAACTGCATCTAACTTAATTACCTAATATAAATCTAGTAAAGGAAGAGCGGGACTTCCTGGTCTAGGGTTCTACACACTTAATAGGAAGTCCACTGTGTAAAATTAACGTTAAGCTGGTAAAGAAATGAAATATATATTATTATATTTTTTTCTGTTGTAACAATACCACTTCCAATATCCAAAAGCTTCATCTTCTCAATTTTATTTATTTTCTTTATTTAATACAATCTGGAATTTCAGGTAAGATTTTTTTTTTATGGTACACCAAAAAAACTGCCTCATTGATTTAACGACTATCACGACATAGATCCGTGTGACGCCGGATTAAGAATAGCGTCACTCCATTTCCTTCCGTGGCTGTCGTAGAAGGCGACTAAGGAAATAAGTTACCAGGTGACGGGCAGCAGCGTCTTCCTGAGATTCCAACCGCATACTGCGATCGCTAACCCGCCTGCCAAGCGTGGCGATTGTGGCAGAACCCCTCATGATTATGAAAACCACGTAGGAGGCCTATGTCAAGCAGTGGGCGTTAAATGGCTGATGATGATGACATAGATCGTGGGTTTCATTCCCATTTGGGGCCGCTGTACTTTGATTCTACAAATGACGTTTCTGGGCGTTTTTCCATGTATGTGACATATATCCTTGTTTGGATACCGTATCACAAGATATCTTAGATTGGGACCGGGATGAGTGATAGTGTTATTATATTTATTTATTATTTATTAGGACTAAATACCAAATGGGGGATGTATTAGCGAAGGGCAGGACAAAAGTTCCCGAAACCGGAGTGCGTACATGCCGACATATGGATTAGCGTACATATCGATTAATGGATCTTGATGAAGCGAAAGAGATCTGTCAGGATCGTGGCAAGTGGCAGTCTGGTCTCTGCCTACCCCTACGGGATACAGGCGTGAGTTTATGTCATTTATAAGGACAAAAAAATTATTTACTCATTTGAAAATTTTACTTAATGTCGAAAGCTTACACGGGCAGAGCAGCGGTACAAAACTAGTCGACGATATCGCGAGAACTTTGCATTCTGATTCGGTAATTGACAATTCCCTTTGATTGTTATTTAAATTGGCGGGCGATTGCCGACGATTTTCGGTAAATTCAGTGGCTGATCACGAAAAAATTTTCAAGCGAAAATTGTGGCGGGTACAGTTGACAGCACATTAACTTTTAGACGCGTGCGTGCGCGCACTCCACTCGGTGTAAAGCAGACAGTCGACAGCAGATCAACCCTTGCAACTAAAATGTAAGGGTTGATCTGCTGTCAACTATGTACAATGTGTAGACACGCTGAAATCTGGGTGGTTTGAAAGCGGCGGTTATGTAATTTGTAATTTAAAATGGTATCTAATTAGATAACTAATACTAATTACTTTGAAGTATAGACGTACATTAAAAAATAGGTTGAGAAATCTTGTTTCGAGTTGAGAAATTTGTTTAATATTCGTGAACAATTAGTACCGCCTCTCCGTCTATCAGCACAATAACCCACGGACCCGCGGCGCGCATGCACCGCTCTGGCTGGCTACTAATGGTTCTCATACTTGTTATAAATTGAGTTTGTATCTAGATATTGTTGGAAAGTGCCTTTTTAAACTAAAACATACCCGTATTCGAGAGTTAAGGCACGTTCATTTTTCTATGGCTTTCAAACCACCCAAAATTCGTGGTGTATAATGAACATAGGAAAATAGATAGAAGCACCTTTTATTTTATACGTATCATTGCCTGCAGCAGGGCACATACCTCTCTCACAAAGAGAAAGAGGGAAGTAGTAGAGGCTTTATTTTATTACTTATATAATTTTTTTTATTTTGTGTACAAAATAGATCACAACCATTACACAAGACTAAAGGCCAGTTTCTGAATTGAGAATTTCACTAAGTAAATAGTTAACTCTGTAGTGCTGTCTCTTTGAATTTCTCAGAAAAGAGCGTGACAGAATGTTACTAAGTATTTACTTAGCGAATTTGTCAATTCGGAAACTGCCGCCAAGATATTGGAACTATTAGTTGTAGTCTAAAGCATGCACACACAATGTCACCAGAGTGGCGCGTGTCCGCCTTAAAATAAGAGGAAAAATAAGAAAAGCGCTATAAATTCGCCACGCAGTTTGGTGAATTATTTGTTTTTGAGAAACATGTATTAACTCTTTATAAACAAATAAAAAAACTTATTTAATAGTGAGTATCTTAAAAAGTTTTTTTAATTTTAGAGGTACACATTTTGAAGAAAACCACACAACTTTATGAGTTCAGAATTTTGGCTGATCATCTCTTTGCCGCTTCCAACAGGTCTTCTTGGAAATCCATGGAGGAGGCCTATGTCCAGCAGTGGACTTCTTGTAGCTGAATGATGATGATGTTCTCTTTGTCACCACTCGCCTCATATTCGTGCTTCCAGATGCTGATGTATACCAAAAATAAAACAGTCGACAGCAGGGCCGCCTTTCATAGATCTACAATTCATTGTTTACTATTACAATTCGAATTACATTGCGTAGCCGAGTATTCCTACTTGTTAATCTGTGCACTAGTCAATGTGGCAATGTACATCCAATTGTCATAGTAAATTAATTGCAGTTCTATGCAACAGGCCCCAGGTCAACCTTTACCTTTTTAGGGTTCCGTACCCGAAAGGTGCCAAACGGGACCCTATTACTAAGACTTCACTGTCCGTCTGTCTGTCTGTCTATCCGTCTGTCTGTCTGTCCGGTTTTTTCATAGTCGCCGTTAATGTAACTTATTAGAGTGCACTTAGTGAAGGTTGATTTGCTGTCGACTGTAGGTACAGTACGCACGTACACGCATCGTCCTAAAATGCTCGTTTTGGGCGCCCAAAAAGTTTACCACCCATATTGACGAGGTAGGTAGAGGCTTAGGAAGTTCCTTTCTAGATTTTTTTAAATGTCCAAAGAAAACGCGCCACCGAGCTCATCCTAACCATTGCCTTTAAACCAAACGACGCGTATCCGAAACACGCGACAATTTTCATATCAGATAAATAAATTAGAGGTTGACCCTTCATTAAAAACTTACGACGTGTCATTTGCCGTCTAGATAATTATGTTTAATTTGCGCCACGGAGGCATAATAACACGACGGAAAGGCGAGGGAGACAAATCACAGGGTGTGAGCCCTGCGGCTATCTAATTGGCGCCGCCACCGCATCGATTTGTGTTTAAATCCGACCTTGTACGCACATTTTCTCCTAACACTTGGTTCAACACACCTAATGTTTTGTCTAATATACCTCAATCGCTCAAGACAAAATTATAGAACCAGTGTGTGTTACCAGTGATGACCTATGGCACTGATACGTAGTCTCTCACTATGGGCCTCATAAGAAAGCTCAAGGTCACGCAACGAGCTATGGAAAGGGCTATGCTCGGAATTTCTCTACGAGATCGAATCCGAAATTACGAGATCCGTAGACGAACGAAAGTCGTCGTCATAGCCCAGCGGATTAGTAAATTAAAGTGGCAGTGGGCGGGGCACATGGCACGCAGAACTGATGGCCGATGGGGCCGAAAAGTTCTCGAATCGAGACCACATATCGGCAAGCGCAGCGCAGGACGACCAGCCACAAGATGGACAGATGACCTCATCCAAGTGGCAGGAAGACGCTGGATTCAGGCCGCTTCCAACCGGTCTTTTTGGAAATCCATGGAGGAGGCCTATGTCCAGCAGTGGACTTCTTGTGGCTGAATGATGACGCCATATACATATATTTTTTTTTTTTATCTAGCCTATATACCTAAGTCCTACTGCACGGCACAGGCCTTCTCTGAGAGAGAGAGTATGTGCTTAATTGAAGTGAACACCTCAGACAGTCAGGTTTCCTCACGGTGTTTTTCCTTCACCTTTCGATCCTACGACCTCCCGAATGTGAGGCCGGCGTTCTACCGCTCCGCTTATTTATTTAAATAATAAAATAATAAACTCCTTTTTTCATCAATTACAAAAAATATCAATCACAAAAAATATGTCAGAACCCTGTACTATACATAGCCCCGCTCCTCAGATTTCTTTTTCTTCTAAGTTATTTAATTACAAAATTTACAAACATTAAACCGAAAAATGAATGCATACATTTTGAATGAAAATGCGATACACGAAAGACCTTCAGCAGATAAGAATTCGAATTGATTGGGTTACAGCTGTTAAAAGACCGGTTGATTAATTTTATTGTATATATTACGGTTACAGCTTTGAAGTCCCGCTATATATGAGTGTGCTAAATAGCTTGGACATACTTCTATGAACTTGGAAATGAATTTTCCGGAGGCTGTGGTACGATATTTCTATTTATGCCACACGAACCAAAAAGCGGGTTTTTCCGCACGCTACGCGTAAATAATTTACGTGTTTCAGGAATTACACATTTTAGATGTAATCTTGTTTATGGAGTACAAACCTAGATACATAAGCAGCTTATATGCGTCCCACTGTACAGGGCACAGGCCTTTTCTCAGGGAGAGAGTATGGGCTTAATCACCACGCGTGCCCACCGCGGATTGACGATTTCAAGCGCTGAGGTGTATGAATACGAGTAGCTCAGACAATCAGTTTTCCTCGCAATGTTTTCCTTCACAGTTAGCGAGTGGTATTGCTACTATAACTTCACAAATGTACATAACTTAGAAAACAAAGTCATAGGTACGTGCCCGCACTGGAAATCGAACCTGGGTCTCTCGCTTCCAAGTCCAATGTTCTACCCACTACCACCGCTGTGGAGTGCCTGAGTAGGAAAATACTCTCTTTAATTTTAAATCATTTTTAGGGTTCCGTACCTCAAAAGGAAAAAACGGAACCCTTATAGGATCACTTTGTTGTCCGTCTGTCCGTCCGTCCGTCCGTCTGTCAAGACCCTTTTTCTCAGGAACGCGTGGAGGTATGAAGCTGAAATTTATATCAATTACTCAGGTCTACTGTCCCTTGAAACTTCTAAGCCAACGCAATCAAAAGATACAGCCGTTTATGCCGCAAATTTTCGACACTTGCAAGGGAATCAAAACCTACAGGGTGCTTCCCGTGAACTCAGAATCTTGAAATTTGGTACGAAGCAACGTCTTATAGCATAGATAAAGGAAAAATTACGAAAACCATAAATTTTTAGTTACATCACATAATATATTTTTTTTTAATAATTTTAAACTTACTACCCATTTCCTCATAAACGCGTAGAGGTATTAAATTTAAATTCATACCAAATACTCAAGTCTATAATACCTTTAAGCTGTAACAAAATCTAACTTCTATGTCAACGCAATCAAAAGAAACAGCAATTTAAGCTGCATATTTTGAAACTCGCAAGTACTCGCAAGGGAATCAAAACCTAAAGGGTACTTCCAGTCGACCTAGAATCTTGAAATTTGGCATGAAGCAACGTTTTATAGCACACATAAAGGAAAAATTCCGAAAACCTTAAATTTTTAGTTACATTACAAAATATATATTTTTTAATAAATATAAACTTATTACTTTTTTCCTCATGAACGCGTAGAGCTATCAAGTTGAAATTCATATCAAATACTTAGATCTAATTGCCTTTAACCCGTGAAAAAATGTTGTTGACATTGCAGGTTTGTACGGAACCCTCGGTGCGCGAGTCCGACTCGCACTTGGCCGGTTTTTTATTTTTCTATCCTTATTTTTCAACTCCCTTTAATCTTCAAAACCGCTTCGGTTATTATTATTATTAATGTGTGTGTATCAAGATCTTGACGCAAAGCCAATGACACTTCGGTGACATTAAGGAACGCAGCTTAAGGCGACTTTCTCACTCGTCTGTTTATTAACTAATCATTGTGCAATTTAGTATTACGTATATATAAATTTAATTATTGCTATTATTAAAGTGAAGGAAAACATCGTAAGGAAACCTGAGTGTCTGAGCTATTTACATACCTCAGCGCTTGAAATCGCCAATCCGCGGTGGGCACGCGTGGTGATTTAGCCCATACTCTCTCTCTCTCTCTGAGAGAAGGCCTGTGCCCTACAGTGGGACGTATATATATATATATATATAATTTATAGTTTAGAGCTGTTTATTAATTTATAGTGACCAAAATAATTTGGTAACCGATGGGGATTTATTTTATTGCAGAGTAACAATTATTGCACAGTGCGAGGTAGCATTATTTAAGTTTCGAAGAGCCTTTAAATTGTTCCCCTTTTTGAAAAGAAAATGCCATTTAGTCTCTTTTATAATATTCGAAGTTCAAACCACAAATGGTAACCGTAACCGCCCTCTAACACAAGTGTCCGATTACCGAAACCGCACGCCTTCCACGAACAATCGGGAAACACCACAAAATAGCAAGATTATTGTTGTAATGCGCTTGTCATTTTAACAATAGTCGTAAAAGATAGGGCAGATGTTAAAATAACAAACATCGATGTGAAATTGGGAATGGAATGGGATTAGACAGGTCTATGTAATGTATTAATTAGTGTTCACAACGGATAGAAAGTCCAATTATTACACCCGACCGAGAAAGCAGAGGGTTGATTACCCTAATAGTAAATAGGAGGCGGTCACTTACTCCACTTTTTATATAACGTGTTACCGAAAAAACGGCAAACCTTTTCTTCAGTACCGATAATTACCACACTAGACAAAAGTATATAATTCGATTATTCATACAATTTGACCACGTCGAGTATCGTCGAGAAAAATTAAAATAAATTTAATTATCGCTGCTGAAGAAACAGTATTCTGGTTTTGTGTTATTTCAGTAATACGCTGTAGACGTGATTTCACAACATGATTTCATCGTGATAATGCTCTTGAAATAGTTTGAAACACGCAAAATAAGTTAGTATGAAGAACAGCGTAAGGGCGAATAGCTGATGAAGAAAGAATAAAACTATTATAATAGGAAGTTACACGTGTTTCCGAAAAAGCGCACTCGAAAACGTAACGTGAGCGGATTAGGGGAGTCTATTCTCCAAAGCCCATTGTCGATCGTATCTCACTGTGTCAGCCCGCGTCGACTGCTAATTCCTCGTATGAATAAACCTTTTGAGCGCTGCGTGACGTGCCGCGGCTAGAATTTGTGTTATTATTACAAGTCGGCTTGTTAACCTTATCGGTTCCGATCGGGGTTGATTTAGATCGCACGCTACTTCAATGTCGTGAACAATGATTTATATTTTTATTGTTGTGTGTTTACCTTTCGTCCAAACAGTAGCCGGGAAAGCGGGAATGTAAGCAGCAGGGGTTTCGCTTTTGTAACTATTTCTTTGTGGGCCTTAATTGCTGTATTAAACATTAACCACTAAGGAGGGAACGACGGCTCTTACAAAACAAAGAAATTTATTGGAATAAGGTAACGGAAAATATACCAAACCAAACAATAGTATGTTTCGTGTGTAATCTGACAAAAATCCTATTTGTACACACGTAATCCGAGAGGCAACGAGTCAAATGACCATCAGGAGTCTGTCTGAAGAGCTGACATGCGTCAGAGAGGCGTAATCCCGGATCGAGTCCGGTCGCCGACAATGGAGAATCGAGTTACATAATACGATTCGATTTCGCCCCGCAGATTAGGGCGCTCGATAATAAGGGCCCATTCGCGGCGAGGATTACGAAAAATGTTATTGTACATCTGTCAACAGATGTGAAGTTGAATACCCGTCAAGTTTATAATAAACTGTGGCCATTGAAACGGAATACGCGTATAATGAAATTGTTTATGTTTCTGCGACGCTGCCTGCTAGTCCTGCGGCTGAATAAAAGCAAATCTGGGTACACATTTTGGATCGAGAATCATTTATGTTAAAAGAGTTCTGACCTGGCGACCCCGGACCGGACGGGGAAGGCCCCCCACCAGATGGTCTGACGACCTGGTTACGGTGGGCGGGGAGTCGCTGGATGCGGGCGGCACAAGACCGGGAAGCTTGGAAAACCATGAGCGAGGCCTAAGTCCTGCAGTGGGCGTCAAATGGTTGATGATGATGATGAAGAGTTCTCTACACTAATATGTATCTTCTTTTTAATAAAAACTGAATTTTATGTATTTAAGTGCCGCACTAGCAAAAGTACCAAAACGTCGGAAAACTGTAAAATGAAAAAGTAAACGAGGAAATATCCGTTCAAATTCAGTTTTTATTATGTCTAGTGCTCGTGTTAACCTTAGAAAATATATTCTTTTTCCTAATTTTCTACATGATTGCATGAAGCGATAAAATTGGTATCAAATTATTATTGATAACCATGCGGATGCTGATGCCAATATCGATCGATCTTTACATATTATATTCTATCAACTGTACAGTGTTTATATTATGTGAATTTACCTTACGTAGTACCTCCTCTGTGGTACCTAATCTAAGGAATAGAATATTCTTTAAGAAGTTTCTCGTGTTTCTAAAATCTCCAATGCACTTTCCAATAAACCCAGACGCTTTTTTCACCCCTCTTCAAAAACTCATTTTGATCCTCTGCTCAACGCAATAATCCTAGGCAATAATGCTCGATTCAATTTCTAAACACTGGTGAACTCCTGTTCAGGACTAGTCTCAAGGGAAATGCAGCCATGTACTGCAGTCACATAAACGGCGCAACAGATAAAAAAATTTTGAGATTTACACAAATAACTTTTTCAAATTATGAAAGAAAAAAAACATTAGTATGGGCTATTCTTGAATCTAGAATGTCCTAAAATCATTCAGTAACCAGAATTAATGGCTGAGGATTGGCAAACAAATAGACAGGCGTTACGTTTTTCCGTATTTTAACCATTTTTACGTCAAACGAAATGATATCTGGTACCTGAGCTACACTTTGTAATACGAGTATATTTGACATCACCATCAAGTAGTTGTCTCCCACTGAGGTGTATTTTTATACATACTGCAGTGTATGTGTATGTTTATACATACTGCAGTGTATGTATACGTAAGACTCTCCGCGTTCACGCCACTTTTCACGCTCCTGACCTCCTGTGCTGTATGCAACAACGCAAACACCCACCCAACCGCCAAATCATGTGTTGACAGACTCGCAATAGGTATATTTGTAATTTGCATTAGTTATTTTCTTTCACCTAGTTGTGCAATAAAGTGTTCTCTATCTATCTATATTGTGATGCCAGAAATTTCATAGAAACGTTTTACAGTATCAGAGGTTATTGATAATGGTGACTAGAACCACATATTTACAGATTTTATGCCTATGTCCTGCAGTGGCTGTCAAATGGCTGATGCTGATGATGATGATGATGATTATGAATCAATCATCATCAGCATCAGCCATTATGAATCAATCATCATCATCATCAACATCAAATTAAATAGGGACGTCCATAACGTAAACACTAGAAATAGAAATAAGCTTCATCATCAACCCATTATGTCCCCACCGAGGGGCACTGGTCTCTTCCCTGAGGAAGGTATAGGCCATACTCCACCACGGGGGCCAAGTCCGGATTGGTGGAGGCTTGTAGACTAGTGGCTCGCCTACTGTCAGAAGTTTTCAAGCCGCCCTAAGGCCTCTGACTTGGCTTAACGACTGCCATCTATCGACGGCAGCCGGCACCAACAGCTTAACGTGCCTTGCGAAGCACGGAACCGCTCGGAAAAATGCCACTAGCGTTAGGCATAGACGGCGACCCATCCATGCACTGAACGCGCCCTGTGTTGCTTAACCTTCGTGATCGTTTAAGATCACTCAGGCAGCCGGGGCTACGAGCGATTCTAAGCTTGCTTATTCTAAATTTCGTTTAGCCAAGGTAAATACATCGTTTGTAGGCTATTGCGTTCGTTTTTACAACAGAATTCTAGAACATGTTTTATCCTTGTCTGAAAATAAGTTTAAAACATTCATTAAAAAATCGCTATGTAAAAAAGCCTATTATAGAATAGACGAGTATATGAACGATATAAGCCCTTGGTAGTAAACCAATTCCACTGCGATTTCATTGTTATTTAATTATTAATATTATAATTTATTTAGTTTTAAAAGGTGTACTGACGACGTGATTGCACATTAATAACTATAGCACACATTTTATAGCTGACATGATCTCAATCTGCAGGTTTGCTAAAGGTCATTCGAATGGTGGCGTGGTGGCCGGGTCACCTATCTCCCTCTAAAATGGTTGAGACTGGTGATGGCTGACCCCTGCGTTATGCTCGTGAACGGGTGCTGTTCGTGTGTCTGGCCGCAGCATTAATGTTTTTCCTACTTTTGTAAGTAGTGTTATTTTGGCTTTTAAAGTTATTGGTGGCTGTCATGGAATCATATCATATAGGCTTTGATGTATAAGTTTAAGATGATTTGAGAAAAGATGGTCCGAGTGGAGTTTTTTTTTCCCGCTGCCTTTTTCTCCACTACAAATACGGCCCGAAGGCAGCGGCTAACATAGTAACATAGTACATTGACATTCAGCAAACAGAATGTAAATTCTTTAGGTTGAAATAAATTATTAATTTCTGATTTCATCAGCCCACCACTGCCCACTACTGGGCCTTCGAAAGCCATCTCTCACCGTCTCTTGCCATCCGCATCCACGGACCTTCCGCCTGCTCGACTATATTGATTGACTAAAATTTACTTATTCAGTTGTTGTTTTTTCGGTTAATTAGCTCCATATGTTTGTGCGTTTAAATGTAATAAAAACCGATACTTTTGTCTTATTGGACATACGTACTCGTAGTAAGCCTGAAAGAAATCCTTTAGTTGCACAGTCCACAGAGTTGTCCAATTCACTTACATCATCATTCAGCCACAAGAGATCCACTGCTGGACATAGGCCTCCTCCATGGATTTCCAAAAAGACCGGTTGCAAGCGGCCTGCATCCAGCGCCTTCCTGCCACTTACATACTAATATACTATTATTTGGTCTCTGCCTACCCCTTCGACGTAGGCGTGAGTCTATGTATGTTTATTTATAGAGGGTTATTTCTAAAATACCCAATTCTCGAGAAACCTCAACTTGAGTTTGTGTTTGGCCACAACTTTCAATGTATGATATTTTCACAGATTTTTATTTTTGAAATAACAGAGTGTATGCAATCAGTTTCGTGTGGCGTCGGATTAATAATAGCGTCACTCCATTTCCTTCCGCGGATGTCGTAGAAGGCGACTAAGGAAATCAATTACCAAGAGACGGGCAGCAGTGTCTTCCTGAGATTCCAACCGCATACTGCGATCGCCAACACGCCTGCCAAGCGTGGCGATTATGGCAAAACCCTTCATGTTTAGGAGAACCATGATCAGGCCTATGTCCTGCAGTGGGCGTCAAATGGCTGATGATGATGATGATGATGCAATCAGTTAATCTATCTTCAGTTAATCATTGTCCTGCATAGACGAATGTTCATTCTATTTAAGCATAATCTATCAAGCAGCGCAATTCTAAAGCGAATAGGTCGGATTCGGGCAGGCTATATTGTGACACGCTGTATAAAGTCCGGTTTATTTAAAACCTCAGTAAGCAGGCAGATGTCATCAATTGGACAAGCTGAACTAACGCTTATCTCTTCACAATTACGGAACTGTTCACAATCGAAACTGTACAGCTCAATAATATTTACGTACCTAATTTATAACACGTCCTGCCAGCCCCCTACTCTATTCTATTGAAACCGTAAGTAGCTCTGCAATATCTGATCGTGGCATCAACAATGAGGCAACATGGGTTCTCATTACAATGGGCCTGCAAACGCGGTTGCAAAAACTCGTTGACAGATTTGGGTTTTGTAACGTTTATGAAGGAGGGGTTTTGTGACATGGTTCAGTGTGCCTAGTCGGGTGGAAGATGAAGTGTCAATGAGAGTAGCATGCGACGTTCCGTAAGGGGCGAAGGGTTCCGTACCATTATCTATACGATATTTGAATATTTCAAGCGTCTACTTGTTGCCGTTATTAATATCGAGCAAAAAACGGCAAAAAAATCACGTTTGTTGTGTGGGAGCCCCTCTTAAATATTTATTTTATTCTGTTTTTAGTGTTTGTTGTTATAGCGGCAACAGAAATACATCATTTGGAAAATTTAAACTATAACTATCACGGTTCATGAGATACAGCCTGGTGACAGACGGACGGACAACGGAGTCTTAGTATTTATAAAACATAGAGGTATTTCTCCCTACAAAATTCACATTCAAAACGGCCCCAGTCCTCTCAATTAGTCTTTACCAACGAAATGAGCGCAAGATGTGCTGCAGAGTAAATCACTCTGTGACTGGTTCATTCCGTGCGCCATGCGTGACGTGAACGTTTATTGGGCGATACTAAGTGACAGCGTAACTATAATAACAAAAATATTAATAATAACTAGGGCAATTGTCTGAGTCCACTATGGTTCTGTCTGTCCCTGAATCCTCTAAATCGGGGACGGGCTTTCAGTTTGGGAGAGGAGGTACGAAAGTTCCTCACCTCTTCTATATGGATGACCTCAAACTTCTTGCCCCAACACGGACTCGCCTGATGGACCTACTAAAAATCACATATGACTTTAGTGGATCCATTAGAGTGGAGCTAAGGGTCGAGAAAGGAAAGAAGGAAAACATCGTGAGGAAACCTGAGTGTCTGAGCTATTCACATACCTCAGCGCTTGAAGTCGCCAATCCGCGGTGGGCACGCGTGGTGATTAAGCCCATACTCTCTCCCTGAGAGAAGGCCTGTGAAATGAAAATAAACCCACTACCTCCGGTATGGTAATCGGACCTGATACCGCTCGACCGTAGAGGCAGCTGAATAAAGAAAACCCATTTTTGCTACGTAAATAAGCACGGAACCCTCGGTGCGCGATTCTGATTTGCACTTGGCTGTTGAGTTGGTAGGTATATTTATTATTTACTAACTGGAATATTGATTGCCTGTCGACCATCTGCTACATCGGTACCTTAGCACCTAATTGAGTTCTTTCCATGGCTCAATTAAATAATATACGTGTAGCCTTGTAAGAAATGTTAATTTCTCTTTGAAACGAAACGTTTAAGTTCTAGTTTCCATCCAATCCAAACAGTTTATAAAAGCCTCAATTTATTTCTAATAGACGGTTAAAATAATTTCTCTAGGGGCCTGTTATTAAACATCAATTAGATACGGGCAAAAGGAGGTTCCCCATTAGAGAAAAACGTTGACATATGTTATTTCCCTGTCAACTGGTAAATTACACGAAGCAGCTAGAAGTTAATGGCAAATCGATATTAAATAAGACAGCTTTGTATTGATCGGAACTTAAATTATCAACTAACTACTTCACGTACGCAGAATAATGTGTAGGTACCTAGGTTTCTGCTCTACGTCTAAGGAAAGTGATATCTCAACGGATATTGCAATCCTTGGGATAAACTTTAGGCGGTAGTCTGTAAATCCTCTGTCTGGCGAAATTCCCCTGATTATCCCACCCAATTTCCAAACTAAACGAATGAGCAGCAAACGCCTGACAAATGACTGTTAGCAACACAACACGAGCGCGCGAACTGTAACAAGCGCTCTCGCAGGCGCCTCTAAAGCTCTTGAAAAACGTCCCTCCAACTGAAAAACCGAGACAGCGCATCTGTTAACCGTGTCAGATTTACCGAGAAAGCGTCGGCGGCGGGACAGAGCGTTTCATCAGCTAATAAAACATTCGGCGAGGGTTACTTTTCAGGTTGAAATATGGGGTTAGGTCGGGATGATGGCGCGCGGGGTGAGGTCAAGCCATACATCACCGGGGCCGCTCGGATTACTTTAACATCGACTTTGGCTTGTTAATGCTGCGAACTTTACCGCTTTTCGTATTTGGACAGATTTTAGGGCCTTTTAATACTGTTAGCGACTTTCGAAACGATATTAAGGCTGTCGTTTCATCTGGCATGTGACTCACTCACCCACTTTATTATATTTACAGTTGAATTATTGCAAAAAAAGTATGCTTAGTTTTGACAAAATGTGGTCTGAATAATAAAATTACTGACAGACTCATTTATAAAAAGTACGATTCCTTAAAACACTCTATAAACTCCGATTAAAATAGTCTGTGGTGGAGATTTTACAAGGAAAAGACGTAACCACAGATTAAATAATCTGCTGCTTTAGAGGAGTCGTATTTTTATAAATAGGCTGTAATACTTTTGACATAATGTTGTGATTTTCACGAACTCTAGTTTTTGGTTAAGAAACATGAGGATCTCTTTCAAAAGCGGATTTTTCAGCAACTCCTCAGATCACATCTTGTCAAAAGTGTAAGTAGGTTCCTATCTGTTATTTTCTTAAATCATTAAAATAGAACGTGCGAACGAAAAGGTTGCCAGATGTAAAATAGCCTTAAAACCAGAAATATCTGTCGCAAGAACAATTTCGAATAGACAACATCTATCAGCCTAAGCACCCCAACGCTGGTGTAGCCTACCTGAGTTTAAATTGTTAAACAACACGGTCGGTGAATATTCATAAAGCGAATTTATACCGCAATAAACCTCTCGCAAATGATCCAGAAACATGAGAAAAATTCCCCGCCGCCATATTTAATACGACGCCATTTTTATTTTCCCTTCGCGCCATATTTTATTCGTTTGCGGGAAATCGGGCGGCGGCGGTGCAATAACAATTTTGGTGCTGTGCAGATTTGATTCTAGTGTCGTGAAAAAAAAAACTGTATAGTTTTCTAACGTACGAGAAATCGAGGGTGGGTCACGGAATATTGCGCAATTTTCTCACTTCCCAAACAGGACTTAAAGTGGCGCGTTGCCTGTCACTGTCACCCGGCAAACTTTTGTTAAGTTGCCTAACCTGACAAAGAATATTGCGGCGCCCAGGAAAAGTGTGATCCACCACCTGACCGTGTTGTAAATTGTAAGTATTCTATTCCTAGAACCTGGAACTTCTGCTTTTCTTTTCCTATCGAGCAAGCCACTTCATTAGGGCGTAGTCAGGTAGTCAGTACTCGCGTTCGTA
This sequence comes from Yponomeuta malinellus, assembly GCA_947308005.1. Lineage (NCBI taxonomy): Eukaryota > Metazoa > Arthropoda > Insecta > Lepidoptera > Yponomeutidae > Yponomeuta > Yponomeuta malinellus. Next base: position 1,280,689 of record OX371000.1, read on the forward strand.
GCTTTATCTAAACCCCGGGTCCAAACGAGTAGCGTTGACAGTGGCAGGCCTAAACCGCGGCTCATAACTACCCACCTGACAAAAACAGGTAAGCAGGTTACATTTTTCGCCAAGTCTTCATTTACTATGATAAAATAGAGGTTAGAAAAGTTTGAGTTTATCCCGAGTAAATTTTTATAGAGTGACCAAAAAATATTCACCGCTTGAAATCATCCCCTGTTCATCGGTCTCTTTCGTCTAGACAACTGTGAGCCCTCATCCTCTATTAAGCTTAAAGAAACAAACGTGATCACCTACGTAACCACAAAGTGTCACTCTTTGAAGAAACCACCTTAACCGTCTCCCCCACCGTGTCCCAAAGCTGCAACATTATACATTCAGGGCGGAGGTCGGACGCGTCGGCTAGATTTATCGCATGATAAACAACTTCCTTCATAAAACAAGCCGCACTACCGTCGACACGACTATTTGTTGCCGTGGATGGAACACTTTACTTTGGGAACGAAATAAAGTAGTGCCTAACCTCAGAAGTTAACGTAGACATTGCAGCGTAACAAAGCTAGTCGAAAGCTCGGGTATTTGCAAATCAACCGCTCAACTAACGGCCTTCACACTACGTGTCTTTAGCCAGCTTGGCTACACCGCTAACCAGACCTAACCGCTAACCGGTCAGCTGTGTCTGCGTAAAGCTACTATAGTTATTTTTAAATACCAGAGTTTGGTGTTATTTTTCTGAGGTGTTTTCGACTAAATCGCAACAGGAACTAACAGGAGTCTATAGTCAGAGCGATTGCTCAAAATCTGAAGCCTGAAACCATTTTTACCAGTCCAATATAGGTGTGTTTTCTAAACTTAAATTGAACTGGACCGATTAATCCCCCATCCTATACATGTACAACTGTACAATAAATGTATTTTCTCTTTTTTTCTTAAAAACCTATTTAGAGGCTAAAAATTCCACCCATGCCGGGACTTGAACCCACGACCTCAGCTCACCGTGCCAGCGCTCTCCCAAGTGAGCTAATGGGCAAGTGCAAGCATCGATGAAATTTCTAGTCTCTAACTTCTCTGTATTATGAACGGTGACTCAGAGGTCGCGGGTTCAAGTCGCGGAATGGATAGAATTTTTAGTCTCTAAATAGGTTTTTAAAATTGTCCTCAGCACGGGTTAGTGCAACAAAAAGATTTTTTTTTTCTTTCAGAGAAGTAGTCAGAAAAAGGGAGGTTGCCGAGAGCGCATTGCCAAAAAAACCGGCCAAGTTCGAGTCCGACTCGCACACGAAGGGTTCCGTACCGTTATCTATACAACATTTGACTATTTTAAGCTTTTCCCTTCTGCCGTTATTAATATCGAGAAAAAAACGGCAACAAATCACGTTTGTTGTATGGGAGCCCCCCTGAAATATTTATTTTATTCTGTTTTTAGTATTTGTTGTTATAGTGGCTACAGAAATACATCATCTGTGAAAATTTCAACTGTCTAACTACCACGGCTCATGAGATACAGCCTGGTGACATACGGACGGACGGACGGACAGACAGACAGCGGAGTCTTAGTATAAGGTCCCTTAACCCTTTGGGTATGGAACTCTAAAAAAGTAAAAATTTTAGTTCCTTGTTAATAACAATGGTTACATGCAAGCACGGAAGGTCAAGCCTGTGTTGTGATGGCCGTCTATATGTTCACAATAAAGAATGGCGACATCAATTACTTTCTTTCTTTCAGTGGTCATCGTCCCTCTTCACTCTCTTTCTCTCTCTCTCTTCTTAGTGGAGAGAGTATATGCACAACTTCGGTGATGGCCGTCTGCTCTCCTCATTCCTCTCCAACTTCACCCAAAAGAAGAGGTGGCAACGTCAAGTGTAAAGAATGAATTTGTCAGCGCGAGTGACTCAGCGGTGACAGATCGCCGGCCCGCCCTCGTGTTTCAACCCGAATCACCCTGTAGGCGTGGGCGCACTCCGCAAAACCTAGTTTTCATTTCACGATGCCTTTCAAAACTATTCTGAAAATTTGGGTTGTACTCTTCAATACGAACAATGTTTGGGAATAGCTTAGAAATTACGAAAAGTATGGAATATTAGCTGTACATCTCAGTGAACACAACTTCGTCTTCAGCTTCTTCTTGGTGTTGATGGGTAGAACCCACACTCTCGGAAAAGCTTCAAGCGGATTGTAACATAATGTATTTATATGAATGTCATACTAAGGCTGACTTAGACGCCCTTTAAAACGACTTTTGTAAGAAGGATTTTAGTTAAATGCTTTTTAAGCCACATGTAAGAAAGTGTTGCAAGTCGGCCTTAGTTCAGTTTTAGAGAGAGTAGGTAAATGGGGGAAGATCTATGCTGAGGATAATTGAATGTAAAAGAGAAAACATGCTGGACCACTTGCTTTGTCACGACATTTTTATAACCAACACCGTAGAGAGGAAGATAGAAGGAAGAAGAGGTAAAAGAAGATCACGGAGAAGCTCTGACGACCAAATTAAAGAGAAGATAGAAACCGCGACGTACCAAGCTCTCAAGTAACTAAGATAGACTTCGTAGGGTTAACAATATTTACACCCACCTGTACTAGTCCTAGAGCTATCAGAAATAAACAGAAGAAAATTTTTGGCAGAGCTTTTTGCAGGCGATTTTTGGTAGGGAATTTTAGTGCCAAAACCGTGGCAATGTCCCCCTTGTCAAGTACAGTGCGTTGTGCCTTTAGCAACCTCCACTAAATCACAACACGCTGACAACCTTTCAGGGCTGATAAATCACACAAGAAAAAAACTATTTACTGACTAGAGTGACCCCTCTTCGTTCCACCCGTTGTCCGCCGCGTCTGGCAAATTTATGGCCACCCTAGCTCGGAGAAAAAGTGTACACGCGAAGAAGGAAATTTCTGGCCATTTTATTCACCCAATATATTTTATTTTGAGGAAATGACACCACGATCTCACCCCGGATAAATGTTCGGGACATTTGTCTTCTTGACGCGGAATCTTTTGCTGAAAGTGAATACTATATTTTATGTATGAGGTCGAAAGGATGGTAGGATGTTAGCGATATTTCATGGGGCATCTTTCGGAAGAAATTGTATACTTAGAGGTGAGGTGAAGTTAAAAGGAAACTATCTATGTCTGATATTCTTCTATCACACTCAGAAAACCATGCTGCCTTTCCATTGACGGAAAGCAGGATGGTTTTGTTGTTAGTTTGTAATTGTTCTATTGCACTTTTGACCAATAAACTGCAATGGAGAACTATATCTCAATCCTTAATTGTTTTGCGCACGTAGGCACGTTAAAGGAGACATAAACAACTAACCACTTATTAAAAGTTTAGAGGCAATCAACCACTCACTAATTTAGCAGCAATGAAATAGGTACCTTTAATGCATTTGAGCCTCTAATTTGAATTGCCAAAGAGCCCGGTTTCTCATAACCATAATGAAGTGTGCTGTGGCGTACGAGGATATTTTAACGTCGGCTGCAGTGCTGCCGTAGTAACACGACATAGAATGAATAACATAGACCATTTAGACAATATTTTGAAGAACGTTCGCTCTCGGTTCAAGAACCGATTAGCTTGGGCTTTGAATTAGCGCAAGGGCTTTTTCATGGCCCAAAACCTTATTGGAGTAAGGTGTCTTCTTCTTTACGTGTCATCTCCTATAGGATGTCAGCAACCATTTCGGCTATCTTGCTATAAGGCGAAAGAAAGAACTAGCAGGCCTACAGAACTCTAAATTTTATAGTTTAAAACCCACAGAACATGTTCTATGTTAAAACCTACATCGCAAAGTCATCGTGTGTACATGCAACTTAACCGCTTGTACGTTCCACGTAGCGATATTTAACACGTCTGCCGACGCGGTAGTTACCTGTCAGCCGTGAAATACCGCGCCCCATAAGCGCCGGGTCCGTTATTAGTTTTTGCAACTAAAACTGCATGTGCTGCGTTCCTCGCCGCAAGTCAACTTGTCTGAGGTTTTATTTTTGATATGACATGTGGAATTACCGGGCTAGGCGACCTAGCATCACGTTTTAGGTCCTGTTTTGTCATACGTACCTACTACAGTCAACAGCAGTTTTACCTTTACATTTTAGTTGCAGTCACCCGTAACGGATCTTAATAAAGTGCATGCGTGTAAAGTCAGATGCCTTTTGTGGCAACTTTGACACACCACAGGATGCACTCTGACGCTCTGAATTTGTCTTGTATTATGTTGTATTACGTGACTTGTTTTTCCTTTGTACCTGTTTATGTTACTTGTTATGCCTTTTTTTTATTTTAGTTAATTTTTCCCAATAAATGTCTTTCTTTCTTTCTTTCCAAAGATTGATGTGCTGTCGACTGTGTGGCACTGTAAGTTTCACCCAGACTATATTGCAAAGCGAGTTACATTGCAGATGATTATATCCTGATTCCGATTTGATGCAGCGTCTGGCGCTGACGCTTCATATTTTCTAGCAATATATTATTGATAGTTCTATTGTGGTAAGGAATCCAGTGTCTTGAAAGCATTGGCAGTATATATACCAAGAAGCTAAAATCTTTGGAGTACGACGAAACCTTTTAAAAGTCTCTCCAGCGGGAATTTAAATAGAATTAATCACCCAAATCAATAACGGAACCAGTTCATTATTCATCTGTTGTAATCCAGACATTTGACATGTTATTTAGTCTATTCGTTATTTAGATAAACTTATCGACACCCGTAAAACTATTTAATTAAACCCCTAACCGCTTCCGTTCGAGGTCTTATTTTCATTTTCTGGTGTCGACATCTCACACAAGTCATATCGAGGCCATCTTCATCTTGTTGTCAAAAACAAACTGCCCCGTCCGTGTTCCAAGTAATATCCCAGTTTTATAGTACTAAAGAAAAACATCCAGAAGGTCTGCTTTGACCAGGTTTAGATTTTAGCAGTCTTATTTATCAAAACACGATTTTTAAAATACTCCTTAAATGCAGTTTCACAGTCTGTAAAGGGAAATACTTTATCAAAGACTATTTAAACTGCATTTGAGGAGTGTTTTAGAGGAATCTTGCGCTTTTTCGCAGCACCGTTAGATTATATTTGCGTCGCCATTTTAGATTGCTTGACTTACCTGCACATAATTTTCTAATACGGCACGGTAAGAGTTAAACTGTCATTCAGTATACCGTTCCTCTACAGGACGCTATATAAGGTCATACTTAAAAAATGGTCAATTCCTGAAACAAGACTAGTCTTCGGAAAACAACTTTTGTTCTACAACTTTTGAGTATTTCTGTTGTGTTGCAGTTTTCTGCTTTGTAGTGGCGCTTTATGTGTATAACATAATGTGTTAAATACAATGGACATTCTTTTTTAAAGGACAATGATTTACCGGAGGCTGTGACATTGGTAGAGCACAATATTGAACCTATTTAGAAACGTGCCGTATTTTTAGAGTCCTTATACCATTTCAGGCAACCAAGAATGCCTAAAATAAGCAGTCGTTTCGTCTCTTTGTTTTTTATTATTTAATAAGTATTCAATATCTCCTGTTTTAAAGTCACCAAAAAGCCTAGGCAAGTATTACAAGTTCCAAGTGAACATTCTGTGTCGTCGCGGGTCGAATGAAAACGCCCATATATCAAAGGCGGCGACATTTTTACGATCTCTTAATCAAGAAATATACGATTGTAGTGCACGATTAAGACTGTGCGATTTAGCTGCGGGCGCTCTTGCTAATGCAGTTGTTTAAGTGATATATTGCCCTTTGTGCCGTTGCCTCGCCTCTTTTTACGTTAAATTAACGCGCTGACAGCTAACTGGCTTTTGTGGCGGGTGATTAGCGCCTTTTGGCACTGATCATTGCGTCACAGGCCCGGCAACTAAAACGAAAGTCCGCTTAGCCGGGACAAGTTTGCGATGGTCACCTAAGAGCATTTTTATTTTTAATTTTGACGCGAAACAACTTTTAGTTCAGTGGAAGGGGGTCACTCGCTAAAACCGCACGCAACGAAAACATGTCGCCTTGGCAATGGCTGTAACTCTGTGACTACACGTCGTCGTAATTAAATTTAAAACATTCATTAAATTCAGTAAAAAAGCCTATTATAGAATAGACGAGTATATGAACGATGTAAGCCCTTGGTAGTAAACCAATTCCACTACGATTTCATTGTTATTTAATTATTAATAATATAATTTATTTAGTTTTAAAAATTTGTACCGACGACGTGATTGCACATTAATAACTATAACACACATTTTATAGCTGACAAGAACTCAATCTGCAGGTTTGCTAAAGGTCATTCGAATGGTGGCGTGGTGGCCGGGTCACCTATCTCCCTCTAAAATGGTTGAGACTGGTGATGGCTGATCCCTGCGTTATGCTCGTGAATGGGTGCTCTTCGTGTGTCTGGCCGCAGCATTAATGTTTTTCCTACTTTTGTAAGAAGTGTTATTTTGGCTTTTAAAGTTATTGGTGGCTATCACGGAATCATATCATATAGGCTTTGATGTATAAGTTTAAGATGATTTGAGAAAAGATGGTCAGAGTGGAGTTTTTTTTCCGCTGCCTTTTTCTCCACTACAAATACGGGCCGAAGGCAGCGGCTAACAAGGTAACATAGTACATTGACATTCAGCAAACAGAATGTAAATTCTTTACGTTGAAATAAATTATTGATTTCTGATTTCTGATTAAGTAATTATATCTACTCTATTGCAGACAAAACATTTAACAGGACATCACATAAGAAATAACATGTCGTGTGTACAATTCATTGTTTACAATGACAATTCAATGACCATTGCAAGGTCGATTATCCCACAGTTTAACAAGCACGAAGATTCGGCTAGGCAATGTACATCGAACTTTCATAATAAACTATGAATTGTAGCTTTATGAAACGCGACCCAGGTAACTTGACCGGCACGTAACTTGACTTTGACTGCGCGTACCATGAAAATCTCAAAACCGACTGACAGAAAGGAAAAAAACAATAAGCAATCGGTTTTTTGCTCCCGGTTAATTCACCATGTATAGCCGGTTTTAAGATTTTCATATGTTTGTACACTACTGGACACAGGCCTCCCCCAGTGCACGCCACAAAGACTCGATGGATTAATATGTCAATTCCAATATCCTTCGACATAAAATGCCTTGTCCTAACGTGGATACTTTGGAGAACTTGCAGATCAAATGATCTTCTTACTTGGTACACAAAAAAAAGTATTTTCAAAAGTAACGAAAAGAAAACCTTCTCCTCTTCTGAATGAGAAGTTAACTTGCCACTCGCCATGAAGAATACATCTGCGGAACAGCACTACAACCATAAAACGTTGCTATCTTTCGGCTGTTGCCGTGGCCATATTTTATTTCTCCCGAATGAAAAGCGCTGTAAATAACGTCTCTGTCGCCATACACCTACGTCGTGTTTCATCGTTGGAAAATGTTTCAAAAGCTAAGTTCCCCGACGGCCCTGAATTATATGTGAATGTTTCAAGTGAAAAAGTTGGCAGCGACCAGCATGAGAATTATTAAGAAGGTCGGTGGGAGAAGACAACTTGTAAACATACCTTTACTTTTGGAGAGCTGGAGTATTAGCACCAAGTATAGCTTCTTTCAACTTACAATACAAAGTATGATATCAGGCCTGAAATACCTGATATCTTAGCTCCGAATGGAGTAGTCCATGTTTCGCCTAGCGACTACAAATGAGATAGCTGACCTCTGATAGGAGGCGCTTCAGACGCACACATCCTGATTTTTACAAGTTTTGTATCAGTTTGACAGGCAGAGTTGCCAGAAACGTCTCACTTCGCCCGTATCAAAGGAAAATGCTTGAGTTTAAAACTGTGTGTTTAAGTCACACGAGGAGCAAGTAAAAATATCGAACTAACGACTCTTTAGTTCAACATTTCACTAAATAAATATGCCGCAGTGAAACTTCTGACCAAACACGTTCAAAGAAACGGACCATAAAAGTTGTAAAATATGAGTGGACAAATGTAATTACTAAGCTTTAAAATTCTCATTTTTAAGTTGTTACTTTTTTTAAACGTGAATGAATAAAAGACAATTACTCTGGCGGGAGTTACTACATTTACCTACTCTACGTTTTTCTCCATGAAAAGAAATGGTTCTTTAAATTCCGTAAAAACCACATACGAAAGACGCATTATTTGACTCCATATGCCTCACATGTTCTCTTCACGATTGTTTTGTTTTATCTCTGTTTTGTTGACGTTCGTGTCTTTTGTTTGTGTACCTTTTGTTTACTTTGTGTTTCTGTGACAATTTAAATAAATATCCTCTTTCTTTCTTTCTTTCTTTCTTTCTTTCTTTCTTTCTTAAATCTTTTCTGTTTTTTATATCTTGCCTTTTGCTCATACATCCCCTATTTGGTCGCATGGGACATCTCTTACCGGCCCTTCCACCCACATTCGCTAGATATATTTGATCCGTCAATATTTCTTCCTCCATCCTCTCCACATGTCCAAACCAACGCAACATTCTTTTCTCAATTCTCAAAGCTTTTGAAACCTAAACCGGCGTGCGTGCAGCAACGACTAATGAATGGCGAGGAAGCGAAAGTGATCTGTCAGGAACGTGGCCTCTGCCTACCCCTCTGGGATAAAGGCGTGAGTTTATGTATGTATGTTTTTTTACTTAAATGAAGCAGTGGGACGATCACTAACTGGTGGAAAAGGTCACTACAAGCGCTTGGAACATAGAATTTCTCCTACCATTACCATCAGGTCTTACGTAGAGACGAAAAAGGAACTCCGCAATTTCAAAAACAAAGCGATCCTCTCGCTCAACAGACAAACCTGGGAGTGTCCCACCCAACCGAGCGTGCACTCAGACAAATGCAGCTCTAAGCACTGGAGCGCCATTATTTACCATTTTACGGTCGCGCACGCGGCAAATTGTCCAAAATGAGCCATCCGACACCGGAATTGGGGAAGCACAGAAGGTTTGGTCAAAATCAACCCACCTTCTTATTCTGTAACTGTCCACTGTATTCGGTTATCCCTTTTGACGTTTTCGAAGTGTCCAAATAATATGTATTTGGCAGTTGGGAGTAGATTAAATTGGACGAGTCCATACAGTGGAGAAGTTACGTTGAAGCGCCCTGGAATGGATAGGTACGGTTCTCAGTAGTCATAGTCTTACTGTTATTTTTTTTTAAATAGATAAGGGTCTGGTCTGAATATTTCGATTAAAAATTAAAATTCAATCGGCTGACGACCAGCCTTAAAAGCCTGAGAACATTAACGAACAAAACGCTCGCGAAGAAATTATCTCCTCCGACTTTTAAAAAGACAAGAGGCACTCCGTAAATACAAAAGTGTCCATTAAAGCCTATACTCTCTCTCTCTCTCTCTGAGAGAAGGCCTGTGCCCTACAGTGGGACGTATATAGGCTGCTTATGAAGAAGAAGAAGAAGAAAGACATTTATTACACCAACAAGATACATCACAGAAACAAAATGAGCAGATAAGTAACATAATATGCACAACAATAGAAAGAAAACTACATACATAAGAGACAAAACGAATAAATAAAACAGGACCATGATGAGTTATGATGATGATACCTCCTTTTGATCTTCTGTGTCCTCCACGCCCGCGAGCTAACTGCGACAATTTATACCAACTCTACACATAGGTGCTGTAATTCACTGAAACGAGACGTTTTTACGGTTATTTAGCTGGAAAAAATAACCGCTTTCCGCAGCCCGATTTGCAACTTGTTTGCGGCCGGATAAATTGGTTTCTGGAGGCGGTGGGGGCTGCCCCTTGGCTACTTGGGTTCGATAGATAACATAATATAAAATCACGCCTGTACCCTGGAGGGGCAGGTTCTGACAGGATCGTGGCAAGTGGCAGACCAGGGTTCGCTTCATCAACGTCGGTAGGATGGTTAGTAAAGGCTTTTTAGTAGTAAACAATTCCTACGAATAAAACCGAATTATTACGTACGACCTAGTCGGATCGAATTTCCATAAAAAAATTAAATTTTCCTGTTTGTGTTTTTTTAAAAATCCCGCCCTGTTTCTAGCAAAAAGCCCGCACTTAGCCTTTTTTAGGGTTCCATAACCAAAGGGTAAGGGACCCTATTACTAAGACTTTACTGTCCGTCTGTCTGACACCATACTGTGTCTCATGAACTGTGATAGTTAGGCAGTTGAAATTTTCACAGATGATGTATTTCTGTTGCCGCTATAAATGCAAATACTAAAAACAGCATAAAATCAATATTAAAGGGGGATTGATATAACTATCTCTACATAATTCTAGTCACCTGCCTACACAAACCAACTAGAATTACCAAGAAACAACTTTGTAATAAATAGAGGCGTATTCCCAATCCGTAGGTAATGTTTCCCTTTTTGAACGTATTACATTACATTACATTACAGGTGGCGCCCTCTAGGGAACCACGTTGGCAACACGATCGTGCGACGCGCGGCTCTGGATATTTTTTACGAGTGTTTTTAGTTGACAGCCGCTATCGGAGGTGTTAAATTGGAAATTGATGTTGAGTGTTTATAGAAGCTGACTGAGCGCCCATGTCTATTTTGAGATGACATAAAATGAAGGAAAAAGGCAAGGTGTTCGAGAGCACAGAGAGACAAGCACGGACACTTCAGTCCAAGGCAGAACCAGCAATCCACGGTCAATACTTCTTCCTATACTTAAGATACGTCATAACGTCATACATAATATCGTAGATGGTTTTGATGACGGTTTTCTTAAAGGCAATGAAAATAAGAGAACGAATGAATGAATAAGTAAATAAATATTATCATCGATGATGCTATCAGCTATACGTGATACCTGATCTCAGAATTTTTGATTTTGGCGCTCGATATTTTGGAAACGAAGAATGATATCAATGATTTGAGAAAAACTCCTGTGGACAATTTAGTCAGCTACAATTTGAGCCTAAAAAAGACGATCAGGTTAAGGGTTTGCCCTGTAGCCTATCCTTTTTGAAAAAAGTCAAAAAGTCAGAACAACATTTTTCATGTGACATTTATGACTCGATTCATTTCCAAGATAGCCGTGTAAGGCACGAAATCTGTGATTTTTTTATATTACAACACTTATACTCATTATTTATACTCAACATTTATACTCGCAGAAAAAACTACGACGCGCTCCGCAAAGTAGATAATAAAACCTTCCCCCAACATCTTCCTCTAAATGCAAAATAATCCCAAGCCAAATCAATCAGGTGCGGTACCCTCCACAGTGGTGTCGGTTGACTTTGCAAAACCGACCTTATTTTTACAAAATAGAGTCACGAAGGCTTTGCAGATAATAATACCAGGTTTATAGGGTAATAACGTCTGTCATATGTCAATGCTTGACGTGTTTTGTCGCGTCAAGGCGCCCCCCTCAGCGATGTATCGAATTTTTACAAGGATGTGCCGTGAGAGGTACTGGAGTTACACTTTCCATTACGATATCAGTTACCAAATCCCTAGGTACCTACTTGTATCCTTAAATTTTCGTGAAAAGCCTTGAAAAGCGTCAATATTTGGAGTTATTTAAAGTAACATATGGATAGACATCGATACAAAATCGATTTATTAAACGGGTTTAACCGCGATTATATTACTATGTACGAGCCTCGCGAGTCCTTAAAATATACTATCAAGAGGCCCAAAATTTCGCCGATGCCTGCACTTACCCATTTGCTCAGTTGGGAGAGCGCTGGCACGGTTAGCCAGAGGTCGCGGGTTCAAGTCCGGGCATGGGTGGAATTTTTAGCCTCTAAATAGGTTTTTAAAATACTATCAATACAAAAAATCGTAATGACAATGAAATGATACCTAATTCAATATTTTTACATAGATTGTTACCTGTTTTACTTACCAAATAACCAAAACAAATAAAATTAAGTCAAAACTAGTTATTTAAAACCACGGATTTACTAACTCGTAACACGCGGGTAATTCGCCGAGCTATTAGAAACTTTAATTGCTTACCTCAGTTTAACTTTGAAGTAGAGTTGACAAATAAAAACAAAGTCAAACGTAACGACTCCATACTTAGTTCAAAAGTTCAATTTGATTATGCCACAACCGTAAACTGGAAACCTGAAAAGCAATTTATTCGCGCGACCAAGAAACAAATTGCACGACGCGGGCGACCGCAATGCTTTTACTGAAAACTCGACGGTCCTGAAGGAAATGCGACAGGCAGGCGACATGGAATGTTCTAAAACGCCTCTTAGTTTCGGGGCAAGAGATGCAACTTAGAGAAAGAAGTATGACATTAAAATATACTGACTTCAGACTAGAGGTTAAGACAAGACGGCGGTGACAGATGGCACTGGGGAAGAAAGTCAGCCCAAGTTTTAACGTCAAATGTCGTGACTTTCCAGCGCATTATTTGTCAAATTCTGACATTTCAGCGCCACAAAACGCGTGACTCACATTGCAGTCTGTGTTCACCTTTGGGTTACTTTCCTATTCATTTACTAATGCAAATATTTAAATTCACAAATGAAGCAATAATTATAATGATGAAAGATGGTATTTATGAAATACCATAATGCTGATTAACTATCAAATGTGCGTTTAACCGAGGATTTTACAGTGATAGTTAAAAAAGATAGATGTCTAACTAGCGTTAAGAAATGAACCCATGTTCAACTGTGGGAAGGCGGGCGGGGATTGTCAATTGTGTTACCAATCGGAGCGAGTCCAGTATTACCCGGCAAAATATCTATGCACTGCCATCGCCAGACCGCCATCTTACGAGGTACCTAGGCAGTTATTTCGACGGGTTAATATCATGAAGTCAATGGTTTGACGTTTTTGTATAAAACCAATCTTAAGTTACGCTGTCATTTACTATTTATTACCCAATCGACGTTCACGTCGTCACGCATGGCGCACAGAATGAACCAATCACAGAGTGATTTACCCCACAGCACATCCTGCGCTCATTTCATTGGTAGAGACTAATCGGGAGGACAGAGGCCGTTTTTAAGAGTGAATTTTGCAGGAAGAAATGCTTCTAGGGTTACTTTATTCCTAGAGATTTTAGTTGCAAGAGCATGTCAATTAGTAGTGATGTACTATGGACAAGATGTCTCAAAAAAACCTATTTAGAGGCTAAAAATTCCACCCATGCCGGAACTTGAACCCGCGACCTCTGGCTCAGCACGGGTTAGTGCAACAAAAAGAATATAAGGTGTCTCAATTTTGGCAATGGAATTTCTAGAAAAATAGGAAGAATAATAGATGCTGCTTGCTGTGGCCCAGCTTAAGTAAGCGTACTCGAAAGTTGATGAAGCAAAAGTGGTTTCTCAGGCTTGTGGCAAGTGGCTCCACTTGACCACTCGCTAACCGTGAAGGAAAACATCGTGAGGAAACCTGAGTGTCTGAGCTATTTACATACCTCAGCGCTTGAAATCGCCAATCCGCGGTGGGCACACGTGGTGATTTAGCCCATACTCTCTCTCTCTCTGAGAGAAGGCCTGTGCCCTACAGTGGGACGTACTCGTATATAGGCTGCTTGTAAGGAAACCAAAGACACCAACAAAACGGCCATGGGCTAAAAGCTAAACTCCATTTGAAAGAATAAAACCCAACTTCTAAAAAGGCGAAAAAAGGCAAAACAAAACATCGAGGGCGACACATTTCGCGGGCGTCGACAGACGTCTACGGAAGGCTTTACTACTTCCTCAGACAAGACGGGCCGCGCTTTCAACGACACCGGAAACTGTGGCGAACACCCTGACACCAGATAACCACCCTTTGATGCACCACTGCCAGGGGATTGGGGTCTTTAAAGTTGATGCGACAAGACTGAGAGTCGAGCGAATACAAAGAAAGAATAAGGATGAAATTGCCGCGGCCACCAAACGAATACGAATGCCCTATTCCCGACAAGTGAGATCGGTTATTTCCCCCATTTTGTATGATGTAAAGTTTTCCGCTGTCACTGATAAGGCTTTAATGGACATCGTTCGCCCTTTCATTGGGGACGGCGCGGCGGGTGAAAAGGGAATAAACTTTCCGAGTGTTATGCAGATTGCGCCTGATTTTTATCGGGTGAAGTTTGAGCTTATTTTTTATGTTTATTGGCGAATTTGCGCAGCGTATCTTCTTTATTGATACTTTGCGTGTCAGGGCTAGATGTTGCGATTGGACTCACTAGAATTTACGACTGCTTCAATCTTCTAGGACTATTTGTGACATAACATAACATAAACTCACCCCTGTATCCCTGAGGGGTAGGCAGAGACCAGGGACTGCCACTTGCTAGAATTGAGAAAGGAATGTTGTGTTGGTTTGGACATGTGGAGAGGATTAAGGAAGAAAGATTGAGGAAATAAATATATCGAGTGAATGTTGGTGGAAGGGCCGGTAAGGGACGACCCAGACGGACATACTTCGACCAAATAGGGGATGTATTAGCAAAGGGCAAGATAAAAAGTACCCGACACCGGCGTGCGTGCATGCAACGACTAATGAATGTTGAGGAAGCGAAAGTGATCGTAGGACTATTTGTAGCATTGAAATATACTTTTGATAGCTGACCAAATGAGACAACTTACTATGTTTGCTGTGTTTGCATCTTATAACCGTAACCAACTGGACAATAGTGAATAGTGATATTGGTTTTTTATTTTATTTACAATTTTATGCGATTTTTTATCATGTCTGCCGATTTTTATTTTGAAAACTGGCTTCAAACGCTAGTTCATTTGGAACAATGCGTCAGCTTTGATTTACAACTTCAGGTAGGTACCAAACGTGTGATCAACGCCCTAACATATCGATAGCAGGGCAAATATTGATAATTGTATTTTCGCATGGCTTTCAAGGCAAATATTTGGTTACAGATATCAAAGCATAATGACAAAAAGCGCTGCGCAGCTGCCCAAACTCTCGTAGGCGTGATGGGAGAGTACTGCAACATTTACAACCAGGCCATCGAATTTTTGCGACAGAACATGCAGCTTCAAAAGACCGTGTACATCGTCGCCATTATCAATGCCGTTGTAGCCAGGTTCGTAAGACGTACACGTACTTCTCTCTAAGTTTAAATAAAAAGTAAGTAGGAAACTTGGCAATCCATAAAGTTATAAGTCGAGTCTTATGTTATTATAAGTAAGTGTGATTTACAAATTATGTTACTTTCAGAATAATAGAAATCAAACACCAACTACAAAAACTAGAGTCAACAAACTATCAATACTTTGGTCAAGGTCTGATCGATCACAAAATTACAGTCTTTGATGTTGAAATAAAAGAAGTACCTAATAATGTAGAGAGAACGGAATTCGTAAAAACGTTGTTAGGACAAGCTTATGAAGGTGCACAGAGACGACGAGAAGAAATAGAAAGAATTGGTAACTAAACAAACAAAATATTAGAAAATTAAAAGCAAGATGATCAATTGTGAGAGTTTGCCGGGCTCAAGCAGTACTTCTTGGTGATTTAGATAGGTTTGATTTGATTTGGAAATTCTTTAATACACGAGAAAACCATTTGCACAAATGCGAGCAAAATACTAATAAGGATCGCTGTGCCCTAAGTAGGTATCATGTATGTGACAACCCCTAAATGTGGTCGCAATAAAGTTATGAATTAATTAATGAAAAAACTATGTTTAAAACATACATTACACATCCGTGTTTAAGCCAAAGAACAAGAAGAGGAAATCGAAGAAGAAGAGGCTGAAGAAATTTTACAATGGTGGAACGAAACCCAAGAAAAACCAAGTTATGCGGAAAAGAAAGAAAAAACTGATTTTACAGAGTTATACAAAGTAGAAGCAGTTATCAGCGAAGAAACTTTGAAGAGAAGAAAAGTTGTGGTAATGATTCAGGCTCATGAAAGATGCAGGTAGGTTTTGCTTGATATTAGATACCTATTAAATCAGGTAGCTTTTGGCCAATGCTTTCCATTCGGTCCGATCTATGGCCGCTTGCAGGGTCCCTCCCGTTGGCCCTCCATCCATAGTCACGTCTCTTAGGCATGAGGCTACGACCACGCTACGACCAAAGAGAAGAAGACAAAGTCAGCTAGCAACGGGCAAGATTTTATGTATCCAAAGCCGCGAGCGTACATGCAGCGACGAATGAATGTTGGCGAAACGAGAGACATTTGTTTGCCACCGTGGCAGGCAGCTGGTAATCTAATGAATCTTGGCCTCTGCCTATCACTTCGTGAGTTTATGTGGTTTGTTTTTTTTTTGTTTTAAGTCAATTCGCAAATTAAAGTCCTCAAAATTCTTAAAATGTAATGAAATAGATAATCTCATGTCAATTTAACAGGAAAGTAACACAACAAAATATACTGAACAAAATAAAAAGAGGAATATGGGTCAAGCAATTGGCTGGCACTTTAAAGCCTGAACCAAGACAGGAAGTCAAGGAAAGAGGTGCTATGTTAATCCAGAGATTTTTCAGGTATTTACTACATGACTATATAATGAAACCGGCCAAGAACCTTCATACCTACGTACTTTCCGACATATATACCAACAGGGTTTCGTGTAAATGCGAACGTTTTGATAACGTTTCCTTCATCAAAGTAGTTTTGAATGAAATTTGTAGGTTTCCTTGCACCATCTCACTATGTTTTTATTGCCCCAAAAAAGTGACATCCTCAGTTTATTGCTCTAATTGATTCAGCTACATATGTGTTTAAATGACACGAGTAGAACTCCCAGGAGTCCAATGCTCATAGTTTTTTTTTTTTTTTTAAATCAAAAAGTTTTCGTGACCTTCGTAGTAATAAAATAAGAAAAAAAATCCTGTAAAAATTCTATTAAGGCTTGAATGATTTTTGTATCCTGGGTGTTTAGAACTATTAGAGGCACATATTTAAGAGCTATTAATTTGTTGAAACTTTGCCTAATAACGAAGCAATTTTATTTTAATTATGACCCCCTTATTTTTATTATTTCATACGTAATTCGCCATAAGACAAACATGTTGTAAGCCTTTTAAACTGGCTACCTATTAACATTTCAAAGATACAACCTTTAATGGTCGGGTAGAGCGACGGACTAACAGACCGATAGACAGACATCGGAGGCAGAGTAATAGGACCCGTCCGGCAGCCTTTATTTACGGAACCCTAAAAAAGTGGTTAAGTAGGTACTTACAAAAACATAAAACCCGACATCTTAAAAGCCATGATAAAAAAAATCGTAAACAAGTCACAAAGTGTAAATGAAATAGATGTTGACCTTTGTGACAACCCTGACTTGCATATTTGAACTTGGAAACAAATTAAATCATATCTCCAAATAACCGCGTTGTTAGAACGTGCAAATTTTGTCGTAGGTGCTACTCATAATAAGGAATTAGTTTGTTGTAGTCAGAGGCTCTCCTTCAAAGTCTAAAAATGAATAAAAAATAAAAACCAAAAACTATAAAATTAATTATTGCTTCGTTATTAGGCAAAGTTTCAACAAATTAGCTCTTAAATATGTGCCTCTAATAGTTCTAAACACCCAGGATACAACGATCATTCAAGCCTTCATAGTTTTTTTACAGGATTTTTTTTTTATTTTATTACTACGAAGGTCACGAAAACTTTTTGATTTTTAAAAAAAAAAGCTATGATCATTGGACTCCTGGGAGTTCTACTCGTGTCATTTTAAACACGTAGCTGAATCAATTAGAGCAATAAACTGAGGATGTGACTTTTTTGGGGCAATAAAAACACTGTGCATCTTTTTCAAAACTCATGTATGACAAATATATATCCTTATCTTTATAAATTCTCTATTATTACGACGATTAATCGTTCTAAGTCGTAATAAGTCGAAATAATAATGAACTAAAGTTCTCTATTATTCTAACTTTTACTCTTTACTCTGTAAACCCCACTGGCTGTGATAGTTCTCCATTTAATTTCAATAGGTAGGTATAATGTGTTACTGCACTGAATTTTTTTACGTTTCTACAAACAACTTTCTACAAGCCGAGAGTGGGGGGGATGTTCCACTCTAACATTTTCAAACGGATCCCAGAATCGGAAAACAGTTCATAATATTTTAAACGACCAATTCAACTGTCGTTCATTCAACCTCACGCTATATGGTAGACGAGAATTTTTTTTTATGTAATATGTAGGTGTAAGCCTTTTTTAGGGTTCCGTATCTGAAGGGTGCCAAACCGGACCCTATTACAAAGACTTCACTGTCCGTCTGTCTGTCTGTCTCTCCGTCTCATGAACCGTGATAGCTAGGCAGTTGACGATTTCACAGATAATGTGTTTCTGTTGCCGCTATAACAATAAATACTAAAAACAGAATAAAATAAATGTTGAGGGGGCTCCCATACAACAAACGTGTTTTTTTTTTTGCCGTTTTTCCAGATCTTTGTGACTAATGTTGTATAGATAATTGTACAAAACCATTCGTCCACGAGTCCGACTCACACTTGGCCGGTTTTTTAAGATTTCACTTTATCGTTTTGTCGGCGTGATTGATTTGTACAGTCGATAGCACATCAACGTTTACACCCGTGCACTCAACTCGGTAACCTAAAACGTGTACCTTGTTGACTACAGAACCCTAAAAAAATCTTATTATGATCAGATAATGTTCGTAAAAATATTTATATTTCTAGAGCGTACTTTGAATTGAAAAGACAAAAGAGGATGGACTGTCGAAAAGACGCGTTATTGGGTTTGAGATTATGCAAGAAACCAAGTTCGGAGGCTCAAGAAAAAGTTAAAAAAGTTAGTAAACCTAATATTAAATCTCTTTCATTCATTAAGTAAAGTACCTATCGTATACATTTATTTATTAGGTATACAACCTTTATAAATCAGTATACAAATAAATCAAAAACCATATTGCAGTTATTAGCAGAGCGTGTAGATCTTCGTAAGAAATTGGACGTGGAACGGTTAAAGTTTTGCGAAAAATTTAAAAGAAAATACACCGAAAAGAGTGATGAAATTGCCGAAGATTTTCGTGATCAGATCAGAGATTGGTTCAAACAATGGTGAATAACATTTTACAAGCATCTCAACATATAATTTTGGCCTGCAAACTTAACATTCTCTACAAGTCAGTTTTTATTCAATCAGGTACAACGAGATTCAATTTTTCTATGACATCCCTCCAGAAAGCAAAGGTGGGTCAGAGCTAATAGTTAAAGACGAGGTACCAATACCTTCAGAATGGCTTGAGGAATACAAAGAATACCTAAGGATGAAAACTGCTAACAAAGGAAAGACTGCTATAGAAGTAAGTGAATTCTTTAAATTTTTCCGAAATCTGGACCACAAAAGCCACGAACCGAAAGATGAAAAAAATGTTCCTTCCTCTTTATGAAAGACTCTATCTACAAATTTTAGCTAAAATTCGAGAAAGAAGGTGAAAAGGAACAACATTCTATCGACAAACTTAAAGAGATAAGGAGAAAGAAAAAGGAGGCGGAGTTATTAAAGAAAATGATGAAGAACCCAACGTTGCATCCTGGCTTCACCTATCCGAAATCGAAGAAGACTCAACATATTTTAACGGTACTGTAATAAGCAAATAAGCTGACGAAAAATGGAACAGATTTTCCTAGACAGAAGAGTTCATCGATTTAAATAAACTATCTAATTTCATTATCATCATCATCACCCACCTCTGCCCACTACACGGTATAGACCTTTTCCCCATCACGCCATACTTCTTCTTGTATTGATAACCACAGCGTAGGCTCAGATTAGCATAATGCAGTTACAAAGCTTTACTTAATGAAAGTAAAGCTTTGTTACTGCATTATGCTAATCATCATCATTATCGGCCATTTGACGCCCACTGCAGGGCATAGGCCTCCCTCGAGGTTTTCCAAGCTTCCCGTTGTTGTGTCGCCTGCATCCAGCGACTCCCTGCCACCGTTACCAGGTCGCCAGACCATCTGGTAGCGGACCTGCCCACGCTGTGACGTCCGGTCCGCGGTCTGAACTTTTTCACCCCAACGGCCATCAGTTCTGCGAGCTATGTGCCCCACCCACTACCACTATAACTGAGTAATTCTTCATTATACTAAGAAATTAAATAATAATAAATCTGCTTAAGTAACCACAATTCCAGGCTCTACAACAATATCAGAAAGATCGGAGTGTACTGGACTTGACAGGCGATATAGAGGCAAAAGTGCGGAATGTCAACGCATTCGATATAGAAAACGTGTGCATGGAAGTAAAAATGGAAGTCCGAAAGGTTGTAGATAAAGAAATGAGGTAATTAAGCAAAATTATTTATTTCCGCTCATCTCGCAGGTAAGCAGACTTATGTGACAATTCTTATTTCTGTAAACTGTTTTAGGGAAGAACTCAAGCTCTTAAAGAATGCGCTAAAAAAGGATTACAAGACAAATGGCGAGAAAATGCCCGAAAGCATAAAGGTCCTCAAAAAAAGAAAAAAACCAAAAAAGAAACTGGAAGTAGGAAAAAGTGAAAACTTGATCAAGCAAATGGAGGTAATTAAATAATAAATTACTTCCACACAACACAATCACTTTCCTGGTCCCAAACTAGGATCCTCTGAGCTATGGTAACCAGGCACGGACATCACAAACATGGAAATACACCCAGGCCCTCGTCACTCCATACAAAGTGTAGTGCGTGAAAAGTGATTAAACAAGAAATATGGGAGGAAAAGCATTGATGAAATGTGAAATTTGTGGCATTAGAAGAGTCAGAAATTAATGTACCTACGTCTGGCATATTCTTAACCAGATATCCACTGGAGCCAAACAGGTAAAATTAGCAAGTTTATCATAATAAATGTACGCAAATTTTGATATTTATTTAATGCGCTTGGATAAAACAACTGAATTATTTAGAACAATTTAAGATTTTGACAAACTTAAATTAACGCCGGTTGTAGTGCGGTACCCATGTGGTACTTTTTTTATCGATATTTTGGACGATTGATTTCTGCCAGATATTTCTACATGCTGTCTAAAATTGATCACAACTACTTAATTTTAAACGTCGAACACCACACAGCAAGAACAGAAATGATTTCTGTTGTTTTATTTTGCTCAATTTTGCGGTATAGATAATATATTTTTTGACTTATTGTTTTGTTTCTTGCAGACTCCAAAGATCTGAAATTCGACCAAAGTGCAAAGTTTTGATAGCGACGTGACGCATTGGTGACATTGTTTTCTACACCTGATGCTAAATAAATGATTTGATTTAAAAAAATGCCTTTTTCATTATGAAAGTAAGCGATAATCCATTCACACCATGTCATACTCGAAATAATTGAGTTGACCTACTGTGTTGGAATTTATCGCCTACTTTAAATTTCAAAGCATGAAAATGAGGTAAGGGGAGAGACGTCTCGAATTTTTTTTATCGATATCGATAAGCAGTCCGTCACTAATGTTTTGCAATTTCATTCTCATGTTGGTATTATACTATTTTTTGTTAGGTTGGTACAAACTACGTTCATAATTTTGAAAACGTGTTGTTAGCAAGTGCCGACTCTTATAACGTAGTGATTACATACTCTTTGAATACACCCAGAATGAGGCCATTTGTACAAATGTACGGCGGCCCCTAGTGGGAATCGAACCGTCGTGGGTTCCGGCATGGTAATCAGACGTGATACCGCTCTAGACCAACGAGCACAAATAACAGAATTTTGTAAGTTGAATACGTTGCACAAATACTGGACGAATTAGAGTTCTTTTGTAGATTTTTGATAGACTGTACTACCTAAATAATTTGTGAAGTCAGTAAAAGTAAGCGATTCCGAAATTAAGTTAATAATTTGTAAAATTTTTGAAAGTAAGAAAAAACCAAATTAATACTTACATCAAAACAAAATTAATTCATTCGTTAATTATTCCAAACAAGGTACAATGTTCTAAGGTAAGCATTATATCTACATGTGAGACGTCAGTTTCCATGTAACCATATTTACAGGATCTTGTATTAAAAGAAGTCCTGAAAGAATATCCAAGAACGAAATTCGAAGACTTCATTGGAGAGTATAATTTCGCTGGCAATGAATATCGTTGCCTTTACATGTAAGTCGATTTAACCTTTCTACAACAGTAATAAAGGAGGCTCAAACCACATGTTAAACAAAATGGTATCACCCACAGTGGTAAGGCATTGAAAACAACCATTTCCTTAAACTGTCTTCACCTATTTAGGCACCAGGTCAGTGCGTAGAAGTTTGAGCGGAAACGGTGGTCTTTCAACCGAATGGTGAATGGAACGAATTGTGTTTTAAACGAAACTAGCCTGTTTGATTCAAACTTGCTGCAAGTTTAAATCAAACTTGCTAGTTTCTTCTCATCAAACTTTATGCTATCTGGGTTATATCAAATATTAAGAATCGGTGGGCTTAGTTATTCCGGTAGGCTTAGGTATTGTCGGAGTGACGGCCATGACATGACGGACTGACGGCCAAGGTTGGGTAGACGGTAGGCAGTGCAACGATTAGCAGGGTCCGGCGTTGATGCAGATTCTTCTTTTATGGGCTGGACAGATGGCTAGATGGCAACGTGGTTAGTTACTAAGCTGCCAGACGTCGATAGAGACTGGACATCCCTACTTCATCTGAAAATAAGTCCGTGGCACTACCTCTGCGTGGTCACTTCTCCTATCTAGTGAAGGTAGGAGGTGCCATTATGCGCTCTGTACCTACCTATATCATCCAACATACCGATATGAATATCAATCCAATATCATCCAACAACATACGATCATTATTACGTACCAATAAAAATGCCAGTTTTACAGTAAGGAATAAAATTGTCTACTAAGATCTAAAAAGGCTTATTTTTACAGTACAGATTATACCTATTTTTCACAACCAGACAAGGTCACTCATACGGAGGGGAAACGAGAAATATCTGGTGGGAGCAGGCTCGAGCGGCGATGCATGGTTCCCAAAGAATCCTGTTGGTCGGACCAAAGGGCAGCGGGAAGACTGTTCTGGTACACGCTTTGGCTTCCGCTAATGGTATCCTTTCATTTTCTACTCGGCACTAATGGTCTTATTTATAAAAACACGATTCCTTAAAACACTCGACAAACGCCGATTAAAATAGTCTGTAGTAGAGATTTTACAAGTCGCAACCAGAGATTAAATAAACTGCCTCTGAGGAGTGATTTAGAGGAATCGTGTTTTTATAAAAAGGCCGTAAGACTGAATCTTCGTTATAATAATATACAAAAATACTATCGCTTAGACTGCAGCGATATATGAGGCGAATGAAGATGGTACACATGCGAGAAAGGACGAAGCTATGGCTTTACTAACAAATAGGGTGCACCTAGTTGGTAAAACAATTACTTATGCAATTCAAGTACCGAATTGCGTACCAAAACAGGATAAAAAGACAGATTTCGAATCCACTGCGGCGATACGGTGGCAGAAGAAAAATATACCAAAAAAATACGTACTCAATGATATTTTATTTTATTTTATTGGTGTACAAAACAGATCACAACCATTACACGATATAAAAGTAATAATATGACATGAGTACTAAGTTGTGGTCTAAAGCATGCACACACAACATTGCCACATGTAAATTTGAGTATCAGAATAAAGTAAATTTTAGGGATAAGCATTTTTTATAAAACCATACAATTCGATGAAGTGAGGATTTTGGCTGAGCATCTCTTAAATTTAGCATAATGCGCGTTGAAGATATCGACTTCAGAGCTAGTGGCCACAACTTCGTTGTAGAGTCTACACATTCTCACTATCGGATTGTAGTTTGAGGTGTTATTTTTAAAAACATTCAAAAAGAAAGGCCTGTAGGATCGATATTTGCACCGAACATTTATGGTCAGCTCAGACAGTAGAGACTCGGAATTCACTTGATAAATAAGTACCTAGATAGATTTTTTTTTTCCAGATGCAGTTCTTTTAGAGTTGGACCTTCTAAAGCTGTCAGAAGAAGGAGTCGCGTCGGAGAGTCTGGCCGAGCTTTTGGAAGCCGTCGTTTGTTGTGCTAGAGCAGTGCAACCTTGTGTGGTTTACATCAGACATGTCCACAGGCTTTACCAAAGAAAGGTGAACCTTACAATTACTATTTACGGTTTTATTTAGGTTTATGACAATAAACGCCTATTGACAGCAAAACGGGACGGCATAAGGGGACTTCCAGCCGAAAATAGGGGTTCCTCCTCATTTAGATAAAACTGCACTTTCAATTAACCTTTCAATTGTCCATATCTCTCATGGTCAGTGGGTGTCATCAGCCATCATCATTAGCCATTCGAGGTCCACTGCAGGACATAGGCCTCCCTCATGATTTTCATAACCATGAGGGGTGTTGCCATTATCGCCACGCTTGGCAGGCGGGTTGGCAATCGCAGTATGCGGTTGGAATCTCAGGAAGACGCTGCTGCCCGTCTCCTGGTAATTGATTTCCGTAGTCGCCTTCTACGACATCCGCGGAAGGAAATGGAGTGACGCTATTCTTAATCCGGCGCCACACGGAGCAGCAGCTTTTTGGCAGCTACTTACAAGTGGAGTTACTGTTCTAATAAGATCATTGCATTTTAAGAACTCAGTATGCAGTGTGTAGCTGCACTGTTTGAGATCATTGTGTGATGTCATTGAAATCGGGAGCTGTGTGGGTATAAAATACTTAGATATTAATAGCTCGCCCTTTCACAGAGAGAGGGTTTGGATTGTTCGTTTTAAAATATTATTAGTGCATGAAAACTATTTTTCGATTTAGGGATCCGTTTGCGAAATATTAAGATTTAAAGCGCACATTTTTGTTAGAGTAGGGCGTCAATCCCAGATAAACGGTTGATTGTAGTCACGTAAAAAAATTCAGGGCAGTAGTGCCCTGAATTTTCATGATATATGTTATATTATAATGAACTTAAAAGGATAACTACTGCGGCCGCCCCTATTACGGTTTTTATCAATTTTTTCTCCAAAATGATCTATATCGTGAAGTGGACACCTAGTTTTACTTTTAACGTTGTGTAGTGTTTTGAATACAACACAGCACCTTGATTTTATTAAACTCTTCATTGGACACCAAAAACAAAAATTCGAAATCGGTTTCTTGAACAGCCCCTATATTACGCTCACCAAATCCTGAGCGATTCCAATCGTTTAACTGTCAAATTAGTATGGAATTTGACAGTTAGACGATTGGAATCGCTCAGGATTTGGTGAGCGTAATTAGGCCACAGATGACAAATCACACTAGGCATAACCTGTGTCGTGGGTACAAATACTCTGAATATAAGTAGTTTTACATAAGTGTCTTAGCTTTTAGTAACAATGAGCTTTATTATATACCGTTACAACATGTCACATAACTACAATAAGTATAAATAATAAATATGAATAAAAATAAAACACGCAAACATACACAAACATACACACACACGCACGCACGCACACACACACTACACAAGTATAAATCGTGTCAGAAATCTTACTTATAATTAATGTAACATTTGGAAACTTATTAAAACGAAATCGTTTTCTGAAATTTATATCTTTAAATAAAATAGACAATTAGATTAAGCTCACACTTAAAACAAAATCTTTATTTTACGTAGGTTTAGATGTTCAACATTTACAAGTTATGGAAGAGCGGGTTTCCCTGGCACAGGTACTTTATACTTAAAAGGGAATTCCAGCAAAAGTGTATGTTAGGAATAGAATTGGTTGGATGAATAAATATTTTTTTTTGTATTTTTGTATTTAGTTGTGTAAAAAAGGGTATTTTAGGTATTTATTTCCTCTCCCTGAGAGAAGGCCTGTGCCCTACAGTGGGACGTATATAGGCTGCTTATGTTATTATGTATACATTTTGGTTTCATCTGCAGAAAGACACGAAGACTGAATTCACACCCGACGAGGCTTTGATGAGAAAATATTTAGTTGGAAAGCTATGCAAAAGAATTGCCAAAGACGACAAAATCACTATCATTGGTAAGACCGCCCGTGCATCCAACGACTTTTGAATATGTATGAAGCGAAAAGAGGTGTGTGTGTGTGATAAGACTACTAAGTAGGAAACTGAAGTTTCTGTCTAATGTCTCAAGTATCTTTCAGGATACAAGAGAGTATAAGCAAATGATGCTGCAGTATCTATGATGCAGTAATGTTTTGAACGTATTTTCAATGCCCATAACAATCTCTAGGTTAGCGAACCTCGTTTGCCGTCGCTATCCTAAGAGAATCTTATCTAAAACAATGTTGATTTGCCCTTCTTTCACGTAGCAATGGCACATTGAATCGACATGATTAAACATATAGAGATAGTTCATTGCAATTGCCGGCACCGCCAATTAGCGGTAGTTTTTTTAACTACTAGTACTTAAGTAGTTTTTTTACTTGGGTAGGTAACCTTTTCTTTGTGTTACTGCTGGGCAAATGCCTCCAATTCGGACCAGATATTTCTGCCTTGGGCAACCTCACACCACTTCTTTATGACGTCCTACTTATAGTACCATCGGTAGGGAATCGGGCCCACTCACCTGGATTCGACTGATATGGCCAGCCCAGCTCCAATTGAAGCTCACAGTTTGAACACTTACTTACATCGCGTTTTTGAGAGCTGTCGGTCCCGGCAAACCTTGAGCCTGGACTTCTGTTCTTCGGTAAAATTTGGTAGTTTAGTGTAATTTCTTTTGATTTCAGCAACCTGCATAAATCCTTGGCTGACCAAAAGCGCTCAACTAATTAAGAAGTTTCCATCCGTTGTCCTCATACCCAATACTACCTACACGACCGTCTTCAAGATACTGGGTGATTGGGTCTTAAGGTACCGTTAAGCCCTGAAAGTGGCTTGAGACTAGCTTATAAAGTTGCTGATCTTTGTAGCAAGTTTATAAGTTTGATGATACAAGTTGGAATCATGTTTTTGCTCGTCTAAGTTCTTGCCATCAACTGTTGTTCCAGTAATCGCCATATACCATCTGATCTCAACGTGCATGCTTTGGCTCACTTGCTTCAAGGTTACTCCTTCGAGTTCCTCAGATCCGCTCTGGATAACTTCTTGACGGCTGACCGAATAGTGAAGTAAGCCTTTCTTCAACATTGTCAGAAAAACATAAATAACATGACATAATGTAGGATCTGTCTGACAAAATCCGTCCACGCACGGCTGAACAATTGCATGACAAAGAAGATATTATCTAGTCAAGAAAAACTAAATCTAATCAAGAAAATTTGAGAATTTTTACTATGTAGGTAAATTCGTAAGCACCATTCCGTCTCTTTAGATTTCACGAAAACATAACGTGACAGACCACAGCCACCAATGAAAAAGGAAACATAGGTATCTTCTTCTACAGATCGTACCTATTTATAAAAAGTGTCTGTTAATAAAACATAGTAAGTGTCTGTCTGAATCTTTCAATCAAGTCAATAGTGATTTTTATGACCCACGACAGAGAACCTAGCATCACCTGAGACTGGATAGCATTTATGCCAAAAAAGGCCGTTTTTTGGCGTTAATGCTATCCAGTCCTAGTTTTTTTACCTCACAGCCTAAAAATCACTATTAACATGATTGAAAGATTGTAGACACTTTTTGCAAATAGGTACGATATGTAAAAAAAGAAATTATTATTTTTTCTTTGATGGAGCTAGTATTAGGTACTCTATGGAGCCCCTTAAGTAAGTAAAATTCTTAATTGAAAGACCGGATGTGATTTGCATTATTGTAGCAACTTTTTCTTACCATGTTTAATTTCACCTGTATGTATAGGATAGCGGCATACGGGTTGAGACCTCAAGAAGTTTACGACTACATTATGGAATTTCGTGAGGAAACTCCAGTTGTAAGCATACTTTAATTAAGTTAAAACTTTAAACTTGATTTGGTCTGAGCTTCCTAATTGCAAATAAACTTCTTTTCTAGCAGTTTATTTTTGTAATGTTTCGTGAAAAACATCCAACATCGGCTTCCTGTGCGTGCTTGCGCAAAACATTGTGTTAAGTTTTCTCCTAGCAACGAAATATTTTGCGAATGGACAACCGATTGTTTTGACTTAAGGGGGTCCAGGGAGTAACACTAGCGCCCACTGAGGAAAAACAAATCATATCTATTTTAACAGATCAAAGAAAAATGACCAAGTGATTAAGACACTTAGTATCGGTATCAACAAAGTTGTGCCACTATGAAATAGTACCTTAATGTATTGGCATCAATATGTATCATGTTAATAGTGATTTTTAGGACCCATGGCATGAAACAGCCGTTTTTGGCATAAATGCTATCTAGTCCCAGGTTCGTGATCCTAGGTTCTTTGTCGTGGGTCCTAAAAATCACTGTTAACGTGATTGAGAGATTGTACTGACACTTTTTGCAAATTTTATTTGTAAAAAAAGATATGATGTTACTCCCTGGACCCCCTTAATGTTTATAGCAGAACGCTAAACACATCTCCACCAAATCAGACCAAAAACGCTTTTGCAATCCAACAGGACTACGACCAATACATAAGATGGTACTCCGAAAACACCGAATGGGGTAAAAAGGAAATGAGGAGTATACAGGCGCAGCTTGAGTTCCAAGCTCTCAAGCAGAAATTCGAAGAGAAGATGGAGAAGAAGCGACAGAAAGAGAAGGCACGAGGAAAGACACTGGTGGAGACTGTCAGCGAGGTGGATACTGTCTCCGATGGTGCACTGACGGCTGCTGAGAGTGACGTATAGAATGGGGAAAATGATGAGGCGAGATGTAATTGGGAACCATGGGCGTAGCCAGGTACGGGCAAGGGGAGGGGGGACAGCTGTCCACAATGCCAATTACTATGTTTTATTAAATAGTTATTTGTGCTAATTGGCCGTTAGGGCGAAAAAGTTCTGATCTGGCGACCGCGGAAAGGACGACGCAGCGTGGGCAGGCCCCCCACCAGATGGTCTGACGACCTGGTTACGGTGGCGGGGAGTCGCTGGATGCGGGCGGCATAACACCGGCAAGCTAGGAAAGCTTCAGGGAGGCCTATGTCCTGCAGTGGGCGTCAAATGGCTGATGATAATGATGATATAGAAATAGGTCGCAATATAGAAATAGGCCATACACATCCGATACAGCTTCAGAATGTAGGTATGTTGTAAAGCCTCTGCCTATTTTGAGCGGGTGTAACTACTATAGGTACTTTTGTCGCTTGGTTGTTTATTTGTATTTTGTATTGGTTTTCTACATTAAACAGTTTTTTTATTTTTTATTGTACTATGAGATCAACTTTGGAAAATAACATACATGTTTGAGTTTTTGACTTAATACGCTTCTTCTGACATGCTTCTTACTATTACTATGTACAATATATTTCTTAATTTTGAAATATGGGCGGTAAATACGGGTTATTCCACTAATCCCCATTGATGGACAGGCTTGGCGTCGATCGCCCGTATTCTACCCCAGGCAAAACCAGCTCTACCATTGAATTTTAATTACTAGGTACCTAAACCCTCGGATATTACAGATCACAAATGTAAATAAAATTAACAAGTACCTACCTACCAATTTTTTTATGAAGGACAATTTTTCGAGTATATAAATATTGGAGTTTTGCCTTGTCTGCCCCTCTCCGAACAAAATCCAAGCTACGCCCATGTTGGGAACTGTGATTAAATTACCAGCAACATAAATATTTGATTAGCACACTTAGAACATAATTTGGTTGATTAAAGCTTGCAATGATCAAATCTATTGTTTTACCTTCGCTTCCGCAACATTTTATGCAAAGTGGAAGCTGCGTAATTAGTTTTGAATTTAGTAACATCCCGTTTGTATTTTATTATTTCACAAAGGGTTTAAAAAGCATCTTCTGCCAGGCAACCGAAGAGATAGAGAGCACTTTTATAACCATAAAAGATAGAAACTCCAACAAATTAGCGGTGACTTGCGTCTAAAATGTTAATAAAATACCATGGCATAGGTACATTATTACAAATGACGGCTTTTATACGCCTGCCGGCCTGCAATAAAAGTCGGCAGAGCAAATAATGCCCCCGTAGACTGTGCAACCCTCACAGCTTATGTAGGTACCTACCCCATTGTCGGATGTCATTGCAAACGATAATACCACAAGTTATTTGTGTGTGCGACGCGCAAAAGGTTCACTTGATCACGCGCGGGTACAAAGACGTATGACTCTAACGCTCGGTTTCTAGAAGAGCGATCAAATGTTAATCTCACGTCAAGCTAATTTCAGCCAATCACGTGCCGGTATTTTGAATTAATCTTAGATTAATCTCTTGTTACATTTGAACACTCTTTCAGAAACTGAGGCTAAAGACTCGCGGCCGAAGTTTCAAAATTAGGAAAATTATGAGACAAATATTACAAAAAAAAATTAAGTTGGTGGAACAAAAGTAGTTACCCCTACCGTGTTGTACCGAGACAATCTGTACTTGACGTGTTTCACGAATTCAGCATAATTATAATAATAATAACTTCCACGCAATACAATCACTTGACCTAGTCCCAAACTTGGATACCCTGGGCTATGGTAACCAGGCAAGGACGTCACAAACATGAACATTTTTTTAAATAATCCTAAGTACTTATATCATAGATTTTTCACTTGTCTAGGTACGTAGTACCTAAGTAGGTATAGTCCAGTCTGTAGGAATATGATAGACGGACAGACAGACAAACGGACAGTGAAGTTTTAATAATAGGGTCCCGTTTGGCACGCTTCGGGTACGGAACCCTAAAAATCAAGATGGCTGGCTATTTAAAAAAAATCAAGATGATGGCCCCAAGGAAAACATAACAGTATTTAATAGCCACTGATAAACTGGTAACACTTATTATATTTTCGTATAAGAATTATTATATAGAATATTAGGTTAGGGCAGACATAAAAAGGGGGGACGGGTCAAAAGCCGAAAGTACAAGATGACAAAGTTTTATAATTTCTATTTGCAACAACAAAAATATAGGTGCGAGGAAGCGCGTAGCGTAGCGGAGCGCGTAGGAGCGTGTTAGGTTGAACATGTAAGACCGAAAACTTACCGAAATTATTAGTGTAGGTTATTGCAACCGAAAAAATATATTATATCTTGCCAAACATTATACCACTAATACTTATATCCAATATACATTATATCCACTAAACGTTTTATCAAAAATGTATTATACTATTTGAGCATTATACGCCATGAAATTATACTGATTGTTGTTATAGGTACCAAAAGTTTATTATGTCCCTTGAGTGATTATATCCAATGAAATTATATTAAATGTTGTTATATCCAGTGAAAATATATCAAAAGTTGTTATACCAATCATTACACACCCAAATTACAGTTTTAAAACGTTACAAGACCGTTTATTTTCTACATTTTGGAAAATAAAAATACCTAGGGACTGTTCTAGTATGGACATAAAGCCAACGCTCTGTCCTTACGTCCTAGCGTGAAAGGCAGAGGGGAACTGGGCAGTGAATATTCTCGCACCTCGTTACAGCCGGCTCCGCGCAGGAAGGGCCGACGCAGCACATTTTATTTCTTTATTGCGTTCGCAAAAATCGCATGAGTTAGCTCGTTTTGGGGTGACCATGAACAACGCATTGACATGTGATCTTTCTTTCAGCTTTCAAATGCCAAGGACACTTGGTAACTAACTCGTTTGGTTCTTAAAAGACCGACCGAGTGCGGGTCGGGCCACGCGCAGTGTAGGGTTCCGTAGAAATAGGGAGTTTTTATCTGCTTTAAAAAACTAACAACTTCATCAAAGTAATTTTCAATGGATTCGTTAGCTTGTAACGCCTACTTAGCCGTCATAGTTTTCCTTTTAAGTACATTATATGTGCTACTGCCCTTTTTTTCACGTTTCTCTAATCAACTTAGTGGCGAAACAACTGAAACATTCGAACTATTCCAACTAAAAAATGCCTGTAAAAAGGTACATATTATGTAACTGCTGGGTATAGGCCTTGTCTGTCATCTCTCACAGTCCCTGGCCATCCGCATCCACAGATCATCCGCCTGACCTGACAATAATCATCATCGGCCCACCGCTGCCCACTGCTGGTCACAGGCCTTTTTCCCCAAATGCCATCTCTCACGGCCCCTTACCATCCGCAGACCTTCCGCCAATGATAGACGAAAAATAAAACTAATTCTTCGAACTGGTAATTTTTATGTGTGGTCTCCCTACGGAGCCTTTTTAAATATTTGTAATGAATTCCGAGTTCAAATACTTTCTGTGTGTTTTCGGTTCATTATTTTACATCGCTAATGACTGTTTGCCCTGAGTGAGGAAAAAATCGACCTTTGTTTTAGATGATGTTTGAAAAGTGGTTGGGGTTAAATTAAAGACAGTTTTCTTTAGAAGCATTAAACCAATTTACTTAAATAGCTTTACATTTCTATTATATCACAGTTTGGTCAAACATTGTGAAAAAAAATTACAAACAGTTTCTAAAAAAGTTTTCGGAAAATTAGAGAAAAGTCTAGTACCAATTTTATAGATTAAAGAAAAAACATTATTCAAAAAAAATTTAAATAAAGAAAAAAATATATATTAAAAAAATAACTACATCGAATGTCTCTTGCTTCTTTAACCGTATGAAACGAATTTTATACATCACATTTTAAGCGAGGTAAAGGATCTTCTATCTAGTCTCATCCAAGGACATCTCACTTTGATATCTTTAAAAAGTCATAAAGATATTTATTTCTTTTCACCCTTGAAATCGACAGTATCATATATCTTTGAAACTTCAAGAGAAATCTTAAAAACTAACGGTCATTGATTCTAATGATCAGTCACATATTAAATTTCATTATTAATAATAATATTCAATATTCAAAGACCCAATTCCCAAATACTGTCGACCACTTTTGACAAGTTTTTCTGATTTTTAGATGGAACATTTTTTATGTTTGCTAGATATAAGATATAACTTTTTTGTATTTAAACGCAACTGATCTAAAACTTCACAAAAAAATCAAGAACAAACCGTAATAACTAATTATCATACATAAGAATTCTCTGTCGACAAATTAGGTTAGTTTCAGTTAATAAGTTTGAAATATTTTTTCGGTTGTTCCAAATGGCCATCCGATACATATTATTGTGTCAATTAGTAAGTCAGTAATTCGCAAGAATGATAGGGAAAAATACGATCGTAAATACAATCCGTAACAAAACCGGCCCATCGATAACAAAACAAAAATATTTATAAAAAACATGTTAACTTTACTACTGTCTCAAGACTTGAAAAGGCATTGCACTTAGCGAATCTCGGGGCGCTTATACACGGACGGCACGCGTGCCAACTGCAGCCGTCGACACTCGTCGACGGCTGTCGCCGACATGTCAGCGTT
Source organism: Yponomeuta malinellus (assembly GCA_947308005.1). Taxonomy (NCBI): domain Eukaryota; kingdom Metazoa; phylum Arthropoda; class Insecta; order Lepidoptera; family Yponomeutidae; genus Yponomeuta; species Yponomeuta malinellus. The sequence goes on from OX371000.1 coordinate 1,313,955, forward strand.
GAATATCCGCGTCTACATCCAGCGCGGACGACTTCGGACGTTTGTCGACACCGCCGGTCGCCGGCCGCCGGTCGCCGGCCGCCGGTCGCCGGCCGCCGGTCGCCGGCCCGCCGCCGGCAGCTCGGCCTCGGCCGCACGGTGTCGCGCATAATATACTCAACGTTTGCGCCTGGGCCACTCAGTGATTCAGATAATAATTCCACGCGTCAGTCTTTGAGTTAACGGTTCAAGTGGTGAGTTCATCAGAGAGTCAACGATTCGATCGATGCGTCAGTGATTCAATCAGTTAGTCATCGGCTCAGATAGTGTTTGTCGAATCGATGAGTCGACAAATAGACAATCGATCGGTCAGTCAACGAATCGATTAGCGAGTCATCGATTCACAAAAATCTTCTATAAAAATACGATCGCATGTAACGCTGGGTTCGTCGATAAACAAAACAAAAAAGGATCTAAAAAACATCGTAACTCTAGTACCGTCTCAAGGTTCTACACTGCTCGTTGCACTTAGCGAACGTTCGTGGGGCGCGAGTTTCGCCCTCAGCTTCTATGTCGAGAGCAGCCGACCCCGCGGCCGACAGCGCCAGCTCGGTCTCGCGTACAGACAAGGTACCGGGCGGCAAGCAGCCCGCCGCCAGCTCGGTCTCGCGTACAGACAAGGTACCGGGCGGCAAGCAGCCCGCCGCCAGCTCGGTCTCGCGTACAGACAAGGTACCGGGCGGCAAGCAGCCCGCCGCCAGCTCGGTCTCGCGTACAGACAAGGTACCGGGCGGCAAGCAGCCCGCCGCCAGCTCGGTCTCGCGTACAGACAAGGTACCGGGCGGCAAGCAGCCCGCCGCCAGCTCGGTCTCGCGTACAGACAAGGTACCGGGCGGCAAGCAGCCCGCCGCCAGCTCGGTCTCGCGTACAGACAAGGTACCGGGCGGCAAGCAGCCCGCCGCCAGCTCGGTCTCGCGTACAGACAAGGTACCGGGCGGCAAGCAGCCCGCCGCCAGCTCGGTCTCGCGTACAGACAAGGTACCGGGCGGCAAGCAGCCCGCCGCCAGCTCGGTCTCGCGTACAGACAAGGTACCGGGCGGCAAGCAGCCCGCCGCCAGCTCGGTCTCGCGTACAGACAAGGTACCGGGCGGCAAGCAGCCCGCCGCCAGCTCGGTCTCGCGTACAGACAAGGTACCGGGCGGCAAGCAGCCCGACAGATGTGGGACGTGTTCCTCGATGAGTTTCTCGCGTTCGGCGGCGACTTGGCGTTGTCTGGAAGGGGGTACATACAATCAATAACTGCTCATTTGGGTATAAGCAAAATGTGACTCAATCGAATGATCAGCGAATTAAATATTTGGTCGATTACAAAAATTACCCCAAAAAGCCATTCGTTTAGCCAACAATTACGTCGGTCATCGGCGCCGCAACACGCGGTCAGCAAATTAATTAATATCGGGTTAGCTACTCACTGCACACTTTTTAACGACCGACTCAATAACCAACCACTCTACGAGTGACCGACTCGTAAAATTAGGCCTCCACTCACCTGTCTCGCCGCTCGATCGCTAGCTCGCCGAGTGACTGACTCACAAAATGAGGCCTACACTCACCGGTCTCACCGCTCGATCGCTGAGCAGCCGACTCACCAAATTAGGTTTTCTCTCACAGAATCCAGTCACCTGTCAGCATCGTAATCCCGCACACGGTGGTCCGACTGGTGTCCCCCGCCGCGCTGGCCGTGCCGGCCGTGCCGCGACTGCAGCTGCTGCTGCAACTCGAGCGAGTAGTGCCGCCGCCGCTGCCGCTGCCGCTGCTCCTTCTGCTGTTCCTTCTCCTCCTCTTCGCGCATTTGCTTCTCCATCTGGTGCAGGGACACTTTATACGGCCTGTGCTATTGGTGAAGTTAAAAATGAAGACGGTGGTGTTTTGCACTGCTTTTTTATTAGAAGAAGGCGTAGAAAACGCTGACTGAACACATTACGTGACATACTCAGTCGGGACGCGCGAACGTGCGGACTCACTAGCAATTGAGTGAGAGAAACGGAACGACGGAACTAGACGACGCTACGCCTTTACGCGATCGAGCTTCGCTTCGCTTAAACCAGTAAGCTTTCGCGCGCGTCAAGATTTAAAAGCATATATTATGAAGACTAGGAGGCGAGCCCCCTGCACGATGCCCCCAGCCGCAATCGCAGCCGCAGCCGCAGCCGCAGCCGCAGCCGCAGCCGCAGCCGCAGCCGCAGCCGCCGCCGCAGCCGCAGCCGCAGCCGCCGCCGCAACCGCAGCCGCAACCGCAGCCGCAACCGCAACCGCAGCCGCCGCCGCAGCCGCCGCCGCAACCGCAGCCGCAACCGCAGCCGCAACCGCAGCCGCAACCGCAGCCGCAACCGCAGCCGCAACCGCAGCCGCAACCGCAGCCGCAACCGCAGCCGCAACCGCAGCCGCAACCGCAGCCGCAGCCGCAGCCGCAGCCGCCGCTCCGAACTTCGCTGTCCGCGGCGCTCGACCGGGGCCTCGCTAGACACTTAGCGTTGGGATTTGATGCGTGTGATCATGTATGGTCTCGGCCTGAACGGACCTCGACCTTCGGCCTCGCAAGTTTGTCCCTCTGACTTTTGCGTTGTTACTTGTTCGCCGAAAAATGTATGGTGTCGGCCTCCGGCCTCAACCTAAATAATCAAATAAAAAATACAATCAAATACTAATTACCGATGAAATGTTACGGCATGATCGGTACATTTTGGTCCCAAATTTTATTTTTGCACTCCTAACACAGTTCAATAAGGCATTTTAGTAGAGTTTTCACAATTATTTACTTTACTAGAAGCGCACGGCAACTGAGCTAAGAAAAACTTTCAAAATCTACGCATAGGCAATACATTGCTAGTGTGAGGCACGCGAGCACCGCCCACTTACAACTTCTACTCTTTTTTTTGTTCTGTGAGTAAAACCCTAACCATTGTAAATGACCATGATCATTATTGACCACGGTTAACCATTATAACCACGTGAAACCCGGCAAGGGATTCGTAAAAAACACGAAATGTCAGAGGGACAAAGTAGTGAGAAATCATGTGCATTTATTCAAGTATTTCGGAGGGGTAGGCAGAGACTAGGGTCTGCCACCTGCCACGATCCTGTCAGATCTCTTTCGTTTCATCGACATTCATTAGTCGTTGCATGCACGCACGCCGGTTTCTGGTACTTTTATCTTGCCCTTTTCTAATTCATCCTCTATTTGGTCGAAGTACGTCCGCCTGGGACGTCCCTTACCGGCTCCTACACGCACAGTTGCTCGATATATTTCTTTCGTCAATCTTTCTTCCTTCATCCTTATTTGCAAAATAGGCAATATTTTCGTTTTATGCACAGGTTTTAAGAAACGGCCTCTGAACATTCCAGTCGCCACTAACTTTTTCAGATCTGTAGATTTCTCTTTCTGTATCGGTCATGGACAATTCAGATATTATTAACGTTACAAGTCGATTAAATAACAATCTGAAGAAGACTTACATCTTCTCTGTATCTGCGATCCTGCTCCCTTTCACTCGCGGCCTGTTCTTTGCGCATCTGCATCTGAAAACATTCATAGGAAATATAACGTGCTATTGAAATAATGTAGAACCTGAAACAGTTTCTTCTTACCATTATTTTCAAATATAAAAGTTTAAATTTCTCAATTTTATCTTTTTAGTTATAATAACTATTTGTAATATCTTTCACCTGGTTGAGGAATGAAGTGTCCTCTATCTATCTATCTATAGTCTTGAACTTGAGGCGTCCCCTTCATAATATGGCAAATAAAACAGAGTATTCGAAGCTTTTACTTAGAAACTTTAAAATATTTTTTTGACAAAAACGGCTGTTTTGGCGGAATTCGAATAAATTCCCAGGTGGTTGGCCCTAGGTTCTCATTATTTTCAAATAAAAAAGTTTCAGTTCAAGTAGGCTATAAATAAGTCTTAAAAATTGCTTTCACTGTTGACATTTATGAAACGCACTTTAAACTAAGACGTACTGTAAACGTAATACAATCATTTGAAATTCTTTTTTCCAGCTGTGCAATCAAGTGCTCCCTATCTCTATCTATCAATCCATGTATCGTGTGCTCTTCATAAATTACTCATTACCCGCCCTCACCTTTAACTTACTCATATTAAAGTAATTAGTGAGACATATTTTTGGATGCATGGCTATTACATATTTATACCATCTAAGTTTAGAATAAGTGGCATGTTTCTGTAAAATCTCCGTATTAAATAAATAAATAAACATCTATAAAAGAAAATATTATTTTCGTCCATAGGTGGCGCTAGGTAACCTTCACATAATGTAACAGAAGTAACCTGTGCAATAAGCGAGCTCTGGATCTCCCGTTTAGTGCGTGTAAGTTTCTCTTTCTCAACGAGGGCGTCGTTCAAATTCTTCTCTATATATTCCTGCTCCTGTAGGGACATTATTATGTTGTTGCGCTCTGCTTTCTTCGCCTGCGGAAAGAGATGGAAACACAATTACTATTAACCTTCAAAAGCGTTATCATCATCATTATCATAAGCCCAGCGCTGCCCAGTGCTGGGTACAGGCCTTTCCCCCCAAATGCCATCATTCATTCATTATGATGAATTAATTTCAAATTTCATACTGTTATTATGATACCTATTACAAAATGGTTCCTCTCACGGTCTGTTGCCAACCGCATCCACGGACCTTCCGCCGACTCAACGATAACACAAAGTAACATTTACATACAGGCACATACATTGCTTCTGGCCCCACATTAGGATACCCTGCGTCGTGGGAACCAGAAACAACGACATCAAAAACATGTAAACATCCAAGACCTGGGGTTTTTTTGTCCCCAGCCGGGGTTCGAACCCGGGCTATATCGTCCGACCATCGGGCTGCTGGTATATTAAAGCTACAAACGACCTGCGGGTCATGGTCTATTAGAACAAACGATGAGATAAATATTAGGGGTGCCTCGCACAAAGGATCATCGAAATCTTAAAACCTGGCCCCGGCAAGGCATTAGGTCTCGTCTCCATTTACTATCAGGATGAGACAGATCCCACTGGGAGCCTGACTTTTCCTCCTAAGTCCAGCCTCGAAAATTACTGTTATCGATTGTTACGTGTGACACTAACAAAGTTTTGCGAAAATAAAGTAGTGTAAATGTATTTTGTTTTTAATTAAATCTTTTCAAGATACTCTCCACCAGCCTCTATACAAAGTTTCATGTATCTGAACCAGTTTTGAAACACTTTCTCCGCTGCGGACTCGCTGTCACACCATTTTGTCACACCAGTGTCACGCAGAAGAATTTGTTTCCTCACCGTCACACTATTATGGCACAGAAGATTTTTTTCCTAACAGTCACACTATCATATTTTGACGGCAAAGATAAGTATTATAAGTATTAGTACTCAACCTGATTGATATCACTGACCACTTATAAATAAATTTTTTCTTTGCATAATTCAATTGTTTCCTTATGTCAGTACTGTTAAAGTATAGTGAAAAATATTTTATTAGTTTAGTTTTTTTATTATTTTTTGTTTTCAGGGTTCCGTACCCGAAGGGAGTCAAACGGGACCCTATTACTAAGACCTCATTGTCCGTCTGTCTGTCTATCTGTCACCAGGCTGTATCTAATGAACAGTGATAGCTAGGCAATTGAAATTTTCACAGATGATGTATTTCTATTGCTGCTAGAACAACAAATACTAAAAACAGAATGAAATAAATATTTAAAGGGGGCTCCCATACAAGAAACTTGCTCGATAGTAATAACGCCAATAGGCCAGACGCTTGAAATATTCACAGAATATTTAGTTCTATATTCGCTTCAAAAATCAATCATAAAATTAAAATAAAATAAATATTAAGGGGGGGGGCGCTTACACAACAAACGTGATTTAATGCCGTTCTTTCTGGATCTTTGTGTCTAATGTTGTATAGATAATGGTACGGGACCCTTCGGACTCGCACTTGGTCGGTTTTTTTTTTTATTCTTACAAGTACATAGTATGACGCTTAGTTTTAACGACGCTAATAACCAATAACCAAGTCACATCATATAGTGTGAATGTGGAGAAAAATATTATACGGTGTCACACTGGTATGACGATACGGTGTGACAGACAACGAGTCGGCCGCCACTCTTTCCAGTCCGTCTTTCTTAGACACCTCGCTTACAGCCTGCTCGGACACTGACAGCGCATCTTCCGGTAATGCAAACTGTATTCCTTTCTATTTTCTAAGTTAAGTACCTACAAGTATATAGGCTGCTTATGTACACGGTGCTAGGTCAGGGCTGTAAGGAGGGTGACCCAGGAGTTTAACCGGCGTGCTAGCTTACTATTATTTCAGTGTGATACAATGGCACTGACCTCTTCCTCCAGTATAACAGCACCGATGCGCTTGCTGATCGCCTCCTTCAGGTCAAGCCTGCGCTTCCTCTCGGCAACACTGGAAAATTAATAAAAACTATGATTGAACGAACGAACTGACAAACGCAGCTGCGGACGCCGACCAGCTCGCTGGGCCGACGGTCTGATGCAGATTGCTGGCGGCGGCTGGCTGAGGACGGCCGAGGACGGAATCAAGTGGCATGCCTTGCCTTGCCAGGCCTACGTCCAGCAGTGGACGATTACGAGCTATTGATGATTACACAGTAAAATCAGTGTTTCAGTGAGTTTGTTTAGTCACTTTTATAGTTCTTCAATACAACTTACTTGCAAGGAAACAGTGTCAAATTTTGACGTTCGGTAGGGTTATTATTACATTTTACTATTAGGACTTTATGCGAGTGGGATATTTTGCGACTCGAACATTTCGCAACTTGGACATTATGCGACTAGATGATTTTGCGACGTGGACATTATGCCACTAGATGATTTTGCGACGTGGACATTATGCGACTAGTTCATTTTGCGACATGGACATTATGCGAGTTAGCGCCATTTCATCAACTGACCCTGCATAAGGCCCCGCATTTGTAATCATACAAATTAAAAAGCAAACAGCCGTTCGTAGGGATAAAAAGACAGTAAACAATTTTTACATGTGTACCAGTCATAACAGTGAGTTAAACTCCCGTAACGCCGTAGCCGCCTTGAAGTACTCAGTAAATCGCTTATTTTTTTTTTTCATTAGAATCACCCCTTCCTTTCAACACAATGTAAATACCAGAAATAGACATAAACTTTCGTTCCCAAAATTTAGGCTGGCAAAGGTTAATACATCCTTTATGGAGCATTGTATACGTTTCTACAATAAGATCCCTGAGGATATAATAAGCTTGCCAGAAACGTGGTGTAAAGTACACTTGGTGCCCAAAAAGCTACCATAACATCAAAGATTATTTAGATGACAATGATTTTTGAAATTAAAGCCAGTTCATTGCATGAGTTCCAGGTTCTAGAATATGTATATAAAATGTGTTAATTAAGTCACAGTTTGTGCGTTATTTTGAATAAAAACACTTGTATTTGATTTAAGGCTCACACGGCGACAGCGGTGGTAGCGGAGCGGTAGAACGTCGGCTTCTCATTCGGGAGGTCGTGGGTTCGAATCCCAGCATGTACCGTTGACTTTTTTTCTGAGTTACGTACATTCGCGAAGTTATAGTAGCAATACCACTCGCTGACGGTGAAGGAAAACATCGTGAGGAGACCCTAGTGTCTGAGGTTTTTACATACCTCAGCACTTGATACGTACAATGGCCTAACTGTGAGGCTGAATGTATGAATATTAGTTGTAAGTCAGTTAGTTTATGTACACATTCTTTCAATATATTTCATGTACACCTACCTACCTACTCTCTTCATCTTTCATTTCTATCCATCCTAAGGTTGTCTGGAAGAGATCGCTTTTAGCTATAAGACCGCCAATTGTATACGGCAAAACTTAGATATGTAAGCCTTCTAATGAATTTTGTTTTCCGGTGTGTACAATAAAGCGTTCAAATCTCCAGTGGAACTAGAACTAGAACTAGAAGGCTCACACGGCGGCGTCCCGGTCGGCAGTCCCGGTCCCGGCGGCGTGCCGCTGCAGTCGGCGCTCCTCGCGGCAGAGTCGCCGCGCGTGCCGGTCCCGCCAGGCTAGCTGCGCCTCGCGGTGCAGCTGTTGGTCGCGGCGGGTGCGCTCCACCTTCTCTTTCTTAAGCTGCAGCTCTCTGGAATGGTGACGACAGCGTTTGAGGTCAAAGCAAAAAGCAAACATTTATTTCAAAGAACATAAAGAATGCCGCAGAACATAAGCGATAGTCCCACTATTGGTACCTTCGAGAAGCGATTGAAGGAGCATTATCTATCCCTGTGATAACATTGAGCTATGTACTATTAAATATTATTCTATCCTAGTATCCGGTATCCTAGATTTGGACCAGGACATCTGATTGTGTTCTGTGGAAGTAATAACTTCCTCACTATACACTTTGTTAGAATTAATCGGTAATCGGCATTACTAGGTAAATAAAGTAAGTTACATATAGAGATAGAGTGGTTCGCCAACAAAGTGCTTTGCAGTTTGGCAAAATTGTGTTCTAAATATTAAGGTTTTTTTTTTAATAAAAAAAAACGTATACAAAAAAATAAGAGCACATTACATGTGGCATGATTCCGTGTGGCGTCGGATTAAGAATACCGTCACTCCATTTCCTTCCGTGGATGTCGTAGAATGCGACTAAGGAAATAAATTACCAGGAGACGGGCAGCAGCGTCTTCCTGAGATTCCAACCGCATACTGCGATCGCCAACCATGGCAAAAGCCCTCATGGTTATAAAAACCACGAAGGAGGCCTATGTCCTGCAGTAGGCGTCGAGTGGCTGATGATGACATTACATAACAAGGGCCGTAATAGTACATTATGATACAAGTGTGGTATGTTCGTCATTACACTCGAGTCGGTTTTTAAGCCTGAAGCGAAGGCTTAATGGAGACGAGAAGTAATGACCAATGCTCACGTGTTTCATACGACGTTTTTCAACACACTTGCGAGGAAAAGTAAATAAAAGTTCACATTTATTTAAACTTAACAAACAGAAACCCATTTAAAAGATGGCGGCCGTAATTTTATATTTTCGCGCGCTCAGCGCTGCATGCGCGCGCAAGTCTGAGATAAGGGCACCGGCAAAGTAGCTAATCAGCCACATATTTATAAATTTTGAAATTGGGTATTTATGGGTAAAAATACACCGTCAAAATATAAATACCAACAAGCTAACAAGCAGTTTCATGAAATTCTTTAATTATTTATCACATTTTGAATTGAATTTTATATTTACGCAAATAACTACTTAGCTGTTTTCGAAACATTAATACTTCTTGCTAATATTTAAAAAGATATGTAATGAAAAGGCACTAGTGCGATAATGTAATGTAAAAGGCACGGCATGGGTAATATTCTGCATTATCAGTGTAAATATGCTGTAATAAGACCTACTTTACGAGCAGGTGTGTTGAAAAATCATATTTACGATGAACTAAGCTGTTTGCTACTGGAGCGCCCTCTAGCGAAAACAAGAAATCTTGTAGGAAGAGTCCAACCAGTTTCGCTTTGATGCGCAGACCTTTATTACGAAGAGTAGAGACGGAACACGCGGCGGCAACTCTTCATTTCTACTCTAGAATAACATTAATAATGTGAAGTGCTTACAAAAAATTTAGGTAAAAAATAATCCAATATACAAAGTACATACTGTTTCTTTCTTTGTAAATATTTAAAACGCGTGAAGCGTTTGAAGCGCGCCCAAAACTCATTCGAAATTTGTGAGGGTGACTTTGAATTCGTTCACCGTATTTAAAGGGGATAATTTAAAAAAATCAGTCGGGTTGTTAGGTATATTTTACTTTATTTCAGTTTTTTTCTCGACGAATGTATCTTCATAACGGTATTGTCGCTGCTTTTTTCCTTTATCAATAGACATGAGCGGGATGGATAATAGCGCCTACTTACCTTGCCCGTACCCGAAAACTACGGTGTATTTACTAGACGTAAGCGCGAAAGAGAATACACCAACCTACGTGGTCCGCACCCACGGTGCTAGATGGCGCTGTTAGTATACATCGCGGCAAGTCCTTCACTCTCCTCACCTCATATCCTCCTCGTACACTTTCCTAATCACGTCATCCAGCATCTTCTTCTCGACGAGCGTATCTTCGTAGAGGCACTGGCGGCGGCGGTGCGTGTTCACAATCTGCTGCTGTAGAGCGGCGCAGTACTGTTCCCGGCGCTGCGCCTCGAGTGCCTCTTGCCGCTCGCGATCTTGCTTTTCGCTGAACAGGGCCTCTTGGAGACGCTGGTCGGCTTGGAGCTCTTCATGCTGGGGGGCGGACGTGGGATCTGATTACGATTTGATTGATGAACATCCCCATTTTCGCCGTTATTATGTGATGTTGGGGTAACATCGTGATGTGAAACGAACGGAGGTTGGACTAAAACTCTACCTTTATTGGTATTTCGTTTTCTTAAATACTAATTAATATAACAACTGGAGGGGGTTACACATGTAGTACAATAGGTATGGTTCACGGTCGCTGCGTGGCCAGTCTCTCTGATGACCACCGAAATTGTTTATTAAGGTAATTAAGTGTACCTGATAAACAGCAGAGATTTGATCCGTAAAAATAGGAAAGACATGTGACAGACATGACCAGTGATTGGAAATAAGCTGGATCAATGAAGTTAGGCTTATCAAATTCAATTTCTACCAGCTAGAATTTAACTTTTTTAAGATGCAATAAATCTATGTGCAAGTGACACTGATTAAGTTGGATCCATGATCTACTTATATTCAAGCTGCTGTTACATCTGGCATGTTCTCTCACTCGCACAATTTAGATAGAGGTAGACAGAGAACACTTTATTGTCCATAAAAAAGGAAATTAACATTAAACAAACAATTGTAAAAAATTTATACTTTAGACAAATGTGATCTAAGGCAATGCTAGTTAATAAAATTACAGATATTGTAACATCAAGTTGGGTAACATTGAATTTCCTTGCAACTTTGAATAAATATTGTCTTTGGAAAATTGCACACATAAAAACTTCTTCCGTTAGTCTTTCCTTACCTTACCTTTCTTACCTTAGAAGTTTTTTATGTGTGCAATTTTCCAAAGACAATATTTATTCAAAGTTGCAAGGAAATTCAATGTTACCCAACTTGACTGTAACTTAGTTTGTTGTTTGCCTAAAGCCAGCTCATGTTTTTACAATAATTAATAATGTCAAATTGTGCAAGCAAGAGAGCAAGTGTAACTTCGTGACTTACCCTCTCCTGCAGCCTCTTGTACTCGTGGTGTAGTATTTGCTGACGTTGGTCCCGGCACACGTAGGCAGCGCGCAGTTTGCGCATCAGCTCTTGCAGCTCCGGGTCGTTGTCACGCAGTTGCTGCCGCCGGTACTCCTCGCTAAGTTTCTCCTCCCGGATCTTGTTGACCTCGAAGCAGAGGGCACTCTCTTTGCGGGCCCGCTCGTTGACTAGTGCTGCGTGGTCGGTGCGCTGGAAGTTGCAGTTGATGAGTATTAGTAATTTGTTAGTTAGACCTGAGATTACCACACTTAACTTAGTTGGGCCATTGTAATCAAGCCCTTCATAACCTTCACAGTGGTATAGCTTTATTATTCACAAATGTGTGCTTTTCCACTGGATGCTGCATAAATCATCTCATTACGTAGATGCGAAGGCCAAGGTGGATGCGTCTAATGCTTCTAGCTTTACATACTTACAACCTTTATGAGCTTTTACTTTTAAACTATAATTCTATATTAATTAACAGTGTTTTATGTTATGCTTGATTTGTGCCTCAAAGCACCAATAGTAAATGTGGATGAAGTAAAAGACATCAATAGTATCGATTTGAATAATATCGTAAAAGCTGTTTACGCCCAGACCAAAGCTGAATAAAATGATAGCTGAATATTCTCATTAATTATATTAATTTTGTTGCACTAACCCGTGCTGAGGACAATTTCAAAAACCTATTTAGAAGCTTAAAATTCCACCCATGCCGGGACTTGAACCAGAATATAATCATGTAGGTACAGCAACATCATTCTGATGTAAAAACCTAACTGCAAAGTGGGTTACTCGTGACTGCAAGTGATGTACATTGCTTCTGCCAGTTGTCGCTGCCTGTACATAATACAGAGAAGTTTGTAAGAGGTTCGAAATTTCGGCGATGCCTGCACCTGCCCTTTAGCTCAGTTGAGAGAGCGCTGGCACGGTTAGCCAGAGGTCGCGGGTTCAATTCCTAGCATAGGTAGAATTTATAGCCTCTAAATAGGTTATTAAAATTATCATTAATGATAAGAACTTTATTTATTGCACACCAGAACACAAATATGTAGTGTTTTTGTGCCCTACTCAACTCATGTTGAGTACGCCCTACTAGATAATTTGTTAGAGAGCAAACTGCCTAACCAGCCGGCTATTACATAAAGCAACTTCTGACCGACTCCCTGTGCAATAAGTAGACGCGGAAACGTAGCCGAAACATACCTCCTGAAACTCCTTCTCTCGAGCAGCTTCCTCACGAATGTTCGCCAAACAGCGTAACATGCCGCCGTCCTCGGTGTGACTGTCCAGCCAGCGCATATCCTGGGTTCGCTGGAAGCAATCATGGCCCTTTTTCTCCACGCTTTCGACCTCCAACCGCACCAACTCGCTATTGAATTCCTTTATGTGAAAAAACGACCGGTGAGATGCAGGCATTCGTGGAAATTTTGGTAAAGACGTAGTGTTTGAAAGGACGTAGTGTTTGACTTACCATAGCCATTCTGACGAATTTCTTGCTCAATAACGGTAAAAAATATATATAGTAACAAAATAGCTGAAAAAGTCGCTCTCGAAATTGAAAACCAATTGAAACCGAAAAACGAAAAGTCAAAAACAAAAAACAAACGCTGGCGCCAGCCTGATTTTTCTTAATGATGTTTGCCATTATAATAATTTCATTAAATACTCTGAACGATAACCGACATCTAGCGTTGAGTAGAAGAACCAATGAATCGTGGAACTGCGGCCATAGAAATGGAAAACATTATAAAAAATTGCCCT